>LR990523.1:5000000-7500000 GCA_905147745.2 Phlogophora meticulosa
GGGTTAGGCAGAGGTGTAGGTGTGCGTCCTCATTTAGTCAGTTATGTTTAAGTCCCATTTAATAGGAGCCTAGCCTATTGCCAACAACCGGGCACACATTTAGATTCCGAGTTGCTGCAACAATTCCAATTCGGAAAACCAATCAAAAGTGCGAGACCCGGGAATCGGGCCCAAGACTCCAGCTTAGCAGTAGCGCTTGCGACCACTAGACCAAAGAGGCTGTGGTACTTTATTAATATCATAGACATTTCTGATATCAGTGAAGGACAATATCATGAGTATAACTGAAGTTACAATCATACATATAATTCTAAAATCGCAAAAATTAATGCTCCCAGGTGTGAGCATTAATTTTCATTCAGAGGTTCTCTGAAAGAGAAGTGGCTTTTTCCAGCACAATGGGTCAATAGGTAATAGGCTGGTATTATTTTCCTTCAGCCGGGTCTGGACTAACGGCTGTTCTAATTTTAAGGCTATCAAATGCAAAAATATTCATTAGTCTATCCGACTGGTAGTTTTAGAGATTAGGGCGTTCAAGCAAACAAACTCTTCAGCTTCCTTATTAGTATATAGATATAGATTAGTGTAAATAAACTGCCAATTACAATAACAGATCTCAATCTCAATCTGGGAAATTAAACTGTTGCTTCTGATTCGCCCTCTCAAGGTTACAGGATTGCATACTCGGTCATTGGTTGGTCACAAACGAAGATCGATCTCTAGATTGGGATTGAGATATGTTGTTGAAATCGGCTGTTAAGTAATTCCTGTTCTGACCTTTTTCCAACTTCCAAGAAACGCTCTCATGTATTCTGGTTTTCTGTACTTTACCTGAATTTCTTTTGGCTTTAAATACTAATAAAAATACAATACGAAAGGCCTTGTCCCTTCTATTGGTTTTAATGGAAAATCTAGATTGTTTGTTTGTGTATTTACATCGACATGTTTAAATTGATATTCCCTGCGCTCCGACCTTCAACAACGCATCAAACACTATCGATTTTCCTCATCTATTTGTATCTATACATTTGATAACAGTTCAAGTACAATCATTACAAAAGATTATAGTTTCATTTATTTTCAAATCAGTGTTCTTTTTATTTATAGATTAATTTACCACCAATTATAGCAACATTACAGACAAGTCCAATACGATGCCAAAAGTCACAATGTACAACAACATAAAATACATAAAAATTAAAACTGCACCCAGTAACAAAATGAATATCTATATTAATTCAATATGACCGTTCCTAACATATCGAGACTCCTCCGTGCCTCGAAAAGCACGTTAAGCCGTTGGTCCCGGCTGTCATTTGTAGATGTTTGACAGTCCTTACGGGTAGTCAGAAGCCCGAAAGTCTGACACCAGTCTTATCAAGGCGTATCGTGTTGCCCAGTAACTGGATTGTGGACGTCAGACAGGCAGTCGCTCCATGTAGAATACTGGTATTCAGCTGCATCCGGTTGGACTAGAGGCCGACCCCAACATAGTTGGGAAAAGGCTTGGCAGATATTTGTTAAAAGTTGCACACCTCTTTCATTTATTATTTGTGCCATTTGAACAAATGTTTTAAAATACTTTGTTTCATAAAATGACTACTGTTCAAGACTATTATGATTATTTTTTACCTTAACTGTTCAGTATCACGACATCTGTCGCGGTGGCTCTAAGTGTGAAATTGCCAACCCGCCTTGGGCAAGCGTGGTGATTAATGCTTGTGCCACCTCGGCAAAGGTACCACCTCAGTATGAGAAGAGTCTCATACTCTTCTCATACTGAGGTGGTACCTTTGCCGTATAGTGGGACGATAACAGACTGGTATTATTAATTAATCATAACTAGTGGGCCCCAGAGCCGTTACGTATACGACCGTTTTAGCTTTCTGCAGTCCTTCTTTCTAATTTATAAAATTCTCGTGACACGGTGTTTGTAATTAAACTCCTCTGAAATTACCGGTATTCGTGAAATTTTGTGTGCATATCGGTTAGGTCTGCGAATCGGCCAACATCTATTTTTCATCTCCCTAAATGTTAAGAGTGGTCCACCCCAATTTAATATTTTTTAGACAAAAAATTTTGTTTTTATTTTTTTATGATACAGAATACAGAAATACATACAACTTCAATTTTTCACCCTTCTATAATTAACCTCTATCTGGCAAAACAACGTTTGCTGGGTCAGCTAGTCTCCATATAAAAATTAACTATGCCAAATCGGACACTCCTTCATGATCGCAATATGCTTAAATAGGGGTGCAAAGACTTCTCTTCACGTTTATAGATCGGTCTATAACAGTCAATTGCTATACAATAAGCATAGTTATGTATTGTATATATTGAAATAGTACACCGCAAACTACCAACATATCCTTTCTCTCAAGTCCATCCAAAGGTTGTCTGTAAGAGATCGCTTTTAGCAATAAGGCCGCCCATTGTAACATCCTATGTAGCTCTTAAACTTGTAAGTTTTCATGGTGTAAAATAAAGTGTATTCTATTTAATCTATTATACTTCTATTCTATAAGCCTGGAACTCAGGCACGCCGTACGAGCTACTTTTTCATAGCATTAAAAATTCGGGTTGTTGTCTATGCGTAAGCCATTTAATGAAAGTTTTGCGGCAATTAGCTCTGACTCCCGCCGCCCGCTCTCGGAATAAATTATAAACTCTATGGTACTTGATCCAGCTACCCCGCAGTGGGCACCAACCCCGTTCTATCTCGTAAAGTATACTTACTGCCACGAAGGGAGTGTTATTGCAATTTGAATATATTTGTGTTTATCTTAATGTTTCAAGGAATTATGGCTGGGACGTTTGAGTCCAATTATACTTTCAGAGAATTGAATTACTCACTGAATACTTTCGAGGGTCTTACCTACATTTTCAAGAGTCTGAATAACCAGTCACTTACGTTGTTTATCGGAGATAGAAGCTGTTTTGAGTAAAATTACTTAATCATGCCTGAAACAAAACATTATGACACCTACTTAACCTAAAAATAACACTCAAAATACAAATAACGCGACGTAAAGCCCCTTGAGAACTCGGTAAATGTTTCTGACGTGAGAAAGCTGAAGTTTCATTAAAAGTACTTGGAATTTTTGGATGATCAAAATTCTGCGAGGAACAGTTCAGTAGGTCACTGGGTTACGAAAACTTCTTTCTTTATGATACTTAGCGAACTTGCTATGTTAGAAATGGTACTTGTAAGTACGTTAAAACTATTGAAAGGGGAAAAGTTGGCCTATTACTTAACGAATTTGGTACAGGCCATTATAAAAGAAGTTGGTAGGTATTTATTCAATTAAATAGTAGAATGTCAAGCACTTGACTTTAATTTCATCGTATGGTCAACCACAAAAGTCGAATAACATTTAAATTACTGAGCAAAATATTTATACAAAATCTAAGAGTTATATTTTTTTGTTTAAAACAAGTATTTTGAATATTTATTAATTAATTTAGATGCGGCAGTATCACTGTTAATCAACTTTAGTTGTTCATGCAAAGATATAGCATAATAAGTCGTGGGTTCGATTCCCGCACGGAACAACATTTCTATGGCCTACAGGTAGTTGTTCCGGGTCTGGCTGTTTGTATATGTGAGTTTAAATGTTTATAAACCCACCCACGGCACAGGAGAAACTCCTAGTGTGGGGCAACGTTAAAAGAAAGAAATAAATAAAAGGTACTCAGCTAAGGTTTGAAAACGTAAAACAAATGAAGAAACAGCATCATATCTCTAACAGTGGAGAGTTGAGCTCCTGATCCTACCAGCCAACATGAACGCAATAGAAAGACAAGCTAGAAAAAAAACAATCTTTCCAAATGCCGCCATTTAACAATCCCCCCCTAGCATACTTAACTAAAATATTCCTCAGCTTAAGCTGGATTAATTATACTCTTAAGACGTTTACATCAGTACCTATATAGTAAGTATTAACAGCAAACTTTTGGGTATAAAACGAGCAATATAATTTTCGGGGCCGACATAAGGGTACTTGGCGATTCATTACCACAACGCTAAAGGCCTTTGGAAATTCAAATTTGGAATAGTTTTGAAAGTATTGCGATGTAATTTGAGATGGAACTTGGTTTCGTGAGTCTCTTGACTACTGGGTAAGAAGTAAGTAGGTCTGGTTTTAACAAAGAGGTTGGAAAAGTACTATTTGCTTAGACTCTTAGGTGATCATTTTTACCTCCTATTTGTAAAGCGTGATTAATCTCATCCATATATCATACGTGAAGCGTAAACTTTGGATGCCTTTTTAGCGCGGACAAAGGAGTGTAAGATTTGGCATAGTTAAAGTTTGTATGGAGAAGAGCACAGTAAGTTAAAACGGTCGACTTTCGACCACTGAGTGACCATTAATATATTAATTTAAAAATAATTTAATACATTTCTGGATTATTCTACATTCTCCATTCTAGACACAGGCTTCTTTTTACACAGAGAATATACAAGCATTAATCACCACGTTCGATACGGCGAATTCAGATTTATAATAATTATAAGTCCAGGTTGCTTTAAGATGTTTTCCTTCACCGATGTCTCAGATAAAGTACATATGAGTTGAATAAGTCACATTGGTACTTGCCCGGATTTGAACCCACAATCTTGTGTATGAGAGTCGAGGCTCTAATCACTGGGCCATCGCAGCCAATTCGAGTTTTAAATAAGCGGAAAATATTTTCACGAAGAATGCTTCTTTCAAATCAGCAGCTTCTCTATTTAGCATACGAATCAGATTTCTTAACAAAACTTATAGTTGGAAGTATTTCCAGAGCAGTTCTTTGAGTTAAGGGCTTGTTAAGCTTAGAGTTCGAGAACTTTATCAGGGTTCTACCGATCATATTAAAAAGATATTATTACGAAAAGTTTTGGTAGAGGATTTTCGTTTAAGTATCAGACAATATTAGTATAACATATATTTAGATTCTGTTATTGAAGAAAAAAGCAATAAAGATGTAAATACTGCTTGTTGTTATTTACTGAGTTTGGAATGGTTCCTTCGCTACGATGTCCATCAAAGCCAGTCCAATGTGTATCCAATCTATCAATGTAACAGTCGGAGTGAAGATAAAACTAGACTAGTTTTTATTTCGCGTAAAAACTTCATTTCTTGTTTGAGAAGCTCAAAAGTTCTTTTACTTATCGTCTCCATAGAGTACAAAGCTCGGGAATGCAATTTTGTTTTATTACAATTTTGGAAAGAGAACATAACACAAAAAAAATAGTAACCTGTATTTCTATCTATGATGGTTAATGAGAGCATCGTTAAAACCCGCGAGTGTGGATAATCTGTGGTAATGAAATTTCACAGATCGCAGATATTTTTTGCCTCCTGAAAAGTTACCTCTTTCGCATATATGAGGTTGTCACTCTAAGGCGACGTTATTTATAGTCGAATTTTTGAGAAGGCTAAGGAGGCCTTTGCCTTGCACTTGAGAATTACTACTCAACTACTACCTTTGGGCGTGTTTTATTAACCGACTTTAACAAAAGGAGGAGGTTATATGTTCGACTGTATATGTATGAGCAAAGTTCCAAAATACTATCCTTTCAAGAAAAATCTTCAGTAGTTCAGTCTGCGCAATGTCTGCGCCAGTCTATTCTCAACTGTTCAAATGCATAAAACACATTATCAACAAATATTTACCTCGTGCCTTCTGCAGCAATGTGACGGTGGGGTTCTGCGCCTTGGGCAAGCGGCTGCATAGGTTGGAGCCGCCCAGGGTGCTCAGACCGGTGACTGGCGCGCTGTGTGACGTCCTCAGACGACCCTCGCTCTCCGATCCGCTGGTGCAACCGTTCTGCTCTGAATTCTGTAGAAGAAAGTGAATTATGGGTGAAAAAGACTTTTGACTGACTATAATTCGTTGTAATTGAATTGTTGAGACGGCACGGTTGGCGCAGTGGCTGAGCGATTGACTGCTGCACTGTGTGTCGTGGATTCGATTCCCACACGGAACAAATATTTGTATGGCCTACAGGTAGTTGTTCCGGGTCTGGCTGTTTGTGTATGTGAGTTTAAATGTTTGTGAACGCACCCACGATACAGGAGAAATTCCTAGTGTGAGGCAACGTTTAAAGAAAAAGAATCTCTAACATCAGGTGGGTCTTACTGACCACTCACTGCTCGCCTCACTCAACATCATCACGCCTGTATATGTATTGTACACCCATATCACGACAGTTATGTTTTAAGTCCCATGTAAAAGAGGGCGAGCCTATTGACGTCAACCAGGCACAATTCTGGACTCCGGACTGCTAATGAGAAAATTCCTATAAGGAATTCCGACCTGGGAATCGAAACCAGGAACACAGCTGCAGCCGCGCTTGAGACGTTTAACAACGTATTTTAAGGAGAAAAAGTCAAGAAGATTAGCGATTTACGTATAAGCCTTGCCTATACATTGATGTATTTATCAAAAATCATATACTGAACTAAAAGTAGATCTAAAACTTAATAAAATATGTACAAGAGACCACTCTCTAGCTTTCAATATTCCCAGAAGCTGGGTCCAAAGTTTTGTGGCTTTGATGTTACTTTCCTTCTCAGATGTGCCGAAAAAAATTTAACTTGCAAAATAAAAATGCTGGTTCTGTTTACTCGAATTCAATTATTTAACTTTCCACTCGGCAGTGGTTGAAAATGCTTAAGCAAATTCTAAGATTTTACGATTCAGTAATGAAATGGCAGGAAATATAGGCCATTTCTCTAATGAAACTTGTTTCAATTACCAGTATTAATTATGGTTAGGAGGGCATAAAATACTTGTTTCTTTTGATGTCTAAGCTGCATTAAAATTTTCTTATAATCACCTAGTAATAAACATGAATCTAGCTTGTAAATACCTACCTCTTTTATTGACTTCACGTTATACCTGTGTCTATTTTAATTACTATTTAAATCACTGTGCTGCCTTGTTGGTTTGGTGATGGCAAGCGCTGCTGCTAAGCACGAGTTCTTGGGTTCAGTTCCCGGGTGGGGCAAAGTGTTATTGGGTTTTTCCAACAAGTATTTCGCGGAGTCCGGATTTGTGCGCGGGCTGGGGCAATAGGCTCGCCTCCTATCACATCGGACTTAAACATAACTTGTGAAATTTGGGTGTACCTACTAATAGACACACCTCTGTCAAACCCTTCGGAATACAAGTATGTTGTATTATGTTATTTTAATCTATAAAGATTTCCATGTTTTTTTTATACTTTACTTTGGATAAAATGGGAATGGGTTGTACATACATACTTTAAAAAAAAAAGATCGTAATCAACACAGTCTAATTAAATTAGGCATCATATGGTTTTTAAGGCGAATATGAAATACGTAAACAGATTCCTGATTATGAAATCAACTCTCACAGATGCTTCAGGCTTTTATTCAGAGATTTATAGTTTGTGAAAAGCCTCATGTAAATATATGAGAGAGAAATTATTTACTCTGTGTCGGAATTCTTGGAAAAGAGCGGACATAACCAAATAATATCGGCTGGTTCATCAAATATTAGCTTTCATATTATATTTTTTGTAGAAAAATTGTGAATATCTGAGCATTATTTGCGTTTGCTGATACAATGAAGACTTGTCAAGTTAAGTGCTTTTCTTAGATGGTTCAGACAGGGAGACACAATATTAAATTAAACATGCCTAGTCCTATCTTTGGAGTGGAATTCTGTAGTTAATGGGTCCTAAATATATTTTACGAGTAACAAACACAGACGTAACTCCAGCGATCCCTGAAGGTTGAGACTGAGGTACATATATTACATGGTGACACGTCTCCGATTACTGTAATGTGCCTCAAGAGATATAGTACCTACGCATATAGAAGTTTATTGTTGGGAGTCAACGAACCAAATTAAGAAACAATAAATCACAAGTCCTTACAAAGAACTTGGAGGTTTGTCGACTGAAAACATCTTCAGTTATTTTGGTTTGCCTACTGTTTGGTTAGTCTACCATGATCTTCAGAAAACCTATCCTTATTGTTATAATGATAGGTTTTATCAGCTGCAAGTCCGTAGAGTTAACTGAGATTGCGAATGTTGGTGAAAAAATGTTCGAACTGATTGAATAGTTAAGTATTCAAAGGAAACACAAAGAGGCGAGGAATATAAGCATACTCCGTCTGTTCAGGATCTGTATTTTGAGTGTTCTTACAACCTTGTCAATACATAAATCTTACCGGAAATTTACGGCGGCTGGGTGGCGTCTCTTCGAAGTGCACTGGCCTGAAGCTCTTGCGCGGCGTCTGCGGCGAAGCGCCCGCGCTGCCCGGCGTCCACACGGGGGGCGGAGGCGGCGGGGGCGGAGCGCCCGGGCTGCGCGCGGCTCTGCCAGCTACCGGGGGCGGCGCGCCCGGCCTCCAAATAGCTGTAAAATTTGGGATTGCGTTACAGAAGGTACACTACGTACACAGTGATAATATAACTAAAGATTTTATTTGATATTTTCGAGTGCCAAGGAGCATTTGATTACTTGTTGGTTGGGTGCTTTGGATGAGCAGTAAAGGCCATCTAGATGCCAATATGGCTATAACTACGACCGTTGTGGCGCGGCGGGCGAAGGTCCGCCTGCGACGCAAGAGGTTGCGGGTTCGATTCCCGCCTTGGGACAAATGTTTGTACGATCTACAAATATTTGTTTCGGGTGTTCTGGGTATTTACTGTGTATAATAAAAAAATATCTATCTATGTAATGTAGTATTAAGTATATCAGTCATCTAGTACCCATAACACAAGCTCTGCTTAGCTTGGGGCTAGATGATGCTGTGTGGATAGTCCAGCATTATTTATTATTTATTTATTATTTAACTTATGCCGCAGTAGCTCTTGCCCGAACGCTCTGTAGCTTACGAGGTTTAGGGATATCGTATAGTTATTATCTTGTTCCATAAGATTATAGACTAACGTTTGGGACCATTCTGTATAACCTTGACCGTAGCGAGTCACAATTGGTCCATGTCTATAGATCGTTCAAAGTTAACCTTCTGCTCCCCCTCAACGATACGATGCAATTCGACTCAGGTGCAGTTGTTCAGTAATTCTTAAATTAGGCATGAGTCAACTCTTGGTCGGCCCAAAGAGTTTTAGTGCGATCGTGAATCTAGCTCTCATGCTTCATTTGCTGTCTGACCTTACATTTTATATGAACGTGGGAAGGCAGTCTTGCCGGCCTGTTTAGGAAGCTGAAGTTATGATACGACCCAAGATAATGTCGTTACAGATTGTAGTTTTGCCACTGCCGTATACGTCTTTCAGTCGTGAGTCTTACTAGTATTAAAAACTCGATGTTTATTTGTTTTTTTGTTGTAAATTTAGTTGTTTGTTGATCACTTACCGTCTTAACGGCTGAGCAGATTGGTATGAAACTAGGCACACGTGTAGAACATGACCTGAATTAAGACATATGATAATTTATGTCTGCGTAGTAAGTTCCCGTGGGATAATTTTCGAGGTTCAAACAGATGAAGTCGAAGGCAAGAGCTAGTGGTTTTCACGAAGCTATAAGAGTACCTACTTCGTTTATGTTTCAAGACCAATGGAAGAATGCCAGTAACACTATTCATTAAAGTAACAGGTATTAATAAAGACGAAGTAGAGAGCTCTTTCGTGGCAATCATAAAATAGGGCTCATAAAATATTATAGCGTATTTCGCCTCGCCTAGCACTGCCAAGGTTCTCTGCCAACATGTCAATCCGAAGACGAACTAAAACAACACAGGCACAATAAAACTAAGTAGAATGTGAACTTACCTACCTACTTAATTATATTGAAAATGAAAGCTAAGAAAGTTTATAAAAGGGCGGGCCTTAAGGAAAACTAGATAAATTCCGTTCCTCGTGAAAAAACTTTCAAACGACGGACGTGTTAAAGTACGGAATAAAATGACAGGTGTTTCGAGAACATAATATATTTTTTATGACACCTTAAGATGTGCCATTGTCTGAATACTGTCCAAAACAATACGGCCACCATAAAATGTAGTACCTACGATACGAGCACCTTCATTTGAAGGCTGAATGATATACCTACTCCATTCAATTTGGACGTTTTTACACGGAGCTGCATTTTACGATCTTGCAATAAATCTCGTCGGGGCGTAGAACGGACGTGTGTTTACTCGGTCGTTTTCAACAAATTGGGTTAGTGGTACCGCGCCCTGCTGTCGACGTAATCGCTTAGCCTGTTAGGACTGTGATGTGATCACGCCCAGCTCGGATCTTCGCATATTTGCCTTCACTCACGCACTGATAGGTTCGCACACACGTTTGCTAATCAAAATTGAAATTGTTCCGGACAAAGCGTCAATGTCAATATGCCTTCAATAACGTTTACTGAAATTCTATTACTAATACTCATTTGATATTAACACTGCTTTCGAACGAATTGCTTTCTATAATTAGACGGATTAAAACATCACCACAATATGGTCGGAAATGGAAATCGCATACCGCAATCGTTGAGGATTAAATCGTATCTGATAATTGGTTATTTATCTAAAAGCCCTGGGATCGTGTGCCGACATCAAAGTGAGAAAGTGAACGCAAATAAAATTAAAAGTGTGCTGAAAACGAATCCAATTATGGCACAAGGGAGAAAAATTCAGTTTTTCTGTCGGTGTTGGTGTCGCCCCGTCTATTGCAGTGTACAGGTGAAATGTTGGATTTGCGAGTACGTGAGAGGCCACTCTGAGTTTATTTTTTACCGACGGTGTCCGTTGCAGAGTATAGACTGCGCATTGTTTACAGTACCACCAGTATTTTGTTGATTGGGGCGATACAAAATATGCGTCTAAATTCGCGGGCAGTGAATGTATTTGTTTTAAAGCTGATGAATGGTGGAGTCACTGTCGCAGAAAGCACAAACAACGACTGCCCACTGTTCCGCTTTGCACAGTTGCACTGCTAATCACACAAAACCCAATATAGTAGAGTGGTTTGTTTTGTTAGTATGTTTACCTTATGTCATGGGTCGTCGGTGCCTCTCCGTATAACGTGTAAGCTATACCTGTAGTAAAGCACCAAAACTCAGATTACGGTTTCTTTTTTTGGTGAAAATGATCATTGTATTCCGTATGGAACACATACGATTCTTTGGTCGCAAATTATCGCCGACTGTATTTTGTGCGAACACTGGCAAGCAACGGTAGGATATGAACTGGGCAAAATTCCAACCCCCGGATTATAGAGAGGCTCCTAACAGTTCTAACAAACCCAATTACATGACCGGACCAATGATACGTAGCTTAATCCGCTTGTTTGAAAAAATAATGGCGAAAATTCTCGTACATCACGTTTCACGTTTCCGCGCCTCACAGAGGGGCCTTATTTTTCCGTTCGACCATTAGGGATTCAAATCACAGCGGTGGCCGTGCCGCCGGCTAACTTACAGCCTTTACCTCTAATTGCGTTATGTACTCCTGGTACAACGCTCGTATTTTGAACAACAGATTGTTGTTTATATGAGCGTCTATTTAGGTTAGGGTTCCACACAAAAATGGTAAAAAGAACCCTAGTCTGTCACAGCAGCTTTTTTCCTGAACTACTAATGCTTATCGACTCGAAATGTCCACTTACACAGCAAATAAAAGGATTATTAAACTGATCGTTTTTTTTTTATTGCAATAAGAGTCTAAATTTCAACCTTTTAAATTTGGTTATATTTAAGGGTTCCAATAATTGTGCTTTACAAATAATAGTTTTATATTCATTTGATACGTAAAGTGTTCGTAGAAATACCATTTACATCGCTTTATCTCCGAATTAATTCTTCGTCTTTATTTCTTTCCAAAGAGAGATTTTAAATATATTAGAATTTTCTTCGGAAAGGCCTTACCTTTCTGACGAACAGAGTAGTAGCGTAGTGTTCACAACCGGCATGCGTGTATGAACAGATGTATGAAAGTAAACGAAGCAAAAGGAGTATGGGAAAACGGCGTGAGTTTATGTATGTATGTAATTTTTTTTTTTTTTTTTTTTTTTAAATTGGGCTCTAGCGCACACAATTTTCTAGCAATCAGCACAAACCCCTTACAAATAACCTTAGTTTTTTAATTTACAGTAATAAATAATTGAAATTTTACTTGGAAAATAGAATAATATTGTTCTTACTAAAGGTACGAAACCCTCGGTGGGTCCAACTCGCCGCCATTTGCCTGTATTTCTGTTGCTAATATTTTTGTTGTTTTATATTTTCTACCAATAAATTTCAAAATCCAAAAGATAATTTCTGTTGGTTTCAGAGTTTTATTAGCACAAGAACAAACTGATATTACAGAGTAGAGATTAAAAACCTGTGGCCAGAAACATCTAGAGACAAATGTATAAGATTAATAGAGTTTTCTACCGGGTGCGAAATTAGTTGAGCACATCCAAAATATTCTAATCATCGAAATAAAAAAAATCCTCACAATTCTGTGAATATCTATTAAAAAAAATAGAACAAAAGTTCAAAAAAGTTGTCTTTGTTTGTCTTGAACTTGGTTTTAAAAACACTCAACTCACTTCAGTTCACGGGATCCAAAGATAACTGGCGAAATGTTAGTATACTATGGGTACACCTCTGCCTAATCCTTCCAAGAATATAGGCGTGATATTTTGTTATGATACTTCAATTCCCCTTTATGATAGATACAGCAGGACTTATCTACAAATATTTTTTTCTTTTTTAAATGAAGACGGGGAAAGTACGAGTAAGTAAACTAGAAAAACTTTATCTGATATCGCACTGAGCTGCTTACTTCTTTTCTGCTTAGAAATCTTCTTGTATATCTTTATATATATATATAAATAAATTACTTGTATATATATATAAATTACGTGTCACGTTGTTTGTCCGCTATGGACTCCTAAACTACTGAACCGATTTTAACAAAATGTTGCACATAGAGTGTGTTTTGGTCAAACTTAAAAGATAGGACAGTTTTTTTTGGATTATTGACCTCAATATTTTTTTTATTGCAAATTAAATGTTTTCCTATAATAAGTTCCATACATTTCTAAAAAAGTGTAACTTAACTTTTGAGGCGTTGCGAAGTTTACTGGGACAGCTAGTAAGTATGTAAAAATAAATACTTGCTTCCCTTAGTCACGCCATTAATTAAGAACGACTTTACCGATTTCATTCATATTTTTTTTTAAGTTTTCTAATACTTTGAAGAAGTTTCTTACGGAAAGAAAACTTAAGACAATTGTGCAGAAATTTTAACGAGTATTTTGACTTCGCGCGTTTGCGGAATGTACATTTCAACCGCGAGTAACACCACGGGGCGTAGCTAGTACTAACGCAAAAAACATGAAGATGTAGGTACGACTGATTATTGTATACTTTGAAGAAGTTGTTTTAACATAATATTGTAACAAAGACCCATGTTCTGGAACGAAAATAACACAAAATGAATGTGATAAATTGCCAAACGCGTTTTATCTAGGACTAGCTTTGCACTTCGGTTTCATCAGCCCCTAAGGGTCGCAGCGTGATGTTAAATAGCCTATAATCTTCCTTATGAATTAAGGTATCAAATGCAAAAATATTTTCTAATCCGACTGGTTTCAAAAGATGCTATAGTAGCACGTTCAAACGAACAAACTATTCAGATTCACTAAATTGGTTTAGATTTACGAGTATGTTGTACAGCGACTGCCTCGTTGGTATAGTGTACCCAAGTGTGACTGCTGAGCGTGAGGTTCCCAGGCCGGGCAAAGTATTATTGAGTTCTTCATTAGCAGCTCGGACTTGAGTCCGGTTGTAGCAATAGGGTAGTGTCCTTAAAAAATCTGATTGGTCCGAAAGTTGGATTACTCAAAAATACTGGACACGTATTTTTTCTTTTGTCACGTAAACCAAAAATGACGACGGTATAGTGCGTTGCAATTGCGCGTGAAGTCACGCCGTGCTACACTTTTCGTTAAAAGTGTAGCACGGCGTGACGTTAGCAGTCACAAGCCCTTTCTCCTGAACTTTGATGTGCTATATCATTGTCACTTTTTATTGAATTAAGTAAACAAAAAATACGTGTCTTATATTTTTTGGTAATCTTACTGACAGACTAAATAGACTAAATATATTTTTACGAAGGACACTTCCCTATTGGTTTGCCACCTACTCCATGGGACTTAAGCATAACTGGCGAAATGTGGGTGTTACTATAGGTGCATCTCTGCCCAACCCTTCGGAGAATACAGGCGTGATGATATGTTATGTTGTTTACATTGTTAAACATGTCATTTGGTTTTATGTATGTGTGTAGAAGTTTTCTAAGTTTATCTTGGACATCACTGACATCGGTGAAGGAAAACATCGTAAGGAAACCTGGACTTTTATAATTATTATAAGTCTGAAATCGCCAACCCGTCTTGAGCAAGCGTGGTGATTAATGCTCATGCCTTCTCTGCATGAGAAGAGGCCTTTGCCCTGCAGTGGGATAGTAAAAGGCTGGTACTTTACTTTTTTTTTGTGTATAGAACAACACAAAATTGTCATTCAACCTGACTAGGTTGAATGACACACATGAGAGTTTCTCTTTCAGTTTTATAGACGAGGAGACTTCCTCGTCTATAAAACTGAAAGAGAAACTCTCATGTTCGTTTCGCGAACGCAGTGTCCAGTTTACATACGCAAGCCAAAACTAAAGCTTAACAAGCTTTAGTTTAAGACAAAATGCATTAAAAAACATGGTGCACTACAACTGCACATAATACATTTCAAATGTAACATCTAGCAGGAGTTCTTCTAACTTTTCTCGTTAAGGGGTAGTCTGTTTACCGGACCATTCATAGCTAGCTAGGTACTTCCGTATTTACGACGTTAACTTTGCGAATGAATAAATTAATATTAAAATATTGTAGAGTCTGTGATGGCGGCCATATTATTAGTTACATTAGAATTTAATTTTGTTACAGCTTTTAATTTATTATGATAAGTATCAGATTGTTTATCAAAAGGGGATGTCGAGAAATTATTATTTCTTTGCTCATTTTTGCATGGTCAATCTCTAGTCTGTATGGGTAAGTATTAATCTAAAGGTTTAAATTCTGAACCAAATAATGAGCACACTTTGGAAGAAAGTAAAAGTGACATTTTTTTAAATGTATTTTTTTTGCCTTCATCACATAACAAATTAAAGTATGAATCAGATCTAAAGTTGAGAGAACTTACCTACATTATCCCAACCCAATTTATATTTAAAAAAATACGAAAGGAGGCTACTAGCTAGCTAGCTAGATACTTTTGGCCGCAGGGTGGTGGTTCCGTCGCTTTCGCGGGCAAGTGCCACACGAACGCACTGAGACTTATTGCTCAACTGAAGTGTTACTTAGGCTTAAGTTTTATATGTACTAATGTGAATTGTAATTTTATTTAACATTTATTGGTATATATTTTTTAGTTTGTTATGTATTGTTTCTATGGGCCTCGGTTGCCTTGGACAATGGTATAATAATTTATCTTAAGATTAATATTTTTGGATTCATTTTTCATACGGAATCACACCTATTACTCTTTTCTCTGCATCACCCAAAGGTTCACTAGTACAAAAATGCTCATGACATTAAGTCCGCCTCTGTACATTTGTGTGCTGTTTTAAAACAGTAGATAAATAAACGGATTGAAAACAATTACCCTGTCTAACTAGACAGGGTAATTGTTTTCAAGTACTACGCTGCTACGTGTTTTTTTTGTGCATGTGTTATAATAATATTTTCTTCAGATGACAACATTATAGTTAAGCAATTTAATGAAGTTTTTATTACTATGATTAATATTGCTTCCTATGCACTCTGAAAATCCGTGTCATCTTTGTATCTAATACACTTTCAACATGAATGTCGAATACTTTTCTGAACATTTTTTCAGACAGGGACACTTCAATAGGGTATGCACAAAGGGCGTGGTATTTCACCACACAAATGAAAATGGCATTTGGAAAGTTTGGCCAGTTTGTAGCTGGCCACCATACCTGACATCCCTGCCATTTATTATTGAGCTAGATAGTGGAAATATGACGTCATCGTCACGGTGTATAGCAAATCTTGTGTAATGTGTGTGGGTATCTTTACGGTTGTTAATCTTGGCTTAGGGACGGCTACTGAAATCACATTTTATGATTACACAGTGACAAAATAACCATATTTTGTCGGTCAAGACATTGATAATTCTTTAAGATCAACTGTTCCATTAAGACATATTTCAGGTCAGTATAAGTAATTTAGTTTTTTATAAGCTTAGACCTGCTTTCACTTCAAATCACTTCACGTTTAAAACATAGTTCAGTCTCTGTTATCTTCAATCGATTGTGAGGAACAGAGCGATATTTTAAATACGTTTAGCGGTGAACGAATTCAGCAATTTGTGATGCAAGCGGGCCCGAACGTTTATTTTATAGCTAAGAAAAGCCATGAAAATACCAGCCTGTAATTACAACCTTCTAAAAATTTAATGTGAACTTAGCTTAACTTCCAGACAGTACTTTCGAACCTTCTTGGATGTTTACAAGGTTATGGTAAATGAAGTAAACACTTATATATATATTAGATGTAATGAGGCAGCCATTGGCTGAT
Source organism: Phlogophora meticulosa (assembly GCA_905147745.2). Classification (NCBI taxonomy): domain Eukaryota; kingdom Metazoa; phylum Arthropoda; class Insecta; order Lepidoptera; family Noctuidae; genus Phlogophora; species Phlogophora meticulosa. The sequence continues at coordinate 5,016,567 of LR990523.1, forward strand.
AGGCGTTTGACATATACGCGCGGTTGGCACAGTGGCCAAGCGATTGGCTGCTGCGCTGCCTGTCGTGGGTTCGATTCCCGCACGGAACAAATACGGTATACAGGTAGTTGTTTCGGGTCTGGCTGTTTGTGTATGTGACTTTGAATGTTTGTAAACGCACCCGCAATACAAAAGAAATTCCTAGTGTGGGGCAGCAGTTTAAAGAAAAACTATTAATATCGTAATTAATTCCTTTTACCATAGGTCACCAATTTCATTCATCTTTTTTTTTCCTAATATTTTGTAGATGTTTGACAGACGTTTGACAGTTAGCGCGTTATAAGAATGTTTTTTTTTGATAAACATTGCCCCACACTAGGAATTTGTCCTGTATCGTGGGTGCGTTTACAAACATTTAAACTCACATACACAAACAGCCAGACCCGAAACAACTACCTGTAGGTCATACAAATATTTGTTCCGTGTGGGGATCGAACCCACAACACGCGGCGCAGCAGCCGATGGCTCAACCACCGCGCCAACCGTGTCGTCGAAATGTGCTAATATAACAGTAGTTTTATAGGAATAAATCCTGTGAGTAATATCAAATAAAACTCTTAATTTATATTACTTCTAGAGATAGTTTAGTTTAACAGTACATACAAAACTCGCCGAAATGGCTAACGTTGTAAAGGGTGGGTAAATAACAAGTGTATCGAAAAATTGTGAACAGCAGTCTCTGTAGCGTACACAAAGAAAAGTAATTGTGACACAATTACATTCCCTTTGTGCCCGTATAGTTGTTAATATGTGGAGCGTCCTGTAGTTGTACACAGTGAGGATGAAACATTTTAGGACTTGATTTAGAAGAGAGAATAATACAATAGTCTTTGGGCAATTCTAAGGAATTCATAAGTTAGTATTGAAGAGGTAATTTGTGGAATAACGGCCTGAAAGTATAATCAACAGTAACTGAAATTTAAAGAAATTTGGGTTTCAGACAAGATATTTTTGCAGGCATGATTACGTTATTTGAATGATGGTAAATGTGTAGAAAACGTTCATCATCTGCCTACCCTTTTCCCAACTAGGTTGGGGTCGGTAATACCAGTGTTTTACATGGAGCGACTGCCTATCTGACCTCCTCAACTCAGTTACTTGGCAACACGATAACCCTTGGTAAGAATGAAGATCTACAAATGACAGCCGGGACCAACAGCTAAACGTGCTTTCCGAGGCATGGAGCAGTCTCGATATGTTACGAACGGTCACCCATCCACAGCCTGACCACGGCAAGCGTAGCTTAACTTTCGATCAACCCGTGCGGCTGTTTTTATTTAGCCACGAGCTCCTCGTAGAATACGTAGAAATCGTTGTATTTAAATATTTTGCGTGGACACGGAAAACATTAGAGTACTATCAGTAATTTGTCGTTTGGCTCGGAAAGCACGTTGAACTGTTGTTGTCTGCTGCCAATCATAGATCTTTGACAGTCGTTAAAGATAGTTAGAAGGCCGAAAGTCTTACAAACGGTCTTACTAAGGGGTATTGTGTTGCCCATATACTGAGTTCTGGAAGTCAGATTGGCAGTCGCTCCATGTAAAATAACAGCATCCGTTGAGACCGGAAGCCCTTACGTAATTAAAAAAAGGCTAGGCAGACGATGTTGATGAGGTCGATATCATATTCGCCAAAAACTTTTTAGACCTATGTATCTTACGTCAATAGACTTTAGTTGTACAAATGTAAAATATAACCTACTAGCTTTGACCGCGACTTCGTCCGCGTGTATGTCGGTTATCGAGGATTCAGACAAAGTTGGGGATTGAAAACTATACTATGTCCTTTTTAGGGTCTCAAACTATCTTCTTACTAAATTTCATATCAATCGGTTCGGTGGATTAGGCGTGAACAGGTAAAACACAGACACAGTTACTTTAACATATTAGTATATTATATATATTATATATTTAAGTATATTAGTACCTATGGATAAGACTATTTCTTGTAAAAGGACGATTTCAAAAACCAAAGCTGCGTAATTACATCTAATTTTATCCTCCACTTTCATCTCACGTTCTTTCCCGTTCCCTCACATTCAATCTCAACACTTTTCCGACAGAAGGGCGTCTTTTACTTCGCATTCTTGGACCCACATTATCCACTCAGTGATTTAATTACACCGAGATAATCAAGGCACAATGCTTCGGCTAGAGATGGGAAAAATACCGGGAATTTTAGGTTCCGTAGTTGGACGGAGTTGGAGTGAAGAGACGTTCTTTTAAACTTACTTATACAACTTTTTGCAGCTGACCGCTCTTCCACCTCACACTGATGGAGGATCTTGGAACTAGATTTTATATTGTAAATTTGACGTTCAGCGTGACTTTTCGGTCTACATAAATGCAATATATTGTTTGACTTTTGAGCTGGTAAAGTAACTTGGACAAAATTGCAAGATAATCGAAAATCAAAAAAATGGAGAGATCAATTAGAAGTTTAATGTGAATCTGGTGGAAATAGAATATAATGGATGTTGCGTGAAGTGTCAAATACTGATGATGTGTTATACGCGTAGTAAGAACATTGACTGACATAGTTAAAAACAGGCCAACTATTCTTGTAATTCACGGACTCTTTGCTGACTGGAATTGAGGCGGTGCCTGCAGTCTGCACTAAAATTGCCAATATTAAATTTTATTTTACATGAAATAGTCAAAACAAGTAAATATAAACCGAGAATCTTCTTAATTCAAAAACATAAAATAATAAAACATCCTCCATAGTAAACGATAACGAACTTGCCTCTTATTTCAATGCATTTTCTATTTATTTATATAAAACTATCTTTGCCCGCGACTTCTTCTGCGTAAATGTTGGTTTTCGCGGATGCTGACGATGTCGCGGATTAAAAACTTTCCTATGCCCTTCACCAGGATATAATCTATCTCCTTGCCAAATTTGATTACGATCTAATCAACCGTTCAGTTGTGGAAAGGTAACAAACCAAAAACAAGAATTACGTTCCCATTTATATTTTTAGTATCTATGGATATGCTACTACTACTAACTTAATAGGATAGTAATTAAATAAAAATAAAGTAATACATGACGCAGGACTTGTATTGAGGCATTATAACAGATTTTTTGTGCTTTTGATTTTATTACGTTAAAACGCTTTTAGCACTTTGACAAAAAAGTCTCACATTTCGCAGGAATCTCAAGAATATTTTTATCCCACATGTTGTGACGCCCCCGAAATCAAGGGAGATATTTTTTTTTCCATCTACATAGGTACGCACTCTTAACCGAAACACGTGTGGTTCTTCATTTTAATTAAGTATTTCCAGTCGCCTCGGATTTATACAGATTACAGAGGGTCAAAGATTGTGGTTAGTACATCAAAGCCGGCACTAGAGATATCTAGATTCAAATACTAACAACAAAGTCATAATGTTTGGCTGAACTTTCTGCGTATAATTGAGTACAAAGTTTGAGCACTCAATGTTAATAATCACTATCTCATCCCGTCTTGCTCTTTAAACAAATATTCAGAATCTTTGAAACAGTACTTGCGTCGTCTAGTAGTTGTTAGCGCTACTGCTGAGTATTAGGTCCTAGGTTGAATTCCCGGGTTGAGCGAAAAGTCAGGTTATTCCATCTGGAATTTCTCAGTAGCAGCCCGGAGACTGGATTCACGCCCGTTTGATGGCAATTACATGGGAATAAAACATACGTTGGGAAATGTGGGTGTACTATATGCTCACCTCTGCCTTTCCCTTCGATGAATACAGGCGTGATGTTACGTTATGTATTGTGTTATGAGTGCAGTTTGAGTACAGTGTATATACATTCCGTCTTGTAATGTCATCAAATAAGTATATTCAGAATCTTAAAAGCATTATCTGGCAGCTTATTATTTTAAACTAAGCTTCCGTATTAGAGATTATGATACGGAATCCTAAACCGTGGAATAAGATTAAACACTGAGAAGTATCTGACGCTCAACAATGTAATTGGGTTGCAATAATTACATTATTCACTGGAGTAGGTACGGAGGCTGGGCGTAATTGGCGGGATACTTGTAATTGTTCAGTTAGAGGAGATTCGTTCAGTTGTTTACAAAAATGCAGTTGTTGCAATGTTTGCTAATTACGCCTTAATTGTTTGAAAAGGTATATATTTGAGGAGAATTCTGAGTAACCTAATTCTTGTATTCACATATGTATGAGCGAGAACTTATTTGCCCGCGTGTTATTTATTGATCTGTGACAGTCGTTCAGACTCATCATCTGCCTAGCCTTTTCCCAACTATGTTGGGGTCGGCTACTAGTCTAACTTGATGCAGCTGAATACCAGTATTTTACATGGAGCGACTGCCTATCTTACCTCCACAACCCAGTTACTGGGCAACACGATACCCCTTGGTTAGACAGGTTGTCAGACTTTCGGGCTTCTGACTACCCGTAACAGTCTATCAGACTACACTATAATGTATATAAAGCATAACAATATCGCTTTGCATACATTTTATATGTACACCATTGATTTGTATATCAATGATGGACACTTTCACACAAAGCTATGCTATACTATAAAGCACAATAGCATAGCGTAGTCTGAACTGCGCTTTACGGGTAGCTAAAAGCTGGAAAGTCTAACAACCAGAGGGTATTACACAGTAACTGGGACGAGTCCAAACCTTCAAACAACCCATTGTATTTTTTCAGTTTTATGTAGGTACTACATAAAAATGCCCGTTCCAAATATGTATATATTTAGGTATGTGAAATGAAAATGCGAACCTCCCGTGAAACGGATAGTCAGGTAAGTATTATTCCTAATTCTTTGTCCAAATGGAACCATTTTAGCGATCGCTTATCGAGAAAGGCTACACATAAACCGTTTTATCCGGACAGCCTCAACGCGCATTAGAACATGCTTATGTGAGCTTCGGTACGCTCAAAGAAAAGATATGGAGATAAAAAGTTTACCGAACGACAGGTTTTGTGAATGAGGGTTAAGCTACCTAGATGACAGTATAATCTGTGTTAAAACTGACGCACTAAAATTTAAATAAACTCGAAGTCAGTACCGACCTAGGTATCGACCTAGGTCGGTACTGACTTCGAGGCAAACACGAAGTCACTATTCGGTAAAAATACAGATTGAAGTCCACCGCCGTATCTAAGTACGCTAAAGTAAGTCTTAAATAAAATCAAAGTCACCTACCTACCCACCCCTAGATGGAAGTCAAACACGAAGTCACTAACTGTTAAAAACCCAGATCGAAGTCCACCGTCGTTTATAAATAGGCTAAAGTAGGTCTTAATATTTCTCACTGCCCAACATGTACCCAAAAGTGGAACATAAGTGGACCCAAAATCAACTTTCAATTCAGGGATCATTACCAGATGTTTGTCGAGAGTCTATCGATATCATTATAGGAATTCAACCGAACACGATATTAAATCAGCTGGGGTCGGATGCCAGCATGTTTTTGGCCGCCAAATTCCGGGCCCACCCATTTTCCGGCACGGGTATTCATACGATAACAATCTAGTTATCGGACGGACCGGCCGATATTAAAATCCAATGTTGTACCCTACATACCTAGGCATGCGTATGCTTCGAACTTCATTAAAATGAAATTTCAATAGTAGTACCTATATGTTTATGTATAGGTTATATACCGTTACGAGCAGCACCAATATGCCTAAACGTTTTTGCACTGTTTTGTATGTTGGTGTAATACTTAAGTGCTTTTTTTCGTTAAATTATGATTGTAATCTTGAGATTCGACCATTTCATTAGTATCTATAGATAAGAAAATACTACCAGTATGGTCGTAGTTTGGGAAAAAATCGATTTTGAATTAAGATAAGTGCTTAAATTGATGTTCCTGACTGTACATAGTTAGGTTATCACGCGACAATATAACGTATTGCCACCTGCTTTAAGTAATTTATTAGTTTGTTTGGTGACCATGGAAGGTAACTTAATTATATTAGTTTTTGACAAACATTTTCTGAGTCTGTTTTGCAATATAACTGGCGTAACTCTTATATTAGAGGAATATGGCTTTATGGTCACAATTGGCCTGTATGGTGACTGGAAATATTGTAGATTATCAAATTAACTCAGGTCCAGAAATGGTGTGTGAAAGCTTGAAAACGTTCTCCATCCAAGTGAATTATGTAGGTTTATAAGTCATAAACACACAGGATAGAAAAAAAAAACAAAATAGATGATAGTCGTACCTTATTAAAAGGAAAACATTGATATTCCTTTTTTGTGCCATCAACTTTTGCTCTCAAATCACGAATTTTAATCTCGTTTATAATGGACAAAGAAAAATAAGACGTAAAATAAACGAGAAACAAATGAGAGTGTCAAGAATAATTCCCTGAAAAGGAAGAGAGATGTCATAGCGAATCGTTTTGCCAAAGGACTATGGAGATATTAAATTATTGCCTAAGGAATGCTAATGGGGTCATCACTTAAAAGAAGGAGCAAAAACTGAAAGCAGATTAATGCTTTATTATGCGCCGGGAGATTTGCTACGGCCCTGCGCTGCGAATTTATTATAATTTCTGTGTACCTGTGATATTTTTATTTACCTAATCCTAATTTTATGTTAGTCTAAGTACCTACTTATACTATATGTATATTTTAATTTAATAGATGTCCTCCTACATTCCCTTTAGAGTTAAGGGGACAATCTATAAAACAATGGTCAAGCCTGCAGTCCTGTATGGTTCAAAATGTTGAGCCACAAAATAGATCAATGAAAGGCAGTTGCAGTGGTTGAGATAAGAATCAAATCAAATAAGACATGACTCTGTTAGAGAAAGTCGTAGAAGTTGATTGGAAATTGGTTGTCATAGTATGGACATGAGCTCGTGGCTAAACATAAACAACCGCACGGGTTGATCGAGGGTTAATCTAAGCTTGTCGAGGTCAGGCCGTGGATAGGTGACCATTCGGAACATATCGAGACTCCTCCGTGCCTCGGAAAGCACGTTCAGCCGTTGCTCTCAGCTTTCATTTGTAGATCTTTGACAGTCGTTGCGGGTAGTCAGAAGCCTGAAAGTCTGAAAACCTGTATTACCGAGGGGTATCGTGTTGCCCAGTAACTGGGTTGTGGATGTCAGATAGGCAGTCGCTCCATGTAAAACACTGCTATTCAGCTGCATCTGGTTAGACTGGAAGCCGACCCCAACATAGTTGGAAAAAGGCTAGGCAGATGATGAGTTTGGACATGTGATGCGGAGAAATAAGGAACATTTCTTGAAGAAAGTTTGAGTATGAATGTGGATGGTTTACAAGAGTAGACCAAAGAAACGATGGATGGTTTGGGTGATGAATGAGATGACGGGAGATAGAGATCTATGGAAGAAATAGAAGACATGCTACGCCGAACTAAATACATTGGGATGACGGCAAGAGGATGATAAGCCGGTGTCCTTGTAAACGTAATGCCCTAATTTACTAAAAACAAATAGCTTTTGATACTATACTTAGGTGACTATTTTTTGCTTGTGAGGCAACGGCCTTTTATGAGCGGCCTAGATACATAAAAGGTCGCTTAGGTGAGTTTTCACCCTAAGCCTTACTATAAGTAAATTCATTATGTAAAGGGTAAGCTTTAATCTCTTTACTATTTTTGTCTGAGGCTTTGGTGACATTTTACGTAACGTTTTTAAATGGCTGCTGGCTTAAAAACTACAGAAAATAATGTTAACCTTTTGATATGGATAGTTTGGATAGTGTATGGTTCAATTTTGTTGAAAGATCAGTTGTAACGACCTATGTGACGCAGCGGGCGAAGGTCCGCCAGCGACGCAAGAGATTGCGGGTTCGATTCCCGCCTTGGGAGAAATGTTTGTACGATCTACAAAGGTTTGTTCCGGGTGCTCTGGTTATTTTCTATGTATAAAAAAAATATCTATGTCATGTATTGTATTCAAAAAATCAAAAATCAAAATTCATTTATTCAAATTAGGCTGAGAATCAGCACTTTTTGAACGTCAAAGACGTTTACATAAGACAGTCCCCCAAAACGCCCACCCTTCACCACTTCCTAGTGTTTTTGCTGGGAAGAAGAAGTGGAGGAACAAACTCCCCAGAAACACGTCTGTCTGATAGGTTTGAAGAACCTGAAGCTATACAACACATTATGTCAAAAATAATAATTATGTCAATCATCTTTATACGTCATTCAATTAAATAATTTGCTACATGTTAGCTAGCACACACCAATATGCCAAAATAAATAAATAAAAAGTTATATATACCAAAATCGACAATTAACTCAAGCAAAGCCTGCTAAACTGAATACATAAAAAGCCTCCAAGGCAGTCCAAGGGCGTGCCCGCTGACATGTGCAATGCTGAATTATATCAATACAACTCATTCACACAATGTAATGAGAGGATCATGTCAATAACATAAAAATATGGATAGTAGAAGAAACATACACAAAAATAAAGAACTATTAAACAGTAAAAGAACATAGCAACATTGTCCTGCGTTCAACAAAGCGACCAACTATTCTTGTCTTCTAAATAGTCGTTGATCGAATAATATGCTTTAGAACAAAGGTTTGATTTAACTTTAGCTTTAAACGCGTTAAAAGGTAAATCCAGGAAAGAATGAGGTAGCATGTTATAAAAGCGGATACCGAGCCCCACAAATGAGCTCTGGACCTTATGAAGCCGGTGGAAAGGAGCGTACAGTTTGTGCTTATTTCTGGTATTAAAATTGTGGATGTCACTGTTTTTAGTGTACATATGTATATTTTGCCTAATGTATATTATGTTGGCAAAAATAAATTGAGAAGCCACTGTGAGAATACCAATCTCTTTAAATAGATCTCTTAAGGAGACTCTGGGCCCTAATTGGTATATTGCACGAACAGCTCGTTTTTGTAGCACAAATATATTTTGAATATCTGCAGCTTTGCCCCATAACAGCATACCGTAAGACATTACGCTGTGAAAATAACTAAAATAGACTAACCGAGCTGTGTCCACGTCAGTGTATTGTCTCACTTTCCTGACAGCGTAGGCGGCAGAGCTGAGTCTCCCTGCTAAGGTTGATATATGAGGGCCCCACTGCAGTTTGGCATCCACTGTTATGCCCAAAAAGACTGCAGAGTCCACCGTATCAAGCACCACACCACCAATGCTTATATTCGGTCCAAGATTTCTAACATTATATTAAGTATATCAGTCATCTAGAACTCATAACACAAGCTCTGTTTATCTTGTGGCTAGATGATGTTGTGTGGATTGGCCAGCATTATTTATTTATTTATTATTTATTAGTTTACAAGCTCTTTGCTTAAGTGCTCGCAAAGACTACTGCCGAGCATTGGCTCCCGTGGGTTCTATTCCCGGGTCAGACTAAATGTTATTGGGTTTTCCCAGAGTCTGGCTTTTGCCCAGTTGATGGGATTAGGCTCGCCCCCTATTGCATGTGACTTGAACATAACTGGCAAAATGTGGATTCACTATAGGTGCACCTATGCCTAAATCTTCGGGGAATCAAACGCGCACAAATCCAGATTCCGATCTGCTAACGAGAAATCTTATTAGAAAAACGCACTCGTTATTTCACGAGAGAATAGATACGATTTTCACAAGAATCGAGAACAAAAACACGACAGTCTATTGGAATCAATCCTAAAACAATCTAGAAGTTCTCAATCGATCATTCAGAAGAATTGATCGCTGTCACTGGCGGTCTGCAGGTCCAAAGAACCAAAGATCAAATGATTAAAAAAGAAAGACAATTTTGAAATTTCCGCAAAATGTCTAATGTCTACAGCAGACTTCAGCACCCACCAGCCTAACTTTAAAGATTAACCCGCTTAAAATAGCCTCCCAAAATCTAGAAACTTGCCATAATTATTTATTCCGACTATCTATGTGTAATTCTCTTGATTAAACTAATTAATTTTGTGGAACACGAAAGTTTATCAGTGAAATAATAGTGAGTTGAAATAGTTTCAAAATAGTGATGGTGGAAATTGAAATTAATTTAGAAGTAAATTTGTGGAATGATATCCCGGGTCGGATAAAGTGTTACTGGGTTTTTCCACATGGAATTCATTTATGGTCACAGTCCGGAGTCTCCATTTGTGCTCGATCATTGGCAATAGGCTCGCTCCCTATTACACGAGACTAAAACATACGGGCGAAATGTGGGTGTTAGTTAGTACGCCTCTGCCGAACCCTCCAGGGAATACAGGTATGATGTTATGTTTTAATTAGAGGAATGTTTTAATCCTTGCAATTGAGTTGTAGGTCACCCCACTGATGTTGTCAAAGGCAACCAAAAGATACGGACGGTAGGCAAGAATAGGGCAGACGTATCCATCCCCTATATTGCCCTGTTTTGTATCGTGATCACAAGCGTGACTACTACGCTTGGAGTCCTGGGTTAAATTCCCAGGTCGTGCAAAGCATTTTTGGGGTTTTCTATTAGGAATCTCTCAGCAGCTCCCTGGAGTTTGGAAGTTGGTGATGTGACACCACCGTTTTCATGCCTCGGAAAACACTTAAAGTAACGACTTTAAGGTAGGCGCGGGTCTAGCGAGTCCTGCGGCTGATCTCTCTTCGATCGCGTCAGATTGGCTTCTCATCTATGAGAGATTTGAAATAGAGAGTGCACCTGCTCTATAATGACTCCTGCGCCCTAGCCAAGGGCGCAGGAGTCTCCAGCAGGATCTCCGTAGAGATTAGTTGCCGTGACCGTAATTTCATTCTGGAGAACATTATTAATACTATGCAACGATCACAAATCCGACGGCAAATTCCAGTAATTAAACACGTTCAAAAGCTTGTCGCAATCTCATCTCAGAGATGATCAATATTTAAAATTTGTCAAAAATGTGAGAAAATTAGATGCATGTTTGACAGATTTAAACAAATATAAATAAATAATGCTGGACAATCTACACAGCATCATCTAGCCCCAAGCTAAGCAGAGCTTGTGTTATGGGTACTAGATGACTGATATACTTAATAAAATACATTACATAGATAGATATTTTTTTTTTATTATACATAGCAAATACCCAGAACACCCGCAACAAACCTTTGTAGATCGTACAAACATTTGTCACAAGGCGGGAATCGAACCCACAACCTCCTGCGTCGCAGGCGGACCTTCACCCGCTGCGCCACATAGGTCGTCAAAATGTAAATATTAGAATGCAAACATTACCAATCATACCGAAATTGCCCCTCTGTGGTAAAGTGGTTAAAAATGGTTTCCATTCAAATAGCCACAGGAAAGTATACCTACTCAACAGTTCGCAGACAGATATGAATGCAAAAATGTAGGGTTTAATATGAATGCAATTGACATAGCGTATCTCGAAGTGAAAGCACTTTTGATATTCCCACAACTTTTATTCCTCTGCTCCATATTTCAAAGTACTCGTCTACGGGGCCGTTTCCACAAAAAAACATCCCTTTTTCGTCGAAAAAATAAACGAGGTGTACCGTTCGCATCACACGTATCAAATTCCATATGCAAAGGTGAACTTGTGATATTTCACTACGTCTGCCTGTTAGTATTCAAACATATCGGTTTTAGATACGAGGTTTGGAAATGAAATTGCGGCGAGTGTAGTGTACAGACTGTCAATGTTACCACATTATCATAGAAGTCAAACTTTTATGAGCTCGAGCATCTGTTCCCGAGCCGTGGATATTTTATATCCTAACTAATATTATAAATGCGAAAATAAGTTCATTTGTTACCTTTTCACGCCTAAATCACAGATCGGATTTGGATAAAATTTGGCAGAAAGATAGATTGCACCCCGGGAAAGGACATAGGCTACTTTTTATCAACAAACCACGCGGGCGAGGCCGCGGGCGGAAGCTAGTCTATTTATAAGTAGGTCTACCAGTTAACTAGTCGCCATAGTACAAGCAATGCTTAGTTTGGAGCTAGTTGATGGGTGTGTTAGTCCAAACAATTTATTTATTTATTTTATGAACGAAACTATCAAAAATTATCCATACTAGTGGTGGCTCAATGGTCCAAATTCGACCGTTTTAGCTTTCTGCACAACTACCCCATATAAACTTTAACTATACCAAATCTCACAGTACTCCGTGCGCGCAATATTCTTTAAAAAGGATCCGAAATTTTTGTACATGTGATCTCATATAAGTATTCCAGTTTTGTCATAATGAAATTTAAAGTGCTGAAATAAGTACTCCGTCATCTTACATTCAAGATTATTTACAACCATGAATCCCTACGTAGGTACTATACAGAATAGTGTATCTGGGTTATCACTGTTTTCGGATCTTGGTTTTCAAAAGCGACTAGAAACAAAATGTAATTGTATATCCAATCAAAACTGAAAAAAGAGAAACTTTTTCCACGATCACAGTAGATTTTTTTATGACGAAATCCTTGAAAAAATATTGAATTATAAGGATATAAAATTTCAGTGGCGAAACCAGAGCTTCAAAGACAATCTTTTTCTGTTGCTATGGAAATAATCTGACATTGGCCTTGGCTTAAGCTAAAAACGTTTTGTTGTGAAAGGACTCAAGAATGATTCTCAATTTGAAACTACGACATTTAATTGTGGACTGAGAAGTTTGAAGTTTGCCAGTAGACTTGAGATTCATGCTTGAGCATCATTCTGGAAAATGGGCCGCGGTCAAGACTATCGACGATTGCTTCTCTTCTTCAAAACTCCTACCTTTTACTTTCCCTACTCTCGAAAGATTTCATATTGTGTAGTAGTCGACTTACCTGAAACAAAAAAGCATACAAAATGAATCACGTGCCGCGTGCCCGTAGAGATCGGTTCGTATATTTGTGTTGAGGTTTATAATGGTTACTTAAATAGTCTGTGTTTCCTGTTTTCGCAGCTAACGCTCGTGGGTTATGCAACTTGTCACTCTGCCAAGTGTTCAGGTGTTGTGACCTCAGGAGTGACGCCTGTGTGTTGACACATGACATGACTCATGTCCCTACGTGATGCCACGATCTCGCGCGACTTCTATTCCTTTTACGATTAAGGTTGAGTTGCAAACAGTCGTACTTGTACCAGATTTAATACCACATCCGTATTAAAAAAGGGCGTCCAATAAATATGATAATAAATGCAATCTCGTTTGTATCGCAATATTATTCAATTTGGCATCCAGCTTACGCAAAATTGTTATTATTTTTGTCGGCATCCGATAAGTGATCATTTTAAAATCTTTGTAATGTTAATAAAATATGGATACTTGATAAATTGATACCATTTATATGGCTCTCGTAAAGTTTCCTTTAACAATTGTGACAGGTTGAATTTATTGGTCGCATTAAGGGAATCGTTAATGGAAAAATAACTGGACAGATAATGAAGTGTAATAAAAGAGGAGCACATTATGGGATCATTTGTGGGGAGCAAAATCGCGGTGCGAGGCGGTGCGGAGCTGTGCAGAGCGACGCGGTGCGATGCGGTGCGGCGCGATACGGTGGGGCCAGATTACAAATATCGGGTAATGTATTGCGCGATATCGGTTGAATTGAAATGAACTGCATGTTTTCGGTGAAGTAATTTGGCGTATTTAATCATTCGCTTGGGTATTTACCGGTCTGTGGTAGGAAAACAATTGTGAAAAGTGGTTTTATTGGACAGTGATTTTTATTTTTCTCTGTAGGAAAATTTCTTTAGACAGGTGAAAAATTTTTTGTTCCAAAAGTTACTAGTTTGGGGAGCCAGAAGTATAATATAGCCACTAATCTTAAATTATTGTACTTCATTTTGTTACCAAGTTCTGGACAATACAAATTCATTATTATTTATAAAAGAAAACGTGTTATTAGTATAATAATATGATTTTATTTAAAAAATACCAGTCTATGTAAGTTAAAGGTTAAAAATAATTGAGGTAAGAATTAATAATTCATCGAGTACTGTAAATAGTGATAGATAAGAAGTATTTCAATTAAATTAAAATTATCTTGCCTATAAGTCTTGCGGCGACCTCATTAAACCTTTAGCGACAATCACTGACTAAGTATTTGTGAATTCCAAAAGATTTCATCTTCTTTAATTACTTCTATTGTTTATGTTTTACAAATCTAGCAATTAACGGCTCTAACACAATTTTAATTAAATAATCAAAGGAGAAATTGCGTAATTGTTAAGATGAAGATAAATGAGTCGAGATAAAATAATATAGAGTGGTTATTTTAGAGATATACAGTTGATGGTATATTGCTGTATTATTTAATAGTAATATTTCACGTTTTTCTAATGAGGTAACTACATTATGTTTAAAGTATTGGAAATAAATAGACTATTTATTAGAAATACCCAGGCGATTTATCTAATACCTTTAAACGAACAATTTTTGTAAATATGTATGTATGTATATATATATATAACCCGAATCTCGGAAACGGCTCCAACAATTTTAATGAAATTTAGTATGCAGGGGGTTTCAGGGGCGAAAAATTGATCTAGATAGGTTTCATTTTTAGAAAACGTCGCTTTATCCGAGCAAAGCTCTGTCATCCAAGTACTATTAAATATCACTATCGCAGGCGATTACTGGCGATAATATAATTTCGGTACTGAAATATTATCGATTTTACTTATCATACAAACTTGTAGAAAAAATATTAACAGACCCTTAAAAACTTTCTTTAGTACACTTAGAAAAAACAAGTTTCGTTCATTCATTCACCAAACGACCTTGGCAATGTCATCTATATTTTTTCTTCGTATTTCCGAAACTTGTGGAAGAAAAGTTTTAATAGTATAAAATCGACTTCTAGATGAAAGTGTGCGAGAACTTATTAAACTCAACCTGTATAGTTATATACTAACATAAAAGGTGTGTATTACATAAATGCTGTTATTTAAAAATAAGTTTACTTTGCTCCTTTTTTTATTTATTTGTTTCAGTTTATGTTTGTTACTAAGGGCTGATTTTTCAGTATTTTTTTTTTAATAAAACGTTGCCCCACACTAGGAATTTCTCCTGTATCGTGGGTGCGTTTACAAACATTTAAACTCACATACACAAACAGCCAGACCCAGAACAACTACCTGTAGATCATACAAATATTTGTTCCGTGCGGGGATCGAACCCACAACACGCGGCGCAGCAGCCGATGGCTCAACCACTGCGCCAACCGTGTCGTCAGCTAGCCAGTAGTCAGATAACTTTTACCTAAGATTTAAGTCGTGCCTGTTTGATAAATTTTCTAGCAAAAGTATATTAACATATTTATTTTGCTTTTGTTTTTGGTATTCATCTGCAAGGGGGTAAACTGGTAGCCAACCCCAACATATTTGGGAACGGGACAGGCAGATGATGACCCAGTAAGTAATTATGTTTCAGTTTTATTAATTGATTTATTTAATTCTGTAAATACACAACTCTTTAATTCAACCCTGAGTACAGGTAACGGTTGCTAGCCAGTTAGTCTTATTAGAAGTTGTAAAATTTTATATTCAGATAAATAAATAATGCTGTACAATCCACACAGCATCATCTAGCCCCAAGCTAAGCAGAACTTGTGTTATGGGTACTAGATGACTGATATATTTAATACAATACAATAATACAATACATACTTTGTATATTTTAGTAAATTCCCTATACTACTGTTTGTTTTGGTTGTACGTTATTTCATAGCTAGTTTTATAGAATTTCGTTTCCCATAAAATGTTTCTCATATTATCGTTCCATAGAATAATCAATACGCAGAATACTGACTTTGATGATTTTTCAATCACATATTTTTGTTTCAGAAGAACCAAATATTCTATGAAACATTGTCTGGGAAACGAAATTCTATAAAATTTCTGTCTGCAAAACAAGGGGACACCGTTTGTTATGCTTATAAAAAAAAAATGATAGACATTTGTTTAAAAAGTATTTTTCAAAAACTAAGTATACTTTTGTCTCCATGTGAACATCGGGCCCTTAATTCTCGTTATGAAATAATATAGACGGTTAAAATAACCCAGTGTTGACACACATCTGTGGCTCCCGAATGGAGTCGCTATTTCTGTCAGTCGGTCTCGTAATGACTAGACGATACCTAAGCGATACACCCGCAGTTATATATTCCGTTATATTTATTATGTAAGTTGTTGGACATTCATAATTTACTTTTATTGTTCTCAATATAGTTTGAGATAACTATTATAGGTGTTGTAGTAAACTTGTTGTTTTGTTTTGTGTTTAGAGTGATATTAGTTGTTATTATTAAGGACAGCTTGTACCTAAAATAAATCGTTGAAACGGTTTTAAGAATTTTATTTGTTGTTTAAAATATTTCAAATTTCTTTTGTTTTTTGTATTATAGGCGTGCATTAAAATAATCAAATTGTAGACGTACTAGCTAATTTTCAGTTGGTCTCAAACCTGATGCTATTCACGTCTAAACGCAATATTTGACTCATCACGTATTTTCGATCCCATATGTTTCTATTCAACAAAATAATTATAGCAACCAAAATCACATCTCCTCCACTTCTAAATTAGTAATCTATGTATATTACGAAAACAATTTATCAGAATTGATTTGATTATCAAACTGGAATATAATGTGATACACAAAATTTATAAATTAACTTTTATAAAATATCGTATGTGTAACACGTATTCGCGTGAAAATGAACTTAGGCACGTGAACAAGAGGTGTGAAAATCGTGTGGAGGTGCTTTGGTGTAAACACGTTGATGGTATACTAGGGAGAGAAAAATGTGATGAATGAACGTATAAATAATCATGGCGGCTGCGTACAGTTTAATCATAGTTGTATTTTCAGTGATATACGGCAGGGCATAATACTTTTCCTCATAATTTAAGGGAGAAAAACATTCGTTGTTTACCGAATTTCAAATCAAATGAAATCTCTTTATTGCATTCACGTGTAGATTTAGGTGTTAAATGTAGGTAAGTTCCAACTTGATTTTTTTGTGTGATTAAGTTGGTTTTTTCCCTTTAGATGCACTATGCAGCTCTTGAACTCATTATTAGTAAGTTTTCATGGTGTACGATAAAGAGTGTTCTATTCTATTCCATTTTAGATAAGCTAGCCTACCAGAAATTACTTACTAATTCTTGGTCTTATGTTGGTGACGAATCTGCATAGGTAGGGATTTGATTTTTAGGTTGGTGCTCGTTTTGAGTATAAATATTGAGGGTTACACGAGCAGGGGAAGAGCAAAGAAACGATAGATGAACTGTGTTTAAGAAGATATGGCTGGGAAGGAGGTGGCTATTGAGATGACAGCAACTAGAGATGTATGGAAGAAGAAGACATGCTGCGCCGATGCAAATCAATTGAGATAAGGGCAGGAAGATGGTGATGATGCCATTAAAACAAGAGAACTGTCATCACATACCAAGATATTTTTTTCTAGAAACCTAGCCAGGAACAGACACTAGGAACTTCTCCTGTATCGTATAAAAAAAACATTGTTGTTGATGATTTTTTTTTCCCCCATTGATCTACTGTTTTAAAACCCGTTATGGCCATAAAAATCCTTTTGTCCTTAAATCCATAAGCATTTACGGGGAACTACCAAAAAATTTGAATATTCAAAAGTCCGGAATAGCATTTCATTGTTCAACGGCTGAATAAAACCAAAATATTGCCGCACAAACGAACTCCCATTCAATATTCTGCTCTGATGAATAATTAACAAGCTGACCGTTTACTACCAGCCACAGTTTTACCACAAACTGCATTAAAACAGTTTTGCAACACAGAAGAAGGTCCGACTTCTGACACAGCTTCATCTTTACATCTATACAAATAAACAGAATTGATGTGTCCGTTTGTAATGTCAAAATATCAGCTGTAAACTAAATGCATTTTAATGTTTATACAGTAAAAAAACATATTTTTATTTTTTTCTGTCTGTCTGTTTGTTTGAGGTAACCTCCGAAACGGGTGGACTGATTTTGACGGGACTTCCACTGGCAGCTGGCTAATGTTACAAGGAGTAACTTAGGAAACTTTTATTTTAGAAAAATATTTAGGGTTCCGCAAAAATTAATCAAATCATTTAAATTTTATTTAGTTCCACGCGAAGGAAGTGCTTATGGCTAGTCACTTTCTCACCATGGTGATATATGCTTAACGATTCCCTGCGTGGTTGATCGCTATCAACCACAAAGCATTAAAAGATGATGATGTTACGCCTAACATCATCATCTTTTAATGCTTTACGAATACTGTGTCACTGTGTAATAATTTTTGTTTATTATACAGTAATCTTTGCTCGCCCGCCTGCCACATTAAGGTTTTATTCACCTGTATCTACTTTATTTGGCATTTGACAGCTTAATACAACCCTTTGACGTGGTTAACCAACTACACAAAAAGCTGCGTGCAAAGAAAGGTCACTGAACCCAGTCTTTAGCACGGTGCTGTTCTCACCACAAATCGATTAATTTACTTTGTATGGTATCCATCTAGCGACAATGGCTTCATCAACATATTCTAATCATAGTGTAGCGACATCTATCTCGCCACATACGAATTAAAATCTGACGTTTCCTACATCGCGATATTAAAGTTATCCACGCGACTGAGTATATCTACATATAAGAACACGCCAACAACCATCGGGCTTGTAAATTTAGTTTGAGCCCTGACTGGGGGCCTTAAATTTAAGGTCACCACAGGATCGTCCGGTTAAGTAGTAAAGCCGTCTAGTGCTGAACTGTTAGTGGTCCTACCTTAAAAAAAAACCCGTCGGACAGTAGCCCACCAGACACAACAACCGTCTGGTCGGAGGGTCCTCCCTTTTCTGTGGTGTATGAGGAACTTTACACCCTGTTCCTCATACCCCCAAAATAGACCAGACATCAATCGTAAAACTGATCCATATGTACATTCAGTATACTCGATACTTAGCTAAAGACTAATATTACAGTAACGCTCCATCAATTGCAAATCACAGAATGACATCAGTTATAATTTGATATTTTAACTCGTTCAAGGTTCTCGCTGTCCGAAAGACAATGAACGTTATGTTTCGAAATGTTAATGTAGTGTGAAAAACGGGAAACCCTGCCAATATTTATAGTGTGTAGTGCATATGTTGGTTATAAAACGGGCCGAGCCGTCGAGCGTAAGGTCACAGGGCATCTGGCGTAGGAGCGCATGTGCTAGCTATTTTTATCGCTGCCATTCAACGCTCTGATATCGCTCACTAAATTGTGTACGCCTCCAAAGCACAAACAGTACAATAAACAGACCAATGAAACTAACTGATAAGATTTTTTACATTTGTGTAGGAATAGCGGTAACAAAACAGGTGTGGGTTTACACTAACTATTTTTCAATCCAAAGGAAATATGCTAATTTTACCTACTTATATCCTTATGTCCATGAAGTACAAATACCTCTTTTTTATCTTTATTTATTTTAAGGGGTTTTATCACTCAGTGATAATGTCACCCCTTAACAGCTACAATTATCATATTAACACTAAACTAAACAATGGGTATTACTTATGTATACTTTTTATATATATGTATTACTTATACATATATATATATATTATTAATACCTCCTAAGAAGTACCTTTTTTCGATTTATTTTTTATTTTTAGTGCCAATCGACGTAAAATGCTATTTTGCGTATACTGGCAAAACCTCTTAACAAGATATTTAACTATTTCTCCCACTAAACACTAATACGGTACGGTATACTTTACAACGTTTTTCGTCTTTTGTTAAGTTGCAATTATTTAGATAGAAGATATTGGTCATTAGTCGTCGATGTGTAAGTCGTCTGTTATGGTCAGTTCGTTATAAAGAAGCCTGTGTACCAGTAGGTATAAGTTACATCTACTGAGCCAAAGGTATACCGGGAAACACAAAGGATGCTTCGCAAACATTTCTTGGAGCTTCATAATCATTTCTGGGAAGGTCGTGAGAGCTTCCACAACACGAGGTAAACAGGAGCCATTAGTGTACCGTCGTCATTGGACTGAAAGGCCACAATACATACCTTTGAAAAGTTAGAATTCGAAATGTCTGTATACTAGATCAAAATTGATTGTTGAATTTTACTCGGAAACATTAATACTCTTTCGGTAAATGAAAATTATAGTCTCCAGCATTCTTCAATCGTTTAACCACTGACTTAATTATCATCATCACCTGCCTAGTCTTTATTAAAGTCGGCTTCCAGTATCACCGGATGCGGGTGAATACCAGTATTTTAAATGGAGCCACTGCCTATGTTACCACCACAATCGAGTTACTGGGTTACACTATACTAGACTTTCGGGCTCACACAGGCTTGGATTTTGTAAAATTAAAACCTTTTGACACAACCGTTTTAATTTTCGCAATAAATAGTAGAAAAAGCTCAGGCCTTCGATTACTGTGCTTTTAGTGGGCTCGAGCCAAACAATGATGGTACAATGGGGGCTTTTAAGGTAAACCGGGTCTTTTGTCTGCGCGCCGCCGCCCGTTCGGGGCGCGACAGACTTCATATAAGTGCGTTATCGACTACGCCAACACATTTGAGTTCTTGGGTTACACGAATGCAAATAAAGAGAGAATTTTATTGAGAGGGAAATATTGTAACAAGTTCTTTTTGATTTCTTTCCATAATAGTATTTTATAAGGTTTTATTGCTGTAGAATATAGAGAACCACAACGTTTCTCGACATTTATGAATAAGCGTACAGTGACTATCGTTTAACATATAGGTATCTTGCGTTCGCTAAGTAAACAATACTTTAACAATCAGACATAAAAATCAGTTAAAATGCAATAAACTGTACTTCCTTATCAGTTTGCGCTACAACCTAAAACGTTTTGATGACTTTTTCAACTGAAAGTAACTCGGAGGAGCTCGTGGCTAAATAAAAACAGCACGGGTTGATCAAAGGTTAAGCTACGCTTGTCGAGGTCAGTCTGTGGATGGGTGACTCCATTCGTAAAATATCGAGACGCCTCCGTGCCTCGGAAAGCACGCTAAGCCGTTGGTCCCGGCTGTCATTTGTAGATCTTTGACAGTCGTTACGGGTAGTCAGAAGCCCGAAAGTCTGACAACCAGTCTTACCAAGGGGTATCATGTTGCCCAGTAACTGGGTTGTTGAGGTCAGATAGGCAGTCGCTCCATGTAAAATACTGGTATTCAGCTGCATCGGGTTAGACTGGTAGCCGATCCCAACATTTTAGAGTGCATCCAAAATTGAATCATCTTTTACCTTGCCAGGTTTATGCAAAAGTTTATTTAATCGTATTAGAAACTGTGTTTTCTGGACAGCGATGATTTAAGTTTTTAATGATAATTGCCACCATTGTTTTTAATAGACAGACGTACGAAGATAGACTTGGAAGGTGACTTTGTAGAGTAATTAAGGGAAATGTGACGAAACGGTAAGATAGCTGTTTCGTTGGTCTACTGGTCGCAAGCGCCTGTGCTGGGTTCAATTACCGGGTCGAGCAAATAGTTATTGGGTTTTTCATTTTTAATTTGTTAATAGCAACCCGGAGTCTGGATTTGTGCCCCCTATAACATGGGACTTAATCTTAACGGATGAAATGTGTCCATCCACATTTCACCAGTTAGTTAAGAAGAATATAGGCGAGATGCATCAGTAGTACAACCCTGACACCTGTAAACACTGAAAAAAAATGAAGTACGTACCGCACCAAATATAAGACGGGAACATCAAAAAAATTGTCAGTCCCCCATAATCGCCGCTTACATCTTGTAACACAGCTAACTTTCATTGAGTTTTACTGGGCGCCTTTTGCGTGTCAAACACATTTTTGCTGGTGTAAATCTGAGCAGCGTAATGGGAAAAGTTGTAACAAGTATTCCGAACATATTACGTGCCATTAATATTCTGATGAGTCTCCGACGGCGACGATGGCAACCCTATAAAAGTTCAATGATCGAATATGGCGGTAGCTTATAATTTTAATATTTACGTGCTATTACGTTCTTGCGTATAAAAGGGTGAGGTTTGAGATTAAATTGCAGGGCTGAAACTGTGCTTGTGCGATGCAGGGACACACATGTCCAAATTTTATTTGAAAAAAAAAAGCAAGAGTTTGGGTTTTTAGATACGAGTAGAACCCAGTATAAACCAATCAAGGTAGATACAGGTTCGCGAATCTAGGGTTCCACTCAAACTTTAGTACCTCTACTACTATTGTATTGCACTTAATCTAATTAATAAACATGCTATTGCTCCTAAACTATAGATATAAACGATAAAGTGTTAAGGAACAAAAACTGTCCGCGCTATGTGATTCAGCTAACTAATGTTTTATATTCGCAAAAAAGAATAATATAACATAGGACAAACTTCGTAATTAGGCTTCGTATTTTGGTATTTTTTCATTTTTATCAATAATTTTTTTCACTGTTGCTATAATTTTCCTGTAAACTGTAGTTCAATATTTAAAAACCTTATCAAAATTTTAGCTTTTGATCAAATCAAAATTTATACGACGGATCGATTTGACCCACCAAATTATTCTTCAAATACATATTTATAAACACTATTCTGTCTTCTTTCTAATATTAATAAACTTTTTTTTTAATTTGACTGGTGATCTACATATAATTATGTGCGTCATCAAGACCTAACACTATACCTACATTTAAATTCCAACATTTCATAGATCTAGTAAACAGACAGACAGGAAGTGATCTAATAAAGGTTCCATATTCCTTTTAAGCTCGGGACCCTAATAAAAAAAAAGAAAAAGAGTAGGTATTGCCACTGTGATCCTATTCATATCACAAAACTCAGCCTGTATAGTCACAACTTTTATGTTGAAAGATGAACATTTGTGTAAAAGGATTTTTGTGTCGCTTTCACAAATCAATCTGAAACTTTCAGCACGTGTGACGAACGTGCGGGGACAGAAATGGCCGCCTGCGAGTGTGATGGGTCTGCCTTCCAGGAGTTACGTCAGAAGTTTGAAGGTTTCACAAACTCTTAATAATAATACTTATCCTCCCGACCTGATTTGTGTCATGGCGCCCAGATATTTATTTATTTAATACTTCAAGCAAAATGATGTAAAGAGGTGGACTTATTGTTATAAGATTTTCTCAGACATTTTATATTTTTTTATATTTGTTTTATTACATTTTGGACATAAGTGGCACGGCATAAGTCACGACCGGGGAAAGACTAGGCGCAGAAACAACATAATGCCTCACGTACTTTCTAAGGCACGGGAGAAATGACTGTCCTTTGACTCTAAGCTACTTCTGAGAATTTCTTTTAGGAAACACCCAATAACATTTAACCCGACCTGAGAAGCGACTGCTAAATCAAAGGAGCAAATAAAAAATACTAAACATAAAACAAGATTTTTCACTTAAAATTGTTTGCGTTTATCCAATTACAAAATCAATTGGGCCATAAATAAATTTGTACAAGTTTTCCTAAGTCCCAATTTCCGGTTATTCGCTATAAATTAAAGAATTATTATATTTACTCAGCGAATACCTTTTTAAAGCTGTGAGTAAATAGTCTGAGACGAGACTCGCAGACGGGTTCCCAGCTGTATTCGGAAAATAAGAGGTTCAATTTTTCACCTTTTGTGGGCAAAGAAATATAAAAAAAAAAGTATTTCATACAAATGGAAACGTTCCCTTTTCGAGCAGTCCATTGTTTGTACAGGGTGAAATGTTTTCTGGGGGGAAGCAAAAACCCTTTTCTGTTCACCACTTAGCTGCGAATAGTTCTAAATGGCTGGAATTTATGATTTATTCGTTGTTTTAAGGGGTAAGTAACTGCGTTATTTGTTATATCTGCGTGTTAACGCACTACACAATGTCATAGTGAAACACAATTTGTTAGACCCTCTTCATTGTGAAGACAGTGAATTAAACAGTAAACATTATTCGATTTGACTCGGTATCTTAATATCATTAGACGTCTATCATTGACAATCCCGACAAAGGTAGGTATACAGTAGTGACAAAAAGGACATCATTTGTCTAGCCTTGCTCCAACCATATTGACGACCGTTGTGGCGCGGCGGGCGAAGGTCCGCCTGCGACGCAAGAGGTTGCGGGTTCGATTCCCGCCTTAGGACAAATGTTTGTACGATCTACAAATATTTGTTCCGGGTGTTCTGGGTATTTCCTATGTATAATAAAAATATCTATCTATGTAATGTATTGTATTAAGTATATCAGTCATCTAGTACCCATAACACAAGCTCTGCTTAGCTTGGGGCTAGATGATGCTGTGTGGATTGTCCAGCATTATTTATTTATTATTTATTATTTTATTATTTATTTATATTGGGGTCGTCTTCCTGTCTGGATGCAGCTGAATACTACAATTTCGCATGGAATGACTGACTATGAGATCTCCACAACTCAGTAACTGGGCTATACGATACCCTTCGTAAGACTGGTAATAAGTCGTAACGCCTGTCAACGATCTACGAATGACAGACAGAACTAACTAACACTACGTATGGTTGGTCACCTATCAACGGAACGACCTCGGCAAGCGTATCCTATATATTCGTATATAACCTTTGATCGAGCCATAGGACTGTAATTATTTACCCACGAGAAAAAGAACGAGTGACGTTGTTTCGGAAGACTCTTGACACCTAGTGAATAAAAGATAAGTAAGTAATTTTTACTTATTTTTATTTTTAAATTGTCTTCTTCGACAATTGCGCAGCCATTTTTAATAGCCTTTAATTCTTTAAAATATTCCTTCTTAAATTGATGTGACTATGTGAGATGATGAAAGTGATAATTATCGAGACACGTCGAACTCACATCTGCCACACGTGTGTTAACTATTATACTAAATACTAGTGTTTATGTAAGACTTGATATTATGCAGTACTTTATCAAATATTTTCTTATTGTGTAGTTCTTTATTGTTTGCAGTTCTTTATAGCTTGACATTGACAAGGATAAGTACTCCACTCAGAATGTATGAATTTGAGATTTCACTCGTTGGTCTTGTGGTCACAAGCGCTACTGCTGAGTATGAGATCCTGGGTACAATTTTATATCAGGAATCCCACCATCAACCATTAGAACTAACTTTATTTTTTAGTTTATTGTACTTTATTGCTCCCAATTGATTGGGGGTCGGCGCAGCATGTTTTCTTCTTCCATACATCTCTATTTGCCGTCATCTCTTTTCTAGCCATATCATCTTACACACAATACATCCATCTTTTCTTTGGTCTCACTCTACTCTTGTAACCCTGCACATTCATACTCAAAACTTTCCTCACAACATGGTCCTCATTCCTTCGCATCACATGCCCATACCATGACATCTTTATAGGTATCAGAGTTTTTAAGTAGCAGCCCGGAGTCTGAGTTGGTGCCCATTTGATGGCAATTAGTTCGCCCCATTTCATGGGGCTTAACCATAACTAGCGACATGTGGGTGTTACAGTACACCCACGCTCGGGGTTAAGTCCCCTAAGGGTTACAACAGAATAGAATAGAACACTCTTTATTGTACACAATGAAAACTTACAAATAATAACGATGATGGGTTAGGTAGAGTATGGTATGGACACGTGATGAGAAGGAATGAGGATCATGTTGGGAGGAAAGTTGTGAGTATGAATGTAGAGGGTTACAAGAGTAGAGGGAGACCCAGGAAACGATGGATGGATTGTGTGAAAGTTGATATGGCTAAGAAGGAGGTGACTTCTGAGATGATGGGAAATAGAGATGTATGGAAGAAGAAGACATGCTGCGCCGACCCCAAATGAAATTGGGATTTGGGCAAAAGGATGACGATGGGTTAGGTACAGATGTACCTATATACATCTCTGCCCAACCCTTCCGAGGAATACAGACGTGATGTTATTATGTTATATCATTTACTTACTGATTAGAAATGATGATGGTGCAATAGGGGAAAGATATGCCTTCAAACTTTTTTCTTTGTTGATCATGTTAATTGAATTTGATTACTTTAAAAAGTATTGTAAACACTTGTGTAATTTATGTATAATTTTACAATAGATTTAATAGAGTAAGAAACCACACGCACGACTTATTTATGCTACACATATATATACTTAAGTTCACGTCTTTTTCCTACAGGGGTTGGCAGAAACTACAGAACGCCACCTGCTACGATCTTTACATACTCGTTTTCTTTCGTTTACTTTCACATACACACGCCGGTTGCGAGTACTGCGCACCAACCCTTTTTAAAGAACATCACCAATAAGGTCAATATATGTCATTCTAAGGGCGTAAGGCGTTTCCGCTACCTTTTGTTAGTCGTCTTTCATTAATTCTCTCAACGTGACCAAAGCATATTAGCACACTGTATTTGTGCTATCTAGTAAAAATCTCCGCTTACAAGAAAAAATAAAACCTAGTAAAATTAAAACGACGCGAATTCATGATTATAATCATGTCCTTCCTCTCGGTTTTCATTTTAATTAGTCTCGTAAGGGTTGCGTTACGGTTTCAGCTTCCAATATACACAGTGTACAGAGGCCGTAAATGGATATTGTTACAGTATATTATACAACAATTAGATTTATGACTTGTTTGGATACGCGGTATCCCTTTCGTTAGGATCTCGTGCTAAAAGCATAAAACCTAAAAAATCCTTTTTAAATTAGGTACGTGACATGAAAAATGAAATCAGAAAATATTTACTGTCCGAATACATTTTTTAACACCTTAACTGACAAACAACGAGACACAATAGAAAATGTACTGTCGGTCATTTGGCGTTCAACGTGTTAATAACACTAGTCTCCACACTAGGGTTCCCTGTGTCGTAGAGACATAACATCACGTATAAATTCCCTGAAGTATAATTTTACCTATACTATTTTAACTTCGACCGTTTGATGAATGTGAATTTAAACCGCAGGTAAGACCGCGGGGCGCAGCTAGTTAATAATAAATAAACATTCGACTCAACAGTTTATTTAGGGCTATACTTTTCCCATCTACCGATCCAATAGAATTGTCATCTAAATAAATCCAATAATCCATTTATCTCGTATTTTGCATAAATATGTAATTCCTATCCTTGATTATACGAAGTATATGAGAACGAGCCTTCACCTTGAGAGGACATACCTAACTCAAAGGTTAATTGATTCGTCGACGTTATAAAGTGTCTCTTATTATCAATGAATAATTAACATTACGTAAAACGGAACGGAAATTGTACTTCTGAATGAATTTAGACACCAACTCAGATCTCTCCACCAACCTAGTTTAAAAAATATATTTTATTTGTTGACGTGTAAAAGTGTTTGTAAAAACCTATTTACAGACAAATATAACTTATCAATCAATCAAATACTTTGAATGGATGTATATTGGAGGGGCTCGTGGCTAAATAGTAACAGCCACGCGGGTCGATTAGTGGATAGGATTGTGATTTGTGGATTTATTTCATATCGAGACCCGTCCGTGCCTCAGAAAGTACATTAAACTGTGTTCCCGGCTGTCATTTGTAGATTTTTAACAGGTGCAACTACCGGTAGTTGTCAGTAACCTGAACGTCAGACAAATAGTCTTATCAAGACTGTTGCTCCTTGTTATATATTAGGTTAGACTAAAAGCCAACCCCAACCCCAACATAGATAGTTGGTAAAAGACTTGGCAGATGATGATGTAAAATGTTATCCTACAAACATGTCACCTTGAAATTTACTCGAGTATTGGATCCAGGCTTTTGCGCAAATTCTCCGTTTCAATGAGCCAATGTTTACACAGCCCTCTGGATCTTTTGAAAGTTAACTTAAGGAAATATAATTGGTCACAAAGAACGAAACAATGAACTATGTACTACATATGCTACGTATCAATATTACCATACAATGAGAGGTCAGCTTATACTGGAAATGTATAGCTTGATAAGAAGCCGTGTGTACAGTAGCCATTGCGGAGAGCATGTTAACGTTCCATTCCACTCTTGCTACAAGCCTAGAATATTTTAATATATACTAATTAAAATGCTGTAGAGGTTTGCTTGTTCTTTTTTGTTTGAAGGCGCTAATCTACATAACATAACATCTCGCCTGCAAACCCCAAAAGGGACAGAAGTTTAGTTTTAGTAGGTACACCCAGATTGCAACAGTTACGTTAATTCCTATGCTATACGGGATGAGCCTATTGCCATCAATTGGGCACAAATTCAGACTGGGCTATTATTGAGATGGAATAACCCAAAAACCCTTTCCCCGACCCAGAATAGAGCCCAGGACCGCATAGCAGTAGCGCTTGCGACCACTAGATCGAAGGCAGTCTATCGCGCTTATCTCTGGAACCAAAAATCTTTTGCATAAGATTCCAAATTCCCGAGGCAAGATATGGGCGTTTAATCACGCTACGACCCGGAGTAGGTGTAACTGCAGGGCATATCTAGTTATAAAAACCGCTAAATTCCTGAATCCTACCAACGGTTTCCGCTATAAAATTGACGAAGAATTAAAAGGAATTTTCAGGAAGACCGATTTAATTTGAGCCGTACAAACTGTACAGTAATACTATCAACAGATTTTGCGCTAACGAAATCTTCACCAGGAAAATTGTCTGCAGAAACTTGAAGGACACGAATTAATAAAAGGACATTTTCATTTAGTTAAAATTTTAGAGCCTAACATAACATCACGCCTCTATTCCTCAATGGGTTAGGCAGTGGTGTACTTAAGTTACACCTACATTTTGTGTTATGTTATGTTGAAGTCCCATGTAGTAGGGGGGAGCTAATTGCTACCAAACGGGCACAAATCTGGAGCAATTCCTGCACGCGTAAGATGACCACCATAGAAACGGGTTTTGTCGACGGAAGAATAAACAACATGACGGATTGTTAAAAATTTCTAGTGCCCAAGCATGGCGATGTTAAAACTGAAGACAAGAAAGTTTTCTATTCTCTACAGTGTACGGGGCGCCCCGAACTCGGGTAGAAGAGATGTTGAAAATAAATAACGTTGTCTATTTTTGGTAGAATAGATATAGATATACTACGTGTTCCGATGGAGATACCCAACAAAACTATGCCTGAACTGGGAATCGAGCCCAAGACTTCATGCTCAGCAATACTGTTTGCGACCACTTGACTAACTGGGCAGTTAAAAATATAACATCCTCCTAAATATGTCATTAAATAAACAAATCACGAACCAAAGTCTGGTTAATGGTAACACCGATGATATCATGTAAGTGGTGGTATGTCTGTCATCGCCAGAATGTGGGATGTCGTAAAACTAACGTCGGTACCAGGGTTACAGAATCTCAAGGTGGTTGAGACAATATGTTTGTTCGGTGTGGTTTAACTGTGTTGCAATATTTAATTAGGGTTTGTCAATGTTAAAGCTGATTTTATATAACTGTTATATTTACATTTTAAACCGGCATTTATTTTTATATAAAACGAGCTGATCCAGCAAACGTTGTTTTGCCATATAAAATGTTTGAGGTGGACCACCCTTAACATTTAGGGGGATGAAAATAGATGTTGTCCGATGCGAATCAGACAACATCATCATGGTCTGCAAAGACCTAACCGATATGCACACAAAATTTCACGAAAATCAGTCAAGCCGTTTCGTTTCGTTTTTAATTTAATTACAAACACCATGACACGAGAATTTTATATATTTGAGATAATTAAAATTATAGTGTCGGTTTGTTATCTCAAAATAACAGTTTTTTACTAAACTCATATGAAAGTATTTACGGTAGTTATCCTAAAACAGTCACAGACAGTCGGTCTGTTTGTTTGGGCTAATCTCCGAAACCACTGAACCGATTTTAACGGAGCCCACTAACAGGTAGCTAATGTTATCCAATGTGTAATAGCAGTATCTACACTACACTTACGAATCAATAATTTTCTTAACGATTATAGATTTCAATGCCTTATTACATTATTATTGTCACCTTACTATATTATTAGCGGCGCTTTAATATTGTATCTGTTAACATTAAAAGTGTTAAATGTAAACCATCATCTGCCTGCCTTATTCCAACTATGTGTGTTGGAGCCGCATTCCAATCTGACCGGATGAAGCTGAATGCAAGTGTTTAATTGAAGCGACATCATATCTGACCAGTCTAACATCCAAAACCCAATTACTGGGAACCACGATACCCCTTTGTCAGACTGTTTGACAGGCTCTGGTGTTTGACTTCTCGTAAAGACTGTCAAAGAGCTATAAATGACAGCCAACGTAATGTGTAAAATGTAAATACACTAACTAAAAAAAGTACACACAAATAGCTACGCGCTTATTAATATTTATATTCTAAGACTAGTGAGCCAGGAAGTGCATGGTTTTATCGTTATCACGTCGTGACGTAATATTTACACGTTACACGTAAGGCGGAGGCCACACGCGGCGCGCGCGCAAACTTCCAGATTACAGGGCTGTCACGCTGATGTGACGATGTCGTAACAAAATTTTATATTCATAGGAAATGTTAACGCGAACACGTTGTTACGTGACTTTCAGGAATATGCATAAAGTTTTTTATTCAGTGAAAAGTTGTGCTTTTGAATTTCGCCCGGGATGGTGGGAGGCATCTCTACTTTTTATGTTGTCTTGTTATGATAATATTGCAATGTTACCTACGTCAGATATGACTACGTATTAGATAGTAGGTACCTGCCTATTACTGTCCCACTGCAGGGCAAAGGCCTCTTCTCATACAGAGAAGGCATGAGCATTAATCACCACGCTTGCTCAAGACGGGTTGGCGATTTCCGACTTTTATTAATTATATAAGTCCAGGTTTCCTCACGATGTTTTCCTTCACCGATGTCCAAGATAAACTTAGAAAGTACATATGAATTGAAAAACTCACATTGGTACTTGCCCAGGTTTGAACCCACAACCTCGTGCACAAGAGGCGAGGCCTTAACCACTGGGCCATCATGACCTGACTTTTTTTAATAATATAAACGTATTAGATATTTGAGTTATACTTAGGCTGACCTAGCGAAAGTACGGACTCTCAATAGAATACGCGGCCAGCTTGTAGGTACTAGGTGTGTTACCACTGACGTGCGGCCTACCGTACCTTCTATTGAAATAAAATATGAACATGAGTCGTATCGACTGGTTTTAGACAACAGTTTTTGGAACAAGTCTTACTTACGTAGAGAATTAATGAAAGACGACTAACAAAAGGTATTTATAAGGCAGATGTAAGCGGAAACGCCGGGTAGGGACGCCCTAGAATAACATACACTGACCTTATTAGCAATATTCTTCAAAAAGGTCAGGTGCGTAGTACTCGAAAACGGTGTGCGTAAGTCCAGATGTATGAGCGTAATCAAATAAAAAAAAAGTATATTCTCCAGTTTCTGCCTACCCCCAAGGGACAAGGCGTGAGTATGTATGTTTAAGAACTAACTAACTAACTTTCAATATTATATATTAACTATATCCTGCTTCAGAACTGTGAAAGCCTGTTATTTTCAACGATAATATCTCTGACAAAAAAGTATCTAGGGAAATTTTGTGATCACTTATCCAAACAGTGATGTCGTTTAGACAAATATCATAATCCAAAAAATCTTATGCGCCAATAAACATGACTGGCATAAAAACCCCTACTACTTTAATAATAAGGATGACAACGTTATGCAAATCCGTGGTCAGATATAACATTTCTATACGCCTGTCCGAAATTCCGCATCGTCAGCGGTACCATGAAGGGACTAATGCCCGTTTTACGGCTTTCCCCTCTTTTTATGGTTATTTCGGATATGATTGTCGACACTCGTAAAAAGAACTTTTCTTATAAACGTTTTCATATGGATCAGCGTTTACGTTATCCTTTCAAGGACTTTTGTACTTATCCTTAAGGATTGCTTATTTTGAGTAAGACGGCAATATTTTCTATGAATTTTGAGATGCAGCGTAACCACAATTTCCTCATCTTTGATAAGACAAAAAACAAAGACAATAAGTAACAAAAATACAACATCAAGTGGTTAATATCAAAAGAACACATCAAACCCAAATGTATTTAGTTAAGGCACACCGCACACGGCATTCCAACATCAAAATTAGTATAAAGAGCTTACATCAAATCCATTAAGTAGGCATAGTCAGTTCTTGTTGAATTTCCCGACAATGTCAACAAAGAAATATTGTGAAATTGACTGATACTTGGTTGATATTAGTAATCAAACTTGGTCATCGTTGTTGCTGTATCTCATGAAGGCGGGTGATCCTTGTATGTGTACGTAGGTAAACATTGTTTCTATGTACGTTCCCGAGCTTACGTATGTAGAAGCATTGTGTACGTGTCTCAGACACACACAACGAAGACCAGAAGACCAACCCGCCTTCGTAAGAAGCAACAACTTATAATATAAGTTTGATTGTAAAAAAAAAACAATAATTTCACAATACCTGATACTTTGTTTACTAAATTGTAATATTCAACAGAAACATACTATGTAAACGTATACCAACATACTCTGTTAAAATCACTTCAATCAATATAAAAAACAAACTCTGCCAAACGGGATTCCGGGTACAGGATAAGCTATTACCATAAATAAGTATAAAAAGTTCTTTAAAAACCATACTTTTAAATTAAAATAATCTTTTAAAGAACATGTCAAAATATTCATATGCTTTGATTTGTTACTCAACTTTCTAAATACGCATTTAAAATCCACATAAATTGAAATAAACACTCTCGTCGTATCCGAGGTCCTAGGATCGATTCCGGGTTCGGGTTAAGTGTTATTGATTTTTCTATCCTCAATATCCCGGATCCTAGATTTGTGACCGGTTGGTGGCAATAGACTTGCCGCCCATTACACGGGACTTATATAACATATCTGATGAAATAAGGGTATACTATATGAGGGTGCCATCTCTGCCTATCCCTTCGAGGAATACAGGCGTAATGGCTGTTATTAATAAAATTATGTTAAAAAACCGCTTTTCAGAAATTTTGTAACAAATTACGTAGGTATAAAATAACATAAACCCACCCACATCAGAAATTGGAAAAAGCAATTTCATATAAGCTTTGATTTCATAGAATCCACTTTCCAAGTATTATATAGAAAAGGCAAAAGCTGCGATTGAAAACATTTTCATATTTTTTTATTTACGGCGGATTTGTTTTCATAACGGGATAATTGCTTGTGACTGATGAAAACACAAATGGTGTGAGTGCGTATTGTTGTAATGTCACTACCGTTTTATGTTATTTAGCTACCATTTCGATTATTGTTTTACAGTGTCATAGTCAAAATTGACAAAATATGAAATGGGAAATATTGAGATTACAATAAAACGTACTTAGTCGATTTATTTATTCATCAATCACACATCGTAATCGCGTAATAAAAACAAATTCAACGCTAAGCTAATACTAGTAGACACAAGACTGAAATTAGACAGATTATCGCTATGCCTACTCTCAAAAGTCGGTTTAGACTCAGGTCAGTCCATACATAGGCCTTAGTTACATAATAAGTATCAAAATTCAATTGACGGCGCTAAATAAAAATGAATCATCATTCCTTTCAGTCAATCGTTTGTTTTCTTTTTCTTATTTTGAAAAGTTGACAGCTACAGAATTACGTTCCAAGTAATTATGTTTAGTGCTAATTGTATTTAGTTGTTGTACAAATGCAATGAGGGCATTACAGTACAACACCATATTTTGTTTGGCAAAAACTGTATTTATAGACATTCATTTAGGTGTAACTGTAAAAGGCCATTATTTATCTCAATTTCCAAAGTATTTTCGTTCATTGACCAAACTACGAAGTTCAGAAACTCTAGGCTTAATAGTCCAACTTCTTAGTGCTTAAGCTCACAGCTATAGAGCTCGGTTCTAAAGTCAGAGTCGATATTGCAAGAAACTTTGGTTATTTCGCAAAAGAAAAAAAAAACTTTTGCACTATTCGTAGGTCCGTAGAGTTTTAATGAAATCGCCCCTAATGGCTGCCATTAGGATGGTCTTTTAATAGTTATCTCTTTGCTTAATATATTTAACTGTTTTTATATTTGAGCCCTTTTTAAAAAAGGTTTTAAACATCTACATGAATGTGGCAAAGAATCACTGTTTGAAAAGTGCGATAGATGATTTGTTTAACCCGAGAAATGATAATGACTAAAAATATCGTTTTTTTTTCGCCAATCTGTGTACCTAGCGCAAATTTTAACGTAAGAGTAACGTCAATTCGAACGATCCTCAAAATGAAAATTCTTTTTTCGAATATAACATCAATCCATTTTCAAAACTCATATCAATTCTAATACTTATTGTGCTTGCCGCATGAATTAAAACCTAATTACTGCAAACTAGTAGTATTTTCAATTTTAAAATCGTTCGAATTGACGATGACGTTACGATTCCGTCAAATATTCGTTACGACTTATGGTGAATGTCAAATTTGACAGCCGTGGCTAATAGAAGCTATCGTCTTCGCTTTCTCGTCTTTACTAAAGACACACAAGTTGGTATCATGGCATGTCGCCATGTCACATCCATCCACCTACTTTATCCTCATTATACTACTTTCCCTGTCTACCATAAATAACAATCAAAGCATATGAATGACACCAGGATATAGTGAACTAACAGGATTAGGTCAGTTAGTCGCCGGGGACTGTTCAGTACCTGGGGAGGTCGAGCGCGCCTTGAAGGTCGGTGCAATCATGACAGTCTCTGGAAATTACAATCAAATATTTGAAATATACTGTTAAAACTAGTGTGTACTTAAATTATAAGAGTTTACGTGGATTACATTCTTCGTATTCTTAGGCTCAGTACCTGTCCAGTGCTGATACTGTTTACCTATACTCTTATGTATAGCAAAGGTTCATTTGACATTTTAAGGAATAATAATATCAGCCTATTACTGCCCCACTGCAGAGCAAAGGCAAGAGGCCTTTGCTCTGCAGTCACTCACATTGAGAAGGCACGCTCATGGCGTACATAGATGTACATTGAATATAATTAGTTTATATTTTGGTCTATGTTTCCGCACGATGCTTTCCTCTTCACCCATGTCAGTTTACATTAGTTCCTGGAAATCAACGGTATTTGAGTAGGCTTTTTACAATCACAGTTTCTTCGACAGAAAATAAGGGTGTACCTAAGTCTCCTCGAAGTATGTCTATATTTAGATTTAAATAACTTGGAAGCCTCTGACCGAGACAAAGTTCGGCTAGCTATCGATCATAAGTATTTTTGTAAACACCCACACAGTTTGAGGTTTATTGTTACAAGCTATACAACGGCCAGTGTTTTCTGAACAGACTTGGTGTTGGAAAAGTTCAGTTACGATGTCATATTTGGAAACCGAACTCAGAACTTTAAAGCAAGAAGGTCTTATAAAGGTCTATTTAAAAAAAGTTAACCTATTGTGTATCCTGTCTATATGATAGCACTGATAACATTACTTATTCTCGAGAAAACCACCTAGAAAACATTCGGAGAAATTCGTCATGGTTTTCCTTATACAATTGAAACAATCTCAATCTATTACCATAACTCCAATAGTACATATACCTATAATTTTTCTTCCAGTGTAGTCGTTGTATAAATACACTGAACTCTAGATACACAACTACACAACAATGCAATTCTACGTGATAATAAAACTCATAGAAAAATAAAAGGGGAAAAAACCAGTGCAGCACTACTTAAAAGGAAAAAAACAAGTGTGAATAATATATAACAAAAACAACATGGCGAATGGAAATGTTAAGAAAATGCGTGTCGATTCAATCGATTCATTTGTTTGTGTGTTTGAAGAGTAAGACGTAAGTAACCGATATTGAGGCACTATGGGATGCTGCTTGTAATTCGACAACCAGTTAAATAAAAAGAGTTAAAAAAGGGTATGTGCTTATGACCTCAGGAAAGAAGTAAAAAAAATTATAATCTTTAAACATATAAATATTAATAAAACTTAATTCTAAAAACGATACTCGACTGCTTGCTTAACAGTAAACGTGGCTGATGACAGCTGATGACGATTGGAGCCGAGTATACGCGATTCAGCGCCGAGTAAACGCAATTCATCGAGCGGCGTAACGCTTTTCGCTTTTGGTTCCGTTTCTTTCACTGCTCCGAAAGAGCGCAAATTGTACTTCACTGAAGTATTTAGTTATTAGAATAGTATCGATAGAGAGATGGGAAAATAAGAGATTTTTTCCAGGAAAAATATTTAAAAACAAAAACGAAACAAGGGCAGACCCTGACATTAATACACCTACGTGTGACCATGTAATGACTTTACGAGGGAAAGTGTTTATAATGCATAATATATGTGTAAGTAAACAAACTCAATTATATCATCGTTATCTACGAGACGCTCATATCTTTACGAGCCTCGAGCAAGGCCATTCGAGTTCGGAATGTGATTGTCCGTTATCATACGTATTCCATTTGTTCTTCAATTTAACAACGTGAGGTTATCTACTCAATAAATTAAGACGAATATATAAATTGTGGTTAAGATCAGGCCGTGTGCCGCTGAATGATTATTTAGTCTCACAAAAATTCGGAGGAAGTATCTCAAGTGTATCTTCACCATGTCCTGACAAAAAGCCGGACACTAAATATAATCTTATTCTATAATAAAATTCTTTTAAAAAAGTTTTTTTTTTCTAAAATTAATACTTATCTACTGACACCTACCGGTACAGGATAACCCAATAAGATAAAGTCAATCTCTTTAAGTCGAAATTCCGAACGGTGGACCAAAAACCAGACATGACTCGACGAATCCAGACGGATGGCCACCCTAGTTCGACACGACACATCCAATATAACGTTAGTCACAATCTTTCAGACGTCTTATTAAAAAGATTTCATCTCTATTTGCAAAGACAAGAGAGTATTTACATTGAATCTGACAATACTGACAGAACTCGTACATACAATTATGAGTTCAATAGTCCTTTTTACTGAATAAAACACACATTTGTATTCGCATGTCAATACAGGAGTAGTGTGTGCCGATTTCAATAACATATCTCAATCCCAATCTCAATCCGCGATCTTGCAACTGCTGCTTCTGATTCGCCCTCTCTAGGTAAAAGATTACAAACTCGGCCATCGAGATTCACATATACAAACATATACTTATGCCTTTTAATCCATGTAGGTTGTAGGTAGGCATAAACTACTTACTCCTTTGGCTACGTTTGTATTATATATTTTTCATATATCGGGTCATACACGCACGCCGGTTGCGAGAACTACACTCCTGACCTTTTTAAAGAATTTCATCATCATCGTGATTCGTCACTAACAAAGATCGATCTCTAGATTGGGATTGAGTTAGTTAATTGGAATCGGCTGTAAGTCGAAGTCGAAGATCGGACTAAAAATCGTCAACAAACAAAAATCGGCTGCCTACATCCAACCTTACAATATCAGGGTAAAGGCGAAGGATGTGGGTCAAAGTAAGAACGGTGCTAAACAGAACTAATATTGAATTAACGCGCACAGAATAATTGTAGAGAAAGTGTACCAACCATTTATCAGCCGGTACTATAAGCAAGTGTTTAAAATTGAGTTCATTACCATCACTTTATGTATTTAGGACGCTTTAGGTAAACTTAACGGGACCTTATAACTATCTGTATGCTTTTTGTGTGTTGTTATAACGGCGAGACTTTGATGTTTCTACGTGTAAGTTGTTGCTAAGGTGAAAACGGTTCCGGGGAAATGGAATGAAATATTTCTGAGAGTAGATCTTTCCAAAATAATTTTACACGTCAATATTTTAAACACAACACTCATTTTCAAATTGATTAATCACCGTGAAGAAAAACCGTCAGAGGCTATTTTGAAGCCCAAACCAGACCAGATTATATTATATTAAAAAAAAAAAAAAACTCGCTGTGCCCGCGACTTTGTCCGCGTGGAACTAAGTAAATTTTAAGGGTTTTAAGTAACTCTTTTGCGTGTAACCGTAATTATTTTTCTAAAATATAATTATTAGCCA
This sequence comes from Phlogophora meticulosa, assembly GCA_905147745.2. Lineage (NCBI taxonomy): Eukaryota > Metazoa > Arthropoda > Insecta > Lepidoptera > Noctuidae > Phlogophora > Phlogophora meticulosa. Next base: position 5,054,527 of record LR990523.1, read on the forward strand.
AAACAGATATATCGATAGACACATTTTTTTTAAATAAAATGCTGTTATTTTGACCATAACAGACACTTGAATTTTATTTATTTGTATAGAACCCATTTTTTTCTCTAAAATATGTATAATGATTAGCCAAAACAAACATACTTATAGACATATATTTTTTAGTCAATTGCTAGGTATTTTGACCATTAGATGCAGTTCAATTTTATTTATTTGTATAGATTTTAAGTGAGTCTTACGATGCAGGACAAAGTATGGAAATTAAAGGGAGAGAGGTTGGTAGTCAATTTCTTATCTATACATAGGTAGGTGTAGGTACTAAGATGATTGCTTATGTCGGTCAGATTAGGTACTGATCTCTAAGATACAGGGACACCTGGTTTAGCGGTCAGGGTTTCAATGTGTTGTACCGAGCCAAAGCCTCTTAGTCTTTGAAGGTTTTAGTTCAATTTTCTTATTGAATTAACCTAATTTATCTGAGGTATCAAGTGACTAATTAAAGGCGTATTTATTTAGTTGTTTTAAGATTTTAATATGAAAGTTAGCCTTCATATTGCACGCAAACCGTTTGTCAAGCAAGTAGTAGTAGTACCAACCTATTACTGTCCCACTGCAGGGCAAAGGTCTCTTCTCATACAGAGCAGGCATGAGCATTAATCACCACGCTTGCTCAAGACGGGTTGGCGATTCAAACTTATATTAATTATATAAGTCCAGGTTTCCTCACGATGTTTTTCCTTCACCGATGTCAGTGATGTCCAAGATTGACTTAGAAAGTACATATGAATTGAAAAACTCACATTGGTACTTGCCCAGGTTTGAACCCACAACCTCGTGCACAAGACGCGAGGCATAGACTACTGGGCCATCATGACATACTAGGCCATCATGACAAATCTAAATATCTCTACTTGTAATAAATACAAATCAGTTTTTATCTCAAAACATGCCATATACTCGTACTTCTATATATCAACGAACGTTTTACAGTAGCTATTGGATGTTTAAATATTTAATTAAACCTTTTGATTTAAACCCATTACAGTAAAAGGGTTCAAAAGATTTTTAACGTGGGTTGTAAGCATCTTCCTATTATCAATTGATTAATTGACAACCCTCTTTCCCTCTCAGTACTGTTTAAAGCATCCATAACCCTCTTACACCCTCCTATAAATAGAAATGATGTGATAACAGCTACACCAGCATAGGTAAGTACTTATATCCTTTAGCAAAGGTCGCAGACAAACCAAACGTGAATAATGACATCGTTTATTTTAAGATATCACTGAACAAACAACCTTTTGTGGTCGGATATTTTAAATAGCTTAGTTTTCTAAGGCTACCCCTAACCATTACGATGACGTTTAAATACTGACGTCAGACCACGGGCTTGTGGGGAAAGGCCTGTGACGGGAAGGCTCAGATAGATATATGTACTGTATAATGATCACAAAAGTCGATGAATCACTCGGTAAAGTTGACGGCACGGTTGGCGCAGTGGCTGAGCGATCTAGCCGGGGGTCGTGGAAGTCGCACTAGTTCCCATGATCCCCGGTTCATGTGTAGGATGGGAACACCGGGGTGGTTTTTAGTCAGTAAGAGTCTGACAGACCCCTCCGCCCGCCCCAAGGCGGAGGACATCCATGAGGATTTTCGAATTTTCACGGCAAAAAAAAAAAAGTAAAAAAGTGGCTGAACGATCGACTGCTGCGCCGCGTGTCGTGGGCTCAGTTCCCGTACGGAACAAATATTTGTATGGCCTACAGGTAGTTGTTCCGGGTCTGGCTGTATGTGTATGTGAGTTTAAATGTTTGTAAACACACCAACGATACTGAAGAATTATTTTTGAAAAACAATACTGACGTCAGACGACGGTCTTGTAGGAAAAGGCACGTGAGGGGAAGCATAAGATAGATACATGTACTGTATAGTGATCACAAAATTCTAGGTATGCATTATTCGGTATTACACCAAATAAACAATGGAGGGATAGTGTGAAAATAATATTGCTAGAATGAACATTGAGATGGCAGCCGATAGAGCTATATGAAAAGTAGAAGCCATGCAAACAAATTGGAGTTAGGGTAGGAGGGTGATGAAACAAATGTACATAATAATCAGACAAACAACCGTCTCGTTGGTCTAGTGGTTCTAACCGCTACTGTTAGGGTTCTGGGTTTGATTCCTGGGTCGGTCAAAGTGTTATTGGGTTTTTCCATCTATAATTTCTCAGTTCAGTCCTGAGTCTGTATTTGTATTCGGTTTATTGCCATATGCTCACCCCCATGTCACCACCCATGCAATAAGAGTCAAGCTATAGGTACGCCTCTGCCAAACTCTTCTGGAAATATAGGTTTGATAATGAGACAACCAATTGTTATAGGTGGAACATCTCAAAACGTAGATAAAATAATAATTATTTACTTTCGATGCTGACAATAGTCAAGGTAAGCCACGCCTTAGTTGAGGGTGGCGAGACTATGCCAGCAAAATATGATTTGGAATGGTAAATCAGCCCACCAGTGTTGCTATTCGCAGTGGTTGGTCCGTGAAATCGAATTGGCTCACTGTCAGATACGAAAATAAGCGAAATATAATATTATCTTGTTCGGCGTAACGAGAATCTGATACAAAGGTGTACCTACAGGTGTGTCAATGAATCACACGAGCTCAAATATTTCAATTATTATAATTACAAAAAGATACTGCTGTAAATTAAATATTTACGAGTGGGTACATCACCTGTGTAAATTGTTCAAAATTACACGTGAAAATACCACTTTGACAATCTAGGCACGCGTGGCTTGGTATAATCATAGTGGCAACACACAAATATAGGGTTTAAGCAGCTACAAATTCTCAGCCATAAAGATAGGTTAATTTGTGAGAATTACTTATAATCATTTTACATTCATTTCGTATGGTGTAGTAATTTGATCTAGTGAATATAAATAATTCTAATCTCATAAATACTCATAATGTTTCTAATATATTTGCAGACGTAGCATGGTTATAATACAGTGTACCTTATGAACTGTTTAAAATATCCTCTGAACTTGTATTATACAAATAAAAATTGAATTTGTATTTATTGAATACACTATGTATCTTTCTGAACCACATACTCCGATTCACCATTCAATTTACCACTTACTAGCTTTTGCCAGAGTCTTAGTCCGTGTATTAACGATAATTATCCCACGGGAACATACTACCGGGATAAAAAGTATCCTACAGGATCCTAATCATGGACTTATACTTATACGTGTGCCAAGTTTCATTCAAATTGATTGAATTTGACGACCTATGTGTCGTGGTGGGCGAAGGTCCGCCTGCGACGCAGGAAGTTGCGGGTTCGATTCCCGCCTTGGGACAAATGTTTGTACGATCTACAAAAAATTGTTCCGGGTGGTCTGGGTATTTTCTATGTATAATAAAAAATATATATCTAATATATATATGTAATCTATTGTATTAAGTATATCAGTCATCTATATAGTACCCATAACACAAGCTCTGCTTAGCTTGGGGCTAGATGATACTGTGTGGATTGTCCAGCATTTATTTATTTATTATTTATTTAAATCTGGCTAGCCGTTGAGGCATGATTGATTAACATATTTCAAAATTCACAAACATACAGACTTTTACATTTGAGGAGCGTATGGCTATACAATAACTGTCGCAGGGGGTTGATCGAAGCTTAAGGTATGATTGCCGAGGTCGGTCCGTGGATGAGTAATCATATATAACGTAGTCAAGGTTTCAATCTCCATGTCTCGGAAAGCACGTAGAGCCGCTTGTTCCGGCTGTCATTTGCAGATTTGTGTCAGTCGTTACGTAGTCAGACGCCTGAAAGTCCGACAACCAGACTTAGGGTTACCCAGCAACCGGGCTGTGGCGGTCAGAAAGGCTGTCAGTTCATGTATAATACTGGTATTCAGATGCATCCAGCTGTACTGGAAGCCGACCCCAAAACAGTAGGAAAATTGCTGGGCAGATGATGCCAGGTTTTCCCATTTATAATATTAATAGGATAGAATACCGCTAGGAACATTATAATATCCAGAATTAACAAAGGATTTATGATTTTCACCTCAAAAACGTACATTATCTAGAATATCCTTGAAATATACTCATATACTTAGGCACTACGTCAGCTTTTGTTGACGTAGATTATAAGGGTAAAGGGCTTAATCGCTATTATAAATTATTCAATATCTTAGTCAGGTTTATAGACTATAGCTCAAAGCAAGACCTACTTAATAAAATTCCGTTATGTTTGTTTGTTATTAAAATTAACCCGTCATTACTGTCCAAGATCTACAAATGACAGCCGGGACCAACGGCTTCAACTTACTTTCCAAGTCACGGAGAAGTCTTCGATGTGTAATTAATGGTCACTCATCCACAGTCTGACCTCGGCAAGTGTAGCTTAACCTTCATCGAGCCGTGCGACATAAGCATATTATATGAGTAATAATATTAGCTTATTATTGTTCCACTGCAGGACAAACTTCTCTACTCATATAGAGAAGCCAGGCGCATTAATCACCACGCTTGCTTAAGTCTGGCTGGCGATTTCGGGCTTATATCAATTCCAGATTTCCTCACTATATTTTTGCCTTCACCAATGTCAATAATGTCTAAGATAAACTAAGAGGCAATTAGAATAATTTCACGCCTAACTTAAAACCACTATAACAATGAAAATAGATTAGACACTCCGTCACAAAACCTAAAGATGACGACAACCCGAACGCGAGCCAAGTATCGGAAACTTTAAACTCCTAAAGAAAAACTTCCGTCGCCTCCATCATAAATATGTATACGTCATTGGTACTGGAATTATTTTTATGAATCAGGGCGAGTCTCCACAGCCGAGTGGTCGCCGGCGCAGCTAATAGAGCCCAGATCCTGTGCACTGTGTGAACCGACCGCACCCATCACACGCAATCCCACTACGTATCACACGCGGACGTTACTTCCTACATCGATCGACGGACACTCACACATACACAACACACACGCATACAAAATTTGAAAGAGAACTATGGGGGACTCGGTAGCAGTGTCCAGTTAGAAGTTTGTATGTAAATGTGTGTGTTCTTGCAGCGACTGGTGGAAGTTGAGAATCTGAATACAATGTGCGATGTGCCGCGCCTGTTGTCACAGACAATCAGACTATCTGTGATGTTATTTGTGTTGAATGGACGCCTGTTTGGTAGTGAATGAAGTATCGTTTACTTCCACACACTGTTTTGTGACACAAGTAAACGTTAATTACGTAAAATGATTGCTCATCATCACCTGCCTAGCCTTCCCCAGACTATGTTGGGCTCCACTTCCAGTCTGACTGGTTGGAGCTGAATACCATTAATTTACATGAAGCGACTACCTATCTGAGTAACTGGGCAACACGATACCCCTTGGTAAGACTGGTTGTCAGACTTTCAGGCGGCTACCCGTAACGACTATCAAAGATCTATAAATGACAAACGGGACCGTGCTTTCCGAGGCGCGGAGGAGTCTCAATATGTTACGAATGGTCACCCATCCACAGACTGCCCGCGGTTAGCGTCGTTTAGCCTTCGATCAACCCGTGCGGCTTTTATTTCGATCTTTTTATACTTTTGATTGATATAGTTTTGATAACTACTCATTTTTAGTTCCTATCAAATAATATTAAACTACATTTAAAAATTAGTAAAAGTGTATCAAAAGAAAAAAAGTAGTTAACAAACTATCCTCCTACACACGATCTTCGTACGACGTCTTTTCTCCCGTGCACGTAAAAAAGCAACAAATCTCCCTAGGCAATTCAACGTAATCCATACAAGACATCTGAATCTTATTTAAATCCAAAGGAGATAGATGACCAACTTTATGATATCTAGGATAGTGCGATCGATACGTATCTACTTTCCATCTGTGAATACTGACAAATTATACGAGAGGGGATGTTTTACACGAAAGGGTGAAGAAAAACGACTCATTTGTGAGATTGTTGTCCCAAAATAAAGGCAAATATCTGTATGTGCGAAGACTGGTACAGGGTTGGAATAAATAAAGGGTATCAAAGCTGTATCCGTAAAAATAGTATTATTAAAAACACTATTGGAAAAATCAACAATTAAGGAGTACTAAAGTCAAAGTCAAATCATTTATCATCAAATCATTTATCGTTCAGAATTTAAATAGTACACTAAAATTAGTGATTCAAGTTGTCCCTTCCAAAAGGCAGTTTCGTGTGGAGAAGATTGGGCTAGAAACTCCACACTTATCTCACACCTTTCATTGTAAAGTTAAGAAAACTAACGTTATAAGGCAACCGTTATTTCCATATGAGCGTATGATTAGCTACGTTATTTAAAAATTACTAAATAAATTAAACTTTATTTGTTAAAAACTTCCGCATTTTACGATTCTTTATAACAGTACCTAATTGTAAAGTGAACTCTGTGAGTCTGTGTGTGTTTTTAATTCCAAATTTAATCTAACTAAACTAGGCGGGGTCTGTATCTTACAGATGATACAAAGAAATATAATTCCTTTTACTATTTCATTTAAATATTTAACTATAAATTTGAACACACAAACGTAGTAATTTCAACACTATAACTCAGTTACAATCTATAGATGCTGTTAGACCGAAACATATTTTTTCATCGGCGCTCTACATCTAAACCAATATTCTGTACTTGTATATTGTGTACTATTCATACATATATGTAAGTATCCAGTAGCTGACAATAGATTTTTTGTAATGTCATCGATGTACGCCTAAAAGCTTTCTCTTGTATGGTGATGATATTTCAATTCAATATTTTTTTACTTACTACTTTTAGGTCACATTTTCGGTCTTTTTTAATAGCAATATACGATTAAAAGTAATAGTTATAGTGTTCATTTTTCTATATAAGCATTATCCTACTTATCATTTTGAAGACATTGGTTTGTTACTCCATTCATTCATTTGTTACTATTTTACCCGCGACTTCATCTGGTTTATTTTTTTTTCGACGAACCCTTTTAAAAAAAAAGCAGCCCCAACATACAAACAAAAAATTTAATTGCATTTTTGGTACATATAAATAAAGTATAAATGAAAATAAAATTTTAGTTAAGAACTGTTATTTTGACATTACAGAGACTTTAATTCTATTTATGCATACATACATAAACTCATGCCTTTTTTCCATGGGGGTAGGCAGAAACTACAGAACGATATCTGCTACGATCCCACCATACTCCTCATGCTTCGTTTACGTCCATACATCGGTTTAGATAATAATTACGTATTATTTGAAATGGTATACATCCGTCCCTATTCCCTTTAGTTTCATTATAAAGCTAGCGCCAGACAGCACCTGCCTAGGATTACCGCTGAAATTGACCATTTTGGCACAGCTGTGAGACAGAGATTATAATGTTTATAGCACGCCATTTTTAATAATAATATACGATTATATTTACCGAGCGTATTTCAAAAACTTTCACAATTTTTCTTCCTTAATTTACTTGTTCAAATATTTGTACCAACTATTTGAACCTGGTTAAATTGTTTCCACATCTAATATAGTATATTGAAGGTCTATTATTATACTATTTTCTAAATATCTCAACTACATAGTTGGTATAAAGCAGATCGACAACGATACGTACGTGATTACTAGAAATACGACTTAGTATTTAATATTGTTTACTATCCATTACATTATTTGAAGGTCGATCTCATGAAAATAGTCGTCGAACTACCTACATCTGACATCGTAGCGATGGTCTATTATGTAAAAACCTCCCCACGAGAAATCAGGTGAACTGAGCGTGAAGCGAACCGTCAATCCCCAGATAAAGTATGGAATATCATCTCACTATGCTTTCATTTCACCTTCATTCTAACTGGGAGAATTCAACAGCACTGGTGAACTTGAAAAGATTACCAAAGGCAAATTCTAAATATATAGAACACGTAAATTTCAACTTTAAAAATACAAATATTACAACACATTTGAGTCACAACACTGCGCCAGTTGACGTAATAATAGCCGGTCTAATGAATGAGCTGAATCATTACCACAAAGTGGGCTAAACTAAGGAAACAAAACAGGATGGAAAACTTTGCAATAATTCCGTAACTTTACTAACCGCAGTTAAAACTGATCACTAATTGATGCTTTATCGGATTTGCCTTGGAGGTAACAGTGGAATTAATTTTAGTTCCTGCTCCTTCTAATTCCTGGAACGTTATTAAATAGTCTATACTCAATACTTTTCTTGCTTCCACAAGTTTACTTAGATGGTAGGTTTTACAAAGTTATGATCATTGTGGTCCGTGTCGGGCACTGCAATAGTAGGAGGTAGGAAGAGGGCTTTTATTTAATTATATATTAGAATAATCCTAAATGTTTAAAAATGTATTATTTATAAAGCAATCCGAATCAATTATCTATTAAAATATGTATTTATCTAATTTAAAATTTATAATCTAAGTATTCATTGAGATTATAATAGCATTTAATAAGTAGAAATTGTTTTAGTTTATTTATATAGAATGTTGTCTAGCTACATAGTGTTCTCTACAGATCTGTGGATTGTCATAATGTTAACCCTCTTATTACAAATGTCAATTTCAAGGGAAATAAGGTGAAAGCGTAATGTATTGCAGCTGGTAGCTTTATATTTGATTACCTATGTATTTGTAATCTCTTATTTTCTAAATTGCACCTACCAATGTTTGTCTTTGCATCACCTAAGATCGTCAGGTAGAAAATGGCTCTTACCTTTGTGTTCTTAAAGTATTTCATAAATAAATAATGTTAGCAACAGCTTATAAGTCGAAATGCTAAATAAAAAGATCCGTCTGACTATTAACTTTATTTTGCACAGAATCTGCCATTATCAAAATAACCAAACAATAACAAGAAATGAAAAAAAGTAGTAATCAAATTAAACAACAACAAAAAACAATTCTGCTCAGCAGAAATAAGATAAAGAAAGACATAAAAAAAACATAATCGCAACATTCCTCCCAGAAAAATAAAGCCAAATGGTCGGATAAGGAACTGAACACTTTATTCAATATTATATTCAAGTGTAAGTCCCTACATTAAGTTGCTATAAACGGATAATCATAGAAACGGATAGTCATAGAAACGGATAGTCATAAAAGCTAATGAAACCTCTCGGGTGACCAAAAATGGCTGCTTTCGGGTCACGATTATCGGCTAGTTGAGCCCAAATTAACGTTTGTGTAGCTGTTACTAATAGCCGAAATTTATTAACATGGAGATTACATTTGTGTATACTATAAATATCCTTTTGATATTAGGTATTTATTTGCTAATTAAAATGAAGAGGGATTAACTCAATATTTTCTATAAACATCAAAATTTCACATTTATTAACTTTTACAGCTTGGAAATCTTTTACGTCTCAAGTTTTCGTTTGATCTACAATCCCAATTACTTTTTTTCATATAAATTGTAACGTTTCCTTAATCGTCTAAACGATATGCTTCCGTTTCCTAAAACGAAAGTCTGACTCACCCATTAAACTTACTTAGTAACAAAGAATTTCACAATTAGTATGAACGTGTTGTTTAATCTAACACCTACAAACCTAAAGTGTGTTAATGTTAGAAAATTACCACGAGTTTCAATACTATTCGAGTGAATAATCGATAAATGTAACGATTCTATTTCATACAATTCAGGTTCGAAGAATTTATTAAGAGTAAGTATTCGATATGCGATTGTAAAATTATATGCGAACGTGATGTTTGAGTGTTGGGGCACTCCAGTTTTGTTGATCTTTCTTAAATTTGCTGAGTATTTACCTAACAATTATCGAGAATAGTGAACTAGTCTCAAGCGTATTGCTTTCAACGATAAGTGATCGGTAAATATAAACTGCATTAGTCTACTTACGTCAAAAAATACGTCTTTTCAACGGTCCCATATACTCGTAGTAGCTGCTACCTTAAGTCAACAATATTACGCGTATATTATTTTTACCACGCACATAATAAGTAAGTGCGCAAATATTCACATAAGCATACCATAGAAATTGAGAGTTATTACCAAATATGACTATTGACTTTAATGTACAGTCCCCTTTCCCTTGGACCTATCATAACATCGTTAATGGCTGCCTAACCTCCGTATAACCCTTCAATGTTCTACATTTCTATTGGTACTTTAATTACAGTAAAATATACAAGAACTATCATTACATGAGAATTACCCTTACAATAGTTTGTACGACCCTGTTTATATTTGTAGGTACCAGTTATTATAGATGGATGATCATCCAATGTGTTCGGATAATTGCACAGATTAATGCATTGGAGTAAATTATAATTGGCTAGCAGTGACTCATTATGGCAAAGTGACTATGTTAACTGAGATAATAATATTGTAAGTATGGACATTATTACCAATAGTTATAGGAGGGTCAAGGTCTTAGTTTAGATGATCAATTTATCTTGGAAAAAGCCCTACAGGAAAATCAACAATCAGCTGCTAATAAGTAGAAAATGCATTGAAATAAGAGACAAAACGCAATCTTTAAGACAACAGAATAGGAATAAGTTTATAAATAGTCACGACGTCTAAAAACCAAACATAGTCAAATTTTCTTTGATTGTAAGACACACAGAACAATCAAAACGGTAGAAGTAGCTTGAGAAAATGTTTGTACCAGAACCGGTGTCGCCAAACTCACACATTTACAATTTACTCTTACTGCAAACCCGAAGATACGATTGGCTAAACACAAAAAATGGGCGTAAGCGAAATACAAAAAAAATATTATACGAAATGCAACTTTAATTTCAAACAACCTATAAATCAAATTGACAAAAACAAGAAAGAAATTCATCTTGGACCGCCACTCGTCGCTAGATGGCATTATTCAGAATTGACATTAGTGAACTGTAACATCATAAAAATAAGGGTGATATTTGAATGGCGTATCGCTGATACGATTGCAAGTTGCTACTCAAATAGTGATGTAACCTAGTTCGATCGAAGTAATATCGATAGTAGTAGAAAACGTATTTAAAATGCGATAGTATTAAAACAATGGAATTAATATGTCGTAGGGCAATTTTTAAACGTATTTATTAAAAAAGGTATTTATTTACATGTAAATCAATAGTAGGTACATTGTTATAAAAGGGTGGAAGGTTTTTGCAAACGAGCTGACATTAACAAGCCCGAGCCGAAGACGAGGGTTTTTAATGTCACGAAGTTTGAATAACCTACACACCCACATACCACACTCACACGACGTTTTTCAATACAGTTGTGGAAAATATAAATTTATCACACAACAAACGAAAATTTTCAACAAAAAAAATACAACTTCAAAAAAAACTAAAAAATGCAAAATAATTTTAATTTCGGCAGTTCTTTATATCATAAATTCACCAAATTTAAATGGGACAAATTGGCGGGTAAACTCTTTGAAACAAAAGAAGAATCGGTTTACATTTGACGAAGATATCGCTGAAAACGAACAAAAAAAAATTCTAACGAATTAAACTATGTAGAAACTATTTTTAATATTCATATATTAGAGAAATCATTACATTAATTTCTACACACGTACTATGGATAAAGCTACTGTCCCTGAAATAAAACGTACTTACTAAGGACCTGCCGTTTAGATATTTTTTTATTTAATTTTAAAATGTGATGTATTCGCACATTCATATATTTTTCGGCGATTGCTTTAATTAGGTCTGTAATATGATTTGATGTTGGGAATTCATCAATCTGATGGTAATTAATATTTTCAAAAATGTTCGTCCCTATAAACTTTTTTATTATTTTGATAAGTAATGTTTCTTTTTTAAAAACTGTTCCCCCTACGCTTCGCACCACAGATTCAGCTGTTTTACAAATTTTGATTGTATCTGCTGACGGAAATAGTAGACCCCCTTTATTTTTAGCAATAATAAATTTATGTAAATCGTTACTTTAAAACGTTTTTACTTGGTTCTGTTTTATCCTTTAAATATCTGTTACCAGATTTTTTTATAATAAAATCGTCTTTCTTAAAATGCTGTGAGCATATAGTGCTGTTTTTTGTAGGGAACCAGCTTAATCTCCCAGTAGCGTTGATCCATATCTCTTTATAAATTGGATCGTTAGGAAAACTGAAATTATTAAGAAAGGAAAATAAAATCTAACAATTATCATCATTACCATCATCTCAGCAGCAAATCATCGTCATCGTCCACTGCTAAACATAAGAATATTAAGGTATAATTCAAACGCCCTATGTTGTACCAAGTCTTTAGCTACATGTATTTAAAATAACATTAAAAATATCATACGATTTTTATTTTATTAACTTTATTAATTTAATAATTATCTGTATTATATTACTTACATACATATTTAAATACTTTTATTTAAAAAAAATTAAAAATTAAATTTAAAAAAAATGTAATACATGTCGATTGATTTTATCGATAAGTCACGCACTATTTGGATAGCGTCAAAAGTATAGGTAATCAAGCGAATATTCCAGAAAGGCTAATAACCGGGAAAAGAAAATCAACTTTGTTGCTATGACATTAAGGACAATTTTTGTTTGTATATCTTGTGCAATCTTTGAAGAAATTTTATTTTTTCATTTTATTAAAATAAATCCGAAAATAATACTTACCGGTGGTATGATACACCTCCATGAGTTAGATTTTTAGTCCGGCTATGGTTTTTACAGTCCAGTATGGCACAATAAGGCATTTTAATATTATTTTTCGTAAATGATATGTTGACGCAGTCTAGTTTGCGAATGAGAGCGCTTGAACAGCAAGTGCGTACTGCAGTTCTTACTAGCGGCGCATGTGCCACGCCTACTTACTATTTCTACTGTTTTTATTGTTCTGTGGTAAGACATCTCTTTGTCTACAGAGGAAGCTATAAATATCCATGTAAACGATACCGATGATAATTATTACAAAGACAGTAATAAATTTAGAATTATTTGCCACCAATAAACACAAGATAGAAAATCTTACCTACATTACCATGGCTTGCGAAACCCATATATGTGCCAATACAAATTTCATACATTACTACAAGTCTATGACTAAAGCTTAGTCTTGAACGCCGTAAAAGGTTCCCTAAAGCCTTGTGTGGACTAACAATTTACTACAACAAGCATGGAAATTGATTAGCCCGCCAATTTATGATGTAACGGCAGCTGGTCAAAGGCGCTGAGAAGATCAATCGTTTTTATTACCGTGAAATAAGGGCTATTGTTTGTGCAGTCACGGATAATAAGATTAAAATAGAAGATTTTAGTCACGCTTTTGATCTTTGAAGGGTTCGGCTGGTGGGTACGAGTTTTTAGTTTCCATGTGGTTAAGCACGAGGGAAATAGCCTTTCCAGCCTTGTAATATTGCCTAGAATTTTATCTCAAGTTATGGCAACTGATCATATTATGCGTCTTCTAAAAGTAATTTAAACAAACTTATTAAATAACTCCTGATAACCTAAGCTCAAGACGAATCAGACAACAGCACCAAACTCAATCAATTTCTAATTTTTGAATCAATTAATTCTTGAAAAGCGACGAACCTTCATTAATAACATAGATTAATACCCACTCATATTCAATTAATGGAGAGTTCAGCACACAATGTCCATAGTGATCAAGTGTGGACAGGGATTATCCGAGTTTGCGGCCATAATGGTTGGATGGGCGTAGTCCACGACTCCACGTGCTAAGTCCCTGACCCAAATAGTCCGTGATGGTCTTGCCTGCAACGTGTGTTTACCGAACACACCGATAACATATTTATTTTCGTCCGTGGACCGTGATACAGAACTTCAATCTCTTTAATGAATGGTCGATAAGTCGGATTTCGAATAGTTTCGCTTAGATTGGAATTTTGTTTAATGAAAATGTATTGATTTATGTTTCAAGGTGAAATGTTGTATGAACAAGAAGGAAACAAAGATGAAAACGTTACACAAGATTTTTTTGTATATTTATAAGTTTTACAACCAAAACTATGGAAGTACTTATTATAATGAACGTTATACCTACCGAAAAAAATGTTGGGCCAAAGACACGTCCTTGCGGAACTTTCGAGTTATTGATTTTTACTTTTATTCCTCAGTTCTTAGTTTAACTTACGTGTTCTATTACGGGCTGTTTGTAGTAATACATTATTTCATGTCCCACATTCCCATTCATTTCCCACAGTATGTTACTCAGTAACGACGTACATTGCATTTTCCAAATGAACGTGAGCAAAACCACTATTTGTCCAACTAATTGTTTGTAAGGACTAATGCGTTGCTAGTGGTCATTTGTTATTTCATAAACGCACTTATGGTGAGTACTGAATAATTCCACAATGATTTAGGCAAATGAAGCTATAATTTCGTGAAACGTAACAATCGTTTTGTCCCGTGTGATAAAATGTTTTACTTCACTATTGGATAATTTTACGAGTGATTTGAGAATTATTAATATTAGGTCTTTACCTATGAAATTGCCGTTCTGCAGTACTGGCCATTTCAAATCAAAATATTTCTTGTTTGGCTAAGAATTCTAATTTCAAATTAATTTTATTTTAAAAACATGGATTTTTTTTTCCAAAAGTAGTCATTTGTTTATTGATTAGTGTTACATTTTCATCGCATTTAAATCTTTTTCGTCATCATGGATACGTTAAAAATTCGAGTAATTATGGAATATGAGTACCGTCGTGGCAGCAACGCGGCACAAGCGGCACGCAACATCAACGACGTTTACGGAGCTAACACTACAAACCAACGCACTACCTGTTATTGGTTTGCTCGCTTCCGTTCTGGAAATTTCGACCTGAAAAATGAACCTCGCGGTCGTCCGAAGACTTTGGTCGACAATGACGAATTAAAGGCGATTGTGGAAGCTGATGATACACAATCTACGGCTGAATTAGCAGCAGCTTTCGACGTTAGCGTCAAAACAATATTGGTCCATTTGCGTCAAATAGGCAAGGTAAAAAAGCTTGACAAATGGGTGCCCCACGAACTCAATGATCGCCAGCGCGAAGTACGCGTCGAGACGTGCCTTGCACTGCTCAACAGACACACAAATGAAGGAATTTTGAACCGCATTGTTACCTGCGATGAAAAATGGATTCTGTTTGATAACCGCAAGCGCTCAGCAAGTTGGTTGGATCCTGGTTCAGCACCTAAACAATGCCCTAAACGAAAACTTACCCCAAGAAAAGTGATGGTCACTGTTTGGTGGTCTAGCGCCGGTGTGATTCAACACAGCTTCTTATCAAACGGGGTGAGCATTACTGCAGATGTATACTGTGAAGAATTGAACACAATGATGGAGAAGCTGGCACATCTCCAACCAGCATTGGTCAATCGCTCGTCTCCGCTGCTCCTGCACGACAACGCGCGACCTCATACTGCACAGCAGATGGTCTCCAAGTTGCAAGAACTGGGGTTGGAAGCTCTCCGTCATCCGCCCTACTCACCAGACCTTGCGCCTACAGACTACTACTTTTTCCAGAATTTGGATAACTTCTTGGCGGGAAAAAAATTCAATACCCGAGAGGCAGTACAAAATGACTTTGAAGAATTTGTTGCCTCCCGTCCAGCTGATTTCTTTAAGAAGGGCATCAATAAACTGCCACTGCGTTGGCAAAGATGCATTGATTGCATGGGTGATTACTTCGATTAATACAAATAAAAAATACATGAAAAAAATTCATTTAATTTTTTTCATACAAAACGGCAATTTCATAGGTAAAGACCTATTATATAATGACATTAACAGCCACATGGGTCGACTGAACTACGTTTGCCGAAGACAGTCCGTGGATGGTTGTTCATCCATAACATGCCAAGACCCCTCCGTGTTTCGGAAAGCACGTTGCACAGTTAGTGCCCGGCTGTCCATCGTTGACATTTGACAATCGGTTACGGGACGTTTGACAATAAGTCTTACCAAAGAGTATCGTGTTATTCAGTAACTGGGTTGTGCAGGAGAGATAAGCAGCGGCTCCATGTCAAATACTGGTATTCAAATGTAACCAGTTAGACAGGAAGCCGACCCCAACAAAGTTGTTGTTGGCTAGGCAGATGATGAGCATTTTACTTTAGAATGATGAATGGCTGGTTGGGACTGGTTGCTGTTACAGGACGCGGATGATGTTACTCCGGAATGTATATTTGAAAAAATAAACTTTAAAATCAATATTGTAGTGTAAATCCCTTTCCCAGTGAAATCGAATAAACAACAGGCCGTCGAAGGCTTTAAGGTGGCTTTGGGGGTTGTTAAACTATGTAGACGTTCAAGAGACACTTGGTTTATTACTTTATTTGGCTAGAGATTTTGAGTCACTCCTCTGAATTCGCCTTTTCCAAGAAAAACAACAGTTTTGAATATGAAAAATCACTTAGCAAAAAGTACGTAATTAGTATTATTAGTTAGAATATAAAATAAAACTTCATGGAACTATTTCTATGACTGTTTGCAGTTGTACGTCACTAAATTATGCATAAGAAATAGCCATATGGATGTCCTTTTCACGGTCCACGTAAGTTTATGTGTGTAACGAGTGTGTCTGAGGTTTTCCTTGCTTGTAGAGCAACCTGTGACACATGTATGGTCTTAGTAAAACGTGAGTCATGCTTAGAGATTTTATATTCCAGTAGCGCAACTAATATTTAATATTATGGCATATTATGTGAATAGCAGAGGCGTTTGCGAGTTACCAATGAGTACCGAGTTTCACATAATTATAAATGATATAACAGGTTTTGTATTATTACAATTAAGTAGTACATGTATCCTTATGTATTTTTTAACAGATTTCTTATAACTAATGGTCGAAATTCGACCGATGTCAAATCTCACACTATTCCGTGCGCGGAATATTCTTATTCGAAGTTTCCACTTCATGTATTACTAATAAAACAAAAGAAAAACATAACTGTTTGTGTGCTTTAATTATTCAATTAAAAATAACAGCATCTCTGCCTTTTGCTCTTGGCTTCCAACCTAACGGTACGGTTGAATACCAGTATTTTTACCTTGAAAAAAGCGGTGTACACGTGGAGCAACTGCCTATCAGACCTCTACATCCCAGTAACTGCCACCACTATATCCCTTGGTAAGATTAAACATAAACTTGTTTTTATTAAAAAAAAACCTTGTCTGATAAATCTGGCATAAGTTGCACCAGTCAGTATGAAATCGCTTTATTAGGCAAACACTCAACTGGATAATTTTCTACCGCAAATAGAAATAATGGAGGCTACCGAAAATAAACCTATTTGGGAACATTGTTCATTAAAATTAACAAAAGCTAAGCACTGATGGTAGACCGTTTATTTATAAATCTTTTGTGACACTAAAACTTGTTAGTTAATTAGTTAATTAACTATGACCGTCTACAGAAGAATCGATTTCATCAGCTTCCTTAAATCTTAAACGTCAAATTAATTTAGATGTCACAGTTGCAAATGACGCCCACTCATCTCAATTTTCTTTGCCGTGGGCTGTCAAGGTAGATTATATGAAAGATAGGTATTAAGTAGGTCTATATTCTTCTAGACGCCAGGGATGGACCAAATCTGTTTATTAAACCTGATATTTGTACGAATTTGATAAAATTACTCTCCAAAATATATTTAAGTAGGAGAATTGCCAACAATAAAATGAAAATTGCATATTGACCAGTCCTAATAAAAGTAAAAATACTTTTTATATGTTTTATCTTGCAATCGTTTCTATTTTCAAATAGAACCCATATTGAATATTGTTTTTTTTTACTTTGAAATGAAACCTCTTCAAACCAACCAACCCTGGCACTGCTCACCGAGTGCTTAACCCTGACCTGGCGGCTGTCATCATTGCTACTGATCGCCCACGACCTACGAACTGGAATCTGTCCAATGTATTTTCCTTTTAAGTATAATAGATGCGTGATTGTGAGATAGGAATGTTAAATATGTTGTTTTTCTTTGAATATTGCGTGGTGCGTCATTTTATATCTATGTAATTTCTAAGGTTATACTATACATCAAGCAATACCAAGTGTTGTAGAGGTACTGTTTGTGCAGCTGTTTTTTTGTTCTGTGATAAGTCAATAGTACTGTTGTTGATGTCCTTCAAAAACGAAAGCATGAATGAAGAAATAAGGACGGATGAAAATCCACGGAAGGTGCTAAATAGAAATAAAATCTGAATCACATGGTACCTACGAATGTAGATGGAACACGGTATTCCGGTTAAGCAGCCGACAATCACTTAGGTTGACATGCGAGATACCGTTTGGAAAAAAAAAACAAATAAATATAAAATAAAAATATATATAATGTAGCTATTGTGAACGGTCCGGCACCGTATCAAGGTTTTTGTTTTGGGAATGACATTTCGAAGAATGAATGCCGTCTGCTTAACCGGCCAATCCTGTAGTTTGCCTACGAAGGCCTCCAGCCAGTATCCTATACAATAAGGAAGGTACCTATCTAGGTGTGTTTTATCCGTGATTCTTCAAAATCGTTTTGGTATCATCTCACCTCATAAGACCTCAGAAGCAACTCAAAGCTTACGATCAGTTAATGTAAGCTCACCCAATACTTTATGAAATGAAAACCGACAATCATAATCCAAAACAATGAGTCAGGACAACTGCTCAGTCTTTAACAGAAAACAGGCGTAATGAAGTGACTAATACATGTTGATACAGATGGTTTTGCCTCCGTTATAAATATAAAATAGTAGATTTTAATTAATTCAAGATATGTAGGTTAATGACAACCTAGACTTTGATTTCAATCTGCTTCCATTAAAATGAATTTATTATTAAAAAGAGATTGTAATGAAATGCAATTATATGTAACGAATGCAATTTATATGCAGTTATGATGTATAATTTATTAATAATATTTGTACTATGATTTGCATAAAAGCTCGATAACCGTTGATATTAGAATAAAATACTCTTTATTGTACACCATAAGAACTTTAAGAGCTCATTAGATATATTTAAGCTTGACGAAATTAATTTAATTATTGATTTATTATTCACTAGCGACCCACGCTAACATTTTTTTTATTGAGATTTTCGTATAAAAGTATCTATTCGATATTTAAATTGTAGACTTATTTTTTTCTATAAAAGTCGTTCCTGCCATTTAATCTTTCATAAATGCGACAATTGGTTTTCATTTATTTAGATTGACACCTATTCATAGTTGGGTTATTTTAATTAAACAAAATATATCCATGTCTCCACTACTGATATTAATATGTACCCTACCTGAAATCATAAAATCATTGTCTCCATCTATTCATTCCTTACCAGTGACATTAAAAAAAAAACATTAAAACGTGTTATTAAGACATACATATTGTTGATGTACGACCAAAAGTATACAATAAACCAAATATGCATACGCATTATGGGGTGGAAGCGGCGAAGGGTGTGGGGGTGACCAATATGTGGGGAGGGTGACATATAAAAAGAGGACTCCACATTCTGTGGGGTTTATTAACCCTACGTATTGTTATAAAGTATTTTCCTCCTTTTTTGTGTCTTTTATTTTCAGGGTATCCCGAATAATTTATTGCATGATTAAAATTGTAAATTTTGTGTCTCAATAACAGGAAATAAAGAACCAAAAACTGTCAAAGCAAATAACCTTCCTAAAATAATAAAAATTCACGACAAACATACAGATAGCGTCGGTACACAGCGATAAAAAGATAAACAAGTGAATCTGTGCAACCTTCGACACGCCGTCCTCCTTATCACTAATCTTACACAATCGCGATCTAATTCATTAACAAATCCCTAAACGTACCTACTTACGTCAGTAAAAACAATATTATCCCTCGATTCAGTAATCCGATCACGTGCCACACACACGGGGCCGACACACATTAACTTATCATTAACTCGATTAACTTATCCATAGGAATAAACACTGCTTGTTTATACACACCGTTAATTCGATATCAGGGTGACATATCCCGATGCGGCACGATACGGCGAGGGAGTGGGTTCGATACGTGCCGACGACGATCGGAGCCGCGCGGGAAACTCGGCAAAGGGGAAAATGGCGGCGTACAAGCGTGCGTCGAGCGTGGCGGCCGCCGGCCAACTAAACCCACACACTGATAACGCGACGATACTCCACGGGAAATGGAAAACAATGGAAAAGCGACGTGTTATGGTTATTTCGCGAGATAACGGTAATGAGATTATACGTGGTTTGATTTAGTTGTTATATAATGTGATAAGAATTCCTTTTGCTGCTCCAGTTTGCATCGGATTAAGGGCAGGAGTTGTGAAAGAGGTGTATAATGGAGTGGCCATCATTATGTAGCTGGCACTTGAGACCTAGGCGTTTATATGAAGTGTTTGTTGGTAGATTCACTTCAACCGGGCTTTAGAAGAGTCGATTAAAAATGCAATTCCTTTGATGTGTTTTGTAGCCTGCTTAAAGCGAATTTCACCCATGAAACTGGACGCGATCAGCACATCTAAAATGGGTTTAAGAGCTATCAGAGTGTCATCATTTTGGAATATTGAGACTGACCGCTATTGAACTGCCCAAAACTAACCCAAAATGTTAATGATATATTTATTACTATAAATAAGTTTTTACAAACACTTTTACACGTCAACAAGTAATATATTTCATTGAACTTGGTCGGTGTTTCCCTACTTGACTACTCTGATAAGAAGCACCGAAAGAAAGTCAGAAGTCTATAAATATAAAGTAAGTATTAAACTAAGTGTGTTATGTTTGCATACGTGTTACGATAATTTTCTATTGTATTTCTGAATTGCTCGTAAGACGTAATTGACATATCAATACTTATTTCCATAATTTTCTCCGTGGGAAAACCTTAACTACACAACAAGTAAATGGCAAAGTAAATGAATTTTCCATGTGGAAAATTCATTTATAACTTTTGATTCTAGTTTATGTATTTAGATTTCATTTAATTTGATTTAGTTTGCTTACATTGTAATTTAATTGATATAAATTTCATTTAATTTGATTTCGTTTGTTTACATTTTAATTTAATTAATATAAATTTCATTTAATTTGAATTCGCTTGATTCAATTTGCTCTTATTTGGCTTATATCTTATTTTATTTGATTTATTCACTATGTTTTATATTAATTTATGTGGCGCGTGTAATTTACCTGAAAATAAATAATTATTATTACAAACACCAGTATTTTACGTTCTTAGAAAACGTAATATCGTTCTTTTTTATGTCGACCTGTTTAGAAGAGCTTAGCCCTTAGATTCGCACGTCGTTGGTCGCGACAGGAAGGCCCAAAAATAAACTGGAACAAAATATCTGGAAATAAACCACTAAGACGCGACCGAATCCGTTAAGAGTTGCTCGGAGACAGTGGGCATGTCATGAATGAACGAATGAATGGACCTAAATAATCTTTGAGCTGTTTAATTAAAATTCTTTCAGATACTTTTCATGTTTCGCCTGTAAGTTTTGGGTGTCTACATTGTTTTATGTTGAAATAATAATAAATCAATACAATCTTACTGAAGTACCCCTCTTAATGGGTATATTTAAGTTAGGTATTATTTTATATAAAACTAATTAATTATCATATCCGAGATTGAAGATTAGTCGATTCAGTAATTCGGTAAAAACAAATTTGTTATATTTTTGTCAGTTTTTTTAACATAGTTACTAGGTGCCTACTGAAAATTGAATTTCGAATTTTAAAGTAACGTGAGGATTTTTCCCGTTGGTTGCCCTGTCGGTTTCGGCTTAAAACAGTCCAGTGTTTGCTATTTTTTGGTTGAGCTTCGTTTGTGTAAACGAAGCTTTCCGTTTACAATACTGAGTACCATATTTTTACTTTTTTAATAAACTTTGCCCCTCACTAGGAATTTCTCATATATCATGGGTGTGCTAACAACAATTCAAACTCTCAAACACAAACAGCCAGACCCGGAACAACTATCTGTAGGCCATACAACTATTTGTTCCGTGAGGGAATCGAACCCACGACACGCAGCACAGTACCGCAGCGCTCAGTCACTGCGCCAGCCGTGTCGGCAAATAATAATACTTGCACTTTGTATAAAAGACTTTAGATGTGCCAAACAGCCAACGGGCATGAAGTGCATCTCAATTGTAATACCTAGTTGAATTTATTCGAGTTTTCTTGGCAGTAAAAATGGCTGTTCCCAATGAAAATAGCCAAAGTTGGAAGATTGAAGGCAGCTACGGGCTTAAAGTGTTAACCTGAAGATATCGTCGTGATAAATTATCAAAATGGTTCAGTATGTACTCGTATATTCCTTGTATGAATCTGTTCATGTTCAGTGATAAGCTTTCCTGAAACTTTCTGTAATCCGTCTTCAAATAGAAATAAGATTGATATCTGAAGGGCTACTTTACTACTTATCTATGGGAGGTGAGTGGTTCGTATCCCTACTTCCCTTTGGTAACAAAAAGAACAGTAAAATATCCGATAACTCTGAAACCTGTGTGTAAAACAAGCTTTTATTAGTTTTTCCTCTTTAAAAGGAGGTGTAATAAAAGTAAATTCAACGTATAACTACTTCAAAGGTTGGCGGACAAAAAGGAACATAACATCGCGCCTGTTTTTCCCGAGGGTTTAAGCAGAGTTGTACCCACAATGGGACACTCACATTTCACCAGAGGATATTGCCATCAACCGGGCACAAATCCAGAACCCGGGCTGCTGCTAAGAAAATCAAGATGATAAACCCAAAAACACTTTGGTTGACCCAGGAATCAAACACACGAGCTTATGCTCAGCAGTAGCACTTGGCTAAAGCGACAGTCGAATAAAAACAAAAAGAAAAATTAATACCAAGAAATAAAGTGTATCGTATTTGTAGAGCAATTTACATTTTAAAATCTTAACATCACAATTAAGCTTTTACAGTACAGAAAATGCAATTCCGTCATATTTCTCACTGCTTCGTAAACGACTGTCAAAATGACAGCCAGGAAAATGAATGGCGAGCTAATTAGAATTGTACATTCATTAAATTCGTATCGCGTACACAAAATGTCCAGTATTGCACCGGAGAGGTTAAAATAAATTGGTCTATTATTGCAGTTGCCACAGCTAAATTAGCCACATCCTATATATCGATGTCAGAAACATGGCATCGCATTCGGTCACCAAATGAACTGCATTATTCATTTCTGATTCGTCTGATTTCACCAAATTGAGAGCGATTTGCCGTACTCACGGTGACTTTTAATGTACAGCGATACGTTTTTAATCACGACACTTAATTGGGTAAAGTGCATGCGTCATTTTGATTAATTACTTTAATGTTTATGGATTAATAGGGTAGGTATTCTATTTCGAAATATTTTGTCTGTTCAAAAAATCAATTGCCGCATGTTTGAAAGATCATTCTAGAACGGCAGGACCGATGGTTTCTTTCTGTTGTTTAGGTTTGTATGTAAAGAAAATTTTCATTGGACATATAAATGGTACTTTTGTATGAGAACTTTAATTTAAAAATGTATGCACCCGTATGATGCCGGGGCAGGTCACTAGTTTCAGATAATCTACAAGGGCACTTATGATAAACCCCGCCCCTTAATAAATGAGACTTAAACATAACTGGCGAAATGTAGTTGTCACTATAGGTACACATCTGCCCATTACTTCGGGGCATAGAGGTGTGATGTTATGTTTATGCTGTTATAACTGTTTCAATCGTCAGAAGTGAGGTACACGATTTTCAATTGGTTACTGGTTTTCAATTGTTTATTTCCTCCCTGCATTACCTTCTCCGGCGATATTTAAAAAAAAAACAAATACATGACGTCATCGTGTCACCAAACCAAGGCCTTTCTTAGACATTCACCGTATTATGAGTGAAGGTTATCTAACGTCTTCTACGACAACTTGAAGAAAAAATAAACTGACGGATTATTTTTCGCTATTCAAGTCCCTAAAAATATTAAAATAGAGGTTTATGTATGCATATCTTCAACCATCAAATTACGTCACCAGAATCGTTGTAATCTTTCCGGTAACATAATATTCGTAAGCCAACAGTAATATTACATTAACCAGTGTCAATTCCTATGACCTTGGGTCATTGCCATCTGTCAGCGTGAACTCATTCATAATCATTGAATGTTATAATGTAATTTGCATCCCAATGCGAGTCGTGTCGACCGAGCTCTGATTCTATTATATAAACTAGCTAGCTCCCACTGCTCATACTAAGCAATGGTAAGGAAATTAAGGAGGGCATTTAATGCATTTAAATTTTTACTGCATCAATTGTTTCTTTTTTCAATTTGAATTTAGAACTCTATTTCCGGGAGTAGTAAATTATAATTTGGTATTTAAAGACTGTGAGAACGTATAAAAACTTGATATTTGCAAAGCTATAAATTTTACGAGTTATTTAAATTTTTATTTCAATGTTGTAAACCAAACATTTAAGTAACGTCATCTTAGTTAAGTACACGATGTAAAGAAAATAAAAGAATGAAAATATGATTATTTGCGCTCAATAAGACGCGATAAATAAAAATAAAGAAAACAAATGGGGAAAATATGCGTCACTTCCGTGAATGCCGCCATTGCTCAGCGTAATGTTACAACTTATGTGCGAGGTAGAGCCACAACGCTGGTTTTCAGCGATATAAAAAATATTTTAGTGACAATGTTTTTTCATGAGGTAGAATGACATAGATATCCTATCCTATTCTAGGTCCCCACCACCCAAATAGTAGTAAACTCAAGCTTAGCTCTCATTCACCAACAAGACCAAAATGGCTTGACAAATAACTATTAACCTTTTAAAACTACCCATAGAAGTAAGACGTGCTCATACTACCAATATTTAAGGAAATTGTGAAGTCGCATTTCAGCACCTTCTATTCCACGTCAGTTTTTCTTCTCCTTTCTTCTTTATTTATTTTCTTTTTTTTTTTAAACGTTTAAGTACACTAGGAATTTCACCTGTCGTGGGTGAGTTTACAAACATTTAAACTCGATGTGAGTTACCCATACCCATTCCCAACTATAACCTTAATGTTTATTCGTTTATTACATCTAAACTATAATAAAATAGAATATTGGTTACATTGGCAAGTACTTTATATTATTAGATATGTCTTTGTAATTCTTTATTTAATATTTTGGTTCACTGAACTAACTAAAATCTATATCTATCTTTCAGTCCATCTAAAGCTTGTCTGTTACACCTGTCTTATAAATAATTGTCCTGTATTTTATTATTTTGAAATAGAATAAAGTATATTATACATAAAAATATATTCCTTCGCGTCACAAAAACAAAATCTAAAATTCATTTATTCAAATTAAACTGACAATCAGCACTTTTTGAACGACAAAACGTTTACAAAAGACGGTCCCCCAAAACGCCCACCCTTCACCACTTCCTAGTGTGGAAAAAACTCCCCAGAAGAGAACAGACTGACATGAATTGTTTCCACAATTCTGCATGAAATAGCATCTGCTATCGTACTAATGTTTCTACCTACTCCGTCAGTATTGGTAGTATCAGAGGCCTGTAAGTCAGGAACCGGTCTAACTTTTGGATACCGTATCCTCGTAACCAAGTTGCGAAGATTAAATTGCTCCCGTTCTAGGTGAATATTATTAATCGTACGCCGTTGATGAAACTAGAAACTAACCTATTTATATTGACTTATATGAAACTGTTTCGTTACTGACTATCCGACATTGGAGATACACAAAATTAGCCAATGAACCCACAAGACCAGCAAGAAGAAATATTCCGTGTATCTACACTCAAATGAACCGATGCCCTTTAGTAAGTCTGGTTGTCAGACTCTCGGGCTTCTGACTACCCAATACCATAATGACAGCAGGTAGGTACCAACAAATAAACGTGCTTTCCGAGGCACGCCGTGGTCTCGATATGTAATATATGGTCAAGCATCTACGGACCGACCTCGGCAAGCGTAGCTTAACCTTCTCGACCCATGCGGTTGTTACCATGTAGCCGCGAGCTCCAATCCTTAAATTTTGCTACTTCTTCAAAATATAGTGCGGCGTAGTGAAAAAATCTGTGTTCAGAATGTTATTGAACTGTCAAAATGAAAGCGATGCCATTAGCATTACATTATACCACGAGGGCGCGGGTTCCGTGGAACATTAAAGTTTGTATGCGAACTGAGACGCGGGAACAGCTAATTTGTAATACATGGGAAAAAGGTACGACGATGATGAATAAGTAATTTCTGATGAGAGAAAGTAATAGTGGTCATTATAGTACTTCCCATAGTCACATCATTATTCAGTCCAAACCAAGTGTATGTAAATGTTTGATGAACGTAATACGTTAAACTCACTTAGAACACAACGAACACACAGATAGGATTCCGGGTCGGTAGTACTGAGTAGCATGTTCAATTTGATAAGCTTAAATGAATAATTATGTCTCGTATGTCTAGTGGGCAAACTGTTACTGGGTTTGCTACCAGGAAATTTTCAGTAGCTGTCTGGAGTCTGGTTTTGTGTCGGGTTAGTGGCAATAAGGACGCCTCCTATTATAAATGAGAATTAGAACATAACTGGCGCATTGTGGGTGTACTGTAGGTGCACGTCTGTCTAACAAGATTTTGATGGCAAGAAAGTCAGTGATGCAAGCCTTTGTGACCGAATAAAACCTAGTAACTAGAAATGTCGTTATCATAAAGCACGGAGGCCTCGGGACTCAGGAACCGCTGCTGGAGAGGGAATTGTGAACACTGTCCATACGAACCAAGCCTGTCTTCACAATGCACATGTCGTTTAAAAACTGAAATGGTTCGCTTAACGTATTCTCGAAGCCAAGAATTCTTTGGGTACTGCCGTCTGCAGTACGCTGAGCTTAAGTAGCTCAAGTACGCTGCCTAAAGAATATACCTTACATTCTGTTCGAAAAAGAGAAGACATGTTAAAGAAAAAGGATATTATTGACTACGTAAAATAGACAGCATACTATCCTTCTGGATAACAATAACAAATGACGATCACCAATCGCATCTGGCAAAGAGTGGTGACCGTATCCTCTTTCTCATTCACCCGCAATTTGGGAGTTACAGTAGTAAATATATAGGTACTTACATAGTAATATAAGACTTATGTACAAAACAACATTCATTAACTAGATTGAAGGATTCCGATACAACATAACTACTTAGAGGTAGATTAGCTGATCCCCTCTGTCCGCTAGAATGATCCAATTTGCCAATTGACTTCAACAACCTACGTAGAAAGATGCAAGGCTAATTCACTATGCAGTGTGATACAGATGCTCACAAAATATAACAGTGTCTGATAACGGGGACACGAGTAGGTTGGAATATCAATAACTGTGGGATACAAAGTATTGTTACTAAGATTAAAATTACCAGTTAAAGGATAAACCTGGAAGCACAATTCATTAATGAAGAATAGGTGTGGATGAGATCGATGTACAGTGGTGTTGATAGCCATGACAGAGAAGGAGATATTTTACATACTAGCTATACGTATGAGACGTCACATGCCATTGCAAAAGGATTGACCAATCAGAAAGATTGGTTGTGGAGCTGACTGCCCAGGGTGCGCCAGACGTGATCAAGCATCGTCACTCGTTCTTTTATTTTTACAACCCATTCGTTTTATGAAACCTAGATTTAAACCCAGTCCATATGACCGTAATTCCTTTGTCTCACATCAAAGCGCAGTTAGGTTATATAACGCGGGAACTAACACTGTCGGTCAATCACGGTAAATTTTCTAAGCACATGACTGCTTTGCAGCAGTTTCCGTCATAACAGGCGAAAATAATCCCTAGAATAATCCGCAAAGCACTTTCATGAACAATAATGCGATTTGATTAGCCATTGTGTTGGGTAGTCTGAAGGCCGGACGGGTGCGTGCTTGCCCTGTTATTAATTTAACCGCAACTCTAATTAATCTTGTCCGTTGCGGATTCTCGCCGCACTACGATTGGAAGTGGCCGCATTTCAACCAAATTCCCACTGACATGACTTGTATTACATAAAGCCTGCCAGCCGATCTGACAGCCTAAATTAAATCGTGTAAATGTCATATTAAACATCGTTTTAGCTGGTAACATTGCCTGCATAAATTTTGTGTGGAATGAAAGCCAGTTTATGGAAAAGTCGTGGTTAATCGTCCGTGTACAAATGGCAAGTTAAACATTGATGGTCGAAGTGATGTCGTCGATTGTTTGTCTGCCCCAATGACCTTTACTGTTATTTGAGAGACAACAAAATGTTCACTGAATTTATTTTCAGCAGCTCGACGCTGGCAAAATGTTTTTGTCACTCATAGAGCTATAGGTACCTATAGGTTCGCGCTTTCCTTAGGATTTATAGTTTGATGTAGCAACAGAATAAAAACAATTTTATCAAGATTTAGGCTTATTCATATTCATATTTATTTGCGTTCCACAAGGTATAAAATAAGATGTTAATAAAAGGCTTAAAGCTAAGAGCTGTTGTAGACCCCGACAGGGCACAGCAAAGTAAATTTAAGTAGGAGAGAGGAGGAAGAACACTGTGTGTTTAATTATAGTAAATAAGTAATAGGTGAGGTATAATATATTTGGCGCTTCTTTTATTTTATTATTTACCATTTTATTTTTTGTATTTATGTGTAGTCGTGTAGCGTATCCGTAGTGAGTATTTATTTGTTGGCAAATTTATATATAATTTAAGCAACTTCATAACTACATGAAGCTATGCATGAGGCTTATCCTAGGCCTAATCATTATTGGTTTTAAAGTTAAACTTCGAAAGCTCTCATAGACTTATGTGTGTAAGCGTTAAAATACCCTTCTTCTATAAAAAAGAAAACAATGAAATGGGTCTACACTGTGGGACATAGAAACATCTAGTCGCGTCCGTACATACAGGGCTTACACAACGTGACACCTCGCAGTTGATCATCGATCGTTACTCTCGGAACATTGCACATGTCCGCCGGCTAAGATTTCTTCTAGCTGTATTTTTCTCCGTATTCCTTGTTTTCTTTTGTTATACGAGTGTGTATGTTTTTATGAACCTAAATAAATATTGAGATACAAAGTGAGATACATTTGCGTTTAGGTAAAGTTATCTGATACCTTAATTTAACACAGTCTATGCAAAAAAATTAACAAATATATTTTGCAGTAGGGTCAGGCAGAGGTGTGTCTACAGTACATCCACATTTCGCCAGCTATGTTTAAATCCCATTTAATGGGGGTGAGCCTATTGCGATCAACTGGGAACTAATAAAGACTCCGGACTGCTACTGAGATAATCCAGATGAGAAAACCCAATAAAACTTTCCCAACCTAGAACAGTACCACGTGCTCAGTAGTAGCCCTTACAGCCACTAGACCAACGAGACAGTCTGACCAAATAATTGACCAAAAAATGAGAGAACAATCTTTACTCTATAACAAATGAAACTCAAAAAAAAAATATACTCTATAAAAAATGCCATGATGGATGGATAGTTTCTACCGTATTTGCTGAAGTCTGTTGTATCGCTGGAGTCAATGAAATAGTAGCTATCTAGATGAACTCGACTGTTATTTAAGCATCCGCTATCTATGCAGCGGCTCTACCTCCTTGTGTGAACAAATATGTACGTACTACTTATACATATTATAAAATGTCATAATGGCCCAGTGGTTTAGGCCTCGCCTCTTGTGCACGAGGTTGTGGGTTCAAACCTGGGCAAGTACCATTGTGAGTTTTTCAATTCATATGTACTTTCTAAGTTTATCTTGGACGTCACTGACATCGGTGAAGGAAAACATCGTAAGGAAACCTGGACTTATATAATTAATATAAGTCTGAAATCGCCAACCCGTCTTGAGCAAGCGTGGTGATTAATGCTCATGCCTTCTCTGTATGAGAAGAGGCCTTTGCCCTGCAGTGGGATAGTAATATGCTGGAACTTTTTTTTATATACCAAATAATAACAGTGAAAAACATTCACAAAAAATAATTATAAAACTCATTCCTCCCGATTGCCTACTTCAATAATATGAACTATCAGAGTTGCCGCAATATGAAAAATATTACTCCCACATCCACTTTGTGAAACGCTTCACGGATCATTGTACGTTGATTGATCCAGCAGCTGGAGCACACGTGAGTGAGGAAGATCAAGTGCCATCGGATACACCATCAATAACTTATTGAATATTCCTACTATGATTTAGAACCTAGAAAATTGACTCCTTGATAGAAGTATATTTTTTCGTAATACCCCTACTATTGGAATCAAATGTAACGGCTCATCATTTAGGACCATTCATATCAGTGTTAATTTTAAACCGTGTTGCTAGGCAACTGGTCCTAACCCAGTTGTAATCTTCCCTTTGTGCCTATTGGCCTAGTTCTGTTCTGTTTCCTGCTTGATACGGAGGGAGGTGGAAATTATGTATTTTTCTAACTCTTCCGCTGTTCTTTTCTGATTAATTTCCTTGTGGGATCCCAGACAGCTGAATCGTTTCTCCGGGACTCTTCGGCTTCGGCTTCGGCTTCGTTGTTTCGACGCTTTTCTGGTGGTCAGCACTGTTGATTCTGGTTTCCAAAGCTCGCAGTGGTTTGGGAATAGTATGGCGGGCTTGCCCCATAAAAAAAATACCCAAGGCAGTCGGGTGGACTAAGCTAAGTGTCAGTTGGGAAATATTTATATTTTAAATATTTATCTACACTAATATTTTAAAGAGGGAAGGTTTGTATGTTTCTTTGTAATGGATAAACTCAAAATCTGCTTAACCGATTTAAAAATCTTTCACCTATTAATAATAATAAATAATAATAATAAATATTGCTGGACAATCCACACAGCATCATCTAGCCCCAAGCTAAGCAGAGCTTGTGTTATGGGTACTAGATGACTGATATACTTAATACAATACATTACATAGATAGATATTTTTTATTATACATAGGAAATACCCAGAACACCCGGAACAAATATTTGTAGATCATACAAACATTTGTCCCAAGGCGGGAATCGAACCCGCAACCTCTTGCGTCGCAGGCGGACCTTCGCCCACCGCGCCACATCGGTCGTCAAAGCTACATTATTAGCAAGTAACATATGATATATTTTATTTTCAAAACTACTTTCAAGGGGAAGGAGGAAGTGTTAAAGTTTCAGGGGAAAAGTATGAAATCCACTCGCATGAAGTCTAGTGCTAGTAGTCTTTAGTTTAGGGTTCTTTGAGACATAATTGAAGAAGAGACTTGTGATTTTAGTCATACTCGATAGTATCGATGACGTTAGAAAATAACGTAAGTGTAATAAGACCCGTCTCAAAGCCTACATATAAAGTTAGCTAAGTAACATTGCACAACAATAATAGCTGGGAAACGACTTTTATTTTTGGTGTGAAAAATTGCTGTAACGCACGCAAAACATTGTGCTTATGGGTGCATGCAACGTTACGAGGGTCGTGGGTGATTTGAAACTAGGTTTCGTACAAAAAACGTTAAAAAAAAAACGTAAAAAAGTAGGAACTTGTGACCTACAATATCTCCGTAACCACAAATGTTCCCAGATATGATATACCAGATATACCCTCCTTCTGGGCCAGTCGGGTAACCATTTTCACAGTGACGGGAAGAAGAAGTGACTCTCAGCATCGTCAAGCTTCTTTTCACAACCGTTACAGCAAGATAACTAACACATATCGAAACCTCCATGGTCTTGAAATTCTAGCTGAAGTAATTTTAAGATTCAAGATTATTTATTATTTGTTTACTGATAATTTCTATAATGTATCTCAATCCAGGATTTAAAACTGCTGCTTCCGATTCGCCCTCTCAAGGAAACAGATTGCAAAATCGGCCATCGAGTGGTTACAAACAAAGATCGATACCTAGATTTGGATTGAGATAAGTTATTGAAATTGGCAGTTAAACATGAGTTTTTCAAGAACATTGTTAGATCAGCCATGATGACCTCCAAAAATCTTACCGGATGCAGCTGAATATCAGTGTTTTACATGGAGCGACTGCCTATCTGACCTCCACAACCCAGTTACTGGGCAACACGATACCCCTTGGTAAGACTGGTGTCAGACTTTCGGGCTTCGGACGACCCGTAACGACTGTCAAATATCTACAAATGACAACCGGGACCAACGGCTTAACATGCTTTCCGAGGCACGGAGGAGTCTTGATATGTTACGAACGCTCACCCATCCACAGACTGACCTCGGCAAGCGTAGCTTAACCTTCGATCAACCCGTGCGGCTAAATGTAATAATGTAATGTTTCAATAATTTATCTGTTTTCATTCCATATTACCAGTCAACAAGAAGCGAATTCTATGAACTTAGTAGAGCGGCTATGTATGTATCAGACATCATGGCTGCTCATTCACCTGGCGTAATCCCTTTGTCATCTGTTGCGGTGTACTCGGAAGTGCTAGTACCATTTCTAGGTAGATAGACGACGTTGTATTAGGAAGCGGTTACATGCTAAACCACAATATAATGTTAAACTACAATTCCCTGAATAATTTACCTTAGTTCTAGACAAGATTCATCTTCGATTACTGAGGATAGAATTATCACATTTGACTGAAAATTGCGTCTTAGGGGATGCAGAGCAGCACTTCAAAAAGGATTGGACGAAAAGTGAAGTCTTAGTTATGTGATTTTTTCTAGGCATCGTGTTCGATGCGAAATAATATGTTGTGAGGAAAGTTTTGAGTATGAATGTGAAGAGTAAGAGTAGAGGACGACTAAATGAAAGGATTGTGCTAAAGACTATATGGCTAGTAAAGAGGTTATTATTGAGTTGACGGTAAATACAGATGTTTGAAAGAAGAAGACATGTTGCGCTGACCACAGAAAGATTGGGATAAGGGCAGCAGAATGGTGATCTACTGTCCGTATGATTACAAATCTGAGAGTTAAATCAGGGCTTTAGACGTTTATGTGTACCTACTTACAATACTAGAGAGGTAGCAGCTTATTTGTATAAGGTTGGAAAACTCAATATCCAATCAAAGCGACCGATGTGGCGCGGTGGGCGAAGGTCTGCCTGCAACGCAAGAGGTTGCGGGTTCGATTCCCGCCTTGGGACAAATGTTTGTACGATCTACAAATATTTGTTCCGGGTGTTCTGGGTATTTGCTATGTATAATAAAAAATATCTATCTATGTAATGTATTGTATTAAGTATATCAGTCATCTAGTACCCATAACACAAGCTCTGCTTAGCTTGGGGCTCGATGATGCTGTGTGGATTTTCCAGCAATATTTATTTATTATTTATTTATTGAAGCTTCTAGTAAACAAATCACAAAAAAACTCCGAAAATACAAAATAATTTAGTTTCAAGTACCAGCTCCCATAAAGCTCGCTTCAGTGAGATGTTTATGGCGTGTGAAGGAGTTATAGTGAGGCAATATATAGCCTGCAACCTTCTGACGGTGATTTATATAGCCCCGGTACTTGTGACAACAATTACGACGTGCGCTGTTGATTGTGATAGCAATGATATTACCTAGAAACTGTACTAGGATAGTGTCCTGGCTGAAGCTCCGTTTACACGGCTCTAGTGTTTAGTAGAGAGCACATTGTGGTTGTAATAAAGATTGATCGCTATGGTGGATATCAAATATCTGCGAAGAACAAAGGGTGTCACGTTTATTTAGGAGAGCGGAAATGGGTAAAAGGTTACGGTTACATTGTTTTTTAAAATAGTGTACCAGCACGACAAAATTAACGGAATAATAGTTTTTTTATGAGAATAAACAATTCTTTTTGTAACTACCAAAGTACTGCCTCGTTGGTCTAGTGGTCGTAATTGGTGCTACTGAGCATGAGGTCCTGGGTTCGGTTCCCGGGTCGGGCTAGCCCGCCACACTATTCCAAAACTCCTGAAAACTAGAATCAATAGTGGCAACCAGAAAAACGTCGAGAGAATGAAGCCCGACAGGTCCCGGAGAAACGATTCAACTGTCTTGGATCCCGCAACGAAATTAATCAGAAAAGAACAGCGGAGGAGTTAGAAAAATACATAATTTTCACGTCCCTCCATATCAAGCAGGTGACAGAACAGAGCTGGACCAATAGGCACAACGCGACGTTTACAACTGGGTTAGGCCCAGTTGCCTAGCACCACGGTTCAAAATTAACACTGATATTAATAGGTCCTAAATGATGAGCGGTGATTCCAATAGTAGGTATGGCAAAAACGCTTAAACGCACTGAAATTTGATCGAGTTCCTATTAGGTCGGTAAAGCAAACAACTCCAGATGCAACATGCACACTATCAAATATTAAATTGCGATCATTCTGCCAAAGAGTATACCCCTATAAGACATGATGATCAGATTGTTCGTAATCACAGTCTGATGTAGTACATTGACTTAAAGGTTTCTCAAAGGTTGACTCAAAGGAAAGAAAAGAAAGTAATTTACTATTAAAGTTGTCCCAGGTCGGGCAGTGGTTTTGGGTATTACCATCTGGAATTTTTCAGTAGCAGCCCGGAGTCTGGAGCTGTAGCTGATTAATGGCAATAAGATCTCCCCCTGTCACATGTGACTCAAACATAAGAGGCGAAAAGTAGTTGTATTATAGGTACACCTCTGGCCATCCCTTCGGAGAATACAGGCGCGATGTTATATTAAGTACTATACTATTTATAGTAGACAATAAAGTCGAAGTTAGAGTTCACGGAAAGGTATGCCAATCTACATAGGTATGTTTGGGTTGAATACCGGTTTAGCATTCACTATAAAGTTTGTTCCGAAACAAAATGTGGAACCAACTATTCTTGTGCTGGAAACGTGTAAACAAAGCTTTACGTGTACACTCTAGTATATTACTGGAAAAGTAGGATGGAGTACTGCTAACCTGATAGCATTATAATGATGACAGAATATGTTTGATCAATGTCGTACATTAGCGCCGACACTAGCCCGCAGAGTTCCGCTGATGTGATATCCTACTTAGTATCAATGTTGTCTACTAATGTACCGAATATTAATATTATTGGGTATTAAAGCTTCCGCAAAAGGCGTGACGTGACAGTGCGATTTTATGATGAAATATCCGTAGAATATTTCTCTGCGGGAGCATCATCATCCTTCTGCCTTTATCCCAATTTATTTGGGGTCGGATTAGCATGTCTTCTTCTTCCATACATCTCTATTTGCCGTCATCTCCAAAGTCAACTCCAGTCTAGCCATATCATCTTTCACACAATCCATCTATCTTTCCTTTGGTTTTACTCTACTCTTGTAACCCTCCACATTCATACTCAAAACTTTCCTCACAACATGGTCCTCATTCCTTCGCATCACATGCCCATACCATGACAACCGATTTCCACGCAACTTTTCAGTCACAGGCGCCACTTTCAGACTTCCACATACATACTCATTTCTCATTCTATCCGTTCGTGTACACATCCCCCTCAGCATTATCATCTCAGCTGCATGCAAATGCCGTTCATTCATCCATTTTGTGGCTCAACATTCTGATCCATACAAAACATTCTGTTCCTTACATTCTGATCTACACATACAATCTGCGGGAGCCCCTAACTTAATTCAACTGCCACTCTAGGTAAAAACACTCCACACTAAGTAATAAGATAATTTAATTTAAATGACCTCTCATTTTATTTTTAAAGAGACTGCGTCCTGAACTCCCTAGGCAGTGAGCATCTCTGTACCTCACTAACTGGGAAATATTTTTACCACAATATAAGCTAGAGGTATATCACTCGTTACGATATTCTTTTTGTTTTCTTTCTTTTAAAAAAAAAAAACGTTGCCCCACACTAGCAATTTCTCCTGTATCGTGGGTGCGTTTACAAACATTTAAACTCACATACACAAACAGCCAGACCCGGAACAACTACCTGTAGGTCATACAAATATTTGTTCCGTGCGGGGATTGAACCCACAACACGCGGCGCAACAGCCGATGGCTCAACCACTGCGCCAACCGTGTCGCCATAGAAGAAGAGTTTGAAGTTTGACAAAACAAAAACCATCTGCCACCAATACAAGCATTTACGTAGTACAGTAAAACGGGGTGAATCGAAACAAAACTTTAAATGAGATTTAATCGTTGATTCAACATTATAAATTACTGATAAGGTGTTGAAATAATTCATTTCAATTCCTTAAAAAAAATAAGAGTCCTTGTTAAAAACAATGTTAAAATAACGCGAAAATGCCCTTCAAAGTTTTGTTTCTACTCACCCCTGTGTTTCTATTCACCCGGTTTTACAGTATTAAGAAAAAATAAAAAATTAAGGTTTTGTTTTGTGCGTTTCTTTACTTTATAATTATTTAATTTCAACTCATAATATTATCTAAATCATTCATATTTGTACGTTTGTTACACAATAACAATTTAGAATAAAATTGTATACCTACATCACAAATATCTATAACTACCAACTCCTTTATTTTCCAGTAATACTAAACAATTGATTCAAGATCTGCATGAAACGTAGTTATGACAACTCGGAAAAATATTATCCTTAAAAACATAATATAACATACCATCCCTGTAATCCCCGAAGGGTTAGGCAGAGGCGAACCACACCCACATTTCGCCAGTGATGTTTAAGTCCCATGTAAGGGGCAAGCCCATCATGTAATTGCCATCAACCGGTCACAAATCCAAATAAAAACTGAAGCATTATATTTCACATACTAACATAGGTCAGGAAATTTTCAATCGATTATATCAGAAAAGTGGGCAGTTCACATTTTCCCTGCGTCGGCCGTGCCTACAGAGATTTCACTAGTCAGAACTTTCTAAGTACAGAAAGTTTATGAGCTATTGAAAAGACGTGCTGAATTCTTACTAGACATACCTACATTCCTACAAGTACTATAATATTGACTTGGGAGAAAAGTCGATTGACCTAGTTTTAATAGCAAACACGGTTTTTTGAGTAAAACCCCTGTGTAAAGCACGTGATCGCTAATTGGTTAAAAAACCTTTTTGGAAACTGCTAGAAGCATACGGCATCGCAATTGCTATCTGTACTTATAAAACAGAGTTTAGCTTGGTCCAATTTCTTGGTCCTTGTAGTCCATACCAAAAGAAGTAAGCCTGAAGCACGTGATTGCCAATTGATGCTGCCTTTTTAGAAACTGCTAGAAACAAACGCCATCATTGCTATCTGTACTTATGAAACCGAGTCTAGCTTGTTCCTTTTTCTTGGTCCTTATGGTCCATACCACAGGACCAATCGTCGCAGTTGAAAACATGGTCGGAGTTGTAACACAGTTCCAAGAGAAGTTAGTTTCAAAGTCACGTAGGTCCTTTGAACTAATTTTGCTATATACTAGGTACCTAGATTCCTACACCACGCTGTGGGTGCTGTTACAAATCACATCCAGACTTCGGTAACTTATTCAGTAGACCGTACGAAT
Organism: Phlogophora meticulosa; assembly: GCA_905147745.2. Taxonomy (NCBI): domain Eukaryota; kingdom Metazoa; phylum Arthropoda; class Insecta; order Lepidoptera; family Noctuidae; genus Phlogophora; species Phlogophora meticulosa. The sequence continues at coordinate 5,091,974 of LR990523.1, forward strand.
ATTCGACCCGTGCTCAAGTAAAGTTTGTGAACCGCAGTAGGTATTCACAAGAAGAGCCACGTGTTATTGACTGCGTAGCCATAAAAAAGGTAGATACATTTTCCAACGTTTTTAGGATTCCGTACCTAAAAGCCCGTCGGAATCAGGAATCCTGAACATATAATTATTATAAGTCTGAAATCGCCAACCCGTCATGAGCAAGCGTGGTGAGTAATACTCGTACTTTTTCTGTATGTGAAGAGGCTTTTGCCCAGCTGTGGAACAGTAGGAAGCTGGTATCATTATTATTATATACGTTAGCATTCGGTAGACTGGTCGGGCTACGAGTATGATTATATACAGAAACTTAGAAATTTTACCAGTTTTCAAAAAAAATATTGTTATAGGTAGGTATTGAATAGTTAAAACCGGGGTGCCCAGATGATGGGAATAGGATCGCCTCTAAAATTTGGGTGTCATTTAGATACACCTCTGCCTTACCCTTCGGGAGACACAGGTGTGATGTTATGAGGGGATAGTTAAAGTCATTTTAAATTATTTTCAACTACCGCCCGCCGCAACGGACTTAGTATCGATCAATGTACCCGTTTCAAAAAAGTCGTGTATGTATTTCAAAATACAGTAATAGTCACTAACGCATACAGATTAGAGATCATAATCAAAATGCTAAGTTATTAATACATTCTAACTCCCACCCAATTTAACATGAATATATTTTATAGCCCTTTATTGTGTTATTGGGTAAACAACAGTGCATTTTGATTCTAATTTTGATATTCGCAATAGTCGAAATCTGCGGCCTGATTGCACTGCAGGGAATAAAATAAAATTTGCATAAAACACGATTATAACATCATTCTGACTTTAGCTACTACAACAAAATTGAACGATACTGGCATTAACATATTGTTATAATCTTATCAATCAGTAAGTACTCATTAATTGTGTCGGCCCAGTTGTCTATACTGTTAAGACCTAGCCTCTAATGCGCGAGGTTGTGTGTTCAAAACCGGGTAGTACCAATGTGTTTTTATTTTAAATTCACATGTTTTTCGGTGTTTATCCAAGACAGAAAAAACTGAAATCGCTGAAGTAAAAAAATCGTGAGGCAACCTGGACTTATACTGAATAGAAATCTAAAATAGCCAACCCGCCTTGAGCAAACGTGGTGAGTAGGTAATGGTCGTGCTTTCTCTGTATGAGAAAAGGCCTGTTCCCTGTAGTGGAACAGTAACAAAACTGAAAAGAAGCTTAGATTATTAAAGAAAAACCGCCTCTAAGTCTTTCACCGTCTCTCTATTATAAAGTCGGTATTCTATGCTTGAAATAAGCAGACCATATTAGAAACAGCACATTGCGCGCCAAAACACAGATCAATGACGTTGCTAAAAAGTCGTAAAATTGCAGTGAGACTGACTTGATCACGTCTACCGCATGCCTGATTAGATGCGGGCCAAAATAAATCACTATGTGCTCTGACACAGCCAAAGGGCGTCGCAGTAAACTATGCAGAAGATGGCGGGATGAGCTCGATAAAATGTTGATGGTCCAAACCAAAGTTGCCAATCTATAAATTAAATTTAACATTTAATTGAATGTAAGAATGAGGAGGGAAGTCCTCAGCAGTTGGATAATTTAGGCTAGTAATACAAAAATAAATAAATTATGATATTGAAAGACCCATGTGTAAAATTGAAATTGTATGATAGCGACATGTAGGTATGATGCTTTCGAGGGTCCTCATGTCAGAGTTGATTTGTTGCACTGGCTTTTCTCCAGCAACGTATTTTATTTCCCTGCTTCTTCTTTACCATACCACATAACACACCATCACGCCTGCATTCCCCAAAGGGTTGAGCAGAGGTATAGTAGTACACCGACATTTCGCTACTTATGTTTCAGTCCCATGTTATAGAGGGCGAGCCTATTTCTATCAACCGGGCACAGATCCAGAATCCGGGCTAGTCATTAGAAAATTCCTATTGGAAAAACTCAATAACACGTTGCCCGACCTGGGAATTGAACACTTCAAGCTCAGCAGTCGCGCTTGGGACCACTAGACCAACGAGGCAGGTCTTGTATTTAAGTACATACATATAATAGTTTCTGTCTCTGCATCACCCTAAAAAGTAGACTAGTAGAAAATTCCTAAAACAACAAGTCCACCTTTTTACACTTACATTTACTTATACATAAAGTTTAAGTAAATAAACAAATACCTATTCATCTAAAAAAAAATCGAGATAAAGAAATTTAGCTTACAGCTTGTCCTAACCACTAACCATCAGCATGTACACACTAAAATAAAATTTGATTAACTCCAACAATCGCTTCAATTACGTTTGATCTTCAAATGAACGAAGTCTGATTGATGCACTTTCATCTACGAGTACATAAGCTTCGAAGTCGTTGACCTCTAAACCTTTCTCTCACGGTCCTCTCACAAAGGTATCCTGGAGACAAAGGACTAGAAACTAGATGCCTGCTATCGTATCGCATAAATCTGTCTGTTCATTTGATTCACACGTCACATATTCTACCTACGGACAGTAGAATTTATACTGACAGTTGCAAGAGATTGTGTTTCGCCGTTACTTAAGGCAAAACCGACAGAGTACACACGAAATTTAAATTATCGTTGTTTTTTTTGCAAAGTACGGTTCGGTTTAAAGTTTTGTGGCAGTAGACAAGTTAATTGCGACCGTAAAAAACATACATTTCCCAATTTAGAAATATAATCATTAAAATCACCATAACAACTCTCCAATTTAGAATTGTCCTCAAATGTCATGATTTCATAAAATAATCATTAAATCGGGTAATTAAACTTAAACTTAAAAATAGTATTTGCTGTATAAACAATACTTATTTTTCTAAAATCAATGTTGATTAAGTTACTCCATAACACATCTGATGCTGCCAGTGAAAATGCCGTCAAATTCGATCCAGCCGTTTCGGGGATTACTTTAACAAACATATAGACTTCTTTTGTAGGTCAACAAAAAAAAATGGTTTTTCTTGAGTGTGAACAGTCAGTCATTGCTAGACATACCTTACCTTTCCCCAAGATAAGGCCATTATCAAACAACCTTACTGTTAATAAAGGTGCTTGATCCGCCAAAAAGACGCACGAAATGGGATTTTTACTTCGAACAATCAGAACTCAGTTCTTCTTAATTAAAAAAACAGAGTCATTAATTTGTTACGTCTTATCTTTTTAATAAAAAGAGTTTTAATGATGCTGTTTATCGTTTTATAATCTTGACATTAATTTAATATTTGATATATTTTTCTTGTACATTTCAAATTTCACTGGGAAAAGAAATATTTATTTTCTTGATTATGTAGATGGGTACGTACATTTTTATAGGGGATCAAATGGAATTTACAAAATGCAATTTTTATTTTATACGTTTCATTTGTTTTTTAACTATTAACCTAATTCTTTTACGGTCATGTAAGTTTACTGCAGACTGTAGGTAAAGAAATGAATATTTATTCGGAAAGCCAGGGGAAGTAGGTAGTCGAGAACTGTTTTCAATAATGTAATACAATTTTAGAGCGTGCATGAGGAAACATACCATCTAGTCGGTTAGGTCATCAGCCAGGCGCGCTTTTAATTACGATGTGATAGGGATACCACATGGTAATTAAAACGGTCATCAACAAAGGCTGTGTATTGTATGTAAAGAGGCCAGTACATCAAGCTACCCCAAGGTGTCAAATTTCTTTGATAGTTTTTCAACTTTATCGCAATATAAATAAGGTCATGTTCTCTGCTTAGCTTGTGGGTAGATGATGCTGTGTGGATTGTCCAGCATTATTTATTTATTTAAAATGGGGAAAATTTGACAGAGCATGTGACAGTACAAAAACGGTCGTTACCAAAACATCTATTTTGTTTGCTCCATGCATGATTAGAAATCTGCTTAGTTGAGCAACATCATAGAATGACACAAATAATTAAATAAAACAGATTTGATTTAATGTAATGGTCAGTCCACTAATCCACATTAAGATTTTCGTTAAATGTCAGCCAGGCATTGGTAAAAGGTTTATGCTATTATGACCTTTATTTTAAAATCACTAATAATCATTTTCTAAGCAGTAGTCAGCTTAGTACCGTAGCTTCAAAAGGTTTTGTGTCCTGAATTGATGAAGAAAAGAATTTGAGACTGCCGAAGGTAGAAACGACTCTTCTCAGAACTATTTTTCTCAGATTTTTCATTATGATAAGCGAAGGTTATAAAGGTATTTAGTTAAACAAATTAAAACCCAACATACCTAATCAAAGTTTTTTTTGAAGATACAAATATATCTAGTAGTAGGAGTAGTACCAGCCTATTACTGTCCCACTGCAGGGCAAAGGCCTCTTCTCATACAGAGAAGGCATGAGCATTAATCACCACGCTTGCTCAAGACGGGTTGGCGATTTCAGACTTATATTAATTATATAAGTAAAGGTTTCCTCACGATGTTTTCCTTCACCGATGTCAGTGATGTCCAAGATAAACTTAGAAAGTACATATGAATTGAAAAACTCACATTGGTACTTCCCAGGTTTGAACCCGCAACCTCGTGCACAAGAGGCGAGGCCTAAACCACTGGGCCATCATGTCATTTTATAATACATCTATGTACGAGTAGTACGTACATATTTGTTCACACAAGGAGGTAGAGCCGCTGTATAAATAGCGGGTGCTTAAATAACAGTCGAGTTCATCTAGATAGCTACTATTTCATTGACTCCAGCGATACAACAGACTTCAGCAAATACGGTTAAAACTAATCGCTTTCCTTATTTACATACCATGGCTCGCTTTTCATACTGCGTAGTTTTGAAATGATTTGTTCAGATCAATGAGAAAAACGCTAATTTTCTTTAGTGCTTCTGGGATGTTCGCTGAAGCCCGCGTAGATTGTTTTTATACAGTAATGCGTAAGAGAGGCGCCTCCCTGATACGCAGGGTGCGGGACAGTACCAACAGCATCCTAAAAATGATCTCCGGCCGAATGAATTGCGCGATCGTTAACCGGTGCTGCAAAATTTCTGCTGGTCTTATAGCGTGATGAAATTTCGGTAATTAATTTATATATTTTTTCTTTGTTTTACTAACATACGCTTTAAGTAAAATTGTTACTTGAGTATGATATGATATGAGTTACTTTGGATCGAAAAGAACACTCGTTTATTGTACACCATGAAAACTTTACAACTGTAGTTTATTAGCTACTAGCACTTCACCCGTGCCTTCATCAACCAGGATTTCATACTTTTCCCTTCGAACTTTAACACCCCCCCCCCCCCCCCCCGCGTAGTTTTGGAAATAAAAGTAGCACTCAGGAATAATGTAGCATTCTAACGGTGAAAACGTTTTAGAATTGGATCATTATTTCCGGAGATTAACCCCCTACATGCAAACTTAAAAACAAATTTAAACTCTTTATAATATTACCTACTATAGACTATAGATTATGAGACGTTTAGGTATCTACCTAAATATAACTCTTGGGCATTTAATCTATTGCCCAATGATTTACAGTTACAAATATTTCTTAGATCAATAAATTATCGCTTCAGTTATAATAGGTCTTTACCTATGAAATTGCCGTTTTGTATGAAAAAATTTAAATGAATTTGTATTAATCGAAGTAATCACCCATGCAATCAATGCATCTTTGCCAACGCAGTGGCAGTTTATTGATGCCCTTCTTAAAGAAATCAGCTGGACGGGAGGCAACAAATTCTTCAAAGGCATTTTGTACTGCCTCTCGGGTATTGAATTTTTTTCCCGCCAAGAAGTTATCCAAATTCTGGAAAAAGTAGTAGTCTGTAGGCGCAAGGTCTGGTGAGTAGGGCGGATGACGGAGAGCTTCCAACCCCAGTTCTTGCAACTTGGAGACCGTCTGCTGTGCAGTATGAGGTCGCGCGTTGTCGTGCAGGAGCAGCGGAGACGAGCGATTGACCAATGCTGGTTGGAGATGTGCCAGCTTCTCCATCATTGTGTTCAATTCTTCACAGTACACATCTGCAGTAATGCTCACCCCGTTTGGTAAGAAGCTGTGTTGAATCACACCGGCGCTAGACCACCAAACAGTGACCATCACTTTTCTTGGGGTAAGTTTTCGTTTAGGGCATTGTTTAGGTGCTGAACCAGGATCCAACCAACTTGCTGAGCGCTTGCGGTTATCAAACAGAATCCATTTTTCATCGCAGGTAACAATGCGGTTCAAAATTCCTTAATTTGTGTGTCTGTTGAGCAGTGCAAGGCACGTCTCGACGCGTACTTCGCGCTGACGATCATTGAGTTCGTGGGGCACCCATTTGTCAAGCTTTTTTACCTTGCCAATTTGACGCAAATGGACCAATATTGTTTTGACGCTAACGTCGAAAGCTGCTGCTAATTCAGCCGTAGATTGTGTATCATCAGCTTCCACAATCGCCTTTAATTCGTCATTGTCGACCAAAGTCTTCGGACGACCGCGAGGTTCATTTTTCAGGTCGAAATTTCCAGAACGGAAGCGAGCAAACCAATAACAGGTAGTGCGTTGGTTTGTAGTGTTAGCTCCGTAAACGTCGTTGATGTTGCGTGCCGCTTGTGCCGCGTTGCTGCCACGACGGTACTCATATTCCATAATTACTCGAATTTTTAACGTATCCATGATGACGAAAAAGATTTAAATGCGATGAAAATGTAACACTAATCAATAAACAAATGACTACTTTTGGGAAAAAAAATCCATGTTTTTTAAATAAAATTAATTTGAAATTAGAATTCTTAGCCAAACAAAAAATATTTTGATTTGAAATGGCCAGTACTGCAGAACGGCAATTTCATAGGTAAAGACCTAATATATGCCCTTTGTACGCTTTGTAAAATAATAATAAAAAAAGAATTCTTAGATTAGGTAAACTGTATTTTAGGTAGGTAGAGGTACTCACCGTAGTAATGGCCAGAATGTAGTATTTGTTACGTCTGGTAGAACTAAAACTGTCAAATTATTGTCGTATCAGTGAGTAAAAATAACTCGACCTTATATTTCAAAAAAAGCATTTCAGTTTTGTATCTGAAATCTTCCAATATAAATCGAGATTGAATAGACATCTTACGGAGAAACATGGAACTTACTACTTTAGTTCCAGCGTCAAGACATAGATGGCGCTGATACAAGACAGTTTTAAATAAATTTTTATCATAATCATATATTTAGTTTAATCAGTTTTAAATAAAGTTTTGGTAAATAAATAAATAAATAAATCAAAAAGTTTTGTTCGGACAGAAGGAAGGAAGCCGGAATATGTCGTGACGTTATAAAATGTATAAAAATAAAATAGGCCGATTTACACTTTTGCATATGTAAAAGGTAGTTTGTAACGGAAAATAAGTATTAGTTTACACTGAGTGTGCCAACCTTCGATCAATAAGGTGCCAACTGTTTCTTCCAGTTTATTCTTTGTGTAATGCTTTTTTCATACGAAAAGCAGTCCGGTATTCATTTTTTATTTGTTCTATGGCGTTTTCTTACTGAAGCTCCTTTACATAACATCAAGCCTGTATACCCCGAAGGACTGGGCAGAGGTGCACCTATAGTAACACCCATATTTCGACAGTTATTTTATGTTTAAATCCCATGTAATAAGGGGTAGGCGTATTGCCATCAACCGGGCACAAATCCAAACTCAAACCCAGAACCTAAGCCCGAAACCTCTAAATCTCATCCAAGCAATAATTATTATACTAAGAACTGCAGCGACTGTGTATTGAACTTATGACCTCTACTCGTACTTTGGTACCTACTCGTTGAGCTACTATATCATTTTGTACCGATTATATCACTCACACATTCCTAGAACTAGTAAGATTCTATTAGTTTGTTCTATTAAATTGTTATCTCTATGCCTGTCTACTAATGCAAGCACTATAAACACAAATCTAGCTACATAATAATGATGGCAATACGACGAACAGACCTACTGGGTTGTGTAATCGCATTTGCGATACGAAAAAAGTTACGATTCGTAAGTGAGACATGTCATTTATCAACAAAATAATGACCTCCGACATTTATACGTAAACGAGTCAAATGTCAATGTCAATAAAAATAACTTGCACAAATACAAACACGTACAGGGTGTTTCGTTATTCATTTCAGGTGCTCGTTTCAATTTCCTGTGTTTTTTTTATCGTTGTTCATTTCATGTTGCTCTCGGTTTAAATTTAATTATTACGCTAAGCAGTCAGCTGTAGCGGAAGCAAAAAAGCCAAAATTATTTTGGCTTTAGATCAGCTTTTCGAGTGGCTTATAAAGTACAGAGGTCACATTAAGCTATCCCAATCTGTCAAATTTCTGTGATAGTTGTTCAACTTTATTACAAAAAATAAGGTTCATGTTCAATTGGGAAAATTTGACAGTTTGAGATAGCTTGATGTGATAGCGTTTGCACCTTAAAATATGTTTAAACTTTTTTGACGTTTTACTAAAAGTGTCAACGTTGTTTTGTGCACAAACTTGACCCCTCTTTTATATAATTATTTAAGCACTTCTTATTTACTGGTCTGTTAAAAAAATACATAAATTTCGAATCATCCTGTAAGTAAATGCGTGTGTGTGCGTCGCGAGCCCCCCAGTGACATCACTTCCGCAGTCAAATCGCTTCCGGCGCGCCTGCGGGCGCTTTGACATTCTCTCTTTGTTAGGAGCCTGACACGTAAAATTATCTCCTGGATGACTCGTATGATTACCCACGTGGAAAATGTACCCACCGTCGGTTAGCCACCAAACAGAGATGCCAGCTCGTAGAGGAGTTAGGTGTGATTTATTTGGTGGTGAATTATTGAGGGTACTTATAAGCGAAAAATGGGTTTAACGTTTTTAGGGTGAACCGTAAAAAGAGTAAGTTTAAGTTAAGTTTACTTTGTTTCTACTAGTACTGTTTGGGTACTGAAGTACCAAAAGGGTGCAAACGTGAAACAAGGCCTTACTACTAAGCCTCCACTGCCCAACTGTCTGTTTCTTAGTGGGTTGTATCTCATCAACGGTAATAAGTAGACAGTTGACATTTTCGTGTATTTCTAATGCTGATATCATCATCAGCTTAGACTGTTCCCAACTATGTTGGGATCGGATTCTAGTCTAATCGGATTGCAGATGAATGCCAGTTTTTTTATATGGAGCGACTGCCTATCTGACCTCCACAGCCCAGTAACTGGGGCCACGATATCCCTTAACACTGGTTGTTGTTGTTGATTTGATTTGGAGTATATACCGGAATAATACGGGTTGTGTACGGTTCAAGTTCTCTGCACTCTTATTCAAAACAACTTTAAGTTTTATTTCACTGAGTCTTACAGTAAACATATTTTTTCATCTGAGTAATTAAAATAGAGCTTTCACAGCTTTTGTATAATAGATATGTCAATCCGCCATCCATATTTATTCTTCAGATTAAAGAAACCTGGTTTTTGAAAAATTTGCCCTAAGTCATTCAAGTCATTCAAGTCATCATTTCAATCGGATTTTTTTTTAAATTGTATTTTTACTTTTGTTACGCAAAACAGGAAAGTTCTGAAAACATTGTTACCGTTACAAGAATATCTTAAGAGGTATTGACAATCGAAAGATATTTATATTTTTCTACCTAAATTGGCAACGTTTGAACAAAAGTTCAAAAGTCAAAGAGCAAAAATAGCAAATACTTGTGTAATGATTCTATTTAAAGATTGTATGAGGACAGAAAATATTGCCAACAAACTTCAATAAGTACGAATATGGAAATGTTTCGATATAACATTATTTTGTTAGTCGCCATTATTGTATAATCTATCGCGAAGGTGAACGAAACTTATAGAATATGTTGTAATTTACGAACACATACACCGTATTTTGTATTTCATGATGCGTCAAAGTTTATTGTTGGAAACTGAACAAGTTCACTTATCTCATAGTTCTCGATTACGTAAGATGTACGGTAGAGCGCAGCTCAGTGGTAACAAAACCTGTATAAGCTAGCCTCTTGTTATATTAAAACTGCATACAACGCCAGGCCAGCTCAAGGTCAAAGAGTCTCCACTGACGTGCAGTCCACTGTACAGCTTCAGACGTCATTCATGTTAAGATGGGAGGCGTGTTTGTTAGTTTCCAGATATTTTCGGAAACTCATTTGGAAGTGATGCGGTGTGTATCCGTAGTTTGGAACGATACACAGATGATTGAGGGGCAAACGAAGTCTGTTAAGTAAGTAACAAAAAATGAAACAACCTGTACCGGCTTACATTCTTGTTTTACGTGAATGACGTAATTGTTTGTAATATTAAAGCAATGTGAGATTAATTTTTCCTCTGTTATTGTACCTACAGAAATCCTTGCGAAATTAATAATTTCTCAAACATAACTGGCGAAACGTACGTGTACTATAAGTAAGTACACCGCTGCCTATCCCTTTGGGGAACATAGGCATGATGTTCTGTTACATAATTTCTAGATGACCGAAAGTATTTTTAGACTGTGTCTAGGTTTGTAGGCAAATATTTTTCTCGTAAAACGGCTAAAGTGTAGGATGATAAGTGAATGTTAAAAAAACAGAGTAAAATACGCAGACAGCTGGTAGGCAATATAAATAAAATGTGATGTGTTTGACGTAAACGGATGCAAAATGATATGCGGTTCGTTTACGTGTACGTTTTCACTGCAGCTTCACTACAGCGAAAAACATCACGAGTATTTCTGTCCACCACGTCTCCGCGATACATTTTACTAAACTATCGTGTCGAATTCACAGCGTTTGAAGTTTTATTTCAACGGCAAACGCAAAACAATACACGACCATAATGTGTCAAAAAAGTTATTTTAGCCCGACCACTCAAACATTCCCATAAATGAAAATTCTTTTGCCTCCGACGCTTATTCGATTTCGAAACAAATCGATTACAGAATCTAATCGGATCGATTGCCAAACATGTTCAGGAATGTTAAACATCTTTCCCGTGGCCGAATTATAATAATTTGAAGTCAGCATGTGAACAGGGTTGAGTTGATTGCATTAATGTATAAATATAACAGCCGGTGATGTTAATTGAAATGCCATCGTTATTGCCCTCGCCCCGTCAGGAGCGTTCGTGATTGGACAATATAACTGACGCTGATTGATAGTTTAGATAGAGATTATTACTGAACCCTCACTGACGTTGACGTCAAACGTTCATTATTATTATTATTTAAACAACATTTTACACCTATCTGTTTTAACAGCTGACAGTTTCAATACTGTTGCTATGCAAAATATAAGTAAACACAATAGAACCGTTTCAGTTGTACAACAAAGAAAATACGATTGCGCAGAATAAGAAAATAATTGTTACTCGTAATTGCAGTGCATTGCTGAATAAATTGAAGCTATAAAGTACTTTAACAGTATTATACGATACGACTAAGGGATTCAATTAAGCAGATACGTTTAGCGGCTTTAACATACCGTTTGTGGCAATATAGACTACGAGACTTAAAACGTAACGTGAACTTAATGAAAATCAATAAGTACACGAACAAATTACTTCAGTAGGTACTCGTAAATCTATCTAAGATTTATTTCTGTAAACTCATACTTCAACTGATAATAATGTAGGTATTGTGAGCACAGCTGTAACAACGTCTAACATAAATAATATTTCATGTTTATGCATTCTCTGAAAACTCTTTAATGGACTATTACATTCATATTTAAAGGCAATGCAAATAACAAGGTATGCGTTAGCGACTTTGAGTCACCAAAGGCCATTTAGAACAGATTTAGACGATCCAAATATTTTCACGGACGACGCTCTTGCCTCACTCGGCAAGCAAATTATTCTCGTCTGATATAGCGAAATTTGTACACGACACAGATATTTGCTTACATGAAGATTCATTCTTTGAAATAAGTGTTTTGTTACAATAACTTTTGAATTGGTCTATATCATCAAATTATCATATTGCAGTGTTTCTACATCAATAAATAAAGTGATTAAATTAATATGACCATCTGCAACAAACATGTTTATCAATTAATTACCCACGACCGATATATTTAGTCTCGATCTAATTATCATGTTGGTGATTGTGTGCTTTCGTGATAAGAGTTATCTAGTGACCGCAGTCCGCAGTGTACTGACTAACAAACAGCTGTCTGTCACCTGTCCCGCTTTTGTTACAACACCGTGAAATTGTAATATTAAATATGGCCGTTCCGACAACTACAATACATGTTACATTAACATTGTCATGATCGTACATACAGCATCGGTTTCTATAAAGGAATAATGTGTAATCTGTATCTGCGTCAGACCAATATACCAGACCAGTCAGACCGCGGCATTATTAGAATCGTAAAACGAAAATACTGGAGTAATTTGATTCAGATACAAAATGAAAATTCATTCATGCTCCCATTAAATTTTAATATGCTTTTCATAATTATAGATGTGTTGTGTGTTTGGACATAAGAAATTAAATTTACAAGCGTTGAAATAGGTCATCTTTAATTTAATTTATATGATGAATAAGTAAAAGGATTGATATTATGTATATGTAACCAGAGATATTCAAAGTAAACAATAAAATATCTGCGTTTTTAATAAGTTTTAGTTTAAATTCATTGGATACAGTTATAGCACAATACGCATACTCGCTTTCATAAAATGTTCCAACTCATTTTGAACATTTTCATTTAGCAAATGGAACGTATTACGAGGATGACGATACTTAATCAAAAAAGTGTAGAGGGCATTATGTTTGACATGTAAAGCACAATCATAAATTATGTAAATAACTTACCTTATATTATAATATGTTGACGTAATATAATGTCGCTGAAGTGTCCAGTAACTAGATTAATGATAAGACTAAAATAAATAATTTGTTACAATTTTGGTTTAACATTTCATGCAATGCTACACACAACAATACACACTAAAGCATTCGAATTATTTAGAGCATCAGTCACAATGTACATGTTATGTTAGTCGTTATTTGTTTCGTAACAATCGCAAAAAGTATTTGCCAACTGCTATCACAATGATAATCACTGCACACAAAATCACAAGATGCGGGGATGCTGGTCCGGCGGACTCACCGGAGCTGCTCCTGCTTTGATCACTGTCTTTGGCCGTAAACCGAACGAACTCTTGCAAGTGACTGGGTAACTTTTTAACGTCTTTTTCTTCACCACCATCAATCACTTTAATTTTATGTTCTATCACTTTAGGTTCTTGATACACATTGTTAGTAGATTCTCGTTCGTCTTCAGTTTCGGGGTCTTTGATACCTAACTTGTCCCACCGTTCCCTAGCTTTCGATATAAACTCCTTTTCGATTCTATTGTTGACTTTCCCATCAAGAGCGTCGATTGTTGGCATACTTTTGGAAAACGTAATGTGGTGGGTTGCGGCTGGAGTATTTGTAATTTTAATGACTTTGTGTTGCTTTCTTTCTTCACGCTCCGCCATTTGAGACACGTATTCCGAATACATTTTGTCACGAAGTAATTCTTCTTGACTTCTGCTAAAAGCTGATAACTTTGCTTTTCTAGTTTCGGATCCCTGTGAGGTCATAACCAGATCTTTTTTACGTGATAAGCAATAATTATTGGAATCACTTGTTCTTTCATTAATTACCTCTTTTTCTGAAACTAAAGGTGCTCTGGGTCCTTGCCTCTGCATTTGAGGGATATTGCTTTTTAAAGCTTCAAGACGTTGAATTTCGGCTTCCACTTCCTTTTCTTTTTGACGGATATACTCCATTTGTTGTTCACACAAATCTTTAGGTAGTGAAGGTCTCCTTGGACTTTTATAGTCGCTTATCTCATCTCTGGTATCGGTGAAGTAGCGATGCATGTTTTGTATTGAAGAGATATCACTCTCTATTTCTTTATTTAAGTTTCCTGTAGAGTAATGGAAGAACTTCCTCTCACTTTTCATGGACCGCATAGAACTATCAGTAAAATCAGAACTTTCATCACTTTCATAAAATGAAGATGAGTATTTTTTTGGCCTTGGTGGAGGAATTGGTTTGAATGAAAAATCTCGACTTGCGAACCTGTCATGATTACTTTTCGCAAATGATGTAGTTGTGCGTTTGTTTTGTACCTCGTCTGAGCTGCTATTTAATCGTTGGTTTAAAGAATTCAGAGTGTTTGTTACAGTTGGATCACGAATCAAAGCAAGCAACCTACTTCCGGTTTGAGATTTAAACGGTATAATTGGAGTAGGATCGTCATTTTCTTTTCGCTCCTTTTCATTTTTATACTGTTCATTGTAGCCCCTACGATCCACAAATTTTGTATGCATGTCAACAAGGTGACTAGCGTCATCTTTAGTTATTACGGTTTTTGTTTTCTCCATCAGCATTTTTTGAGAGGGAGATAAACAAACATACACAGGCTCAGATTTTGTTGGTATACCAGTCCAGTGCTCATCCTCTTGTGATGATTTTCTCAAAGACGAGCGACGAGGCTTAATTGGTGGTGGATCTGGTTTTATTTTTGTTGGTATAGATATTGATTCAATAGATGAAACGTCAGGTAACCGATAATGAGGCATACTTTCGACGTTACCTTGTTTATTATCGACTGTCTTAGAAGATGTTCCATAAAGTGCGATGTGTTGTAAACGTTCAGATACAGACGCTAATTCCTCAAGTATCTTCTTGCCATAAGGCAACGTTGCAATGTTTCTGACACACAAATCTCTCAACTTTAGTGGTTCTTTTGAGTCATCATCAGTTTTGGCCTTACTTTGGGCAGTAGTTCCTGTAACACATTCAAATACATCTTTGACATGGCTTATAGTTGAAGACGATTGTTCTGAATTGATCTTATTATTCACACTAGTTTCATCATGCGTCATGTTAGATATGTCATTAAGGGATGAATAATTGGGGTTATATTTTGCTGTGCACTGAGAGGAATCCACACTGCTCGAGGAGTCTTGGCGCGAAAATGTGTCTTTTATATTTTCATTGGTTTCTTCAGATTCAGAAGCCACTTCTTTTATCAAATTATTTATTGCATCATTAAATTCACATTTTATTAGTTTGGATTCCAAATCGAATTTATTTTGTTCCGTTGGCATTTTCTTATCATCTTTATTATTAGGTTTATCAATATCTTTGACATACAAATTGGTTTTAATATTATCTGTCGATAAAACCACTATTTCATGGGAGTTTTGGATAGAAACCTTTTCTAAATCACTTTCATTTTCTTCGGATCGTTTTTCAAGCTCAATATTTATGATATGCTCATTTTTGCTCTCTTCAGTTTTTCCAGTAGGTGCTAGATACTTTTCTTTTACATCTTGATCACACGTTATCTGTACGATATGTTCATTATTGCTAATCTCACTGGAGATTACATTTTGAGATTTTTTCTTAGTTTCAGGGTCTTGAATTTGTTCCACGACTCTTTCAATGTCTGCTGTTATAGGTACAGACTTGCAATGTTTACCGTCTTCTAGTTCCACTTTAATAATATTCTCAGAATTAATATTTTTACTGGTTGTTTGTTCGTAGATTTTTCCGGAATCACTTACATTTTCAATGATTTTATCATGTTTAGTCAGTTGGTTTTTAACTAGGGTATTTTGTTTATTGACTTCAGCATTTGAAATAAAAGTTTTTTTGAGAAAATTTTCCGTGTCCGTTACTTCAATAGTTGGTGTGATCATGCGCACCGATACGTCAGTATCAACACCATCATCTTCATCTTCATCTTCAATTTCATGTAGAGAACTTGTACTACTAGAAGTATCTGTTAGGTATACCACCTCAGCGCCGGTCAACTTTTCAACGGTTTTCATTGTCCAGTCACCTCTGGCTTCGGTAACTTGGGGTTCTTTTATTTTTGCACCTACTAGAACACATTCTTGGGGAACTAACTGCCCGTAGCTTTTTTTGTGAACTGCAATAGACATCATTTTCTTTTGCTTTGTTAATTTGTTCTTATTGTCTTCGAACACATCGTCATCTAAGTCTTCAACATCACTTTTCTTGTCACTCAAATAAGATTGACGACGTGATGTCATAGATGATCCACTTCCACTGCCTTCTTCGTCAATGACATCCAACATTCTTGGAGGGCCAATTCTATGCAAGAAAAAGTCATCTGCCGATGCTTTTTTGCGTAACCTATGTTTAATTTCTTGGTTTATGATTTCCTCAATTTCTGTTTTCATTTCTATAGAGTTTAAGCCCTCTGGGTGTGTGGCTAAATTAAGAGTATTCAAGTAAGTTCTTAGAGATTTTTCTTCATCAGGTGTCAATGATTTGGTTTGGTCACATTGTGCTACGTTAAGTGGGATAGTGGTAACTGTTAAAGTCCCAGTAGCTACTTCTTGTGGTTTTGTTACGTCAATTTTTACAAGGTCGACAGCACTTTCCCACTCTACATCAGATTCAACGTGAGTAACTACTGCATTTTGACTATCTATTAGAGCCAATGCATTTTCATCTCCCGGCTCAGATATGTCATCTTCAGTAACTTCAGTTATTTTTGTTGCGTCATCATCATCCAGACTTTTGCTTTTTATTTTGATTTTTAACTTAGCTTTACTTTGATGGGACTGCTCAGGAACTTCTACGACGTAAGCCAAAGTATCGACGATATCAAGCACAGTTTCTTGGCATTTTTCAACGGCTGTAGCCAACACATCGTCAACTATTTGATTGCTGTTATTATTTAAATCACCGTTCAAATGAACTAGTTCGCTAGAAGCACTACTTGCCGTGTTATGGTTATCAGTTGAAGGTTGCAAAATTTCAACTTTTATTTCCTTTGTTGTGGTAACCTCACTTTCTGCGATAACCTTCTCGTTGTCATTTTGAGTGTTACACGGTTCACTATTGTCTAATTTTGTTTCGTCACTATTATTTTTATTCGCTTCGGGTCTATTGTTTTTATTTTTACGTTTGTTTTTATTATTTTTACGGCGCTTCGGTCTTTCAGGCATGGTTAAAGATCGCTACACTGTTATCACTAGCACAACATAATCATATCACAAACACACACGGTCCATTCACAGACGGCTTCACGCGTCTCGCGACACCGGTATCCACTGCGTAGGAGTGACGATTCGTCGAGGTTCGTCTATGCGTATTTTAGGGTTTTCGCGTCGTTTGTTGAACAAGGGCCCGGTGTACAGGGACGTGAGATTCGGGTTCGAGGTTAGCGATTGTGATTTTCTTTTAGGCGAGCGGTCGCCGGCCGCGGCAGTCATGCACTCGCGCGGCGATTTACTGATAATTATAAATGGGTTGAAGTGCGAGAGCGCGGGCCGTGGACTTTATTTTTACGCGGAGACGTGTACGCCTGTGTTGCGCGCGCGCCGCTACACAACGAAGGGAGCCCGCGCGCCGCCGCCCGCTACCAATACTGTCCGACTATATTATCATCGGGCGCACTTCAAATCGTTTATTGCTAATTAATATTGCACACACGCATCTAAACCATTTTAGGGAGGAATAACGGGGAACGAATACGAAAACACAATGGCTCCTATTACTTATTAGGGTTTGGTTAAGAACGCAAACAAAATTCTAAGTTTATTTTACCAAACAATAAAACTCTGGGTAAGTTTGGAGTTAGTTCTTTGTGATGATTCAGTTGTATATAAATTGTACTGTGTTGTGGTTTTATTGCGTAGTATTTAATTGTAAAATAGGTACCGCTACTGAAAATGATATTTTATCAGGTGGAGATTTTTTCAAGTAATGAAATTTAAGACATTGCCATGCTAGTGTGATTGCTGACTACGTATTTCAGCCAGTCAGAAGCACAGTGCTTCATTAAAAAAAAAAACCTTTTATATCAAAGAGGAAATCACGACCTTCGTTTGTGGCATTTTGTGTATTGTTACCGAAACTGGTTTTATATGTAAAGTACGGCTGTCAATTTGATAAACATCAATGATAATGAATGGTATCTACCTAATCGATGATACCAATTTTATCTCATTCACCTTGGGATCGCAATCAAAATGTATCAACAAAGATTTTATTTTGGATTTACAAGAATTATAACAAGTTATATGTGGTAAAACTAATTTACGTTTATAGCAAACATACGTTGAACGCCAAATGGCCGACAAACAATACTTTTTCTATTGTGTCTCGTTGTTTGGCAGTTAAGGTGTTACAATTAATTAGGTGTGCAAAAGAACTCAAACAGTGAATACCGCGTAAAATACTTAATTACAGAGAACTACTAAATGTTAAGCCAAATATTAAACTAGATTCATAAAAAACTTGCATGAAACATACGGCTGTTATCATTAAAGATAATTTATTTAGCAAATAATCTTATCATTTGCTCGTTACGGAAATACGAAATAAAAAGTAGGTAATATTTTGCTATATCTATCGTTTTATCTCACAAAATTTTATTTGTCGTTAGACCTAAAACTGTAACTAAGTCCCGTTCGATTATCATAACACCACGCAACATAACATAGGCAGAAGTGTACCCGTAGTAGTAGTAGTACACCCACATTTCGCCAGTTATGTTGTAGTATGGGGGCGAGCCGGGTGCCATCAGCGGGGCCTATCCAATTTCCATATGGAAAAACCCACTAACACTCACGACCTCATGCTCAGCAGTATCCACCACTCACCACTACAGACCAACGAGGTAGTTCCCTGCGAATAGGTACTGATATAATCTACATTTCAGATCTGAAGTACAGTTTTGATGACATTGATCCAAGTCAATGGCTTGCAACGACACGGAACAGTTTTTGAGTTAAAATCTCAGTTACCTTTAATAGAAAAAAAAAACAAGTGACAAATGCAGTCAAGCGTAGCCAGGAAAACAGATAATCCGTACCAAACTGTGTGATCTTATAAATTAAAACTATAGCGTATAAGAAATATCGATAAAGCTAAGTTCCAGATGATGGTACATTTATTTTACTTTATCTCAGTAGTCAGAAGCCCGAAAGTCTGACCAAGAGGTAACGTATTGCCCAGTAACTGGGTTGAGGAGGTCAGATAGGCAGTCGCTCTATGTAAAATACTGGTACTCAGCCGCATCCTAGGAAAAGGCTAGGCAAATGAGACTTATATTCTCTTTCTGATTACTTTTCAAACCAAATGTTGGTAAGCAAAATCTTCCTCTCTCAATTATACGACGCAGTAGAATCTCTAACTATTGTCTAAAATAACCCACGACAATCTCAAGACATTGGACACTATCAAAGTTTCCAACAAGCACCACGTATGTAGGTAAAATTAGTTCAGTGTAGCACCAAGTTTCTGAACACAATACCCAGTAGATTGCATCCTATTACTTGCTACCCACGTCAGCGAAAACGCGACCCGATTTAATTTCCTATAAAAATCTGTGTACCTACGTAACAGAACAAGTCAAGACGGGATATTACGCGTTAGGTAATAGGTTAGGTAGACTAGCCTGGATGTAGAATCTAGACTTGCGGGTCATGTGGACTGATTGACCACTTCCACTGGCGCAACGTTGTTACAACCAATCAGTATGTGCTAGCTAGATATGAGTATTACATGTACATTTAGTTTTTCATTGAGCTAATATAAATTCCAATATGAGAATTGATATATAATTTTAGACAAGGTCTATGATTAGACTGTTTAAAGCTATTGATGTTCGGAAATCGAGGGTAAAATTATTGTCATTTACTGTTATAAAACTCTAGTAATTGCCTTAAAACTTAACCTTACACGTGAAGGTAAATCAAGAATAACTCGAAACGAGTAACTCCGGGTTAAAATTCCGGAAATCGGAACTTGTTACTTTCAATGTAAAACCTTTCGAGGCCCTAGTACAAACGGTTGGCTTAAAAGCAACATAAATTCAACTGTTAAAAATATTCGTTTCGTCACAATAATATGTATTTTGTTTGACACTTTTTGTGTAAGACTTTTTGATGACTGAACAGGTCCACTTATATCTGTGAGTTTCTTTCCTCAAAAGACCATCTCGGACTAGTGTCCGAGATGGTCTTTTGAGGACCATGCAGATTAGTATCTGCATGGTCCTCACATGATCTAAACAAGATAATGTCTGGACTTTAAAAAATCTCTGAGTTTCTTAGGGTGTTCCCTCATAGAGTAGTCAAATAGCGAAACACCAACCTAGTTCAACAAAAAATATGTTACTAGTGGACGTGAAAAAGTGTTTGTAAAAACTTATTCACAGAAATGAATATCATTTATCATAATCATTTATATTAATTGTGCTTGTCACATAATTTTTAACATAATTTCCATAGAATAGTTGTATTTCCGATTAAAAAATTGATCGAATTAACCTTACATTTACGCCGCCCATTCGTGGTAACTCGACTATATTCAATGGATATAATGTTATCTCTCCGGGAAAACTGAACGCGGTTTGAAAGAAGCACGTATAGGAAGCAAATGCAATGGCTTGCAAAGATATAGAATAAAAGATGTAATATAGAAAACTAACCGTGTTTATAGCGTGCTGCAGATACAAAGTATAAATAAAACAATGTACATGAGAATTGTGCAAATAAGATTGCAGACAGTGACGTAGATATTTACTTAATTCAATGGGTTTCGAAGGATTTGAAAGATAATACTTGTTGTTTACTTAGACCAAGTACCTAGTCTTAAACATCATACACAAACATACGTTATGGTCTTAGAGTCATGTATCATTTAATAATCTCATCATTATAAATAATAATAATTATTATAAAGTTGAGATCTCGCCTCTCAAGCACGAGGTTGTGAGTTCAAGTCTGGACAAGCACCAATGTGACCTTTTTAATGATGTGTGACATCACTGACATCGGCAAAGGAAAATATCGTGAAGAAACCTAAACTAATAATGAATACTAATCATCCGTGGTGATTTATGCTCGTGCCTTCTCGGTATAAGAAGAGGCGTTTGCCCTGCAGTGGAATAGGACTTCGCTCTACGCGCTCGACCCGAACGGACGTGCCGCTCTCGCTGCTCCCGCTCCTCGCTCGCTGCGTGACTCTTCACGCTCCGCCATTGTTGCGCCTCCGCGCAACTCCGCCGTAGTCGCCGACTACGAAGAATCCCGTGCATCAGAGCCGTCTTTTTCAAGACAGTGGGTTACTGATTTCGCTATTTCGTTAACGGAAACGTGCGTCTAACGTCTTTGGCCCCTTCAGGGCTAAAACCACAGTTTCGTGGTCTCTCGGTGGATACCTTACGGTGCCAACGAAGCCGAGTGCGGTGTTGACCCGATACACCGGCCGAGCCCCTTCAGGGTGAGGCAGTCAAGTCGGCAGGGAGCTAGAAGCTTGGCCTTGGGGGATCTCCTAGTCAGCTCTAGTCTCTGTTTTCCTTCCCCAGCAACTCACCTGGTGTCGGTTGGGTGTGTCTACCCCTTCGCACCAGACTGGTCAGGGCCCCGTTCGCACAATAAGATTTGCGACGGGATCACAAGCTTAGGGCTCACCCGAGGTACTCACCTCCCTGCCTACACCCGGCAGGGAGGGTTTGGTCACACATCCCCGGGCGTACCCACCCGGGGAGTTAGAGATAGGTTTAGGCGTAGGCCCCAAAATTGCTCCCTAACGGGAATCTTAGTTCAGCCATGACGGACGCTGACTTAGCAGCGTTCGTCAGAGAGGTCCTCTTAAAGGACCCGGACTTTCGCGCAAAATATTGCGGGAAAAATGCCGCCTTCGACAGGCTGGCCGCTCAACCGGAGCGAATTATTCGCGACGAAAGTAACTCGTCGCCGTCCCTGCCCACGAATGTAGGTAGTCTCCCATTGTCCAAAAGGACAATGGCACCGGTATACCCGGAACCCGCGCCCCGTCCAACGGTCGATAGCCCTTTATCGCCGACCTCTTCCACGAACGCAGGTAGTCCGGCGCCTTTGTCCAAAAAGACAAAGGCACCGAAATACCCGGAACCCGCGACCCGTCCGGCCTCGGCTTTTGTACCTATTACCGCCAGGTGCAACAACAGTCCCATTCTCGGAATGCCAGCCCCCGCGCATGACGATTCCGATGAATCAGTTGATAGGATGGACACGACTGTCCCTCGTTCACGCAGCTGCTCAGAGGCAGAGGAGTCTCCTTCCTCCTCGTCCGAAGACGACTACCAAGTCGTAGGAAAAGGAGGAAAGAGGAAGCCCTCTAAAGCTCCCTCACAGGCCACCAAGGCCAAAAAAATCGGCGCCCCGTCCTCAGTCGACGAATCCGCGCCCTCTCCCCCCCGCTCCCCCGTACCCCTGGCACAGGCCTCCGGTACGGGCCCTAACGGCACCGCCACCCGTAAGGCGAAGCCACCTCCCCCTGTCTTCATCCAAGACAAGGCGAAGTGGACGGCCGTCTCCAAAATGTGTGTTGATCGCAGGATCAACTACACCAACGCCCGAGCTACCCCTCTGGGTATCAAGGTAACCCTGCCGTCAGCAAATGACTACAGGGAAATAGTATCCCTTTTACGTGGGAAGGCCATCTCCTTCCACACCTATTCCCTCCCTGAGGAGACGCCAACCCGTGTGGTTATCAGGCGTATCCCCAGGGAGATCCGAACGGAGGACATCCTGGCCGACATCCGCGCCCAAGGTGTCCCCGCGTCCGCCGTCCACCGCCTTCATAAGGCCCGGGGTGGGCTAGTTTATGATATGGTCCTAGTAATTTGCGACCCCACAGAAGGGCACCACCCCATATTCAACATCAAAACGGTGTGTGCCCTGTCCGGTATTAAAATCGAAAAACCGTACCGTCCCCATCTAATTGGCCAGTGTCATCGCTGCCAATTGTACGGCCACTCTCAGCGAAACTGCTTCGCCAGGCCCAGATGCGTCAAGTGTCTGGGCGACCACGCCACGGGCAAATGCGACCGTCCCAAGGACCGCACTAAATGCATTGAACCACCGAGTTGTGTTCTGTGCGGACAGTCCGGTCATACCGCGAACTTCCGAGGGTGCCCGCGAGCCCCAAAGTCGTCTTCCCAAAGGTTGATGAGACGTGCAAACGCTCGTCAACAAAGGGAATGCCCCTCTACTAGGGCGCCACCCCCGCCATCGTCTGCGCTCCCTGAGCGCCTTAGCCCACAGAGGTCATCTCCGTGGAACAAGCTGAACCACCAGAAGGCCTTCCCGGCCCTGGCGGCTAAACGCAGCCACCCACCGGCGCTGATGGATTCACCCATCCCGGCGCCGACCCCAGCCCCTGCAGTCCAGGCTACCCTGACCGCAGAGGCTGAGGTTTCCGCCTTCCGTACTCAGCCTACGGAGGCTCTTTACGACGACAAAATCCGTACACAGCGCAATATGAACGTCATATTGCCAGTGTACTTAATCTTCTGCAACCGCGAAGCCGATCGTCTAGCCGATCGCTTAGAGGCTACCACAGACCCTAGGAAGCGCATCGAAGCGCTCATGGAGGCCCCCTCGGTGCTCCGTGACCTAGAAGCCCACTTTAATAACCGCAATGGATAGGTACGTTAACGCCAGAACCTTGAAACCGCGATCCCTAAAGTTAGGATACGTCAATATAAATGGCTTACTCCAGCAACGGGCTGAGTTTGCCAACTTCCTCCGCGATCACCAACCGGACGTCCTCCTCGTACAGGAGACGTTCCTCAAACCACACAACCGCGACCCCAAAATTGCAAACTACCGTATGGTGCGCAATGATAGATCCCGCTGCCACAAGGGCGGTACAATGATTTATTATAAAAACTCATTGCACTGTGTCCCTTTAACTTCTCCTCCCCCGACCTCGCTCCTTGAGTACTCTATCTGTCGGCTCGGCATGACTGGCCATCAGCCAATTACTATTGTATCCGCGTACTGCCCTCCCGCTCGTGGGAGGGACGACATCCCAGCTTTATCCCACGATATCTCGGTTCTTCTCGGCTTGAGTGACTCCGTTATCATAGCGGGCGATCTCAACGCCAAGCACCCCGCGTGGAATAGTAATGTAACCAACGCCAGAGGGAGGGCTGTCCTCAATCTGGGCGCCTCCCTTAACTATGACGTCATCGCCCCGATGACTCATACCCATTTTCCCCACGATCCTGACCATAGACCTGACATACTGGACATAGCGCTCCTAAAGAATGTAAACCTTCGTTTACAATCGATAGAGGCGCTCCACGAGCTTAACTCCGACCATCGTCCGGTGATGATGACGCTAGTTCCCCGTACGGGTCCGCTTGACCCTGATCAGCCACCCCCGACTCAATTAGTTACCGACTGGAGGAAGGTAAGCGAAAAGCTGAAATCCTCCTCGTCGCCTCTACTCGACTCCATCCCCGATCTAATCACCTCAGTCGCTGACACCACGGGCGCAGTCGACTCGTTTACGGAGCACGTACAGACAGTCCTGAACGACTGTTCAAGGCGGGTTCCGGCGCTGAATGCCCAGCGCTGGAACCTACCGGACGATGTACGGGCTCTGATAACCGAGAAGAACGCGTCCGTCCGTGCCTATAGCGCTTTTCCCTGCTCTGCGAACAAAGCCCACATGCGAATGCTACAGCGTACTGTCAGCAAACGTGTGGCGGAGCATAGGTCGGAGAGCTGGGACAAGATGATCAGTGAGCTAGAGCCCAACCACCATGCCTTCTGGAACCTCCAGAGGAAACTCCGGTCCACCGTAGAGGCTACCATGCCTCCCCTCACTCGTCCAGATAAGAGCGTCGCGTTCGACGACTCGGAAAAATCCGAATGCCTAGCCGAAAGCTTAGAGACTCAATGCTCGCTTAGCTCCCAGCCGTTCGACCAAGCTCACCTCTTAAAGGTAGACGCCGAAGTCGAACGTAGGTCCTCGCTCCCTCCCGTCGACAACCCTGATGATCCTCTGCCTCCCGTCACTCCGGACGAAGTGCAAGACATCATTAAAGGGCTCAAACCGCGCAAAGCCCCCGGTAAGGACGGTATCACCAATAGGGTGTTTCAAATCCTCCCCGCGCAACTCGTTATGCTCATGACCGCCATCTTCAATGGCGCTCTGAGCAACAATATCTTTCCTCAATCGTGGAAAGAAGCCGTGGTTATTGGCATCCCCAAGCCTGGCAAGCCCAAGTCTGAGCCCACGAGCTACCGACCTATCAGTCTGCTCAATGTTTTCGGCAAAATCTACGAGAAGCTTATTTATAAGCGACTCAAGGACTATGTCGAGGCAAAGAGCCTGATACCGAACGAACAGTTCGGGTTCCGGCCGGGACACTCGTGTGTTCAACAGGTGCACCGCGTAGTCGAACACGTCAGCGCGGGCTTTCAGAGAGGCGCGCTCACCGGCGCCCTCTTCTTCGACATTGCGAAAGCCTTCGACAAGGTCTGGCACAACGGGTTGTTATACAAGCTATACCAACTCGATGTGCCAGATCGTCTCGTGCTCATCTTGCGAGATTTTCTGTCGAATCGTACGTTTAGATATCGCGTAGACGGTACGCTATCGTCACCTCACCCTATCCGCGCGGGCGTCCCTCAAGGATCCGTGCTGTCTCCTCTCTTGTTCTCGCTGTTCACTAGCGACGTCCCTAGGGGTAGAAAGGCCCAGTTGGCGCTTTTCGCCGACGACACGGCCATCTACTATACCGGTCACAACCCTACCACCATAGCTCGCACTCTCCAAACTTCCGCAAACGTCTTAGGCGCTTGGTTCCGGAAATGGAGAGTCGAGGTCAATCCCGACAAAAGTCAAGCGGTTCTCTTTAGGAAACCCGGACGCCGCAATGTCCCCACGCCTAGTCCGTTAGCCATGTACGGCAAGCCTATCCCTTGGGATAAGCGAGCCAAATACTTAGGTGTGATACTCGATCACAGACTTTCGTTCGCCGAACACATAAAGGCGGCGCGTTCGCGCGCCGTCTTCGCGTCCGGCAGGCTTTATTGTATGACCAACGAGAAAAGCAAGTTGTCACTCAGGTGCAAATTGCGGCTCTTCGTCTCGGTCATCCGACCAATCATGACATACGCTTGCGCAGTGTTCGCTCACGCCAAGCCGTATCATATTCATAGGCTTCAGACCGTCCAGAACCGATTCCTGCGCAGAGTCACGGGAGCCCCCTTCTACGTCCGAAATGAGACTCTCCATGTAGATCTCAAAATACCTACGGTGAAACAGTTCATGAAGCGACTCACCCAGCGCTTCATGGACTGTTCTACCGCTCATCCTAACCCCTTAGTGTCATCGGCCGCCCGATACACTCCCTCGCGAATAAGTACAGTTCGAAGACCAAGACATACACTCACAGAGCCAGATGATCCTATCACTCTCCTCCAGGAGAGCGATAAGGCCACCAGCACTGTTCGCATACAAAAACGGACATTCCGTCCTCGCCGCCGAGGCCCGTCGCGACGACCCCGTCGATGCCCCCCTCCCGACCCTTTGCTAGAGCCAGCCCGCGAAGCTGAGCCGATTAATGTTTAAAATGTCCCTAAATAATGGAACAATCAGATCCAGCCTGTCCCTTGCTGTCCTCTTCAGCGACGTCCTAAGCCGAGGTTCGTACCCCGCAGGGGGTGCCCTTAGCGATAGTCGCTTAGCTTATAAGTTTTTATGCCTGGCTGGAGGCCTTAATTTTAATTAAGCCCCCCACAGGAAAGTTCGGTTGAGCAGTAAATATCCCTAAAGGATAAACTGCGAGATGCCCATTCCAAAAAAAAAAAAAAAAAAAAAAAATGCAGTGGAATAGCAACAGATCGACAGGTATTATTATTACGAGTAGTATGTCTTTTAACACCTCAATAGCAAGCATTATTTTAATTTAAAAGTCAATAATATACCTATGCATGTATTATGTTATGTTATGGATTTGTGCCTCGATAAGTTTTCTACTTAATAATAGATCTACGTCATAGCTAACATGAGCATTACCCACGCAGTGAGTATATAATTAATTGATCATGATTGCAATATCTGCGTAGTTCATTTGTTTTTCTCATGTTTCATTCCTAATGAGCGTAATTAACATAAAGACTAGCTCCTAGAGTATGTTATTAGCACTTACGTCACTTTGTGCCTGAGTCAATAAATTGTCCGATACTTTTATAAAAAAAAGGTATGATCGGCCATGTCATTAGGTAGTCACTGGTGACGCCCTTGCCTTTGCCAATATCACCTTTAATAATTCTGTGAAATATGCCCAAGTAAAACTTTATTCCAATATTAGGAAGTCGAAACTGACAGACTGATTATCTGTCTCTCATTTATAACTGTTAAATGCAAAATTAAAATAACATGTTATAGAAAGTAACAAAACGAAGTTACTATATTTCTAAGTAGTACCTATTCGAAGTGCACGCAAGATAACAATATTTTCTTTTTAAATCGAGATTCTACTTTGTTTGGTTTGTATGACAATGCGTTTAACGTTTGATTTTAAATTTTGCATGTATATGCAAAGTTTTCATATCTCGAGCGTTCGGTGATAACTGGTTGATAATTATTATAATTCAGTTGCAGAATTGACCCATACATATTATCCACCATGGCGAGTTAAATAGAAGCATGTAAAAATACGACAGAACCACTGAACTCTTCTGATAGGATGTTGCAGTTTGTAAAAGAAGATTCAGGGTGTAAGGGAAATTGACGCACAAATTGATAACATGAGTTTAGTAGGTACATGATATTGGACCGCCCTAGCTTTGAAGTTTTTCGTCGTTTTTTCCCAATTTCTACGTTTTTACTTATGTTTTTTTTTTAATAATAGACTTAAAGTATTAACGTACTAATTAGAAACTTCGATGATGAATTTCCTATGACTTTTTACAGGTTTTCATTCTACGCTGGGGGTCCAGAATCATGTATTGAATTCATGGTATCAGTTTGTGTGTCAATGTACCGTCCGACCTCTATTAATATTATCAAATCAGTAAATTTCATATTGCATAAGAGTAGGTAAATCTTTAACCTAGGTAATATTCCCAAAATAGCGTCCAAGTGTGCCACTGAGCCGTATCTTTCGATGTCGAATCGTCTAACGCCCGAGGTGAAGCAACGCTCTATAATAGTTTTTAATAACACGTAGCTAGAGACTATTATACTTACAAAGTATCTGGAACAAATATCCACATTTTGACGATGACATAAGTACCTACCTAGTCTGAACTAAAAGAAAATTCTTACGTGAAAGAATTCACGCAGTGTGTCATCAGCCATTTGAAATAGAGCGTAATTTTAATAAAATTCAGAACAGTTTTGTTTACGAAAGTATTTTTATGTTTAACAATATATTGAGCATACGACTCAGGTTTAAGATCCAACAATCAACCAGGATTTGTTCTAGAAAGAACGTAAAGTTTTCCATAATGAGTTTTCATGATGATTCAAAGATCTCACGAAGTCACGAACATCTATAATTACGAAATTTTCTAACTAATTTAGAATGATTACTGTTGAAACAATAAAAGAAACATTTTTTTCTTCTAATCTCATTTTTTTGTTACTTGCATGACTGTAATGATAGGTCAAATCTTTTTCGGTTTTTTGATTAAATTTTAATATCTCTAAGACAATTTGTAACATCACGACTAATGTAACAAGTCAGAAATTATTTAAACATCATATGAATAAAAACACATCAGTGCAAATAGGTCAACACGTTCACTCTTATAATAACATGTTTAAATCGGGATTTCACTCTCATTCAAAATGCTCAGTTATTTTCAGAGCCACAATCTAGACCAGCTGACGTGTTCAAGTTTAGCTGTCTCAGATTCAATCAATCAATACAGATTATTGGAGAGCATTGCCGGATGTTGGATGGCCGGTGTTGCAAAAACAGAGGCTGTCCTTATATTTAAACAGGGAGACTTTTTATTAAGTGTCAATATTTTAGGGGATAAAAGCATGATTACTAATATGTACATGTTTTACTATGGGACAAACAGAGAAATTGTGATAAAATCAGTTGTTTCGTACAATTTTCGAGTTGTGGAGGGAAATTAATAGAAGTCTAAAATCAACAGCTCGTCTAATGCAGTCGAGGTGGTGTGAATAATGCTCGTACTTTCTTTGTATCAAAAGAGGCCAAGGAGGCCATTTTCCATGCAGTAGAATTTTAACAGGCTGGTTTTAAATGAGAACATAAATTAGAATAAAAAATTCTTTTGTCAAATTTCAAAGTTTATTCCATAGTAAAAGTTGCTAAAATTTACGAGTACTTTTACTCCCTAAAATATTGATTGCCAATGAATTTAAATACACCCTGTATAGAACGCATAGTTTCTCTTACAGTCTGTCTGTTGGTGGGCTTACCACACGAAAAACACTTTTTTGTATTATCTGTTTTTTTAGCATGAAATTCGTTTTATGGCTGGGTAGCCATATTGATATTGGAGACTGGTCACTAAAGCTGGGTAGCTTTAGTGACCAGTCTCCGTTAGCTAAATCACGGACACAGCTGTATCCAATAGCACTTGATATAGGTGCAGGAACAAAAGAGAAACCGAAATCGCTAGATTTCTGGAATGCAGTAATAAACATCGTGGGTGAGACAAATAGTTCAAACTGCAATTGGCAACATAACAGCGATGCAACGACCTTCCAAGTTCCAGAAATACAAACGACTGTCCTCTGCTTTCTCCGCGATAGAGGCGCCATTCGGATTTTTGTTTGTATGAACGAAATAACAAATTGTTCGGGATCACTATGCCATGACATAATCGCCACATTGATCCGGGCCAGTGTGCCAAGACACCGCGGCCGCTAACTGCGGCGCCGCTTTTCTGGCTCCAAGTCAAAGGGTTAAAAGGTGAACGTGTTGAGACCTGATGTGTCTCATTGTTACATTTAGTAATACAATTAGACTCCTCTTTGGTACATACACATACCATCACACCTGTGTTATTCGAAGAGTAAGGCAAAGGTGTATCTATGGTACATCCATATTTTGGCACTTACGTTTGAGTCCCATGTAATGATGGGGAGCCTATTGCAATTTTAGGTGTGTGAGGAACAGGGTGTAAAGTTCCTCATCCTCTATAGAAAAGACAGGATCCTCCGACCAGACGGGTGTTTTGTCTGTTGGGCTACCGCCTGATGGTTGTTGTCGACGGGATAACTTCGATATCGCGATGTAGGATACGTTTCAGTTCGTATGAGGCGAGATAATCGTATCTCGCTATCCCATCAACTGGGCACAAACCCATACTTTGGATTGCGACCGAGAAATACCAGATGGAAAAACCCAGTAACACTGCCGGACCCGACAATCTGGGCCAGTACCTTATGCTGAGCAGTGGCGCTTGCGATCATTAGACCAACGAGGCAGTATTTGGTACTTGCTAACAATTTCTAATTAGGCCGATATTAACGAGGGAGCATGGAGCTCGTGCACAGTGAACTGAATCTCGGACTATAATAAGGTTAAATTATGTCGGTGCAGTAATGTACTGCGTTCGCTTTGTGTATTGTAAAAACAGCTGGGATATGCACCTTGTCTTTCATTGCCGCGTATTTTCTGACTATTGCCAAAGCGTACAATGCAACTGTGTGTGTTTATTAGCGTTTGATCGGCCCATCCATTACTGTTGCGAATTACTGGCTTTGGCGCTGAACAACAGCGTTAAATCTACAGACTTTATGGATCTTCGAGCTATCAAACATTTGCTTTGATACTCTATTTATCAGCGCCTATTATGGAGGACTGCTGATGTACATTACTGTAGATTTATACTAACTAATCAAACAAAGCTAAAGGGTTGTTTTTTTTTTGTTTGAACTCGCTAATCTCTGGAACTAAGTACAGGTCGGATTTGTTTCTTTTGCATATAGGCTAATTGATGAGGAAGTTTATAGGCTAACATAACGCAACTAGTTTAAACAGCGAGTGAAACCGCAGGACACAGCTAGTGTTTAATATTTAGTGATCTGCTTGAAAAGTCTGTTCAGATCTGATTTATTTGCGTGCTTCTAATTTTAGCACCAAGAATTCTACGGTTTTTATTTGTATTTTCCTCATTTTGCGACAATACAATACAACGTTCAGAATTTGAGGGACGCTTGCATCCAAAACAGGGGCAAATAAGTTAGGTCGTCGCATGACAATCGTGCCATTTTACTTGCTAATAACACTGACCAGCGCATAATATACCTTGTTATCTTGTTCCTTGCCATGTTTGTGTAATATCTCGATAAAGCACTCAGACCTAACATGCTAAAGATAATCTTGCAGATAATTTTGGTACTGTCTGTAAATAATATGATTGTTTTTCTGATTGGAGAAATACAGGTTAACTCATCTGATGGTAATTGGTCGCCGCCACCACCAAAACCATAGACTAACCAGGTGCATTGATATTACAGGTACAAACCTAACAATGTCTCCTCAGAAACCGGAGAACAACAATTGCAGCAGGCAGCAAAACTAGTACGAACATAGATTACTGTACCATTTGCCGATCGAAATTCTCCACCGTCCTGCTATTGTAGGGGGATATAACTATGCCCAACCGACAGTACCCACTGAGACCCTTTCGTGTCTCTGAAAGCACCGGTCGTTTTCAAGATTATTTTCGTTGTGGGATCCAAAACAGTTGAATCGTCGGGCTGCAGCCCGTCGAGTCCCGGAGAAACGATTCAGATGCCAGACAATAAATTGTCTGGAAGCTTTTCTGGTGGTGGCCACTGTCGATTCTGGTTTTCAGGAGTTTCAATGGTTTGGGAATAGTGGGGCAACATAGTTGGCAGTCAATGATGAAATTGGGTAAAACTATGAAAAAAAGATCTTTAAAAAAAAAGAGAAAACTTGAAGGTTTTACTGGTTGTAACTTTACTCAACGTTTAGTAATAAGAAGGCTAACGACTAATTATAATAATGAGGAAAAGTAATAGTCAACAGCAAAAATAAATCCAGTATTGTAAGATAGTATGATGTGTATTGTAATGCGGAACGATCTCCGAGATTGATAACAGATAAGATATTGCAGTAGTATGCTATGTAAGGTCACCAGTTGCGTCAATGAAAATATGTATGGTAATGATTAACGATATCTCGACAACGGGTGTTATTTTTGATAACATATTGGTAATATTGAAGCGTTCTTCAACAAAACTTACGCGATTTCATTTACATGTACCAACACTACAATAGGGTAGTGTCCTTAAAAATTCTTTTTGGTCTGATAGTTGGATTACTCAAAAATACTGGACACGTATTTTTGCTTTTGTCACGTAAACCAAAAATGACGACGATATTAATGCGTTGGAATTTCACGTGACGTCACGCTTTGTTACACTTTTAACGTAGAAGTTACGTCACAAGCCCCTCCTGCTGAATTTTGATGTGCTATATCTTTGGCACTTTTTATTGATTTGAGTAAGCAAAAAATACCAATATTTTTTGGTAGGTAATCCAACTTACGGACCAAATAGACTTATTATATTTTTACCTAGTAGACATCCCTATTAGAATTCCCTTTTTTTGTCTCTTTTGTCTTCTTAAAACGTTTATTTTCTTGTTCCTATTTATTGGCTAGCTTTAAATTTGTTTGGTGAATGTAATTGTTTTTGCCTTGTTCGCGAGAATAGGTGTAAACGTCACACTTCACACTTTTTGAGTTCAAAACAAAACTTCAATGTTTAGGTCGTGTGTTGTTCCTAAGTTTCAGGTTACGTAAAAACAATGGGATTTTTTGTTGAAAACAACGGGCCATTTAGTACAAAAGGTTTGTTACTCACGTTTCGGTGACGGGCTGGGTGCTGTTGGCGTGCTCGGTGACTTCACAGCCTTGTTCGGGACCACCTCGTGCGCCGTCTCCGCTGTTTTAACAAAAAAGATCGTGTTACTATTTATTGTCTTCTTTAATATGAAGATATAACTGAAGAGTAATAATGAGATTTTGAAATTCAGTATGGGGAGGTATTGTTTGTTAACAAAGAGTTCGTTTTCTACTTTAATTTGCAAGTGAGGCTAGCAATCATAACCTCTCAGTGATTTCTTAGTCGGGTTGATACACAATTTAATCGAATCAAATGACTAATGGTCTGTGTGAGATTTAAGTTAATGGTATAATATCTCAAAAGTGAGATCAATCAATTTGTTAATTTTGTTAAGGAAATATTGAAATTTATGAAGAGTTTAGCATAGTATTGCTTTATTAATAAAATATACTACTAAATTAACAGATAATTAAATACAAATCAGCATGATTATTTCGTAGCACAAGTGAACAGCATAAATGACGCAGCAGAAATGAAAACGAATTTTTTAATCCCAAATGCAGAATAACCTTGGAAGTACAAAGTGCATAAGCAAAAATATCTGATATTACATCCTAACATCACATCAAAACAGTTTACTCATGTTTATTTAAGCAGGGAAGCATCAGTGGGCAAACTCGTAATCGCACAAAGTGTTCGAACAAACATTGTCACAAAGGACAGCACTATAAAATAAGACGGAGAAGGAAAAACAAAAGCAAATATAAGGATTGAGGATAGGTACGTACTCGTATTTTGAAACAATAAATTATTCGAAACCAGAAGGTTGCTCGCTTTGTTTATATTTGTCTGACAACCCTAAGACTTGTCTCCATACAGCGCACTATTTAGGTAAGAAAGGATATTCCAGAAATATGGTAGAAGCGCAGTCATTTTGCTCAAAATATTCTCACTCTACAACGCTGTGCGTATTTTTGTATTACTTACAATCAAACTCTTTGCATGTCTAATGTAAACTGGAAGAGGGGAACCCCCTAACACAAGCAAATCTTTACTTAAAAGGTGTTTTCAATCTGTCAAACTGAATATTTGTAAACTAATAAAATAATTCATTTAGTTTTAGGTAAGAGTTTTTGGGCTTATTATACTTCATGATGACTGTTCCAAGAAACAAGAGCTATTGTTTCAAACGACAAGAAAAACAAAAAGACATTTCTTTATGAATTAATGGACGAACATTAAAAACTGGACACAAAGGGGTCGCATCGTGTGACGTGTCATATAAATGAAAAATTAAAGTCGCTTCAGTATTCATGGAAGCTGTAGGAGCAACCGTTTCCAAACAGTAAAAGAGAGATTGATAGTTTTCAATTAATAAAGACCTTCAAGAGTATTTTTGAATTAATCGAATGCCATAATTATAATTATGTATATCTACTATCTGTGCCACGCGGTTTCACCTATTCAAAAGGGTCGTAGCGTGATCTAAAATAGCCTATAATATTCCTCAAGCATTGGGCTATCAAATGCATAGAGAACTTTTCAAATCTGATCGGAAGTTCCAGTTCGAGATTAATGCGTAAGAATAGTTTCGTCACCTTTACTATACGAGAACAACAAACAATCACTATTAAAATAAAAACACAACCGACCTAATTAATAACACCGGTCAAACAAATGCATACAAATCCCGTAATAACATAAATTATGTATGTAAATGAATTGCACAGTCAAGTCGGGCCGGGACGTTAACGTAAATAGCCACCCACGTGTTCTGAGAAACAGTAGTACACTTACCATAATATCGGATCAAGTAAAACGATACGATTTGGTAATGTCATTCGAACAATGAAACAGTAACCACCAAAGATTCTGACTGACGTAGGCACCTACTTCTGATACACGAAGGTACTGTAATGAGCACAGCTGGATTAATTTCCACAACGGTTCCGATAATTCTAAAATTAGACACGGCACACTGTTATTTATAAGGGGTGTTGTTGTAATGTAACCACAGGCACTTCCCGGCAGTGCGTTGCGATTAGCTGACCACTAACTACAGAGTTTAAACTAAATGCGATGTGAGTCGCCCCTGTTTAGAATGTGTACCAGGAAGTGCATGTGATCGGTGCTTTTGGCACGGAGCTGTGTCCCATCAACCTATTGAAACGTTACTTTAAATAAATCATTTATTTTGATCACAGGTGTGTCCAATTATGAGGATGTACACCTAAAAGCTGCTTGGGATCAGCTGCCTAACCTTTTCCTAAATACGTTGGGGTCGGCTTTCTGTATAACCGATTGCAGCTGAATACAAGTTAACACGGAACGACTGCTTGTCTGATCTCCAGTACTAAGGACCATTAAAGATCTATGAGAAACATAACAGCTGGTACCAGGCGTCTCGGTATGCAATGGATGGCCACCATCCAGAAACCAGCTCGGTAAGAGTAGCCTAGCCTACGTTTAAAATACAAAATTGAAACCTAATATTTATTTGTGTCGTTTATTTTAATGAGAAAATATAATAATGTGAATATTTTAACAGACATTTCGGGAATAGCAAGTTGATATGGAAAGCCTATAAAATAAGAATTCTATTTTACTAAGGAAAACTCATATTTACGTTAGTGCCGTTGGCTGTCAGCTTTAATTTCTTTGGACGTAAATACGTTTTCGGTAATTGAATTGTGAGACGTTGTATAATATTTACAGCTTTTACACTTTACCTCAGCACTTCCATCCATACAATTAACTCAAGGCTCTTTCCCATGGGTATAGGCAGAAACTACAGAACGCCACCTGGTACGATTCCTACATACTCCTTATAAATAAATAAATAAATAAATAAATAATAAATAATGCTGGACAATCCACCCAGCATCATCTAGCCCCAAGCTAAGCGGAGCTTGTGTTACGGGTACTAGACGACTGATATACTTAATACAATACGACACGACACGGTTGGCGCAGTGGTTGAGCCATCGGCTGCTGCGCCGCGTGTTGTGGGTTCGATCCCCGCACGGAACAAATATTTGTATGACCTACAGGTAATTGTTCCAGGTCTGGCTGTTTGTGTATGTGAGTTTAAATGTTTGTAAACGCACCCACGATACAGGAGAAATTCCTAGAGTGGGGCAACGTTTTAAAAAAAAAAGAAAAAAGTAAAGAAAGTAGAAAAATACATTACATAGATAGATATTTTTATTATACATAGGAAATACCCAGAACACCCGGAACAAATATTTGTAGATCGTACAAACATTTGTCCCAAGGCGGCAATCGAACCCGCAACCTCTTGCGTCGCAGGCGGACCTTCGCCCGCCGCGCCACATCGGTCGTCTTATGCTTTGTTTACGTTCATACTTCAGATTTCTTTAAAGATTATAGATAAATAGTGGTGTTTGGTACCGCTATTTATCTATAATCTTTACCCTCATAAATAAAAAATAAATTCCCAACTCCCAAATAGCTCCTTCCCAATTTTGAAATAAAATATTAAAAGTGAAACAAAAGCTTTTATCGAAAATAATAATCATACTGTATTTCTGCGTCTCCATTAGAGACTTACTGAAAATAAAATAAGAACATAAGTTTGGTTTTCTCAGCAATTTTTCTTTGCAGCGGATATTGGGCACATAACAGCGCTTATGACCGTTTTCACTAACACTACACGACGCCTAAATGTGGTGCCTAAATTTTATACACTGTTGCGCAGTACAAAAACAGTGCGCTTTTATTTAGACACTAGCTTTTGCCCGCGTCTTGACTCGCCTTAATGTAGATTTTGGGGACATATTTCTTTTCGGCCTTTTTTGTACCCCAGACAACGTATATGCAAAATTTAATGATGATCGGTTGAATAGTTATGGCGCGAATGCGTAACAAACAAACACACAGTCACGTTTATAATAAGTATTAGTTAGGATATCATATATACTAACAATACGTGACATCTACTGTCGCGTAGTGTGAGTAAACATGAGCAATAATGTACGTACTTTACTCTCAAAATAAAATGTTATTTAAACGAACATTTAAGAAGCTAAAGGAATTTCCCTAAAATCTCCAAAATTTGAGACTTGACTTCATTACTGAGTATAAAATAAAAGATGGAATCGATTGAGACATTGAGAATTGTCTAATTCTGGGATCTAAAACAAAATGCTGAAATCAAGTAAATTGTTTTAATACTGAGCCTAAGCATTTAAACATTTTCATAAATTGAAGACATGAAAGGTTTTACACGAGTACGTATGTAGTAAGTACATGTTATTTAGATATGAAAAAATATGACGTGGAAGATAAATAATTTGTTTATGAATTTTTCATGACGCAACAGCTAAAAGTAAAGTGAATACTATTGAAATTGGAAATAAAGATCAGCTTGTTAGTTTCATCATCTGCCTAGCCTTTCCCAACTATAGGGTGACCAACTTGGAGTCATACAATAATGTGAATTAAGATTATTTTTAATACCAATGAAAATTATCACATAATATTCTATAGGTTTAGAAAATTCGTACAAAAAAATCCTCCGCCAAATCTTAACGTTTTTACCACTAAGTTTAATATACCATCGATTTCATCTTCATCAATTATTATTCACAAAATGTTCACATTCTTTATTAGGTGTTTCAGTGAAGTTACAAATATTCTGCTTAAAGTATTGACAATTGTCCACAACACAACCCTTTACATAACATTACATTCCTAGCCTGGATGTTCTCAACGTTGGGTAAAACCCACCACATGTCTCTCGGGCTATTTGAAACCAGATCTTCATCAAAGAACCCCCATAAGTCTACAGAAAAAAGGAGCTGCCAATTCTGGTGAATTTTGGGATATTTTTTTTTTTTACATTTCTTAAGATTTACTGTTTCTGAACTATTCTTCACAAAATTTAAGTATGTTTCGTGGTAGGTAGGTACATGGATTCTGGCCTCGTATTATTAATAATACGAGGCCAGAATTCATCGGTCACTTGGCGTTTAAGGTATTAATACCTTAAACGCCAAGTGACCGACAAACAATACATTTTCTATTGTGTCTCGTTTTCTGGCAGTTAAGGTGTTAAATTAATCAGTCTAGCCTAAAAATAAAGCTATCGCCTGTCATGGTACCGGCAGCACATGTCCCATAGCCTTCAACGAAAAATTATGGAATAACTCCAACGAACTAATCCATCAAAGTGTTTTTAGGAGTTGTGGGTTTGCCAACAAATATTTTCAACCAATTGCGAAAAAAGTGGTGTTTAGAACTCCTTTGGGATCGAAATGGTATTACTTAAAATTAATCATGATGGTACTTACGATGAAAAGAAATCGGGTCGGCTTTACAAAATTTTGAATAAAATTACTAAGTGAATGTGGTAGTATCATCTGATAGATAGTCTATGAATAAGTTAAAAGAAACATCTATATAATTTGGCGCCAAATCAAAATGGTGACCAAAAAAAATTGTAGGTAGGTACACATTTGTGAAGGCCACTCTTCATGTTCATGTGGCCTGCTTTCAATCTAATCGGATGCAGCTGAATACCAGTACATTCCAAGAGACTGCCTACATTTTACAACCCAGTTACTGAGCAACAGGATAAACCTTGGTGAGACTGGTTGTTAGACTTTCGTTCTTCTGGCAACCGGTAACGACTGGGCAAAATACATAACATCACGCCTGTAATCTCCAATGTGTTAGGCAGAGGCGTACCTATAGTACAGCCATATTTCGCCAGTTAGCTTAAAGTCCCATGTAATAGGGTCGAGCCTATTGCCATCAACCGGGCACAAATCCTCCGGGCTGCTACTGAAAAATATCAGATGGTAAAACCCAATAAACACTTTGCCTGACTCGGGAATTGAACCAGGACCTTGTGCTCATCAGCAGTGCTTCCGACCACAAGACCAACGAGGCAGTTACTGGGCAAAAGATAGACCCTCAAAATTGAATGAGTTAGAATAAATACGGGCCGGCACTTTATTTTAGCAGGATCATCTTTGAATGATGCTTATGGCTACGATCAATTCCAATTCTGTATTGAAGAAGATCCGATTCAATTAAAGATATCCGTACTCAGTTATTGCTTGTAACTAGTCAAATTAAACAATCCATTTTGGTTCAGTTTATATAGCAGTCGAAGAATTTTAAACTCAGTGTTTTCTTAGTTAAAGAAACATTTTCACTTTTAATCCATAGCTTTATGTTTTATATCCAATCAAAAATATCTCGTTAAAATCTCGTTAGCGAATACTTAACTTGGCTTGATGAAAGTGGCTCAATTAGTGCTAAAAATAGAAAGTAGGTACCTGTTACTCAAGAGCCAATAAAACTCAGTTATTAACTTTATCTCATCGTGTATATGAAAATGTGGTTATACCTATTTCATACACTATACTTTAGCTCCCCACAGCTGCCATTACGTGCGTGGCCGCAGAAGCTATTAATTAAAACAACAAATTATAAACAAAACTTACGTATACAAATCTCCAATCACATGTATTTGAACGTCACTTGCAAAAACATGCGGGTAAAAGAATCACAACACTAGAAAGACGGACGATAGACTTTAGAACACGACGAGTCAAAGTTCAAATTAACACGGGTTCAAATGGACCTCATTCGACAGGCGGTCTAGTAGACCACGCTGGCCTACGGAGGCCAGAGGGCAACTGTGACAGGGCGCGCACTCACAATGGACACTTTCTGTATGTAAATCACAATAAAATACCAGCTTTGTGCTCTGATTGCGACACGCTAAACTAAACACCAAACGTCATCTATGGTACAGTTGGTTTTTTATAAGCGAATATTGACTCTATTTGGTCCATGATACGGGCACACGTTCGTATCGACACCGACGGCGCGGCGACGGCAGGAATATGGGGGAAACAAAAGCTGAACGACGAATAGGTTGAGAGAATTTAGACATGTGTATGTTTATCCAATGCTTAATTTTATATTCCCCCAACCTTCAAAAAGTAAAATAGTGACTAGGTAAAAGCCAGGAGATGGATAGATCTATTCAAGCATAGAAAAAGGTGCCAACGATCAATGATCGAAAAACAGTTCCTACTATCTATTTGGGGTCTACAATGTGTTTGGGGTTGGTGCAGCATGTCTTCTTCTTCCACACATCTCTACTTTCCGACATCTTGACAATGGACACATGTCCATTTTAGCTATATCATCCATCCAGTGTCCTCACAACACGATTTTCATTCCTCCGCATCACATACTCACGCCATGACAAAATATTTCCACATAACTTCTAAAACAAAGTTACCAAAAGTTCTTATTACACTATACATAATATTGCTATCTATATCTAAACAACAAGGAAAACCAGAAACAAGCACAGATATATCACTTATTTCCAATATCAATGAACAATACTCTAGGGAGATATAGATCAGGTTCTGCGCATAAACGCAGCTTACAGAATGTAACCGATGCTTAACAAAAGCGATAGCATCGGATACAAGACTATAGGAGCTACACGAACGTCTAACTATACGAGAGCCCTTTTGTTATTTATAGGAGACGATATGACGACTGCAACATACGATAACGTAACAGAAATTAATGTCTTGGTTTTCAAAACGCTTGATAACCAACAAAAAATGGGTTGCTATTAATGTTGATTTCGACGAAAATGAATGGTTATACAATTTCATTTAGAAACACCAACCATGTGTTGGTTACGTTGTAGAGAACTAGCTTTTGCCCGCGGCTTCGCCCGCGATTCGTTCTGCAATATCCCAAGGGAATTTACTACTGAGATAAAATAAAGCTATAGCTTAGCCCAGGTTATGGTCCATAGGTACGTGTGCCAAATTTCATATAAAACCGTTCAGCCGTTAAGTTGTGAAAAGGTAACAAATAGACAGACAGTTACTTTCACATTTGCATATAATATGAGTATGGAAATCCTTGTGGGTGCCATGAAAGCGAACTAACTATTATGAGAAGATTTTGCAGCATCCTATATTATCAGCCAATGACCACACATCGTCATTAACAATTCCGTTTAGCATCCAATCATGGTCATTGGAAGGATCTTGTTCAGTAGTTACATGTGAGCATAATTACAATGGTCAACCAACATCGTATCGTTACCGTCTCGTATCACATAAAGATCATCGTCCACGAAGCGAATGCACAATTCCGTGCGTGTTCGCAGTGATTGACATACAATATATTGTCCGATGGCAAGGTGTGGTGGATTGTCAGCCTAATTGTGCGAGACCAAAGTTTAGTTAGGACCATCCATCACTTTGATACATGTCTGGCCTATTCAACGCCGACCAAAAACTGGGACACGGAAACGCGAAATAATTTGTCATTGTATACTTGTTTATTAATTGTTTGTGGTCTCTGGTAGTCTACGATTATGTCAGTTTGATTGATATCAAGAAGACCTAAAGTTGTTCAATTTTATAAGAGGAATAATGAAAGATTTTTTTTCGTTTGAATTCTTGGTCATCAATTTAATTGAGATTCAAAGAATCACTTCATCAGATGTAGCACAAATTAGGGCATTCGTAAGTGCATAGTGTTCATATAAGCTAATCGGCGATAGTATGAAACTTATTTTCGTTGATCAAAATTACCCTGAGATAACCTGAGGTTTTGCAAAAATCCAGACATTAGCTCAAATGATTCTAAAAAAAATAAAAAATAAATCTTTGTATATTGACGACCGTTGTGGCGCGGCGGTCGAAGGTCCGCCTGCGATGCAAGAGGTTGCGGGTTCGATTCCCGCCTTGGGACAAATATTTGTACGATCTACAAATATTTGTTCCGGGTGTTCTGGGTATTTCCTATGTATAGTAAAAATATCTATCTATGTAATGTATTGTATTAAGTATATCAGTCATCTAGTACCCATAACACAAGCTCTGCTTAGCTTGGGACTAGATGATGCTGTGTGGATTGTCCAGCTATTAGCATTTATTTATTTATTTATTTTATTCCCAATGATCCTGCGACATTCGAGGTATACGAATCAGAAAATTCAATATGTTTTTGTGCTTTAAGTGTTCACTAATAAATAAAATTAGAGAAATCACGAGCGCACACGCACCCACAGCTTATAACAAACATTGAACTATTTATGCAATGTACAAACACATAAATCGTATTATTATCCTCAATGAACCGAGCACCTCATCGGTTCTCGTTGGCCCCTAATAAAATACCCGGAACGCCCTAATAAAATCATGCTTCGATCACTAATCCGCGGT
The DNA here is from genome assembly GCA_905147745.2 of Phlogophora meticulosa. NCBI lineage: Eukaryota > Metazoa > Arthropoda > Insecta > Lepidoptera > Noctuidae > Phlogophora > Phlogophora meticulosa. The sequence continues at coordinate 5,133,850 of LR990523.1, forward strand.
GGTTATGGCAACATTCCCTTGAGGGCATTCGTTATGAGTTTAGGGTTGAGAAGGAACCAACACCCAACTTGCTTATTATATTATTCGTCGGATGTGGGTAGTTATTTTGTATGTCATAATTACCCAGAGATTGTGAGCGAGCTTGTAAGTTTAAATCCGGGTAAGTACCTACCAATGTGACTTTTTCAACTCACTGTGAACTTTCCAAGTTTATCTTGGACATCACTGACATCGGTGAAGGAGGACACCTATACAAAATCCCTTTTCTGTTAGCGTTAAAATCAACGGAGAGATCAAATTGTACGGAGTTGACATAAGCGTTAGAGATGGTCACGTGACTCATTTCCACATGTAATGTAATTACCATTGCCATTTTGACGTCAGCATCTGGCGTTTTACGGTACACAAAAGTTTTTTGCCTACGCCGTTGGACTTAACATTAATTAAAGTCTGAAATCGCAAAGCCACCTTGAGCAAGCATCGTGAGCAATGGTCAATGGTGGTGTTTTCTGTATTAGAAGAGGCCTTGGCCCAGTAGTGGGACAGTAATAGGCTGGTATTAATGATTATATTAGAAATATGAACCGTATCCATCTAGCTAGGTGGATGCTGTCTGTGGATTGGTGACCGTTCGTAACATATCGGGACTCCTCTGTGTCTCGGAAAGTATGTTATGCCGTAGTCATTACAGGGAGTCAGAATCCCGAAAGTCTGATAGTCTCACCAAGGGGCACCGTGTTGCCCAGTAACTGGGTTGTGAAGGTGGAGGCAGTCGCTACAATACTCAATATCTTTTAATCAATTTTTTATTGCATTCCATATGTTACAAAGATGGTAAAAAACAAGTCAAAGATACAATATGGACCCATGTATTTTACATTTTATTCATGTAAAATACTGTTATTCAGCTGCATCCGGTTAGACCAGAAGCCGACCCCAACATAGCTGGGAAAAGGCTAGGCAGATGATCCATCTAGCTAGCTAATAATCATGTTATGGCCGACGTTGCTGGATCCAATAATCAAATTATTAGAAGAGCTCTTTGAAATGTTCCACAGGTAAATATCGCCCTGGTTGGGATTTTTCTTTTACCGAGGTAATAAAAGTAATTACATTATACCTGTGTCGACGTACGCCTTCCGGCACAAGTTTATACCCAAAATGTACTCGAGTTAATAACATGCTCGTAAAACTGGATTATTAATATTCAGGGGAGTTTTTGAGAGGGAACTGATGCTGTGATACATGGAGAAAAAAAAACCTAGCCATAAGTATATTTTGAATTATGACAAAACAAGCCGAAAACACCATGCATGGTAAAGAATAACGTTAGTCGCAGATTCATATTTTATGTTTATTTTATTGCATCACTAGATGTTGCCCGCGACTTCAACCGCGTGGAAATTCTAACTATATGTTTTAAATATTTTGCGGAACCCTAATTCGATTTCTTAACACCTTAACTGCCAGACAACGAGACGCAATAGAAAATGTATTGTTTGTCGTTCATCTGGCGTTGGTGTTAAATAAAAGCAACCTAAGTTACTTCTTGTCACATCAGCTATCTGCCAGTGTAAGTCCCGTGAAAATCAGTCCAGTAGTAATGTAATGCTACTGCTGATGATGTACTTTTCTATAGGTGAAAGAATGAAAAAATCGGTTAAGTAGTTTTTGAGTTTGCCCTCTTTATAACATTAGTCAAAATTCCGAAAAAGTCACATCGAGACTTCCCAGCAAGAGTGGGGAGGTCCTAGCCTTTTCGACGAATACAATAATATCTTTGAAATTAACTAATTATAATTTATAATTAAATTCACTCAAATTCACTGCCTCGTTGGTCTAGTGCTCGCAAGTGTTATCGTAGAGCATGAGGGTCCGGGTTGAAGTCCCGGATCGGGACGTGATACATGATTACATCTAGAATTTCTCAGTTGCAGCCCGGAGCTTGGATTTGCCACTGGATGGTGGCAATAGGCTCGCACCCTATTATATGGGACTATAATGTACCCAACTGATGAACTGCTGCTGTACTTAGTTAATTTATTTTTTATTACTTCTTTCTTTATTTTCGGTATTTAGTATTGCCATTGCGTGTCTGAGCCTGTGCTAAATAAATGTTTTTTCTTTCTTTCTTTTTTTTTTCTTACTGTTTGAGGTACATATCTGCCTAACCTATATATGCTGTGGATAACGGTGTGAGTTTCACATTTATATAATATATTTGTTTACATTATTTGCGCAGATATAATGTGTTACTGTTTGTTTGTCCCAAATAAATAAATAAATAACCCTTTGGTGAACAGAAGCGTGACGTATTGTATGTAAATTCACTGTAGTCTCATTTCCAATTTATACGTTTGGCACTGTGCCGAAGATTTATACGCACGACAATATTCAAATCGTTAATTAAGCAAATCGACGTAATCAATTAATTAGTCCCAACAAATTAAGAAAAACGTGTTGTCTCTGTTTTTAATAAAAACGCGTAACTTACAAACTTAACAGAATACATTATTCGGTTCACGCTCTATTTTAATTAAACCGTTCTGTTTGTATTCACAACCATCTTTTTAGGGTTCCGTAAATGAACGACGGAAACCCCGAAACCATTAAAATAGAGATGAAAACTTTTTGTCCGTCAGGTAGATTATTAAAAAATATTGGACACATTATTTTTCTTTTCTTTTGCGTAATCTAAAGGTTACGTCGATACATTGAGTTAAAACGAGGTATGACGTCACGTACGTAGATTTCATATTGATTTGTGACGTAGCGAGCCCCCATTCCCCAAAATGAATGCGCTCTTGCCAAACATTATTTTTATTAATATGACAAAGCAAAAAAATAGTGTCTCATATTTTTTTATGATCTAACTGACCGACTAAATATAATTTCTATTCCTGCCTGTCGTCCGTCTGTCTAACTGGATGTTACACAGCCATTTTAGTCGGAAACTATTGGCACTATATCGATTAGACTGTTATAATAGACCATATTAAAACTAAACTATCAGCACTTACAGGATCACTTCATAGTATAAACAAGTGCATACCTAGAAAAATACGTTATACTATATATAACTCTCTTATTAATTCGCATCTGTTATATCTCATAGAGATTTGGGGAAGCGCCGGAAAAACGAAGTTACAAGAACTACAAAGAGTACAAAATAAGGCCATAAAGATATTATTTCGCTATCCATACCTAACACCAACTTCCAAAATTTTTGACGAAATAAAATTGATGAATATTAAACAACTCTACACATACAATACTTGCGTTCTGATTAGAAAAATTATAGAACCATTCACACTAACGTATCATTTACTAAAAAATCACAAATTACTAAACGCAGTCTTCGTCGACCAAGTCTACTTGTTTTGCCAAGAATACGCACTAATTACGCTAGAAGGAATATTACATATGAAGGGGCACAACTATTTAATAATTTACCCACATTTATAAAAAGTGTTGGCTCACTCGGCAGTTTTAAATCTCGGCTATTGAAACACGTAATGGGAAACTGCCTTGACTAACGTCCTCCGGTGTATCACAATGGTTGAGACTAAACTGCTGAATGAGTATAGAATAGTTACAATAATTAATATAATAATATTAGAGTAATTTTATTTAACACATACTCTTGTAACGGTTACCTAAAATAAGTTTACCGAATGTTTCTTGTATGTTCTCATGTAAGGGGCTTTTTTTTTGTCTTTATGAGAATAAATGATTTAAACCTTTTATAATTACACACAGCATATAACTGTCTTGGACTTTGTGATAGGACTTAGGTCTTTGCTCCAGCGCACTACTATATTTTTGAGGTCCCTTTGAGAGAGCATGACAGAGAACAGGATGGGAATCACTCCAATGTCCCACGATCTAGTTTCATAAAACAGGAACCAATATAACAAAGACTTGATACACCCTATTTATTTCCAAACCAGTTAAACTGTAATGAAGTAAAATTATCCCACTCCATGTATGGTTTGCCATGCTTCCATAGACTTACAAATCATTTAACAAAGCCAAGTGGGGGGGTAATAAAATAGAGTATATATTACAGATTGTAAACATTCAATATACTACATTCTAGTCTCAATTACATCACGGCAATTCATACGGCGTGGGAAGGCGCGTCCGCAACGTCCTTTTGGTAGCTTTCATCCAGTTTACAACACCAACATAACAAGATCCGGCAAAACAACCGCCGCAATGGATCTATTAGCTCCACGAAGCTCCTAAAAAACTGGTCAGCTTTATTTGCGCTGGAAAAATCTTCAATAGCGTAGTTATGCAAGCGTTGTAAATGTACGGTGTCGTTGGTCCGTGACGAGTCGACCGTTTGGCCAATCAAAAGGGCGGAACTATGGGTATCACGGTAACGCAATGCGTGGGCGCACCCTTATGTTAGGATGAACGAAAACGTATTGTACTCCATCCGGTGGTTACATAAAGTTTACGGGTATTATGCTTTTCGTAACTAATACAGTTGTATATCAACTGATGAAATGGTGTGTTGTGTATAGGCAATGGGCCAGAAACCTGTCATTGCGCACACCAGAGAGAATTTAAAACTCAATTCACTACTCTTTGTGCTTTCAAGCGCCATAAGAGTCTTGAAAAATTCAGCGCTGAAATGGCTCGAATTTCAAGTCAATAGCAAAGAACATCATCACACCTGTATTCTCTTAAGGGTTAGGCAGAGGTGTATCTAGAGCACACCCACATGTTGGCCACTTATGTTAAAGTCACATGTAATAGGGGCCGAGCCTATCACCACTAGCTGAGTACAAATACAAACGTTAAATAAATAAATAATGCTGGACAATCCACACAGCATCATCTAGCCTCAAGCTAAGCAGAGCTTGTGTTATGGGTACTAGATGACTGATATACTTAATACAATACATAACATAGATAGATATTTTTTATTATACATAGCAAATACCCAGAACACCCGAAACAAATATTTGTAGATCGTACAAACATTGGTCCCAAGGCGGGAATCGAACCCGCAACCTCCTGCGTCGCAGGCGGACCTTCGCCCGCCGCGCCACATACTCGTAGGTCGCCACTTTGGGCTGCTACTGAGAATTTCCAAATAAGAAAATTCAACAACACTTTGCCTGACCCGGGAACTGGACCCACTATATCATGCACAACAGTAGCGCGTGCTACCACTAGACCAACGATACTGTCAAAAAAAAATATTGTTGCATAGAAAATATCTAGGCATATCTATGTAACCCGGAACAGAAGCATCTTGTCTCATTCAAGACCATTTTATCACAAATGACTTCATCAGCTTTCCCCATATCTTTACAACCTTGACCTACCACGATAAGGGAACGTTACAATATTTCCTAGGAAATTGTTTGTCTAGGCGAGATAAGATAGTATTCGCCATCTTTGAAAAGCATGCCACGAAGTAATTATAGTAAGAATAGAATGATAATAATGTATGCTCCAACATTGCATGTCATGATGGCCCAGTGGTTTCGGCCGCGTCTTTTGTGCACGAGGTGGTGGGTTCAAACCTGGGCAAGTACCAATGTGAGTTTTTCAATTCATATGTACTTTCTAAGTTTATCTTGGACATCACTCACATCGGTGAAGGAAAACATCGTGAGGAAACCTGGACTTACTCGTATATAATTAATATAAGTGTGAAATCGCCCACCCGTCTGGAGCAAGTGTGGTGATTAATGCTCGTGCCTTCTCTGTATGAGAAGAGGCCTTTGCCCTGCAGTGGGACAGTAATAGGCTGCTACTTCACTTCACAATAATTGCATAGTGCATAAATATACCTATCGTCCAATAGGAAGTAAGCCGTCATGGCGTGACAGGACAATCATAACTATTTAACTATTCTTGATGAATACGATATAGGTTCTATTTCGAGGAAGCTTCCATTTTAATTTAGATTTAAATTTAGTGAACATTTAGATACTTTATATACGGATTCCGTATGGTCCTCATGAGCGAGCGGATCTAACAAAAAAAGACTAGAATTCAAAAGAGACTGAGTGGCCTCTTGAGTACTTGACAAGAAATTGCGATGCTTGTATTTTTAGGTTGGGATTTTTTTAATTTAAATCCTTTCTTTTGACTGAAGGAATATATGCTGATTTATACTTAAAAGAAAAACTACGTAAAGTGTCTACATATCGTATCTTACGAGTGTATCTTATATATAAAATTCTCGTGTCACAATGTTCGTTCCCGTACTCCTCCGAAACGGCTTTACCGATTTGTATGAAATTTTGTGTGAACATCAGGTAGGTCTGAGAATCGGCCAACATCTATTTTTCATCCCCCTAAATTTTAAGGGTGGTGCACGTGCAAACATTTTATAAGGCAAAACAACGTTTGCTGGGTCAGCTAGTAACAGATAAAATTTGAGAACACTATAGATACACCTCTCAGTCAGTCAGTGGAAAAACCCAATTATCGCGTGGTATTCATCCCAATACACTTACACGAATAGATGTTATCATCGCATATTCAAAGCTGCCACAGACACAACACAAATAGGCAGTATTTACAGTTAATACGAGCCACATGGTGCCACACCACGCGATGTTAACAGAGAAATTTGTTTTGCATTATATGGACCACTGAAACAAACTTCCTGCATAACGGTTATTAAGGACTGTAGCTACCAACAGGAATGTTATGTTGTATGAAACATGTTGCAACAAGAGCTACTATAGGTACATAGGGATATGGGATTACGGTACTTGTGGATTAAGTCAAGCATTCTGCTACTGTTACTTCATGATCAAATGGTTTTAGAATTTAATTAAACCCAATGTTATTTTTTATAGCAGGTCGGCGCATCATGTCTTCTTGTTCCATACATCTCTATTTGTCGTCATCTCCATATCCATCTTTTATTTTTTCTCCCTCTACTCTTGTCAACCTCCATCCATCTAGCCTTCTATGAAAGTTAAGCATTCTGCTACTGTAACTTCATGATCAAGTGGTTTTGGAATTTAATGAAGCCCAATGTTATTTTTTTATCCTAGATCATCATCATCCTCCTGCCTTTATCTTAATTTATTTGAGGTCAGCGCATCATGTCTTCTTGTTCCATACATCTCTATTTGTCGTCATCTTCATATCCATCTTTTATTTGGTCTCCCCCTACTCTTGTAAACCTCCATCTATCTAGCCTTCTATGATAATTTTGATACAAGACCTACTCATAGGGATATGGGATTACGGTACTTGTGAATTGAGTTAAGCATTCTGCTACTGTTACTTCATGATCAAATGGCTTAAAATTTAATAAAGTTGAATTTTATTTGTCTAGCATAGATTTGAGTACCTGGATGAACGAGCTTTCCTCAGTATTTTTTTTGGTAAAACGGATAAAAAGACGTTTTCCTGGAATGAAACCTGGCTAGATTGATTTATCGCCTCCGAAACCCAACTGCACACTTAAATTCATGTAAATTGTTGGAGCCGTTTCCGAGATTTCGATTATATGTATATACAGACCCTGAAAAGAAATGCCGAAACAGACTATGAGGTCATGGCTTTTAAGGTCCAAACATTTTATTATGATAATACATGAATCTAACGATGCAGGGCAAGGTATGGAAATTCCTTTTGAACAAAGACCATCGAGTGGACCTGTCCTGACAGATGGTACGCATGCATCAGTCATCGTATAGCTCAACTCGAATTAAGGGAGCTCAACAACCCGTCATAAGACGCTACCAGGTCTGCAGGACATTTGCGTAAGCCACGAAAAAAGTACTCAAAATGAAAGAGATATTTTAAACCTTGCTGGACAAGATTCAAAATTAAAAAATACCAGAGGTGCCGAACGCGTACCGTAGGCGAGAATTAATTTTCAAAATTGATGATGACTATTTATTTAGATAAGTCAGTGACAACAAAACCAGTATTACCTGGCCTCGCGTTCCATTCAAACTCCACACAACGCTAGGCCAGCTCAAGGTCTAAGGATAACCACAAACGTGCGCCTTATACATGTCACTCTAAAATAAATAAATAACGCTGGACAATCCACACAGCATCATCAAGCTAAGCAGAGCTTGTGTTATGGGTACTAGATGACTGATATACTTAATACGATACATTACATAGATAGATATTTTTCATTATACATAGCAAATACCCAGAAAACCCGGAACATATGTTTGTAGATCGTACAAACATTTGTCCCAAGGCGGGAATAAAACCCGCAACCTCCGGCGTCGCAAGCGGACCTTTGCCCGCTGCGCCACATAGGTCGTCAAACAAAATAGACTTAAGACTTATAATAATTGTTTGGCATAGCTTCAAAATGTAACTATGCGTTGCCTATTTCGAGCAAGCACATACGGGCATAGCCGTAACGGGTCAAATGACCCGGGAATGTCCGAAGCACACCATGTGCATTTCTGTGCAACATAGTACGGGTGCGTTGACCCAATACAAATAAATACCGGCCCGTATTACCAATGCGTGTTTCCTATCATTCACGGAAACATTACACTGTATTTATCCTTGGCCATATTTAATAATGTGATTGGTCAGTTGTTATTGGGAAAAGGTTTAAGGGCGGTGTAGGTAAGTACTTAATTGTTTTAAAAGATCAGTGGAATCAGCTATCAAAAAACAAATCACGGTCACCGCAACAGACTTTATCGATTACATTCATCTGTTTTTTTTTAAGTTTTCTAATACCTTGTAAAAGGTTCTTACGGAAAAAAATTAAGACAATTGCGCAGAAAATTAGAAAATTTTAGAAATGAGCGTTTGACAGTTCGCGCGTTTGATGAATATGAATTTTAATTGCTGGTAACACCGCGAGGCGCAGCTAGTATTATATAAAAAGCAAATATAAGTACTTAAACACAATAAAAATCTAATGCTATACAAATCTCAAATCGATATAGCTGTGTCTATAATATTTGAAGAGCCGCCTCGGTTTCTCCAGGATTCCATCATTAGATCCTGACTTCGTGTAAATAGGACTATCTTGAGAGTATACCTACCTACCTACCATTTAAACAAAAAATACTTTTTAAATTCGGCCCACAAGTGACGGAAAAATCGGCGAACATAAAAAAAGAAAAAAAACACACAGTCGAACTTAGAACCGCCTACTTTTTCGAAGTCAGATAAAAATATTAAGTCGAAAGTCGATCTATGACTACTGAGTGAAGGGAATAATCCGTTACAAAGAGCAAGGAAAGAAATGACAAAGATGCACTAATTTATTAACATTTTCTACAAAAAAAAATACAAATTGGTTCTTGAAAAAGAAGGGTAAAGTCAGAGTAACAGAGGGCGCGAAACTTGTCATCTCAGCGGAAGTATTAGAAATAACTGGGTCAATAATATTCACTCGTTTTTCCTTTATGCCTACTTACTAATACGTTTTAAATCCTAGCGCGGTCGTAATAAGATTCAAATGTTACAGAATGAGATGGGACCTTTTGGAGCTGAGACGATAAGGCGTGTTCTTATTAAATCAACACTCCCTATTATCTACGTCCTGATTTTGACTAGCTCGTCGTCTAGTGGTCGCAAGCGCTACTACTGAGCACGAGCTACCGGGTTTGATTCCCGGGACGGGCAAAGTGTTACTGAGATGTTTCATTTTGGAATCTCTCAGTAACAGCCCGGGGTCTGGATTTGTGCCCGGTTGGTGTCAATTGGATCGCCCCCTATTACATGGGACTAAAACATAACTGGCGAAATCTTGGTGTACTATAGGTACAGCTTTGCCTAACCCTTCGTGGAGTTTACCTACCTACCAATGCTAGGGATCTACAGTTCAGTTCACACTCACTTCAACTTAATTTTTGCGTAAAGATTTTTACAGAATAAATGTTTACAGACAACTGCACCCTCGACAGTATAGTGATTCCATCTGTAGTTGATAGTTTCGCCAAATTGCTAGAACAATTACTGAGCCAAAACAAATCGTATCTTTGCCAAAAATCAGCCGCTGGACCGGAACCTAGATATTTAACGACGACGGAGTCATGTGAACAGAGATCCAGGTCAAGCTACATGAGCTATTTCTGAGAATTACGAAGCGTTACTAATGTCAATGTTTTTAGGACTACAGGAGCTATTGAACCCTCGTTTATGCGAAGTATTAATTTTATAGAATAGAGTCGTATCCTATAACTATCGGACATATCTTGAGCGCTGTATGCAGTAGTGGAGGTATGCGTTGGAAAATATTTGAGAAAAATGTACAGAGGCCAGCACATCAAGCTACCCCAATGTTTCATAAATCCGCATACGTGTTCATGCCGATTAGAGGGTAGTTTTGACAGTAATTGAAACGTAAAAAAAGGACGGTAGAAAAATGGTTTTATACGTCGCTTACTGAAGCATTTCTCGATATTTTTTATGGACCTCTGCCGTTTAATGAAGATGAACTAACATTTTACGAAATTCACTGCAATGGGTAAAACTTACTAGAAAATGGTTTTAATGTACAAATACCATCACATCAAGCTATCTGTCAAATTTATTTGATAGTAAATCAACTTTATTACAAAAGAATAAGGTTCATGTTCCATTGGGAAAATATTTTGTAGTTTGGGATAGTTTGTCTGCGCCAACGTCAATTTATAGTAGTATTATTAGTCCGCCTCTACACGGTTTTTTTACTTGTGCATAAAGTTTTAATAAATAAATAAATAAAATTATCTGCATAATATGAATAGCGTTTCCTTAAGTGGCATTTTGTTTACAGTGTCTCTCAAAACTACTTTATAACCAAAGTAAACGATATCCTCCTACTTCCTAGACTGCTAGGGCTTCGCTCCACAACATAATATAATCGTTAAACTCCGAAACTTCTATTTAATACCATGTTACACACAGTTTCCTGAACCCTCTCGTTAAACTCTATTGTTTTGAACAAACTCCTCGTGTGGTTTATGATCATCGCTGTATTATACCGTATCCGCTTGTAATTGTAACGTTTTAACGGGAAACGTTTAGTACTTGTGCATGATTAGATAAACGACCGATAGACAACACAAGAGGGGCTCGTGGCTAGGTAGGTAATTATATCAGCCGCACGGGTCAAAGCGAAGTAATGTGAAGATCAGTCCGTGGAACATTATTTTAAAATTGATTTATATTTAGTTTACTTTGCATTATATTGTGACACGAGCCGCGACAGACTATGGAGGAGATTGGTGGGACGACCAAAATGTCTTCCTAAAGAATTGGAAAGAGGTACCACGGAACCGCGACCGGCCTTTGCCTCCATTCCTAATTATATTGTAAAGATTCGTTCTTCAAACTTATCAGACAGTTGCGGTGCTGGAAAGTTTGTTAGGCTACTTCTTCTTCCCAGCAAAAACACTATGAAGTGGTGAAGGGTGGGCGTTTTGGACGACTGAGTTACATATGTAATTTTGGACGTTGAAAAGTGCTGATTCTCAGCCTGTTTAGAATAAATTAAGTTTTTTATTATGATTAGATATTGATTCTTTTCACAACGAGGCCCCTCTATGCCTCAGAAAGCACGTTAAACTGTTGGTCCTGACGGTCTTTGGTAAATCTTTGATAGTCGTAACGGGTAGCCCGAAGCCTGAAGGTCTGACTGTCTGAGTCTTGCCAAGGTATGTCATGTTAACCAGAAGTATTATGAAGTATTTCGTTTGAGTAAGTCAGGTCCTACACTCGAACAAAAGTTTTATTAACTGAAAATATAAGTTCGTCCTTTATCCAAGAAATTTTGGGCCGTTGTTGAAACCGTAGGCAATCAGGAACAGCAATAAGATGAAGCTCCCAGGGCGAGAGTCAGCGAACTATTATAAAGCAACGAAATTTCATGAAACTTGGTCTCTGTCGAATTTCATCTCATGTGTTGCTCGTATAAACACTTATTTGTCACTAAAGCCCCATCGAGCTCGTCTAAATAATGCCATCATACTAAAGTTTCATGTAAAACGATCTCAGCTTTGTGAAGCGAATGTTTAAGTACCAAAGTCGTTTGACACAATAAAGCTGATTGGCTGGGGTGTCATGTATCGTTTGATTAGTATTACAGTTTAATCAACGAGTCAATAAGGTATTTGACCTCAGGGAAAATTGACACTCACTGTATTTGTTCGAAAAAGGTGAATTGTTTGCAAAGGTTTGGTAAGTATTTTAGAGTGTTTGGTCGTTTAGTTTTTTGTGTGGTTCAAAGAACACTATTTCATTTACTCATGGCTGTTTCATTTTTAAACCGCTTTTAAGTTATTCTAAATATGAATTAGTGTTTATCTCATAATGTGCCATGAACTTATTTTTATTAAATATCTATTGAGGTTCAAAGGCTCTTACTACAGAAATCAGAAAAAAAACCATTCAAATATTTCCTGGTTTTGTATGACGTAAAACACAATGAAAATGTGGTGCATTTATTTTCACACGAAAATATGACCCTCTTAGTTGTGAAATATGCACAATCTAAACCAAGATAGAAGAGCCGGCAGTGTACTAAAGAGTGTAAATTATTTATAGGAAGTAGGTCACACTAAAACCTATGTACCTAGCACCTAACTAATTTGACCTAAGTCTTTTACTTTATGAGGGTTTAAAAATACAATAGGATATAGGACTTTACTAAAAAAAAAAAAAAAAATTTTGTGTCTGTCTGTAATGTCTAAATAACAACTAGCCTTTGAATAAATGCATATGAGACTATATGCGGTACATATACCAGAAAAAAAAAAACATTTTTATTTTTTTTCTGTCTGTTTGTTTTGGCTAATCTCCGAAACCGCTCGACTGGTTTTGACAGGATTTTCCTTGGAAGATATCTGATGTCATAAGGAGCAACTGAGGCTTATTTAAGAAAATAATTAGAGATGCGTAAAAAAATAAAACCCATGAAATCCACGCGGACTAAGTAGCGGCCAACAGGTACTTAGTTGTATTTAAATTTTATAAAACGGATCGACCAAAAACTCTAGAGTTCAAGGCATAGACTATTTCGACTTCTACTACTTAGTTATTATCTGTCACATTCCTTTCCTCAAGCTGTCTGTCAGTAAGAGATGTATTTTAGTTTAGTCTTTTACCTTGAACTTGTTTTTGGTCAATGAGTATGAAATGTCGACAATGTTTTTAAGAAAGCTTTAGTTAAATTAAGATTGTGCTGAAGAACTCTTATAATTGTGCGCTTCTTTCTTGTTTATTATGAGAGAAGAAGATAGGAATAGCCAAAACTACGTATGTAGTAATGACATAAAAACTGACCCAAGGAAGTAGAACAAAAAAGTATTTTACCAAAATTAACACGATAACGTTTTGCATAGAAACCCTGTGTTACCGAAATTCACACTGACTACGTACCTGTTAATAGTACCTAAAAGGAGGTCCTTTTAGGTCAGCGCTCAAAGATCCGTGCAGGTGCACGGATCTTGAGCGCTGGACGCTGTAGTTCGCACATTGTCACTTTATACTAAAATTGACGACTGCGCAATTCGAATGTCAGCGCTCAAGATTAATACGAGTAACAGTAGGTACTTACCTATCAGGCAAGTAGGTACAAGGATTTTAAGGTGTGCATGTTTAAAAGCAGATACTAACCCTTGACCACCGTAGGCATAGCAACCTTCTTCTTCTTATTTATCTTAATATTACAAGTCAATTTCTCAATAGCCTTCAATATCTTAATGCTGACTTTGTTAATCGTTCTGAGCTTCGGATCGGTGTACTTCGTTCGTGAACCATCGCCGACAGTTTTCTCGCGGACCGAGTCAACACTATCCTCCGATTCAGTCGCCGATGTGTCTGATACGGGGTGAAATATGTACGGGCTGCCCGTAAAACAGGGAGAGTTCATTTTGTTTTGAGATTCACTGGCTTTGGAATCAGCGGCACACGAGGGGACCAAGCATGTTAGATATTTAATAAAGCTTTATCCAAACGACTATTCACTGTGATGTCTAGAAGAACGTTGTGCAAAGTCGGCGACGGAACTGTCTGAGGTTTATGATGTTCTAGCCAGAAGGGCCGTAGACCGTGACACCACTCCTTAGGACAAGCCTCTGGGACCTTGGCCCGACTTATTACGACGTTGTAATTAATCTGAATTAGGTTCCGTATGACTGTTCAATGGCAAATAGCATGGAAACGTCTCGTAATCAGACTGAGACTGGTGTAATCGACTGTAAATGGCTGAATTGAGTTAACTTGGCCAACGTATTTGTCTATGTAATGACTGTGAAACTCTGTAGGCATCTACCTACCAATCGCATTGTATGTATGTATGTATATTTTAGAAGAAAGGCTTTTTGCTTGATTAAATCAGGTGATAAACACAGGACCGTTCTGTACAGAGTGGAAGGGACTTAAAAACTGATACCACGAATTCAGTACAATGATTCTCTCCCCAGGGTTCAAACTTTTCGTCTGCTTTTTCCTCGTTTTTACGTCTTTATCGGATTTTTACTTTAAACAGCCAAAAGTCATGATTGAAACATTATATCCATCTAACTCAATGAGATTATTAATTAAAAAATTAATACGTTACGTCCCTCATTAAACATCTCGCTGGGCAATAAGAATCATGATTTTTTTACTGATTCAATAAAAAAAAACATCAGACAAAAACGTAGAATTTAAAAAAACCAACAAAAATTTCAACGGCGTTGATATTAGGTACTCGTCGGGGGGTCCAGAATCTCATTTTCAACTCATGGTATCAATTCTTGCGTCAATGTCCCTTCTACCTTGTATAACGATGCTCGGTACAGGCGTGGATTTTGTCGGCTGAAATGATGATAATGATATGAAATAAGATAATGATATGAATGAGATGATGATGATGAAATAAGATAACAAACAAGTTTAACATAAAAAACGCATAATGTAATTAATAACTAACTAATAAAGATATAAAGCCATACCCTACTACATTAAATCAGGGTAACGAGCAATCAAACAAAACATTCATATTTCATTCAAATTAATTTATGTCTCAACTTCATGGAGTCATTAATAAATCCTATTAAATACCTAATTAGGTACAACTCTAAGATCAAAGTTAATTCTCCATGCGTGCTATAAAGTTTCCTGGTAGGAAGCCCAGTATCCGTTACAATGGAGACGCTCATAAAAAACTCCCAACATCTAAGGCAAATGATAATCGTTTGAATGTCAAAAAATAGGTCAAACGTCTATTTCCGTCGCAACGCTCAAGAACATGTACAAATGCAGAGTCTTTAAAATAGAGAACTCAGCGCCTACTAAAAACTTGTTAGCAACACAAACCAGCGGGAATACGCGTTGCTATTACATTTCTCCAAGGACAGTTCGTACAGATGCTCATTATAAATGTCTACAGTAATTACATTACAATAATACCCATGGTATTTAAATACTTTCTTTTGTTTTTTTTTTATTATTTCTTCGCGTTAAGAACCTATCTACCAAGAACGTGATCAGAATTTAGAAAGATTTTTAATTAGGTAAGTAGTAGGTACCAACTCACTTAATAAATATTCTTCTCTTAATTAATCCAAGTTTAAGCTCCCTTGACCTTGCTTAGGAAAAATGTTTAAGGAAATAATATTATAATGTGACTTAGCCTCGCATACTTGCACAGACTTGACTGAAAATAAGTCAAGATACAAAGGTAAAAGTGCAAACGACAAAATACGGTTGGAAATAAAACTATCCCCTTACTACCTCACCTGCCTAACCTTTTCCTAACTATGTTTGGAGTTGGTTTCCAGTCTAACCGGATGCAGCTGAATATTTTACATGGTGCGAGTGCCTATCTGACCTCCACAACCCAGTGACTGGGCAACACGATACCCCTTGGTAACACTGAAGTAGGACTTTCGGACTTCTGACGACCCATAACGACTGTCAAAGATCTACAAATGACAGCCCGGACCAACGGCTTAACGTGCTTTCCGAGGCACGGAGGAGTCTCGATATGTTACAAATGGTCACCCATCCACAGACTGAGCTCGGCAAGCGTAGCTTAACCTCCGATCAACCCGCGCGTCTGTTTTATTTAGCCACCAGCTCCTCACTATCCGTACTTGATTATCAAACTGAATTTATTACAACTTTTTTGTAATTATGACTTGGGGGCCACTTTGCACTTGTCTTGTCGGTCAGAAAAACCTAGGGCACATTAACATATGTACATACGTAAACTCAAGCCTTTTCCCCGTGGGGGCAGGTAGCCACTACAGAACGCCATGTGCTACGACCCTTACACACTCCTTTTGCTTCGTTTACGTTCATTCATCTGGTCGTACATGCACGCCTCTTGCGCGCTCTAAGCACCTAACCTTTCAAAAGATCATTACTAATAAAATGAGTAAACGTCCTTCTAGGGCATCCTCTCCACTAACATCTGCCTTACAAATACCATTAATTGCCTTAGATTTATGTTTTCAACGTAACCAAACCGTCAAAGCAAACTTTTTTCAAATTTTCGTCACTACATACGTATTCTAAAATCGAAGTTAAGCGGAAGATATCGATCCCTGGAAGTAAGACCGCTTGACAATTCTAAACTATGTTTACTGTCTCTGTAAAACAGTACTGTCGAACAGCTTAACGTGTTCTCCGAAGTACTAGTCGTATACTTGCTTAAAACATAAAGCAAACAGTACAAAAATACTTCACACAGCTAATGAAGAATGAACCTACATAGAGAGTCTAGCACCTAGTCGAATTTGGTAGTTTACAGATCGTATTCTAAAAACAGTGTAGATAATAGGGATGTCTGGGTAAATATAAGAAATTAGATTAATTCGGACAGTCAGATAATATAACAATATTAAATAAATAAATAAATAATGCTGGACAATCCATATAGCATCATCTAGCCCCAAGCTAAACAGAGATTGTGTTATGGGTACTAGATGACTGATATACTTAATACAATGCATTACATAGATAGATATTTTTTATTATACATAGCAAACACCCAGAACACCCGGAACAAATCTTTGTAGATCGTACAAACAATACTGTCCCACTGTAGGGCAAAGGCCTCTTCTCAGACAGAGACTGTGCGAGCATTAGTCACCACGCTTGCTCAAGATTGGTTGGCAATTTCAGAATCATATTAATCATAAGTCCAGGTTTCCTCACGGTGTTTGAGTCCTCACTGGGCCATCACATATGCAATACTTTATAGTAATCTATCTGACGGACAAAAATTAATAATATTTGGTCATCATCCCTATTAGTTATAGTTACTTACTTAACCATAGAAAAGTACAGTCAGAGCTAATCCTCATATTCACGCCAAATTCAAAAACGTTCTTTCGTTAAAATTAAAACTCGTTAAAAGTATTCATATTCTTTCAATATTCATATTCTTTCAAAGTACTGTTAGTAGTGTTGCGTACATAGTAACTTCTGAAATCACACTCTTGTGTAATAGTTCTAATCTCGTTTTTTCACGACAAAACATTTGTACATAATATATTTTGCGTAGATATATTAGGTATCCGTGATCGTACACTGTAGGTACATCAAATTTTCTGTTTCAAATTCTATAGGAATTGCCCTAGCACTTGTTTCTGTGTACAGAGACCAGCCTGCACATCAAGCTACCCCTGTGTCAAATTTGTTTGATGGGTTTTCAACTTTACCACAAATTAATAAGGTTCAAGTTCAACTGGGAAAATCTGACAGATTGGAGTAGGTTGATGTGTTTGCGTCTGTACATAGAGCTGCCCATCCCTCAATCTGCTTTTTAAGATCAGACTTTAAAAAAACGAGGTTTTAATTCGTCGGAAGCTTTTTCAGATATGGTCAAAGATAGTTATTCCCTACTACGCGTCTTCGGATTCTTTTTACCCAACTGACCCAGAAGGAGGGTTATGTTTTTTATTGGAGAGCTAGCCAAAAACCCACTTTTTAGAAATTGATCGAACTTCTATGGAACCATCCCTAAGGATGTTAGATCAAGTTCAATTAAGTTCTGAAGAGTGGTTTCTGAGCCATCTTCATTAATACGTATTTCATAGATAGTCTACGTTATTCATGTTAGCATACCATCAATTTGCTGTATGAAATAAAAACCGCTGAAGGAGTGAACCGAAACCAAACTATGAATAGAATTTTCACGCGAATTGACTATTATTTGATACTGACGCGATATTCCATTGAAAATCTCAATCAAGTTAAAATATTAGAGTTGTTGTATGCAACAAACAATATTTAGTTAACAGGAAAATCCCATTCCCGTAGGAAGTACCTACGATCCGTTTCCCGGTAAAAAAACCGGACGTGTAAAGCTGAGTTTAGACTTTGCATGTGTAACATTACGTACCCTTTAGTCTAAGAGATTATTCTTTCAAATATCACCAGCTCTTTCAAAAACACTAAGGAGCATTTCGTGTTTAATTAGACCAGCAACTTGGCAGTTTGAAACTTAGGTAAAACGGTTACCGACAATTCCTTTAACGTCGCGAGTTTAGAACTTAGAGAATTTAATCAACAATGGGTGGATGACCTGCAGGGTGAAGTTGATTGTATCAGCACAATCACTTACCTCTGGTATTTGATAAGATAGGTTTAATTTGTCGTCAAGTGATTGGATTAGTCAACCAATTTAAGTTTAAATCGCATTTTTGAATTGATTTGACAGAAAACTAGAAAATTGAACATACTCAACTTTAAAACAACTGGCTACCTAAGTTACTCCGGGCGTGTTATGTAAATACCTCAAAAATCAATAACATTTTATTTCCTTATTAAACGTTTTACATTATACAGTTGGTGGCGTCTCCTTTTAAGCATAATATGTATTGTTCCTATGTATTTACTTAACTAAATACATAGGAACTACAGTGCCTAAGCGAACCCCGCGCGGGATGCGGGACTAAATCCACTCGCGTCGATTCTGCCAAGTAGGTAACTTGTCTTATGGAGATATTCAAAGTAGTGAGAATATTCCATCGCGTGACTGATCAGGCATCATTAAAACAATGGACGCGCGCATTCGCGTCCCGCACGGGATTCACCTCAGTGTGGCCACAGCTTTAAACTAAGTTCTATTAATTTATCTAAGTAGTGGGAACAACTAGGCACCTACCTACTACTAGAGACTCTGGAAACTGTTATATGTTGTTGTTATTGTTTCTAAGTAGTCCATATCCATACATAGGTACCTAAACCTCACTGTTACTATAAATGCGAAAGTTTGTCGGTATGTGTGTGTGTGCGTATGTTTGTTACTCCGTCACGCTAAAACGGCTGAACGGATTTGGACGAAATTTGTAATGGAAGTAGTTCATACCCTTTATTAACATATAGGCTAGTAGTAGCTGAAGTATTGTGGTGACACCGCAGGGCGCCTCTAGTACGTTCGTACTCACACCACAAGTCGACGACATATTATGTAACGGCTTACCGAAGCTTTAAGAATGTTGTTACAATTTTAACCGGTGTTTTCAAAGTCATTTCTAAAAAATTAAGGAGTTTTTTGAGAGGACTTTGTGTAAAACTAGGTACTTAGAAGATACATTCATATGGATTGCTTTCAGGGTTTTAAATGTCAGTATCGTATCTAGGTAATTCCCAGCTCGGGAAAAGTATAGTACTCAATATGGTGTCACATCAGATTGACTGCTTCAATTTTACTCTGAGTGAATTCCCATGGGCCGTATTTTATAAAATTAGTCTGGTAGTTGAAATAGTATAATTGTAAATTTAATATTAATAAGATAGTAACTATAACTACACTATTGTATTAAGTAAGCCTATGATAAATAGTGGAATTTGTGTTAATAAATAAATAATTGGGTTTTTCCAATAGGAATTATGTCATTAGCAGCCCGGAGTCCGGATTCATGCCCGGTTGATGGCAATAGGCTCGCCCCCTATTACATGGGACTGAAACATATCTGGCGAAATGTGGGTGTTTCTATTAGGTGCACTTCAGCCCAAGCCTACAGGGAACACAGGTGTGATGTTATGTAGTATCTAGGCCAAACAGACTTAAAAAACGGCGAATAAATTGACTGTCTTCCCCTGCAACTGGATTTATACGAAGGTAATGCATCAAGTTGGGCCGCAAAGCGTTTAATACAGGGCTGTCTTCGATTTTGCACCAGACTTACCACATCTGCATTTGAAATCTACAGCTATATTTCCTGATCGTTGGTCGCTAATAATTACTAATTATAATACTAACGACGTCTTAAAGATCAGTAAGCCCTTTCCTGATTCAAGGACTTAACTCATCTTTGAACACTCACGTTATATTTAAATATTCATGATCTCAGAAACATGTCTTCCACATTGTAGATAGACTAATATTAGAAAGCTGAAGAGTTTATTTACTACTAGCTTTTGCCCGCGAATTCGTAGGTACGCGTGGAATTTAAGATCAAGTTTCTGTTGTTTCTTTAATATAATTTACAGATATATACACCTTATATTTAAGTAGATCCTGTGGTAAATTGGAGCCGACATTTTAAGTTAGATCTCTAGCAATGCATCGGTGAAAACTGCATTTAATTTCATGTTGAAGTTTTTGCGTGATGCGTGTACAAACATACAGGCAGTCAGACATTTTTTAAACTGTTGTTTTGGCTTTTATTGCCCGCATTGTTAGTTTTACATCAATAACTATTATGTACAGATATCGGTCTGTTACAATTTTATAATATGTACAGATAGAAGTTATAGATTTAGTTCGACGGCGCTAATGTCAAAAACTACCATTTGAAATTCAATAGCCCAATTCTTGAGAAAAGTTAAAGTCTAATTAACATCACGGTACCACCTTAGAGGAGCTGGTGAAACCGTGGGGCACAGTTAGTCCTCCAGAAAAATCTCTTAATTACCACCATTCTATGTCACGCTAAGAAAAACTTAATTAATTTCTACCATCCCAACATAATGGTTGAGTCCACTACAGTAGGTACTTTTTCACGGGATGTGCCCTAACAGGCGTTACACAGAGGGTGTCTCGGAGTGGTCTCTTAAGAGGTAACGGGGCCCCTTCCATGTGCTGATGGTGTTCACCGGGGTGGTTTTAGTGAGGTAAGAATCCCACACGTCTTTTCCCCAAAAGTCCAGGCGCCTTTTGAAGGTTTCCCCCCGTTAACAAAAAAAAAAAGTACCTTTTCAACGTTAAACTTTATCATTTTACCGTGTTTTTGTCATACAATTTAAGGTTACTTTCGCAATATATGAGATTGTCTGGAAATAGCAGTAAACCTTTATTACTCACGCTAGGGATGAACAAAAACAATTTTGTGGGGCCTACCTAGCTACGTTTAATTTATTCGGCCTAGTGATTTTACATAAAATCTGAAGCCTGAAGCTTATTTTTCCGACAGGCATAGCAGAGGTGAACAAACTGTAACATACCTAAACAGTCTTAAATCCGCATTTTCTTGAGAGAAGCTTACTTACCTGAGCTTGCCTAAAATGACCTAGTTGGTAAGTGTACGTACTTCTAACATATAAAATTTTCGTGTCACGGTGTTTGTAATTAAACTCCTCCGAAATGGCTCGACCGATTTTCGTGAAATTTTGAGTGCATATCGGTTAGGTCTGCAAATAGGACAAAATTTATTTTTCATCCCCTATATGTTAAGGGTGGTCCACCCCAAACATTTTATATGGCAAAACAACGTTTGCTGGGTCAGCTAGTAATAACATAAGAATTTAAGTCGTCTAGTATTATATTCGAAGCAAAACAATAAAATTTTCGTTTTAAAAATGTTGATAACCACTCAAACGTTTGTGGCTAGTTTAGTATCCAAACAAAAATAGCGTCATACGTCCGTGGAGCGCCGTTTGCTAAAAGCTATCGAATATTACGAGTATTACCTCGTCTTGAAATTAATTAATATATTCTTCTAAGACTTACTATGTGTTACCAATGGGTTGTGTTAACTATGTAGTACCTTGGTTGTCTAATTAGTAGCGACACTCTTCCAATGCTGTAAGAATGAAAATAAAACCCATGTTTGAACGTTGACCCCTAACCCTTTCGCTGCCCAGTTCAAAATACGATTTAAGTTGTATGTCATAATGTTTGGCAAATAACATTATGCGTAGGTATATGGTAGGGAGTGATAGGCATGTTCACATGTCATCTATAGCTTTTTACAAGTACGACTCGGGAATCGAGTTCTGGGTACATGAACAAACTCTTTTTGACCCGGGAGCCGGGTGCTGGGCACTAAAAGTGCTAATATACTGGTCCAGGTCTAATTTGGGGGTTAGGATCAAATTTCCGGCAGTGCAATCGTGTGCTATTTTATGACTGCTAACATAAAATGTATTTTTGTGTGTTTTTTTTTTTTTTACTTACACCAGTAGTTGCACCTAGAACCACGACACGGTTGGCGCAGTAGTTAAGCGATTGGCTGTTGCGCTGCGTGTCGCAGGTTCGATCCCCGCACGGAACAAATATTTGTATGGCCTACAGGTAGTTGTTCCGGGACTGGTTGTTTGTGTATGTGAGTTTAAATGTTTGTAAACGCACCCACGATACAGGAGAAATTCCTAGTGTGGGGCAACGATTTTTTTTTAAAACAAACAATAAAAACCAAGTGATGAAAAACGGTGAAAAAAATGCCACAAAAAGAACAATTTTCTCGCATCTATGTACGTATTATTTGTTACAAAAATGTATTATTTGCAACAAATAATGCTCAGTTTACATTGAAGTTTGCATACGGGGACAATAAATGAGAAATAGAGGGGGAAATAAGCTGCTCTAACGACCTGCGCGCTGACTTGTATCGTAAGACTGAGAGTTAAGAGTGCTTTATTAAAACTATTTGCATAACAGTACGCTTGTTGTCCCCAGGCACTTATTGTGCATATATGTATCTATAGTACACCCACATTTTGCCAGTCATGTTGAGGTCCCACGTAAGCAAGCCTATTGCCATTAACCGGACAGAAATCCAAACTCCAGTCTAATACTGAGCAATTCCAGATGACGAATCCCAACAACACTTTGCCCGCACCGGGAAAATTAAATTAAATACACACCTCCCCCCTTTAACATAAAGAATCATGTACTTACCTAATGATAATAGACGAGAGCACAAATATATTTTATGGTTAGACAATCGTGTACAAAGCTATTTCTATGTAAAACATGTGGCATTGTAAAATCTAAGCAATTTTGTCCACAAGGAGTGTAATTTTCATCACGGTTCCAAGTGTTAAGACAAATGTCTATCTGTACCGGGTGGTATTTCGTTATAAGATAGGTCTTCTAACTATATCTTTGATAGTTTAGCAAAACAAGCCATGTTTCAAGAGAATTGATGAAATTTCTGAATATCTTATGTTTATATGCTTATCTAAATCACTTACCTGATCTGTTTTCTTCGTAAGCTGACTCATACGCTCTAGATGTGGCACCGCAGTCCTTTTCATCTTGATTGAATGTACTGTAATAGTCACTCCGTTCTTGTATCGGAGTGGCTCGCTCACGTTCGCTCATCAGTGATTGATGAGACAATAAACTAACGTTCTTTGTATGTGTACGAGGAACCTCAGAACTGTTAGTACCACTTTTGTTCATTGATCGTGGTTCAGTTTTGAAACCACGTTCCTCACTATCCACCGGATCATCACATCCATTCAGTACTATCTTCTTTATAGTCTTCACTTCTTCAACTTCGCTTATCTTGTGTTCAGAGATCGTCGAACGTTTTGTAATTTCCTCTTTCGAATGGAAATTACTGTCGCTGATGGAGTTCGACATAGTCTTACTATCATATTCACATTTGCCGTTCAACTTGATATCTGGTCGTAAATATTTTTCAAAAGGATCACTATTTCTTTTCGTTTCAAAAGGATTTTTAGTGTTACTTTGTGCGTTGTTTGGAAGACTTTGATTTTGGAACTGATCTACATTATGTCTATGAGAGAAGTCAGATTTATCGTTGGCAGTGGTCGTCGGTGTATAACTATGATATCCATTGGTATTTTCGTTGTGATAAGAATATGGAAGACTGCTAGGCCCAGAGTCGTATGACTGCGTAAAATATGAAGGTGATTTCAAGTCTGAGCTGTATTCAATATTCGACGAACTGTCTCTGTATTTGTTTCTATCTAAGCTGGAGAGCGACGCCCTCCCGTTTGCTACAGGTAGTTTAGATGCACTTGAATAAGTCGACGGTAAAGTCGTAAAAAATGGATTCGTGGGATGGAATCTAACTGGTTCTTCGTTCTGTGCCACTGACTTAACGAGTGGGGTAGAGTTTAGCGCCGCCGGTAGAGAGTTTAAGGAAGCTCGAATAGACGACGCTGAAGGCCGATTTAGCGGTGATTGAGACGGTCGGATGGTAGCGTATACGGGAGCCTGGGGAGTTGCTCTGCCGCCTTGCACTTCAGCCATAATTTGCCAAGGTCCTGAAAGACCAATAAAACAGGTTACACTACGCCAAATAAATAAAACTTAAAGTCTAACTACGAAACTAACTAAAAACGAACATCGTGGCATAAAGTTCAGCCTGTCAATACATTTAAACGAAGTAGTGTCACTCGAAATTGAACTTTAGCTACGGAAACACACAGTTCAGTTGGTGATGTAGTGCCTTTTAACATTTCCTGGGAAACTGAAGAGCGATAAAGTCCCCGCTTCGCAATGGGGCTCTGCATATGCAGACGTGCGATAAAGTAATACATGTCTACAACACAAAAGGAATATACCAGACTGAGAGAAGTATTCCACCTTCCTCGATTTATACGCAAGCTCATATTTTGTCTACTAAACAAGTTAAATTGCTTTAGTTTTGCGAGAATGTAGCTTTTGCGTATCTTTTCTTTGGATTAGCATAAAAGTGTTTGGGTAGCACAATTATTATACGGTACCTGTGATATATTTGTATAGTTAGAGTAACGAAGGATGCTCAATTTTACGTTTTATGAAATCTGAATATGCGGAAACACGTGCAACCACTTTACCGAACCGTTATGAATGAGAATGAGTGAAAATAGACAAGCGGACATATTGACAAACGTACTACTCGTATCTAGTGCTGTTTACAATATCCCCCTGAATAAATGATTATTTATTATTAATGCATTATTTATTCTTTAGTTTCCATGGATCTGTTTTGAGATCATTATACAATATATTGACGAACTGCGAAAGACTGCAGGCAGATGCTGGATGCGGCAAACTGAAGACAGGGCGCTATGGCGCTCATTAGGAGAGGGCTATGTGGAATAATATAGCCTGATGATGATGTGATACAATATTTTAATACTGAAAAAAAACCTTTCATTTTTTATTTTTTGGTACCTCCTTTCGAATTTGGAGTAGGCTAGACTTTTCTCAACTATGCTGGGGTCTACTTCTAGTCTGACCAGATGCAGCTAATACCAGTATTTTACATCACCTCCACAACCAGCTCAAATTCACCCGGTTAAGATTTAAAATGACTAACAATGGCCTGCCAATGTATGACAACGTACTGCCCAGTTGCTCTTATGCTCGCAAGCCCGACTGTTGGGCGTGAAGACCTAGGCTCGATTACCATGTAAACGTGTTAGTGGGTATTTTGGTAAATTTCTCGGCGTCTGATCGACACTTCGCGTGACCAGAAGGCTGGCTCATTCTTTGCCCAAAGAATTAGTATTGCCATCCAACGTGGCAATGCTGCCAGTCTTTTGGGCAAGTTTCCAGATGACAGCGATGCGGAGGAATACTTTGACGCCCGAGTGTCCTGGTCGGCTTTTTTATTTTATTTTTATTTTTGTAAATATGTATATAGTTTTATGTTATAATAAATTGTACACATATATAAATAGTTTTATAAATAAAAATAAATTGGTTGGGTATTTTCTTTAGGAATATTTCGGTTACATCTCGTGGTTACAAAGTTGCTGGTGTATCCCCTGGTGTCGTGCCTTGGAAAGCATGTTAAGCCGTTGGTCCTACTACGAGTACTTGCACCTGATATCTCCCCGGTAGAGTCATATTCTGATGTGACGGCACCATTTGAATATGAGAGTATGTGAAGAGGAAGTACATCTGTGTTTGCACATACAGATGAGCACTATGATATCTATTGCGTATTTATTTAGGCTCCGTTGAAATTGGCTGTTGTGACCGAAATTAGGTCCGTAAGATATTATATCATTATTTTGGACAATAAGTTGTTCATCTCCGCTTTTGGCTAGTTTTAAGCTACATTAACGAGGGAAGCTAGGTCAATGTAGCATGTGGTGAGTGAAATTTAGAATGGAGAATGGATATTATGAGGAGTTTTTTCATTTTCCTCGATTTGCATGCTTCTTTTCCTTTCTCACGATTGTGCAATTGTTATTTTCTTTATTCTGTCACACGTAACTTGTTTGATAAATATTAAATAAAAGCATATAAAAAAACATTTAAAAAATAGCCCGCTCTTGATGCAGCTAACTAACGAGAGTCTGCTCAGATGTTGGTGGAGGCTCTTGGCTATTATGCCATTGGCCGTCACCACTATCGGCAAAATGACAGCTGTTTTCATATTGTGTCATCATCTGCTTAGCCTTTTTCCTACTAGGTATGTTGGGGTCAGAATCCAATCTGACCGAATGCATCTAATTATCAGTATTTTACACGGAGTGGCTGCCTATCTGACTGTCACAGACGACCCAGTTACTGGGCAACACGTTACCCCTTGTCTGTGACACTTTCGGGCTTCTGACTACCCGTAACGACTGTCAAAGATCTACAAATGACAGCCGGGACCAACGGCTTAACGTGATTCCCAAAGTAAGGAGGAGTCTCGAATTGTAATGAACGGTCACCCATCCACAGGCTGACCTCGGCAATCGTAGCTTCACCTTCGATCGATCTGAGCGACTGTTTTTATGTAGTCACGAGTTAATAATATAAAGTCATAATAAAGCCTGCGACCCAAATTGCAAATATGCACTAAACAGACGGTCACCACTCTTAATTCTTATGCAGAACACATTTGAACAGTAAATAATGAAACCGTTATGAATACATAAACAAAATGAGGTTCAAATACAAATCGATAGTGTGCAGGATGGTGGACGGTGAAATACACAAATATGGCAGAGTTTTCCCATTAAACTTGCGATGTCGTCGGCTAATCCAGTCGACGAACTGAGTTCTGATGCACCGGAGAATTTAGCCACTGAGCAATATAGAACAGAAGGTTTATCAATACCTGGGACCTGATTCTGGCCCTTGAGATATTTGATGTCGAATCACGTAAATATCGCAAGTAATATACAGGGTGGAAGGGATAAATGATTCCGTACCGGCCATTGTTAAATTTTTTCGTATAATCCATACTAATATTATAAATACGAAAATGACTCTTGAAGTAACGTTTGTTTGTTATCCTGTCACGACAAAACGGCTGAATGGATCTTAATGAAATTTGGCAAGGAACAAGATTATATCCTAAGGAAGGACATAGAACTATTTTCATCCACGACTTCGTTTGCGTCCCCGATAACCCACATTCATGCGGACCGATCCTTCCAATTCTGGACCCGCATAGATTTAACTACCAAACGTTAATTACTGCCGCGATCATGATGTGACATCATTTTCCACTATAAGTTGCATCTCTGTTTTAGCCCCGAATCAATTTTTTTTTTGCTTTACTCAACTGAATTCGCTCAAACAAACAGTAAGAATATTTATGTTCGTTCACATGTTTACGTCACTTTTGAGGCATAATTAATACCACGGGTCTCAAGTTTACGTTCCGTTTTACGAAAAAAGTGCCACATAAAATATAGAATTAGTAAATAAGTAGATAATACATAAATATAAAACTTATTAAATTGTTTCTAAAGTCCTATAATACGAGTATAATTAAAGTGCTGAAATAATAAAAAAAATGTAAAATTACTTGCTATTATCATCACGCACATCATACACTATGGACAGCAATTTGGAGTCCATACATCAACGTTTTTGAGTGCGCTTGAAACGCTGAAATAAAAGAGTAAATAAGCGTCATATCCAAAAAGTACACACATCAAAAGTGTCTAGGGATCAAATACGTTTTAGAGTATCGCCGCATCGACGATTATTATTTTAACTTTTTTAGGTCGTTATTGATTTTTTGTAGTAAATTTTACTATTTGAATAATTAATTTTCTTTAAATTTTGATTAAAAATAGAAAAATAATCAATGTCAATCAGCATTCCTATAAAAATGTCTGCATCAGAGCTGAATAAAATTGCATCGAAATGGAGCGACGACATCATTTGAGTCGATAAGAGATGATGAGAGCCTTCGGAATCTTGCAAGCTGGTTCCAGGCTGTGGCTGTCGCTCTTGGCACACAGAAAATCATGAGGCGCCTCTGGACACGCTATCGTATCACAGGTAGCGTGGCTGAGTGACATGGAGGACGATCTCGCATCACCACTCGCAGACAGGACCGGTACATCCAAAAAACTGCCCGATGAAATCGTACCATGACCGCCATGATGTTGGCTAAGAAGCTTCACAGCTCTGCAGGCTTGCTGATAAGCGACCAAACTACCCGAAATCATTTACGGGAAGTAGTCAATCGTAGGGCCTATTTACAATGGGCTCGCGAACATAGAAATTGGAAGGAAGAAGATTGGCGTTGTTTTGCCTTCTGATGAATCTCATTTCGGTATGCGGCCAGATACAAGAGGTACTCAAGTTTGGTGGACCTCTAGACGTCAAGAACGTTTGAAATTTTGACAGGAAGTTCATTCATAAGGAGGGAAAACAATAATAGTTTGGGTTGGTATTTGAATTGGTGGAAGAAGCGATCTCATTTGGATCAGGGGGCAATCCCAAGGCTCAGATTTATGCGGAGAGGATTGTTTCAGTCGTGATCATCCCTTTGCAATGCCGGTTGGGGGATTCATTTCCAGTAATGCACAACATTGCACGTCCACATAGGGTAGAGCCGTAACACGTGCTCTCGCCGGTGCTTGTATCAACGTTCTGCCGTTCAATCGCCAGACTTCAACCCAATTGAGCACATATATGGCATATGCTTTAAAGAAGAGGTCTGCCTAGTATTGATGCACTGCATACCCCACAACAACTTTTTAGAAAAAACGTGGGCGGCCATTCCTCAAAGTGATTTTGATGATTTGATTTTAATCATGCCAAATCACTATGATTGTGTGATTCGTGTCAATGGTAGAAATACATCATTATTTTTCTTTTCTTTATCAATAAAAATAAGAAATTCTCTTTTTGCCTTTTTTTACATTTCATTGACGACATTAACTAACGTTAATTTCCCATAATATGCAAACATTGCAATTCTTTTAATTTTTACAAAATTGTTTTGTTTCTTGGTTAAGTTTTTTAATTGGTTATGTTGTTAATAGGAATTAAAGTAAGACCA
Source organism: Phlogophora meticulosa (assembly GCA_905147745.2). Classification (NCBI taxonomy): domain Eukaryota; kingdom Metazoa; phylum Arthropoda; class Insecta; order Lepidoptera; family Noctuidae; genus Phlogophora; species Phlogophora meticulosa. The sequence continues at coordinate 5,163,180 of LR990523.1, forward strand.
GTAAAGTTGGGCCAGTCTGGAAACATTAATTGTATAACTTTTTATAGTTAAAATGTACTTGATCTCTGGACACTTTTGATGTATGTATGAAAGAATTTTGAAGTCAAGAAGACCAACTGGAAAACTTGGAAATAATGTTAAATATCACAAAAATAGTAATACGAAAACATTTAAAAATCTAGCAGAAAACAAGAAAAACCATTAAAATAATATCTGAAACGGCCAATGTCCTCGGTATTCCTATCAAGCTGCATGCAAATGATCTTTTCCATCTCAATAAATCATCAGACAAGTCAGGTCAAGTCAAATCAACCACCAATAATTGTAAAGTTCACAAGGAAGCAAGAAATTTTAACAAAAATAATAATGAAAATAATCTGAATCCCAATACGACCATTTTTATTTGTATTATTTGAGATGGGTTTGCTCTTGAACCTCGTCTAGGTCAGAGGTGACACAGTCAAATTCGACGATGGAGTGAGCTTACCCAGAAGAAACCTTTTGACTCTAACTTTTAAGAGATTCGGGTTGAATGCGTTCGGAAATACAGATGCAGGCAGTGAGTTCTACTCTATTGCTGAGTCCATGAACCAAGTTACCGTCATGAAGACAATTGTCTAGTGATAGCAATCAGTACTGATCTAGCCATTACAGAAGTATAGGCGTCCAAACTCAAATCCCTTCTAACAGTTCCTGAATGGAATTTTGTCTAGACTTAAGATTAAGATTCTAGAGAGATTTTAGTATGAATATCGATCTGGTACACCCTAACCTAGTCTCTGAATATGCTTGCGGTCTACTTATTACTACCATGCTTTTACTACTAACGAGAGAATTCAAATATCGTGATCACTATTTCCTTAAAACAAAGCTCTAACCTTAAAGGTCATAGCACACATATCCACTCGGAAAGGGATCGTCACCGTATCGCCTTTCGCCACGAGCTTGTTCCGGCGTTGCGTTACGATTCCGATTAGTGTACGGTGCAGTAGGGTAGTTGATGCGATGACGATCTCTTTCTGAGTTGATATGTTTGCTATGACCTTTGATTACAGATTGTCAGTCAACCTTAACGTCTGTTATGTATCATAACCAGAGGTCGGAATTAGGTAGAGTTATTTATGTACTTACACTGATTTCATACAGCGAAAGAAGATAGTGGACACGCCTCAAATCCCGGGATTAATTATAAAGACCAGAAAAATCCCGTGATTTATTAAATAAAAACTCTATTTTCTTTTACTCAATTTAAACCATCCGACATCGGATGTTCGAATGTCTTATCCATCTCTGAGGTTTTTATTATTATTTATTTGTAATATTGTTGGCCACGCGGGATTGTATTATAAATCGGGAAGATCCATATTAATATCTACATTTCGATGCAAGTACATAAATAACTCTACCTAATTCCGACATCTGATCATAACATCGCTACACTTGACAACAAATGACAGACGTATACAAATACTGGCTATGACGCTATCAAAGGTGTTAAACTGTTTCATTTTGATGCTAAACACTTTCTGACTACACTTATAGGAACCTAAGGACTAAGAACTATGTATGAAGCCTTTGAATATACCAGAGCTATGCAAATGTATGAGAAATCGAGATCAGCAACACCAAAAGTAATTATAAATTACAACCGCTGCCGCAATTACTGTAAGAATGTAAAGAAACCTGAATTACTTCTGATCAGAATTAGCAAAGTCTAAATATTATATGAAAAATCAATGGGGGAAAATTAAATGTGTAATATGTACAGACGCCAGCATATCAAGTTATCCCAAACTGTAAAATTTTCCCAATTGAACATGGACCTTATGGACATGGACGGCACGGTTGGCGCAGTGGCTAAGAGTTCGGCTGCTGCGCTGCGTGTCGTGGGTTCAATTCACGGAAAAAATATTTGTATAGCCTACAGGAAGTTGTTCAGGGACTGGCTGTTTGTGTCTTAATGTTTTTAAACGCACCCACGATACAGGAGAAATTCCTAGTGAGGGTCAACGTTTTTCTTAAAAGAAATGTATTTGAAATTAGCTTTGTTTAACAGATAATTTCATGGCATGGCATTTCGGGCAAGTAACCGCCGCGGTTTGGCGTAAAATGGGGGCCCACTTTTGGATCACTCTTCGTAGTAAATAAAGTTGACTTCCGAGTGCTTGCCAATTGCTTTCCAATTGTTTCTGGCTTATCAGTGTAGATATGCGACTTCACATATCCCCTTAGAAAACAATATAACTGCGTTAAGGCGTCGTGACAGCGCGCGATGCAATTAATTTTACGAAATGGATCTGTTAACTGACCACCTCGTTCGTCCAATTTATGGCCTGATTTACTGCAAAGAGTGTGTGAAAATTGGGCCAACAGATTACACCATGTATGTGCCAGCCACAACGTCCAATGCCCGAAATCATATTCCAAACATGAATGCCAAAATGTTGTGTGAAAAAAAGCCAATGTCATTCATATTATACACAAGTTCTTTGTTTAATCTCCGTTTAAAGTTCTCCGCCTCTAGAAAAAAAAAACAATTACCTACCATAAACGCCAAAAGTCACCTGTAGCCTTACTCTATTTATTTAAAATTGCAAAAACAATAGCACCTAGGCGCTTCTATACTTAGAACAGGGAACCCTTACGACAAGGAAACTATTTATAAAATTGGCGATTGTCGGACAACATTGAGTCAAAGTACACTTAGCAACAAGGCGAATAACAAATACATACTCGTACATAAGAATACATACATAAGAACTCTTTTGATTTAAAGATTTATATAGCCAAACTGCAACACTTTGAGCATGTCTCCAGGGGATAACGACTCCATAAAGCGGCTGGTCGTGCAGAGAAAAGTGGAGGGAATGAGATCTAGTGGCAGGACACCTATACGCTGTACTGATCACGTAAAATCCGCAGTAGCAATTCACATATCTGAATGCGCTAGAGTCTAGACTATCTGCCAACAAGATGGCGGGAGATCGTGCGGTGAGCTGGACACAAGAGAGAAACGACAAAGTGGAAAGCCATAGGATTGTCTCTCAACATCTCGGTCCTAGAATGTACAACAAAGTAAGTAGGTAAATCTAAAATAACATAATAATCATTTTTACTTACCTCCAGTATCTTTAAAGCGGTTCCCAACTGTTTTGCCTTATTAACTGAGTGGAACGTGAACTATTGAATTAGGAGAATCAAAAAGTCTTTTGAGTGATATTATATTGATTTAAACTAAATATTAATTTAATAATGTAGAGTTGACTAAGCTTTTTACAATTATCGAGTAAGAGTTGGTGCGCATAGAGTGCACTGTCGGTTAAAACCTCTAAAACAGAGCTTATATGTATGTGTTTACGAACGATGGAATTTTAAGACCACAAAGATTTCAAAAACATTTCAAAGCCAAATGAACACTTAACGAAGAGTGCCTTCGAATAGACTTAGATAGCAAACTGTTCTGGAACTAACATCTTGACAAAAAACTACGGCTTACAACCAATATAACAAACTGCTAGACAATAGATGGGATGACTCCAAAAAATACGCTATTACATATTACCACCGTACAACCCGGTACTTTTATTAAATCAATTCAATAAACTTGCAACTATGTGAACAAAGGTAGCGATTAGGCCGAATCCCTTGGAAAATGACAAACATGACGCAAAATTGTACGAGAGTTGCCGTTACATTAATAGTTCGGAGGTAGTTGGTGTTTCCTACATACTCGTACTACAAACACACTAATAAACTCACGTCTTTTTCCCATGGGGGTAGACAGAAACTACAGAATGCCACCTGCTACGACAGCCTTCCCTATTCACGAGAAATATCCTACGGTCCCATCTCTGCGTCCATCCTGAAAAAAGTCAGCTTTTTTTTTTTTTTTTTAGGTAGGGCCACTCGCAGTTCAGCACTATAAGGCTGTTTACTGCTTAACCGGTCGATCCTGTGGTGACCTTACAAGAAGGCCCCCAGCCAGGGCTAACTACAAGTTACATTTAAACGACCGCTCGCTAAGGGCGCCCCCTGTGGGGCTCGTACCTCGGCTTAGGGCGTCGTTGAATACTTAACAAAAACAAAGGCTGGGTCTCGTTATTATTATGTCGGGGGGTTAAAACAAAGGCTGGGTCTCGTTATTATTATGTCGGGGGGTAAGAAAAAAAAAAAAAAAAAAAAAAAAAGTCATGACTGATAAGATGAAAAACCTACCGCCAAACACATTTGCAAAAACTCTATTATCCAGGGTAAAAGGGACATCGACCGACGCACAACCTGATACCATGAGAGAGGTTTAAGATTTTGAACTGAACTTTGACTGAACTTGTCGTCGGATTTAACTGTAAAAAGCCAGTGAGATTTTTTATCATAACGAAAAATAACTTCCCTTTTCCATTAAAATCTTATTGGGTTAAATAGAAATCATGGTTTTGTATTGTTTAAAGTGAAAGATGCATCGGTAGGCCAATTTTAAACGTTCTCCAGCAGCTATTTAATTCCGTCATACCCGAGAATGAAACACCGAATACAGAGGTGTGGTTAGTGGTGGTGCGGATCTTCAAAAAGGGCACACAAGGCAACACACTGTTGTCTAACTACAGACCCATTTTAATTTTGAGTCATGTTTATTAGTTGTTTTGTCATGGGCAATCTGATTGAAATTCATTGTTTACTAATGAGTGAACATTGAGTTTTGAACTAGGATGACCGGCTGGTTAATTTAAGTCTACATCTAAAATGTTAATGTTAAGATAGTAATGTATAGTATAATTTTAGTTTTTGTGAATATCATACGAGCGCTTCTCGCCATCAAACTGCCAAGTTTGGCGAGACAAAATATTGTAAGATAAAATTAAACATTAAGAAATAAATAATTAAAAAAAAAAAAAAAAAAAAATTGAATGAAAAGCACAAGGATAAGCCATGACGTGATTTAGGACTAAGGATTCCGGAATATACTTTTGATCCGGGTTGCATATACCCGTGGGATAATTTCAGACCTCCGGCCACGCGGGAGTAGACGCCAGCATAAGCGAGTCTCGTTTTATTGAGAACAAAAACGAAACATACCTTCATCTTGTACTGGGTTATTTGTGGCATTTTAGAGCTGCAACGGCTAAGTTACGGCTTGAAGGACCAACTTATGACCTGTTTGGTCATAGGTTGGTCTTTCAGGATTTCTTTTTTCGCTTTCCAATACATCCCCGGAGCACTCCGCACTCCGGAAATAGTATACAACGACTTCCAGCCTCCCCAACAAACCAGTTTCAGCACCATAGAACACATACACACACGCTATGGCAGATTGTACAGAATTCCGAAGAGTATAATCAGCCCCTGCTTAGCGTTTGTGGACTATGAGAAAGCCTTTGATATGATCGAGATTTCGAGATCAAATTGACTATCTATACATCGAAGTGCTGAAGTGTTTGTACGAAAATGCCACTATGTCACTCCGTATTCAAGACCAGATCTATCCAGCTGGAGCAAGGCGTAAGACAGGGAGATGTGATATCTCCGAAACTGTTCACCGCGGCATCAGAAGACCTTTTCAAGCTTCTGGGATGGAAAGAACTCGGTGTCACCTTTTTGATTTGCTGACAATATTGTAATCTAGGCTCATACCCTTGAGGAGCTCATTACAATGCTTGATGGCCTAAGTAGTCTCTCAAAAAGTTTGTGTTCAAATTAACTTAGACAAGACGAATACCATGTCAAATAAACATGTTGTACGTGGCAACCTTCAGAGGAGTGGTCCTCTGAATGTTGGAGACGATACACACAAAATTGTTAGCGATTATATTATACTTTAGACATACGATACAGCGAGGTAGGTCCAACTTCGAGAAAGAGGTCAATCGTTGAATCCAACTCGGCTAGGCAGCCTTCGGGAAGCTACGCTACAACTTTCACGTCCAAAATACTGTCTGAAGACGAAAATCTTCAACTAGTGTATATTGCCAGTGATAACATATGGATTAGAAATGAAGTCAAATATAAAGGACCTCATAAGAAAGCTCAACATCAACCAAGGGGAAATCCGCAAAAGAACCAAAATAACCCACATAGACTGAAGAATTGCCAAACTTAAGTGGCGGTGGGCGGGGCATATTGCTCGCGGAATAGATGGCCGGGGGGTACCCGTGTTGCGACCGCGTACTGAAAGACACACCGTGGGTAGGCCCCCCACAAGGTGGACCAATGGTCTGGTGAAGATCGCAGGAAGCCGCTGGATGAGGGCAGTGCAGGACCGATCGTTGTGGAAATCTTTAAGGGAGGCCCATGTCCTGCATTGGACGTCTTTTGGCTGAAATGATGACGATGGAACATTTGGATTGTTCACGAATTTTTTTATAGTCCAAATGGCCACGCAATTGTAATAACCGAGATTTTTTCCTGAATCTTCTCATATGCAAAACATCTTTTCTCAAAACGCCTTAAATTCACAAAAAATCGTGGCTGCAACTTTATTGCAAGTCGTGGATTTAAACTGAAGGGACAATAAATAAAATAATACAAATATAGTTTACGCAAGCGAAGCTGCTGGCAGGAATCTAGTTAAGAATAAATGAACGCCAACACACAGATAAGCTCTGAGAGGTTTTCGTGTATGGCAAAACATTGAAAAAATTAGAAAAGTGTGGTGGAAATAAATGAATAATAAAACTAATGGTACGAGCAATAATTTACGGGTAAATGAGAGCCTAAGTGCAGACAATAAAGTTCACATACTACTACTCCCAAGGCTGGGATCCAGACATAGCTTAAGTAGTAAGTAGCACGAGTATGCCTCTTCTGAGAGTGGGCCATATCCCACAACGTGGGCGTTGGTCGCTTGATTCGAATCTCTATCTATATAAATGATGATGTAATATGATGATTCAAACTCACAATTTTCTTGCCAGCTTTGAGAACAGTCGTCAGTGCTTTAGCACGATTCTCTGGTGCATACTATTGGATTAAATAAACAAATTAGTTCAGAAATAATAATAAGTAAATATCACAAAGTTGAACATCTCACGTGACAGAGCATCGAGAGTTTTTAAGATTGCATGTATCACCGCATGGCAACAAAAAGTAATACTTACAATGTCAAAATTAAGAATAATGGATACACGCGACATTTTTGACAAATAATGATGATCGTTCAGAAGCAACTAAACGATCTTCGATTATAAGAGAAGAAAACTGCAGTACTTAGTTTAATGAAAAAGAAGTATCAAACTTACCGCTTTCTTTATGAGTACGATGATTCTACCAGCAATCATGGCAAAAAATTGGCATACCGCCGCTAGCTTATCATCGATCTGATCGAGTGGAATAATTCTGGCTCGAAAGCTAAAGAGACCCAATATCGAACACCTTCTTTTCATGTTCAACTCATCTTTCTTCTACTTGTTTTATATTTTTTTACAACGGCGGTTAAAATCTACCAAAAAAAACACAATTCATTAAACATTGTCATATTGTGATGAAAAATTAAACAAAATAATTGTTTGCAGTGTCGTCAAAAGTCTACAACAACTGCTTGGTGCCTTTTTGTCTGCCTGAGCTTACACCTTAGGGCTTTACCTCAGGGTAACTGATAAGGGTAGGTCAACATTATAAGTGACTATAACAAATAACACCAGTACTTCGGAATGGGGTTAAACAATTAAGATTAAATCTATGGTAGGTACGTATTTAAATATATTGTGGGTGAGAGAGAGCAAGATTTTGAGGAAGACAAAGACGAAGTAGGAAGATGGTAAAATGCACAACGCTATGTAAAACCGTTAGGCGTTAAAATTGAAATAAGAATAGTTGTGACTCATCCTGGTATTTGATTTATCACAATATTTAACTGAGTACCTAAACTGGGAGTCTTTATTGAGAAACTTAACCTCAGGAGTTAGACACCACAGGGTACGGAGGTGGCTTAGCGTTCGCTGCTAAAGACGGCATTGCCAACACTTTCCATACAAACGAAGTATGGCAGTCAGTGATAATATTAATCAGGCCTGTGACAACTGTAACTTGCAAGGAATTGCTGCGATTCCGTACTCCATGCTAGGTACATTTTTCATTATATTGTTTAATCTATGCGTTTAAAGGTGGGTACTGACCGGTGTAACGGACCGTAATGTACCATTCGCAGCGAGCATTTTACGTTACGCCTTCTTCTAAACTCCGTGGAACATGCTCATTTCGAAGTATTTGCTCGCCCCTGTTTCAGATTCGTTGCCACTTTAACACGCAAAAGATTCGCCATAAAACCGGGTGGAGCACACGCAGCGAGAAACGAGCCGCTCGTTGCTCGTAATGAGCGCCTTATGTCCCCGTACTGGCTAAACGAACACTCGCTGTGTAACACGTTACATTACACTCCGTAACACCGGTCAGTACCCAGCTTACCAGGTATTTACTATTCCTTCGTTAGATTTAGACCTTAATTCTTTTTATGGTGTTGGCGAAGTTAACTGAGATTACTTTTGTCTTATTCATATACATAACATAATATGTTCTTAGTTTGGTTGGACCACTTTATTATTTTTTAAGAGTTTTTAGATTTTTAGTTTTTATTTATTAATTTAACACAGATTTTAAACTTTTATGTATGACATACTTAAATATGACATTGACGTATGACTTTTGAGGGGAAATTGTGCTGGACATTGGTCACAGAAAAGTTTTCTTTATCTCAATTTATAGGTGGCCAGTGATGTAAGACGCGTTACCGACCTTTTTACAAATCTTCTGTATATCAATGGGCAGTAGGTACATTTTAAGTGTTTTAATTATATTTTAAACAGTTCTTTAAACTAAAAAGAGATGAGAGAACCTGGTTTTGTATGAAAAACTTAAAACGTCAAATAGTATCTTTTGCTGGTTGATGCAATCACGCAGTGGGTAATGACGGTTAAGACGTAGGCCAAATACCTGAGCAGGAGTGACTTTTTTGAATAATTATGTGTTAAATTCTATGCCAGCTAAAGGTAAATGCACTCTCCGAACGAAAAATTTGCGACCATAGAGTTCCTTTGATATTGTTTCGCCATCCATTTAAATTGAAAGCATAGCCAAAAGGCTATGCTTTAATGCGGCTTATAAAGGGACCTAAAAAGGTCCCTTTATAAGCCACGTAGCAGTTTTTTGTGAAACACTGATCAAATTTACTTCAAAGGGCGTCAATATTAAATTACCGAACTAGGTGTTGAATAAAATTTTATCAATTTCTCGTGGCATATGTCGCAAGGGTCGATTTTCAAAGTTAAACAATGCTTGCCAAGGTCACTACGTAGATGCGTTACATAGCGGGACCCCTCCGTGCTTCGGAAATCACATTAAGCCGTTGGTCCCGGTTGTCATTTCTGAAGTACGAATGACGACCGAGACAGGCCAAAAGCCCAAAAGTCTGACAAGCTGTCATAGAAACTGGGTTGTAGAGGTCAGATAGGCAGTTGCTTCATAGAACTTACTGGTATTCAGCTGTGTCTGGTTAGACTGGATGACCCTAACATTGTTGGTAAAAGTCAATAAATAATATAATTACCGTCCCGTCTCCCTGAGTGTTAACCAGATACTAGGGTGTGGAAGTCAGATAGGCAGTCGCTTCACGTAAAACACTGGTATTGAGTTGCATCCGTTTAGACTGGACGGTCTCAACATAGTTGGGGAAAGGTTGGGTAGATGTCGAATCATCCTAAAGGATCCTTTATGATTGTACTTACCTGGTGGTAGATCGCCTGACAGCACGAGATTAAGAGCTTATAACTATATATAGGGTTTGAGGACGAGGGTGTAAAAGTTCCTTATCCACCATTAATAAGGGAAAAAGGGGTCCGACCAGACGGATGCTGTGTTTTGTGGGCTACTGCCCTACGGATGCTGTTGAGTTTTATGCATACAGGTTCAATTGCGCAGATAACTTTAATATCGCGATCTAGAATGCGTCGGTTTAGTTCGTATGTGGCGAGATAGATGTCGCTACACTATTAATAATACGGCTTCGGTGATTTATTTATATCTTAACTTCTAATAAACTAAAAACTATGTTTCGAGCATAAATCAGTTTGCCATTTATTTAATCGTACATCCTCGCTGGTATAGTGGTTGCATGCACTACTGAGAGCTGACACTGAGATCCTGGGTTCGATTCCCGAGTTGAGTTAATTGATATTGGGTTTTTCCGTCTGAGTATCAGCATAGAGTTTGATATTTTACTGGTCGTTGGCAATAGGCTCGCCCCCTATTACATGGGACTTAAACGTAACTTGCAAAATGTAGGTGTAAGTACACCTGTGCCTTACTCTTCTGAAAAACCAAGTTGAATATATTGTATCTTATATATATATCTTATTATATAATAATATGCTATCTTATTAATCGTACAGTAGGCTGGAAGTTAGTGGTAGAAAACACTGTATAAGCTAGCCTCTGTACTCCTTACACTAATCCAGCTCAAGATCTAAGCGTTACCACCGACGCGGAGTCGACTGTACCTTTTCATAATAAAAGTATTTCACCATGCCAATACTGACATCGCATTATATCGCCTCGTACGAGTTTTTATTACACTTATTCGATCTCATAAACGAACACTGAGATACGTCAATTTGTGTGGAATAATTGTGTTTCTCATTTTGCCAACAGATGGCACTTATTCAGCCTCAGTAGAAATTGAAGTTCACGCTGAACCAATCGATAAATTATAAAAACTCGCACTATACCAATTTCAATAACGTATCTCAGTCCAAATCTGGGGATCGATCTTTGTACGTAACCAATCAATGGCCGAGTTTGCAATCTGTAACCTTGAGAAAGCGAATCAGATGCAGCAGTTTAAGATCACGGATTGATATTAGGATTGAGACAAGTTATTGAAATAGGGTAGTGTCCTAAAAAAATCTGTATACGTATTTTTTCTTTTGTCACGTAAACAAAAAATGACGAAGATATAGTGCGTTAAAATTTCGCAAGATATTATGCCTTGTGACACTTTTTATGAAGAACGAAATGAAGACGTCACAAGGTCCTTTTACTGAACTTTGATGTGCTATATCTTTGTCACTTTTTATTTATTAAGGTAAGCAAAAAGTACGTTTCCAATACTTTTGCTAATCTAAGTGACGGGTCAAATAGACTTATTATATTTTTACCTAAGACACATCCCCATTCGCAGTGGGGTCATACAGATACTTGACAGATTTCTGGTTCTTGAAAGTACACGTGCCATATTAAGCAAACACCACCTAAGTAGTGACAAATACGTAAGTTAGTCATGTGTCTACTTAAAACTTACTTTTCAACTCGGTGCCTTTGCCAATAGATCTTCTTCTAGGTGACACCTCCCTGTCTCTGGCGACAAGAAAACTTAGATTAAAACTTGGGAATAACGTAAAAACTTTAACAAATAGTGTAACTTTGTATTACTTTTTAGGTTTCCTAGAAATGCTGTGTCAAGAGACGGGAAACACGACAAACGTTTCTGTTAATCTACGTTTTGCGTAGAGCAACAGCGCAAGTGTCGCGAATAACAAAACTTTTATAGTCTTGGAAATTAATTTAATTTAAATCAAGGCACTTTTCTATTTATTAATTTTTTGAGCATCTCACAATGCAACAGTTGAGCTTTAGACATGCTCAACCGGAATTTCCTGCGGGGACTTACTAAGTTAAGGCCTCCAGCCAGGCATAGAAAACCTTACAAACTAAGCGGCTACACTCTAAGGGCATCCTCTGAGGGGTACGGGCCTCGGTTTAAAGCATCACTGGGAGAGGACAGCTAACTAAAGGGACAGGCTGGGTCTGATCGAGGCACTTTTCATGGACTATCATCGCTGTATATAAAAAGAAACCGCTTTGTGTCCGCAAAACTCGAAAAGTAGTAGCTAGATTATCTTGAAATTTTTACACAACGTTATATTTTAATAGAAAACCGTTTTTATTTATTTTTATACCGAAGGTTCCACAGAAACGGATGGTTCCAAGTATTTTGCGAGGTTTAGATAAAAACGATTTGACAAAAGAAAAGGATTAAGAAAAAGGCCTTTGTCCTACAGTTGGACAGTAACAGGCTGGTCTTATTATTAAATCTTTTTTATTTCCTTTCAGTAGATGTTATAAATAATCCATATATCTACTAATATTATAAATGTGAAAGTAACTCTGTCTGTCTGTCTATCTGGCTGTCTGTTACCTTTAACGCAAAATTCGCTGAACCGATTTATTTAAAATTTAGTATGCGGATAGTTTGTGACCCTGGGAAGGATAGTTTTAATCCGCGACTTCGCCTGCATCAGCGATAAACGACATTCACGCGGAAGAAGTTGCGGGCCAAAGTGACTACAAGATATAGTTTTCACCGACCAGAAATTCACCATACGGAAATATCAAATTAAAGAAATATTTACGTCAAAAAAAATAACAACTGGCGATATTCAGTTAAGTACCGGAACAGAGAGATTGTGTGAACGCCATTTATATTCTGGATTCCTACAGAGCTTTGCACTCGGACAAAATTTAACCTGTCAATGCCCTCAACGATTAGAAGTACATAGTTCTGACGTGCCGGCTCCGATTCCGTTTTGCGAGTCTGTATGAGAAACGTACCTAAGTGTTCCAATTTATGTCATGGCTAATCTACAGACGGGCCACTGTTCGGCTCTCGTGTGAAACGTCAAAGAGTGATCGGATTAAAAGCCGAGTGCCCAATCGAAACCCATGAGTCTGAGAATCGGAGATGCCGGCCGGAAATTTGAGTGGGGCACGGTAGTAGTCAGAAGAGCGGATATTTGGATATTATGTTTGCTGACTTTTTAGGAATTCGGGAACATTTCGGCAAATGTTACGGTTGTAATATTTCTTCTATATCTAGTTTACTAGAACGTTAATAACTGTACCTACGTTCAACGAATTTATTTACTCATAAAGAACAATAAAGTTCACTCAAGAATGAGCTCAAATAAAATAACACGTAGATAAAGTATCATACAGCAATCGACCAATTCTAATATATTTCGATTTAATACACTGCAAGCGATTTGCTTTCCCTGATATTATTTGGTAGATTGTTGAATAATTTTGCTCCCGCATATGTGCTAGTTTACCATAGTTATACCTACTGTATAGATTCAAGTTCATCAAACTTATCAGACAGACTTGCAGTGCTGCTGGGGAGTTTGCTGGGCCACTTCATCCCGAGGAAAACACTAGGAAGTGGGAGACGGTCTTATGTAATTTTCAACGTTCAAAAAGTGCTAATTCTCTGCCTAATTTTGATTTTTTTTTGTCCACCGAAATATCAGGGTAACTGATTTATGAGACATCTCATATTCTGTGGTTCCTCCGATAATTTTAAGATAAAGTATTCAATCCTTACTCGTTCAATCCAAGCCGAAGCACAGGGCCAGCCGACCTGAGCATGGTGTGAGCATCAGCATTGCTCATGACCTTGGTAGGCCGGCCATTGATGGAGGATATCACATCGCCCTCCCGGATGCCGCTCAGCGAAGCCTTGCGGCCAGGATTCACCTGGAAAAAGAGGAAAAAATGTTAAGATACTGTGTTACTGGGCTCGGATGAGATTAGTAGAGCCAAGAAATCATGCAGAAAAGGGAGGCGTTCGACTCAGCACTGGGTGGAACTAGGCTGTCAATGATAATGTGGAGTTATTACTAATATTATCCCACTATGTAGTCTCTCAGTGAAAATTCTAGAGGGACTTAGGGATTTTTTAATAAATAATGTAGGTACAGTCAAGGAAGTTAATTGTTTATCAAATTGCGAGACTTCGCCAAATTGAATATAGCTACCACATCTATCAAATAATGAAATTTACATACGGACAGTTAAAGTTGGAAGGTACAGATGCAGCACATCAAGCTATCCTAAACTGTCAAATTTGCCACGGTCCAAGCCGGGGCGTATGGCTAGTTTGTAATAAAGTTGGAAAACTATCAAAGGAAGTTGACAGATCGGGCTAGCTTGATGTGCTGTCTCTGTTCTATAGTAATTTGACAAACAATTAATTTCTCTGACTCTAAATAGGATGTAGCTTTAGTACAATTAAATGTCGGAAGTGCCACCGGACTTCACACATCGTGCGTTGAGCATGTAATTGGCTTAGTGTCTGATGCAGATATTATAATCATTTTATTATGAGAGTGACTCATAAAATGTTTACTTTGCACATGGCTTGCTAAGTGGCTGAGAACATGAACTGATATGAGTGGCAGGTAATAGCTACAAGACTTTTTTAAATTTTAATTTTCAGCCTGTATTTCTCTTTACGAATATCGTGTTTAACAATAACAGTGTTGTGGAGATCAGTTTAAAACTCGCTCCAAGGTACCTAATACTTACAAGTACGTTTGATAAAAAATACTGGTATTCAGCTGCACCCAGTTATACTGGACGAAAACTCCATAGATTGGAAAGAACTAGGCAGCTCAAAGTGACTTTTTATAAGAACAGTTTTCCAATACCACTTTAATTGTATAATAAATAACACGCTTGAGAATGTTGTGTAATTATTAGACGCTTGCAAAATTCGTTTGGCATAAACACAAAGGGCTTGTGGTTTCCTAGACTCTGCCGCACTAACATACAATGCAGGGTCCTGTTAAACAGTATCTTTTTAACTATATTTGGAGTTTTTTAAACTAGTAAATACCTATTTGGACTTTTTAATGTTATAATTACTGTTTATTCTCGAACTTACTTATAAAAAATATATAATATTAGTGTGTCTGAGAGTTGAGCAATAGCTATCTATAACGCACAGTAGCGCCTGCCAAAATGTGAATAGCATCTTGTATTGAATTCACCTAATTTACAAAATTAGGAAAATAATACCATTTACGCCACTCCATAGTAATAAGGTCAGGTTTAAAATGCTTTTAACACACGATGGTTTTTATAACGGTAAAGAACTGTTCTAACAAAATTACAGTCAAGGAAATGTAAGGTTGAGCAACTTAAGTTCTATATTTGGTTGCCCTCATAACTAACTACACTTTACCGACTATGCAACTTAAAAACACGTTTTAATAGTTTTTGTTTGTGGAGGGTATTGTTGAAAAATTATGAAGATCATGAAATAAACTGTGACATGAAAAAAAAATCGTCAAGATTTATAAAAACAAAAAACAAACCCTGAACAATACTTTTAAACGGTTTTATGGCAAAAGTCAGTGAAAATGATGGCATCACACGTCGTTAGACTTAATATGTCCAATATTGAGCTTAGTTCTCTAAAGACATAAATAGGTATTAATGTTTTTTGCAATTGGAGTTTTTGCTAGCGGTCCTAAAAACGCTCTTAAGTTAAATTGCTACGATATAGGAATCGATTTGTAAATTGCTGTACATAATATTACCATCACTGTACATTCTATAAAATATTATTATCAGAAAGTAAAGGTAGCTACAAATATTAAACCTAACAAGGGTACAGACCGCTAAACATCAATACAAATGGAGAACCCATAGAGCAGGGTCTAAAGAGCGGGTGCGAGAGAGATAGCTTGCAAACAAAACCTTTCCATATTTGATTTTACGTAACCTCCATATAATTTTATTGGTAAGTACTGAACAAGGCAAGGTAAAGTTACAAACCGCATTGGGGTCCCTCCGCCTAGCCGCCGGTGAACAAAACTTCAACATTTCCTGGGGGGACTCTTCCCTTCGCACATACACAACAAGCCGCAGGGTCACAAAAACACTTAATACACTCACACACGCGAGTTCACGTTGAGAAAGGTCATTGTGACGACTTTATTCTACGACAGACACAAAAAAAAACAATCACAGATTTATTACTTGATTAAAAAAAAACTGAACTGAATATAACTGGCTGGATTTATATAAAACGAAAAACAAAATAAGGTCAGTACTCTGCCCAAAATAGAGAGAGGCCCGAAGAAAGTCGTGAACGACACTAAGGCGAAGAAGGTAGCACGCGAACTAACCAATTGTATAGAAACATTATATGGGCATTATAGAAAATGCATGCGCGGTAGTCACACACCCATTGTTATGTTGCCCATCACTCGCTTCGAATATTAATCTTGTGGTAGGTGCGACCGAGGCCTAAGACCGCCTTCAGTCATGCGATCGTGCTAAAGGATTATGGTGCCTGATAGGGCAATGAACTTCGGACTTACATTGTATGGAAATAATATATGAGATTAGGATACAGGCGAATTTTTCAAATTGTTGTATTAATTATGCTACGATAAGAACTTTTATTTAGAGGTTATATGTAATGTAACACCACGCCAGTATTCCCAGAAGGGTTAGACAGAGGTAATGTTTAAGTCTGATGTAGTAAGGGGCGATCGTATACCACCAACCGAGCAGAAATCCAGAAAACTCATCTCAGAAAACGCGAATGTAAAGACCTCCTCTTAAGTAACTTTAATTAATCAGCGGAGACCTATTATTGTTAGCAATAAGCCCTATCCGTCGCTGTAGATTACCTGCGGTACACTTTTGTTTATAGAACAAAGGGACTAAGATATCTGAGATATTTGACGACCGATGTGCGCAGCGGGCGAAGGTCCGCCTGCAACGCAGGAGGTTGCGGGTTCGATTCCCGCCTTGGGACAAATGTTTGTACGATCTACAAAGATTTGTTCCAGGTGTTCTGGGTGTTTGCTATGTATAATAAAAAATATCTATCTATGTAATGTATTGTATTAAGTATATCAGTCCTCTAGTACCCATAACACAAGCTCTGCTTAGCTTGGGGCTAGATGATGGTGTGTGGATTGTCCAGCAATATTTATTTATTTATTTATTTATCTAGAAAACCAAATGAAAGATTGTACCACGAAGGTGGACAGAGTCGTCTATTTGGAAAATAAAACATTTTAAAAATAGAATGCTTGTACAGCCGGTCGGTTAAGTAACGATGAAGTGAGCTGACAGCGTCAGTCAGCTTATGAAAGACACTGAGAACTCACTTCACCCAAGTTTTCTCAGGGAGATTTACTACAGAATAGCACTGCAACAATACCTGTGGGTGTGATATTTTGCACGAATATATACACATTTGTCTGCACTACCGAATATTCTCCGGTGCGCTAACAACAACAAACTACGATCAGCAATTCAATTTCGTAACTGTATTATGGCAATATGTCCACACGCTTGCTAATTGTTGCGGTCTATTAGTTCACCCGGACCTCTACGGGCTGATAATGACATTTCTATATTAATGACCCCAGAAGCTTTTGCCAAAGACCTTATTGATTCTGTACAAAACAAAAGAAGTCTAACAAAGACCAGCCATAAGAAGGTAGAACAGTTGCAGTTAATCTATGAATATGGTAAAGAAAGGGCGATTGTAAGCTCGTGTAAGGCGCAGGACGCACAGTAAGAACGTAAGTGTAGTAAAAACTCTAAGTGTGTATTAATTACTCATTTGTGTATTGTAATCTTCGTCATTGTAATGTCTGTTTTTGAAGAGAAATAAAAGAACCATGACTTATTTTTTTTGCTCTTTTTATATTTAATTTACGTCGGTATGACCATTGTCTTAAGCCCTTTTTGTGTGTCCTAACGAGTCCTTACTCGTTGCAGACAGGGTAGAGACGAGACACGGACGTGGCTTTCGAAATCATATGCATGAATAAAGCATAGTTTTGAAAATAAAATATGTTACTCGCTGATACTCGTATCTAATGTAGCTTTCCATAGATGAATTATTTTTTTAAATCGGTTAAATGTCGTATATAAACTGCATCGGTTCGTAAGGGTAAAAGTAGAAGGGTTATATTTTTTTGCTGCACTTGACTTGTAGTTTTTGAGTTTATCCATTCTAAACAAGCAATCAAACCTTTCCTCTTAACCCCATTTTATCCTTTACTCTTTCTACGAAACTAATATTATACTTTTAGTTTAGATCAACGAGATATGGCTAGGTAACACATTTGACGCGACATCAGCGACGTCTACGGTACGTGGTATGCACCCCGTGCCCCATCCGCACCCACGCTACGTGACTACACGAGGACAGGGCGTTCCCTGTCCTCGCCCCGTCATCGTCAATGCCACGCACTTCCGTATTCTGCGATAGGATAAGGACGACGAAGAGTCGCGTCTGCGCCCCTTCCACTCCATATGTTTTGTATTGCTAGAAAGATGTCTAGCAATACAAAACCTATAAAGTACATTTTACATGAAAGTCCATTTAAAAGATACCACATCCGCGCCCCGTCCTCGCCTTACGACCTCTCTATGTGGCCTTCGCCTAAGGGAAATTCAAATTGTAAGTGCAAGCCATTGTTTCAAGACCATGTAAGTCGTCGAACAAAGAGCTCAACCATGTAGCAAACGTTCGAGCTTAGTTACAGATTAATGGCATTTCTTCGAAACGGTAAGAGTTTCCTCGATATATGGAAATTGCAGATCGTGGTGTCAATAATTTTATTTACGGTTCAAGTTCGTTATGAACGTGTGGAGTTTTATGTCGGAATTCCCTGAAATTAAGTTAACGTAGATAAGAAGCTTCTCGTTTCTGGTGTCGCTAAAATTTTAATGAATATGTGGCAATTTTTTTGTAGATGATGAGTTTGTATCGGACTATCGGTGTTTTTTCAGAGTACTCATGTAGGGAAACACCACCCTTATTCAAATCTAGTTTATTTATTCAATTTTATGACGTGTAAAAGTGTGTCATTAAACCCTATTTACAGGAATAAATATAATTTCATTTCATTTCACTATTTTATACTGTAGCGACATCTATACCGTCACCTATGAACTAGTGTCGTATCGTAGATCGCGAATACAAAATTATCCCCGTGATTAACATACTTACATATAGAATCTCAACATCCAAATGTTTTTTCTTTCTTCTTTTTTCATAGGTATGTCATATGCCTATATGCTGCCACAATATGTTGATTTTCTTAATATTACTTGAATGCCTCGTAACTAGACATGTTCCCGAAACAGTGGTGAACACAGAACATGTTCGAGGCAGAACTCCTTACTTGAAGTGTTCCGTCTTCCAGATTGTTATAATTAAATGCACAACTTGCGAACGGTCTCTTGTTAGTGCAATTAAATCAAGAGTTGCAGTCGCAACAACTTAATTCGTTTAAAACTTACATTTGTGTGGAATATTTAAATTATATGTGAAATTTATTTAGTTTGGAAATGAATTTTTTTTAGGAATTCAGCATACTGCTTTGATGTTTCTTAATCTGTAGGTAGATATTTTTGAAACTGATAGGTGGTCGATCATAACGATATCCCGTTATTCTTCGTGTTTCAAAATAAACGTAGATAAAGTTATGCCAATCTTACCACTCGAAAAATTTAGGATAAATCTAAATATTATACAGATTGTAACTTTATTTAAGAGAATTTTTAGATTAAAATGTAGTATTGTTCTTAGGTGTAAAACCAGCGTGTCTTTTCTAAGGTAGTCTATTCCACATTAACTCCTCTTCTTCCTCATTAGTTCTTTAAAACATCACGGCCGTAATCCCCGAAGGGTAAGGCAGAGGCGTACCTGTACTACATCCACATTTCACCATTTATGTTAGTTCTATGTCGAACATTAGGTAATTACTTAGCTGCTCAGTATAAAAAAACAAATTAATGACAATAAAACAAATGATTTCCAACGCAGATAATACAATTTAATCAAATCAGTTAAAACAATGCGCTCACAAAGCTCGCTATAAAGAATATGTTGCGGGATCGGAGCACCTACAAGAAGACAAGGCCAGTCACCATTTCAATTGAACCTCAATCTCAAACTACACCAGTAGTGATGTCCACAAAAAACGAGTAAATGGTGAAACTATCAAAGGTCTACCGTTATTGGGCAGTTACTTAACTACGGAGTCCAATGCAAGGCACGTGTCTCTCGTGACTCCACGACGCACGTGCGTGGCTTCACGATCGTACACTCAACGTACTACTCCAATCCTAAGCCCAATTTATCCTACTTATTTCGGTATATTCTGTGCACTTTTATCTTGTTTTTACCTTTGTATTCGAAGGAAAAACGCTACCGGTATAAATCAATACAATCTAATGGATTCCCGGTAAACGAAATGCTTCCCGACTTTCTGGTAAGAAATGCCAGACGTGGTTTTTCTAAGAATTTCAAATAGTTTATAAGAAGCTGTTTTAGAAATTAATAATAAAACGGTTAGCAGCGATTAGCTCGAAAGTCTCCTGTTCATAAATGTTGTCAATTACAATCCATAATTATTATGAATCTTCTAACCTTCTAAAATTTAACAGTGTTTACAATTACGCAAAGATTAAACAACTTAATTAATAATTAATTCCAGACTCTAGAAGCACGTTAAACAACCCTTCACCGCTCCGTTTTACGCCTTACGCGATAAAGCGCGTAAACGTAAAAGTTACATGACAATTTTCTAAATGAGCACGTGTAATTGTTGCGCGTAAGTATAATTTACGCGCGAACAAACGGCAAAGCGTCGCAATCTCTGCGTAATGACGCTTGCCCTTTGACTTTTAGCGTCACCCCGTGGACTGGAAATCAAGGGTGTCGCCGCACGGCTGGCTGGAAACGACAGGTAGATTGTTTAGTAATACCACCTACCCTAATGACACCGACGTGTTGTTTTATTTCGTAGAAGAGACGATCTTAACAGAGAGTGTTTATGAAATATGGGAAAAAGGGCTTAGTGAACTAATATTGAAGTTTGTAACCCTGACTTTTAATTTGTAGGTAAGGATATCATCTTAACTTTTTCTGTATGTCAAACATACTTCTCCATTTAAAACATATACAACTAAAATAAATCAAATGCAAAATTTAACTGTGGAATACATAAGAACAAATGGTCGGCTAACATTAGTTTACTTGAAGAAAACACCTCATCAGTGCTAATAAGGTCGTAAGTTCTATTACCTGACTTCAGTTCGTAGAAATAATTTCCCGTGAATAGTGGACAAATAAAATAATTTGTAGCAGTCTTTTCTTCTAGAAGCCTCTAGTTATACAGATGGTGTAGCCCCACACACAACTTAAAAATCTTTAAACTTGTTCTAAAGGACACTTTTTCATAATACATACTTAATATTATAAATGGGAAAGTGTTTGTGTGCGTTTGTCCGTCTTTCACGCCTAAACTACGGAACGATTTCGATAAAATTTGGCAGAGATATAGATTGCACCCCGGGAAAGAACATAGGCTACTTTTTTTATCAACAAACCACGCGGGCGGTAGCTAGTTATATTATGAAAACACAATCCGCCAGTCAAGTAAGTACCTGAACTAAATCCCAGCATATCGTTAGAAGTTTGTGAGAAATTTTAAATCCTCTTCTGACGTCAGCTTCTGCGCGCTTTTCATCCATCTATCATGAAATAACAAGGATGTTTTTGTTATGAATGCACCTTAATGCGAGCTCAGTACACTACAGATAATACTCTGGATCTAGAGATGTAAAGCGCTGCTGCTGAACATGAGATTCTGGGTTAAGTTCCCCGGTCAGGCAAAGTATGTTTGGGGTTTTCTTCTGGATTTTTTGTAGGCTCGGATGATTAATGATTTTATTTTATTTCTTTATGAAGAAATTAAATTAAATAAAAACAAAGCATCGACAAATTCATCCGCATCGCAGTCAACGGGAAAATTGCCCAGAAGGCTTCCACGTTAAATGGCAATGCTGATTCCTTGGCTAAATAAAAAGCCAGCCCCCTGGTCACGTTTTATTTCTTCATGTATTAATAGTTGTACCCATTAGATAATTATACTATGCAGCCCGAACAAAATACACACAAACATAATATCTCTGAAATTGGTCCATGGTGGATGGTCCACCGCTTGAAACACAACCATTAACTCCAGTTGACTTTCTGCGTCTATTAATTTTAATATCCAAACTTTCGTGAAAACTCCTGAATTCCGAGAGTTTCAAATAATTCAGGAACATTTGAACCCAGTTCATTTTGAAACTTCCCAACCTACATTTTATGTTTCGTAATGACGCTTTCATTAAAAATAAGAAAATAATTACGTAAAAGAGTTAAATATCCCATAATTAATTCCACAGATTTCATCATTAATGATGTTACCGGTATTTTAAATTGAATTACTTTTAATTAAATTTATGGTTTCTCTAGCTCTTGCCCGGGACTTCGTTCGCGTGAATATCGGTTATCGCGGATGCAGACAAAGTAGAGGATTAAAAACTATCCTATCTCACAAATAATAACTACTAAAGATTGGTTTCAGACTATCTCAATACCAATCTTTATATAGTAGTAGTAGTTACTATTTGTGAGATGAGGTACAATATAGAGTAATGTATTATATTTTATTCTATCGATATAATTCGGTTCTGAAGATTAAGCATGAAAAGATAACAGACAGACAGACAGGTGGAGTTCACATTTATAATATTAGTATGGAAGTAAAGCTTTCGTTTCGGTAGACAATAATAGTTTGTGCTGAAGCCGCAATCTTATGCATTATATCTTGGAGAACCGAGTCTTCCCTCGGTGTCTGCAGTTTTGTTTTAAAATAGTACAAAGTTAAGTATAATTTTAAGTTTTGTACTTACACTGCAATGAACATCTTGTTTATGTTGAAATCCCAACTTTATCCGACCATATCCTATAGTGAATATTCAGAGAATTATTTTTTCTGTCCGAGAGCCTTCATGTTATTTTGACGGCGCGGTTGGCGCAGTGGCTGAGCGATGTCACGGGTTCGATTCCCGCACGGAACAGATGGTTGGCCTACAGGTAGTTGTACTGGGTCTGGCTGTTTGTGTATGTAAGTTTAAATGTTTGTAAACGCACCCACCACACAGGAGAAATTCCTAGTGTTGGCAACGCATTAAAAAATAATATATGTATTGTAAATCTCTATAAGATTTAAGAGAAAAGGT
Source organism: Phlogophora meticulosa (assembly GCA_905147745.2). NCBI lineage: Eukaryota > Metazoa > Arthropoda > Insecta > Lepidoptera > Noctuidae > Phlogophora > Phlogophora meticulosa. The sequence goes on from LR990523.1 coordinate 5,186,058, forward strand.
CATGAAACCGAAAATCCGTGTCTTTTTCAGTTTTGCCTAATATGTTATATTTTTGTCCTCAAATATCTGGAGCATGATAAAAATTACTAAGCATGTGAAATATCTGGATGCTCTTACTTATTTTTCAGACCCAAAAGAATACCATCTCATTTGTGAAGTCGTTCAATAACGTAACGTAATATCACGCCTGCATTTGTCGAATGGTTTGGCAGCAGTGTACCTTTAGTATAGGTACCCATTTTACGCCAGTTCTATTAAGTCCCATGTAATAGCAGGGCGACGTATAGCCCTCAACCGGCTCAAATACAGACTGCGGGCTGTTTCTGAGAAATCCCAGATGGACAAAACTAATAACACTTCGGGAATGGAATCTGCTGACCTCATGCTCAGCAGTGGCGCTTGCAACCACTATACCAAAGAGGCGGTTACTACAAAATCTACATGCTTGGTGGTCATGGACCTAACCTAACATTACCAGTTTGAATGTGGAATACAATTTGAGTTAAGCCTAACAAGGTGAGCGTTCATCCAGATTATCATCATCATCCTTCTGCCCTTATCTCAATATATGTGGGGTCGGCGCAGCATGTCTTCTTCTTCCATACATCTCTATTTGACGTCATCTCAAAGTCACCTTCTTTCTAGGCATATGGTATTTCATAAAATCCATCACTACTCACTACTCAAAACCTACCTCACAACATAATCCTCATTCCTTCACATCATATGTCCATACCATGACAGCCGATTTCCACACAACTTTTCGGTCACAGGCGCAAAAAACATATTTTTTTTCGTTGCGTTTTTTTTCAATTATATTGCAGTTAATCAATTTTTAAAAAGTATTTAATTAATCTCCATTAAATTATCTCGACAATAGTATGCAAAATATCTTGATTCCGTGAACTAACTAAAAAAAATTTTCGATCGTAAAGCACTCTCTGATGCTTCGCATCATAAGTCGTGCAATATCTACGTTATGTATTGTATTAAGTATATCAGTCATCTAGTACCCATAACACAAGCTCTGCTTAGCTTGGGGCTAGATGATGCTGTGTGGATTGTCCAGCATTATTTATTTATTTATTTAATTTGCACGAATTGCTCGTCTGAGTGCATTCTGTAAACTGCCTGAGCAATGTCAAATAAAAAAAACAAACTACATAGTTTTAGGCTTATGACAGGCAACAACATGACGCCTGTATTTCCCGGAGGGTTGGGCACAGGTGTACCTATAGTTGCTTTCCTAACTCTAACAATTATCCAGTAACAAATGTTTTAGTTCAATGTAATGAATGTAATGAACGAAGCAAAAGGAGTATTGAAGGTGGTTACCCATAGGCCTTTTTCCTGCAACCTCATTGGACATAAATTTTCAAAAAACACTGGACATACCAGTACCGGTACCCCGCAGCGGTGCCCTCTAACAATCCACTCAAGTTCCGCACAGTACAGTTTGCATATAAACTGGACGGCTGAAATGGGCACCACGACATTAAAAAAGATTAATGACGTCACTGGCCTGCTAACGAGCACGGCTAACCGATAAGTTTGTCTCTGGATTGCGAATATGTCACCGAAACGGTTCGCTGGATTAACTGATACGTCGAGTGTATTTAATTACGAAGTGTTTTCTGTACTAAATGGTATTTGTTTAAGTTAAAATGGCCTAGGTTGTGAGACTATGTGCAAAAAAAACATACAATCTGACTGTATTCTCCGAAGGGTTCGGGAAAGGTAGTTGTTCCGGGTCTGGTTGTTTGTGTTTGTGTCTCTAAATGTTCGTAAACGCACCCACAACGCGGGAGAAAATCCTATCGTGAGGACAAAGTATTAAAAAAAACACTGTTGTATACCACATTACGTCATGTTTAAGTCCCATGTAATAGGGGGCGGGTACAAATCCAGACTCCGAACAGCCACCGTGAAATCCCATATTGAAGAACCCTATAACACCTAACCCGACCCGGGAATTGAACCCAGGACCTTATGCTCAGTAGAAGCGCTTGCAACCACTAGACCAACGATGTTGTGACTATTAAATCTACATGGTCATTTCATGCAGCAAACTATAGGCCTAACCTAACTTATCAATTTGAATTTGGAATACAATTTATGCCAGACATTGTTGCTATGGTGGCAGGTTCCAGAAGCCCAATACAATGACATAATAATTATAATATTCCAGAACTCAAGTTCATTAGTACGACTACCAGAATTCCAATTAAATATTAATAGCTTATTTGAAGTAAATGTTAACTATTCTAATTAACTTAACCTAACAGTAAATTAAAACAAATATATAAATCATACTAGAAAGCTAAAGGGTAAGTTAACTGAAATTGACATATTGTATGTGGTTACAATTACTTATAACTTTCTAAGTTTATCTTAGACATCACCGGCATCGGTGAAGGTAAACATCGTTAGGAAACCTGTACTTATAATAAGTATAATACTGAAATCACCAACCCGCCTTGAAAAAGCGTGGTGATAACTCGTGCCTTCTTTGTACGAGAAAAGGGTCTTTGATTTGAAGTGGGTCAATTACAGATTTACAGAATGTATTTTTTATTAAGTCTGAATTTACAGAGACGTGAACAAGCGTGGTGATTATTGCTAGTGTATGAGAAGAGGCCTTTGCTCAACAATGGGACAGTAACAGGCTGGTTTTATATATTTATTATTAACAGTCAAGGAAGCAATGACCATGGGAACTATTCGCACGTCGAAAGCCGTGGCTAGGAAAGCGCTTAACGCAGACACGGAAATCCCTCATAAGCTCTTAGTGCTTGTCTAAGGAGATCTAGAGCACACAAGACTGGTTTAGTGTCTCCAGGGTATGGTGCGAAGACAAGGCTTTATCATCTTCAAGCTGTGTGCAGCTTAGTTTGAAGAAACTGAGCATAAATTACCAGCTGTACCTCACGCTTTCACCCGCCCCCAAGAGTTATAGCGTGATGTTAACATACATAAATGAACTTACGCCTTTTTCTCATGGGTGTAGAAAAAATACACAAAATTCCACCTGCTACGATCTTTACATACTCCTTTTGCTCCTTTGACGTTCATACGGTCACGTCACGCCAGTTGCGAGTACTACGCACCTGAACTTTTTGAAGAATATCACTAATCACCTCCCGGCGTTTCCGCTTTAATCTACTTTTTGTAAGCCGTATTTCATTCATCCTCTCAACGTGACCAAAACATCTAAGCATACTCTTATCAATTTTTGTCACTATATTTTCTTTTAAACCACACCGTTATTTTATAAGATAATTCAACGTTACATAATTTGACGACCGATGTGGCGCGGCGGGCGAAGGTCCGCCTGCGACGCAAGAGGTTGCGGGTTCGATTCCCGCCTTGGGAGAAATGTTTGTACGATCTACAAATATTTGTGCCGGGTGTTCTAGGTATTTGCTATATATAATAAAAATATCTATCTATGTAATGTATTGTATTAAGTATATCAGTCATCTAGTACCCATAACACAAGCTCTGCTTAGCTTGGGGCTAGATGATGCTGTGTGGATTGTCCAGCAATATTTATTTATTTATTTATAATTCAACGTTACAGTACATAATATACTTCGTAAGCACTTATACGTCATATCACTTCCTTTCTAGTCATATTATCGTCCACACTATACATACATCTCTTCATGGGTCTTCCTCTACTCTTATTACTCTACTCAATTTAGTGACTTGAATGAATAATCAAATGAAATCACTTTAAAAAAATACCATTCTTCAGTACTAGGTACGTAGTGCTGTGATGGAAACTTTCAAAAAGTCCGAAAACTTGGGATTTCAGACGATCTTAGCGTAATTAGCATGAAAAAGGTTAATTGCACCGCAGTGGGTAATAATAAGCTGCCGTTTTAAAAGGAGGTCAATGAATGCCATGAGCAGGGCAGTACAGATAAGGCAAAGGTGCGTCTATGGTAACACCCACATTTAACCAGTTATGTTTAAGTCCCATGGGAGTGAGCTAGCTACTGCCTAAAAGAAAAAAATCCCTATTGGAAAATCTCAATAACACCTTGCCCGACCTGGACTCTCGATATGTTACGAACGGTCACCCATCCACAAACTGACCTTGGCAAGCGTAGCTCAACGTAACGCTCAAGCGTAGCAATTTGAAGATATAGGAACGGAAATATTATAAACTTTTATATATTATATACCGTAAACCGAGTGGAAGGGACAGCGACCCACAAGCTGATACCATGAGTTTAGTAAATGATTCTTTACCCCCCAGCGTTAATATTATCCATCGGCTTCTTACCAATTCAACGTTTCTTGCTTTTATTTTAAACGTACGCCTTAAATCATGACAAATTCATCAGTAAAATATTACTGTACATTCTGGGTAATCATTTTCTTTAACCACTCGCTCAAAAATTACCAACAAGATGGCCTAAAAGCTCTCAATATTATTTAATTCGTTAACACAACTATTTTCCTTCACATATTCCTAACCGTAACAAAACAATTCCGTATCTTATACGCACAATAAACATTAGTAAGAAAAGGCTCTTAATTTAGGTCCTATCTTCTCATCGGGCCATCAAACAATAATCTTTGGCTATACAAACGGATTACGGTATCTTGTCCATTAAGCTGGGGATTTGCCCCGCTGTTACCGACGTCTATTGACATTCGGGCGAAGCTCTGTGGTTAGAAAAAAAATATAACAGTGTACTTTCATGAATAGAAAAACAATGTTATAAGAAAAATAACATAATATGAAATGTCGCAGCTATCTAGATTGGAATTTGTTTAATCATTTTATTTCTTAGGTACAGAGGCCAGCACATCAAGCTACCCCGATCTGTCAAAATTCTTTGTAAGATATTCAACTTTTATTACATAACCATATGGTTCATGTTTAGTTGGGAAATATTGATAGTTAGGGATAACTTGATGTGCTGGCGTCTGTACCCAAACCAGTATAAACCACGCTAGGCCAGCTCAAGGAAAATATTGACGTGTGGTCTAATGCACGCCCGACGAAAGATATATTAAACTGTACATTTCCAGTGTACGGTCATCATCATCATCATCATCAGGCTATACTAGTCCACTGCTGGACATAGCCCTCTCCTAATGGGCGCCATAGCGCCCTGTCTTCAGCTTGCCGCATCCAGCATCTGCCTGCAGTCTTTCGCAGATCGTCATACCACCTGGTCAGAGGGCGTCCTACACTACGTTTTCCGTGTACAGTCGCTCCATGTTAAATACTGGTATTCAGCTACATCTGGTTAGACTGGAAGCCGAGCCCAACAGAGGTGGAAAAAGGCTACACAGATTATGATTTTTAAGTTTAAGTCATTATTTAAATTTATGTTCTCTCTGTATTTTCTTATATAAAATATTATTTGATAGTATCTTCAGCGTTTGATGGTCTATCAAGATACTTACGTGATATTGGCAGAATTGTGGTGTCTCTTCCACTTAAGCCATTAATGTTTAGTTGAAGCTGAAGCTGCTGATGATTTCCAGCCGAAGGCTCAATTTACATTGCCACGTAACGGCATGGAAGCGAGTATTTGTAATAGCGGAATTAATTGTACAAGGCATAATGACTTATGTCAATTGTGTAACGTACAAACTAGATACGAGCTAAATGGAGTTCGCGCATTTTCCGGAGAATTCCCGGATAAGCCGTAGAAATAGTTGCACTGGATAAATCTGAGCCGTACAAGGTGAGCAGTACCGACCGGATCGAAAGGAAATCAATTTACTCCGACATCGAGTTACCACGCGGTGTTGAAACGGCGGATTACTGATTGTCGAAAAGTCGTCAGATTAGCGAGTTGCTACACTAAACTGGTATTTTTTTTCTATATCTTGGGAACTTTTTTCATAATGTACAACAATTTTCAGAATGCTACGTTGCCGATTAGTTAATTTTTTCAAAATAATATTAAGCAAATCAGATGTTCACATTTTCTTCTAAAAAAAAATTTGCCATCAACTGACCAAAGTTTACCTGAAAATAAGATTTTCAGGCTTTGGGGTTTGGGGATTAGCTATGGGGTTTTTTTGGGATATTTTTATTTTTTTAATTGGTTCCTGTGTGCGTGTGGTAGGCACTAAAAACATTGTTTAAAGATGAAATATTGTTTTAATTTTAAGGTGAACGATGGATTTAAGATTTTAAATCAATCGTTCATCTTAAAATTCAGACAGATTTCTATGAAACAGTTTAGTAATTTTTTGCCAATGCCTGACCTGACCAGAAATGACGCGGAAAGATTCTGCAAAAAGTAAATTTAGATGCAGAAAATGCATGCATGCAATGCAAATGCAAATCTATTGATTTAATATGTTGTTGGTCGTACGTAAAACGATGAGGCAAAAATGATGGTCATCGTACTATACTCGGTTTTGTGCTATTTAGGAAATATTTACATTATTACGCATATTATACATTTTCCTTATTGATGAATACGATTACTCATTCAACCGTTGCAAACTTTGGCTTTAGGTAAATTTATACAGGATGGAAAGGACAATGACGTACTTATCACCTGATACCATGGGTTCATTAAATGAATCTAGAACTTTGTATCGGGTTTTACTAATTTCTACGTTGTTTTGTGTTGGTATTTTATTTTAATTTAAGTATAGATGTGAATTATTTACTTCTTGTCACTTTAAACGCCAAGTGACCGACAAACAATACATTTTCTATTGTGTCTCGTTTTTTGGCAGTTAAGGTGTTAATTTACGTTCCTTAGGTTAGATAAACATGATGATTTTCTCATGATTTTTACAGTTTAATGTATAAAACGTAAAAAATATGAAAATGCTGACGAAAAATTTCAGCCCTGCCGAGTCCAGAATCATATACGAGTACCTATGTACTTTTTTTAAGGATGGGAAATCATCCAATGACTTCTCCCGCTCAGGGTGGAACGGGAGGGCGTGTCAGACTTTTACTGACTAAATGACCCATCCGTGTTACGTCCTTGCCCTTTACGTTCCAGGGTCACGGCAACTCTTTCGAACATCTCGCAGCCCTGGTAGGCTTCGGGCCCCTAGTGGGCCCCGTCAATGCTGCAGAATCATATACTGAACTCATGATTACGTTGGGCGTCTATATTCTGCATAACCTACGCGAATGACTGATTATAAGATCACTTGAAACAACTGTTTTCCTATTCCCGTCTGCTAATAAACACTTTAAAAAAAACTTGAACGGCTACTAGACAGAAAGAAAGTAAAAGCATTCATTTCGGACACGCACAGATAATAAAAAACACAAAAGAAAAAAGGTCTACGAGTGGTTACTCGCAACACGGTAAGGCGAAAAACGAAATAACTTATAACATCCATACAATTAGCTAATTACTCATCTGTATAGTAATTCGTGACGAAAAATCTTCATACACTTTAGGCGATTGGCACACTGCACTACATCACGCAGCGTAGCGCGGGAGTGCGTGTTCTTACGTTGTTTGCAGGTATAGAAAACGGGCGTAGTGCAACACAGAAAAAGCATTCCCGCGCAGTGTTCGTCATTTGTCGATACGCACCCCGCTGTGTGATGCGGTGCAGTGTGCCAATCGCCTAAAGGGTACAAAGTTTTCTCATCACGTATTACTATGAAGATGAGTAATGAACTTATTGTATTCATGTTATACGTAATATCGTTATTCCCTAACCAACAGCAGCGAAGTGCAATCGTTCATTCGGTACTTACTATATTAACAAAATGAAGTTTTTAAAAGCAACGTTGATACTATTTGCATTCTGTACATTCATTCGGACAGGTAAGTTTAAATTAAATATTAAGTAAAAAAGTAAAAAAGGCGTTCCTATATTAACTAGATATGTAAATAGGTATGCTTTTTTATCTATATAATATTATATTATATATATATATATAAAATGGATCCCTATTTCGCTTGGTCACGGCATCACGCGTGATTGGTTGGGCCAATTTCGCTTATTCTTTTTTTGTTATGTTTCTTATTGTAAAGAGAAGGTCATAGATATATATATAGATATAAAATATAATAAAAGAAGATAGATAGATTAAGTAACGTAACTTGTACTTTTCAGTTGCTGCATCGAACATTATAGGTTCACCATGCAGCTCAATCCTCTACAGTTACCATGCAAGAGAAATCGACGAAATTCTGGAAAAATCTAACCCAACTAAAGACGAACAAGAAACTTTTGGCCTTTATATGAAACAAAGATACAGATGCTAACATTCATAAACCAAAGTATTCGATTTGATTAGCTTATAATGTTCCAATACTCAACTGGTAGAGGACTCTATTTTTTTGTGATATTTCTTTTTTGGCATTTATCGATTTTACTTTATTAAACAGTTTCACCAAGCACGCATTAAGACCTGACTTTTCTCCGTGAATGAGAAAAAGTACGCTCCGCGAATAAAAAGTCCGCCGCGGATTTATCGCGAACTCAACGCACACGGGGCACACCATCAAAATCAAAAATCAAAATCAAAATTCATTTATTCAAATTAGGCTGAGAATCAGCACTTTTTGAACGTCAAAAACGTTTACATAAGACAGTCCCCCAAAACGCCGACCCTTCACCACTTCCTAGTGTTTTTGCTGGGAAGAAGAAGTGGAGGAACAAACTCCCCAGCAACACGTCTGTCTGATAGGTTTGAAGAACTTGAAGCTATACAACATATTATGTCAAAAAATAATAATTATGTCAATCATCTTTATACGTCATTCAATTAAATAATTTGCTACATGTTAGCTCGTGATACTCTTTTTTTGACGTATCATATAAAAAAGTTCTTTTTTCGACTTCTTTTATTAAAATACAATCGATTTCCTGCGTCATCGTTTATCGTCGTGCATACGTACGTCACTCTCGAGCACACAACGCGGACTAAAGTCCGCCATAAGTTCTACACATGAGATCTATTTTTTTCGGGGACTCCCCCCTTTTGTACGCGTTACTTTTAATCCCTCGTTTGCATTACTCGATACAGTTGTAAGCGATCCATTTTAGCGGACAAAAATCCGTCGTCTGCGCAGGCAATTAGGCAGTTTTTTTTTTAAATATGTAAACTTATTAAGTAATAGATAATAAACGAGGATAGAAATGAGTAGCTTAATTTAAGAATAAGGTTAAGCTACGCTGGTCGATGTCAGTCTTTGGATGGGTGACAGTTCGTAACATATCGAGACTCCTCCGTACCTCTGAAAGCACGTTAAGCCGTTGGTCTAGGCTGTCATTTGTAGATCTTTGACCGACTACGGGTAGTCAGAAGCCTGAAAGTCGGACATATCAAAACGTTCAGTTGAAGCTTCCGGAGACCCAAGGGCTGGCTCCTACTTTGGCCTCAGGCTAAGCATTGCCATTCAACGTGGTTATGCCGTCAGTCTTTTGGATACTTTACCAGTGTTATAATGTACAGTTAGGTTTATTATGTTAGAATAGTTCGTTTTTTTTATTTATAATATGTGTAGTATATAATAAAAGTTGTGGCTATAATATGTTTTTCTTATACCAATTCCATCAACCTACGTCATCACGAATACTTTAAATTCTCGGACTGCTAGCGCCACTTCACTATTGTTTTTTACACTTTATAAGGATACTTCCTTATAAAGTGTAAAAGACAATTCAATAAAAAAAATGGTTAAAAATCAATAAGCTGTAAAATACATGGAATTATGATGACTTAGTCGATGCCCAAAATGGCTCATACACGTATGTATGAAAGTGAATGTTGTGACAAAAGTCTGTAAAGAAGAATAAGTCCTGTTGAAATGCGTTCCTTACGAAATATGTGTCGTGTGACAAGGAATGACGCACTGAGGAATAAAATAACGTTGTGGTTTAAACGAGGATGTACTGAAATAGTCATTCAAGCGGGTAACTGAAAGTTTTGAACTTAGAAAGTTGTGTTGAAAATGTTAATATAATTTAAAATAAAAAAGGGAGTAATACTAACAAGCGCCATAACACGTGAGACGTGCCTAGAAGACTAGCAGCATTGCTACGTTGGGTGGCAATATTCATTATTTGAGTAAAGAATGAGCCAACGCTCTGGTCAAGCGAAGTGTCGAACAGTCGGCGAGATATTTCCTTAAAAAGAGGCACTCACTCGGGCCCCATGACCTAAGTGTTTCGACCTTATACGGTTCAAAAATGTAATTACTAATAAGGTTACAGTACTTGCTCTGCTTAAGGGGGGTAAATGCTGAGGGGGATGTGTATGATTACGCGAATGGATAGAATAAGAAATGAGTATGTAAGAGGAAGTCTGAAAGTGGTGCCTGTGACCGAAAAGTTGTGTGGAAATCGGTTGTCATGGTCTGGGCATGTAATGCGAAGGAATGAGTACCACGTTGTGAGGAAAGTTTTGGGTATGAATGTGGAGGGTTACAAAAGTAGAGGGGGACCAAAGAAAAGATGGATGGATTGCGTGAAAGATGATATAGCTAGAAAAGAGGTGACTATTGAGATGACGGTAAGTAGACATGTATGGAAGAAGAAAACATGCTGCGCCTACCCCAAATAAATTGGGATAAGGGCAGGAGGATGATAAATTGCTCTGCTCGAGGGCCTCAGCAACCGGAGCAGCAGCACTGAAAACATGAGATGGCGCAAGAGTGTCTTTCGATCCTCCAAGGCAACAACGTCATGCCGTCTGGTCTCTTTTTATCGTCTTGTATCACGCCGTTAAATTCAAATACTACTGGTCACCGGCGGTAGCAAGAGCTCGACGAATGATATCAATTTATATTTTCCAACCGTTCAACGCATCGATCAAACATGTACCAGGCTCAAAGTAAACCAGGGAGGAAGCTAAAATATTCCTGGTTAATTGATCAGTACTGTAAACGGAGGCCCTTGCCCTGCAGTGGGACGGTAACTAGCTGGTAATAAAATATATTTTTTATTATTTTTATAAACCGGTAGGAATTTTTTCTTGAAATTTTGCGGACGCCAAGACCACACTGTATGCGAATGGGCAATTGGTAGCTGCGCTGCGTGTCGCGGGTTCGATCTCCGCACGGGTCTGGCTGTTTTCGTACGTGAGTTTAAATGTTTGTAAACGCACTTACAATATAGACCGATGTGGCGCGGCGGGCGAAGGTCCGCCTGCGACGCAAGAGGTTGCGGGTTCGATTCCCGCCTTGGGACAAATGTTTGTACGATCTACAAATATTTGTTCCGGGTGTTCTGGGTATTTGCTATATATAATAAAAATATCTAACTATGTAATGTATTGTATTAAGTATATCAGTCATCTAGTACCCATAACACAAGCTCTGCTTAGCTTGGGGCTAGATGATGCTCTGTGGATTGTCCAGCATTATTTATTTATTTGAATACAGGTCAAATTCCTAGTGTAGGTTTCCGCACACAAAGACGTTTTTTTTTTAAAAAAATTACTAGTCAATTTTGAAAAGTCTTTCCGAAACATCATTAAAATTTTGTGTAAAAATATACTTAGTAGTTAAGATGAGTATGCTAAGATGGTTTGGTCATGTTGGAGAATGAATGAAAGGAGGCTATTAAAAGATATTTATAAGGCAGGTGTGTGTGGAACGCCCTAGAAAGACACACTGACCTTAATTGTGATGTATTTTAGAAACGTCAGGTGCATAGTACTGTACTCGAAACCGACCCGGGTATATGACTAGATGTAAAGCACGTTGATGAACGTAAATTAATCAAAAAGGAGTATGTAGGGTTTATAGCAGGTGGTATTTTGTAGTGTCTGCCTACCCCCATTGTTGCCGTTGTTCCTAGCTGTAATTTGGTAGAATTTTTACCATCGTTACTGCTCGATAGTTAGAGGCCAAAAAGTCTGGCAACCGGTGTTACCAAAGGTTATCGTGTTACCCTGTAACTAGGCTGCGGAAAGCAGCTAGGCAGTCGCTCCACGCACAAACCTACACAGTATTCAGCTGGACCGAGTTAGGAAAAGGCGATGACGCTGACTCTTATCATTTTGTTCTTTGAACTTATACTTATACTTGATTTAATTCGGGGAGGAACCCGAAAGTTCAAAAAAGGTGTCTTCAAAGGCGATTTTTTGCTAGTACTAAGCGGGGTGTCCCTGAAAAGTGCTCTTTGCATAGAGTGCCGTACCTACCAGTTCTTAATCAATTTTAAGTGAAGTAGACGGTTCTTTGAAAGTATTTTAACAAAAAAGATTTTGGAAATGGGTAGTAGGTACTCAATCACACCTTTTGGGAAATAGCAATGAGTCATCATCTATCTATAAAGGAAGAAAAATAGGCTCCATGAAAAATACTGGTATTAACCAGTATTTTTCATGGAGCGACTGCATATCTGACCTCCACAACCCAGTTACTGGTTTGTCAGACTTTCGGGCTTCTGACTAACGCTAACGATTGTCAAAGATCTTAAAATGACAGACGGGACCAGCGGCTTAACGTGCTTTCCGAGGTTTACTATGCTAGTCTCAATATGTTACGAACGCTCACCCATCCACAGACCAACCTCGGCAAGGATAACTTAATCTTCGATCAAACTGTACGGCTGTTTTTATTTAGTTTTTAAGAGCACTAGCAATGAATGAGTAATAGTAAAACCAGCCTGTTACTGTCCCATTACAGGGCAAGAGGCTTTTCTTATACAGAAAAGGCACGAGCATTAATCACCACACTTGTTCAAGACTTCTTGGTGAATTCAGACTTATATTAAAAATACCATTCTGTAATTGATCCACTAGAACTCAAAGACCTTTTCTCGTACAAATAAGGCACAAGTTTTGAACACCACGCTTGCTCAAGGCGGGTTGGCGATTTCAGACTTATTTTTACTTTAAGTCTGGGTGTCCTCCCAAAGTTTTTCTGCGCCGATGTCAGTGATGTCTAAGATAAACTTAGTGAGTACATATGAATTGAAAAAGTCACATTTGTTAACCATTGAGTCACCACGGCGTTGAATTAATGAATGAATTGAATAAATTTATTTTCAGATACATGATCCATAGTGATGTTAGTCATACGCAAAACATGTTAGTACCTAGGAAATTCATGAACAAAAATAACAAAACGAGTCGGGTATATTCGTGACCGTCCTCTGAATATTGCCAACTGTCAATACCTACCATGACATTTTCGTTTTTTTTTCCAATATTTATTATTTTCATTGTGTGCTAAATGAATTTATTTTCTTACTTTCTAAGAAAGCTTGACACATGATAACATTAATAATAATACCTATTAGATTTTCAAAATAAACCTATTAGTCATTAGTCAATGTACAAACTCACTGAAACTTCAGCAATTACGTGGTTAGATAACTAAGTTAATAAAAAGCAAACCAAATAAGAAAAATGGTTACGGATTCCGTTATCTCTGTTTAGTAAACAAAAACAAATTTTATTAAAGATGATATCGGTCTCGTTACAGCAAATGATTGATTACTGTTTGGTGAACAAACGGTTTTGCACAATCTTACTTACGTCAAGGCAACGCTCGAGAGTTTCGCTGTAGCGCTGGAAAAATAATAAAAGCGTATGTAAGAAATAAGAAGAATCTGTCGTAGATTTGGCGGCTGTAATTTTACGATTGGCTACGCTTGCCAAGGTCATTCTATGGATGGGAGACCGTTCTTTACATATCGAGACTCCTCTTTATGCCTACCCCCATGGGAAAAAACATGAGATTTTGTGTTTGTGTAAATTAAGTAAAAAGCAATAAAGGTAAAATACGTTAAACTTAAAATTGCGACATAATATTTAGATTTATAACATCGTTTCCCTATTCTTGGAACCGAAATTAACCCAAAACAAACTTTCAAAGTATATTGTTTCTTGGATTAGATGTTCCTTTGTATATTAACTAGAAATCTTAAGGTAAGGAAGGTTCTTAGAACAAATTATTGAGGAACAACTAAGAAATGTAATCCATTACAATATTTCATAGGTACACAAAACCTTCAAAAGAAAGAGAAACTTCTTTACTTACAAAAGAACAACTCAACAGGTGTTAGAACTTTCCGTACATTAAATCAGTTAGGTATAACAAATTATTATATTCGCAAAGGAAAGAACTGAGTTACCAGATAGTACCACAGCTACTCTCGGCAAACCGAGCAATATACTCGTAACAAGTAAGTAGTTCCTCTTCAACAGTACAATTCTCTTGATAAATTGTGCCGAGTTCCCACAAACAAAGTGCTTTCGACGAGAACGAGCTGTTTCACCATTTACAACAAACTTTAATTTCGTAATCTGATCCTGTGAGGAGATTGAGGACTCGCTCTTCTCATTACGAACTCAGTTCGTATTGCAATCTGCTTTATTATTGAAGACTTATTTCTCGCCAATTTACTTCGTTTAGCTGTTTATAGCGTCAGTAAGTCTGATGACGTAATCCGTTTTATAGGAAAAGGGTTACATAAAAAGTATATGGAGCAGTCAGCATTGAATTTTGAAACAATTTATGAAACTGGAGCCGTGTTTGCTAAAGTGGAAGCCGCAGCAACGTTTAATATTTTGCGAGCATAGATTCTAGCGTCGCGCTCGTTCGCGACTAACGTAGAAAGCATTTTGAACCTACCCTTGAGATCCGGAGTGGTTGGTTTTGATCGGTGCCGCCGTGCATGCGGAAGCCCCACGGCGCGCCGCCTGTCAGCTCCACCTCCCTCGCAGTCATCGCCTTCTTTTCACTCCATTGCCTCACAAATTCACAATACACAACTTCACTTCCAACCTAACTGTCAATGGATTGCCAACTTCTCTTCATGTCGTACAAAATATTAAAGCGTAAAGTGGAAGCCCGTAGTCATTTTTATATCACAATTTCGTTAAATTCAGTCAATTTTGCGCTGGAAGCTTGAGCGTTGGGATTTGAGCCTGTAACAAATAATATTAAATGAGTAACAAGATTATGTGATACGGTTTGACTTAATAATACGGTAGTTCATGTTGACTGACATGACTAATTACTGGAAACAGTTTAGTAGTTTGAAAGTGAGTAATTACGTTGTTCGGTACGGGGGCCGCAGTTGCGGGCTTCCGATATTGGAATAGGGGAATAAGATACATCCATCGAACGGTTCGGTTACTTAATCACTTCTAACAAGTTGGGTGGTATAAATTTAGTTTTATGAACAGTCTTCGGGTTCTACTAAATATCCCATAAAGAAGTTCATAAAATAATCTATACTTAGTCGGCATGCTGTTACGGAAGTCGATTTAAACAAAAATCGATTAACCTATTTAGGGATGGATGCTTTGTAGTGTCGAGTAGACTTATCGGTTTAATTAAATCAATATAATGAAACATTCGATGTCCTATATTTTGGTGTAGCTAAATTCATTAATTAATGTTTTGATGGATTCTAACATTTAATTTACGCTTCTGCAAAATGTTTTGATGGTAAATGTAAACTGTGTTTTGTCAAATGGTTGTTCTTATTTGCATCTATAAACGTGTTTTACGTAATACCTAGGTAAAAATTTAGATGTATATACGTCATAGATAACTCAGCACCACAATTTGTTGGGAAACACACTTTCCAACACAATAATACGTAAAAATAATAGTAATTTATTTCGGTACTTAAACGTTTTGTTGTACCCTCATGTGGGGTCTTACACGTATGCGTTATTAAAATATGAAGGTGTACACAGGAATTGTTGGGTGAAGCACTTGACTGCCCTCCGTGTGTGTGTGTGTGCGTGTCGTAGTAAGTTTTATTTTGGAGGAACGCGTGGGGGCGATTTTGCATTTCCTGTATAGTAAATTAAAGGTAGGTATATAAGGATACTTTAATCTTAATGTGCAAGTAAGGGCAAGATACATGCATACATTTTTGGCAGCTTAAATTAAATCATCAACAATTGAAGTACTTCATCATTAAATTGTAATTATAAATAATAATGCTCGACAATCCAAACAGCATCATCTAGACCTAAGCAAAGCAGAGCTTGTGTTATGGGTACTGGATGACTGATATACTTAATACAATAACTGACATATATATGTATATATATTTTTTATTATACAAAGTAAATACCCAGAACACCCGGAACAAATCTTTGTAGATCGTACAAACATTTTTTCCAAGGCGGGAATAGAGCCCGCAACCTCCTGCGTCACAGGCGGACCTTCGCCCGCCGCGCCACATCGGTTGCCAATTATAGGTAATCAATCTTTATATTGAAATCGTTTATCTTTATTATTATGTAGTTAGCGTCTCTTGTGTATTTATGTACTGTTGCAAGGCTTCTGGTTAAATACATATATATTTTGTACCAATATTTGCAAAATAAGATATCTTGTAAATTAAAACAAAAAACCCTAGTGTCCAAAATCATTTGCTGAACTCTTGGTATCTTCTTTTTTGTGCGTAGATGTAGATTCCATCCTGCATACCATTTGCAACCTTTATTGCACATTGTGAATGATAGAAAAATCTACTTTTAATTGAAATGACGGTAAATGGAAGAAGAAAACATGGTGCGGTGGTCACAAATAAATTGGGATTAAGGCAGGAAGATGATGGCTAATAAACAAATCTACAACAGCGATGTCGTCACACTTCCTATAGATCCATACATCTGCCTAGCCTTTTCCCAACTATGTTGGGGTCGGCTTCCAGCCAAACTGGATGCAGCTGAATACTAGTGTTTTACATGGAGCGACTGCCTATCTGACCTGCACAACCCAGGTACTGGGCAACACGGTATCACTTGGTAAGACTGGTTGTCAGACTACCAGTAACAACTGGCAAAGATCTACAAATGACTACCGGGACCAACAGCTTAACATGCTTTCCGAAGCACGGAGGAGTCTCGACATGTTACGAACGGTCACCCATCCACACACTGACCTCGGCAAGCGTAGCATAACCCTCGATCAACCCGTGCGGATCAACTTCCTATAGACCCATAATAGTAAAATAAAAACGAGCACTATTTTGAAAATTCTCAGTACCGTATTGCATTATAGCGTAACTCGGTAAAGAGCAGTGTCGTAAACTAATTTTATTTAAAGCGAGGTCACTCAGTGTGTAACAGCCGAATTATTTTCAGACCATGATGCACTCTATGGAGTATGAAGGTCGAATGTTCGCGGTGTATGAATCATTTTTCAATTTACTCTTAACAAGTGTGTAATAACTGGTTACTGGTCTCGGGAGGAGGGAGAAGTGGCATCTAGAGGTACTAATAATTTGATCTCAGAGAGGAAAGTAATTGGATTTTTCCTTGAACTTTGGTTGCTGACGGTTTTAGTGTAGTTTATCGTGACAGCGATTATAATGGAAATTCTTAGCGTTGTTTGAAGGGCGCCGGCCGTTCACTAAAATACAATGCAGTGATTTTAGATATAACGAAGACCGACAAATTTGGCCTCAATTTACTTTTGCCTGTATTACAAAGCGCTTCCGAAGTCATAAAACCAGCATGCGTGGTTAGCAGTCACACGTTCTCAGTTTTGTAACGAATAAATGGCATTGATATACGTCATGAACAAAAGAGGAACGGAAAGACAATTCCAACTATCAATCTGTCAAAATTAAATTTAATTCACCTACATTTTTGACAAGTTTTTCACATAGGTTGGCGCTGAAATGAGATGCGACTAGATTTTGAATGTTTTTAATTACGGGATTGGGACTTCACATCGTTGGTGCTTGTAGAGAGCAATACGTTTCAATAAAACCTATATCTCAAGAACGACTGCACTGTATTATTTATGTAGCGACATCTATCTTACCACATACGAACTAACTTATCCTAAATCGCGATATTAAAGTTATCCGCACAACTAATATATTAGTAGAATCCCAACAACCGTCGGGCAGTAACCCATCAGACACAACACCCGTCTGGTTGAAGGTGCCTCCCTATTCTACGGAAGATTTTTTACGGAACTTTGCACCCAATTTCTCATACCCTTAAAGGTTAAATAAATAATAATAATAAATTAAATCTCCAGCAGCTGGTTTTACGCTTCCAGGTGGCAATTAAATTTATACAAGGTGTAGGACTTGCACTATTTTCTAATAATAAGGGGAGTCACATTCTAATTAGGACCTATGGAACTTCATCTGAGATATCACAGTAATTTATTTATTTTATTTTATTTTATTTTATTTTGGCAACAAACAGTCATGTACTTACTAACAATAATTTAATAACAATAATTTAGATGTGTTTTTTGAAATATTACTTTCAGGTCGTTACACTTTTGTTTTTTGTTGTAACAGAAGGCAATTATATCTACAATGTATCTACATTTCTGGAAAAAGACTCATGTGCTTCTCAAAGCCTCAAAATTGTGCTAAAATACAAAAATGGACCAGCAAATGTCACACACAATCCCCAAAAAACCGGTATCGATCCTTCTACCAAACACGACAAAATAATTTATCAATAAATTATCCACAGCTCAAATTCCCGCAGCATATACGCAGCAGTAACGCAGATAACCGCACATATGACTGCGACCGCATTGTTTCCAGCAGGATCTAACTGAAACGTTGCGGTCTGTCCGTCTGTCTGTCCTCCAAGCCAACAGCGAACAGTTTGACAAATGCGTAAACCTGTTCTCTGTCATGTGACACATTGCTGGTTACGGTGGTAGGGACTCTTCGGAATTAAATTGTGATTGATACTGAGCTCATGAGCTGTCGTGGTTCGGGGATATGTGGTTTTGTAGTGGGTTTTATGGGTATGCTTGCTTGAATTTCAAATGTCAAAGTGCGATGTGGAAGCGACATCGAAATTAATATTTTTTTATTTAATAAATGAAGAGGAAATATTTGTTTGTTTCTAATGGATACTGGTAAAATCAAAAACTCCAGATATTTTTTTGAGTTATTGTGAAAAGTTTTAGTGTAAATTGGAGTTGTATTTCATCTGTAAGTATATATTTTTGCATTCAACGTATAACTACGAGTACTACTGTAGCAACTCATGTATGTGCCTACATTCAATGCAAATAAATGATTTCTATTCTATTCTACTAAAGATTCTTTCAGCTACTTTATCACCGAGTAATATGGGTTATATTTTATTTTCAAAACTATGATTTAAAGGGATGTTAAAGTTCGAAGTGAAAAGTATGAAATCAACGGGGACACAGTCATGGGCTAAGTGCTAGTACGTTGTTCATATATTTGATAACGATTCTAGTCTTATTTACATTTACTTCCGTATATTGAAAGTCTAATCACGCCTAGATTTCTAAAGACGTGCTTAATTCTCTGATCAGTAAGGCAGCTGTCAAATCTCATACTAAATTCACTAGCTGTTGTTAATCTACAGTAGCTAGTATGATACTTTATTATGTTGGTCAATCAATCGTAGCCAATAATAACAATCACTCAACTACTAAATTAAAAATCTAGAAATAATATTTTTTTGATCAACAACGCACAACCTAAACCGCTGGGTCGAGAAGCTTGAAATTTTGCACAAGAGTTCCTTATATGCAGGGTGGAAGAAACATCGACGCACGAACTGATACCAATAGTTCAATACATGATTCTGGACCGGATTTCTCCACAGCGTTTAAATTTTTCGTCAGCTTTTTCTGATTGTAACTTTTTTTTCTGATGCGTTTCTACTTAAAACAGTAAGAATTCATGAGAATTAATCTTTTCTTACTAATACAGTGAGATTTTTCATTAAAAAGTTATTAATTTTCGTCATCATATCATATTTTTTCCAGCCAAAATTGTAAAAAAAAACATTGAGAAAAACATGGGAAAAAACGTAGCGGTCCAAAAATATGTACTGACCTAATGGTATCAGTTTTTACGTCGAACCTGTATAATGAAGATGATCACTAAAACAGAGTATTTAAAACTCATACCCTAAAGAAGTTAAGTATGTGGTAAAAGTATGTATGGACGTTCGTCATTTTTGCCGATGGGATCCCTTTGGGCACACGGCTTGTAATTACATGTGTAAGTAAGTGGTCAACGGATCATCATCCGCCTAGCCTTCTCCCAACTACGTTGGGGTCATCCTTCATTGTAACCGAATGCAACTGAATACCAGTATTTTACATGGAGCGACCGCCTATCTGACCTCCACAACCCCTACCTAGGTACTGGACAACACGATACCCCTTGGTAAGACTAGTTGTCAGACTTTCGGGCTTCTGACTACCGGTAACGACTGGTAAAGATCTACAAATGAGAGCCAAGACCAACGGCCCCACGTGCTTTCCGAGGCCCGGAGGAGTCTCGATATGTTACGAACTGTCACCCATCCACTGACCTCGGCAAGCGTAGCTTAAGCGATCAACCCGTGCGGCTGTTTTTATTTAGAAACGAGCTCCTCTCTCTTGGTCAACGGATATGACTAAGAAACTAATTGAAGAGTCTTTCAGAATGAAGTAACACAGGCACATACCTCATGTTCTTCACTACGATGAGTTGCAGATTTATAGACCGATATGAATTAACCAATCAACTTTTAATCACCCAATTGGTTGAAGGAGTACTTGGTAATTTTCAACAAGGAAGTCGGTAGATCATATCTGATAAAGCATTTACTGACCTACCTAGGTATGTAGGCACATATCATCTTCGTTCCTGTCGGTGATGTAAGGAGCAACTATCGGTAAGGTTATCTATTTGATGGGCAAGGGCATACATCTGAGCAATAATAAATGACATGGTTACTATGATATAATTATAATGTATGTACCAGAAATGATAGTGTTTTGTTTACGTTCAATAAGACCGGTAATCAGTGGCTACTAGCTACAACCTACACACAAAACACTTCAAGTTAAAATTGTATGATGTACAGAAATAAAGATTTGCACAAAGATATTGGATATTTTGATTGTTTATTTTAGCAAACCACCGATAGGATTACACAGGATGGTTAGATGAGACCTAAGAATGGGGCTGACATATTCATACAAGAATAAAAGCCCCTAAAATAAAAGATAAAAAAAAAGACCTAAGAATACGCAGTGAGACGTAGCCTAGATCGTGTGTTTAATTTGATTCAGTGAAAATGTTACAACGATAACTTTTTCTACAGACATTTGGTTAAAAATAGTTTTTAACAGACTCTATGGTAATAATAGGTATCTTCCTACTTATGCTAAACTCGTGAATCGATTAATCTTTTCTTTTTTTTATTCTTCACCCGTTAATTGTAATATGCCACACAAAATCGTGTAGGTACCACTAGTTTAATTGCGTAGATCACAACATCATCAATATGGAATACTTGCAACATTAAAAACATATTATTGATGCTAACTAAAAAACCGTAATTTAATGTAGAATCACCACTCGAGCATTTTTTATTATATAAAAAAGAATCACGAACATTTGCCTTGTAGGTAATCACAGAGAATTCGATGTTCATTCAAGAGAAAACAACTCGCTGAATGCATTACCGCCTCCTTATTTAGTACTTGATTAAAAAACAACAAATACTGTAGAGGGCTCATTTTTGGGGCTTTATGACGCTGTCAGTTTTGCAGAACTGAAACTGTCTGAAGAGGAAATAGAACTGCTCCAACTGTAAGCGTGTCACCGTAGCTGGGATCGTACGATGACAAGTTAAAGCCATCATTGTTCCAGTGTAAGAGAGAGACGGAGCTATGGAGGGTGAATAGTTCTATTCATTTTTCACAACAGAACAATAATGGCTCAGTACGGCGCCTGATCTCTAGCTAATTTTGAGTCTAACCAAATACGTTTAAATAAAAAAAATATAAATAATGCTGAACAATCCACACAGCATCATCTAGCCCCATGGTAAGCAGAGCTTGTGTTATGGGTACTAGATGACTGATATACTTAATACAATACATTACTTAGATAGGTATTTTTTATTATACATATCAAATACCCAGAGCACCCGGAACAAACCTTTGTAGACCGTACAAACATTTTTCCCACGGCGGGAATCGAACCCGCAACCTTCTGCGTCGCAGGCGGACCTTCACTCGCTGCGCCACATAAGTCGTCATATCGTTAAATCAAAATGTTTCGTCCCATATATCTTATTATATCTTTATTAATACTGCCAATTGGTTTTACCTTTTCCACCAACAAACAGCCTACCTTTAGCTTTTTACACTTGCATCCTAAATAAACATTCCTACTTTGAATAATTAGCCTATAAAATTCTCACTACTAAGATACAGGCGTCGTCTCTGTCAGTGGGAGTGGTCCGTTTTCCAAATTTCTGGTTATAGGAAATTTCCTCACCATGTTTTCCCTTACCGTTTTAATGGCAGCGTTAAGTGTCTGGGTTCTGATCTAACCCAAGATTCGGTAGGTATAACACCATTGCTAGACCATGTTATCATATCGATATCTATACAGTATATTGTGCCGATTTTGATTTTTTGAACGCGCTAATCTTTGGTCCTACTAATACTTTTGTCCTTCCGTCTGTTTGTATCTTTGAATGCTATAGGAAGTAGCCATTTCAAATTCGGGAATTCAGCTGCATCCGGGTAGACTAGAAACCTACCCTAATACATAGATGGGAAAAGGCTAGGCAGATGAATGATGTTTATGATGATTTCGATGATCGTATCGATCCAAGAAAGTTGAATTGTTTCTCCGGGACTCGTCGGGCTTCATTGTCTCGACGCTTTTCTGGTGGTCGCCAGTGTTGATTCTGGTTTTCAGGAGTTGCAGTGGTTTGGGAATAGTGTGACTGACTTGTCCCAATAAAGACGAATGCTTGAGGAAATTTATATTGTAAGCCACTTTAGTACATCAGGCTGCTTTTGGGAGCGAGTGAAACCGCGGGGCACAGGTAGTTTATAATATTAGTAGGATAGGATAACAAGAAAGAAGTAATACATTTTTTCTGTTGGGTTAAAAGCGTAGGCAAGATGAAAAAAGTTACTAACTTTACAACTCATATCTACAAAGCTTTATATCTCATATCTATACATAGTTCCATATCTCCACGTATGTATAGCTACACAAGGAACAGAGGATAGATATCGAGAACAAGGCTCAATATCTGTCGGAAGTGTGAGTGACGCGTGAATAGCCCTGCCAACCGCACGTCAGAGGCCCGAGTATCGCACATCTAGCATTTCGGAAATTATGGGAAGGTATGTTTATGCGGTTGTCTATGGAATTCATCTAAAAGGATCTATGGATATACCTTCACTTATGTTTGAGATAAAATGGATGGCCAATGGAATTATGGTGTAGGACGGTATTCTAACGGTTTATAATCTGAAACCTATATTTCCGTGAAGCGGCATAAGTAGTACACCCACATTTCGTCACTTTTAAGTAGAATCCGGGAGATTTTAGCTTTCGATAGAAATATATTCAAAATAATTTAGTCCGTTTTTGTTTCCGGCCGCTAAAAAGGTTATTTTCGGCAAAGCTCGAAAAATATTAAGTTACGGTAAGTTAATACTCAATTTTATTTCTGTTTATAACAGGTTACAACAATATCACAATAACTATGAAAACACATATAAGTTGCTATTTTCTCGCACATAATTCCAGACATTTTTTTTATTAAGTATTAATACTTTTGTGAAAAGTATACTCAAACTTCATTTGCTTGTGTATCAAGTTTAAAAGAGTGAATTAAATAATTAAATTTACATCAAACTAAAACCTATTGACCAACCGGAAAAAATCTCATTCTTTTTCTGTTTTTGGCAAAAAATGCAAATTGACTTTCCTGCAATACAAAGGGGACTTATCCTAGGTATTCTTAGGTCTAAGATAAAATAATATCTATGGTCTAATTTCAGCGGTCTAATGTGGCACCTCAATTAGGACCTTTTAATGCAGGAGCCTAAAACTTTCTGTATCTTTTTGAGGGTATAAAAAAAACAGAATTAGGCCTGTAAATTCGGCCAATATCCTACTAAATATTGGTAGTATTTGCGTCTGAATATAAAGCACGGCTTCTTAAGTCTTACGGGCACAAAGACAGGGTGCGCTCCAGTCAAGTACAAAAGTACCGTCTTTCAAAGAGGCTACACCATTATATTTAACTTAAACCAAAGATAAGTGCTTCTAGGAAACAATCTACTACAGAAGGAATATCCAAGCGTTTCGTTTTGAATTGTCTATGGATGTTTGTATGTATGGTTCTTATATAAACTGATAATATTTATATCTGAGTTAAAAGGTTCAATATGACGTCAGAACTGTAGCTGACGTGGAAATGGACCTGTCATCTCCAAACCTGTCACTGTAAGCCTTTTTTTCCTTCCACAATATAAACAATGTTTATGCGGTTGACATTTTCACTGATCGTATTGCGTAAGCACTAAACAACTTTGTAAGAGTGAATTTTAAATCATCTTTAATAGTTATCAATCGCTACTCGGTCATATCTATTGTTTTTTAGAGTAAATACATACCTACATACATAAAGTCACGGCTTTTTCCCATGGCGTTAGGCAGAAACTACAGAACGCCACCTGCTACGCTCCTAACATCATTCTCCTTTTGCGTTGATACATCTGGTTATACACACACGCCGGTTGCGAGCACTACGCAATTGACCTTTTTGAAGAACATCACCAATAAGGTGAGTGTATCGCCTTCTAGGGTTTTTCCTTCAGGTGGTTCCACTTACATCTGCCGTAAAGCGAAAAGGTGAGTCTTGAACGTGATGGTCGATGTAAAAACTTTTTGTATCTTATTTTTTTTTCTTAGCCCATATTGTCCCTCTGCTGGGCATAGGCCTCCCCATAGCCTTCCAGTCCTCTCTCTATGCTGTTTTCTCCGGCCAGTCTTTTGCAAACGCGATATACGCCAGATGATCGATAATCAACACATAGGATATTATTGACGCAAATAGATCACCGTCAACCCAGAGGCGGTACAAAGACTGGTCTTATAATAGACCAGTGGCAGTAGGCAGGATGAGTCAGAACTCATCCTGCATTTGGTTAATCGAAGGTTAAATATAACGTTAACATTATGAAATGTTTATCAGTTGACTGCGTAGACGCTGATGTAAGGGATTTATTTTAAAATGTTTGGTTACCCACTTTTTTGCCATGGCTCTGGTGATGTGTGACGCAATTGACGACACGGTTGGCGCAGTGGTTGAGCCATCGGCTGCTGCGCCGCGTGTTGTGGGTTCGATCCCCGCACGGAACAAATATTTGTATGACCTACAGGTAGTTGTTCTTGGTCTGGCTGTTTGTGTATGTGAGTTTAAATGTTTGTAAACGCACCCACGATACAGGAGAAATTCCTAGTGTGGGGAAACGTTTAAAAAAAAAAAAAAGTTTTTTTTTGCTGTTGCGAAATATAGAATATAGAGCAGTTTCAGCAAGACGTTTGGTCGACTCTTCACGAGACCAGAGGGCTGGCCTTTCTTTTGCCAAAGAATCACCATTGCCATTCAACGTGGCAATGCTGCCTGCCTTCTGGGCGCTTTTCCAGTTGACAGTGATGCAGATGATTTTTTCGATGCCCTGTTTTTACATTGATCTTATTTTTTCATGTACCTTTTAATAGTTGTATCATTGTTGAAGACTATTATTATTAATGCCGCATCAAATGGGATTAGAATCTATTATCTCCTTTTCGAGAATATCTAAGAATAATCAGCTGATACCATTATATTCAAAAGCAACAAATTTGCCCTACATAATATTATTAATGACTAGTTGTACCCGCGATTTTTTCCACGTGGAATTTAACTAAACATCGGTTTCTTTTTCTAAAATAAAAGTAGCCCAAGTTACTCCTTATCGGTTCAACGGTTTCGGAGAATAGCCCAAACAAACAGACAGACCATCAGATTTTTTTTTCCGGTATTACTATCGTATAAAATTTCATATGGGTTGGCTATTTGTGTATGTGAGTTTTAATTTTTGTAAACACACCCACGGTACTGGAGAAATTCCTAGTGTGGGGCAACGTTTAAAAAAGTGCATTTAGTAAAAGTATTTTAGCATTACAAACAGACACTTAATTTTTATTTATTTGTCTAGATGCTGGCTGGCTGATCTCGAATAGGATGCCTTTCTTGATACTCGAAAAAAGATGGTAATAGGTGTGTTCGAAGGTAAAAACTAAACTGCATCATCAACATGTTAGCAGGCTATATCTATGCAAAACTTTATGGAGATCGTTTTAACAGGCGACCCGTGAAAGTGGAATGAACAAACTCGTTTCGTATTTTTAATAGTGGTAAGCATTAATTAATATTAAGGCCGACAAAAATGTAAATTACAGTCTGAGCTAACATTAGCCACGTTTAATAGCGAGTTGAAACTTTTTGATTAACATTTTACTAATTAGTTATGGACCTCAGTTTAGGAAACTCTAATCTAAAAAACACCCAAATTATTTCATGAAAAATTAGGTGCTTAACTTGTCTTAAAAGAAAACTAATCAATTAGGTGAGCGTTTTTAATGATGAGGTATAATGCTGGACAATCCACACAGCATCATCTAGCCCCAAGGTAAGCAGAGCTTGTGTTATGGGTACTAGATGACTGATATACTTAATACAATACATTACATAGATAGATATTTTTTATTATATCGTACAAACATTTGTCCCAAGCCGGGAATCGAACCCCCAACCTCCTGCGTCGCAGGCGGACCTCCGCCCAACGCACCACATCGGTCGTCTAAAGTTATAAAAAGATGTACTTGAAGGTCCAAATTCAATTACAAAAGCAAAAAAATAATAACATATATGTATGTATGTACCAACAAGAATCGTAGAAAGAAAAATAACAGCACCGCGTAACAAAGGTTTAATAGGGCGCATGTCGTGGTTTCTGTAATTAATTAAATTGACCCTTACCCCTGGACCACAGAAAGCGCCCGAACACCTAACACGCAATCCAATCTGAACTTTAAATCTGAGCGATAAAATTTACTTTCGATGTTTCAGCGTCAGAATTAGGAGTGTCCAAGAATTTCGTATTTTATTAGTTCGAATGGCTCACCTAGTGATTCCTAAAGGGTCTGCTATTAAGGGAGTGGGTTTATCCCTCTTCTGGACTGTGGCAACGTGTTTATATTTAGTGTTATTAGAGAAACATTTCGCATTTCAGCGTTAATTTTACGATTGTAACAAATCCAAGGTCCCGCAAAGTTTGAGAGCCATTTAATAAATTATTAGGTGAGTCATTTGGTTTTATACCGTACTATGTATAAAGGAGAACTTGGAGCTCGTGGGAGGCCTGGGAAACGTTGGATGGATGTTTTGAAAGCGTAAGAGTCAACAATGTGACCAATGAAAACACAGGATCTTTGTGGACAAAACTAATGGAACGTGAAAGGCATTAAACGCGGATATAGAACAATTGAATCACAATTCGACGACAAATTACCAATATCTCCAATCTAAAAAATTGCAATTTTACAGGAGACCTTTCCGTCTTTTATTTGAAAATTGGAAATAAACCATACCGTGTTTTAATGGGAAAAATAGTTAAATCTCGTGTTAGGAGGTTTTGCTAGTAGTTATACGCGAAATAGCATTTACGTCGGTTGTCATTAAAAACCAAAAATCTAAAAAAGGTATTTAGTAGGCATTAGTACTTCATCGTCGGATTGCTTCTGAATATAAAAAGTTTCAGCTTCGATCCACTTTTTGAAACAACAATTCATTTTTTGTTTAATCGTAAGTCAGTGATTTGGGGCATCCATTTCTTGCTTTCATGATAAACCATATTACATTTAAAGCGGAACGATAACCATCTGTTTTCAAGATGCGTTTGCTTATACCACAGAGCAGTAGTGTTGGTACTTTGGACATGCATTCATGCAGTAAAGATTTTCTCGTTGCAACGAATGAAGAACCCTTTTTTTTCGTTTTACGCATTGCAATGCTCTTTTATATATCGTGTGTCTGCTCTTCAATTCATGCATCGTTTATCTTATTTATTTATGAAAGATTTTCTAAATAATAATATATGTTTATGACCTTCTGTTCAGTATACTTCACTATCCTATCCAGTTTAATCTCTGCAACTTAATATACACCTCCATCCAACACCTTGAGGACAGAGAAGGTCGCGGCGAGGCAGCTTTGGGACCTTGATTTATTCGAGGTGCCTTATTCGATCCCAGTTTATTATTCCCTCGATACAATACCATGTTTATATATGATACACAAAATTGTAAGGGTCCTGCTTGGAACTGTATGTTAACGTGTCCTACACGTGTGGTTTGTTCGTTGTTTCATTATCATTCGGTTCTCGGGTATCTATTCTGTCTGCCCTTCACACAATGGTATCGATATTCGAAGGTCAAAAATCCTGACCATTTGTGAGAGGAACCTAATGTAGTATAACTAAGAATACCAACGTAGGTCCAGCAATTTAGTTTATAACCGGACAAGTGCGAGTCTGACTCTGACCAAACGTACAGTAACTAGTTCCACCACTTTCACCAAAATATTTAAAACATTAAAAAAAATGTGATAAACCACAAAAGTACGATTTTTGGAGATTTTCCTTTATTGGGCCAAAGCCTATACAAATTGTAAAGTACATACACAGACATTGAAACTCTAACCTCTGTACTAATACGGTTTCTAAATATTTCAGAAATCGGGAAAACTAAAAGTTTATTACAATTCGTGTTTGAGATTACTTCTAGGCAAGCTTGCTCCATCGTCGACCACATCATGGCTTACCACCACGTGAAGGTCGTGAGGTCAAAGGCGACCCTATCAATCATAAAAAAATATTTATAAAGCAGATTATTTTTAATAAAACTGTTATACA
Source organism: Phlogophora meticulosa (assembly GCA_905147745.2). NCBI lineage: Eukaryota > Metazoa > Arthropoda > Insecta > Lepidoptera > Noctuidae > Phlogophora > Phlogophora meticulosa. The sequence continues at coordinate 5,214,746 of LR990523.1, forward strand.
ACCTCAGGTTTTGACCCTCGAAAAATAACTGCTCGTCGAAAATCCTTGGTTAACATGGCAGTCAATTTACTAAAAGCCACTGAAATCAATAAGCTGTTCCGTGTCTGCTGGAACTTCAATTATGTAACTAAAGCACGAACTGCATCAGCAGTGCACAATATTTACTTAGCTTAGTTCATTCACAACACGTTCCCGCGTTCAGTTCCAATATCATCTCTATGAACAATATCTGTTTCGTGTATGTCAAACATTATTTTCAGCTCCACTAATTTCGCTAATGGCAGCAGTTGTAATATGTTCAATATAACATCCAATCGAAATATACGATTGATATGTTATTACAGATGTTTCCAAACTTTTTTGATGTTCTTTTATAATTTACGTTCAAACCTACACCATGTGGTTGGACTATAATGTTAGATCATACGATCTAGGTCAATGTGATTGCACGATCTACGGGTGTTCGTAAATATCTGACTTTGATACCAGAGTTTGGTGCCACCTAGGAACGTGAAATATCATTGCGTCATGGAGTTATAGTACTCGTGAAGTTTAAGTATACTATCAATTTTACGAGAGGTCAACATGTTCCCAGCTAAACGTTCTTTCATCGGATCTCCACATGAGAATGCTCAGTCTATTTCACTGTCTAAAAATAAACCATTTAAGAGCCGGACACGCAATCTACTCATTTCAATGAGCTTTACTCAGTTCAAGAATAAGTGCATTACCTATGAGACATTTCTATACATATAATTGGCTAGTTCTCAATGCCTGAGGAACAAAGCCACTGATTATTTCAAGATGGATTGAATCATCGTGTGACCGTTGCAATTTGTAGTCAGCAATTTCGTGTAATTACGTAATAGGTAGGAAATAATGAGAGCTGATGGTCATTACCGAGATCAGGTAATTACGGCACAAACAAGATGTCGTTATGAGACTGACCGACCTTTGTGTGACAATGGAACCGCCGAAGTTGAAACTGTTATAAAATAACTTACGGAAGAAAGTACGTCTCAATTAACAGTTGGTTTTGGTTGTGTATCCTACATATTCCCTTTATTTGCTTTGCTATCCTAAATGTCTGTTAGAATATGTGACGACAATTGTGGCGCGTCTGGCGAAGGTCCGCCTGCGACGCAGGAGGTTGCGGGTTCGATTCCCGCCCTGGGACAAATGTTTGTACGATCTACAAAGATTTGTTCCGGGTGTTTTGGGTATTTGCCATGTATAATAAAAAATATATATCTATGTAATGTATTGTATTAAGTATATCAGTCATCTAGTACCCGTAACACAAGCTCTGCTTAGGTTGGGGCTAGATGATGCTGTGTGGATTGTCCAGCATTATTTATTTATTTGTAGAACTAACCTTACGATCGTTTGAAAATAAATGTGTTATTAAGAAGCTCACATTACCATTAATGCCGGTTACTGCTATGTTGAGCCACGCAACCGTCAAAGTGGCCGGTAATCTATTAATGTTAATCTCGTTCATCGGAAATGCATTACAGTGTCGGCCACTCCAACGCGGAACAATTGCAAAACAGCGGGAAATTATTTCTATTATAGACATGCGTACACAAAATAACCATAGCGTCTCGTAGCGGACTCGTCGAGCTTCATTGTCTCGAGGCTCGCCACTGTTGATTCTGGTTTTCAGGAGTTGCAGTGGTTTGGGAATAGTGTGGTGGGCTTGTCCCATAAAAAATAACCATAGCGTCTGTGATACTCTAAAAGTTTAACAAAATTGTAGGACGTTACTATTAATTATAGTTTGCAAATGCAAAACTAACAGATTCTATCTACGAGTATTAGGTACTATCAAGGCATATCGAACCTGAAACAAAAATGGAGAGACGAAATATTAAAATTATTGGTTTACTCTGTGGTTACTTGGTAAGTAGGATAGGACATAAAAAGGCTTCATTTGCACATTCTAAATTATATTTTAAATTATGCCGCAATGTTTTTGACTAATGTGATAAGTTTATCAAGCCACCAACAATTGTCTCATCCATTGATTTAGGTTGACTAGCTTGATTTTTTTTAAGGATGGGAAATCATCCAATGACTTGTCCCTTTCTGGGTGGAACGGGAGGGAGTGTCAGACTTGAACTGACTAAAACCCATTCGTGTTCTGTCCTAGCCCTTTACGTTCCAGAGTCACGGTAATTCTTTGAAACATCCCGCAATCCTAGCAGGGACTAGCCTAAGTTGGCAATTTTAAGACCCGAAAATCTTTGTATCTTGCTACGTAATAGCAGCAGATAATGATTTTACAAAGATTTACCTATTAAAATATTTGTCTCCTCTGTGTCAGTTAAATGAATTAATTCTACTAAAAAATTACTTAACTTACGTACTAAAAATATAAAAAAAAAAATACATATTGGATCAGGGTGGAACCAGAGTACCAGCGGCGAGGGCTCCAGAGAGCGGAATCGCCTAACAACACGCGCCGTGACCAGAAGAACTGCTTTCTGAATCTAGCCGTTGATCCAGCTGCCAAATGAGAGCCTCCTTAAGTGTTGGTCGAGGTTTGTCTCCTCTGTGTCAGTATAATTAATTAATAATAAAGTTTAAATACTGCTCGTTGTTCGTGGAAACATTATGATTTATTGTTGGATTCTTTGTCAGTATGGCAAGGTAACATTTTAATCGCCTTATGAAAGTAAACATTTAAAAGGAACTTTGTAGCGTTGCCGCCCGATAAGTTTTCATAAAAGTTCGTCTGAGAATAACCTACTTATTTTTAAGCTCTTCCGCGGAAAGCGGGAGTTCTTTTAGGGCTTCCGTTTTGAAGATACGTAAGTGTGTCTTCACGTGTGTGTGCAGTGTGATTTTTGAGTAGTGTTAGATTAAGAGCTGATGACCAAACTCAATATATGAAAAAGTCACAGCTACACGGAGTCCATTTCTGCTATAGCAAATATATACACAGCATGTGATGGCATCACATAATCATCATCATGCCTTATCCCAAAGTATTTGGAGTAGGCGAGCATGCCCTCTTCTTCCACTCATCACTATTTGCCGTCATCTCAATACTCACAATCCATTATTTATTTCTTTTATCTAGCTCCTTATACTAATCGTACAATACGTCTGCTATTAAAAATGTGCAAAGAGTTTGACATATTTTTATAAAATTTAAAATAAACACGCCACATTTGGCCTGAGCGCATTTAAAAAAATGTCAGTAAATTTTACCTTACTGCATTTATTACGAGGCCCACGTACACCAGTCGACACGACAGATAAAGTACAAAAATTACGGCTCTCCAAAAGCTAGTTTCACCAAGCCTTTCGTTTCATTTCCCAAGTCCATATCGCGCGAACTCGCGACCCAGTAACAAAGGCCCACAAAATGTTGCGGCAACGGATGCTCGTTCATTCGCTGCCCCTGAATTTATGGCTGTCGGCCCACTAAATGCATATTCTACTCAAATCGCTAACATACTTTATTGCACGGCTTTCCGCTGGAAATATAAAATGCGACACTTTTCATTTGCCCGGATTTACAATGCGGGAAATGCTTGATATATTTTTCGTATGTGTATCTGCGAGTAATTGTGTGTTGTTGCGTTGACTACGTGGGAATGAGAGTGTATCATTAGATGAGTTTTCTGTCAAAATAAGAGGGTTTTTCATTGTGAAAAGAAGGAAAGGAAGAAAAATTGTTTATTGGCATGAATACAAAACAAAATCGATATTTATGACGAAAGGGCCTCAGTTCTGCATAATGTCAGATGGCAAGACTAGATATTAGGTCTTTACCTATGAAATTGCCGTTCTGCAGTACTGGCCATTTCAAATCAAAATATTTTTTGTTTGGCTAAGAATTCTAATTTCAAATTAATTTTATTTTAAAAACATGGTTTTTTTTTTCCAAAAGTAGTCATTTGTTTATTGATTAGTGTTACATTTTCATCGCATTTAAATCTTTTTCGTCATCATGGATACGTTAAAAATTCGAGTAATTATGGGATATGAGTACCGTCGTGGCAGCAACGCGGCACAAGCGGCACGCAACATCAACGACGTTTACGGAGCTAACACTACAAACCAACGCACTACCTGTTATTGGTTTGCTCGCTTCCGTTCTGGAAATTTCGACCTGAAAAATGAACCTCGCGGTCGTCCGAAGACTTTGGTCGACAATGACGAATTAAAGGCGATTGTGGAAGCTGATGATACACAATCTACGGCTGAATTAGCAGCAGCTTTCGACGTTAGCGTCAAAACAATATTGGTCCATTTGCGTCAAATTGGCAAGGTAAAAAAGCTTGACAAATGGGTGCCCCACGAACTCAATGATCGCCAGCGCGAAGTACGCGTCGAGACGTGCCTTGCACTGCTCAACAGACACACAAATGAAGGAATTTTGAACCGCATTGTTACCTGCGATGAAAAATGGATTCTGTTTGATAACCGCAAGCGCTCAGCAAGTTGGTTGGATCCTGGTTCAGCACCTAAACAATGCCCTAAACGAAAACTTACCCCAAGAAAAGTGATGGTCACTGTTTGGTGGTCTAGCGCCGGTGTGATTCAACACAGCTTCTTACCAAACGGGGTGAGCATTACTGCAGATGTGTACTGTGAAGAATTGAACACAATGATGGAGAAGCTGGCACATCTCCAACCAGCATTGGTCAATCGCTCGTCTCCGCTGCTCCTGCACGACAACGCGCGACCTCATACTGCACAGCAGACGGTCTCCAAGTTGCAAGAACTGGGCTTGGAAGCTCTCCGTCATCCGCCCTACTCACCAGACCTTGCGCCTACAGACTACTACTTTTTCCAGAATTTGGATAACTTCTTGGCGGGAAAAAAATTCAATACCCGAGAGGCAGTACAAAATGCCTTTGAAGAATTTGTTGCCTCCCGTCCAGCTGATTTCTTTAAGAAGGGCATCAATAAACTGCCACTGCGTTGGCAAAGATGCATTGATTGCATGGGTGATTACTTCGATTAATACAAATAAAAAATACATGAAAAAAATTCATTTAAATTTTTTCATACAAACATACGGCAATTTCATAGGTAAAGACCTATTATTACCACCAGACGCTGTTTTTCACGCTTTTTTCGTATTATACTCAAATATGTTTAACGAATAAATACGAACTTTATTACACTTTGCCATAAAGTACCATATACATTGGGGATAGTTATTTATTTATAATTAATTATATATTTGGGAAAACAAGCAGTAGTACAGTTATCCCCGATGTATATGGTACTTTACGAGACTTACTTATGGTACTGGTACATTATGGACTTTACTTTACGAGTGTCATCTAAACTAGTTAGTTTAGATGACACTCGTTGCAAACAAAGCTCCAAAAAAATTGTCGAGCATCAGGCCCGGACTCCACCAAAGCGCAGATAAGACTTGAGGAGAGAAAACCACCAATAAAATGTATTAATTTAAACCCGTCTCCGCTTAGTGTAAATCATGAAATTCGATTAGTGCTTTATAACACATCTCCTCTCCTGTCATCTCATGTCCGCTTTGATGGAGTCCGGGCCTTAGACATGAAGCCAGCTCCATAATAGGTTGGGAGTCTTTAACAGGAGAGGTATCTGTTTTTTTTTTTTTTATTGGGACTAGCTTGCCATACTATTCCCAAACCACTGCAACTCCTGAAAACCAGAATCAACATTGGCGATCACCAGGAAAAAGGAACTGATAGTGAAGAAAACGTGGATCTATTGCTTCATATATATGCTTCATAAGTATATTTAAGATAGAGCAGCTCTATTTCTTTGAGCAGTTATCTTACCTGATGGATGAGACCCATGCATACAGTATAAAGTTTGCATACTAATATAGATACTTGCAAATTGACATAGCTTAGTTAGAATAACCCTTTATCTATTGAACTAAGCCATAATAACATGTGGATCGCTTGGTAAACGGAGACTTTAAACTAATAGCAAGTTCTGGGACGCTGTCTGTCGGAAGTTTAGGGTCTTATTTGTAGGTATACACCTAAGTGTGGGCTCGAGCTTAGACATATTATTTAACGTAGGATATAGTAACATCGATCAGTCAAAAATTAATACCCGTATTAACGGTGAAAGTTGCTGAAGACAAAAATCAGTGCAGCAATTGGAGAGGTCTATATCCAGCAGATTGAAGGAACAGGGAAAACCTGCTCTCTGTTGTGTAAGTATGGTGCTCCTCCACAAATGATGCAGCATCTGGTAGCGTATCTTGCGTGCCTTGATACCCACACGCTGTAGGATTTGATAAGCACTACTAAAGGCGCCAACGTCATATCTCTATACAGGGTGGAAAATCGACGGACAAACCCATACCATGAGTTCAGTACATGATTTTGGACCCCCCATCGTTGACATGTCATTTTTCCCTGATTCCTACATTTGTTTCTGATCTTTTCTACTTTAAACTTTACAAAATCAGTATTTCTATCTAGCAAGAAAGAAAGTCTAAGTCTAAGTAAAGTGTCAAGAAAGAAGTGAATTATTCACTAATTGGTTTAGACAGAAATTATGATTTTCTCATGATCAAACAAATAAGGAAAAAGCCGACGGAAATTATCTGAGAGACTGATCTCACGGTATCAGTCCCTTCCACACGGTATAGATTACTATCGACACGCTGAGAAGAAGAAGTCATCATCACTCAGTGTGCTAACCTGGGTGATGATAAACTGATCTTCTTACTTGATCGCCTTTTTTTTCAGACAGCCTATGACGTGGAGCGTGTTGCCTTGGACGATTCTATTATTACTCATGTTATTGCCTTTACATACATATGTGTTTAAAAACACACCCTACGTATATCGGCTCCCACGTCAATTTACATAGAAATGAGAAGCCAATAAATATTATAATGTTGACATTATTATTAACATATTGTGTGCCCTCTGTTTACAGTCTCTTGCCATCCAATACAAATTGTATGAAAGGCTTACTAAATAAAGGGTTATTTGAATAACTGTTACCTTCTTCTAAAACCTACTCCAAGATTCCAATTGTAAATATTAAATATGAATAATAAATGGGTTAAGTCCCAAGTTGCAATACCTAATATTGTGATAGTGAGATAGTACATTTATTTTTCTTTTCATGTTATTACTCACGACCTACACAATAGTTTATGTATTAGTATTTAGTAGTAGTAGTTTATGTAACTTCATACGTAAACCACAACTATAATTATTGTACAAGTACGTACCGTGTTAATTCTCCTGTAACCATCAAACTGTCAATCATAAATCAAAAGTCAATGGATAACTATTTACTTTAACTAACAGCTTTCTATGTACCAACTTGACGACACGGTTGGCGCAGTGGTTGAACCATCGGCTGCTGCGCCGCGTGTTGTGGGTTCGATCGCCGCACGAAACAAATATTTGTATGACCTACAGGTAGTTGTTCCGGGTCTGGATGTTTGTGTATGTGAGTTTAAATGTTTGTAAACGCACCCACGATACAGGAGAAATTCCTAGAGTGGGGCAACGTTTTATTAAAAACAAAAAAAGAACTTGCCGAAAGCTAACATAATACACCAACACTTTAACTTTACTTATAAGCTACATAAAACGCCTTCTAAGAACAGAGCACAACATAGCATGCAATAATTAATAACAGTAGCATCTCTATGCGCTTTTGTGGTATTAACTGCAGTCAGCTGCCCCTTCTCAAAGAGCACTCTGTTGGTCCAAGATAATATTAGTGAACGACTACTTACCTCACTTTGTATATGAAACTAAGCACTTTGAACAGCACAATGCCTTACTGTATTGAGCTCACAATGAGAATAAAACGAGATGTATATTTCTTGTGAAGTAAGTAAGGGTAAGTTCGTTTGGTTTTTCTGCTAACCGTTAAATCCTCGAAATGGAAGTATCGGGAAATAAGTACCTACTTCAGTCTATTCACGATAGGAAAGTTTGGATGATATAATTATGGCGAAATGACAATACATGATGTAAGAAAATTTTTTTTTTGTTTTTTAAAACCGTAACTGCCAGGCACCGAGGCATAATAGAAAATGTGGTTGTTTATCGGTCACTTGGTGTTTTAGGTGTTAAATCTTATGCATCAAATCTACAAAGGTCCAAAGGCATTGGTGAAGAGATAAAGTGGAGAGAGCGTTGTTATTATTAGTGGAAATCATGAAAATATCACAACTTTAATAATAATCAGACAAAATCACTGATTCCAGATAGGTTTATTAAACCTCAATACCGCAAAAAAATGTTGCATCAGTCAATTTATAAGATTAAATACACATAATAAATTGAACCTAAGTTTATATATTTTTTTATATTTTTATATTAATACCAGAAGCGAAAACTACGGATCCCTTTCTAAAAATATTGCAAGCACGGACGAGTATGAAATTAAGCATTGTTAAATTTTCTATGGAAAAGGAATGCAGAAAGTAAAACCAGTAGATATTCGAAATATATACTTCGATAAGTAAATAATTCATAAAGCATGAGAAAAGCGGTTATTGAGAGAATTCTGTTATGTATTTCTCATTTAACTAAACCTTCTTTTGCAGCTCTCACTGATGGTTCCAAAAGTATTTTCAAAAAATTATGCAAATAAGCTGAACAAGGAACCGCTTAAAATTTAACGTTGTCCCGTTGCATGTTGCCCTGTTTATAGGCTGCCCGGCCATTTGAGCAGGATATTGGTGACGTAACAGGCACATACGAGAATTTTATTCCTATTGGATTTTTGCCAACTCCTCATTTGGTCACCACTGATATCCTATATTTATCCTTTAAAAAATATACATATACCATCGTTTTATACTGGCTTATAGTCATGATGGTCCAGTGGTTTAGGCCTCGCCTCTTGTGCACAAGGTTGTGGGTTCAAACCTGGGCAAGTACCAATGTGACTTTTTCGATTCATATGTACTTTCTAAGTTTATCTTGGACATCACTGACATCGGTGAAGGAAAACATCGTGAGGAAATAAGACTGAAATCGTCTTGAAAGAAGAAGAAAATAAGACTGAAAACGTGTGTGCAATGCTCGTTCCTTCTCTGTATGAGAAGAGGCCTTTGCCCAGCAGTGGGACAGTTACAGGCTGGTATTATTATTTTTATTATTTACATTGTCTTAAATAAAATATTTATTTCTTTATTTTAAAGAAAGCTTATAGACTAATCACAATAAAACATAGGGGAGATTCCTAAATGAAATTTGGTTGTTTTGAATCGAGTAAAACTAAGAAATTACAGAATTAATCCTATGGGATACCAGATTTTCTATCGCGCTTTTGCTTTCACAGCGTAAACATTGAAGATTATATCATGTAATATTTAGATTTCTACTTAGACGGATACCATCAATGCAGCGAAATGCAAAATATATTATGCTGCAAAATATGCTGTCTTATAAACTAGTCTTATTTCCACCTATAAAAATAATAAAATAAAAATATATTGCAGGAGCTAGCTTTATGTTTTAACGGATTACAGTTAGCTATCCTATTTAGAATCATGCTGTGACATTTTTTATATTCATATTAAAATTGAATGGACATTTTATTAGCTAGCTTGACACCTTATCTGAATTTGCATCTTGTTTCTGTTTTTTTCTAATTATATTATATTTGCATGTATATTTGAATTTCAACACAATGTAAATTGTTTATGAATAAATTAAATGAAATGAAATGCTACCTAATTGATTCATTAAAATAGTCGCGAACAGAATTCTGAATAGCATATGAGAGATTAGACTGAACGCAAAAATTAAAAGTACCTACCTACCTACTTGCGTTTTTTGGAAAGCAAAATACACAAGAGATTTCAATTCACGGGCTATCAGATTGGTTTGTGCATAGCTTTTACATATCCTTAACATCACTAAATCTCAAGTAAGTATAGTAAGAGTAACATATTTCTCCCCTCAAACAGATAGGACACCGGCAGATAAAGGAAAGGTCGTCTCCGTTAAGGCAATGCTATCGTAAGAAGATGAGAATCATTGCTATCTAGTATCTGATGGACGATGTTAGGTCCTTTTCCTAAGAGAAAGTCGAGCTTTGAACCCTGGCAGCTTGGCACTGAAGCTACATATTGTTCAAGAATAGAAGAAATAAATGTCATGTTTTCATTAAAACTGATTGCGTCATTTTTTAGGGTTCCGTTCCGCAAAAGGAAACAACGTCACACCACATGTTTCCAGTTATGTTTAAGCCCAATGCAATAGGGGGCAAATCTGCAGTCACTAAGATTTTTAATTTTATTTATTTATTTATTTAATACTTTAAGTACACAAATGTACAGAGGCGGACTTAATGCCATAGGCATTTTCTACCAGTCAACCTTTGGGTGATGCAGAGACAAACAGTGGCAGGTGCAATTTCTTAAAAGAAAAGTGAAAAGAAATATATTTATTATTATAAACTATAAATATAATACCTACATAGAATATATACACAAATAAACATATACACAAACACATACATAAACAATAAGAACATTTAATGAGAAAACATTAGCGCTGTGATGAAACCACTGCCAACTTCTTACGAACATGCTCACGCACTATAACTTTGAAGGCCAATCGGCTGGTTGCCATCCTGATTTCCTGCGGGAGCGCATTCCACAGAGAAATAGCTTGGACGAAGAAAGAATTGTGGATGAAGTCAGTACGGTGAGTCGGGCATTGAAGAAGACGGTTATGGGAGGAACGCAGATTTCTGTCGTTTGTAATTTTCTGTCTTTTTATTTTTATTGAAATATAAGGGTTTTAATATAAGGTTACTTGGCAGCTTCGACTGCTTTCAAGTCTTTATAATTTGTACCTTCCAAATCTTAATCATTACACTCTCGGCTACAATCTCACCTTGACTGCAATGACAAACTTTGCTGACGTCTAACAAAATGTACTTACTGTTCTCAGAGTCGTACACTAGTTTTCGGATTAAAAAATAATGCAAGAACAGTAGAGGTTGTAAATAAGGCGACCAATAGTTGAGTTAAGTTCTTTGACCTCATGACAAAAGAGAAAACTTGTGCCCGAAGGTGTCGATACAGGCATCGGCAAGTTCTCAACACAAAAGACGAGATTCGATTCGGCGACAAGTTTCAGGAATTGAACAAAACAGTTTCAAATAAGTACGTGCTCACTGCGGACGGTGGTGATTAACACGCACGCACACATAGCAATTACCTACACAACGGTTAACGCTCTTCAAACTGAAATTTACATTCACGTGAAAATGCCGCACAATAAATGGATTTTTGTGGTAGCCACCACCGCATTCACTGGATACAAGTAGAGCGGAGCATCCAAATATTTTTAATTCTTGAAAATAATACCAGAGGTTCTGTACAGAAAATTCTTTGATATAGCATTAAAGAAACAAACGATATTTCCTTCTTCAGAAGAAATACGAGAAAATATAAGGAAAACGTAAGTATCTTAACGGCAAAAGTTCGTAAACAATTTTTGTTAAAATACTTCAACTGCATTGCCTTTAAAAGAAAACTCCGTCTTGGAAGTTGCAATAAGACAAAGAAAGGTAAGGTAATACTGTTACTGGCTCGAATGCCACAGTTTACTCAGCATCTGTAGCAAGGTTAAAAAAGTTAAAAACATTACGTTGCAAAAAATAGCACTGTAACAAAGACTCGAAAAGGGAAGAGAACTAAACACTTTCGCTACGGGTGTCGCTAGTGTCTTTTGACTCACGAAAAATGTCAAATAACATTTACCATCGCCAAGTAGTGCCACCACTGGGTAACCCATAACTAAGCTTAAAAATATTGCCCAAATCCTAATCTCAACTTTATCATGTAAGTGAATGTGTTTAGTTTTCCCTGATAGTTCAAATGATCACCCAAATCCGGATTCTTGTGTTTTAAAACAATTTTAACTTCTACTTATTACATCTAGTTTATTAATTACTTAGAAATTCGGTTTCAAATTTTAATTAACTTATCTAATATCTAAGGAAGTAATGATTGCGTATTCGGATTTTCTGAAAAAGCCTCGTTAAAGTTATTAGGTGTTTTCACCCTTTGAAATCGTTCCCAAAACGTAATGAGGTAAAAAACGTAAATCTAATTTATTCACAAACCATGCATCAGTCTGCAATAAATTCAAGGATAAGGCAAGGGAAGGCAGAGCCGGCAATAAAAAAAGTAAATCCGTCGATAACAAAACGGGTTCGTATCGTAGGGGCGAGGGCAGAGGGTTGAACGGTCAGACGATAACTAGAGACGCATCTGTCAACAGATTTACGAAAGTTTATCGACTAATAGAACGATAGTTTTCAAATTATAGTTTGTTATAAGACAGCAAGGAGCGTAATAAGCACGCAAGACGGTAAGAAGGCACACAGACGGTATTTTTATAGTTCGTGGACCATATCGAAAGAATGTATTATCCAAGACCATTTAAATATAAATTAAAAAAAAAAACTGAAAAACAATATAAAAGAGCATCTAACTCCTAAACTATAAATAATTGTCGAACATACCTACTAGTGGTGTTTCGGTAAGCGTTGAATTCAGTAACGTAAGACACTAAAGCACTAAAGATCGCCTCAAGGTCGAAAATCGTCAGCAACTGTTGGGGCCCAGCAGGGTCGAAGCCTACTGGGGCCAAGGGTCTGATTCTGAAAGGAAGACTCGGCCCTGGTATGAAAGGCAACGAAGGAACAGGAGTGGGTTTTTAGTCAGTAAAAGTCTGACACTATCTCCCGCCTCGCCCAAAAGCGGGGGATGTCATAAGATGATTTCCCCACCAAAAAAAAAAGACAGTAAAGATGAAGTGGTTCCAATTTGACCATGTGATTTTTTAAATATTATGAGGGAAGAATATGATGTCAAATAATTTATGGATTAATGAAATTACAGCCCTTTAATGCCAATTACTTGAAAAATGAGCTTAATTGCATTATTATTGTATCCGACTAATTAATTTCGTGTGTGGTACGAATATCGAACCGCAGTTATTCCATAACTTACGCCAGAACCACCTTTAATAGTACATGGAAAAGTTGGGATATGAAAATACAGTACACACAAAAATATTCGAAATTCAAATCGATATTTACTACGAATCGACACTTACCTAACTACTACTAATATCAACAGTATTCTAATGTCAATGAAGTCTATTTCACAATAACTAATCACGTACTTTTAAAAATATATAAAATTGTTATCGTACTGAAAACTAAACCTTAACTGTGAGTTTTGGAAGCTATATTGCAAACGCAGCAAGTAAGTACTACAAATGTTGAAGAAATGAAAAACTTATAGTACTCGGAAGTTTGGAATAAACTTAACTAATTTTTGGGCTTAAACTTTTGGGCATAATAAGTAATAGAACGAAAAAACAGAGCGTAACACAATGAGCCTTAGCTCATTGTGTTACGCTCTGTTTTTTTATATATTATGTTATATATTTTTTATATATTATATATTATGCCCAAAAGTTTAAGCCCAAAAATTAGTTAAGTTTATTCCAAACTTCCGAGTTTCACGAATTTAGGTCCTCTGAGACATACTAGCGGTGACGTGTAATTACTCCGTGTCTTTGTGGATATGACCAGCTTCTTTCGCTTCCGTCTGTTTTTGGTTGTCAACCGAGCCCTGGGTTGTATCTTAAAAACTTGTAACAAAACATAAAAAAAGAAAATCATAAACCAATTGCAATGGGGACAAAGTTCCTATGGTACAAATAACTAACTAGTATTGATTCGATGGATTTCTAGATGTAATATCTACAAAGATGTAATACTCCCTCCATCTCTTTTAATTCTGATGATTTGTCAAAAGACCAAATAAATTCTTGTGTAAACCACACTTTTTCAATAGATCAAACCCAACTGATAATCCTATTGCTACCAGCCTTTTAAGCTTTTTTGCCGCTAACACCCATAACACAAGCTCTGCTTACCTTGGGGCTAGATGATGCTGTGTGGATTGTCCAGCAATATTTTATATTTATAACAGCTATCCGGGCAAATTTTCTGATGGGCTATGCTAGCTATATTCCTCCTCTTTTTACCCGAATGCACGACGCGCGACGCCGGAGAGTATATTATTTTATATGTAAAGGTGCTTCCATAGCGGGAGCATTCGCCTGTAATGTAACCTTACAGAGTCGATCATTACTTCAGTGAGTGAGGAGAACCGAGCATTACAGTGCGCAACTTGTAATGATACAATCTGTATCATTTTGATACAACTTCTAATATGAATGCGCTGCACAATTAATTCAGCTAAAGGTAAATGCTCAAAAGTAAATTTGAATTGTTACATTACAACCGAACGTTCGTCAGTTAGGAAGGCAGTATTGTTATGTAATGCTCAAAATCGAATCTGAAATGTTACATTACAGGCGAATCCTCTCAGTGAGGTAGCACCTTTATGCATGCAGTGACCAACACATCAAGCTACCCTATGCAATCTGTCAAATTACTTTGATAGTTATTCAACTTTATAACAAAAGAATAAGGGTCAAATTTAGTTGCGAAATTGGACCGTTTGGGAAAGCTCGATGTGCTGGTGTTTGTAAAATTACACTTACACTATTTATTGCTGTTAGACTAATTTATAACCTAATTAAAGTATTTTAAATTTAGAAACAGAGTGTTTCATCTAACAACTCGACACATACTCGCCATTACGACATAGTATATCAATAAAAAGTTAATTCAGATAATAATGGCCAAAACTACGTCATCCTAGCTTAATTGGGACTCGTAAAATGATTATGACCTATTAAATTGTCTTGAATTCGGTGTTGTTCTGTGAATTTACATATCATGAAACATTTAGAAGGTCAATTTAATTGTGATGGTAATTTTTATGTGGGAAATGTTAATGACCCTGAAATTAATATAGGATTAAATGGGGACTTCTTTTTTTAAATGCATTGTCCCGTTGAAGATAGGTTATGTGGGTGAAGGGAGATTACCTTGTTTAACGTATACTTACCAAATTAGATCCAATATTTTTTATAAAATACATATTATATATATCGGCGCAATTACAATAGTTTGTGATTCAAATAATTAAGATTTACAATCAAATAGCCCTTAAAATTAGTAGAATGATTACTTTGAGTTTATTTCGATGTAAAATTAACATTGGCCAGGGAATCGCTATTTTGTTGTTGTCATAAAAATGTTTCAATACTTAACCTAAAACCAGCACTGTCAGTGCTGGGGCATTCTCGCTTGAGCCACACTTTTGTAAAACACTGCGGAGGCTCATTATTTATTCATCATATATAATATTTTTATTTTGTTTGTTGGTTTTAATGTTTCTCAAAAGGAAAGGCGAAGGTGTACCTATAGTACACCCACATTTCACCGGATATGTTTAAGTCCCGGTAGCCATAAACCGGGCACAAATCTATGCTCCGTGATGCATATAGAAAAACCTAATAACACCGACCTACCAGATCGTTGCGAGACCCGGGAATCGGACCCAGGACGTCATGCTCAGCAGCGGTGAGGCAGTGGAAGTTATGTTTTTTTCCGTCCATCGGAAAGCACGGTAGTAGTTGGTCCCGCCTGTAATGCGTAGATCTTTGACTGTTATTACGGGTGGTCAGAAGCCTGACAGTCTGACAGCATTTTTACCTAACGGTATCGTGTTACATAGTTACTGGGCTGTGTGGGTCAGACAGGCAGTTGCTGTATATAAATACCAGTATTGCAGTATCCGGTTAGACTGGAAGCCAATCCCAACATAAGCATGAAAAAGCTAGGCAGATGACATAATGATTTCAATTTCAAAGAGTCCTTTCTTATTAGAGAAGATGGCTGTTCCAAAAAAAGCATAAAGCTTCTGTCATAAAAATCTGTTATTTCTTACAGCTCTAATATTTGTTTTTGTTTTCTAAATATTTGTAACATTAACCACATAACATTCGTACCTATATGTGTACAAGTCCCTCCACCAAACACGTCTCCTTTCCGCCCAAAAACAAAACACCCTCGAATTCTAGCAACTGTCCTCAAGTACGTACCTTCGCACTTAAGTACACACGTGCCCCACGACTTCATGAGGGCATCAACGTAAGTAGATACACATAGAATGCTAAGAGTGGCAGTGAAAAGGGTTGGGTCAGCAATAGATAAGGACGGACGCCGCCGGACAGTTGGCCACGTCATTGTCAGCCCATAAAGCCCAAAAGACCCAGTATTATCAAGATCTTTTTGAAATTTTCAATTTATAACGCCAAGTAATTTTATTTATTCAAGATGTTTCACGTCAGTCATCAAAGTGGACGGATATTGAAAAGAAAAACTGGTATAAGACCGCGCCCTCGTCTTCACAGCTTCCGCAATTTGTGGAATCGCATTTTATTTGATTTGCCTGGATGGAAAGATGTTTTTTACAAGGTTTTATTTAATAGTTTTACTGCCACTCCGTAAACACAAGATAAAAACTATACACAGGTTTACTTACGTTTGGCACTTACCGTGTAACTTGCCAAGTTAGCATGTGTGCATCAAATCATGTAATTGAATGTTAAACCAGCAATCCCAAACCGATTGAGTTGGAATTTTGCACACCCCCGTTTGGTTTGACAATAGATGGCAGCCGAAGCTTGTTTAAAAAAGAAAGATATACTTACATTATTTTACTTTCACTCTATTTAAGAGCCCGAAATGACTATGAACTGTTACCAACTTCAGAAAGAATACACGAAATATTATAATTCCTATCATTAACGCTCTTGAATTAGAGTTTGTCGCATCTAAAAGGCCGATAATGCGTCTTACATGGCTTTTCTTCATTGAAGTGTCAAGAATTCAGTTATGAAAATGCTGGCAGAACGCCTTCTGGCCTATGTTTAGCTCACTGAGCGTTTTCGGTCTTTTAGCCTAACAATATACAAAAGCTTTCTTACTACCTTAACTACAAGGAAAAAATCACGTGTAAACGCAATCCAGAAACACTAAGTAATTAGCGAGAGTCAAGCGATCACAGAGATAAAACTCTCTAAGCACAATGCTGCATTCAAATTAACGAATTACCATCTGCTAAATATCGCATTACATGAATCTTTTAAGGACAGCCCAGAATGATAATGTTCAGTGCCATTACGTGATTCGCTGCAGTGCCCCGAGGAATGTCTGTCTGTATGGTAATTTGTTTAATTATATGTATCTTAGGGTGCATACGTAAGTGCGAATATGCTGTGAATGTGCAAGCGTTGGGTAAACAGCTGACTTTTATATCCTGAGTAAAGGGTGTGTGCTTTTGTGCTAGTCACGCTATCACCTACGTCAAGCTATCGCTATGGGTTGTAACGATAAAACAATATGGATATATAGACACCATATTGTGTCAATAAGGACGAGAATGAAACGGGTAAATGCCGGATCCTGTATTGATGAAAGTTATGATTGTTAATGTGGCTATAAGAGTAGGCGAAGGCCAAAGAAATTATAGATGGATTGTGCTAAAGTCTGCTGATATTATGTTCCGACGTATTCGGCTGATATGACCTCCATAAGTCCCAAACTTACGCGGCAGAAATTCCGTTCCGCAACTTTCTGTATGTATTCAGTGTCTCGAGCGCTGAAGCGCTGAAAGAAGCGAAATGAACTCTACGGGCGGACACGCGGGGGATGTGCTCACAGAATAAGTAGCCGCTGAACTTACGCCCGTCCGAAGTTAGGCTGTATCTACGCTATGACGCGACGTAATTTTGGTATAGTGTCTCGTTAGTAATTCAAATAGCATTGCAGGCGTAATTGTGCTAAACTTCGGTCGTGTAACGTCGGCATAGTGTGTTTAGACACTAAGAAATGAAAAAGACTGGATGCTGACTGGCTGATATGTATTGAAAAGAAGACATCCTGCGCCTATCCAAAATATTTTTTTATACTTAAAGACAGGGGTATGACTAATGATTGATGTAATGATAGATGAATGAAAATTATGATTAGTAGGTGACAATCGGAACGAGAACTCTTTTAAAAACCCATTACTCATGATTATCGTATCCCACGCCCTTTACAAACGATACAGAAAGCGTTTAGTCGCGCTCATTTAAGGAGTGACCCTTATTTGACTCCTATAACGTGCGTGGGAGTTTGCGGTAGAAATGCTCTAGAACTTTATCATTTATTATTTAAACTGTGTAACCTTTGCCTCGCCAACATAAAGAGTATCTATGTTTACTGTTTTATCTTTTCACTTAAACAATGATACATCGTATTGTTGCATAGTCCACACCACGAGTAAAAAAGTAAAACTTTTTTTAGTAACGTATATTTAAGAAGAAACTTTTTTTTTATGAAGGTAACAAATTTACCATAACTTAATATTTATGTTATTTTTATTATGTTAAATGTTTCTGGTGGATAAGTCCTTGGGTGTACTCTTGTCAGTAGTATTAAAACCAGTTTAAGCTGGCCTCTTTTTCAGTTGAAACTTTGTCTGTCTATGCCAGAAAAAGGACAAAGTATTACCGCTGACGTGTGGTCGTCTGTAGGTACCACTATTTGCCTACTACTACATTTTAAAATCATTTTCTAACCTACAAAAGATCTGATGATTCAGTTATGAATTACGAATATCATTCATTCAGAAATTATTTTCATTAACAAAGAATGATGACAAAGACACTCTGAATGATACTCAAGCTAGAATCTCTATTAAAGACTTAATTTTAGTGGAGATTAATAATGATAAATCTGACCTTATTAAACAAACACAGTCCACCGGCGTTCGAATCGCCTAATTACATTAATGACATTTGTGAAACTGTATATAACTGTAAGGTATGATTAAAATACCATTAGCAAATAATACAAAATGTCTTTTAAATGACTGAGACCTTAATTTCAGGTCAATATTTCAGAATATGAAATCTAGACCGCTATTAATAACACCCACAAATTACATTGTACCCACGTTTACTAGGCTGTACAGTGAGCATTATGGGCCGTGAGGTAATAATGATTGAATAGCCAGGAACTTAAATCTAATAAGCTTGAGGGATAGCTGCTTTGTATATATTTCGATATGTTTTTTGCTAAGAAGCCAACTCGCAAAAACGGCACCCTAATAATTTTGGTCTGTCTCTCTCTCCGTCTGACTGCCTGACCAGTTCCTTGGAGAGTATTGGTAGTACTACTTCGATAGTATTTTGTAGAAAGATGTAGTGAAATTTATAAAATACTAGCGGACCGAACAGACGTTGTCCTGCCCGTACAGCGCCACCTACTGGGTCCAATTGTAAATCTAAACCATTCTCGAATCTCCACGAACACACACAAAAAATTTCATCGAAATTGGTCCAGTCGTTTAGGAGGAGTTCAGTCACATACACACGCACACAAGAAATATATATATTAAGATAATCAGGGGTGACACTAGGGAGTGTCACCTCTCGGTTACAATATAGGGATATTGTAACCGAGGTATAAAATCAGTGCACACAATATGTAAGCGTGTGGGATTCTATCGTTGCATAAAAAATATAGTATGTCGGTTATAATAATAATAATAAATTCTTTATTTCAGACCAGAGATAAATGTGTAAGTAATTTCTTATCCTAATGTTAGTAGAAAACAGTTATTAATATTTATCAATTATTGACATAGACATCAGGACGCACATGTCTACTTGCCCAGTGTCTAATAAACGGCCCATCAATTTTGTCTGCCAGTGTAGCTAGTATACTAGGTTATAAGTGACCCATTTTTGACGTCAATAGTTACTCAGATATGGAATATTTTTGGTCTCCCCAAAATAACTTTTGAAAAATCTTATCAAACACAAAGTTATATTTTTAGAAAAGAAGGTTAATGGGCATGGGCTTTTAGTAAAGAATACGCCACTGTTACGATTTTTGTTACTCCAAGAATAAAAGAGTTATCTCAGTCGAGTCGTAAAGAAGCTGGATTATTATTGTGAGAGGGCCTTGTTATGGTAGCAGATATAGAAAGATAGGTACTCATGGCTAAGACATCAAGTAATTATTGCGTAAAATAACGTGAAAATGGGTGTAGGATTTGAAGAGGATAATCTACAATCATTGAAGAAATAAAACCCATGGAATTTGTTATCTTCCGTATATTCACTGATCATTTGCAGACCTCATTATCTGCCTAGCCGTTTCCCAACTATGTTGGGATCAGCTAAATACCGGTGAACTTTATCTATTAGTTAACACTTTAACTGTCAGACAACGAGACACAATATAAAATGTATTGTTTGTGGTATAATATTTTTTTCAGAGGCATATAATCGTTTCCATTTTTGGAAACCAAATGGCGAAGTCAGTATAGATTTCACGGTATTGGTATGTTGTCACTTGTCTTTGAAGATAAACATACCAACTGAAAACTCAATTTTCAGGGAACGTGTTAATACTAATATTACTAATGTACGCTCTACTTGGCACGTCTACAGACAAGTTTGACGAAAGATTAATTATAATTACGTCAAGGGGCAAAGTTACCGCAGACGTAAACGTTCTGTGTATACACCGTCTATAGTTTGCTTCACAGAAATAACTATGACAGTTGCATGGAAATACGTTTGTTTACGTATGTTATCTAAAGACTATCAAGATATGCAGCTGACGGTTACTGCCAACATCTACGACTTATTATGTAGATTTTAGACAGATGAACTAAAATAGTCCTTCTTGTTGTGTAATAAATTTATTGGTTCATTGCTATAAATAATCATAAAGCATATGTTCCTACAGCTGTATTAAACTAAATTTGTTTGGACGGTGGTCCTCAAAACTAAGTACTTCAGTACCGTTTGAGAGGAATCTGAGTTATGATGATTTAAGAGTATTTGAAAAGATTTAAGAGCTTCATTAAAAGTAATTTTGTAATTTTTTATTGAGGAACATTCAATAAAAATATACAAAATTACTTTTTTGGACTATTGGAATATGAAAAATAAATTGCATCGAACGGTCTGACTCTCCTTTTTCTACGCCCATTTTGTTGGACAATTTTAGATAGATGAATTAAAATAGACCTACTTGTTACATTGTGTAAAATTATTTGTTAATTGTTACAAATAATCAAAAAATTATTTAAACAACTACTATTTATCTATAACTCAGTTAACCCGTAAAACTAGTTTTGTTTGGACTGTGTTCCCAAAACTAGGTACTACCTAAACTTACCTGTATCTTGGGGACCTGAGTCACTTTTATTTTAAAAAAATTTGAAGAGTTAGAGCTGTTTTTTAATAAAAAAATACAAAATTACTATTTCAGAAAATTAAAATTTAATCAAAATGGGATAAGGGCAGGAGGATGATGAGGATGATGATGACGTAACATTAAAAGAAACTGCTATGTATGAATTAATAATAATAAATATTAAAACGCTACCCGTGTTAGTGATCATGAGACCAACATCATCATCTGCCTAGCCTTTTCCTAACTATGTTGGGGTCTGCTTCCAGTCTAACCTTTAGAGAGCAGTCGCTTCATGTAAAAAATGTATCTCACCTCCACAACCCAGTTACTGGGCAACACAATACCCCTTGGTAAGACTAGTTGTCAGACTTTCGGGCTTAACGTGCTTTCCAAGGCAAGATAAACAGAAATAGAACATGTAATCTATAAATAAAAAAATCTGGTTCTTACAACTAAGATATTCAAACAAATATATTTCAGAAACCGTCAATCAAAGTTTGACGTCAATCTGGTTTGAGTTCCATAAAAAAAAATATTTCTAATCATTTCTTCAACATACTTGTTCAAGAACTGCAAATATTTATACCTAGTCATGAATCACGTCTACGTGAATGTTATAAATTATTCGGTTTTCGCAAGGAATGTAAACACTTTATATTTCAATCATCTATCGCTTCATTGGCCTAGATTCCAGCAAACTGGGTTAGGTCCTGAGCTATCCCCGATCGAGGAAAATTTGGATGGGAATTTCTAGAAATAGTAGTGGTTAACAATTTTGGTCGACATGCCTTAAATTGTTATCCACACTGTTTATCCTATTCATCATGAAGACTATTAAAACCTTAGGGCCTGTTCATTTGAGAGTTCTACTGACTAGAAACTTATGATTCAGCCACCTACTGTAGTTGTAGTTGGAGACAAGGGTCGTCTATGACTTTTGCGAATTTTGACTCGCTGTCTGCTACTACCGTCTGTCAGACAGCTTTCAGCGATTGCTTGAGATTGTCTGACGGTAGTCTTAAAACTATTCTCCTTGTCAACAAAGACATCGTCAGCCAATGGGCTTACCAATTTCTATGCCTCAACTTTCCTAGAAATGGTAAGCTTTCAATCAATCATTACTAAAAGTTATCAACCCTGTTCCAACAAAAAGGATCTTTGAGCATTAAGTAAGTAGGTACCGATCTTCAAAAACTTTTTTCTGAGAGACTAGATCTCTTTTGTCTTAAGTAGGAATGTTTCAAACATTTCTATTGTACTCTACATTTGTTGCTAGATTGTTTTGGCAACAACGCGGCGTGTAAATTAACGAGTTATTAAGATTAATTAAAACTAATTGGCTGTAATAGAACATGAGGATCTACTTTAAAAGTCCCACCCTATATTAATACTTTAAGTAGGTATCATAATATCAAGGATATAATGATACAACAGTTAATGCTTCCTTATGCCACATCATAAGGAAACATTAACGATATTAACTGTTAATTTAAGTAAGGAGAGAGATATTAAATGGAAACTTAGAATGGTGTCCAACTGTTTTTTCATCTATATTAAGGACTTGTGACTCAACTTTTTGTTGGTAGTTCTACCACAAACATACCTGCATTTGACTGGGTTTCCAATATTTTTCCGAGTGCTAATTCTTTTATATTGCAGTAAATACCTAGGTACATGGTTTATCTAGATATCTGTGAAGGGTGGGCGTTTTGGGGGACTGTCTTATGTAAACGTCTTTGACGTTCAAAAAGTGCTGATTCTCAGCCTAATTTGAATAAATGAATTTTTGATTTTGATTTTGATTTGATTTTGTTAAAACTTCCCTTCAAAAACCGACACCTCGGTTACCGGACACGAAGAAAAGCATACAAAGGAAATCTATTTACCCAACAACACAAATAAATGCGATTAAATAACGAGAGAGCAACTTTACAGATTTAGATAAATTCAACGTTAGTCATGGTGCTTTGATAAATAATGAGCCATCCTACTATTCCATGTAGGTCCATGTAGCAATGCCCGTTATTTAAACTTCTACGATTCCATTATAAAAGTTAAATTCATGCCTCCTTTTACCCGAGATTAAGCCCTGAATTTTTAATATTAGTTTACGGTAGTGCGAAATTAATCCGGGCACTGATTGCGAACTCGTTCAGTAGCACAAATGTTACCACATGGGGATCTGTTTTCACACACCACTGCTATCAACTTCGACTTGCGTTATTTCCTTTTGAAAATACCGATTGTACAATTATCAATATTAGGTATTTTATCAAGACCTTATCTTTACGTTTCTGGATGACCCTCTGCTGTAGAAATGTGTACGGCTTGAAGTGCTAACAGTCTCATGTAAGTTCTATCTAGATATTATGCATTCAATGGTGGTTTGAACCCCCATGCGTTCATGCTGTAGCAACGCCTAGCTCTTTCACCGATGTAGCTTGTACATAGATAGATAGTGGTATCTAGGCAACCTAAACCTAAGTACTAGTTTCCTCGTTTCCACAGTAAACAAAAGCACGTCACAGGTAAAATACAGGAAATATGTACATATATTTTATTTCGACGACTAAACATCGCAGCATTTTGAAATAAGAATGTAAATAAGTAACACGTGTTTCTACATTTTAAATACCTGAATAATGTAAAGTATATTTATAGTTAGCGAGTTACTTTATGTTTATTTTTATAGTTTCTAACAAGAATCTAATATAAGTATAAAGAAATTAGGTTTTGTTCACGACAGTGCATCTTTATCCTTTTTAATGAATTAATTATAAATAAGTAGGTACGAACGTAGGTAGGTACAGTATTTTTCTATAGAGCTGTATTATAGTCTAAATTTAATCTCAATACGGTCCCTAAGTAATTTAAAATTATTGTTTTGAACTCAATAGTTTTTATAAAATAATTAAATAACTTACCCTTTAAAGATCCTTCTAAATCACTGCTTAAATTATATAGTACTTGATTTCGTTTAAGTATGGAAATATTCTCAATTATCGTGTTCGTTTACAGTTCGATAGTACAAAATGTCAACACTTCACTGAAACCACGCGGATATTGTGTTATTCACTCTCCGTACTCACATGCGGATGTTTCTTACACCGTGTTCATGTTTCGATCGCCGTTTCAGGCGGCTTCATTGATAACTCGCGTCTTACTGAAAACACACGCTGCCTCGAATTACGGAGCTCGGAGAAGCCGGCTGCACCAATCTGTTGTCTTCCAACTCATAAACAAACTGGCAAACGGAATGAAGCTAGCCACGAACGAAGCGGCACTACTACACAGTACACTCGCGCTTCAGAAGGAAACAGGCGTGCTCCCAACACGAAAACTTCAAGGCACAAACAATACATAAACAAAAATGAAGAGAGGTTTAATAAATAAGCAAAACAAAAGATCACATGATGGTTTAGTATCGTAGAAACAACGAAAACAACGCTAAGTAGGAGCGAGATTAGCGCTAGTGTGA
The DNA here is from genome assembly GCA_905147745.2 of Phlogophora meticulosa. Classification (NCBI taxonomy): domain Eukaryota; kingdom Metazoa; phylum Arthropoda; class Insecta; order Lepidoptera; family Noctuidae; genus Phlogophora; species Phlogophora meticulosa. The sequence goes on from LR990523.1 coordinate 5,239,386, forward strand.
CGTGGTGGGTACTAAAGCTTCCGCGTCTGCGTGATGGAGTCGCGTCCTTCAGAAAGGCCAATTTCGACACTATGTCCTTGCAACAGAGTCCATCTGGAGAGGCATTGTCACTTTGTATTGCAGCTTATCAATACGATGCACACAATTTTGGGCTTTAACCCTACGCGATTTGGTTCCGTTTTGTGCGGCCAGCGTATAAAATACTGCAGGCAGACGTATCACGTGCGTGCAGGGGGGCCAGATGATCGCAGTTTGGTGAACTCACCCACGACCCCTCAGTGTACGGTTCGAAGCTAAATACAATTTTAAAATAACCTTTCATTTGGTTGGATTTCACTAGTCGTTATCAAGAAGTTAAATTTGTTCAACTTTGATACTGGTAAACTGACAGTCTTGGTTTTTCTTAGTTAGGTACTAGTGGATCCGACAGATGTCATACTGCCTGATCGCAGCAATACCTATAGGGTCCAATTTTGAATCCACACCATTAAACGACCCACTTAAACACACACAAAAAAACATTGAAATCAGTCCACCCATTTTCAAGTTATTATTGCGAGTATATAGACATTACTACTATATATACAGAACACAATAAGTTATTTTATTTCGGTTTATAATCATTGTCCTGGAGGAGCTCGTGGCTGAATAAAACAGCCACACGGTTCAATCGAAGATTAACTTACGCTTGCTTAGGTCAGTGGATGGGTGACCGTTCATTACATGTCGAGACTCCTCCATGCCCCGGAAAGCTCCTTAAGCTGTTGGTACCGGCTGTCATTTGACAGTCGGTACCAACAGCTTCACATCGGTACCAACATCAAGTTGTGAAGGTCAGATAGGCAGTCGCTCCATGTTAAATACTGGTATTCAGCTGGTTGCGGTTAGACTGGAAGCCGACCCCAACATAGTTGTGAAAAGGCTAGGCAGATGATGAGTCACTGTCATATCATCATAAATCTTTATGGACTAGGAAAGAAAGCCATGCCTAAATTTTGCCGTAGGGTAAGCAGACTATTTACATGCACGTGTCGCTAAAGACCTCTTTTGTCCTCTGAAGCAGTCGTATTTCTAAGTACCGCTACTGGAAAACGAACATTTGGACAAGCCCTTTAATGCCTACCTAGATTTCTCGACCTATAAATACTGAGTATCACATTGACGCTTGTGACCACTTATGTGAAGGTTGCACTTATCTCGATTAAGTAAGTACCAAAGTAGAATACCCTATAACAAAATTACCATATTTTTGTCATCAGCGATTGAAAAATCACCCGCGATTCATGATTCCTTCTGATTTAACGAGAGTAGATATATTTAGGTATTTAAAATGCTATATTTACACAAACATAACATCACGCCTGATTTCTCCGCTTAGGCAGAGTTCTAGCCTACATATAGTACACCCACAATTCGCCAGTTATGTTAAGTCCGATGTAATTCTGTCCAATGCCATTAAAAGCCCAAGCCAAAAAAAGTCCGATGCCATTAACCTCTGGTTCTGTGCAGTCTACTGCTAAATGATTCCTGATGGAAAGTCCCAATTTACCCGACTTGCGACCTAAACCCTCCAGCACCTTCATGCACAGCAGTAGTGCTAACGACCACTCGACCAACAAGATAGATTGATTTTATCAATAGCTATCAATTTTATTCTTACGAGTATTACTAGCTTCCACCCGCGGCTTCGCCCGCGTAGTTTGTTGATAAAAAAGTAGCGTATGTCCTTTTGTGCAATCTATGTCTCTGCCAAATTTTATTGAAATCCGTTCAGTGGTTTAGGCGTGAAAGACGGACAAACAGACACACAAACTTTCCCATTTATAATATTAGTATGAATTTGTTTATTTTATTAAATTTGTTCCTTATTTTATACATTTATTTTTCTGGGTATTTACTATGTATAATAAAAATATATATCTATGTAATGTATTGTATTAAGTATATCACTATTGACGACCGATGTGGCGCGGCGGGCGAAGGTCCGCCTGCGACGCAAGAGGTTGCGGGTTCGATTCCCGCCTTGGGACAAATGTTTGTACGATCTACAAATATTTGTTCCGGGTGTTCTGGGTATTTCCTATATATAATAAAAATATCTATATATGTAATGTATTGTATTAAGTATATCAGTCATCTAGTACCCATAACACAAGCTCTGCTTACCTTGGGGCTAGATGATGCTGTGTGGATTGTCCAGCAATATTTATTTATTATTTATTTATTTATCAGTCATCTAGTACCCATAACACAAGCTCTGCTTAGCTTGGGGCTAGATGATGCTGTGTGGATTGTCCAGCATTATTATTATTATTTATAAATATTTGAACATAAAAAAAACATTTAAAAATAGTAAGTAGCCCACCGGTATCGGGATCGCCGCGCCGGTAGCTAGGACCCTGTGGTCCAAGCTACCGGCGCGGCGGTCAGGGCTTTATTTTTAGATATAATTGCCAGCTAGCACCTAACTGTCCCACAGCAGTGCAAATGCCTCTTCTCATTCAGAGAATGCACGAGCATTAACCCATTAACCACCCAAGTCGGATTTATCCATCAAAAATGTTTTCGAGTCCATTCCGCTTGAGTCGTATGTATACGGCAGAAAACTTTTGTTAGTTCAATTTCTTGGTACAAAAATATACCCATTTCATTCAAAATAATGAAATGTACTGAAGATTTATAAGCTGGGTACTGGGGCTACGGGAACTCATTGAAAATCAGGCAGTTAAAAGTTTAATCCCTACGTCCCGCGCGGTCCGCACGCTAGCGATAGCGTTGGCAAACTCGTGTCGATACTTGAGACTGTAGGATGTTTTTCCAGTTCAGGTTTCAATTGGCTTCACACTACCTACATTTAACTATTTGGTTCGTTCCGCACAAATTCAGTTGTGGTGGATTTTCAATGCCGGGAGGGGGCGCCCTGGAAGGACATACATCAGAACATCAACAATAACGTCAGCCTCATTGGTGATGTTCTTCAAAAAGGTCAGGTGCGTAGTACTCGCGACCGGCGTTGCATGTTTGACCATATGTATGAATGTTAATGAAGCAATAGGAGTATGTAAGGATTGTAGTAGGTAGGTGGCGTTCTGTAGTTTCTATGAAATATTGTTCAGGAAATATTGTTTAGAAAATAAACCAGTTTTGATCATTATATTTTAATTTAATGACACAGAAAACATCAAATAGATAATAAATTGTACACAAAATTGACACTTTAAAATAGGTATGTATATAAATCGCAATTTGGTCAAGGGTAAATTTCAATATTTTTATTAATACAATATAAAATATTATTATTTAATAAATATTTAAGCCGATCACAATAATTACAAACTTTTCGTTCGAATTTTAAACACCCTTCTGAATCGCGCACTTTTATGAAACTGATTAAATATGACTAGAATAGATTATCTTATTGATTATGGCAAGACTTTTTAATTAAATGTAAGTTTAATAACTATTTAATAATATATTTAAAAACAAAGGGGGGAACATCGACTCTCTCGGGACTCCTCTCGTGTATAAACTTCTTGGTTATGGAAACTAGATTTTGACAACTTCAGTGATTTCAAGTTTTCGAGATCTATTCATACGGCCTTTTCTTTGGTTCCCACTACGACTTAAGGGGTTTTTAGTTATATTCTTCCACACGATGAACGGATTCTATGGATACGAATAATTCTAGGGGAATGAAGCTTCAGTGGGGGTTACTACTTATTAATATACAGGCTTAAAAGTATACAAACACATTCATGATCAAGTATACTTATTCCAACATTAAAGGTGAGTTTAGACTAAACTAAAAACAGCCAGATCTATCTTGGACACTTGTGGCCGTAGCCGCAACGCTTTGGAAGATACCTAATGTATCTGCTCTATGATCGTCTGGTCTAAACACACCTTTATAATACTGTTCACTTACAATCTAATTATTTATCAAATGTAAAAGTGTATAACAATTCATTCAGATTATATTTATTTAAATAGACTAGGGTTAATTCATGAATATCAAATATCATAAGATTTTCCCAAAAACATCAGCAGATCAAAACTCAGTAGGTATACTTTTTATAATTATTTTGTGCTACTAAAATATCACACTTGTGCAACAAATTCAACAACAAAAACAAGCTAATAACAATAGGCTTCTAATACACAATCACTCATGCGAATATTATAATATCTGTATTTTCGACCAATGAATTTGTTACAACCAAGTTTAGACGAACAAAAAATAGATTACAACCATGTTTAATCGAAATTAAAATCAGGTTTAGTTCGAAAAAGCTCGATAAATGTGTAACCAAAGTTAGGGCAAGCCGAAACACGGTAACACCGTCAATGTGTTACCAAAATGATGAAGTCATTGTGTACTAGGAAACACAAACTTAATTTTAACTTCCGCAACTTCCATGTGACTAGGATTATGTACCCTGCACTTAGCCTAAGGAACAAAGTAAGTATAGATTATAATTATGAGATCGACTGGCGATTATGTAGCCGGCACATCTACCGAATACTCAGTTATAATAATGATAGTCAAAATACAAAGGTGCTACAATATTTAAATACAGTTATGAGATTATAGACATGTTTAAAGTTTTGAAATTCAAAATCGATCTAACCGGAATAATTCGGTGTAATGTTTCGTCGAAATATTCATCAAACATTATGTATTTGGAGGAATCCATATTCAGATACTATTTAACGCTAGAAGCTAATTAAATATTATGGTATTCAAATAACAATTAATATGGATTAAATAATCAAATAAATTTTTCACGTACAGAAAAATCAAAACAGCAAAATGCATCGTCATCAATATAGTTAAAAGTATATTAGGATGGAATATAAAATAAATACTCAGTTCCATGAATTAGAAAAAAAAATCAGTCTCATTAACCATAGACCCTTTGGAATAAATAATTTTGGTTCCAAGTTAGAATAATATAAAACCTTTGTGACGTTTTCAAAATATTTCATAAAGTGTATAGCAAATACTTTTAGTTTCAAGGTAAGACAGTAGAGTGTATAAGACAGTACAAAATATAAAACTTTAGCAGGAACAAAACTTCTTGTCTTTATTTGCCTGTAGTTTTTGGAGAGATTGGCGGCGACGCCCGGAAGCACACAGCATCGCATACTCCACTGAATTCTCCATCCTGCAAGAAAGCAATGTGCACATTAATGATTGTTGTATGTAGTTTGATAGTTGAAGGAGTATTCATGCTTGTTGAATATTATTTGCTTCATCTGCAATCCAGGGCTAAAAAATACCAGTGTTGCATGTTATAAAAAAGCAAATAAAAAGGTATGTTTTTCATTATTATTAGTAGCTACTAGCGACTTAATCTATGGTGTATATTAAATCTTTTATTTTATATAGCTTGTGTTATTCTGAAGGACAAGCTGTAATACTGTAAAAAATCATCAAAATCCGTTCACTTGTTTTTGTGTGAAAGATTAACCAACATCCAAATATTCTCACAAACTTTTACACTTATAATATTAGTAGGAAGTAGGATAGATAAAATTTCTAGAAATAATAAATATAAATAAATGTTATTGAGTTTTTCCAATAGGAATATTCTTATGGCAGTCCAGAATCTGAATATGTGCCTGACTGATGGCAACGGGTCTCCCCCCTATTACATGGGACATAAACATAACTGGCGAAATATGGGTGTTGCTATAGGTGCACCTCATCCCAACCTTTCGGGCAATACAGGCTTGATTTTATGTTATGTAATGTAACTTATATAAATCTTAACACCCAATATTATATTGTTGAACCATCCTGACTATGAGTTGGAAGAGTATTGTTTCACATAGTTACTGGGGTGTAAAGGGCAGATTTAGGGAGTTGTTTGATACACAATATTAGTACTAAGCCAGTTAGACTGGAAGCCTTGGTTGATGATTTATATGTTTACGTAAATCTTACCTACAACTACCATTACAGATCTGTGATCCAATGGGATAGAGTGGTCTTACGTGCGAAATCCTTAATCTATATCCTAAAAACAATACATACTACATCTAAACCTTTACCTACATCTAAACAACATATTACATATAATACGGCTTTTGGCAATTACTTCAAATGCTGATCTAATTATTTTGCTCAAATAATTAATACAGACTAAAGCATACAATAATATCTTACCTATTCATCACACGGTCAAGTAAAATCTCAATGGCACGGTCAACATTCTGTCCTGATTTGGCACTGGTCTCTAAATATGGAAGGTTGTAGTTTTTGGCAAATTCCCGGGCACGGTTCTGATTAACCAGTCTCTTCTCTTGTAAATCACATTTGTGTCCACATAGCACTATATCAGGGTCTTCAGACAGGCTGTGAGTCTGAAATATGTAATAATATGATTAATTATAAAGAAAATAATGATGAATGCAGATAAGGTTGTAAGAATAGTACATGTTACACCTTAACTGCCAGAAAATGACACAATAAGAAATGTATTGTTTGTTGGACACTGGGCGTTTAAGATTTTAAGGAACTGACATTGAAATAGCATGATGTATAGATCAAAGCTGCTCAGTAAAGTAAAGTAGACAAGGAGGCCAAGATTCCTATTATACAATTAATTTTTATTTTTTTCCCATATACACATTAACTCATAGAAACTAATGTCAAAGATAATAAATTACTACCTTTAATTGCTCAATCCAATTCCTGACTTCAAGGAAAGAGGCTTCATTGGTGAGATCAAACAGCAGAAGGAATCCCATAGCATCTCGGTAGAAAGCTGTAGTCAGGCTACGGAATCTATAGAAGAAAAGGCACATGAACACAATACAAAACAAGAACAATTACAATAGTATAAATTTGTATGTACCTAATCAACTATGATACAGCCTTGGCCAAAAGTATTGAGCACCTTACAAATTTCGCCCGTTCACGGTAAGTATGGGAGGAAACCAAATCTACTGTTGAAGTTTTCTTTTGTCGGTCATCTACAAAGATTTAAAAACAATGACCCACGCCGCAGCTAGATATAAAACACATGGGTGCAATAAAATGTGTCTTTTACAATTTTTGTATTTATTTATCAGTTCGCTACCATCGCTCGTTGTGAACACATCCAGTGATCTAGTGCGCCTTTGGTATTTTATTTCAAAGTTTTAAGTGTTATCGTTGCAATATGCCAAAACGAAACGAACTTTCTTTAGAAAAACGTGTGCAGATACGGCTTCTGCATGAGCAAGGGAAAACACAAGCAGAGATTTCCAAAACAGTGAAATGTTCACGCCGATCCGTGCAATATGCTATTAAGCGATTCTCTGCTACCGGATCACATCAAAATAGACCGAGAACCGGGCGCAAACGCATCACCTCAGACCTTCAGGATCGTCAGTTGCTGAGAGAGTCGTTAAGAAATAGGAAAAAAACATCTTCAGAGCTCGCTGCTGAATTGTCAGAACAAATTAAGAAATCAATTTCTGCTTGAACTACTCGTAGAAGACTTCAGGAAGCTGGTCTGAAAGACTGTAAAGCTAGGAAAAAGTCATGGCTCTCCGACAACAACAAAAAAGCTCGGTATAAATGGGCCTTAAAACACCGAACTTTCAACGCTGAAGAGTGGTCAAATGTTGTGTGGTCAAACGAATCAAACTTTGGGGTGAGTCAGTCAATTTAATGCCCTAAAAAAATTATATAAAATGGTTTAAAAACCAAACGCATAGATGAAGTTATTTTTTTTCCAGAACTCTACATTTTTCTCTTTATTGCAGATTTTTGGTACACCTGGTGTGACCTTTGTGCGTCGCCGGGTGCGCAAAGAATTTAGGCCAGAGTGTGCGATCCCAACCGTAAAACACGGCGGCGGCAGTATAATGATCTGGGTTGCATGACCGATTCTGGAGTTGGCGAATTGTTCGTGTGTGAGGGCCGCATGAACTCTACTAAGTACATAAATATACTAGGAACTGCGTTGCTGCCTTCATTCACGAAACTTTTTGGCAACACGAACATGGATGGTTTTCAATTCCAGCAGGATAACGCGCCATGCCACAAATCTGCCCGCACTTTGACATGGTTTCGGGAAAATAACACAAAGCTTCTTGAATGGCCTGCCCAGTCGCCAGATCTGAACCCCGTAGATCATTTATGGGGTTTATTAAAGCGTAGAGTTAGGCGCTACACAATTAACAACAGAGAAGATTTGACTTATATATTTGATTTGACGCTACCTGCGCCTAGAATGGAACGCGATTACTGCTGCAGACTGTAAAAGTCTTGTTAGCTCTTTACGAAAAATAATTTCTGCCGTAATTAAGGCAAAGGGTGGACCGGAAAAATATTAATTTTCAATTAATAAGTAGTAAAATAAACTTATATAAAAAGTTTTGTTTTATTTCTATTTGATACTCCTCATAAAACCGAAAGATTTCATGGGTGCTCAATACTTTTGGCCAAGGCTGTAGATTTAGGTTTATATAGATATAATATTTGTACAATACATATTGTGGTAGGATGCAGAGAAACTGTTCCCAATACTGTGACAAAATTTTACTTGTGTACACAAATAAAGATATTTGATTTGAGTTATTATTTGTAATTTTTTATGGTCTAGTAGTATTCTATTCTATTCTGTTTGAAATGAGTATTCTTGAATAGCGTAATAATGACACTACACCATCACCTCAGCAAATGTGGAAACTTTATCAAGAAATCATAATTATGTTAATTACATCTGCAAATTATTATCAGAGTTCTTATGTAACAGAGGTCACATATAGAAAATCAACTAAACTTAGCAAAATCTCCCGCAATGTGGTGAAAATATAACTCAACCTTTTAAATTTTGATACTTATGGTATGGCTTTGCTGCTGCCAGGTTTTCGTACCAGATATTAGCAACTGTTTAGTAAAGCCAGTTTTTTAAGGAACCACCAAATCTTGTTTTTGTACCGATGCTGTGATTTTCTTCTGTGAAATTTTATAATTAATATAATTTATCTTAATTTCTCCCGTTACATCACTAATGTAGAATATCCCTTGGAATATGTACAAAGTTTTGTAAATTATAGAAACTTGTTATTTACCGTTCTTGCCCTGCCGTATCCCATAGTTGCAAATGAATACGATGTTGCCTCCCATTTTGTTGGTAGAGCTGAATATTTAAAAATAAAAAAAATGTTATTAAGTATGCTTATTTCCTGGCATGAATCGCTATCTTAATAAGTACTCGATTAAAATATACTTCAAAAAGCTCCCATCATTAATTGATTTTATCTGTATTGAATTAATCAATCGAGATAAAAATATGGGAAGGTAATGTGATAAAATATTAATATTTGATGATGATCTTACCACACTTTTCTCCCTGAAGTCTATGCCAACTGTTGAAATGAACTGTGTGTGGAACACCCCATCAGTATATTTGTATAGGAAACTTGTTTTCCCCACGCCGGAATCCCCAACACAGAGAAGTTTAATGAGATAATCGTAGTCCATATTCATAATGGGAGTTTTCAAGGATTCCAAGATTTCAAGTTACATTTGTCTATCACTTCCCATAAGCCAACTACCGTTGTACGTGTGCGCGTGATTTATTTTGCGCAAAATTCTGATTCATTTATAATACTGATCCATTGTATTCGTTTTAATAGACACAACATAAATTAGTAATAGTAAAAAACATCAACAATCGATCGATTTAATTAAATGTCACTGTCAATTTGATAAATAATAGTCGATATGCTATCGAAGTATAAAATCGACTTATGAAGGTGGTGATTTTTGGAATGGGCATCTCTCAGCTAAACCTTCAGGTTTATTAACTGTATATAACCGAACCTAAGATAAAAGCCAGGGCGTAAAAAGCTTAAAAGTTAACCGACTGCGAGGTACGAGCCTTGGCTTAGTGCGACGCTGGCAGCGGATAGCAAAGGGCCGGGCTGGATCTGGTAGACATTATTTATGGAAAAGTTTAATCAACTAGCAGGGCAGGCTCGAGCAAAGGGGAATAAAAGTGGCAATCCATTGGTGAGCCTTACAAACTGTTGCTTTGTTGGGTTGTCGACTCGCATTGGTGATCCATTGCATTACTGAACAGTCGACCGACTCGCGATTGCTGGTGTCATGGTACTTCCATAGTCAGAATTACTTAGTTTTCAACTTTGAGATAGCTTGATGTGCTGGCTTTTGTATAACGGTAAAAAGGGGTGAATCGAAAAGCCAGGGTGAATAGAAACAAAACTTTGAAGGGCATTTTCGCGTTAGTAAGACATTGTTTATTACTATAAGGACTCTTATTTTTTTTAAGGAATTGAAATGGTTAATTTCAACACCTTGTAAGTAATTAATAATGATGAATCAACGATTAAATCTCATTTAAAGTTTTGTTTCTATTCACCCTGGCTTTTCGATTCACCCCGTTTTACGGTACCTACGTTACAACAAAAGAAAAAAAAAAGACGCCACGAAGCTCACTTTCTGGCGTCTTTTCTTTTGTTCTTTTTGCCTTGTCTCTCTTGCAGCGTTTTTCAAGAACTGGCTGCAAGAGATGTGGTGGGGCTTTGTGTGCACGTCGTATTGTCTCAAGAGTAAAGTCTAAAATCGCTTAAAGCAACTACTGTAAACCAAACGGAAATTTTATGAGGACTTAAAAGTGTTCCATTGGAAGCCTATACATCTGGCTAGCCGGTTAGCTGGTGTACATACCTACTAATGGTTTTACTCGATAAAGGATCAAATGATGTAGGTTCGGGGGAACGCTGTAAAATTGTAACTTTAACTCCACCCAGAAGATGACCCACTGACCAGAAATTGTTTAAATATTAATAATTGCAATGAAGACTATTATTATTACTAACAAATGAATTCAGAGGGATAAAAATATGTTTTGCACATCATGTATTTCTGGTCATCGAATAGATGATATAGTTGGCAACATTATATAACCAGCTGTTAGTATGTATACCTACCATAAATTTTATTTATAATTTACCAACAAACATCAAAGTCATGTCAGTCAATCAAAGTATTGAAGTTCAAAATTCCCAATTATATTTCTAAGATTATGTGAGAGAACCACCAGTAAAAGTCATCACCATGGCCAACAATGCAACTGTGGATGTGAAAAATCCCAAAGTCAAGGTTGAGTACTGGTAGGTACGTAAATACTTCGTTAATTAACAGTTTGATCATAGAAATCATAAAAGAAAATGTACAAATTTTTTCAAACTATAACTAACCTGTCCCTAAGATGACCCTTTCTCCTAAATGTGCTTGTGCCCGCTTTGATCTTGCTGATAATTAAGTTTTGCAATCATCTATTGAGGTTAGCTTAGAGAATGCACACAAGATATTATAGTCCAGTTAACCCCATACATTATATCCTCCTATCCTCTTTTTCATCACACCCACACACTCACTCCCGCCTCTTTTCCAGTTCATTTTAGATATTGGCAGAATGATCACTATTGGCTGTGCTTGCCATATTAAGAAAAAGACAAAATAAACTCCCGCCTTATTCCTTTTAGTTGGGGTAGGGAAATTTATCACCCAACTTTTAAATCAAGTTAGGAAATGATTTTCTTAACCTTTCAGTGGGGTTTGTGATTATGGCGGACACTGCTTAGCGCTTGGACAGACAATTAAGAAGGTTACTCCTAATGCAACAGTGAACTGTGCTCGTGGAAGGCAAGGTAACTACTTATTACTTTAATATTTGGTTAGGTAATTGGTTCACATTGTCACTGCTGTTTTGAATATTAATATGCTACATATTTATTGGCCAAATATGCACCAATATTAATAACAGAATGTCTAGATTTCATGAGATAAGTTTATGTGAATGGACGTTGGTCAATGGTCTAATAATAGTCTTAAGTCTACTATAGTGTACCTTGGCTCAGCAAGTGAAGGCTTTAATGCTTATGCCAAGCTTTGTGTTGCCATCAATTGTTTGAGCAAAGTTCTGTAAAAGCAGATAAGTAAAGTGCTTTATCATAAATATGACACTATGAGTAGATACCAGGAGCAATACTAACATAGAACTGGTTCCCTTGGGAACAACCACTCTACTATAATCAAAAAATATAGTACCTTTACTGCCATCATTAAAGACATTGATACATCTATATACAAAAAATGAATGTCTTGTGTTGCTAAGTGCAAAACTCGAGAATGGCTGGACTATTTTGGCTTTTTTTGTGTTTGTTATTGCAAGGGGAAGGGTCTTATGAAAAAAAAACTAAAAAATTTGTGCAGGTAACACCGCGTGGCGCAGCTAGTAATAAAAAAAAAATTACTTATCTTATTATTACTCATCTTTTGTGTTTGATGGTTTGTAGCTGATTTTCACTAGTACTTAGCCTTTTTTACTTCAGCTTTCCTTTTACACAAAATCACACTCCACCCCTCGTAGATGCTAGATATCCATAAGAAAAGTGCTTGCAGCTGTAGCCAACTTTTTTAATCAGGTTTATTAGATGCCTAGGTGAGTAAAAAAAGTATTTATTCTTTCTATTACAGGTGCATTTGAGGTTGAAGTAAATGATATGTTAGTATATTCAAAGCTAAAGACAATGGCATTGCCAGATTTTGATGAGGTAGCAGAGGTAGTCAACAATGTGTCACAAGGAGAGGAGCCTCGTCTAATAAAAGGAGAACAACCAATAAACTGTGCAATATCATAGAATATATTAAAAATCACAAACAACTGTTACATAAAACTAGTCATAGAATAATAAATGAGAAAATAGCTACACTATTTGTAAAGAAAATAAATAATGTTTAAAAAAATATATACATATCCAATTGTTTCAGTTTCACTCTTTCCAATTTAAATTTTGACTGATCATGTTGGTTTATGAAAAGATTTTTTTGTTAAATTTAGCATAAATTAGGTATCTTTTTTTATTTCATAACACAATAATCTTCTTTTTGGTTTAAATTGTTATGTAGAGATCCATTTATCCTTTGAATTATTTATTTCTTATAAAATATTAACATAACATATAAAATACTAATGGAATGTTCATGGCAGATACTATCTTAAAAAAAAACAATATATTAAATTATCTATTTTATAAAAAGTTAATCAGAGCTCTCAATGGTGCGGAAATAATAATTCAGTCTCTACATTAATCATTTAGTTATTTTAAATCAAATAAGTAGTCAGCCTCCTAATAACAGAGGTGGTAAAAATCCTTTTATAAATTCTAAAAGCATTATCTACTTAATCTCTAAATATTTATATAAACGTAGGGCAACTGATTTGCGGCGTAATGTACTATACTACTTATAAAACTTAATAGGTACACTAATTTCATATTAGCGAATTTTGCTGCGTTACATATGTAATGTTACGCTTAAAATGACTCCATTAGTAAAATAAATAATATCACTAATAGATCAACATTTAAAAAAAAGTATTAGGCACATGTCAGACAAGCCTACCATATCCACGAATACATCATTTTAATTAAAATAGTAACTATATCCCAATTTCCTTTTCTTATTTTTGGTATTTTATACAATTTCTATAAAAAAAAACATCACAATTCACAGCCATTCCTGCACTCACTTTTAAACATTTGTATTTTAAGTATATAAACTATGTATATAAAATACATTATGTGCGTAAGTAGAATGTATAAAATATTGAGAAAATATTAGTAAATTTAAGTATACTTATAAATAAAGTATTAAGTATAAAATTTTGTAAATGATTAAGGGCAGGTCCATATCTCATCAAGGTATTATTACAATATTTTTATTGTTACGCCAAACTAAAGCAAGGGATTATTCTCAATGTGTCATGACAAATATTGCATTGCTTTTGTATGTACGATATTAAAATATATTTAAGGGTGAGAGATGCAGTAAATTAGTTTAGTATTTTTTAATTTTATGTCACAAAATACGCCTTACATTACATACCTATTTATTAGATTCCGGTCATATTTTTAACGTTTAATTTTAGTATGTTTACGTATAGAACCTTATTTTTTGTTTACTATAAACCCTCTTAAGGGCTCTTAATTGTGCTCATATATCAACCAACTTTAATATGAGGCAACCCTGAATACGCTAAAAAAAATCAATTGCACCATACAAACTATTTTATTATCGGAATTCAGCATTAGTCCCTTAGTAAAGGTTATTTATAATGACGACTACAATAATCCCGTTATATGGTATAGTAAAAGTGCCTTTGTATTTATGTCATGATTAACAGTGATAGGATAATCCGGCCCTAATATACCTAAACTGCACTTTTATTCCCACGAAAGAACAATACGGACATGCCTTTCAGAATCCCGAATCCCAGAATCGTTTGAAGTTCCTGAGATTGCTAAAAATGTTTATAAATATAACTATAATATACTAAATCTATATAGATTTAGTATATAGTTATATTGCTATATTATATTTAGTAGATTATATAATCTACTAAATATAATATAGCAATAACTCTTTGTGATCACTAATCTGTTAGATAGATCAATCAATTTCCACTACTTGCCCACATTGTGCAAATTATAATTTTTAATGATACTCCGTTTGTTTTTAATAAAATAAAGATACTAAATCAAAATAACCACTGCTATAATTTCATTAAGTTTGTTAAAGTTATTTTTTACAAAATTGTTCAATCCCAGGAACCTAGGATTACTTATTTATTCATTATTCAGATAGGAATGGCCATTTTATTCCTTTGTGGGAAGAAGTTTAGGTACATAAGCGCCCGATTATCCAATTACTGATGATTAAAATAGCATTATGTCAAAAATTTTGAGAAAATCTTTAAATCTTTATTGTTTAACTTTGTTTAACAGAAAAATAAACTTTAAAATCAGATATACCTATAGGATATAGGTACTGCTATATGTCTAAAACGCCTAAATTGGTAGAAAAATGTTAAATAATTATACCTACAGTATTCAAAATAATTAGTAATAATAAACAATATACACTGTGAACGATGATAAAAAAATCGTTAAACCGACATAGAACAAGACGGGCTTAGTCACCGAGAGGGTACCGAACTTTGTGACGAATATTGTTTTACCATTTTGTAAGTCAAACACACAGATACCTAATTTAAAATTTTAACCCCCCATTTCTGCTCCTGTTGCAATGTAAATAACAATATTTTTTAATATCTACACTTCCTATGTGGACCAAATTTCAAGGCATTCGAAATAAACACTGGCGACATAGAGAATAAGGTTTCTTTTTTACCATTTTGTTATGGAACTCTAAACGCAAAATCGGGCCGGGCCAAACTAGATTCCTACATTATTATTTATTTACTTTAAATTATAACTCAGGGGATGATGAATTGATACAAGGCAATGTTAAATTAGTGGACCATAGTACAATATGAGAATACTAACTGATGGAATTGCACATAAAATGGATCATTGAGGAATACGAATATGAACTTTATTCTATTAACGTTAATGTTCATAATTCTTATGAAATGCTTACTCACATTATTTCGCTTCTATGAATATGAACATTCATAAGTTACGAATAGGGTTTATATTCGTATGATATTTACTTAGCAAAGTTAAATCAAAGTTTGGTCTGTGAATCTTACTATGAATATTCTGTAAGAGTATATGATAAGACTGTCAATAGTTTCAAGAACGCCTGCATACGGAGGAGGTCATTCTTTTATTATTACGATGGCGTGTGATTAGAGTAGCACTAAACATTAGATAAACACATGATATTATAATTACTCCTTTATGAGATACGGATCATGGCCCCAGACGGCAATATGAAAGGCACTTATAACAGTGTATTATTTTTTTTAGATTATGTTGTCTCACTTTTGGGGAAAGGCCACCTTTTGCCCTTCCAAATCACATTTGTCTAGCGCTAGTGTGGACCAATCCTGTCTGATGACCGCCACCTTCGCCTGGGTCTGCCATCATGTCACTAAACGTTTTCTTGGACCCTCATTGCTATGTAGGTTTAGACAATGACTCGATCGTGAATTACCTTAATAATATCACTGCCATAAGTCCCCATTCACAGCATTAAAAATAAATCATAAATCCCAATTACTTATCCCCACCACCTACTTTTACCCCAATTAAGAAAATATATTTTCTTAAATTAAAATAATATTGTAACCAAACACACGCATAGCTAAATATTTCATCTACTTATGTCGTCATCATTGATTATAGGTTTTACTGGTGAATATATTTTGAGGAGACGGTCTTTCGAGCCGTCAGCGGCACCTACATAACTCAAATAAATACCGAACCGTAACTTTCCTGCGAATTGTTCGGCAATAGTTCTCAGGGGCTCTACGGTTTTTTCGCCGGTTTGTTGGTCGATACACACCATTTGGCACCTGGGACAAAGTCCTTCGACCTGAAAAGACATGATACAATTTTGAAATGATTACCACTTTGCACAGTTATATTCGAGTTCTTAACTTCAATTGTATCCCAAGCAACAAAGAGTAAATCTCTCTCTCTCTCTCTTGATTCAAGAAAGAGGTATGATGCCCAGGGTTGTGGAGGCCAGATAAGCAGTCGCTTTATGTAAAATACTGGTATTCAGCTGCATCGGGTTACACTGGAAGCCAATCACTACATAGTTGTAAAAAATCTAGGACGAAGATGATTTCGAAGCACATGGCATGCTTACCTTGAACTCTTGATTTCCAATAATGACTCTGTGCCAATCTCGTTCGGCAAGTTCCTCTTCCATTTCAATGATAAGGTTTCCTCTGAAACGATCAGTCAAACTATCTTCATTGTCCGTAAATTGGGGATCATGAATCTTCGACCTCAACCACCGCACTGTAGCTCTGTTTATCAAAAGGAATTGAGCCTGATTGCTTAACGAAAGTAGTTTTTTCTCCTCATCATTTTTCTTCTTTTGAGTTCTAGTGTCGTCACTAGATTGCCTGATAAGACGCAGATATGAAATTTCTAATGCTTCTGAAATCCAGTCCGCTACTTCATCACCACAATCGTATCCCTGGATTGTGTCGGTACAGACTTTGCTGCGACAAAGTGATGAATTTTTCAGTTTGTTTTCAGACGCAATATCCAAAGGTACCGATATTGGAGCTTTACCTGAAATATTTGAATTAGAAATGATCTCTGACGTTCGTGAAACTCGTAATTTTAGGACACTTAAATGTAATGCTTAAATGTTATTGCACCGTTTGATTTTCAACATTAAAAATCCAACAATGCAATTTAATTACGGTAGTAATCTTTAGGTGTCGCCAAGTGTAAGAGAAAATGGGCATTACTTATTTAAATAACACTCCATACCTTCAAAATATAATGTCATTTTTCTTTTAAGCAGATCTATTTTCGGTCGTATCATACACATTCTTGTGTTTTGTTTTTGTGTTAAACATACACCATTATCCTTTACGATCATCCAATCCCGGTCATATTCGAACCCTTTCGGTCCAATTTTCCAGGTAGACCTAATTTTAAAAGCACCACATGATTTAATAGGAAAAATAGCTGCTTCTTTTATGACAATAGGAGAATCTATATTTGGTGTAACATCTTCTACTTCGTGCATTATAAACTCTTGTTGATCTACTAATATTTTCTGTGTACTTGTTAAGCCGTTATACATCTTGCGAGATCTTAATGAATCTCTTATGTGTGTCATTAAACGTTTCCTTGGTTTCCTTTTAGTTTTAACGAAGCATCGGCATATCATATTTAATAGTTTATCTACATCGTCGAATGTGTTAAAGTAGCCGAATGAGGCTCTTATAGCTCCAGTTGGCTTTCCATCAATGAGATCTATCTCATCGCCACATACGTGTCCAGATTTAAACATTTCTTTTAACTCTTTATTCGTCGCCACTAGATGGCGCTGGCAGGAGCCGGAATTGCAAAAGCATCCCGTCCGGACATTTATGTTGAATAGGTCGGCCATGTGTTGAAACTGAAACATAAAATTTCTCTTTCAAAAATAAATTAACTATCTATATGACGCATCAGGGATTGGGATAGTTTAATTATCTAGAATTCGAGGAAGTAAGTAACAGTGTCGATAGTAATACCTCCTATGTAATCGTGACGATATGGTACTTTGGTATTCAACACAAAAGCCAATTATTAAAACAAAAGTAGCCGTTGGATTTATTGCTGGTTTTTCTCTATAGGAAATGATCAGTTGGAAATATGCACCTTGCTTCAAACGTTTCAGAATCGCCCATGTTTTATGTTCATTAAAATAATTTTAATTTGACTGTGTGGGCACACTTGAAAGTTTCGGAGGTATACGTTAGTGTGGCCTAAAAAGCGACAAAACACACAAAACGATAAAAAGACAGTGTGAAAAGTGATATGAATTAGCTGAAAAAGGATTAAAAAAAATATGATTTGGGTAAAAGGAACTGAAAACTGAGATGACGGCTGCTAAAGATGAGTGGAAGAATGCTACCCTAAATTTAAAGAAAACGGCAAGGGGTCCCTACCCTGGCCTATTATCTATGGCGCTTCTGCGCGACAGGAGTTTTGGGAATATCATGAACCACGCGGATGCAAGTGAGTGCTAACTTAAATAAAACTGCACAAAACGTGGCCATAATAAATGCGAAACTTAGTATCCAAGCAAAACAGATAAATTTATGTAAATAACAGTAATACACAAGTAAATGCGTCACGAATGAAATGATAAGGCTGGCACGAAACAATTTTTCGTCATCTTGTTTACGAAACTCAATAGATCAACTATTATCAGAATACATAATCTGCGAAGTTTACTCGGGAGTGGGACAGTGACAGGTATAAGAAGAAGCCTTTGGGTTTCTTCTTATACAGAGAAGATTCGAGTATAAATCACCACGCATTTAAGATTTACGTTCAGGTTTCCTCACGATGTCAATAATGATACATATAATGATGAATTGATAGTTGCAGCTAGGTAATTTGTGTGGACATTGTTTGTAGGACTGTTTGTGAACGTTAAAAAACAATTGAAATGTGGGTAATCTTTTTTTGTGTAATAGCTTTTTTGTATGAGCGTGCATATTTCGAGGTCATGAAGTCACAGGAACTGTACAGGTCTAATCACAA
This sequence comes from Phlogophora meticulosa, assembly GCA_905147745.2. Taxonomy (NCBI): domain Eukaryota; kingdom Metazoa; phylum Arthropoda; class Insecta; order Lepidoptera; family Noctuidae; genus Phlogophora; species Phlogophora meticulosa. The sequence goes on from LR990523.1 coordinate 5,258,445, forward strand.
ATAGCTACTAAGTATGTATGTTGAGTAAATCTATTTTTTTTACACAAAAATCGTCCATATTTCACTGACTTTAGCATCTTGTTTGAAATGTACCTTCTGACGTCACATGACCCCCACTTATTCCGATAAGACGTTTTTACACGGTATTTAGTCATTGGAGTATATTGATTTCTAATATTATATACCTACTGTAAATTATAAAGATTAAAACAAAATATTACTTTATTATAACACTAGTTTTTGCCCGCGACTTGGTACGCGTGGACTTTAGAATCATGTAGGTACCGTAAAACGAAGTTAGATTGATTAATTTTGAAATGAAATCCCATGTATCTTTTAAAGTTGTTAAATAAAAATTCGGAAAAAATAAAACGGTTGAGGACTCTTTAAAGGATAACTAAATAACGATATTTTAACAAAACAATATTAATAGTTTCATGGAAAAAGAAATTCAACTTATCAATTAAATTGACATTGAAAATGGGGCTGCTTTGATAACATCTAATTATTTCATTGCCGTTCAAAGTCACCCCTATCTAGAATGCGTTTTCGACCAAAATTCAGGGTAAATTTTACAATGTTTTTCGTCCACTTAGAACTAACTGTAATAGCTAACGCATCGGAAAAATATAGCCTAACGACTTGAATTTCGAATAGACGAATATATTATCGGGTGCGTTCCCTTTTACGGGTGAATTGGAGGAAATGTTTCATTTCTGAACGATTATCAAAGTTGCCCCAGTTCTCAAAGTAACCTCGTTTTACCGGTACTTATCTATATTATTATTTTTGCAGACACTGTTAAGAATTAATTCAAAACCAATAAAATGTAGCCTATATTTTAAGTTAGACCTATAGCAATACATTCATGAAAACTGCATTCAATTCCGTGCAGTAGTTTTTGCATGATGCGTGCACAAAATACAGACAGACAGACAAATATTCTAAAAAATGTTGTTTTGTTTAAAGACCCCCATTTTAGTTTTTCTTCAACATCCATAGAGCAAAGTCAACGGCCTGTTACAATTTTATTATTTGTATAGATTTATAATTATCTATTAAGTATAAACTATTCGATTGATATAATTATCTAAAAACAATGGGATATGTAGGTATTATTCGGAAACAAGCTGACAAACCAGCTGCTGTCAGACAGTGGCAATATCTGCGATTAGGGTTGCCAGGTCGCCAAACCTAATAGCCGGACAGACCAGCCAGTTTGGCCGGACATTTGGGTAGAAAGGCCGGACACCCTACATTATTGAGGACTTTGTCTCAGTATTAATAGGTACGACAAAAATTGTATATTAATAGTGTTCGTATGGTTTGTTGTATGTACTAATAAAAACAAAATATCTGTCTTATCGTGTTCGGCAGTTGAGAAACATCGGTCTGCCAACAAAAGCCGGATAGGCTGGGCACCTTTTTTTTTTGGCCGAACACCTTATCAAAAAGCCTACCTATGTCCAGCTTTATCCGGATGCCTGGCAACGCTATCTGCAATACTAGAAGCATCTCAGATGCGTTTTCAACTCATACTAAAGTACACCACTTTAGTAAGTTTTCTTGCCAGCTGAGTCTATTTTGCATTACATAAAAAACAATTCTTACCTCCACAAAGCCAATATATGACCCATCTGCTCTCAGAAGGTTAAATGTAACAATTCCACCTTGTGTCTTAATATCACTAAAGTCGGAATCCATGTAAGTTACTGCAGCCTTGTTACCATTTGCATGCTTTAGTTCATGCAGTTGATTATAAAGGTCTTTAGCTAAATAATATGTATGGTAAGAAATGGTGTCTATCCAACCATCGTAAATTGTTTTAGGTATTAATCTATGCATTGTGTCAAAACAATGCTTCAAAGCAATTACTGCTAAAAATGGTATAGTTCCGTCCTCCAACCTGCAATGAAAAACAGCTGTTGTCAGTTATTTTATCGAATCTTGTTACGTCGATTTTTATTTCGCACAAAACTATTCGACGAATATTTTTACATTAAATTTTTTGGTCACTTTATTTTAAAAATATAATTTTTTAAACTACATTTCATGGAAGAAAGTTTCACAGTTGTCTCGGTTCTTAGAATAACGTTTTATCGAACTTACTTTTCAAAGAACTATGTATCAGTTTATACATTAATCGAAAAATATTTACAAAAATAACATTTCAATGCTGGCATGTTTCATCGAATTAATGTAGTGTAAGCATTGTGTGTTTGACTCGCTCGGTTGGCCGCAGTTCTACTCTAACATAACGGATCTGGTTGAGGTGCCCATATTTACCAACTACGACCATGTCTTATAGGAAATAGAAATCGATAAACCAATATTCTGTTCAAAATTGTTACCTATATTTATGTTTTCTGCTCTTCAATTATTTAAACAACTCAGTTATTGGATATTAAGTAGGTAGGTACATAATTAAGGTAGGAAAGTGCTAAAATTCACGAACAACTGATCAAATGGTGCTATTAGTTTTGTTCCAAATATGCCATATCATGCACCATATGCTTACTATTTGTTCTTTATAATTCTGCATTTCAGGTGTTACAAGAATATTGTTATATTCATATGGAAATAAATAAAACTAATTAAAAAAAACGAAAGGGATTTTCAAAGTAAGTACCAACCTACATCCTTACCCTTAACTGTAAATCATATAGAAATTGAAGTACATACAAGTAAAAAAATCACCTTTCATACAAGTCTTTCCTCTTCACATGAACGTCTTCTGTACTTAACACAAAATCCACAGTACCTCCTCCAAAATACTTCTTTTGACAAAGCGTGTCGCTACTACTATTTTTAATTAAAATTGCCCCCAATCCACTTGGGTACCCAAATATCTTGTAGAATGACAAGCACACAAAGTCTGGTTTAGTTACAGATAAATCTAGTCTACAGGTTGATACAAAGGAAGCTGCATCTAATAGAATGTACCAGCTATTATTTATTTTGCATAATTGCTTTTTTAAATGACTATTGAGACATCCACTTTTTATGTGGTTCATGCAGTCAATGGGGTATTTATAACCATTAAAGTTGCTTTGCGCAGGGTATGCCAGCAATGTGTTAGCATCGTTTTTATTCGGAAATTTAACTTTCCGCAATGTCTTGGTCTTCTCATAATTTTGTTTCAGTGCTTCTAAGAAATCATCATGGGATATATGTATGATATCAGCATTCCTTTCGGCAGCAATTTCTCTTAAACCAAGTACTGATGTGTGATTGTCTCTCAAATAAACAAAGGATCCAGTAGTACTTGTGGCTTCGTCAACTTCATCTGGAGAGAATTGAAATGATTCAACAACTAGTTTTAATGCAGATGTTGTTCCTGCAGTAAATACAACTGTGTAGTTAGATGGATCTGTGTTGAAATGCTTCAGGATATCACTTCGGATCTGCTCCACACAGTCTTTGGTATATTTGTCTGAATGAGGGTTCATATAGACATTATCCATAAGGTCTTCATGTACAACCGAAAGTAAACATTGTGGGTATAATGTCGCCCCGGCATTTTCTAAGTAACATTTGTCTGTAATGATACAAAAGTTTAAAATGTATTAATTTTATTTATACAGGTACCTTAAACTTTTTAAAATATTCAAAAAGTATATGTACAGCTGAATACACTTTACAAGTAGACATTACAAGTAGATATTATTCAAGAACAATATGAAGCAAGAAAACAGTTTCTGAAGGATAGAGAAATCCTATTATGTGTAATTATTGTAAACTACTTGGTATGCCATTAGCTACATATAAATATCTAAGTACTTGGTGCTCTATTGTGTGTTCTTGTGATGAAACTATCTATATAATATTTTAAATATTTCTATAAAGAGGATGTATTCAAATATAAAAAAAAAATTGATGCAGTCAGGATAGATGATAAGTTGACATACAGACTACATTTCGAAATTGTAGTAATATTACACGGGCATGTATGTAACTGGAAAAAAAAGTAGGTAACTACTTAATTGGAAAGTGGTATAAGTACTTTTGTGTTGATGCACCAGTTATAGGTAGGTATATACTTTAGGTAGGTACTTTCTCATTTCTTTCCAGTGTGTAATATAGTGACCTACTTATGTGAAACTTTGATAAAAAAATTATGAAAGGTGATAAAAGTAATAAGAAACTAATTAGAAACAACTTACCTCCTAACCTTGTGAAATTCGATGTAATTTTGTTCATATGCTCCGTATCAATTACTTGACTCAATGGGTTCATCTCGATGAAGTCTTCATAGGAACCTGACATAGTTAAATCAACTGATGAACAGACGTTATCTTTATAAATATGAAATAGTTTAAGAACTCACGACTCTCTACGCAAAATAAACGTAAAAACTAAATGAACAGACGTCTTTTGTACCGATGAACCTTAGTAAATAGTCACAACTCGTTTGTATAACCTTGTACGGTAGTAATGTAACAACTGTTCGTATTAGTAAACTAATAATTATTATCTCAAAATAATAAGCGCAAAAACACACTTGAAATTATTATGATCAAGATCAACTGACTGACTGACGTTTATAGTGAGAGCAGTCAGCTGTCCAAATGACATTGACAAATGGTTTGTTTTGACTTTTTCCCACAGAGTCATAATTTACTGTTTACCAGAGACTTCTTAAATTACCCATTGTAGTTTACATAACAGCCTACAAATTGTCCTTAATAGTTTATAAATTTTCATCAAATGTCTACAAATATTTATTGATGAATGAAAAGCATTTTTTTACATTTTAAAGTCTAGTTTTTAATCGTTTAGTCAAGCTAATATATGTGTGACTAAATTGCACATCAGGTCAGGTCGATTTAGAATATTTTATAAATGTACGATGCGTTACTAACTACTTCTAATCACCGTGTGATGACTTTGATCATCACATTCATTTTGTTGTTTGTCGTCATAGCGTAAAGCAGCGACAGGTCTGTTTGATTAAGTTTGTTTGGAAACCACCCTCTACATTAGGCGTAGTAGTCCAGACAAGCTTAAGGTTTTCCCAAAAAAGGTTGCCGTCTGAATTATGTTTGTCCCTTACAAATGGGGTGAAAAGCATAAAACTATGAACAGGTGGCGCTACTTATCATTTGACTCTCAACATCTCATTGACTGTTTTAGGTCTTCCTGTGTTTTTTGTTTTGTTAACCAACGATGTATATAAGTGGACTTCATCTCAGGTAAAGGTTGAACTGAAGCTGTCTGAAAGGCCGAAATCGAATCTGGGCAACTGGTTTATTTTTGCCTATGTATTTTCTTTTTACTGTTATAAACCAAATACCCAATTTTATAAAAAAAACTTGTTGCCGTATATGACTTATCGTAGTTATTTACAAATTCGACGCTCGTGAGGTACAGAGGCCAGCACATCAAACTACCCCAATGTGAAAAATATGTTTGATAGGTTTTCAACTTTATTACAAAAGAATAAGGTTCATGTTCATGGCAATCTGACAGTTTGGGGTAGCTTGATGTGCTTGCGTCTGTATGAACTTAACATTCAATTTTAACTTTTAAACCTGACCGAGAATCTAATAATTTGATGGTTATTAAACATCGAGATACCTAAGAGCCATGAAACTGATGTGATTTTTTGCCATAGTTTATATCGTAAGTTTTTAGGAAATGAATGATTTTCATTGTTTTAACAACCGATTGTAACACAACGCGATCGGAGCTCGCGGCTTTACTCCCGTGTGGTTGATTTTCCCGAGATAAAATATAGCCACAAAACTATTTTTAACACTTCAAAACGTTCTACCCTCAGAGGTTTCAATTACTCATTCGTGTTCACCACAAGTCGCTAAACTTCACTTATCTTTTGGCAGATGGCGTTAGTAGTCTCTCAAACGCTTAAAAACGCCGAATCTTTTGTTTCCGGTTTTCGACCCCGTAGGTAACTACTACTTTAAAATATGGTTGAGAAATTAAACTTAGCTATACACTTAACTGAAATTAAATAAACGACACGAGACAGGTGACGAATGTAAAAAATACACATTACGAATCTCATGTCAATGAAAATAACTTTGATAGAAAATAAAATTCCACTTAAGCCAAGACTTCAAGAAGACGTTACAAAGGCAAAGAAAAAACGTAATTGAAGAGAGCACATGCACTAATAGTTTAAGTCTATTGCACAAAAGAGGTTCGCATACATAGGTAGGTTCACCTTCGGCAGCATCGCCTTACTAAATTGAGTTACACCAATTTAATTATTGCTTTTATGGAGGGCTTTTAGTAGCTTTTAGTATCAAGCGGGGCATGATCGACTTCCCCTAAGTGAATTGACGGCCATGACAGAGGACATTCGCTTTACCGCTTTACACTTTTCCTAGAGGACGTTCTGACAAGCGACGACTTTAGTGGCGAAGAAGTTTTAGAATAAGGGTGCGTTTACACCAGGAATGTGCGAGGATGCGTAGCGAGGAAAGTATGCGATTACCACCAACAGAATAACTTTTTAATAACTTTCCTTGCACAGTACAACTCCTGAGAAACAAGGGCTTGCCGGAGGAGACATCTTGTACATACAAAACGTTAGGGTTGAGAAATGAGTTCTTAGGACGCGTGCGAAAAATGAGTGCTATGCAACTCGGTGGTAAGTCTTTGACCTTATGCCAGCTTATACTGGGTCTGTTGCCACTGACGTGCGGGCTACCGAACTAAACCGCTTCCTCACAGAAGAGTCCGCTATGCATTTGCACACCACGCTGCTTCCTTTGGTGGAAATAATCAAATCATTTCACAGCTCCACTACGCCTCCTCGCATCTCTGGTGTAATCGCACCCTTAGGCTTTGGAAATGGCGGGAAAAGTGGTCTCTTAAAAAATACAATGAGTAGGTATGTAGGTTATAACGCGTTCTTGGTTTAGATTTTATTTGTGATGGTTAAGCTAAAACATACGATTGCCAGATCAAACTTAAGATGAGATGAACTTTTAATTCGTTTATTAATTACTCTGCGTTTTAGCACGCCTCGTATTACTATACTATTTTTATTCTTATAAACAGTTGAAAAAAAAAAATAGAAATATGAACATTTATCAAAGATATTTAATTTAAATTTACAATGGGACCTTAATAGTGTAGGCACTATTAAGGTCCCATTGTAAATTTAAAACACGCTGTAGCAGCTACAGCGTGTTTTAAATATAAAACTTCAAAGTATGACAAGACAAAAGCTAAGCAGATGATGATGATGATTTACATCTAAACGTACCAGTCTAATATCGTGACTGAGCTTTGAGTTTTTAATGATATTTTTGCCATAAAACTCAATTTATTGATGTTTAATTTATTTCATTTAAAATAATCTCAGATATGTAAATTACAGCTGTAATATATAGCTGGCTATAGCTGTTTTATTATCAAAAAATGCCTTGGCGTGTATTTAAATTTCTGAGGTAATTATTATTTTAAATTTAAAACAGATTAATAATGACAAACTCGTAATTAATTAAAAACGAAATATCACATCACTAACCTTTAACTTTGTCCCCTGGTTCATCTCATTTTCCTTGTAACTGACAAATGAGTTCAGATACCACATACATGTCACTTTATAGCCTTCTTTGACACAAGACTATTGTTTTACGCTATTCACAGAGGATTCCCACTAACAATAGGTAAAAACTGTCCTACTCAAGGCACTCTCTGAATGAAAGTGTTCATTCATGACTCCAGGCTCCTGAACCCCTTGTTTACAAATATGACGAAATTATTAGTCAATATTATGGTATAATGGTTATCCCATTCCATTATGAACGCTTGCTAATGTTACTCATCTTATTACGATGACATAATATCAATAAAATGTTTTTGTTGTTTATGTGGTAATGGTTCTTACACACATTATTATCGAATCAATATTTCGACAGCGTTAGTCATTCACTAGGTACTATAAACATTTTGTAAGTAAATTAATAACGTCTGGATTACCTGCCTAGCCTTTGCCTAACTATGACTGGGTCGGCTTCCAGTCTTAGAGGATGCCACTAATCACTATCTACAGGAGAAATTCCTAGCATAGGGTAATGTTTCTAAAAATATATAATAAAATAAATTTAGCAAACAAGAAATAAATATACATCGCTCTTCTTGGTTTCCAAGTCTGTCTGACTGTCTGTAGACAGTCACTCCATGTAAAGTACTGGCTGTATCCGGTTAGACTGGCAGCCAACACTAACTTTAAGGTATAACTAGTTAAAATGTTCTCATGTAATTGAATTTTTAATTCGTACGGGTACTTAATAGAAAAAAAAATCTAACCTTAAATTACTTAGTTGGGAAAAGGATGAGATGTGGTTTTACCCGACTCTTGTACCGGTCTCTCCGCGCAAAGTCCTATTGTGCCACTTATTTTCTTCAATCCAAATTTTAGGTATCCAAGATAAGGTAAGATATCCAAACACAAATACATCTTATCTTTATCTAGTTCTTCAGAATCCATGGTGAGGTAATGAAAAAGGTTTTCTTCTAGCACTATATGTTACTGTCCAATTAAATTTCAACTAATCACTAAAACTATTATTTGAAACTAGACTAACGATAGACTTGGCCATCTCGAACGTGCGAAACTGGTGAACTCCAATAATTCTCTGAATCGAATTTTCATGAATGGGTATTGAAAAACATTTTGTTTGAATAAGAATTAAGAGCAGCCTATTATTATTGTCCAAATGATTCAATTCTCAAAATCGTAAATCACTTTTGTCAATTGGCTTGTTATTGCGAAGTCTAATATCTGTTATTATAATCTTAAATAACAATATCAAATAATAATAATGGGTCTGCACCCACCGGAGGTCGTCCTTGGGAGCGCCTGCATAGCGCATACAAGGATATTCGCCGGTTGGTGCCTCATTCCATTTTCAGCGTCTATCGGGCCTCTGCGAGTTGGCTTCGGACCCTCTTATGTCTTCCAAAAGTCGGGGCCCTAGGGTCCACATTTGTGTCAAAATAATAATCAGAAATACGAATCTGGTTGGGGTATTTTTAATAAAATTATTTTATCAAAAATAATTCAAGAGGAAACCACGTAATCAGTGCCCAAAAGATTACACACATCAACTCATGCCTTTTTACTACGGGGGTAGGCAGAAAATAGAGAATGCCATCTGCTATGAACCTTACATACAGGGAGTATGTAAGGTTCGTAGCAGATCGTAGGTTCCGTTTGCTTCGTTTACGTTCTCGCACGCCGGTTGCTAGTACTACGCACCTGAACTTATTGAAGAACATCACCAATAAGGTATGTCCTTCTAGGGCGTTAACGTGACAACTGACAGAGTAGAACGAAAGAGGAAAACATTAGTTTCGATCCCGAGCAATCACAGTCAAACACAGACAGAAGAAGACCGTACTGCAACAGCGTCTGAAAAGTCTACCTCCACGAATAACTTTGCAAAAATAGGCCTATAATGCTTTACTTTCCTATGAGGAGATCGTGGCTAAATAAAAAGAGCCTCACGGGCTGATCGAAGGTTAAGCTACGCTTACCTAGGACAGTCTGTGGATGGGTGACCGTTAGTAACACATCGAGACTCCTCCGTGCCTCGGAGAGCACGTTATGCCGTCAGTCCCGGCTGTCATTTGTAGATCTTTGACATTCATTACGGGTAGTCAGAAGCCCGATAGTCTGACACCAGTCTTACCAAGAGGTGTTGCCCAGTAACTGGGTTGTGGAGGTCAGACAAGCAGTCGCTCCATGAAAAATACCAGAATTGAGCCGCAGCTGTGGAAGCTCCAACATTGTTGGGAAAAGCCTAGGCAGATGATGATGAATGCTTTACTTTCCGATGAACTGGCACTCCAGTATCTAGTCTCAATGTGTGAATGAAAATGTCCACATACTGAATCCCTTCCCAATGTTCATCACGTATTTTTTTGTATATAATTATTGTTTCGGCTATCTTCGGTAGCTAGTGGACTAGTGTTACAAGGTGCTACAAGCATGGCACGACCTAGACCTTTGTGTAACTTCCGACAAAACTCTTCATCAGCAATTTGCTGGAGGATATTGCAACATATCACTTAAACGTGTGATTACGGCAATTGCCTATGTATGTTAAAGAACAGAAGATGTTAAATCATTATGTGAGTACACAAAACTGTCCATTGATAGCGAAAAGTTGTGTGGAGTTAAGTAACCTTGTTTATAAAATTTTGGGCACATCGACCGTTCACGGAGGATCTCTTACTTTCCGCATGACTACAATTCGATACGTCCTGTTTTATTTAAAACAGTAGTTGTTTAAATAATTGTCTGCCTCATGACCGTTCCTTGTTGTTAGTCGAGGGTCAAGTTCTATTTAGGTTCATTTTTACTAGACGAATTGAATGTCAACCGGCGTTTTATTTATAACAACTGTTGGAATTTAGGTTAATCATGGCTGTTTTCCATAAAACAAGTTAGATACTTACATAATAATAAATTACTTAATTTGTTGACATTGCATTGACACGCAACTGGTTTTGGTGTTTGTGATCATTCTTGATCTTGTGTTCTTTATTAAGGCGCTAATATTCAATATTTTAAAACTAGTTTACCAATTGTTTGCTTCCGATTGGTACGTCGCATATTCGACTGTTGTAGGTCGTTGTCTGAGGTTAAAGCTACCTGATCCTAGGAGCAACTTGTCCGCAGCATGGCATTGACTGACAAAAATCGAGTAAATAACGCCGTCGTGTGTGTTGAACTACAGATGAATTTTAGTTTTTGCGACCGCGAGACGTTTCGCAATCACGATGAATTTCGGTTACGCGAATATATTTCAGTGTGTTATCTTCGTGTTTTGTTTTGGATATGTACAGAATAGGCGTAAAATAAAAGACGGTAGTGACACAGACTTTCGTGACCAAAATTCGGACATTTATTTAAACTCTTTGCAACTGATAGCTAAATACGGTCATAGACCTGAAATCCATACAGTGATTACGAAAGATGGTTATACAGTGAACTCTTACAGAATACCGAACAGTGGACCCCCAGTGTTGTTAGTTCACGGTATTGGTGATAGTTCCGATTCGTGGTTGGTTCTGGGACCAGGAAAGTCTGTGGCGTTTCAGCTGGCGGACCAAGGATACGATGTTTGGTTATATAATGCCAGGGGGAATAAATACAGTAAAGGACACATCAAAAATCTCCCTGAAAAAGAATATTGGAATTTCAGCTATGAAGAGATGGGAACGCAAGATTTGCCTGCGGTGATTGATTATATACTCCAAACAACGTATCGACGTAACTTGTCCTATATTGGATTTTCACAAGGAACGGCCATTTTTTTCGTGATGTGTAGCATGATGCCTGAGTACAACGAGAAGATCAAGCAAGCGACATTACTAGCGCCGATAGCGTGGATAACAAATACACAGTTCCCATTTATGGACATTTTAGCGCAAAATTTGGACGTTCTATCATCATTTCTGGATAGCATTGGAGTGTATGACGTGTTCGCTAATAATATACTAAGTAATCTGTATCATGCTAAAGTATGTAGGGATGGTGTACCTGAAAATATTTTGTGTAAGTTAGAGTATTACATAAGTTATGGATTAAGGAATATTACTAATCTGGACCCAGAAAGGCTTCCAGTGCTTGCTAGTCATATACCCGCTGGTGTGTCTGTTAAGACGTTTGTTCATTATTTTCAAAGTTACTTGAGTAAGCGATTCCAAAGATTTGATTATGGATCAATTATGAACCAGGAGACGTATTCCTCTATGCACCCTTCTCCTTACGACCTCTCACTGATAACTACTCCAATTTATATGTTTAGTAGTGAGTCTGATTGGTTTAGTACCCCAGTGGATGTTGAAAGACTTAGAATGGGACTTCCTAATGTTGTCAGGCACGTTAAGTTAAATAAATCAATGGATTTCACGCATTTAGAGTTTATTTATGGCTCTCGAGTAAATGAGATAGTTAATAACGATATTAAAAGAATTCTAAACGGAGAGATACAAAGGTTTTAGATTTGTTGCTGTCATAATATTCTATAACCTGTGATAACAATGATCTTTTTCGGGTTCCGCAATAAAATTATGAAAAAGGAACCCTTTCGGTGGGACTTCGTCAGTCAGTCCGTCACAGCTGTTTATTTTAAGAAATATCCATACACTCGACTTGTAAGAATGATAAACAAATTCGCAGCGTCTAGAGTTGATAATACTAATAAAATTCGGGGTGCCGAAACTGCGTTGAGCGCATAACTTCTGTCAAAGACGGCATTAAAAGCCATCAGTTTCTATACGCCACTTGTGTCGTATTGTGTTGATAATACTACCTACAAAAATAGTATATTGTAAATACAACATGCTGCCCAAAGATACAATCAATAGTAACTAATTGATAGATCATAACATTGCGAATAGTAACGTTTACTATAGCGACCAAATTTTCAGTTTTTGTTAAAATATCCTAGTTTTTCATTCTCATTAATGAGTCTAAAGACGCAATGACTTAGGTGTACCTATATTAATATTACGTCACCTCCAGAGATCACACACATTTAATTTAAAAGTAGTGGCCAGATTTTTACAGGAAATGTAAAACGATGTCTCTATCTAGATTTTTTTTAATTTCGGGGTACGCCTTCACCAACGAACTTAGTAATGCTTTTGCAGAAAAATAAATTTAAAAATGGAAATCTTTTTTTTAACATACGGAATCATCGGTGCGTGAGTATGACTCGCTGTGTACTGTTTTTTTTTAAATTAATTAACAAAAATGTGTCCCCATTTTAAGCAATTATCTTTGTTGTAGTTTTCTAGTCCGATTCATAAGATTACTATTATTTGCTTTCCTATATAGACAGATCATTTGTACTTGATATGGTAGATATACCTACAACTCATTTTCTGTAGGAAGTCTAGATTAAATCAAGATCTCTTTTGTTGCTACATAGGACAAACCTGTAAATTGTAGGTACACAGGAACACTGTTACATGGTAGAGTAAATGAAATAAAAATGGTAGCATCAAATGATTGCGCATAAATATTAAATCGCATGTCTAACATGACGAGGTACAAAAGCCAGTACATCAAACTACACCAATTTGTCAAATTTATTTGATAGTTTTTCAACTTTATTACAAAAGAATAAGGTTCATGTTCAATTGGGAAAATTTTACAGTTTGGTATTGCTTGATGTGCTGGCGTCTGTACATACATGAATGCCAGAACGTCTATTCTCAATACTCAATATATTTATTGCTTCCACATGACTGTGAACTGAGGTGGTTGGTTTTCACGAAAATATGATCATTGTGGGCTCTGTCGAATTTTCTAATGGTTACTTGCCTCGAAGGTCTATCCTATTCAAATGTATGTGTGTGTATGCAATGTATGTGAGGCCATACATTGGCAATAGATATTTGTTACTGTTTTTTTTATGAAACTTATCAGTTTTATAGTGTATACTTTAGAATACTGCATAGGCTATAATTTATAGAGATACATACGCAGACAGAAGTGGTGTGTGGCTGCTAGTACATGGCCTGTAAGTAGGTATAGGTACCTTCGTTTTATAAACATTCCAAGCATTATGCTTTATTAATTATTATTGGTATACTGGATGGAATTCCGAGTGCATTGTCTATTGTAAATCGGCCAAGTGGTAGCCGGAAACGCACACTACGGGTTCCGCTATGGTTCCGTACTTACCACCAAAAGTATTGTGATACATAGTAGAAAATATAACAGCATGCCTGTAATCCTCGACGCACACCCACATAGTAGATATACATACATAAAAAATACATTAACTTCCACTTTTCAAACTAGGCAAAAAGTATAGTTATAAAAAGGCGGAGTATAGAATGCATAGTTCAACTCAAATCAGTGAGCTCTCCTCAAAATGCTACTTCAGACACTTGCACTTGCACTGCATGGTCTATATTCATCTATCCAAAAGTCATAAAGTCTGACCTTTAAAAAGAGACAGCGACCTCTGATTTTGCTTCGGTGTTTCTTTATAGAGCGGTCTGCGAGGATGCACCGACCTCATTTAGTTTTATTTTTGTTATTTCACGCGTAAAAGTGTTTTTAAAGCCAATTTTGAAAAATAGATTATAGCTGTGTAACAGACACACAGACTTCGTAGGTTTAGTAGGTAGGTAACGGGTCCCCAATGGCTACGGAACCCTACTAACAATATTTATAGGAATCCGTAAAACATTAGAATTTCTATTGATTAAAATAAAGCAAAGGGAAAAAAAAGGGTAGAAAATATGCCGTTTTGAAATTGTAAAATAAAATAAACACACGTTTGGTTTTCTGTATGGGACCAAAGGGTACATTGATAGGGGCGAAATTGCTTAGGGGACGAAAAGGGGGACCAACGGGTTTGCAATCATTGCGATATTTTGTAGGTTTGAATTGGCGAATATGGTTAGATTCTACTTGTAAGTAATAGATCTACAGGATGATATTCAACCTTTTGTAGGTAGATTCTGAATTAAATGTCTTCAAATACTTAAAAGAACCATGTCTAAATTTACAAAAAAAAACTTGCAAGAAAATAAATAAAAAGTCAAAGATAATTTGGAAGTTGCTTAATTTAAAAAGAAAAAACAGTTTAACTCTGTTCTAAATGGTAGCCACTTCTAAAAGTTTATACGGTCATGGTCGAAGTTAATAAAAAATAATATTTAGATAACTTATACTAATTTCAAACGTGTGATTGTTGCATGATTTAGTTTTTAAAGTGATGTACAGATAGAACATATATTTTTATTTTATAATTATCCTATAATATCTAGAAGATATGCATCTATTTATTGTAAAATAAAAATTAACATTTAACGTCGTACTATCTTTTTAAATTGGCTTGTGGTTCAGCGTGTTTTTCTATGACCTGTAGAATACTAGCATGGATAAAAATCACCCTGTATATTGTGGTCCTACTTAATGCCTACAAAGTACAAACAGTCAACATCAATGTAATCATTTCCTTGTTTTAATTATCATACATAGTTTGTGAATTAAAAATATGTTTTTTTCTTCCAAATTATCTTAATGTTGAGAATAATACTTCGTGTTGTAATTGCAGTAATTATTTCCAGTTTAATTGAGGCTTTTATCTGATTTATAAGAACCTATGTTAATTTTGTACCTGATAACATGTAAGAGCAAGATACCACAAGCCAAAAAATAAAAACAATATTCATACACAAGCAGTACCCAATGATTTTTTGCTGTGGATCGCTGGTGCCTGTGGTAGGAAATAACACCTTTAATACAGGTCACCAGGTACCCATCTGTTTAAAGTGGGAACCTGTGGACCTTCGTAATAAAAAAAGGTGACTTAATTATCACCTTATTTTATATTTTATATGTCTGAACCTTAAATATATTTTTAACCTTGTATATCTTGGAATTGGTAGTAAACCTCTAGCAGATTTTTTGTGTGTATATTAACGGCTGAGGTTTGGTCTTCCAGCGAAGAATCTGTCTCTCAAAATTATTTAGTAAAATCCCATATGTGGTGGCGCTTGAGCCCTTTTATGGTTATTGATTCACTTTGGGCTAAAATAAATAAATAAATGTTTTTTTCTTTCTTTCTTATTACGTAAGTATGGTGTCAGCCCCAACGTTAATAGTCACACGTTGACCTTGAGTTGACTTAGTGAACTAGGTAAGTATATAGTTTCAAAAAAAAATGCGAGGTCAGCTTAAACTGGTCTGGTTACCACTGACGTGCGGCAATTATGGGTAGGTAACTATAATTGAATTGTGATTTGATTTTACAGACCTGAATAATTACAAATTAGTTCTAAGTATATATTATTGTAAATACCCACCTATACTATTGTAACTTACTGGGTCTGCCTCAGTTTATGTATGGCAAGTTTGACAAGAAATAAATGTTTTTGTAATTTATTTTTGTATCTTTCGAGTTAAGCAAGTATTAGAAAAAAATTAAGGTTACAGAGTATTAAAACTAAACATTCTTGTTTTTTTGCACTTGACTTTTTGCACTTGGCACTTTACATCAAATTTAAATAAATAAATTAATAGTGCTGGACAATCCACACAACATCATCTAGCCCCAAGCTAAGCAGAGCTTGTGTTATGGATACTAGATGACTAATAAACTTTAAACAATGAATTACATAGATAGATATTTTTTATTATACATAGCAAATACCCGGAACAAATCTTTGTAGATCGTACAAACATTTGTCCCAAGGTGGGAATCGCACCCGCAACCTCCAGCGTCGCAGGCGGACATTCGCCCGCTGCGCGACATGGTCGTCAAATTTAAGTAGATTTAAAAAAAAAAATACTTTGTTACACTTTGTATAATTAAGCACCCTTTACACTACCCAGTGTGAATGCAGTGGTCTAATTTAAACTGGAATCGTTTATCTAAGTTAAGGGTGTAAATATTCTATGGGCAGTGAAGCCCGGGGCAGCGCTTTCGACCAGACGGTTTAATTTGCCTCCGTTCGACTGTGTATGCACACTGCACTAGCCGGGTCATTGGACATAACCTTTATATACTATATATTTAGTATTTAACTAGTTTCATGTACTGTTACTTCATATTTTAGTATAAAAAAACTGAGTTAAGTGATAGGTATAGTTAGGTTACTTACCTAAAATTATTTTTACAGATATACAATTATAATATGAAAGTAACTATGTATATATGTATGTATATACAACAACAAAATAAAATAAAAAGCCTATTAAGACATTCAACCGTCAAAGTACTCCTCCACATCGCTGTCATCTCGAAACGTGCCCAAAAGACGGGCAGCATTGCCACGTTGGATGGTAATACTAATTCTTTGGGCAAAGAATGTGCCAGCCCTCTGGTCACGTGAAGTGTCGACCAGTAGTTGAGACAATGCCTTTCACAGGAGTCGTGCACTCAGGCCCCAAAGACCCGAGCGTTTCAGCCCCAAAACACTCTAAAACTGTAGTTACTAATAAGGTTTACAGTTTTTGTCCAAAAATATAAACCGAGACAATTTCCAAAATAATTAGATACCTAGTAATACCACCGTACCTCGCTGGTCTAGTGTTTGCAAATTCGACTGCTAAGCATGGGATCCTGGATTGGCAACCCCCTATTACAGTGGATTTTAACATAACTGGTGAAATGTGGGTGTACTGTAGGTACACCTCTACCCAATCCTTAGGGGAATACAGGTGTGATCTTATGATAATGATAATAACAATGATTATATGTATATACAATGAATAAAAAGACTAATATCTTTTTTTTTAATAATAATATTTTTTTATTTGTTTCTCTCAAAGAGAGATACAACATTGGTTCATAGTAACAAAGTAAAATTGCAACAATCTGTCCTGATGATATATGATGCTAGTAATACCAGCCTGTAACTGTCGCAAGGCAAAGGCCTCTTCTCATACAGAGGAGGCACGAGCATTAATCACCACGCTTGCTCAAGACGGGTTGGTGATTTCAGACTTATAATAATTTTAAAACCAGGTTTCCTCTCAATGTTTTCCTTCACCGATTTCAGAGATATTTAAGATAAACTTAGAAATTACAAAATATAATTATAATATGAGTTTTAGAGGTCACAATGGTACTAGCCCGGATTTAATGAAAAAAACATCAATGTAAATTTTTTTACCCACTTTTTGCAAATAAAAAAAATGATTTCTGTTTTCTTAATCTCACCTCATGCATGACAGGCGAGGTCCAAGCCACTGAGCTATTACGATATAACTACCACGATAGAGATACCTATTTAGATTCATTCATAAAAAAAAATGATGAATAAATTTGCGTTAAATTTTTGATACAATCAGTCTGATGTGTCAAATATTGCGCTTGAGTATTTTAATATTAATACGTTAATTTATAATTATGTGTGTATGACCGTATGCACAGCGGTACAATGTGACATGTGAATATTCGCACCCGAAATTGTGTTAAACTGTGGTTTAATATTATACTGAAATGCTTGTCGTGTGACCAGCACAATAACAACTAATCAAACATTAACACATTGCCTGTTAGTTTTATTTTCAGGTTTGTTTATTATGAAGTAGGAAGCGTTTTTTTTATATAGAAGGCTTGTGTGTAAATCTTGAAAGTATGGCGCTGACATTTTGTTTATAACGTTTTTATGAAAATGTTATAACATTGCTTTAATCATTGCATTTAATTAGATAAATTTTAGTTTTCAAAGAATCTATACTAACATAATTTAGCTGAAGAGTTCTTTTTTGTTTGAAATCGGATTTGAGAATTTATTTTTGCTTTTGATAGCCAAATTCGTGAGGAAGGTTACTTGTAGGTTATTTAACATTACTCTACGACCCTAGAGAAGCGGGTAAAACCGCGGGGCAAAGCTTGTTTATAAATAAAACATAGTATATTATGTAACATTTTTTACAGGTAGGTATAAGTGTTGAATCTGCCTCATTAAATAAAAAGATATTACCTAGTTAGGTAATATTGGAAATTTTCTTCCACAACTTACTTATATACAAACATAATTATGATGTACCTATACAGCAGCGATGTTCGAAATTATTATTTTTGTAAAGAGCGACCTAAGTGTCTCTCTATATCTATATAATAGAATCTATAGTAAGGTACCTTTTTATGTTAAGGGGGGAAACCTTCAAAAGGCGCCTGGACTTTTGGGGAAAAGACCAGGGAGTGTGGGATTCTTACCTCACTAAAACCATCCCGGTGATCACGATCAGCATATGGAAGGGGCCCCGTTACCTCTTAAGAGACCACTCCGGGACCTCTGTTAGGGCACATCCCTGAGAAGACGGTAAAGAGGTCTCCCCTGAACATGGTAAGGTACCTATGGATATGTAGAACATCTGTCATACCTAAATCTATCTGTGTATTCTCTATAGCATCGTCAAAAAATCTTTGTTTATTTCTAGTACAAACGGCTATCAGTGCAATATCGGACGCGGCGTCAAAATGCTCGGTGACACTCAGCCTGGTATTTCTATTCACTCTATAGAAATATTCGGCAAATCGTATATCTTGGTTAACTAGTCCACAGCCCGCTGCGCACTTTATAAAGGCTCTCTTTTTTTTGGGATGGACTGCTGAGCTAGATTATTCTCTGCCCGGGTATAAAAAAATAGACTTTATATTTTTCTTTCTTCTTTAGGGTATAAAAACTTATAAGCTCAGGAACGACACGGTTGGCGCAGTGGCTGAGCGATCGACTGCAGCGCCGCGTGTCATGGGTTCGATTCCCGCACGGAACAAATATTTGTATGGCCTACATGTAATTGTTCCGGGTCTGGCTGTTCGTGTATGTGTCTTTAAATGTTTGTAAACGCACCCACGGCACAGGAGAAATTCCTAGTGTGGGGCAACGTTTAAAAAAAACTACACTCCAAAAGCACTCCATTTGGGGTACGGACGTCGGTTTAGGGCGTCACTGGAGGAAGGAAAGCAGCAAGAGACAGGCTGTATTGATCGAATCAAGATAGTTTTGGGACGAATTTAGCTCGAAACTGATTCGAGCAAGCGTTGCTGTGGGCATGGAGGGAGTCACGGCGGGACTGAAGGATGTCGGCCTCAGTCTGAGTTTGCAAAAGGTACCTAGTAGTAACCAACTCCAGGAGAGCCTTACTAGTGTGCTCGAGAACTTTTCTAGCGCCATCGGGAGTGGTGAGAGTATATGGATTCCACATAATATGTGCTTCCATATTATGGAAGCACATATTATGTAATATATATTTATAGTATTTTTAAGTTTTATTAATATAAGTAGTATTGTATATGTTTATATGGGCCTAGATGCCTGAAATAAATGGATAAATAAATAAATAAATAAGCCTTCTGGCACGTACTATGAAAGGACAGAAATTTGAAATTATCTTTTTTTTAAACTCAACCTGACATAAAGGCATCAATTACATATTGTGATAGAATAGAATGGTCTTTTTTGTACTATACAGAGGCCAGCACATCAAGCTACCCCAATGTGTCAAATTTCTTTGATAGTTTTTAACTTAATCGCATAAAAAATAAGGTCCATGTTCAATTAAGAAAATTTGACAGTTTCGGGTAGCTAGATGTGCTGGCGTCTGTACCATAAAAACTCACAAATAATGAATTTAAGAGTAACTTTATGAGCTACAAAGGGTGTTACAATGGCGGGCCTTCTTCCTAAAAGCGATCTCTTACAGACAGCCTTTGGAGAGAATTGATAGAAAAGGTGGAAATACCTATATGTTGGTAGTTCGTGGTGTACTATTTACATAAATTAAATACAGAGCTATTTGAATAAGAAAATTACAATAGGACATAAATACTTATTATCATGCAGAGCAACTGACTTCTATATTATTTCTATTTTTTATTTATTTTTTTTCTATTTTTTTTTTAATAAAAACGTGGGGCAACCACACTAGGAATTTTCTCCTGTGTCGTGGGTGCGTTTACAAACATTTAAAGTCACATACACGAACAGCCAGACCCGGAACAACTATCTGTAGGCCATACAAATATTTGTTCCGTGCGGGAATCGAACCCACGACACGCGGCGCAGCAGTCGATCGCTCAGCCACTGCGCCAACCGTGCTGACAATTTTATTATGAAATTTTAGGAGACCTCTTTTCTAAAATATCATAATATAGAAGTGTGTGATAGTGAATTTAGATTTCTAGATCATATTTTCGAAAGAAGACAATCCAATTAGATGACAGAAAATGTACGAATGTATATAACGACCCACAAAGAGACCTCGATTTTATTCAGAATACCTACATTGAAACTGTACAAACGTTTTTAATAACTACGTGTCCATCAACGATCATTTGTTTGGACCATGTGCGCCAAATATTGAATGGGTTTCGTCGAAAAAATATTTTATAAATATCGGCGAGTTCGCGGACATAATTGGAAACTCGCACACAAGGCACCTGTATCAAAACTAAAGCAAACTGAAATATTTCTGTGTGTAGTTTGTATGGATACATACATATGTATGGATAGGCAGCTGAAAATAAAAATATTGATTCCGAACTGTATGTTAAAATTAATGGAACTATTGCAAGTTTTTTTGATCTGATTGATTTGCTCTGCATGATCTGTATAAATAAATGGTTGTAATACCGTCACAAAAAGGAGGGTGACTTTTAATCCATTGAACATTTTTCAAGAAGTGAAAGTACCTACTTCTGAGTATGAACAGCTGTTGCTATGAGACCAACTATTTATAGTGTGACGTAAGTATATGAATGATGATGATGTTGTGTGATGATGTTGATGCTGATGTTTTTAATCATATTTCAGAGTTAAAAGAAACTGAAGCCTAACCTTCTGTGTACTTGCAAATGAATTAAAAGTTACCCTGTAGTTTCTGACATCTTAAAATAGTCATCAATTTAGGTATACCAGCCGGTCGATGTGAGCTTGCAGTGTCACCCAATTAAGACAGTTTAAAAAGATTTTTTGCAAAATAGCACTGCAGTGCCGTATTTTAATCTACATGAGAACATCCTTAGAACCATCACTTTTTTATTTTAATCAAGTTAAAATAAAGGTTACAAAAAGAAAAATATCTCAGTTCTAACCCCTAGCTATGTAGGTTAGTATAATCTGGTGAGCGGGGAGACGAAAAATTAAAAAACTCAGTCTGACCGAAACGCTTGTGTCACGAGCAGACGCCCTGTTCAAATTGCCTCTCTACGGTCAATTTAATCGTGAAAAACACTCTGTATTGTCTAGGTAATGAACACGACTACCTGCCCTGGGTTGGGACACTCAACGAGGGCTTCATTTACGAATCACGATTAACGCAAATACTGCACCAATGAGCTCTTTAGTACTTTTGTTGTAAGTACAATTAAATGCTAACACTGAAGTTGAGAGGACGCACAACAGAGGTAAAGGACTCTGAGTTCTATAGATGTAGACATGTAGGTTCGAATTTGAATACTTGCGGGATTTTGGGATTTCAAAATAAAAGTAATTATTGGCATTTATAAAAAAAATGCTACGTTCAATATTTTTGTGATTGGAGGTCACTTGCACCACTAATCACTAATTAGAGCTTAAAGAATTTAAAACAACCGGTCAGTCGTTTTAAGTTGAAATGGAAACATAATTTGAAATGTGTAGACATATTTATGTAAGACAAAATGCATTTAGTGTTATGTGGTGTAACCGATCTCAATCTAGATAATTAGATAGGTATGCTATTTATTCATAAGCTCAAAATATTATTTTACCTTGAGTTATTTATCAGAGTTTTACAACTACAAAATATTTAAAATTTAAAATAACTGAGGTCGTTCACTTTTACCTATATTTATTTTATTTACAAATTTCCGCGTTTTGTATTGGAAATATGCCTAAATACGAAAACATGTTAATAGGCATTGAAATACCTACTAGAAAATGACTTCCTCTTCCGCAAAATACGTGTTTAGTTGGTGTACGAATATGAAATGTTAATTTTATAGACACGTTGACCTTGACTGTACATAATCACCTTGATTCGCGATCTTGACTTTTATTGCGAAACAAGATTATTACATAATGATTGTATGTGTTATAATAATGAATAAGAATTAGCTAAAGAGACGTTTATTCATTAAGTGTTGAGAAGCTCGTGTGGGCGTTGCTTAGGTGAGTATATATCAAAGGTGAATAATTGAACTCATATAGTTTTAGGAGTGTTTGACTGCTTAAAAGAAAACTTACTAGTATTAAAATTCCTGACAGACAACGCAAAGCCTAAACCGCAGGGTACGAAATTTTGCACAAGAGAGTCCCCATAACGATAGTGACACTACACACTCTCCCGCTTCCCTCCACACACACACACACACACCTGCACAAACACACCCACACACACACATCCCCAGATACACACGCCCACACACAAACCTCAACACACACACTAACACTTTGAAAATCCGTCCTCCAAAAAGGTTAAAGAGGGACTGAAATTGTGTATGGTTTGTCATTTTTGCCGATGAGACACCCCATCGAACATATAGGGCGTGCTTTCTAAAAAAAATCTAAAATAAAACTAAGGTCTAAAAGGTTTACATACTCATACACGCAATATTTTAAAGGTCATCATACTCATGAATACGAACAACATTCACTATGGGACCAACCCTGAAATATGAAAAAAAGCAGGGGTTCGGTACATTTTGATTTTGTAGTATTAATCTTTACTAGGGAACAGCTGATTATTTTTACCATGAACTATGAGAATATGAGTTTGATACTTAGTGACCAGGTAAATCTTTGATCCTCTTTTTGACAATTATTGGTACCTAGTACATACCCAAGTATACTACCAATAATTACGCCCGTTACACCAAAATGATTATTATTCGTAAATCCCCACATTTGGTCACTTTAATTACAGACAGAACCCACTTACTCCTCACAATGCCCCACTACACCCCAAATGCTGGCATTCATCCGTAAACACATCATAAGGTAAGCTTCCAGAAGAGCGATAACGTGTTGAGGGGAGGATGGGTGAATTGGCACAACAACGCGCCACGTGCGAAAGAGGACAAGGGGAATAAGGGATCAGTTCATTTCGTGTTGCACCGGTAATTATTTTTGGAGGAATGATTAGTGAGTAGTTAGGTGAACCAAGTATACCCCATTTGCCTTTGGGAAGAAGGGCGTGTTAGGGGTTTTGTAAAAATATAGCGGTTTTACCCAACTACCGGTTTTGGTTGAAGTGTTTTTGGGTTTTTTCATCTGGAATATCACCGTGGAAATCCGGAGTTTGTATGTGTACCTGTTTGGTGGCCATAGGCTCGCCCCCTATGTCATGGGACGTAAACATAACTGTCGAAAGACGGGTGTAAACTTAAACTACATATACATAAGTATACGTCTGTCTAAATCTACGGGAATACAGGCGTGATGTAAAGTTATGAGCGGTTTTAGTTGTTTTAAAAATGGAATTATATTAAATATACTAATACTAGCTGTTTCGGCGAACTTCGTACCGCCTCAAAAGTTGAGTTACACTGCCATCTGTTAGAAATATATGGAACTTATTAGAGGAAAACGTTTAATTTGCAATTAAAAAAATTAATGAGGTCAATAATCGAAATAAAAACTATCCTATCTTTTAAGTTTGACCAAAACGCACACTGTGTGCAACATTTTATTAAAATCGGTTAATTATTTTAGGAGTCCATAGCGGACAAACAACGTGACACGTGATTTATATATATTAGATTATAAATCTCAGAGGTAAAATTTGTTTGTAAGTTTGTAGCTAGGGGTAATCTCCGGAATTAATGATCCAGTTTTAAAAATGTTTTCACTGTTATAAAGCTACATTACTCTTTAGTGCTATAACCTATTATTATTCTCAAAACTACGCTTTTAAGGGGGTAGAGGGGATTTTAAAGTTTGAAGGGAATAGTACGAAATCCATGCAGTCGTAGGTGCGGTCGAAATGCGAGTTAAAGAAGTTAAGGAAGTAAGTTGGGAAAATAATATGCTAGATACACAGGCTTTTCAAAGGTGACTATATTCTTGTATACCTATTGTAAGTTAAGATATCTACAATAATGTGTTCTCAGGGCTAAGTGTCGGTTTTATAACCTACAAAATTAAGCTACTTATATCACATCACACGCTGCCCTCAACCTAAATATTTATAAACATCGATGACATAATTTTCAAAGTCGCCTTAAGATTTATTTATGTTTTTATAAGAGTTAATTTTTATAGTTCATTAGTTAATGTTAATTTTAAACTTACCTTGTATCAAAAGAACCACACTATACAGACTGTAAAATACTTTCACAATGGAAAATTAATGCAAGCATACCACTTAAGTAAACTAAAAAAAACTCGTATTTATTTAAAAGAAAAACCTGAACTCTGTAAAATGTAGGTATAGCTTCTGTTACTCGAATATGATAAGGATTTCATTAAAATAAAATGTAGAAACTTTTCCTACGGTTTCGCCTTTGTAATTAATATTTTTTTCAAAAGATGTTTAGTGTTTTAATTTGGCTAATCTGGTACTGTTAAGTTGATTGCCTCGTTGGTCTAGTTGCGCGCGCGTAGTACAAGCGCGACTGCTGTGCTTGAGATCCTGGGTTCGATTCCCAGTTTGGACAAAGTGATATATATTATTTTTCCAATAGGAATTTTCTCATTAGCAGATGGAGTCTCAATTTGTGCCCGGTTGATGGCAATAGGCTCGCCCCCTATGGAAATTATATATTTTTCTAACTCCTCCGCTGTTCTTTTCTGATTAATTTAGTTGCAAGGCAGTTGAATCGTTTCTCCGGGACTCGTCGGGCTTCATTGTCTCGACGCTTTTCTGGTGGTCGCCACTGTTGACTCTGGTTTTCAGGATTTGCAGTGGTTTATTTAGCCTTCTTCACCGCTTTCTAATGCTGAGCTACTAGTTAATAAATCTATAGTATAAAACAAACGTCGCTTTTCGTGCCAGTCTGTGAGACAGCGTTGATCTCGTAAACTACGCAACGGATTTTGATGCGGTTTTAACAATAATTTAGACAGGTTATGTGTACACGGTGTATCTATTCATACATGAAATGTTTAAAGAGGTCATTGCACTCATGAATACGAACAACTTTCACTATGTGACTAACCATGAAATATGAATAAAAAACAGCTGATACCTGATGACCTCTTAAAATGTTTTGTGTATGAATAGATACGCCTTATAATATAGTAGAGTACACTACTAACTACTTACATATTATAAAGAGATCTCGATGTTTTGTTAAGTCTTGAAAACCTACCTACTGCAGTATACCCCTTCAAAAATCCCTTTAAACCTTTATGGGACTTTGGCATAACAGGCGTAATTTTAAAGTCCCATGTAATAGGGAGCAAGCCTATTGCCATCAACCGGGCACAAATTCAGAATCTGGGCTGCTACTGAGAAATTCCTGATGGAAAAACCCAGTAACACTTTGTCCCACCCGGGAATCGAACCCAGGACCTCGTGATCAGTGCAACCTTTAAAATTGAAACATGTATTTTATTTCGCTACTCTACGTTATATAGAAATACCAGGAAAATAGTGAAACTATAATTAAATCACTGTTGACCATAGAAAAAAAAAAACTGTCAGTGAATTGGACATCAAAAGTAATCAAAGCCCATGCAGCATATTTTTATTTGATAAAACTATGTCAGTGTATATTCGTAGGTTAGTATATTCAATGTGTCAAATGAAAAAAAGAACCATAAAAATGCTAGTTGAATATCTCGATACATTTTAACTTCTATCAATTTTTTTGAAAAGTATTTGTTTTACACAGTACATGATGCAAAATGTTTTTGATTGCCAATTCCATACCGATTCCACGAAATAGCATGTTTGAACCAACAAACGTTCCAGCTAAGTGCTGTGTATTTATTATGTGCGGTACAATATAACACAGTGTTACACTGTGCTAAAAAAACTTCAGAGCATTATTCTGTTAAGTTAATAGATATTAAATACATTTAGCAAAGGAGGTTATCTCAGTTGTTGTGGGTCGGGTGCGACCTCCTTTTAACTAAGTCATCATTATTACAGCATGTGAAAGTCAATTGTTTAGACAACATAGAACATAGCCAACGGAACCCGTTCAGGAAAGGATCTAGTATCACCATAACTATTTCTTTGGAAGAGGCCTCTGCCAGCAATGGACCGCAATGACTTATGTGATCAAAAACAAAACATTTTTTTTGTAAATTTAATTTGAAAGCATGATGGGGCGACGTGAACTTTGTTCAAAAGTCCGTTAAATAAAGGCTAAAAAAAATCAATTTGCACTCACGGTTGAATCAATCAAATCAAATCAAAATTCATTTGATTAAAATTAGGCTGAGAATCAGCACTTTTTGAACGTCAAGACGTTTACAAAAGACAGTCCCTCAAAACGCCCACCCTTCACCACTTCCTAGTTTTTTTGCTGGGAAGAAGAAGTGGCGGAACAAACTCCCCAGCAACACGTCTGTCTGATAGGTTTGAAGAACTGAATGAATTGGTTAAGGCAGATGTGCATCCACATTTCGTTATGTTTAAGTCCCATGTAATAGGGGGCGAGCCTATTGCCAGACTCCGAAATCCTCCTCCTCCTAATGGGTAAAGTTGAGATGGAAAACCTCAATACACTGTATGACTTAGGAACCAAACCACTCATACTCAGTTATAATAAAAAACCTACTTAATTATTGACATTAATTATTAATACTTCATGAAATGCACATTTTTTGCGGTCGCTAATGACTTTTTTAATAACATAAACTGTTTACACCACTTTCTCGTCCTGCTTAAACATATTTAACTGAAAAGTCACCTTTTAACTCCAAGCGAAATATTTCTCACCCGGCTCGGAGGACCAAATTCTAAGAAAGGAGATATTGAAAAGCTCATAGACGATTTCCTGAAAACCTGACAAAACCTTGGACTGGACGCTAGCTAGTAATAAGCTAATATGCAGGTGAAACTAGCTTAAGCGTCCCATTTTAATAAACGGATATTACGAACTGCACGGCGAGGCGTTAATGAATTTCATAAACAGCTGCTCAAACCCCTCGGTTAGTAAAAAACATTACTACCTACTACCCTCGTAGTAGGTAGTAATGTTTTTTACTATGGGCAGTTCATTATGACGTTGGCAGCAGGAGCGGCATCATCACTTCATAGTATAAAACAAAGTCGCTTTCTCTGTCCCTATATCCCTATGTATGCTTAAACCTTTAAAACTACGCAACGGATTTTGATGCGGTTTTTTTAATAGATAGGGTGATTGAAGAGGAAGGTTTATATGTATAATAACATCCATTAAATAGTGGAGAAATATTGTTATTATTTATGTTTCTAATGTGATGTCGTAAATAATTATTATACCCGTGCGAAGCCGGAGTGGGCCGCTAGTTCACTAATAAAGAAGAAAACTTATATTGATAAAAACGCGTGCGTAGACAAGTCGTCAAAAATATAAGGCTGGCTGATCAATCGACTCATTAAAGTATGTGGAGGTAAGTGAAGAGTTTAAGTCCAAGCTTTACAACGACATTCTGCAGTTAGGTAGGCTCCATTAAGGTGCAGATCTAGTTACACTCAGTGACGGATTAACCCTTAATCAAATTAATCAATTGCCTAGGGCATCACGTCTGAGGGGGGGGGGGGGCGCAAAATCCGACCTTAGGGCATCACGTCTCACTCTCACGTCACCAAAAACCACACCAAAAATAGTTACTCGGACTAATTTGAAAATTCGCGCGTTTTTGCACAACTAATGTTTTTAGGCGGTTAAGTTTTAAAGACCGATTCTAGTTGACATACGGATAGGGGGGCCCACAGTCGTGGATTGCTTAGGACATCAAGTAGTCTTAATCTGTCAGTGGTTACACTGACTACAAGTAAGTCTGTTTGAATGGAATATTAGCTGTTGTACATCTCCGATTCTGTTGTAGTAATCAGCAAAAGCATCTGCATTACCAGCAGAATAAAATGCTCACAGAATCAGATCACAATAATACTAATTACCTTAAGTGCTTAGCCCACTAAAGTAGATATTGTTAAAATAAATGACCAGATTTAGTACAAACAATGCTTAAGTAAATTATTAAGGCCCAGAAATAAAAAATTGTCCAACATGATGCAACTCAAAAATGGCTGAACCAATCCAGAGGTTGATTCATCGTTAGAAATTAGTTCGACTCATCAAGCCCGTAATGATGTTGGTTTCCCAATCTTCTTTTTATCTATGGTTAAGAATGTGGTACTTAAGCGATTTCATCATCACTTTGGTATGTCATTACCGCGAATCGGCAAACGTAGTGCAGGACACTGACCAGGTGGCATGACGATCTCGAAAGACTGCAGGCATATGCTGGATGCGGCAAGCTGAAGACAGGGCGCTATGGCGCTCATTAGGAGAGGGCTATGTCCAGCAGTGGACTAATGTAGCCTGATGATATGAAGTTATTATTTAACCCTATACTATGGATGATGTGAGTCTGCTAGCTTGTCAAAATAGTACCTATAACTAGTAGCCGCCCAGTGATAAAAATCGACGGTTTTAGCTTTCAGCACTCCTTCTCCGAATTTGCGAGAAATACTTGTGCTTAAATACTTTTTATTTTCCTCTTTTTTTATTAACAATTTATTTGAGTTACAATAGCCAAATTTCAACTGCTCATCACCTTATACAAACATTCAGTTGGTGAAAATCAATCATCCCCTATTTTCTACACTTAGTTTCTTTTTTCAAAGGTCGATGGGACTAACTTTGAAAAATATATCCAACAAAAAATAATAATCATCGAAATCGGGCAACACTGAAAAGCTATGCGCATAAGTACGTGTCGAATTGAGAACCGCCTTCTTTTTCTCGTCGGTTAAAAAGAGGTAAAATTTTACTTTTCACGTCTTATAGAAAGTCGTCTTTCGTCACTTCACATTTCCTTGATCTCCCCATTTCGAGGCTGCGGTGATCCAGATCTCGTGTTTCGCTAAATAGTGACGATTCAGTCTGTGCCTACAAAACGGCTGGTGAGGGGGTTTTAGCGAGTATATAATACGTATCTAAATTGAAAAGCACTATGAAAGTCTCCAGCATGAAGTTACTGCTTTGATTGTCATAGCCAACAAAAATATGATCCATCTGTAGTATTTTTTTACCGTCATATTAATACGCAAAATTGGAGAATGCAGAGTTTTCAGGAGTAATACAATTTCGTTAGCGCAGCGCTGTGACGGCGCGTTCCTCTACCGCGATGCGGCTGGCGTGTCGATTTGTCGGCAAGCTTTATTTCCGCCTGTCGCGTGGAAATACGATAGCGGTTATATTTTATTTCCAATATTTCGGTAATCGAAATAGAAACATGGCTCCTGCGTTTGTGAAACGTGTCCGAGTATGGCGGCGGTGAGCTGCCGGCGAATATTTTTTTTTAGTCTACCTGCGATTGATTTTGCTGCGCTTTTATTCTGCGGATATAAGCCGTCTCGTAGTGTCATTGTAATCGTATTATTCCGTTTTAACCTTCACAAGTAGTCTTTAATAATATGGAAACTATACATTTAAGTAGATGCCTACTGGTCTTAAAACACGCCAGTGTAAATAAAAATATAAAGCGCACTTAAGCTTGTAACAACCGCCCTATAAGACATTTTTCCCTATAAAATCCTAAGAACCTCTTTTGCCACTTTTCACGATAAGTTATTCAGAATATAATAAACCTAATAAAGTACACTTACACTCTTACTTGTAAGTACGAGCCTTATTTCTGTTGACGTCTACTCATGCCTACTACCTACCTACGTTTTTACGGTAATCCAAACTTCCTTCCAAAAATTGAACTGTCAAATTCCACAGCGAACAAAAGAATGAACTCGGTAGGTAAATAGAAAACGTTAAAAAAGCGAACGTCTGTTACACACCACACTTTTTAATTGAATTTTATTCAAAATTTTTATGGAAACATTTTTTTTTTCATGTCATGGTGGTTGCTTCGGTTTGTATTTGAATTTTGTGTTTCATTCCAGTCATTTCGTTTGGCGTACTTAAGGAAAATCCTGTCTTTCGTATAATCTAGCTTCAGCTTTGCCTTGGGTATTACACCAGACAACTCCCCGTAACAATTATTTCTTAGAACAGAAACTTTGTCTGCTTCGCTTTGCTAATCCTAAAAATAAGTGAGACACTGCATAAAATATAACTTTTCATCCAGGCTTTCTTATGAGACATGACACCTGTCCAAAGTTACAGGTTCCGCCTGCAATAAACGACGAATGAAAATAACAGAGAAACGAAAAAGATGGCTTTAAAAGATATATTTACGGGGATTGGGGAGGTGAGGGCTCGAAGTGAAAGCGGGATTGACTTTTCTCGTGTACTTGCAATATTCTTTTATTTTTTTAAAGCGATGCCCCACACTAGGAATTTCTCCTGTATCGTAGGTGCGTTTACAAACATTTAAACTCAAATACACAAACAGCCAGACATGGAACAATTACCTGTAGGTCATACAAATATTTGTTCAGTGCGGGGATCGAACCCACAACACGCGGTGCAACAACCGATGGCTCAACCAAGGCGCACACCGTGTCGTCAAATAATGGGAATATTGTATTGCTTGTGCAAGGAATAAATGTAGCATCCTACTTTCATGTAGGTACCTAACGTAATGCACGCGCGGTTGGTTTTAAGTGCTCTCTATTAAATTTCGATATATTATGTGTAATTTGGATCTACGTTGGTTAAGTGGGTTGGTCGGTTGATTTTAATTGCAGGGTTCTGCTAAAATGAACAAATTAAACCTTTCATATTGTTAGTATGAAAATTTCAATAATTGTTGATAGAGGAATAGTAGTGGCAATCGTAGGACGATCGTTTGTTTAGATTGTTTTAGAAACACTATTCTTTAAAGTGAAGGGAAATATCGTGTGGAAACAGGCATACCCTAGATCCTAAAATTCGAAGACATTCACCAACCCACACTGGAATGGAAAAAAGAAAAGAAAGAACAGGTCCGCGTGGTAGATAAGGCCCAGAGGGGATGCTTGTGTCCCTTCATCCCCATCAGTGGATACGTTACAGGCTGATTATGGTCTGAAAACATAATAAGTTGTTCACTAAAGGCCTGTGAAAATCGGTTGTCATGGTATGAGCATGTGATGCAAAGAAATGAGGATCATGTTGTGAGTAAAGTTTTGACAGGGAAAGTTACAAGAATAGAGAAAGACCAAAGGATTGCATGTATGGTTTGTGTGAAAGATGGTATGGCTGGGAAGGAAATGACTTTTGAGATGACGGCAAATACATAAATATGTATGGAAGAAGAAGACATCCAGACTTCAAATAAATTTTGATAAGGACAGGAGGATTATGAGGTCTGTTATATGTATAAATTACGATAGATACTCTTCCAGACAATTTAAAAGAGTACAACAGAATTTTAATTAAAAACGGAACGGGAGGGGCTGAGTAACCTAATGATATTACCGTTACCTATACCTACTTATACCAAGCAGGTGCAATATTACAATGTTCTTTGTTAAGACAGGCATTCGTTGTTTTTTTTTTCATTATTGCATTTTCAAACTGAAAATGCAGAGTGCCTCTCAGTTACGTCCGTAATTAACAAGATTTAGCTTCAGTCAAATACGCGCTGCTTTTGCGACGGCTGTTTGATTACACGGTTTCTTTTTTAAAAATAGTAGGTAAGTACTGCCATGAACCTCTTGTCAACTTAGTTAAACCGTTTAAAAAAGGAGTGGCTGGCTTCCAAGTTTGAATTAGTGCTATTTTTATCCCGGACGAAAATACAATTAGTTTGGAATAAAAAGTATTTCGTTTTCTATTTTCAAATGGTCCTTCGAAATATGTTGGTATGACCTTTAGAAGAATTTGTACTATTTTTATCCAGGACGAAAATAAAATTATTTAAGAATAAAAAGTATTTTGTTTTCTATTAACAAATGGGCCTTTGAAATTTGTTGGCTTCTGTTGAAATATTTCGAACCCTAGCGACGTCATTTCTGTCCATTAGGGGTGTAATTGACTTGTAATTTATTATTAACTTCTTTAACTATAGTTAAACCCGAAATCGTGAAAAATTAATATCCTCTTAACATTTATGATTGCATAACCCGTCAATGTGTAAGCTGATTTTTTATCGCTATTTCAGGCTTGGTCCTACCTATAAAAAAAGTAATTCATGATTGTTGTTGTTAGCTCTTAGTAAACTTAACTGTACAAGCTGTGGTCTTTTATAAGTGAAGGAGTACACCTGCGTAATACACTTTGTTGACCATTATTTATATGTCATGATTTAGGCATATCTTAACTTGTTGGCAATCTGAAACTAATGTGGTTACCATCTCGAATGCATGGCTTTTCTTGGATGTATAGTAGTTATTTATTTAGGATGTCAAACAAAAGACAAAATAAGACATTATCTTGTCTTTTGTTTGACATCCTAAATAAATAAGTATGGGGAGGTTTTTAGTTATTTCAATTACAATAACCAATCACCGACACGTGAATGTTGAGGCTATACAGCTCCTAGACAACACAGATTTATTGCGTAGGCTAACTAAACCGTTTGAATTAGTGTAGTGTAAAAAGAGTGAATGAATAGTATAATAGTTTTAACGACCGATGTGGCGCAGCGGGCTAAGGCCCGCCAGCGACGCAGGAGGATGCGGGTTCGATTCCCTCCTTGGGAGAAATGTTTGTACGATCTACAAAAAATTACCCATTACACAAGCTCTGCTCAGCTTGGGGCTAAATGATGCTGTGTGGATTGTCCAGCATTATTTATTTATTTATTTTATTATAGTAGTGACAATGTTGCACTATACATATAACACATGAACATAGTGTTTTAATAAATTATATCAGACTCTGAGAAAGTGCTACGGACTTGTGTAAAAGTGCAAATGGACACTATTCTTAGTTTTAACATAACCATCACGTAACATATTAAGTTAGAGTCAAATTGCTTATTAGTCTTTTATGTAGGCTAGATCGTAATTAATTATTAAGTTTTGTTCTTAATTACAAAGAAAAAAAATTACAATAATATTACTTGTGTGACAACTAGAAAATAAAGACGTAACTACTTATTTTGTGGGACGCTACTGTGAACATGCTTAGTGATTAAATTCAATTACGATGTACTAACCCGTTGCTACAATATAACTCTAAGGTTACTCAGCGAATATAGAACAAACCAATCAACATTATACTGTTCAAGACTTCAGGCTATTAAGTACAACAATATTGTGTTTCTGGTATAGTAAAACGTACCGAGTTTATCACTAAAGAATAATTAAACACGTCAACGGTTCTAGCTTATGATTTTAGTGCTAATGGTAACACTATATTATTATGAAGTAACATGAGGTGCTCGTGGCTGAATAAAAACATCCGCGTGGGTCGATCGAAGGTTAAGTTACTCTTGCCTAGGCCAGTCTATGGATGGGTGACCGTTTATAACATATTAAAACTTCTCCGTGTCTCGGATCTCAGGGCTGTTTGACAGTTGTTATGGGCAGTCAGTAACTCGAAGTTCAAACAACCTTAAAGTCAAACCAAGGGCTATTGTGTTACCTAGTAACTGAGTAGTAGAGGTCACTTAGGCCGTCTCTCCATGTTAAATACTGGTATTGAGCTGCATCTGGTCAGACTAGAAGCCGACCTCAACATATGTAGTTGGTAAAAGAAGACTAGATGATCTTCTTATTAGGCTGTCGATGGCAATGTATACGGAGTTGGCCCAGACATCAACCACGAGCTTGGCACCATAGGTAGCGTCCATCAAAGATGGTGATATTATTAAGTACCATGGGCTGGGCACTAAACGAACAACGAACTTATGAAGTGCGAAGGTTTCTCGAACTTGCATCACAGCACTTCCATTGCCAGACAGTGTGCAGTTGTATTTACTAATGCTGACATTACTAATCCCTTTAATTAAGTTTATTTTTCTTCACAAAATGTGCACATCGTTTCTATATTTCTTTCTTCTTTTAGATTTTTATAAAAGGAACAATTTGCTCAATGGACTAACCCTATTTTATACAAATACTATTCTAATAAAATTGAAGTGTCGGTTAGTAACATCAATATAACAGCTTTTTACTAAATGCATATGAAAGAATATATAAAATAATAAAATAAGAAAGCTGATGTAATGTAATGGAGGCTACTTTTATTTTAGAAAAAATGTCAGGGATCCGCGCAAAAAATATAAACCATGTTTTGTCAAATCGCACTTGGACAAAGTCGCGGGCAGGGCTAGTTAAGTATTATAATACAAATCATTAGGATTAGTTAGAGTATTTGCATGTTTAGATATCACTCAGTTTAAATCAAACCACTAAAAAGTAGCTAAACTTTTAGAATATTTTTCCAAAAAAAACAAAGGGAGCACCATGGATTTGTCTCACGACTTCTCTTACACGGTTTTGATTTATCAAACATCAGTATTAGAATCTTTTCAAATCGTTCCGCTCCTTAAGTTCTGAGTTGAGGTATACGAATACTCAAGTCCGTGCACTAGCTGGGCAATTGTACTCATATTTGTGTGATTATTTCCTCAAAAGACCATCTCAGACCCGAAGGTGAATTCAGGGTTTTAAAAAAAAATTACCTCTGGTTTCTTCTCAGAGTCAGAGGAAAACAGCGACCTCATTTCGCGTCTTTGACGTGTTTGTAAAAACCAATTTACAGAAATATATGTAACTCATCATCATGTAATATTCATCAAATGAACAACTTAAAATATTCCACAGACAATAATTACCATAATGCATGTAGGTACGGCACCACGTGCTTAAAAACCACAGAGTTTACCGTTCCAAACCAATATGTTATTATTGATCATCCGCCCTTCTGTATCACTCATCACATCATCAGTACAAAAAGCAATATAACCGGAGTTTATTGAAAATTCCCCCATACACCTTTGTAATAAAGGTTAATATATGAAAAGGGTGCAGCATTGTTATCTTTGTCAGGTTATATATGGGTTCTTTGCTCAATAATACGTTCTAATTTGTCTAACATGATCATTCAGTCCGCAGGCCGTGAGAATCTTTCACTTAATTAACTCTTTCAGGGGACTGGTTCGCTTCAAAGTGATGGGCATAAATAAAACTCATCGGGGTGCTCCTGAGCTAATGTGTTAAGTGGAGTAAATCATTTAGGTTAATATGTTTCAAAACGTTGATTCTATCCACTGCCTGCATGATCTCAAGTGTTATAATTAGGTGTACGTAACAAGCACTAACCCTATTTAAAAATATATCTGCTTTATGTTTAGTAAAAACTCAGTGTGTTTAGGCCATTTGTACAGCTAAATTAGGTTAGGATTATGACTAACTTAGAACATTTGAGTGGTGGTAATAAACTTGGATGACGATCTGCGAAAGACTGCAGGCAGATGCTGGATGCGGCAAGCTGAAGACAGGGCGCTATGGAGCTCATTAGGATAGGGCTATGTCCAGCAGTGGACTAATATAGCCTGATGATGATGATGAATACACTTCAACGGTGCGCTTTATTTCCGCTTGACCTTACCACATTTTTTAACCACAACTGTTATTCTATCTTACCTATGTACTGTAGGTACTATAGACCGGGACTTTAACAATTATAAAAATGGGGCTTCGCTGCTTTTATAGCATTTATTAAATAATTCACTTCATTACAAAACCAGAATCTCCCCTGACACAGGCGACATATTTTATATTCTAAACTATTCTAATGATGAACTTGAATGGTTGTTACCATACAGAACCAAGATTCTACCAGCCTGTATGCAATGAGGTTTGTCATAACATAAAACCTCTACAGTACCTATGTATAATCTGTTTCTTGAATTAATGAAATTGTTTTAAGCCGATTCGATTCAAGTAAATTAAAATATAAGACAAACAAACGGCAGGAAGCTCTTGTAAATGAGAATCCTAAGCTTCTCTGTTTTGAAATTACATAAACATACGCCTTTTTTCTATGAAGACAGGCAGAAACTACAGAATGCCATCCAATCCATGCCATGTTCATACAGCTGGTCATACATCTACGCCAGTTGCGAGTACTACGCACCTGACCTTTCTAAAGAACATCGCCAATAAGGTGGTACCTTTCCAAGGCAAAATTTGTTAAAATTGCCGGCTATTATCCGTCATCAGTATGAGAGCTAATCTTACGATTGGTTGCCATTCTTTCAAAGAGATATAATAAAATGTACCTTTTTCAATCACTGTGGTGATTGTGGCTTGATTTGGGTTGAAGCTCCCATTATCCCAGACTTAATTCAGACCAAACCAAGCGCTTAAATTTAAAATCACTTCAACATGATTATTTAAAATATAATCCCTTGTATTATTAATAATGTACCTACATATTTATGATTGATACTTCACTGTGAATCCGCGTAAATTATATTGAGTGCTTTAGAGCTTCGAACAACACAACTAATTGTTTTAAAAGCTTTTCACCTGCCGGATAATCGCTTTATATACAACCAACGTATGATGAAAAATATGCATCGATATGCATGCACTATAGGGCGCATGTATGTATTTCATGATATGGGTGTATCACTGATACATATCATCACGCCCGTATTCCCTCAAGGGTTGGGTAGAGGTGCACCTATAGTAACACCCACATTTCGCCAGTTATGTTTAAGTCCTATGTAATAGGGAGCGAGCCTATTGCCATCAACCGGGCACTGATCCAGACTCCGAGCTGCTAATGTGAAAATTCCTATTGGAAAAGTATAAGTTATCTATCTGATCTTGACTGCCTTGTTAGTCTAGTGTCCGCAAGCGCTACTGCTGTTCATGAGGTCATAGAGTCGGTTCCATGGTCGGGAAAAGTGTTATTTGGTTTACTAGGATTACAAGTACAACTAGGATTTCTCAGTAGCAGCCTAAAGTCTGCATTTATGCTAGGTTGATGGCATTTGACTTAATATGGGCAAATGTAGGTGTACTATAGATACACATCTGCCTAACGTGGGGAATACAGGGTCATGGACGACCGATGTGGCGCGGCGTGCGAAGGTCCGCCTGCGACGCAGGAGGTTGCGGGTTCGAATCCCGCCTTGGGACAAATGTTTGTACGATCTACAAAGATTTGTTCCGGGTGTTCTGGGCATTTGCTATGTATAATAAAAATATCTATCTATGTAATGTATTGTATTAAGTATATCAGTCATCTAGTATGCATAACACAAGCTCTGCTTAGCTTGAGGCTAGATGATGCTGTGTGGATTGTCCAGCAATATTTATTTTATTTATTTATGTTATGTTATGTATCTGATCTTTGATTTGAAATGAGTACTGATTAACTGCAAGATCTTTTATTGATCTAAGTTGTATTTTCTTGGTACAAGTTTGATGTTAGTTTTCAATTCTTTTTTCGTTACTTAATTGAAGACACAATGTCAAACGCTTAAGGCAAACAAATGAGCATACATATCACGACATCGGTAAACAACAGTTGCCTAATCTTGTGTTTTAAACTGTTGTGACATAATGTATTAGTTGACTGTTGTGAATTTGTAATGGCGGCCTTAGCCTCACTGAGTGATGATACACCAGTAGAAATATTTTCGTTATGGAACAGGGAAATATAAACAAATTCACGGAAGATACTAAGTGGTTATTAAATTCGCATGAGAAAATAAGAGGAATGAGGAAGATGCTGTGGTATAGTATATTCAAAAAGGTACTATAAATTATGTCTATGTGTTATTCTGAAATATAACCTATAGTACAGTAAAGTTGTATAAAAAACCGTTCAGTAGTTTTTCCATGAATTAAGATTTAGACGATTTTTTTTTGAAGTGAAACTTCTTTATCGGGTTTGGAAAAAAATTTAGTGTAACATTTTTCCGTTACGCGCCATCTTTTTCTTATTCCTACCACGCGTGATTCGAAGTATACTTTCTCAAGCGGAGTAGGGATTGGTAAATGTCTCCAATGTATTTTGCGGCCCGTTTTGAGTAGTTACATTTTTTGAAAAATAACGTCATAAAGAAGTTTCACTTCTTACGAGTGTACGCTATTACACGCACACATTTTTTTCTTTATATTATCATTATTTTCGTAATCTGATTTTGTGCTTTGTCGGTGGAAAAACACTCGCCCCCTATTACACGGGACTTAAAAATAACTGGCGAAATATGAATGTTACTATACCTAGGCAAATCCGACTAACCATGCGTCATATTATGTTATGTTTTAATAAAAATATTCCTAAAGCCTTTTAAGTATCCATGAAAGTTCTACAGTCTACCTACGTTGTATAAATCTGATATTTTCATGACTAAACAGAAATTATATTCATCCAACTACAAGCAAAATTCATACTTAATGCGAGCTAGTATGGACCTTAAATTATGTAGGGAGCTCTATTTTCACGTGTTTATCCATTAAAAGCTTATCAGTGCAAAAACAGCAAAACTGTAGATACTATTTTTCTTTAGCGCTAGTATTTTTGTTTCTTAATTTCTATGCTTGATCGTGAAGATCTCTATAAACATTACTATATTCCTAACCGTGATAACCTGCAATTGCCTTAATGTAACTTAGGTACATTTTTTTATTTACTTTATGTAACTACCTAAAGCTGTTTGTTAAATATAAAATAAATAAATAATTCATCACGTTGTAACTAAGCTATTCTTCTCTCCATCCTAGACTATGAAATCTGACCATTTCGGAAAAAACTTCTTTCTCGCTAAAATTAAAGGAGAATTTTCCGTGAACTTCACATGGAGGGTGTGCAACCGATCGCCAGGTTAAGTGTGGCATGACGAGAGCACGCTAAGCATGTTCATGAATTATTAACGGGGGACGCCGATGAGTCTGCATCCACCTTTATTACTGACACCGCTTTGAAAACCTTTCGAGTGGATGGCTGAATTCTAAATCTCTTTTTTTTTGTCAACGGCAGGAAATTGTCATACAAAATTATTGAAAAGATATCGAATGTTGGAATTACGGAAATTGAAATATTTGAAACTCGAACCAAGTCATAGGTATACCTATAAAGTTGTTTCAATAATCAGAGAAGACACTAACTGTCGAAGTGGAGTTCGTGGCTAAATAAAAACAGCCACGGAAGGGGTGACCGAAGGTTAAGCTACGCTAGCCGAGGTCAATCTGTGGATGGGTGACCATTTGTAACATATCGAGACTCCTCCGCGCATCGGAAAGCCCGTTAAGCTGTTGGTCCCGGCTGTCATTTTTAGATTTTTGGCAGTCGTTACAGTTAGAAGCCCGAAAATCTGACAACCAGTCTTACCAAGGGGTATAGTGTTGCCTAGTAACTAGGTTGTGGAGGTATAGTCATAGGCAGTCGCTCCATGTAAAAAACTGTTATTTAGCTGCATCCGGTTAGACTGGAAGCCGACCCCAAGATAGTTGGGAAAAGGCTAGGTAGATGATCACATTCTTTATCATTCCTTCTCCTACAATTTTATATATTACTATCTGACTCAGCAAACGTTGTTTTGCCATATAAAATGTTTGGGGTGGACCACCTATCACATTTAGGGGGATGAAAAATAGATGTTGCCCGATTTGCAGACCTATCCGAAATGCACACAAAATTTCACGAAAATCGGTCCAGCTGTTTCGGAGGAGTTTAATAACAAACACCGTAACACGTGAATTTTATATATAACATGATAGGGTCAAAAGTAACACTTTATATTTCTCTTTTGACACAATTCAACTCTTGAGTATATTTGTGTTTTGCCTAATACCAATTAGGTATATTCTTATATAAGTATGATGTACTCAAAATTGAATGAACATTCTAGTACCTTTTCTGCAGGTACCTGTGCTAATTAAATCAGATTAAATATGTATATACATATATACAAGAATTGCTCTTTTATAGGTTAGATGTATCCAAGGTATATATTTTTGTTTTAAGGTGTGACCAACATTTTATTTATTCACGCTACGCTAAGTATGTATCATTGACACAAGTAAATTGTAAGACTTAATGTTACTGTAGAATTAATCATTGAACGTGTTCCTTATTTTTATTCAACTTTAAAGAATTTTCGATATACTCGTTTTTAAAAATAGAGTTTTGTGAGCTTTGTTTAATCCTTTTCAAATTTAATTCATTGTCTATCCAATTTTCAATAAAGGCTCACTCAAACATACGGATATAGTACGTATATCGGTGATATATGCTGCACTACACGTTCTGCTGTACTTTTGTCCTTTATTGCCGTTCGTGTAAACAAAGGTTTTCATTGAGCCAGCAAGTGTCGGGCACTTTCGGCATAATTTAAATCTCCATTATCCGTCCGTTACACAGGAGACTCACAGGTCATGGCACACAATATCGCTTGTACGAAATTGACGGAATAAACGTATTTTACAGGACGATTCAGGCTTAAACTCTTTTAAATCACGTAGGTAAACCTAAAAGTTAAAGCTAAGGGTGGAAATAGGTTCAAGGTGTGGAACATCAGAACTTTATTGAGGAAAAGCTGGTTCTTTGGTGTAGAGCTGGGAAGGTACTCCTTCGCTTAAAGAACCTACATGACGCCAGCGCAGAAAACAATTGCAATATTTATTTACAGAACATTAAAAAAAAACTGGTGAAATAAAAAAAAAAGCGCTCGTCTTTGACTAGTACCTATGTAGTCTGTTTCACACTTTCTCGCACTAGTGCGGGAATGAATAGAAAGTAGCGTGTTAAATATAATGCATGTGAATTGATAAGCAGTGTAATACGAGTTGTGTAAGACGAGCTAGTATCTTGTAAAAAGTACATGACTGAAGCTGAAACAAATGTTTTAATAATTAACCAACAAAACACAATTTTGATATAATTGTAGTAAACCTACATTTATTCGGGACTTTTCTTAAGAAAAAAACAAAATCATTTATTTCTTGGCAAACGTGAATTAGCAAATAGGTGTTTATAAAATAAAACTAAACATTTCAAACGAAAATAAAAAAGTAGTTTCTAACATATCTTATATTCGCACTTTTTTGAGTCTAATTACCAAACCTTGGTTACCCCTGGCGAAATAGGTAGCTCCCTCAGTGCACTGGTTACTCAACAGCCTGTGAAGTCGTTCTCCACAAACGTTAACCTGCTTCCGCAATAACAGTTCCTTTACTTACGAGCTCTTC
Source organism: Phlogophora meticulosa (assembly GCA_905147745.2). Taxonomy (NCBI): domain Eukaryota; kingdom Metazoa; phylum Arthropoda; class Insecta; order Lepidoptera; family Noctuidae; genus Phlogophora; species Phlogophora meticulosa. The sequence continues at coordinate 5,300,092 of LR990523.1, forward strand.
CTAGGGACCTGAAAGTTATAGCCCCCGCTTTATGTCCGCAAGCGATCTTATGATTTGAATTATAAATGTCACTGGGGTTGTAAATGTTTCGTTAAATGCGAGTAAAAAGATTGATTTGGTGTCGAGGGTTGGCTGATAAAAATCTACGGACCGTGAAATTTTTCTGCTGTGTACTGTGGGTAGTTTTGAAGTTCTGGTTTACTGTGTACAGTCATGAGCATAAATACTTTACATACACGCAGGATAAGCAGGATTTAAAAGCGATTAACTGCTTAAGTATTGATAGAAAAATTAAGATTATGGACACAGTATTCTTGAAACCATACTATTATGAAATAGGGCTTCCCTCAAAGTTTCAGTCGTTATTTCACGAGGAAATTGCTTTTGAATTTTTTATCAGGGTAAGATATTTATGCTCGTGATTGTACAAATGACATATTGGTTAAGTGCGAAAAGGCTGTAAATAAAGACAAATTTAATCGTGTTTCGGCTACATTTTAAAGCTCGACTATAGACAGAAACCCATTTCTTTTGTTATTTCAATGTATCTTCAAGTAACACATGTACCAACTAGGTTACAATTTCATATAACGTCCACTTTCATAATATTCCCCAATTTATTTGCGGTAGGCGCAGCATGTTTTCTTCTTCCATACATCTCTATTTACCGTCATCTCAATAGTCTCCTCCTTTCTAGCCAAATCATCTTTCGCACAATCTATCTATCATTTCTTTGGTCTACTATAATTTTCATCTTGAACAGATATAAAAGTCTGGAACCCAGCTCTGACGCGAGCGACGTGTCTATTTTTACCTGGACCAGGGTTGTGTTGGAGTCTTACGGTTCGACTAAAGACGGGGAGAAGGGGCGTTTGCATCCCTTCCTATTTTGACCTTTCAGGGTAAGTGTTACACAAAATTGGATAAATTGACTTTTAGCCTTTAGATTTACCCAAAATATTCCTAAAGATACATTATTATTTTTTTTCTTTTTTTTTTACAAAACGTTGCCCCACACTAGGAATTTCTCCTGTATCGTGGGTGCGTTTACAAACATTTAAACTCACATACACAAACAGCCAGACCCGGAACAACTACCTGTGGGTCACACAAATAGTTGTTCCGTGTGGGGATCGAACCCACAACACGCGGCGCAGCAGCCGATGGCTCAACCAATGCGCCAACCGTGGCGTCAAAATTTTGATTAACGCTAACATTAGAATTTATTTCTTATTACGTTTTTTTGTCTTCTTATAACACACGTCCTCTGTAGCAAATTGCAAACATTTTTCCTTTATTGTTCTTTGTTCTAAGATCAAGTTTGTCTTATAAGACAATGCAGCCGCCCACTGGTAAAATTACGCACTGGCTGGAGATCTTAATTTTTATTAAGTCCCCACAGGAAAGTTCGTTTCAGTAGTTAATAACCCTAAAGGATAAACTGCTGATTGTTTGTATGTAATGGATAAACTCAAAAGATTTTAAAAACTCTTTCACCTGTAAAAAGCTGCATTATGACTGAGTAGCATAGGCTTCATTTTATTTAGAGAACTACGCTTTAAAAGGGGTGAAATGAGCTTAAGTTTGAAGGGATAAGTACGAAATCCACACGGGTGATTTTTAAGTGCTTCATAAAGGTAGCAAGTAAAACTCCATCAGACTTATCAAAACAGATGACATGTTCATACAAGTTGAAATGCAAAAACAATGACGCATGTTGTATGTAAAGTAGGACGGTAGTTCCGGCAACGTTCAATAGAATACCACGTGGCTATTACGCGGACGCGGCGCTAGTGTGCCGAGGAAATAAGACGTCACTCAAAACTCGGCAGCGGTGACTAGCGGACGTGTCACGCGTGTTACTGTCGGACCGTTGAATGGAATTGTTAATATTTTAAAGGAATAATGTGGTATTTGTGGAGAGGGTAGACTCGTCGTGTGGACGTTATTAGAATTGGAGGTAGTATAAATAAAGATGAAGCTTTTGATTCTTTGTAAGTAATGGATAACCTCAAAAACTACTATTTAAACTTTTAAATATGATAGTATATTATAATAAATACGATAACTACGATTTTAAATATGTTTGCACACATGAGAGCTACAATATTATAATAATATTAATATTATTATAACATTGCAATATTACATTAAAAAAGGGTCAATTTTATTTTTAAAACTACGCTCTAGAGTCTAGACTAACGGAGTTACTTTACGGAAGTGGAAGAGGATGTTAAAAGGAAAAGTACGATGTTGCGATGAAATCATTTTTCCCGTCCTGGGAATCGAACCTAGGAATTTCATGCTCAGAAGTAACGCTTAAGACCACTACACTAACGAGACAGATCATCAAAACAAATGAAACGCAAACAAAGACCATTGGCTTACGAATTAAAGAACAATTTAAATTCAATTCCCAAAACAAAATCATGTAAACATTTCCAAAACAGCCAATCAGAAGCAACACCGATCTATCAACGCACCAACATCCAGAGGAACGCGCCATCATTGGCCATTATCGGATCCATAAGACAATGTTAAAAGGGTTTTTAATTGCTATTGCACATACAGGGAAAAGCTTTTACGTTAAGCTAAATTCAGGCTTGCATAACAGGGTATAAATAGAATGTAAACGTGGAAGTTTGGCTTCCAGGTCGCCGTGACATTTCAGAGGTATTAAGTATAGACTTTCTATTTTCAGTTTGGAGCTGGTTAGTAGACGGTAGAAATTATTTTTGACGATGAAACTTTTCTTTGGTAGAAAATAATGGTAATGGAAAATGGATGCTGAAAAGTTAAATGTGTCCGTTTGATATTTTATATTTTCAGAAATAAGTTCTTGTCTTCTCCAATTTATGAGTTATGGTTTTTTTGTACAGTAGTTCGATAGTAGAACGTGGTAAAATCACATGCGATTGGTCATTAGTATTCAGTGGTTTGGTAGTTTTGGTTTGGTTGTTATTTTTGTCACTACTGCTGAGCATGAAATCCTGTGTTCAATACAGTGTTGGGCAGTGTTGTTGAGTTTTTCCACCTGGAGTTTTTAAGTAGCAGCCTGAAGTCTGGATTTGTGCCCGGTTGATAGTCGGCCTTTTATTAGATAAGACTTAAACATACCTGGCGACATGTAGGTGTGCAATTAAGGTCCACCTCTGCCCAAACCTTCCAGAAATATAGGCGAAACGATTAGTTTTTGTTTTTGCACTCCATCAGATTTTGCAGAATTTCATCCTCGTTCTCGGAATAAGTACAAAAATACAATTCCTAGGACGCTTTCCGCTCAACATAACGATTTTGGCATAGTGGTTTTTATTCTAGGTAGGTAAATCTTCTTCACCTATAATTATCTTATAAATTTATACAAAATATTGTAAAAAGCTTATTTAAAAAAGGAAGTTTGAAGTTTCTTGCCCATTATTCTCCACAAAAAACTACTTATTGGAAGGGGCAGCTACAATCATTTTAGGGTTTTATTTTTAATTTTAAAGTTGACGTTCAAATGTGCCTTTTTAATGGTCTAATTGGAATAATTGATTTGACTTTGATTTTGACTATGAAAAAAACGGTGCAGTTACCGTAAAACAATATTTTTCATATAATATTACAACCAATAAACGATAAACCCTAAACCAACGAACATAGATACGCATATAAGCAGAAAATTCGGACGGTTTTAATCGGATCGGCCAGCGGCGGGATTTGCGTCCGAATTCGTTAAGTGGGCTCGATGCGTTGGTGACACCCGGCGGATTGGTGACGTCACCAATAACTAGGATGTGACGTTATTAAACTCTGATTGCTGTTATAAAGGAGGGTCTATGCGGGTGTGGTGTGCCAGATAATTAATTTGTGTATTTTTGAGGATTTTGTGGGATTCTGTAGCAAATATATTATTTGCTACAGAATCCTTTAACCGGGCAAGTACCCACTTGAAAGATCAACCGCATAAACTAACCTGGGTTTACTAATGTAGTTTCTTAATTTTTCAATCCGTTTATTTACCTTGGCTTGGTGGCTCTTCTTAACCAACGAACGTTTCCTTTTTTTACTTAGGTAATCAATTCGACGAGTATTTTATTCTTTTATGGTCCGATTTTTATGATTGTTTTTATTGGATAGGGGAAAACAAAAATTCACTCTTAAGTGTAGGAAGGAATTCTGTGGAAAGCGACGAGCAGTTGACATTAGGCTATTGTATATTTAGATATATAAAATTATAAACCGTCCCCTGAGAGGCGAGAAATAAAAAAGTTTTCCTTCACAAGAAGAGATTTTTTTTAATGATTGAAGTCCGTTAAATTTTCACATGAGAAGTGTCGATCCTTTCCCAGCTACCCCTATTTTTCAATCGAAAACCGATATTCCTCGTGATCCGGAGATCCAATTTACCAACATTTGTCCACTAGGTAAAACATTACAATTATTACAAGGCAGAAATTACGATTGAATTTCCCTTTGTAATATAATGTGATTATAATGTATCAAGAGCGGGCTTACAGGATATCGTAATTGACATGTCATGACCAGTGGCGGTCACAAAGGGACAGAGATTGTAGAAATTTGCCGAGCCGATAATGTCGGTCGGGCAAATACGTTCGGCGAAGATCGACAAATGGAGGATACGACACGGAGTAGTTGTCTTTTTCTATGCCCAGAACTGGTTTTATTGTGATGTCTATTGTGGAGCACATATACCAGGCTATTGTATGTTAAATAACAGACTATATGTGACGCCTGTTTTCTCCGAAAGGTTAGGCAGACGTGTACTTATAGCAAATCCATATTTTGCGAGTTATGTGTGTCTTGTCTCATGTAATAAGGGGGCGAGCCTATTGCTTTTTTTTTTTTTTTTTAATGTAGAGAAGACGACGCTGTCTGTGCTAGTATTAACTGTGTAAAAACAATTAACCCGACTGGAAATCTAACCCAGGACCTCAGCAGTAGCGAAAAACCCAATAACCCTTTGCCCGACCCGGGATCATTTCGCTCAGCAGTAACTTGCTACATTCAGGGGGGACATAGAAAGGGGGGGGGGAAGGTAGGAAACTAAGCTTTTATGTATTTTGCATGACTTATAATGAAACACAGTCAAAGCAATAACTCCTGAGAAATTCTTGGAAACCGAAGTCCAATAGCATAGAAAGCTTCACTGCAAAAAGTCCATTCATGTTCTCTCATACACGAATGAAACGTCATCTCTCTGTATGGAACACGGACTTGAATAGATGGCAATGTGCTAATGGTTACGTAGCCAGTTCATTCGTTTCTATGATCCGCGTTCCATCTGACCACGGAGTGCGGTCGACATCTCGTGAATGCAGATGTAACTGAACATTTTGTCATATTTCTCTTTATCTCAAAGGCGCCAGAAAGGGCCACCTTTTTGGGGTTTATTCATCAAATGTGAATGTAATTAAGTAACATTTATATGAATGTGAAATAATTAACGAGTTTTGTTTTTGTAATCAATTGTAGGTGAGTAGGTGCTTAAGTATTTAGAGGTTGTTGGTCTAGTTATTTAATGAAAACAGAATACAATTGTCTGAAAATTACGGTTCCTGATAATAGTGACAAAACAATTAATTTATATAATTAAGTAGTTAAAATGGACGTGGAAGGCTGCCAGGCTCAAATGGTATTGGCTGGGTCACGGGAGCCACATACATTGTGACCGTTGGGAAAAAGTCTCCACACATTGGGTGCCCGAAGATGAACGGCGCCGCCGAGGTCGGCCCATAAATATATGGTACGACCTAGACGCGTACTATGTGAGCTGGCACAAGGTGGCTCGGGGAAAAAACACGAGAAAGGAGACCTTTGCCCAGCAGTGGGACAGTATCGACTGATAAATTACAAGACTCCCAAAAAACACATTTCTTTCGGTGCTTTTTGTTTCAGTAAAAAGTTTTTTATTTCTCGCTTTATAGTAGTTTGCTTTTTAATTTATTTTAAGTTCAGACCACTGGAAAGCCACAGGAGCATTTTTGCCATCAAATCAAAATACATTTAAAAACCAAACTAAAAATTACTATCTACTAGATTTAATAACCAAACTAATAAAATTTAAATGGAACCACTTCTAAAGTATGCCCTACCAAACAAAATAAGAATCATCAATATCAATTCATAGTTGACGGAATGATAGCGTAACAAAAATACAAAAAAAAATATACAGGCGAATTGAGAACCTTCTTCCTTTTTGAATTCTGTTAAAAAACGGTAATCTTTTTTTTTTTTTTTTTTTGGAATGGGCATCTCGCAGTTTATCCTTTAGGGATATTTACTGCTCAACCGAACTTTCCTGTGGGGGGCTTAATTAAAATTAAGGCCTCCAGCCAGGCATAAAAACTTATAAGCTAAGCGACTATCGCTAAGGGCACCCCCTGCGGGGTACGAACCTCGGCTTACGAGGACAGACGACGACGTCGCTGAAGAGGACAGCAAGGGACAGGCTGGATCTGATTGTTCCATTATTTAGGGACATTTTAAACATTAATCGGCTCAGCTTCGCGGGCTGGCTCTAGCAAAGGGTCGGGAGGGGGGCATTGACGGGGTCGTCGCGACGGGCCTCGGCGGCGAGGACGGAATGTCCGTTTTTGTCTGCGAACAGTGCTGGTGGCCTTATCGCTCTCCTGGAGGAGAGTGATAGGATCATCTGGCTCTGTGAGTGTGTGTTTCGGTCTTCGAACTGTGCTTATTCGCGAGGGAGTGTATCGGACGGCCGATGACACTAAGGGGTTAGGATGAGCGGTAGAACAGTCCATGAAGCGCTGGGTGAGTCGCTTCATGAACTGTTTCACCGTAGGTATTTTGAGATCTACATGGAGAGTCTCATTTCGGACGTAGAAGGGGGCTCCCGTGACTCTGCGCAGGAATCGGTTCTGGACGGTCTGAAGCCTATGAATATGATACGGCTTGGCGTGAGCGAACACTGCGCAAGCGTATGTCATGATTGGTCGGATGACCGAGACGAAGAGCCGCAATTTGCACCTGAGTGACAACTTGCTTTTCTCGTTGGTCATACAATAAAGCCTGCCGGACGCGAAGACGGCGCGCGAACGCGCCGCCTTTATGTGTTCGGCGAACGAAAGTCTGTGATCGAGTATCACACCTAAGTATTTGGCTCGCTTATCCCAAGGGATAGGCTTGCCGTACATGGCTAACGGACTAGGCGTGGGGACATTGCGGCGTCCGGGTTTCCTAAAGAGAACCGCTTGACTTTTGTCGGGATTGACCTCGACTCTCCATTTCCGGAACCAAGCGCCTAAGACGTTTGCGGAAGTTTGGAGAGTGCGAGCTATGGTGGTAGGGTTGTGACCGGTATAGTAGATGGCCGTGTCGTCGGCGAAAAGCGCCAACTGGGCCTTTCTACCCCTAGGGACGTCGCTAGTGAACAGCGAGAACAAGAGAGGAGACAGCACGGATCCTTGAGGGACGCCCGCGCGGATAGGGTGAGGTGACGATAGCGTACCGTCTACGCGATATCTAAACGTACGATTCGACAGAAAATCTCGCAAGATGAGCACGAGACGATCTGGCACATCGAGTTGGTATAGCTTGTATAACAACCCGTTGTGCCAGACCTTGTCGAAGGCTTTCGCAATGTCGAAGAAGAGGGCGCCTGTGAGCGCGCCTCTCTGAAAGCCCGCGCTGACGTGTTCGACTACGCGGTGCACCTGTTGAACACACGAGTGTCCCGGCCGGAACCCGAACTGTTCGTTCGGTATCAGGCTCTTTGCCTCGACATAGTCCTTGAGTCGCTTATAAATAAGCTTCTCGTAGATTTTGCCGAAAACATTGAGCAGACTGATAGGTCGGTAGCTCGTGGGCTCAGACTTGGGCTTGCCAGGCTTGGGGATGCCAATAACCACGGCTTCTTTCCACGATTGAGGAAAGATATTGTTGCTCAGAGCGCCATTGAAGATGGCGGTCATGAGCATAACGAGTTGCGCGGGGAGGATTTGAAACACCCTATTGGTGATACCGTCCTTACCGGGGGCTTTGCGCGGTTTGAGCCCTTTAATGATGTCTTGCACTTCGTCCGGAGTGACGGGAGGCAGAGGATCATCAGGGTTGTCGACGGGAGGGAGCGAGGACCTACGTTCGACTTCGGCGTCTACCTTTAAGAGGTGAGCTTGGTCGAACGGCTGGGAGCTAAGCGAGCATTGAGTCTCTAAGCTTTCGGCTAGGCATTCGGATTTTTCCGAGTCGTCGAACGCGACGCTCTTATCTGGACGAGTGAGGGGAGGCATGGTAGCCTCTACGGTGGACCGGAGTTTCCTCTGGAGGTTCCAGAAGGCATGGTGGTTGGGCTCTAGCTCACTGATCATCTTGTCCCAGCTCTCCGACCTATGCTCCGCCACACGTTTGCTGACAGTACGCTGTAGCATTCGCATGTGGGCTTTGTTCGCAGAGCAGGGAAAAGCGCTATAGGCACGGACGGACGCGTTCTTCTCGGTTATCAGAGCCCGTACATCGTCCGGTAGGTTCCAGCGCTGGGCATTCAGCGCCGGAACCCGCCTTGAACAGTCGTTCAGGACTGTCTGTACGTGCTCCGTAAACGAGTCGACTGCGCCCGTGGTGTCAGCGACTGAGGTGATTAGATCGGGGATGGAGTCGAGTAGAGGCGACGAGGAGGATTTCAGCTTTTCGCTTACCTTCCTCCAGTCGGTAACTAATTGAGTCGGGGGTGGCTGATCAGGGTCAAGCGGACCCGTACGGGGAACTAGCGTCATCATCACCGGACGATGGTCGGAGTTAAGCTCGTGGAGCGCCTCTATCGATTGTAAACGAAGGTTTACATTCTTTAGGAGCGCTATGTCCAGTATGTCAGGTCTATGGTCAGGATCGTGGGGAAAATGGGTATGAGTCATCGGGGCGATGACGTCATAGTTAAGGGAGGCGCCCAGATTGAGGACAGCCCTCCCTCTGGCGTTGGTTACATTACTATTCCACGCGGGGTGCTTGGCGTTGAGATCGCCCGCTATGATAACGGAGTCACTCAAGCCGAGAAGAACCGAGATATCGTGGGATAAAGCTGGGATGTCGTCCCTCCCACGAGCGGGAGGGCAGTACGCGGATACAATAGTAATTGGCTGATGGCCAGTCATGCCGAGCCGACAGATAGAGTACTCAAGGAGCGAGGTCGGGGGAGGAGAAGTTAAAGGGACACAGTGCAATGAGTTTTTATAATAAATCATTGTACCGCCCTTGTGGCAGCGGGATCTATCATTGCGCACCATACGGTAGTTTGCAATTTTGGGGTCGCGGTTGTGCGGTTTGAGGAACGTCTCCTGTAAGAGGAGGACGTCCGGTTGGTGATCGCGGAGGAAGTTGGCAAACTCAGCCCGTTGCTGGAGTAAGCCATTTATATTGACGTATCCTAACTTTAGGGATCGCGGTTTCAAGGTTCTGGCGTTAACGTACCTATCCATTGCGGTTATTAAAGTGGGCTTCTAGGTCACGGAGTACCGAGGGGGCCTCCATGAGCGCTTCGATGCGCTTCTTAGGGTCTGTGGTAGCCTCTAAGCGATCGGCTAGACGATCGGCTTCGCGGTTGCAGAAGATTAAGTACACTGGCAATATGACGTTCATATTGCGCTGTGTACGGATCTTATTGTCATAAAGAGCCTCCGTAGGCTGAGCACGGAAGGCGGAAACCTCAGCCTCTGCGGTCTGGGTAGCCTGAACTGCAGGGGCTGGGGTCGGCGCCGGGATGGGTGAATCCATCAGCGCCGGTGGGTGGCTGCGTTTAGCCGCCAGGGCCGGGAAGGCCTTCTGGTGGTTCAGCTTGTTCCACGGAGATGACCTCTGTGGGCTAAGGCGCTCAGGGAGCGCAGACGATGGCGGGGGTGGCGCCCTAGTAGAGGGGCATTCCCTTTGTTGACGAGCGTTTGCACGTCTCATCAACCTTTGGGAAGACGACTTTGGGGCTCGCGGGCACCCTCGGAAGTTCGCGGTATGACCGGACTGTCCGCACAGAACACAACTCGGTGGTTCAATGCACTTAGTGCGGTCCTTGGGTCGGTCGCATTTGCCCGTGGCGTGGTCGCCCAGACACTTGACGCATCTGGGCCTGGCGAAGCAGTTTCGCTGAGAGTGGCCGTACAATTGGCAGCGATGACACTGGCCAATTAGATGGGGACGGTACGGTTTTAAAACGGTAATCGAACTCTCGTTTCTAGATAAACTACCAGTACATTCCATTAAAGTATGGTACCGTTAGATATTTTTTCCGAGAAACCTCGTAGTCAGTCTGAAGTATGTTGATAACAAGTGGGGCACGGACTCGTTTAGCGTTTCCACTCGACCGTATCAGACAACTAAAAAGTACGAAAAAACTTTGACTAAACGACTGTCGAACAAGTTAATTATGCAAAAAATATTAAAAGTATTGCGTTATTCTTTTCATGGAATTAAATATGCTTATCTGTACTTCTGTACTAATAATATTATAAAGAGGTAAAATTTGTTTGTAAGTTGGTATTAGGTGGTAATCTCCAGAACTCATTTTTTTTTATTCTGGGTATTTGCTATGTATAATAAAAAATATCTATCCATGTAATGTATTGTATTAAGTATATCAGTCATCTAGTACCCATAACACAAGCTCTGCTTAGCTCGGGGCTAGATGATGCTGTGTGGATTGTCCAGCGTTATTTATTTATTATTATCATTTTCAAAATTACGATTTAAACGAGGTGGAAGGGATGTTAAATTTTAAATTGAAAAGTACGAAATTCTCGCGGACGGTGTGCTAATGATTATAATATAAATCGTCAAATTGAGGGGAAAGATCTACATTGCCTAGACTTTCATGTGAATACTCTTGACACATTTTAGTTCCTACTTTTTGTTTGATACTGCATTTTGGCACACAGCTAAACAATTAGTACGAACGAGAATAACTTTATTATTTACTCTTTTTTATACACGCCCTGATATTATAAACAAATAGAAGCAATTTTCCTACATTTTCTCAGACAAATTATGTTTTTATTTGTTGTAACGACGGCGTCTTAAAGATTAAATTGTGAGTTGCTTTTGATTTGCCGGTACTTAGTCTTTTTCGCTGACGTCAAAAATAATAAATAGCCGTCTGCAAAGAGAAATGAAAATTTCTGCCAAAAAAAAATAAAGTTGGCTTACTCTAAGTAAGTAATTATAATCAACTTGTAGATCTTCCAAACTTGAGTCTTCAGATTTTATACTTTTTACTGTAAAAGGCGAAATTGATTTGGTATTATATTCGTTCAAGGAAGGAGACTCATGAAGAAGAACGTGTCAGTAAATCTTCTTTGTGTGTACATAAGTTTAGAATTTCGAAACAACCTTTTGAAAGGGGCAACTAGTGTAATAATCATATATTCTTTTAACTTAAAGTTTGGTGTTCAAAAGTGCCTTTTTTAATGGACTTATTGAAATACATTACTTTAATTTTCTTTAATTGAAATACATTACTTTACTCTGACTTTGAATTTCCGTTTATTCATTTAATTTCAGATCACCATAGTTTTTCTGATAAGTTGAGAGTAAAAAATCGGTTTGACGTAGCGAAAGTTAACACGAGGTTCGAACCGGCATGAGTACATAGCACGGCCATACATGAATGACGCGAGTACGGCTCGCACCACTGGAGCGCGGAAACAATCAAATATTGCAACACCGTACACCATGCCCCTACTGGACTCCATGCAGATTTTTATACATTTTTTTTTCCGTAGTGAACCTCGATTTTCAGTAAAGTGATTGTTACATACGTGTTGTGGTTTACAGTTTGAAGAAGTAACGTTCTATTGTTTTGACTACGTGTGTACCTATCTACTGGTATTGGTGCCAAAAATTGACGAGAGCTGCAGGGTAAATATTGTTACTTTCAAAGCTAATGAATTGTTAGTTATCAAATTGAATACATATAATTTAGAAGACATTAAGATCAGAGTTAATTTTAAACCTTAGTGCTAGGCAACTCTGCCTAATCCAGTTGTAAACGTCTCTTTGTGCCTATTGACCTAGCTCTGTTTTGTCTCCTGCTTGATATGGAGAGAAGTGGAAATGATGTATTTTTAGATTAATTTAGTTGCGCGATCCAAGACAGTTGAATCGTTTCTCCGGGACTCGTCGGGCTTCATTGTCTCGACGCTTTTCTGGTGGTAGCCACTGTTGATCTGGTTTTTCAGGAGTTGCAGGGAATAGTGTGGCGGGCTTGTCCCAAAAAATAAAAAGATAAATCAGGAAAGTAGTTAGTAGATAGCAAGATCAAAGAGTAAATAAAGGCAATGTAGATCTATCAGTGTGAACAAACGACAAGACTAAAAAACAAAATGCAAACTCACTAAAACATGATAAACACGTATTAACATTCACACCCACAGACGGCACACGAGTGACAGCAGACGCATACGTACAATGGGTGAACTTAAAAGCCGCTGTTAATTGAATCGGCTTCAGATTGCAGGACGCTGTCGGCAGCAGTGGTAATTGCGTTAGCTGCAAACATGTCCAACCCGCTAACTGTGCTCATTCGATGTGACCATTTTTTTTTTAACATACGAGCTGGGTGGGAACTTTATTGTTAATGGATGCAACGTAGGAATGAATTGAATATGGGAATACAGCTCGCAAAACAATGATATTTGTAGGTTGACTCCCGGCGTCTGAAACCTTGTGAATGTGACTGAGTAAATTAATAAAGCAATCGCAAAGCATTTTGATTTAGGGTTTGGTTTTGATTCTGATTCTAATATCATGTTGACCAAATTGCACAATCGTGAAGCATTCTGATCTTGCAAAGCTATTGTGTAAGCAAATCCCCTACCTACAAAATTATATGACTAAAATGACATTTCTAAAAATTACATTACTACATAATTACATTACACAAGCGAGATAACCCTAATACCCAATATTTTTATGCTAATGCTATTGATAGTTTTGATATTATTTCAAAGCTACCATACGTTTAGTAAGTACATGACTCTGGATACCCAAGCGGAATTTTTATTCGACTTTTTACAAATTTTTAGGTATTTTTAACTTCGAACTGGAAAATCATGAGGCAATTATCTATTCTATGTAATTGAAATTGAGAATTGAAATTAAAAAGTAAACCTTTCACTACTCTTATTAAAAATTTCATTGTGTTAAATATAAATCATGATTATGTATCGTTCAAAGTAAAAAGAAAAAAATGTAAAAACCGACGAAAAATTTGGGGGTCCAATCATGAACTGAATTCATGGTCATCAGCTTGTGCGTAGTGCCATCTTGTATAATAATATGTACTACTTAAGAGGGTGACATTGAAAGCTCGCTCGACCATTCATTTCACACAAGTTTTATCGGGTATTTCTTCCCAGAATGGACTGGCTGGTTTAAATTCTTATATCATACCTACGTTAACTAAAAAGCAACTCTTAGTGACTGGTGACAATTCACCAATCACTAAGAGTTGTTTTTTAGTATGATGTTATAAATTTAGTCTGTTGTCAATACAACAGACTAAATTTATTAAGCGTTCAGAAATCCGCTGATTTTAATTCTTACATCATACCCTAAGTTGACTAAAACAACAACTCTTATTGACTAGTGATTTGACAACAGGCTAAATTGATTAAGCCTTCAGAAATCGGCTGATTTTAATTCTTATATCATACCTACGTTGACTAAAATGAACTAACTCTTAGTGACTGGTTATTTGACAACAGACCAAATTGATTAAGCGTTCAGAAATCGGGCGTAAGGGTTGTTTGGAAGTTCCTAATCAAGTTGTAGGGTTCTCGGAAAATCTTCTGGGCGTTGGTCTCCAATTTCTATTATGTTAATGTAAGATGTTGTAATCTTAGTGGGTATTGTGTCGTGTAAACTTTATTGTTAACATTTAACTGAGTATTTTTTTTTCAAAATCAGATATAAATTGCCTTTGGAATCTACTAACGTTGCGGTGTGAGGGGTATTATTTCTGCTTTATAACGACTTTAACCTGCTTAAAGGGAAAAAACCTAACAAATAAGTATTTTGATACGTTTTTCGCAATTTGCTGCTCAGTTTATTAACTTTCAGGTACCTATATTATTTAAAAACTTGTTCGTTTTAAAACCACCAATACAATTACTCCTTAATCTAAAATTGGGCTTAAATTATTATCGTAATTCAATGTACTTACATAGGTATATTTCAGATATCATGACAATTTTATGAGATGTTCATTTAGTCTGGTAATTTGTACATAAATGAGTTGAATTTATTGATTTTGATGAATATACTTCGGTAAATATATATTTGTTACAGTCGCAAATATTTTTATAATAAACAAATAAATAAATAAATAACGCCGGACAATACACACAGCATCACCCAGCCCCAAGCTAAGCAGAGCTTGTGTTATGGGTACTAGATGACTGATATACTTAATACAATACATTACATAGATATATATATATTTTATTATACATAGCAAATACCCAGAACACCCGGAACAAATATTTGTAGATCGTACAAACATTTGTCCCAAGGCGGGAATCGAACCCGCAACCTCCTGCGTCGCAGGATCCGGGCGGACCTTCGCCCGCCGCGCCACATCGGTCGTCAATCAGGTCATTCAAATATTTTAATATCTACTAAGCAGCAAAATTAAAAAATACCTCGCGGAATTTTAATTGCGCGGGGTGTGGTGCATCCGTGTCAGGCACTACATATCTTGTAGTTTTGGTGTACGTGCCAGACATTTGCCACGTGGCGATAAAAATAAGAAAATCTTTTTTTTTTTTGTTTGTACTTGCTTATCTTTCATCTTCCTTAAATGGGTACTTATTTTCTTCTCACCAAAATAACACCTCACAAAATAGAAACCGAAATTCACCAATTGTTAAGTTAATCTCTATTATGACTGCGATAAATTACAAAACTGCGCATAACTGCGTTCACCACAGATAACGAATTAAAAAAAGGGGAAAAAGAAAGAAATTGCTGCCTTTATCTAAGAACTTAAGAGGTGCTTCAAATGACTCCGGGTTTTTCTCTTAGTCACTCGAATAGCGAGAACCAATTATAACTTGTAAGTAATCCGCTTTAGTGGAACTCTGCGAGTCGACGCTCGCCGTTTGGAATATAATTCACTTATCCATATTCAATATCAGATCGTGCGACGGCAAGCAAATAGAGCGTTTCAAGTGAGAATTATTATTGGATAAGCTCGCCTCTTTCCTTCTTGTCTATTTTCAGCGTCCATTGGAGTGTAATAATTTACGTGTTGTATTGAATATTGCGCTGTGAGAGTACCCTTTAGTGTTTCTATGACTTTATGATCGTTTGATAATAATATAAATCCAGTATTTTCTAGTAAATATCGTGTCAACAGTTGAAAATGGTTGATGGGTGTTTGGTTGGTTGAATGGTTGATATGGGTGTATTATATGTACACTTCTGCCTAACCCTTTGGGGAATACAGGTGTGATGTTATCTCAAAATGGTTGAAGTTGTAAATGGTGTAATTTGTCTTAGCACACACCGTATCGATACTTTAGTCATCATCTGCCTAGGCTTTTCCTATAACTATGTTAGGGTCGGCTTCCGGTCTAACGGGAATACCAGTGTTTTACATGGAGCGACTGCCTATCTTACCTCCATAGCCCAGTTACTTGGCAACACGATACCACTTGTTAAGACTGGTTGTCAGACTTTCGGGTTTCTGATCTTATCGATACCTTAGTAGTGTTAAATTCTTCGCTAATCCAAAAGGCCTCTTCTTGTACAGAGAAGCTGCGAGCATTAACCACCAACATCACCTAAAACCTACAAATTTCACCAACGTTTCCCAATGTTTCATTGTTAAAACCTGTTCACAAAATAATACAAAGCAACTAAATGGGTAAATTATAAGATTAGCAGGTAACACCTACGTGTTTGTTTGGCCCCACGTCGGGCGCCACTTTTACGTGACGTGAATTTCTACGCTTGCGAATTCACTCGTACAAAATGGCTCGCTCGGGAAGTTTAAATAGAAAACAAGTTGGTTTGCTGCAAGCGCCTCTACTTATCACGAGGTCCTAGATTCGATTTCTGGGTCGGGAAAAGTGTTATTGGGTGTTTTTCGTCATCAATTACTAGATGACTATTAGCTCACCCCCTATTACTTGGCACTTAAACATGACTGGCAAAATCTGACTGAATGTTTGATTTACTTATTAGCCAGTACTTAATGATGCCACAAGATTTCACTTCACTCTATTCGAATTTTCAGTCGTGCAAATATTGAATGCAGGTAAATTTTAATATATGGGTGTATATGTTTACTATAGTTACATCTCAGGCTAACTCCTCGAGTAATACAGGCGCGATGTTATCTGTTCAGCTGAATGATAAAATAAATAAGGATAGCAGTACCAATTAGTATTTTTTTGTTCTGTGCATCTTAAGGGATTAATTAAGACGGAGCTTGTCCATTCTTGCAATCTTCTTACAGGCTAGATTTTATCAGCATATTGAAGAGCGAATTAGTCTTCGTTATTTTCTGTTACACAATTAAATATTACTGCTTCGTTGGTGTAGTGGGAGCAAGCACTACTGCTGAGCGTGAGGTCTTGGCTTAGATTCGCGGATCGACCAAAGTGATATTGGGTTATTCCATCAGGAATTTCTCAGTAGCAGCCTGGAATTTGGAGTTTATTTCATGGCAATGGGCTCGCCCCCTATAACATGGGATCTTAACGTACCTGGCGACATGAGTACCAGTAAAGTAAAGTAAAGTACCAGCCTATTACTGTCCCACTGCAGGGCTAAGGCCTCTTCTCATACAGAGAAGGCATGAGCATTAATCACCACGCTTTCTCAAGACGTGTTGGCGATAAAACGTTGCCCCACACTAGGAATTTCTCCTGTATCGTGGGTGCGTTTACAAACATTCAAACTGACATACACAAACAGCCAGACCCGGAACAATTACCTGTAGGTCATACAAATATTTGTTCCGTGCGGGGATCGAACCCACAACACGCGGCGCAGCAGCCGATGGCTCAACCACTGCGCCAACCGTGTCGTCGTATATTAATTATATAAATCCAGGTTTCCTCACGATGTTTTCCTTCACCGATGTCAGTGATGTCCAAGATAAACTTAGAAAGTACATATGAATTGAAAAACTCACATTGGTACTTGCCCAGGTTTGAACCCACAAACTCGTGCACAAGAGGCGAGGAGGCAAGGCCTAAACCACTGGGCCATCATGGTCATCATGGGTAACCATGGTGACATGAGGGTGTACTGTAAATACATCTTTGTCGAACCCATCGGGGAATACAGACAATTGAAAATACGTTAAGTTTGAGCCAAAAGTTATCTCCAAGAAACATTATATATTTGACTTACTTTGGAGAATGTTTCAATAGAAATGACTTCAAAGTCGGAAACGTGAAGTGGCAAAGGTTGTAGCGGGTGTTGCATTATAAAGTCCTTGTAAGGACGTATCATGGAGTCTGCATTCCAGAAAGGAATGCTCCAACACTCGTCGCTTACAGAAGTTACCATAAAGCGAGAATTGAAGGAAGACGTTCATGTTATTTCATGTATAAAGTTACAATTACATGCATGAATTTAAACATATATATTCTTACTAGCTGTTGTGCTGAAGAGGAATCTAGATATCAAGTAAAAAATAAGTTTTCAAATCCTTCTTCCGTGAATTTCATGCATAGGTATTATTTTTTTCTTATTTTTTTTTAAATAACATGCGATATTTGAAAATGAAAGTCCCGTCAAAATCGGCCCAGCTGTTTTGGAGTTTAGCCGGAACAAACGGACAAAAAGACAAAGAAACTGATTTTTTTTTCGGTATAACCATACATTCAGTGCTTTCATATGAAAGTAAATGTAACATATATACGGCAGCAGGTGATAACATTTTTGACGACACGGTTGGCGCAGAGGCTGAGCGATTGGCTGTTGCGCTGCGTGTCGCGGGTTCGATCCCCGCACGGAACAAATATTTGTATGGCCTACAGGTAGTTGTTCCGGGTCTGGCTGTTTGTGTATGTGAGTTTAAATGTTTGTAAACGCACCCACGATACAGGAGAAATTCCTAGTGTGGGGCAACGTTTTTTTTAATAAAAAAAAAAACATATAATTCTACGGTAGCAGCTGCTGGTTTTTTTTGACATAACAAACAGACACTTCAACCTTCCTGGAGGCGAGAATGGTCCATAGAAAAGGTGGTATAAAATAAAACACGGCGGTAACAACAGAGAGCATTAGAACCATAACGTGAAAGTCGACTTCATCCATTTTCTACAAGTATTCAAATGTTATTAATATGAAATTCTGATAATTCTTTGTATTGTCTGTTACTATGATAGTGTCTGTAATAGTAAGTAACTCTGCAACACATTATAAACATCAGTCACCACCGGATCACAAAGTGTCAGTTCGAGTAGCAGTAATTTCTTGTAGACGATACTGTAATCTTCTAATAAGCTAAAATATAATAAAATAAACATATAATTAAGCAGCGACCCGCCCCGGCTGCGCGCTGCGAAGCAAATTTTGCACTTCCCTCCATGCACTTTTTTCTAAAGATCCTATTCTTATATATATACTATATTCCAAAGTTTAGCTTTCTAGACTTAAATAGTTTTGATTCTACCTCAATTTTCCTCGCATACAAAATAAATACAAAATACTTTTTGTCTTAAGCAAGGCGTTTGGTAGCTTTAGCATCGGTATAGTTTGATCAGCTTAGAGAATGAATGAAGTCCAAGACTAACAACAAAACCACATGGAAACAGAGCTACATATGTATGTAACAATTTATAGCTGTTGTATGTGCGGTTAGCCTCAGAAATCGTATTAGTCAATGTCATAATGTGGTGTCCCTCAGGGTATTATTCTTACGCTATATTTATCGAATGAAATCAAATCATTTTTATTTGTTAACACAGGTACAGAAATACAGATCTTATATTTGATGAAGAGAGCGCTATGTTATTCCAGAAAAATCAAACCATAAAAGCCAAGCAAAACAAAGATAAACTAACTGTGTATAACCAACTACAATAGTCTAAGGTAACAAGCGCCAAATTAACACAATATTCGAATTCCAATAATAACCTCGAGAAAGCAATAATTAATTGGTCTATACCATACCATGAGTGCCCGTAAATGTCCACTGAACATGACCTAATTAGTGGTCAGAGGACATTAATTGAATTACCGGCCACATTTCTAGGCATAGTGGTCTACCCAAGCATGTTTGTGCCATAAACAAATTCATGCACTAAGGAAATTAAACAAGGCCCAGCAGACTAGCGTTCTATTTATTTAGTTCTAGTAAGTCAAATTTGTAAAATTGCACCACAATGGCGACGTATTAAAATTAGTGAGCCCTCTCAAACAGAATGCAAAGCTAAATCTCTTCTAAAAACCTCACACAATTTTACACATATTAAGTACACCTGCATTGTCATATAAAAGACCACTCTTAATTCCGTATAAGCAAATATACAACTTCATAAAAAAGCAACAACATTCAACACAAGGATTAAAAACAAGTTTCAACTTATGACTACCTGTGCACGGACTAATTACAGCAAGAAAACATTATTGGTTGAAGGAGTCAAATATTATTTTAAATGAAGGCACTATGTATCTCATTAAAATTGATTTGTTACTTCTAACAGTTCACATACAAGAGTATTCTGTAGTACTCTTAATTTTATACCACAAAAACTTACAAATAAAACTTTACGAGCTACATAGGGTGTAACAATGGACGGCTTTATCGCTAAAAGCGATCTCTTACAGACAACCTTAGGATGGATTTGATAGAGAAGGAGAAAAAATAGTTGGTATTTGTGGTGTACGAAATACATTACATATTTACAATTTAGAACTATTCGGATCCATCAAATATTAATATGAAAATTGCAATGGAACATACATAAATTCTTATTAAGTACTGTTGTGTTTTTGTATACTGTTATTTTTGTAATGTAAAGTTCTTAAAACCTAAACCTAAATCAGTGCTTAATACGGAAAACATTAACACGCTTGATGATTTAAACAGAAAAGACCTGCCTATTCTGTAAAAATCTCCACGCAAAAACTGTTTACTGTTTTTCAAATCAAATCAAATCATTCACTTTCTTTACAAACATGGGTTAGTACATAGATGTTTATAAAAAAAAGTGCTCCATATTTTACCGTCACGAGGACCTGCAAAGGTTTAAAATATTAATAATTTCAGTGTGGTCACAGCAATAAAAATCCATATCCATACTAATGTTATAAATTTAATGGGAAATTGTTTGTGTCTGTTTGTCCGTCTTTCACGGCAAAACCCCTGAACTGACTTCGATAAAATTTGGCAGAGAGATAGAAAGCATCCCGAGGAAGGACATAGGCTACTTTTTATCAGCAAACCACGCGGGCAAAGCCGCGGGCCGAAGCTAGTATAAAATAAAATAAGACTAACCTACTGTGCAGGGGTGACGGTGTGTCTAGTTTCTTCATTTTACATTTAACACGTTGAACGCCAAATGACCGACAAATAATACATTTTCTATTGTTTCTCGTTGTTTGGCAGTTAAGGTATTAATAACATAAGTTTTAAGCAAAATTCTTGTTACTAACACAGGATTTTTTTTTCTGAAAGAAATGATTTTTTGCATTAATTTGAGGTGGTTTCTGTTTAGGCTGGCTGGAAGTCACTTAGTGGATCGCAGGTAGACCCTTGGTATACCTATTTGAGTACCTACAGTCCGTGATTATTGATGTCCCATGAACATTTGCCGTTATGACCGATATATTATATCTTTGGCACATCCATGTACAAACCTGTAAGAATAGGGATGTGTCCTAGGTAAAAATATATTAAGTCTAATTAGTCCGTCAGTAAGATTACCAAAAAATATTGGACACGTATTTTTTGTTTGTTCAAATCAATGAAAAGTGACAATGAATAGCACATCAAAGTTCAGGAGATGAGGCTTGTGACGTCACTGTTACGTTCAAAGTGTAGCACGGCGTGACGTCACGCGCAATTTCAACGCTCTATGTCGTCGTCATTTTTGGTTTACGTGACAAAAGAAAAAATACGTGTCCAGTATTTTTGAGTAATCCAACTTTCAGATCAAATAGAATTTTTAAGGACACTACCCTATTGCAAGTGAAATACTGGGTATGGGTCTAATGCTACCATCTCGGAACCACTCTTCGCAAGTTCGTCAGCAGCGTCGTTTCCTAGGGATCCACAGATCCCTTTGATCCTGTGGAAAGAGATCCGATTAGGTACAGAAATGCTATTCAGGGTCAGGTGGCACTTAAAGATAAGGCCACCGCTCCATTAGCGATATAAAACGTCGGTTTATCGCGTTCTTTAAAATGCAGAAAACATAAAAGTTGTTTACAACATGTGCGTCCACTTTTTTATTAACAGTTAACTTAATGAACTCGACTTTTAAACTGTTTCATACTATGCTCTGGCTTTCTGATAAACAATTCTACTGAAGTAGTCCGTACCTTAGAGTTAAGATAGTGTCTGGAAATGGCTAGATGTATGCCCACCAGATTTTAAAAACACTTCTGTCTTTTACAAAAGCAAAGCGAAAGAAAGACAGAGAGAGAACTATTGTATCGTATTCTTTGACGGACCGATATCCGCAACTTCACGACTCTTCGCGTATTTTGCGTAACGGGTGGGACAATACCTTATTTGTTCCTCGAGAAAGGCCAGCAGCGATGTGACGTTGCTAGCTTTCAAAAGAGAGAGAGAGAACTACATCCAGTATATTAATTAATGAATCAGATTAGCAGTTTACGTACCTACCTATCTTCCGAACAGCAAAGCTTGCCTTAACTACAGTTCCCCAAATCTTAGGGCCCGTGGGAGTGATAAAAGCTCGAGTATTTAACAGAAACTCGTATAACGTATTTGCAAAGTATCTGGGGCAAATTAGTATTAAATCTAATATTTTGGATGTAAAATTAGAAGCGGTTGGCGGTTATCGATTTATTTTAATATTTCTGTTTTGGTGTACGTACGTAGTACCTAATTGGAATATGTACCTATACAGTAAACCTTCTATTATGTCTTCGCAATTAAAATTAAGGCTCATTATCGCGTGGATTTATTATATGATAATACATTTCATATTAGTGCTCCCATGCTTAGCACCAAAGAAGCAGCAGGAAGGCTACGGTAGCCGAAATATTTAGTTATTATTTATTTATTTGCAATTATTTGCTGCGTAGTGCGCGGGCTCCAATGACACTTTAACATGTTGGATTGACTGCTTTAGTATGGCTGCTGGGCTGCTATCTAGTGCTATCTTTTAAAGTACCTATCTACATATATAAATAAACTAGCTTTTGCCCGCGGCTTCGCTCTCGTTAAGAAGTGGGGGTCAGAAAGAGACAAAAAGTATCCTACGTCACTCTCCATCCTTTCAACAATCTCCACTTAAAAAATCACGTCAATCCGTCGCTCGGTTTGCCGTGAAAGACAAACAGACGCACACACTTTCTTTTTTATAATATTAGTATGGATAAATAAATAAAAATATATAGGTGTCAATTTACATGTATTGCTTCATGATTGACATTTAATCAACTGTAAAACGTTTTGAAGGATAAATTGATTCATTTTGAAGATTGACCTTTGTAATAGAAAGGTCCAATAGCGAGTTTGATTGCAGTGAAATTTGAACTTAGTCATGTCTTTCCAAATTTGAATTATAATATTGATATAATTATGTTATTATAATTATTTGAGATTCGGAATTAAAAAATACTTAACCATTTTATTAATTTCAACCTCATATCTTACTTGTGTTAAGTATTTAAATAAAAATAAAAGTGATTTAATTAAATTTCAGAATAGGTTACATAGAATAGATTTTATTGAATTAATTACCAGTGAAGTTATTCTATTATTTATGCACATATCAAATTTACTGTCAATTTCCCATAGTTATTGTATTTATATTTCCACGTTCACATTAATAAGACATTGCCATTAATCTAAATCATTTTATGGAAAATACGTCGTTAGAATATACAATAAAAATAAAGCTTGTACTAAAATAAAAATAAAGTGAAATATATATAAAACAAGTTGTCAGCACGAAAGAATGCATTAAAGTCAAAGTGAAAACAGATCATAACGCTTAACTGAGATAACGGCATGCAAATATTATTAAAAGAATATAATTTTAAATATTAATCTAAAATGTGTCACTCGGAATTAAAATAAAATTTGAAATGTCATAAAATTAAAATTAAAATGATGAAATAAAATGTAGAAATGAT
The DNA here is from genome assembly GCA_905147745.2 of Phlogophora meticulosa. Taxonomy (NCBI): domain Eukaryota; kingdom Metazoa; phylum Arthropoda; class Insecta; order Lepidoptera; family Noctuidae; genus Phlogophora; species Phlogophora meticulosa. The sequence goes on from LR990523.1 coordinate 5,323,387, forward strand.
AATTATTTCTGTAAATTGGTTGTAATAAACACTTTCATCTGGGTTTAGGTCTTTACAACTGCCTTCTGCAAACCAAAAAACCCAGTTACCCACTGCTTGCTCGCTATCCTGACAACTAAATAAACTTTAAAAGCATCCCTTCCAGCGTTCCAGGACCTCACATACTTCGCTTACTAAGCATAAATCTTCTGCTCTTATTACATTATCGATGTTTTGGTCTCTCCGCGAGCCAATCTCTTCTGTTTCCAGAACATCTTAACATTGGCCCTGAAGAATCTAAAAACACATTTAAATTAAAATAGGCATTAATCAGTAATTGCTATTTTCATTTCTTTTAAACGCAATATCGCTTAACTTCTTCCGGCTGCTTTCAGCTGTTTTTATATTGTTTATACATTTAATATTCATTAATTCCATACATTATTCACTTACCGGCTAAATCCTTCAGGTATTCTTACACCAGTTACGAGTAACAAATAAAAAACAACAGCAAACAGCGTTATGTGTTTTGAAGAGTACAGAATAGGACTTTCATTATTTGTAAGTTTTGTGTATTTATTTATTTTAAGGACCACCAACAAGAAATAAATTACAATTACATATAGCAAATTTATAACTTATACAGTATACACTTATCCTGTAATGCTTGCTCAATTACGGGTAACCACAGCTTACACATTTTCGAGTAAGTTTTATATGCTCTGAATATATGATTAAATAAAAAATACTGCGAAATAAACAGTTCACTTGCTAATAGTACTTATTAATTAATTAATTGATACAATTGTTGCAATAAAGCCAAGTCTTAATTTTATTTTCAATAAAACATTACACATTTTAACAACAGTATTAAAAAATTGTACATTAAAATACTCGGTATTAAAATTGATATATAGAATAACAATGATAAATATTCATAAAATGATTAAATGAATTACTGATAGATTAATTAATTATTCATTTGGATTGATAAATCATGTCATCACGTTTTCATGGTGTACGTACAATAAAGAGTATTGTATTTTATTTTCTATTCTTTCTTGTTTTGAATTAAAATAAAACAGATATTACATTAATCAAAAACACACAGCATTGGAAGGTTAAGCACCTGGTGAGTTTGAAGACTTCTAAAACTGACAGATGACAACTCGCCCTAACGATAGATTTTTGCAAGTCACTGCCATAGTGAAAGATCATAAGGGTACAGAGATAGATTTAAGTCAGTGCCATTAAGTGAAACAAAGGTTAAATCTAAGGCGCCCGCGCCGTTTGAACGAACACTGCGTGTTTCTCACTATCATCGTTTCGGTCAAAAGACTACCACTGCATATAGGCCTGTCTATTTATTTATTTCTTTGGGACAAACAAACAGTAACACATTATATCTGCTCAAATAATGTAAACAAAGATATTATATAAATGTGAAACTCACACCGTTATCCACAGCATATACAATTTATATAACTATACTAATGAACAATCTATGCGAGTAAGACTATAAGACTTAAAATAACTATACATCGGAATCCTTAAGTTTTTTTAAGCCTGTCCCAGAGATCTCCACAACGATCGGTCCTGCGCTGCATTTATCCATCGGCTTCCTGCGATCTTCACCAGATTGGCGGTCCACCTACCAATGCTACGTCTTTCGGTACGCGGTCACTTAAGAGAACGCATTCACGCCAACCGCCATCATTCTACGCGCAATATGCCTCGGCCACTAGCACTTAAGTTTGGCAATTCTTTGAACTACATATTATATCCATAGGAAAGTCTGCTCAAGCAGCCATAGCCAGGTATAATAAATAAAATAAATAATAAATAATGCTGGACAATCCACTCAGCATCATCTAGCCCCAAGCTAAGCAGAGCTTGTGTTATGGGTACTAGATGACTATATATACTTAATACAATACATTACTTAAGTAGATATTTTTTATTATACATAGTAAATACCCAGAACACCCAGAACAAATCTTTGTAGATCGTACAAACATTTGTCCCAGGGCGGGAATCGAACCCGCAACCTCCTGCGTCGCAGGCGGACCATCGCCCGTCGCGCCACATCGGTCGTCATAAAGTAAAATACGAATAGTCTGTTCAGTAAGTTGTAGTAGGACACAAGGTAGACAATAAGACAAATACCGATTATAGAATCATTATATTTTTAGATCATACATAATAAAATTTGTTTTTGCTCTGTGCAAGTCAATAATTTATTTAAAACAGTGGAAAATACTAGGTGCGGAAAATGTATGATTTTTTTTAATATTCTTTAGACTTTTTAAACACTCGTTTGCCTCAGCATATTGAAGAGCGAATAGGCGGAGGACATAGTCTGAAACAAAAACCAAATCACTTAAATGCTGATCGTTGACTTAAGTGTTGATCGGTGACTTAAATGTTGACTGATATGTTGTTTAACTTACTTGGGAGAATGTTTCAACAGAAACATCTTTAAAACCAGGAGCCTGAAGTGGCAAAGGTCGTAGCGAGCGTTGAATTATAAGGACCAGGTAAGGACGTATCACGGGGCCTGCATTCCAGAAAGGAATGTTCCAACATGCGCTACAAACCGATTTTACCTGAAAATGTTTGGGAGATATGTAATTAAATCATTGTCTAGGGTCCACAGCAGTTTTTTTCTTACTTAAGTTATTCAATTACTTGTATCAATTAAAACAATTCGTACCTCCGATGTAAGATACGTGCACATGTAACTTGGTATAAAATGTAATATGGTGGTAGCAACTAAAAGTATTAGAAGTATAGCTTGAAACTGGCCTTGATCGAATTTCTAAAACAAAAAAAAAATCATAAATGCAAATTCCGTCTTGTTTACTTTAGTTAAATAATTTAAATTTGTAGAAGTACCTCTGCAATACAGAACGCAGTCAAACAAACCACTGGACCACAGACTGCTTGTTCGAACAGCAACAATTTTTTGTACACTATCGCATATTCTTCTAATAGTCTAAAACAAAATAATTAAATCAAACAAATACTTATTATATTATACCAGCCTTTTGCTGTCCCACTGCAGGGCAAATGCCTCTTCTCATACTGAGAAGGCACGAGCATCAATCACCACGCTTGCTCAAGACTGGTTGGCGATTTCAGACTTATTAATTATAAAGTCCAGGTTTCCTCACGATGTTTTCCTTTACCGATGTCAGTGATGTCCAAGATTAACTAAGAAAGTACATATGAATTGAAAAAGTCACATTGGTACTTGCCCAGGCTTGAACCCACAACTTCGTGCACAAGAGGCGAGGCCTAAACTACTGGGCCATCATGCCCGTTACCGAAACAATTACTATTCAGAGCCAATTACTTTGTCTTGACAAAGGCGTTCCTTCGTACCTGCACATAGATTGATGGTGCATCACAATGTCCCGCATCCGAGTATCAATCAAATGAGAGAAACGTTGAACTTCCTCTTCACTGGTGGCTGGATGTATGTCCACCAGAAGATCTCGGAGACTCCATGTTACAATATCCACTTTCGATGTTATCTGCCTGATCCATACTATTTGTGTTTGTAACATAACTGAAATTTGATAGTGATATTATTGTATGAGAGGAGAAATAAAAAAATGTAAAGTTAGAAAATTTTGAAGTCACATCATGGAACTGAAATGAAAATGCTAAGATTGATGTGGTGTCACGCGAATGGATAAGATAAGAGTAAAGGGGAAGTCTGAAAGTGGTGGCTGCAATCGAAGAGTGGTCAATGGTCATGTTATGCAGCGGAATAAGGAACATGCCGTAAGCAAAGTTTTAAGTTGAATGTGGATAGCATAATTAAAGGAAGACCAAACAAACGACGAATAGATTATGTGAAAGATTGTATCACTAGAAAAGAGGTGACTATTGGAATGGCGGCAAATTAAGATAAATAAAAAAAAAGCATGATGCTCCATTTAAATTGGGATAAGGTCAGGAAGATGCTTATGTGGATAAATAGAAACCAACTTACAGGCATAATTATAGGAGTAGAGAACCACAGATATGTTAGCAAATATAAAAGCAATTTCATAGCTCGGTGATTTACTAAAATCAATGTTAGGCATCCAAAATGGAAACAAAAGAGGTCTGCTCTCTGTTGTATCAGCATCGTGAGTAACCAAAAAGTAACAGAGCGCAAGATAAGAGAATATGTTCATCGCAATTGGAACAAATGCCGAAATTAAACAAGCATATAAACACAGCTTCCATGTTTGCAGTTGATTCTCAAAATACGGTACTCTGAAATATATAGGACAAAAAATTAGTAGACATGAAAATAAATAAAAACGGGATACATATTGCACTACATTGACATTTTAAATCAAGCAATTACTGCTGTCAATGCACTCATGATTGAGCTTTGAAGCCTACTAAACTACTAAAACTAAATATAACGCAATCAATAATAAAACTGTAAGGATACGAAATAATTTCCAACCGGTATTTTTCTCCCACCGTACAAATATAATGAAAATCTTCTTTTAGAGCTAGCAATAAGTTGTGATATTGCGGTATATTCTTTCTCGTACAATAGAGGATTAGAAACTCATAGCTTAGTAAAATCGAATAAGATCCAGACTCAGTCATATGGGTTAGATCAAAGATCTCCAGACCATGGATGAAGGAAGTTAGGGTCAGGAATATAGACATGAACCCAGCTATGAAGAGGATCGCATTTTGATTGAAGTACCTGGAATCCAAAATATAATTTTCATCATTTCAAAATTAAAAGTACGGGATGACTTTGGAACCGATAGATGAATTTAATCGCATAGCTATTATGCAGTCTCTTGATCCATCCTCCGCTTTTGAGGGTGTGGATACTGGAATAACGACTGATAAAGATATAGAGAAGATTTTTTGCGACTTTGTATTATTTCTCTTGACGTCTGAGAAAAACATATATATATATTCTAAATATTCCCGATTGTTTAATTAAGTGATATTTATAATTCTTAAACTTACGATGGTGGTCTGCTATTTCCAAGATCAGCAACTTTAAAAGCGACTAACATTCGGTAAAAGGTTTGATGAAACTCAAAAGGATCAACATAGCCTGTATGGAGATCGAAATTGTCTTTGTAATAAAATGATTTAATTTTTTCCATCATCGCGACTGTTTGCTATGATGAAACTTCAAAGTATGGCGTCGTAAAAATCACAGTCTGTTTCATTACTAGCGTCCTATTCCCGTATTAGATGTATAGATTTTATTGCTATTGCGTTTTACGAAATGCTGATAGCATTTTGTTCGTTCATGGGCCGAAGCATCTGTTTAATTGTAGTTATGGAATCTTCATTATTAAAATGTAAATCTTTAACCGATTGCGGATCCAGGTTAGTCGCTGTAGACATAATCTGGCCACTTGAAGTGTTCTTGACCGATCTCAAACACAGTGCCTTTGCAAGCCACTCCAGTGGATATACCTCACTTTCTTTCCTGCCCAGAATACTAAACTACCTGTACCTTCCAAAATTTGAATGGAACCAACGATAAAGCTGGTCAGGCTACATCTGGCCATGCTAAATTTGAGTCAAATCAACATAAGAAGAAGAAGTGATCATTAAGATAATTAAGAATAAAATTAAGAGAAAATAAAAAATAAACAATTAAATAGGTGTAAGGCTTGCTTGTCCTGCTACCTTATGAGAGCCTATTACCATAGGATCATTCGCATGGACAACTTCTAGATCAATTTATCCAGTTTTGAATGGTAACTTATCAATTTCTTTTATATCATAGAAATATAGAATCCGACACGAATACAACACACTCGATGATAGTTCAATTGAGTAGAAAATGTCTTGTCTTTTATTATGTGCCTGATATTTTCTGACCAGTAATTTCGTGAATCAAATAACACTGTATTTGCTGTATTATCGCTCGGGGCAATGTCGTTGGCTAAGTAATTGTGAAAAAGCTCAAGTTGTGTCGATTTATTGTGCGAAATATTTTAAATTAAAAGAAAAGGATATGTCTACGAAGATGATAGGGTATTATAAATATGTGATGTTAAATACTAATAACTAATAAGAATTACTAAGTATACACTTGGAAATATAATTATGATGACAAAATTCTCAGATTTGAATTCAGTTAATTTAAATACCTGAGCTTCAAAGGTGTGGGTATCTAGCTAATTTTTTTTTTATATTGGGCCTCTTTCATATTTTATTGGGGTTTCTCGAACCTTTTTTTATATCAGTAGGTATTTGTAACCAGGGTAGTAAGAACAATAATGCACAAACAGATACTATATTATTGTGTTCAGTACATGATTCTAGACCACCCAGCGTTTAGTTTTTTCAACAATTATCCGAACTTTTCACGTGTTTTTCTGATCTTTTTTTTACTTCACCTAACCTGAAAAAAGTTATAAATTCCATCCAACCCAAGGATACGTATTTTAAATAAAAACGAAATACTTCAGTTCTTTCATTGAAAATCACATTAGGTCTGATAAGAATCGGGATTTTTACAGTTTTAGAAAAAAAACCACACAAATAAACCTAAAAACACAAACCGACACAAAATATTATTGCTGGGGGGGACAGAATCATCATCTGATGTCAGAGGCCCAATTCCCGTATTTTTAAGTACGTTCGCATCCTAATCTCAGCCTCAATTTTTTTAAAAAATACGTCAAATTTACATTTTTGATAAGTTTTTGACATTGATTGTCACTAGATTTTGATCATCTGTAGTAACGGTAATTTGTCTACAATCGTGCAATTTTTATTACGTTTTAGTAACACATCTCATTTTATTCATCATATTTTATATTTCCTTTTCTAATTCCTCCGTTGTTCTTTTCTGATTAATTTCGTTGCGGGATCCAAGACAGTTGAATAGTTTCTCCGGGACTCGTCGGGCTTCATTGTCTCGACGCTTTTCTGGTGAACGCCACTGTTGATTCTAGTTTTCAGGAGTTGTAGTGGTTTGGGGATAGTGTCTTGTCGCAAAAAAATATCCCTGTATAAAAATGTGCTGTTGTAGTAATTTCACGAAATAGGATTACAGCGTTCGGTTTTGGTTAAAATAGTCAGGTTTTATTTCATACTTTGTTACATTTCTGTGAAAATCAAATTTCTCACCACTTCTTTGTGATAGAGTAAGAGTCATGAGTAATGGCTCACTTATTCATAAACGCGAAGTAAAGAAACAGCCAGTAAGTACTAAAGAAAGGAACCTAAAGTAATGCGTATTTGATATGAATAAGAGGATTTATTCCCAGAATGAATCACTTATTTTTATTGCAAAAATAACGTCTGTCAGTAATTGGCTGTCTTTCATCTCTCTTCTTATTTTAAATACTTATGAATAAGTGTTAACCTCACAACATGCCAGTAACTTTTTAATGTCTATGGAGGTCCAAGGGCGCTAAAATACCTTCAGAGACTCATCATCATCTGCCTAGCCTTTTCCAAACTACATAATTATGTTGGGGTCGGTTTCCAGTCTAACCGGATGCAGCTGAATACCAGTATTTTATAAGGAGCGACTGCCTATCTGGCCTCCATAACCCAGTTACTAGGCAACACGATACCCCTTGGTAAGACTGGTTGTCACACTTTCGGGCTTCTGACTACCCGTAACGATTGCCAAAGATCTACAAATGACATTCAGGACAAACGGTTTAACGTGCTTTCCGAGGCACGGGGGAGCCTCGATATGTTACGAATGGTTACCCATCTACTGACTTACCTCGGCGTAGCCTAACCTTATTTTATTTAGCCACTAGCTCCTAATAATACCATCAGAGACTTTTACCCATATATTTTTGTGGTTTAACGTTACCCCGCGTTATTTAAAAAAAAAGTTGCCAATAGAGAAAACGAAATGTTTTTGATGACGATATTAAACCCCTTGTTTCTTAATGAAGTAACATTGGTTCGAGTTTTTATGCATTTACGCTTCGTCTACATAAATTAGGTCATTCTTAAAAGCCTAAAATGTTTGTGTGACAATAAAAATGACTGGAAACGTCTTCTTTTATAGCTCCGACATTTTCTGGGCTATCATTTCGATGGCCAATTATGGCAGAGCATTTAGCTGCATCGCTTCAAGAAGCTACGAAGTGGCTAGTAAAAAGCGTCCTTGGCTGCGATAAAATGGCTATCAAATGGGAGGTCGCTAGTGTTTGAAGATTGGTGCTAATATTGGAGAAAATTAAATGATAAAATATTATGGGTAAGAACTTTCTGTAGGTAATGTGCTTTGTTGGGTTAAAACCTATAGGCACCATATTATCTTCAGTGCTGGAAAGTCCTAGCAACATCATGAAGTGTGTCCTTCAACGTTTGCGTATAAAGGCTCATGGCTACGTTACAAAAGGTGTACCGGTCGATTGAGATTCATTAATGGCGTTACCATCCATTGAATAACGAGACCCGTCCATGCCTCGGAACGCTCGCTAAGCAGATGGTCCTTTCTGCCATTTGTAGATTTTGACACAGTCGGTCTAAGTAGTTGTACACTATTGACAAAAACAGTATGATGCGAACGAAGAATGCTGCTTGCATTGCCCCTTACTGACTTTTTAACGCTGTAGGGGGTGTAACTACTGAGGTATCATCATCCTTCTGCCCTTAACCCATTCATTTAAGGTCGACGCTACATGTCCTCATCTCAACGGCCACCTCCTTCCTAGCCATATCATCTTTCACACAATCCATTGGTCGTTTCTTTGGACTTCCTGTTTTTTTTATAACTATAATACCATCTTTCACACAATCTATCCATCGTTTTTATTAGTCTTACTCTACTCCCTCCTCCGTCTTCTCAATACTTTCCTACTATTTGAGCCCCATTCTTTCACATCACATACACATGACAACCGTTTTCCACAGCAAAAATCTCGTCTGATCGTTATATCGAAATGCAGTCATATTTTAACAGCCAGCAAACATGGATTAGGTTTTAATCATCGAAATGTTTTTATTTTTAATTTTTTGGTCTCTGCATAGAGTCCTAATAAAATGAAGATAAGGGACTGTTTCCTATTCGTAAGGAGCTGTAACTAACTTCTGCAAAAAAAAAAGTTCCGTATCTAAGGCGCCTGCAGAATTTACTTTCCTTCAATCCTCAGACTAGCCTAGAAATAAGGTTTTTAATTTATAAAGAAGAGACTGAATGTAATTTTTCTTATGTTGTAACCTCGCCACTGAAATGAAAACAAAACCTTGACCTCATAGTATTTCAAAAGCTTTTTTCATCGCCCAAGTAATGGCCAGCAAAAAAGTTATTGAATTTTTCACTAAATATGACGTTGCATCATGCCTTTGTTCCTCGCAGGGTCAAGCTGAGGTGTACCAATAGAACACCCACATTTCACCAGTTAAATTTAAGTCCCATGTAAAAGGGGGCGAGCTTATTGCCATCAACAGGATAAATATCTATGCTAAAAAGAAATTCCAGATGGGAAAATCCAATAATACTTCATCGAACTCAGAACCTACATTCAGCATTACCACTAGCAAACATTAGACGACGAGCCAATTAAATAAGTTATCCTCAAAATTAATATTTGCTACAGATTCCTACATGAAAACAAACTGCAAGTTAACTAACCATTAAATCCATAAGCTATAATAATAGAAAGATTAGAATAGAATAGAATAGAATTTTATTTTGCAAATATGGGTAGTACATAGTTCTTAGGATTACATTACAGCTCAGCCACATTTTACCGTTCAGCATGCAAATATTTAAAAATTATTATCTGATTATTATACTTAAATTTTCAGCTTCAAACTTAAATCAAACGAATAGTCGGGAATATTTTACGGTCTGTGAATTCGAGATTCACAGACCGTAAGATATCCCCGACTACAGATAGAAGCAAATTAAATTGTTACAAATTATAGGTAGCAGTAATAATTACGAGTTCTAGAAACTCCGGTAACGTAAAGGTACGGTTTAACTGCACCCAGCTGTGGCTCAGGAGTTGTAAACGTTCGGCATATCATTCTAGTGTTACTCTAAAGATAATTTGTTTTAAGAGGACGTATTAAGACATTAAATTTCCCACCTGAGCACCCCTGTATGTCCCCGATTTGTGAGATAAGTTTCTTTTAAAGACTACTAACAGACTTTATTTATTTATTTTGTTTTAATGAATACTGACAGACTAATAACAACAATATACATTATGTAATAAGTGGTTAGGAATAATTTCTAATTACAAGCTTCTACATTTATACACCTAAGTTGGATTATAAGTCGGTAAGATATTAAAGGAATGAAATTAGGTAGAAATAAACAGAAAGAAAAAACAATAATAGTAGTTATGTCGGGTCGTGTATTAAGATTAAAAACTAATATGAAAAAAAAAATTGTCGTTCCCACCGCCCTGCGACAGGAGATGACTTATTCTTTGGAATAAAAACGTCGTATGAAGTGCTAAGTAAGTACTTAAGACCGATATTAGTGGAAATATTAAATATAGAGGGCAGGGGAGCCATATGTGGCCATATGCCCTCCGTATTTTTATAAAAAAAAATATTATGACATATACAACGTGTCCCAGAAATCAACGTCAAGCCGAAAACGGGCAACAGGCCAAGTCGTGACAGCTATTAGAAAAATATAAAAAAAAATCTTGGTCATGTATTTTTCGAATTATAAGCATTCAAAAATAAATCTCAAAAAGTGACACCCTGTGATGATTTTTCAAGTCCTGTGACTACATTATTAACATTTCGGTAGTTTTTTTCTCTGTGATGTAACCATGAATAACCCTTCTGTAAATTACAGTTAAAAGTTAAAACGTAACTGCCTCAGTTCTAAATTAAATGTTAGATTTTTGCCCAATATTGAATTCAAAATAATGACATCACCCAACTTTAACCGACTGTACTGAAAAAAAAATCTACTACACTATTTTGGCAAGTAACTTTAAAAGATGGCGCGTTTAGTCAGGATTCCAAAATGGTATAACACATACTAATTGCTACTTCTTAATTGAGGAAAAAAAGTACATTGTTGGTTTTAGGTGCGTTTGAAATAAAATTCAGTCGTTGGATTTCTTTTATTATAATTTTTATTAAATCAGATTTACGAAGTTTTATAACAAATGTTCAAACTGTTTTCCTTCAGCTGCAATGCAAGTTCTACATCTCTTTAAAAATGATCGCGTAATAAGACGGGCGTATCTTCTTGAGTTGATGTATTCAGCGGCTTCTGCAATTCTTTGGCGCAGCTCGTCTAAATCTTGAATTGGTTTAGAGTACACTTTATCCTTTATCGTACCCCAGTAAAAAAAATCTATGGGGTTTAAATCGGGTGAACGGGCAGGCCACGAAATTGTACCACCCCGCCCAATCCACCTATCGGGGTATTCTCGATTGAGAAACTCTCGTACATTTACGGCAGTATGTGGTATCAACAAGATGGCTGCCCAGCGCATTATGCTCTCATTTTTTTTACTGGGGTACGATAAAGGATAAAGTGTACTCTAAACCAATTCAAGATTTAGACGAGCTGCGCCAAAGAATTGCAGAAGCCGCTGAATACATCAACTCAAGAAGATACGCCCGTCTTATTACGCGATCATTTTTAAAGAGATGTAGAACTTGCATTGCAGCTGAAGGAAAACAGTTTGAACATTTGTTATAAAACTTCGTAAATCTGATTTAATAAAAATTATAATAAAAGAAATCCAACGACTGAATTTTATTTCAAACGCACCTAAAACCAACAATGTACTTTTTTTCCTCAATTAAGAAGTAGCAATTAGTATGAGTTATACCATTTTGGAATCCTGACTAAACGCGCCATCTTTTAAAGTTACTTGCCAAAATAGTGTAGTAGATTTTTTTTTCAGTACAGTCGGTTAAAGTTGGGTGATGTCATTATTTTGAATTCAATATTGGGCAAAAATCTAACATTTAATTTAGAACTGAGGCAGTTACGTTTTAACTTTTAACTGTAATTTACAGAAGGGTTATTCATGGTTACATCACAGAGAAAAAAACTACCGAAATGTTAATAATGTAGTCACAGGACTTGAAAAATCATCACAGGGTGTCACTTTTTGAGATTTATTTTTGAATGCTTATAATTCGAAAAATACATGACCAAGATTTTTTTTTATATTTTTCTAATAGCTGTCACGACTTGGCCTATTGCCCGTTTTCGGCTTGACGTTGATTTCTGGGACACGTTGTATATTAGAATAAATAAAATTTAAGTCATTAGTGAAAAATTATAATTTTCTATCGAGGTTTTATTATTTTATGTTTTTGGCCCTCGAGAGTAAAAGTAGTCAACTGAAAAAGATTTTATTTTTTGCATTTGTCTTGCGTATATCATGCGAAAATAAATTTACGATTGGCAATTATGGTTCACACCCACCTTTAACGGACGTCGTATTAAAGGATTGAGAGGTAATCAATGCCTGACTAACTCGTTTTTGAGCGACGATTTTAATTGTGGAATGTTTGATACTACTGTCTGAAATTACAAGGAAATAGAGCTTTCTCTAACCGTGGCTAGAGTTTCGTAAAAGATAACCAACAGATTTGTAAAAATAACATAAATGCAAACATATATTAACTGACCCCTTATTTTCCATGAGGGTATTCAGAAACTACAGAACGCTAGCCATCTGTTATGGTTCTTACATACAGCTTATGCTGCGTTTACGTGCACACATCTGAATCAGACATCTAGAACAGATGTATGAACGTAAACGAAGCAAAAGTAGTATGTAAATGGGTACGTAACAAAATCCCGAATTTTAAAAGACCGAATTTTAAGATGCTGGACGAAATCCCGAAAATTAAAACACCGAATGGTTGTTTGGTCGAAAGTTTAAAATCCCGAAAGTTCATTTGCCCGAAAGTTTAAAAACCCGAAGTTTAAAATCCCGGAGTTTGAAATCCCGAAATTGTCACCGTTTCTAAGAAAAACAATTTTTTGTATACCTAACCTCAAAACACTTAAAGAGTGGCTAAAAAGCGTAGTCGGAGCCTACTGAGTACTAGCCCTCTACGGTTCTAGGGTTTACACAAAAAGATAACCACGAAGGGTGTGGTCACACCCTTCTAACCTAACCTGTCCGTGTCGGGATGCCCTATGGTCCCGAGGTCGCTTCACTCGCTAACCCAAAGCCTGCCAGCCCAAAGCTATGGTAATAGGCTCGCCCCCTATTACATGAAACTTAAATATAACTGGCGAATTGATTGTAGGTGTACTTTACAGATACCCTACGGGGATTAGAGGCGTGATGTTGTTAAGCTTGCAAAACAAATTCATTCATCAACATAGTGAAAAAGAAAAATAAACACACCAGTATCCAATGAGCGAAAAACTAAAAAGGTTCGAACTACTCAGAATTTCATTACTCGTAATAGTATTGGTTGATTAGTAATCCAGTAAGCCGTGATTGGCTGTTGATATGCAATTACATTCCGCTGGTCCGTAACGCGAGCTAGTTACGCTCACTGTTGGTAATTACTTCAGTAACTGAAATGGAATGTGGATATTTTTCCTGGCCCTATTTTCCTTTTAGATTTTTTTGCCTTTCACCAGTTACAACTTAGCTTTATGTATCTTAGTATGAGTACTTAAAAAAAGTACCAGCCTATTACTGTCCCACTGCAGGGCAAAGACCTCTTCTCATACAGAGAAGGCATGAGCATTAATCACCACGCTTGCCCAAGACGGGTTGGCGATTGCAGACTTATATTATTTATATAGGTTCAGGTTTCCTCACGATGTTTTCCTTCACCGATGTCAGGGATGTCCAAGATAAACTTAGAAAGTACTTATGAATTGAAAAACTCACATTGGTACTTGCCCAGGTTTGAACCCACAACCTCGTGCACAAGAGGCGAGGCCTAAACCACCAACACCACATCAGGACATTACTTAGATTCAACTTATTTATAACATTTATTTCTAGCCGTGAGAACCTGTAAATGTAAGTTACTGAATTTAATTTTTATTCATTTTTGCACAGATGTTGGATTATCATAAATGAATAAATCTAAACATATTTAAATAGGTTTGTAATTAGTTCTGTAGTAAATTTTCTCTCTCTCTCTCTCTTAAAAAAAAATAGTTGCCCCACACTAGGAATTTCTCCTGTATCGTGGGTGCGTTTACAAACATTTAAACTCACATACACAAAAAGCCAGACCCGGAACAACTACCTGCAGGCCATACAAATATTGTTCCGTGCTGGGATCGAACCCGCGACACGCGGCGCAGCAGCCAAACGCTCAGCCACTGCGCCAACCGTGTCGTTATGTCTGTTTAAGGCAAAAGCTATTAGAAATACAATCTGTACTGTATAGGGTTTGCGAATAGTTGAATTAATATAATATAATCATTATTTATTTTAATTTTAATGAAAGTGTTTATTTAAAGTTTTAATTGATGATTGCAAGAGTTGAAGTAAAAGTAGAATTTCACGTGAAAATATGCAAAAAATAAGGCAACACACGCATTCCGGGCAGAATAATCCGGTTTTTACTAATCATCGTCAATGTTGAGCGGAGGTGAAAGAGCTCAATTAGGACCGTATCCGGTGCCGGATGCGAAAAATTAATATGTGTCCGTAATGGGGTCAGGACCGGAACGGTGGCAGAGACCGATCGCCTGGCCCGTTTTACTACCAATTATAATCAAAGCGACATGTGTTATGTGTTTCATGGTGTTTTGTGTTAGGTTAAATTGATTATTTATTTTAGGAATTTTGATTGGAAAAAAAAAACACGGTAGTTTTATGAAGTCGGAAGATAACATATCAATGTTTTTTATCGACGGCCGAGTGCTATTAAGTAATAAAATAAAAACAAGTTGCATAAGAACATCGTTTGAATTGTGTATGTATTCCTCTGTTTTATCGTACCATTAATTCATCTTCCCTAGAAGAAGAAGTCTACGTCACATTTAGGTACTAGATAGGTACTGTACGAATCTTACGTTCCTGAGGTACCAAATTGGCAATAAATTACGTATTCAAAAACAGAGTGGGCATCATCTACTGAACTCGTGTGCGTCGATATCCCTACCAGCGTTTATTATAATAAGATTCATTCCAATATGAATTACTCATTTATCACATTAAAACCGGCTCAGCCAACGGCTGTCTATCTAATCTCTTTCTTTTCTAAATATGAATAAGCATTTATCTTATAACATGCCAGTATCTAATTAAATAACCATGAAGGTCTAAATGATCTACAGTACCTCCCTACCTATTTGTTTGAATTAATCGTCTTGAATTACTTCAATCAAGTGCATAAGTCCTAGTTACGAAAGCCAAGGGATGTATTGTGTGTATTACCTTACCTTACCATTAGTTCTAAGCTAAGAGAATCCATTCCACGGTAGTTTAATATGCACGTGTGGTTTCAAGCTATGCTAATGCACGTGTGATATGAGCTTTTACTTCTCAAGGGAAAAATAACGGGAGCATAAATAAATAAAAGCCTTGCTTTATAGTCCCTCGGGGTTCTTGTGTCTTGGTTAACGTTGCGCAATCGTTTAGACTCTGAACAGTAAATACAAATTTAAAATATATTCTAGACGTGAAGACCTTAAGTGAGGTAGACCAAGAATCATTTAAGAATATTTTATGAAGAGTGAAGCGTGAAGGGCTCGTGGCTAAATAATAATAGCCCCGTGGACACGTCAATTGAAAATAAGGCTACGCTTGCTGAGTTCGGTCCACGGATGGGTGCCCACGGACCGGAAAGCACGTTAAATAGTTTGTCCTAGCTGTCATTCTTAGGTCATTGACAATCGTTACGATGAGTGACAAGCCCGTGAGTTTGACAACCAATCTTACGAAGGGATATCGTGTTACACAGTTACTGGGTTGAAGAGGTTAGAAACGCAGACGGTTCATCCTGTTAAACTGGAAGTCGACCCCAATGTAGTTAGGAAAAGGATAGGCAGATGATGTTAAAAACTGCATTGAAATACTATGTACATATTAATTACTTACGTACGTACATGTTGATTTTAAAGGTTGTATTAATTTAATGTTGTTAAATAATTTAATTGTGATTTTAATTTTAATTGTGATGTTGATTTTAATTTCGTTACATTTTTTTTTTATGATATTTTTTTTTAATCACTTTAATTGTGGATATGATCCTAAGTTGATTGAAATAAATAAATATTAAATCTGTTTCCATGACCACATTTGCACCACTCTACTATACATGTGTTGTTGTTCTTGTCGAATATATCAGTCGTCTATGGAATTCTGTTGTGTCATTATTAATGATGATGGTGATGACTGTGTTATGTCGTCACGCCAGCGTTTTGGCTTCCCTCGGCGATGACGCTCGTCTTCTGGCACCCACTGCGTGACGACTCTGGCCCATCTGGCCTATTGGGCAAAAGTACGATGCGCAAAAAAACTTTACTAAACGAACACTTGATTTTCATCCTTCACCATTGTGTTTGCTCGATTAACATCATTGCACGTAGTTACGATGGAGATTCCTAATAATAGAGTGTTGGTTAATTTCAAATGATTATCACCCTCCTGTTGTTATCCCATTTTATTTGAGGACTGTTAAGCTTGTCCTCTTCTTCCAGACATGTGTATTTCTACTAATATCTTACATAAAAAAAAAACAAACGAAGAATGAGAGACGAAAAACGGTACGGTACGTCCGTATTAGTGTTTAATGGGATAAATAGTTAAATATCGTTTTAGGAGGTTTTGCCAGTACCAAAAATATTTTGCGTTGATTGGTATTAAAATCCAAAATTGTAAAAAGGTAGTCCCCGTCTTTTCTAACCTAGCTATCATCTTTCACACAATCCATCCATCGTATTGGCACCGACATATTTAAAATCCTTAATGTTTTATCAATAATTTTCTTTCAAATTCAAGCAATTTATGCAGAAAAACGTATCTACCCTAATTAATCCAAACGAAAAGAGCATAATCTCTATACGTTATTTATACGCTAAAGACTTAAGTTGTCATATAGCCTTTCGTGTGTATGCGACGTATGTTGGTTAATCCAAAGTTAGTGTAATGAAAACGTGACTTATCTGCGAGGCGCAGGCTGACACGGTGGGGCTTACGTTCTGAATGCTTGCACGTTTCCAGCCGTTGAACGATCACGTAAGGCATCGAGTTCTGAGCATAATGATCATCCGTGTGTCACTTCGACGTGAGTCGCTTTGGCTTATTATGACGTACTTATTGTTTATTTACTCAAAAATGCATTTTTATTTAGATTTTCATTAGCTAAATAAACGCACGTGTCGATCGAAGATTAATTTGTGTCTGCCGAGGTCAGTCTCTGGATGGGTGGCCGTTCATTACTTATTGAGACTCCTCCATGCATTGGAAAATACCTTAAGCCGTTGGTCCCGGCTGAAATGTGTAGATGTTTGACAGTCGTTACGGGTAGTCAGAAGCCCGGAAGTTTGACAACCAGTCTTACTAACGGGTATCGTGTTACTGGGTTGGTAAGGTTAGACGGGCAGTCGCTCCATGTTAACTTTGTTATAGTCGGCTTCCAGTTTAACAAGAAGCAGCTGAATACCAGTATTTTACGTGGAGCGACTATCTGACCTCCACAACCCAGTTACTTGGTAACACAATACTCCTTGAAATGTGAAATATTACGATGTAAATAATTAAATTACTCCCGAACAATACATTGTCTAAGTCGTTATTACAAACCTAAACAACTTTGTTGTATTATACTATTAGAGCTTCTAAATTTTATGTGCAGTCAAATGCATTAACAACAATTGAAATGGACACTATATCCACCTAACATTGTGTATGTATTAGGCACAGGCAACCCCACGTGCTAACACTTCATCATCATCCTCCTGCCCTTATCCCAATTTATTTGGGGTCAGCGCAGCATGTTTTTGTCTTCCATAGTCCACACCTTTCTCTCAATAGTCACGTGCCAATACTTGTACTATGAAAAAACACCAGTTAGTAGAAAATCAGTCATCCCCTATTTTATACAGTTTACTCTTGTCAATGATACGCCATTTTTAAAATCAACTGCTTAGTTAAAACTTAATGCTTATTCCATTCTTAATTCTCTACTTAATTATTTATTCCACTTCTTTATTCTTAAGTCCCTGTAGAAGCCAGCACATCAAGCTATTCCAAACTATCAAATTTTCCCAATAGAACATGAACCTTATTCTTTTGTGACAACGTTGAAAAGCTGTCAAAGAAATTTGACAGATTGGGGTAGCTTGATGTGCTGGCCTCTGCACCATTGGCTTAGTGAGAACTTAAGAGGGTGCATCCTAAAAGTTGGCAACGTCGTAAGTAGCTGTCAAATATTTACCTGTTTCGATTAATTTTTAAATAATACTGTATGGAAATAAGAAATTTGGCTAACCAATTGACTAGAATATTAATAATGAATTGCAATTATAACATTGAATTTGATGTTGTACCCGTTTTAGGTGAAAAAAAGGCATTTGGAAAGTTACCAAATACTTTTTTTACATCTAAAACTAACTATTCGGTGTTACGATATTAATTATTGCAATTCATAATCAATATTCTAGTTCGCTAGTTAGCCACATTTTTTATTTCCATACAGAAATATTATCAAATTAATCAAAACAGCGAAATATTTGACATCTATTTGCGACGTTGCCAACTTTCAGAATAAACCCTCTTAATTGCAGTTGACTTAAAAAATGGCGTATCACAGACATAGTAACAACTACACTACTATTGCGATAAGACCCAACAGATTAAACACGTCATATTCAACTTTAAATACCTCTATCTCGGCACAAATGGTGCTTAAATTACCCTGCATATTCACACGTTGTTACGGTAAATGATTATGCGTGCTAGTACTCCAATAACAGGCACTGTGATCTAGTTATCCAAGAGCGACAAGCTATAAAATAAACAATAACACTTTTGGGTTTAGATTACCCACAATGTTATAATAACTGCTGAGATTTTCTTTAAAATATTCTGTACTTAGTTTCCTCTATATGTTAGTAAAATGTTAAGGTGTACATAAGCACGTTCTGTGGAAGGTTGTCTGTATAAGATCGCTTTGAGAGATAAGACCGCCCATTGTCACATCTAATATAGCTCTTAAAGTTGTTATTTGTAAGTTTATATGGTGTACAATAAAGAGTATTCTATTTTTTTCTATTCTGTGTACAGTTTTCGGATTGAAAATGACATTGTCGATACAACAACCAACCTGAACGATAATTACAAATTTATTTTAATATCTTCTTATTATTATCACCGTCGTCATCATCGTCTTGCCCTAATCTATTTTTTTGGGATCGTCGCAACATTTCGTCTTCTTCCATAGATCTCTATTTGCTATCATCCCAATACCCACCTCCGTTCTTGCCATCTTTCACACAATCCATACATCGGTTTTTTGATTTTCCTTATGACCATCCTCAGCTCCTATTTAACCATTTAAACAAAGCTTTTATGAATAGCAAAACTATTACTTATCATCTTCTGCCAACCTTTTTATTTTAACTACGTTAGGATTGGCTTTCAGCATCCGGATGCAGTTTAATACCTAAATAAATAAATAAATAATAAATATTGCTGGACAATCCACACAGCATCATCTAGCCCCAAGCTAAGCAGAGCTTGTGTTATGGGTACTAGATGACTGATATACTTAATACAATACATTACATAGATAGATATTTTTTATTATACATAGCAAACACCCAGAACACCTGGAACAAATCTTTGTAGATCGTACAAACATTTGTCCCAGAGCGGGAATCGAACCCTCAACCTCCTGCGTCGCAGGCGGACCTTCGCCCGCTGCGCCACATCGGTCATCAAACCTGTATTCTACATGGAGCGTCTACCTTTCTGACCTTCACAACTCAGCAACTGGGCAACACGATACCCCTCGAATACAAACACTACTGACTACTATTTCTAACTATTATATTTATTTAGCTACCAAAATAATATCTGTATTTTGAAACTATCAAAACTATCAACAGTTTTATTTACGAAAGTATTCCTCTCTTACCTAATAAACATGCCGTGTATTCAAATTACCCTATGACAGCTATTAGCCTCCAAGTCTAAGATATACCGAATAAAACATCTAAAGCGGAAAAAACAAGACCATTATCTTTTCTTCGTGCACTCTTTCTGTTATCCGATATACTTGCTTCGCCTTCCTATTCCCTGTCCCACCATCCACCATCGCTTATCCCTTTTGGGAGTAATTGCCTAATTAAATATCTAATTTTGGATAGTTTTATGGCATCCAATGATTCGCCGATGGGGAAAATTAGGGTAAAAGAGGGTGAGTAATTTCTTAATGGCTGGTTTGGGCTTTGCCTCTTGTGCACGAGGCAAAGCCCGAACCCAGCAAATACCAATGTGACTTCTTGAATTCATATTAGTACTTTCTAAGTTCATCTTGGACATCACTGACATCGGTGAAGGAGAACATCGTGAGGAAACCTGGATTTTGAAATGATGTAATTCTAGAATTACCAACCCCATGAGCAATCGTGGCTATTCCTGCTCATGTCTTCTTCTGTGTGAGAAGAGGCCTTTGCCCTGCAGTGGGACAGTCACAGGCTGGTATTATCTTATATCATTAGGGTGAGTAAATTTGTAATAGGATTGTGTAGTAGTTCTAGGAAATAGATAGTAGTCTTCATGTCAGTGGTAATAAAAAAACAGTATAAACTGGACTCGCATTCTATTGAGACTCGCTACTTCAGTAGGGCAGATAAAGATCAAAGAGTTACCACCAATGTGCGGCTTACTGTACCGATAAAGGGAACTGTCTCGTTGGTCTAGTGATCGCAAGCACTAGATGCTGCTAATCATGAGATCCTGGGTATACCCGGTTTAGGATTGGAGTCTGAATTTATACCCGTTAAATATAAAAATACTACTTACACGTGACTTGAACATAACAGGCAAAAAGGTATGATATTATGTTTGCAAGTAAATTTTAGCATAATACATATATTATCGCTTGTTCATACTTCAGTGTATCCTACACGTGTTTCCAGAAGTTTTGTCGTTTATAATATTAGCTGTATATAAATTGAAAAGAGTATGCTTAGATGGTTTGGTC
This sequence comes from Phlogophora meticulosa, assembly GCA_905147745.2. Taxonomy (NCBI): domain Eukaryota; kingdom Metazoa; phylum Arthropoda; class Insecta; order Lepidoptera; family Noctuidae; genus Phlogophora; species Phlogophora meticulosa. Next base: position 5,344,468 of record LR990523.1, read on the forward strand.
ATATTAAGAGGTTGAATGAAAGACTACTTACTAAAGGTATTTATAATGCAGATGTGAATGGAAACGTTTTGGAGGACGCCCTAGAAGGACACACCTTATTGGTGATGTTCTTCATAAAGGTCAGGTGCGTGGTACTCGCAACCAGCGTGCGTGTATGACCAGATGTATCAACGTAAACGAAGCATCAGAAGTATGTAAGGATCGTAGCAAGTGGTGCTCTGTAGTTTCTGCCTACCCCTTTAGGAAAAAGCGTGAGTTTACGTATGTATGTAGTATGAACCGTTCGGTTGGCTGTAACCTCAACTATTTTCATTCAAAGAAGCCAACAAATGGTACCATACGTATTCCTCTTGAAAACGTTAACTTTTAACGATATAAACTTTGTTAGACAAGGTTAGGTGACGAGCGAGTTGCACTGCGATTACCTTGTTCAAGTTTGCTCCAAACAGACATTCTGCTTTAGTGTACCTACATTTGTTAAACCATACAAATAAATTTAATTGAAATGTCTGTTTGTAATCATCAAAAGGTTTTTGCTAAACCATGCATATGAAAGTTTATATTATAGAGTATATTAAAGCGGTAGTTTTAAAAATAAAACATTTTTTTTCTATCTTTGTCTGTGTGTTTGTTTGATGTAGTCTCCGAAACGGCTGGTCCGATTTTGACGGGAATTACATTGGTAGATAGCTGACGTGTAAAGGAGTAACTACTACTCGTACTACTATCTATTAATACGTTTACTTTTAAATTAGTCAATTAATTAGGGTTCCGCGTTCACGAAAAGAAGTCACGGGCACAGCTAGTGTATTTATAAGTTCTAGGTTCAATTCCTGGGTCGGACAAAGTGAAATTAGGTTTTTCTATTAGTTTTTTTTTTAGTAGCAGCCCGGAATTGAGATATCTGCCCGGTTGATGGTAATGGACTCGCCTACTATTACATAAATAGCGAAAAGTAGGATTATTATAGCTACACCTCTGCCTAACTCTTCGGGGAATACAGACAAGATGTAATGTTAATATTAATGTTTATAGAATCATTTAAATAATAAAAGAATACGAGAAATCTAATATCTACTCTTATTTAATCTATGTATCGATAACCAAACAGAAAAAAAGATTTATTTATTCTAAGATACGTGTGTGTATAAAACAAAAAACACTCTCTACAAAGACAACCCCACACCTAAATAAATATGATAAATAATTCACGTAGTTTTCCGCGCACTCTAACCCTATCAATGTCGCGTAGGACCCGAGTTGTTTCTTCAAAATCTGTTCTGTATACCTTAGTATTGCGGTCACGTGTACCGGGTTCTAACCGTCTCCTGTTAGACAACAAATTGATATTTTTCAAATACATACAATCTCCTCGCAGGTAGGTAGATATTAAAGGGTTAGATCAAAGATTGTGTATTCTGTACTGATGTTGCTTGGGAATCGTTTTGTTTGGGTCGTGGGATTATACTGCAATGATGTTTAGATAGACAGAAGGATTTGTGACTGTGAAAGAAATGTGAAAGAGATGAATATCACTGTAATTTTAAAACAGTGTATACAGTAAAACGGGGTGAATCGAAAAGCCGGGGTGAATCGAAACAAAACTTTAAATGAGATTTAATCGTTGATTCAACATTATTAATTACTGACAAGGTGTTGAAATTATTTACTTTAATTCCTTTAGTTTTTTTGTATTTCCGATTTCTGAATTTTAAGTTTATAATACTATTCTGGAATCACTAAATTAGCTTTCTAGAGGTGCAGTGGAAATGAAATACAACGTGTATATTTAACCATTACAAAATATCACACCTGTATTCTCCGTATTGTTGGGCAGAAGTGCACCTATAGTAAATAAATAAATAAATAAATAAATAAATAAATATAGCTGGACAATCCACACAGCATCATCTAGCCCCAAGTTAAGCAGAGCTTGTGTTATGGGTACTAGATGACTGATATACTTAATACAATACATTACATAGATAGATATTTTTATTATATATAGCAAATACCCAGAACACCCGGAACAAATATTTGCAGATCGTACAAACATTTGTCCCAAGGCGGGAATCGAACCCGCAACCTCTTGCGTCGCAGGCATCAATCCACATCACATTTTGCCAACTATGTTTAAGTCCTTATGTAATTAATAGAGGGCGACCCATTTGCCTTGGGCACAAACTCGGACTTCAAGTCCCATGTAATAGGGGCCTATGGCCAACAAACGGGCACAAATCCAGACTCCGGGCTGCTACTGACAAATCCGAAATGAAACAACGCCCGGCCCGAGAATCGAACCCACGACATCATGGTTTACGTCCACTAGAACAACGAGGCAGTACAACAGGTAGGTATTTTATTTAAAAACATTGTTTTCCGGTCCAGAGGCTAAGCTGTTAACATTAACAAATTAAATTCCCGACAAACTGCTGTATCAAGCAATAAACTTACAAATTACGTTTTGTTCCATTCCGTAGCATTATTAAAAGTGTACAATGTATCTTATAGTGCAGTGAGCACGCGCGTTCTATTAAGTTATGTGCAAACTTAGTCCAGGCTAGTGGACCACGTTGGATATGCACAAAATCGCTCCTAAAGGCGTGTTTATAACATTATTTCCGAGCGAAAGGAGTTCATAGAATTTAGTTAAGTTTTTATAAATTCAAGTTCTTCAAACCTATAAGACAGGCGTGTTGCTGGGGAGTTAGTTCCGCCACTTCTTTTTCCCAGCAAAAACACTAGGAAGTGGTGAAGGGTGGGCGTTTTGGGGGACTGTCTTTTGTAAACGTTTTACCTTTTAAAAAGTGCTGATTCTCAGCCTAATTTGAGTGAGTGAATTTTGATTGACTTTTTTTTTATACGGGTAGGTATTTTGTGTGGAAATCCGTTTTGATTTTGAAGAACTTTTACTAGATGGCTAGGTTTTGAAAGGCTCTAAAACAACTACACTTCCAAGGACGGTCCGTGGATGGGTGATTTCCCGACCTAGGAATTGAACCCAGGTCCTCAAACTAAGCAGTCGCACTTGACACCACTCGGAAAACGAGGCAAACAAAAGTGTATTTATTTACAATAAAACTTGTTCTTTCAATAATAATACTAAAAAGAAGGAGTCATAATCGATCATAAAATTCTTCCGCATCGCTGTCACCGGGAAAAGTGCCCAAAAGGCTGGCAAAATTGCCGCGTTGAATGTTTTTATTGCATCTTACCTAATAACGTCAACTGGACTTCTCTGTTAGCAGGCAATCGATGTCAGTTATAATGTTGACATCAAGTGTCTGACATTTAATACATGATATATCTCTGTCTGACTTATGAATGCCTTCCCGACGGTTGCTAGTTTAATTGATCACGTACGATTAAAGTTCAGTTAAATCAGTCACGGTAGTGGGATTAGATTTTGATGTAGGAATATGATCTACAGTGACTTTGTAATAGAATAGAATAGAATCATTTATTTGCATTGTATTTTTACAATTATGTTTGGTTCCAGGTACATTTTTTTTTTTTCAGATATCATCATAACATCACGCCCGTATTCCCCGAAGGGTCAGACAGAGGTATACTTATAGTAGGTACATATAGATAGTACACCTACAATTTGCCAGTTATGTTATAATAACTATGTAATTAGGGGCTAAGCCTATTCATCAATCGGGCACAAATTCAAGCTCCAGGTTGATAATAAGAAAATCTAGATGGAAAACCGATTAATACTTTGCCTGACTTAGGAATGGAACCTGGGACCTCAAGCACTCCAGCGTTTAAGACTGACTAGACAAACGATATCCTAGTCTCTGTTTTTCTTCCATATATCTCTACTTGCCGTCATTTTAAGAGGCATCTCCTTTCGAGCTGTATGATCTTTCACTGAATGCATCTATCGTTCCGTTGGTCTAGTAAACATGCAAATTAGTACTGAAATAAAAATGGTTAAAACCGTGAAGTTTTATGGGAGTTTAACGATTTCTATCGCGGTATAAGCTTCTGTAAAACCTATTTAATTTTTAAATTATATGAACACTTATTTTTTTATTTCTTCTTCTGTTAAACATGTATTTATTCTATTATAAATATTAATAATAATTGTTTGGTTATTAAACATTACTATTAATCGTTATTATTATTATTAAAATACACATAGATAGACAATACACAAATACGGAACAGAAATGCGGAGTATGATGTTTGTTTCAATTGAAATCTTTTCCTACCTGTGATAGAATAGAAATAAAAGAAGATAGATTAATTAAGACATATACAAAAGTATGTTGAAAGAGAATAATCATATAAAATAATAAACTAGTATATTGAGAACATTATAACAGGGGAAGTGGTTGACTCTTCAGGTGGCCAAGGGTTGGCCTTCTTTTTTGCTAAATAATCAGCATTGAAAGAAAGAAAGAAAAAACATTTATTCATTACAGGCTCAGGCACACAAAGACACAATACTAAACATAGAAAACAAAAAAAAATAAACATTAAAAATAAACAAAAAATGAGTAACAAGAAATACATTAAAAATAAATATACGAGTAAGTAGACATATAATAGGTCTTTACCTATGAAATTGCCGTTTTGTATGAAAAAATTTAAATGAATTTTTTTCATGTATTTTTTATTTGTATTAATCGAAGTAATCACCCATGCAATCAATGCATCTTTGCCAACGCAGTGGCAGTTTATTGATGCCCTTCTTAAAGAAATCAGCTGGACGGGAGGCAACAAATTCTTCAAAGGCATTTTGTACTGCCTCTCGGGTATTGAATTTTTTTCCCGCCAAGAAGTTATCCAAATTCTGGAAAAAGTAGTAGTCTGTAGGCGCAAGGTCTGGTGAGTAGGGCGGATGACGGAGAGCTTCCAACCCCAGTTCTTGCAACTTGGAGACCGTCTGCTGTGCAGTATGAGGTCGCGCGTTGTCGTGCAGGAGCAGCGGAGACGAGCGATTGACCAATGCTGGTTGGAGATGTGCCAGCTTCTCCATCATTGTGTTCAATTCTTCACAGTACACATCTGCAGTAATGCATGCATGCACCCCGTTTGGTAAGAAGCTGTGTTGAATCACACCGGCGCTAGACCACCAAACAGTGACCATCACTTTTCTTGGGGTAAGTTTTCGTTTAGGGCATTGTTTAGGTGCTGAACCAGGATCCAACCAACTTGCTGAGCGCTTGCGGTTATCAAACAGAATCCATTTTTCATCGCAGGTAACAATGCGGTTCAAAATTCCTTCATTTGTGTGTCTGTTGAGCAGTGCAAGGCACGTCTCGACGCGTACTTCGCGCTGGCGATCATTGAGTTCGTGGGGCACCCATTTGTCAAGCTTTTTTACCTTGCCAATTTGACGCAAATGGACCAATATTGTTTTGACGCTTACGTCGAAAGCTGCTGCTAATTCAGCCGTAGATTGTGTATCATCAGCTTCCACAATCGCCTTTAATTCGTCATTGTCGACCAAAGTCTTCGGACGACCGCGAGGTTCATTTTTCAGGTCGAAATTTCCAGAACGGAAGCGAGCAAACCAATAACAGGTAGTGCGTTGGTTTGTAGTGTTAGCTCCGTAAACGTCGTTGATGTTGCGTGCCGCTTGTGCCGCGTTGCTGCCACGACGGTACTCATATTCCATAATTACTCGAATTTTTAACGTATCCATGATGACGAAAAAGATTTAAATGCGATGAAAATGTAACACTAATCAATAAACAAATGACTACTTTTGGAAAAAAAAATCCATGTTTTTAAAATAAAATTAATTTGAAATTAGAATTCTTAGCCAAACAAAAAATATTTTGATTTGAAATGGCCAGTACTGCAGAACGGCAATTTCATAGGTAAAGACCTAATATTAATAAGTATGTGCCTTACGGCTGCGCTAAAAAGGTCCAGTTCAGCAAAAATGCCAGACAACCAGGGCCTGACGCTGGTTTTCAACTGGACCTGAGGTTGTGAGATTTCACGGACGTAAAACAGTTCTATAGTATGATGTGAGTATGTGAAGTAAAATAATTATGTAATTTACATAGGTACAGCGTGATGTGAGTGAAAACGTGAAATGTATGTGTATGATGATCCGAGAAAAAAATAATAATAATGATATTGTAACGGCATTGCCATTCAACGTGACAATGCTGCCAGCCTTTTGGGCACTTCTCCCGTTGACAGTCATGCGGATGAATTGTATCATTGTTAAAGAAATATAAGGGAATATACTACATGGGTATACATACCTACACTACTCAATATACGCAAAGAAATTGTATGCATAAACAAATACGTGAAATAGTTATAATGGACAAGAAATACAACGTTCTAACAGAAATTGTAGCAAGCTTATGTACTAAGTTACTTTGTGAAGAAAAGATCACGCGTAGAAAACTTTCAATGAAGTTAGACGAGTACGTTTACTCTAGAGATATTGATATGACACTGAGGTTACTCTGAGCCAATGTAAAGAACTTTACTAAGTACCGGTAGGTAAATATTAGCTTAAGAACAGTATCTGAATTTCTGATGAAGTTTAGAGAATGTTACGAGTATCAATAGTAGATTTGATATTTGGAAGAAAGAGAGGAATAAGATAAGTTCATTTCGATGCCTCATAGTAAACAGACTTAAAGAAAGACAATTGGGAATAATATGTTATGGTATTTTGTTCTTTGTATTTTTTTATTTTTCCCGGGGTAATACTCATGTATATTCTCCATCTGGTTAATGCGGAGGATTATGTCGGACTTGTACCGAGTACAACTCCACGGTTCCTAGCAGTACGATGACTCGGGGGCCCAGGAGATAGAGAGATTGTAGCGACATCTATCTCGCCACATACGAACTAAATCGACGTGTCCTACATCGCGATATAAATAATAAATAAATAAATAAAAGCAGTAGATATCCCTAAAGGATAAACTGCGAGACGCCCATTCCAAAAAAAAAAAAATATCGACGGGCAGTTGCCCACCACACACCACACTCGTCTGGTCGGAGGATCCTCCCTTTTCTATGGTGGATGAGGAACTTTACACCCTGTTCCTCATACTCCCAAAAGATCATTCCAACATGCCTGGGGGCCCTATCATTAAGTGTGGCCGATCCCAGGACCGCACACCCTCCCATAAGGACGCGCATAGAGCACTGCGGTCCAGCTCTTTGAGCCTAACTGGTAAAACGATGTCTCAGCGTCAAGTTTGCCTCCGGCAAGCCCTTGCTTTGGGGGCCGAAGATCGTCTAGTACCCTTCGACGCCTGGCTGCTATTCTGATACCATACGCACCAGAAAGAGAGAGGCATGCTCTCTCTCACTCTCCGCCACATGCACATACACTTGGCATTCATCACCTCCTCGCAAAAATGGCATCCCAGTTTTCCGACCATGGACTGAAACAAAAAAAAATGTAAAATGTAAATATCTCTTTGTTTTTATTGTCCGTAAGTGCTTTAAAACCTCAATGAACTAGGCAAAGGAAAATTGCTATGGATAATATAGGGAAGACTAACATTTGGTAACCACCCTTTATTAATACCACTTCGATTCTAGAATCAACGCTTTTATAGAAAATTTACAGCGGCTTATCGTGTTATTCACCTGAATGTTCAATGTTGCGAGGCCCTACCATGGAGTATCGTTCGAGTATCGTCGATGGGGTAAAACCTAACATTAAGAGTTTTTTTTATCTTTTTAGCTGGTAGGTGGCGGCACGGTTGTCAGCCACTGCGCCAAGCGTGCCGTTTTGCAATTTGGTTGGTAGCGATTGGTTGCTACGCTGCATGTCGTGGGTTAGATTCCCGCACGGAGCAAATATTTGCATGGCCTACTGGTAGATGTACCGTGTCTGGCTGTTTGTGTATGTGAGTTTAAATATTTGTAAACGCACCCGATACAGGAGACATTCCTAACGCGGGCCAAAGTATTAAAAAAAAAGACGTGGAAAGAGTTGGAAAGAACTCAGCAGCATTGCAGTGTATAGTTTGAAGTGCACTTACGGATGTAACTGAAAGCTAAAAGAACAATTTTTCTATGTCTCTAGTCGGACGACGCCAATATAATGGCAGATATTATACAAGTGAATTTAAGGAGAACCTCTTTGGAGTGGGAAAATCCAGCCAAGTAAAAATAATGGTCTTTTTACTTGGCTGGATTTTCCCACTCCAGGGCAAAGAACTCTCTACCTATTTGTGATCAGTCTCTCTCTATAGAAGGAGGCCAGCTCTTCCCGCCATCTCCACCTGGATCTACCGCGATGTCACTTGCCGTGTAAACGAACCCTTTGGGTCGTGCGTTTGGTCCACTTATTGTCTGACGTGGGGCATATGTGTTCAGCCCAGTCATCATCATCTGCCTAGCCTGTTCCCAACTATGATAGGGTAAACACCAGTATTTTACACGGAGCGACTGCCTATAACCCAGTTACTGGGCAACACTATACCCCTTGGTAAGACTGATTATCAGACTTTCGTGCCTCTGATTTCCCGTAACGACTGTCAAAGGTCTACAAATGACAGCCGAAACCAACGGCTTAACGTGATTTCCGATTTACGGAGGAGTCTCGAAATGTTAAGAAGGATCACCCATCCACAGACTGACCTTGGCAAGCGTAACTTGAACTTTTTTTAGCTACGAGTGCCTCCTGGCTGTGTCCTGTCCAGAAACTACTAAAATTCTATTTTTAAACATACTGTGACGTTAGTAGTGGCTTCTGTTTACATTTGAACGAGGCCCAATCACGCGTACGCTTCGCCACGTCACAATAAGATAGCACCGCCATTGTCGTGTATTTTGTTCATATTGGAACGCCTATTATTTCGAGCGCCTTCCGTAAACTGACAATGTTGTACCATTGTTAGATACGAGATGATAGTTAGATAACTCAACAATTGCGCCTTTGATGCCAGAAATAGATGGAGGGTAGGTACGGTTACCATGTGACGTGACACACTTGGTCAATGGCTGTAATGGTTCGTAATACATAAAGGGAGTAATGTTCTCTACATTAGGGATATTTAAAGCATCAATCTGAAGGTTATTTAACCTTCAAGAGAGAGAAAAAAAGCTAAATTATCACACGTACAGGAAATACGAACGAAAAAAACTAACAAGTTTATAAAAAAGACCTGTGTCAAGCTAAAAGGCGATATTTAAAAGAAGAACACACATCGCTGGTATCGTGATAGGGCCTCTGGGGGGCCACGGATAGACCGTAGAGCACCTACACGCCTAATAAGATCAAGCAGTATCAAGAGGTTCTTTTGAAAGTCTGGAGCAACAGTACGCAACCATCAATAAGGCACATGAAGTTTTAAGCAGAAACTGTCACTTAGGTGTTACAACAGTCTACTTGCGCTGGGAAGTTTTGCACGACATATGACAAATGCACGATGTGTACAAAATCAATAATATAGGTAAAAATATTAAAATATATAAATAGTTGTCAGTAGTTGAGTTTAACGTTCATGACAGAGATTATTTTTGTTTTTTACACCGTCCACAGTGCAATTTCTAGATAATTCTGTTCCGGTAACCACGAGGTTACATAGTATCATTATATTATATCTATATGACCGCAGGTGGTCACAGGTGGAATAGTATATAGCGAACGTTGATGGGCTTTTAGACAGACAGGGTAAGTACCCTAAAATACCTATTTGTATTGTTAGGAAAATTGATACAATGTACTCACTGTTACGGAATTTCTATAATTACGTATGATTGCCTCAAATCCTTGATTAAGAGAGAGAATAAGTACAGCAATTCGTTAACATTTTCTTCCACGACTGCATTGCCATGATGTTACAAAATTTCAAATTTTAGGATTCCGTACCAAAATATTAATAAAGACCTTCGACTTCGTCTGTAGGTCTGTCTGTATGTCACAGCTGCTGTTGCTGCTTATTAAGAGCTACAAATCCTATCGATTTGAAATAGTTACAGATTTAAATCCACTATCAAGGCTAGAATAAAATACTGGTTTCTAAAAAAATCGCACTAACACAAAATGTTACAACCTTATTTTACGAAAAAAAAGAAAACAGAGCCAATACCCCACTTGAACGATTGACCGAAATTCAAATCCGAATCATTTAGCAACATGGAAGTCATGTACAGGCCAGCTGCAATATTTTCGTTCCCAAACAAACGCAGTGCAAATGTACAAATAAGTAAGACTGGCCACCGTCCGGTCAGATCCGGCGTCCCATGAATTTAGATTGCAAGTTTATTCCAAGTTCAAAATTCATCCAATATTCTCACGGCTGTATAATTTGATGTGGGAAATATGTTTTAGGACATGCATCATCTGTCTTCAACCTAAAACTGACCGAGAATTTTGAAGCCAAAATTCAAAACATGAAAATCGATGAACAGCAACGAAAGTCAGTTAACACAAATTCTTGTCTACATCTATGTATATATATAAACTATATTTATAAAATGAATCCCTATTTCCCTTGATCACGGCACCAGGCATGAACGGCTGGACTGATTTCGCTAATTCTTTTTTGTTGTGTTTTTTATTGTAAGGAGAAGGTTCTTATGAAACAAAAAATTAAGAAACATTAGAAAATTTTAGAAAACTTAACTATTATTTTAACTTCTCGCGAGTGTGAATTTTAACTGCGGGGCAGCTAGTCTATACCTTAATTAAATTAAAGTGATAGCCTATTACTGTCTTATTACAAAATAAATACTTCTTTTTTCATACAGAGAAGACATCAGTTGATCATGACGTTTGCTTACATCATAAGAGGAGAAATGCATCATGACATTGACATTTAAGTCATAAATTAAAAAAAAACACGTAACTTCTTGACGATCAAGTGGCTGACAACTTTAAACTGACACCGGCAAGTTTCATACACGATAATGGTATAGCTCGTAAATAAAAAACGGTAAAAAGCGATACGTACCTACTGGCCCACAGAAGATTCCGTAACTTGTCAATCTAAAAAATGTATTTCTCTAAATATAAAAAAAAAAAATTAGGGACTCGCGATCCCTAATTTTTTTTTTTTTATATTCGACGACCGATGTGGCGCGGTGGGCGAAGGTCCGCCTGCGACGCAAGAGGTTGCGGGTTCGATTCCCGCCTTGGGACAAATATTTGTTCCGGGTGTTCTGGGTATTTACTATGTATAATAAAAATATCTATCTATGTAATGTATTGTATTAAGTATATCAGTCATCTAGTACCCATAACACAAGCTCTGCTTAGCTTGGGGCTAGATGATGTTGTGTGGATTGTCCAGCAATATTTATTTATTATTTTATTTTTTTATAGAAATACATTTTTTAGATTAAGAACTAAGTTTGATTGTAGAGAGATTTCGCCTACTACTAAAACTGTACTAGTTAGAGAAACCATTCTTTCAACCGCCCATTTCGGTTCCTATTGCAATGAAAGTAACCTTATTTTTTTTAGTAGTGTTTAAAACAAACAGTCGTTCCATTTGGTACGGAACCTTGGAAATGCTAATTCCATACATCGAATTCTTCAGTCGCATGACATTGTAATATATGAGTAGGTATCTATCTGCCTATCCCTTTACTTGTTATCAAGGTAACACACGCGTTTGAACTCAAAGACGTCTGTCTGACGTGACGGGTCGAACACTTTGCAGAGTTATGCCAGGGTACTGCAGTTAAAATGTGTCCTAGAGTATGAATGTGAAGAGTGTAGAGTTGGCCTAAGAAAATCCAAGACCAGACAAAAACTTTATTAGCCGTCAAGTACAGTGTGTGATGAAAATAAAACGGGTAAGCGTATTGGGGTAGAGAATTGCTTTTAAACTATATTCATCATTTGCCCAAAGACAGCTGGTATAAAGAATCAAGTCGATCATTATCGACGTGATTTTGAATTGACCTTTTTGGACTTAATAGAAAGTTTAATACAATATAAATACAAAATATAATGTGAGTTTTCTGGTAAGTTAAAATAATCAAGCAATCAATCAATCCTAGCATGAGAAATGGCTTTTTATCAAGCAAAACTTGTTTTCTGGAGCAACAGAAATAGGTACGTACATAATCGTAATCCCAAAAAATCAGCTAAATCTTAACTTTGACTGTAGACGCGGTCACTATTCAGTAAACTATTTATATTATTTAGGGTTTTCGTATTAATGAAAATGTCTTGCAGTTCCAATTGCTTCTGTTCAGATTAAGATTTTTATTCGTTTCACAGAGCGAGCAATGTGTTAGCACCGGCCCGGATTCTAGATCAGTTGGTGGCAATAGGATCGCCTCCTATTTACATGAGACTAAAACATAACGAACGAAATGTGGGTTTAATATCGTGCCTAACCCTTCTGGGAATACAAGCGAGATGTAATGTTAATAATAAGCGCTCTACTTCCATTCATACACAAAGGTGATCCGACTGTGTGAAGTTACTTCCAGTTTAATGCGATCTTATAGAGCATCTCAAAACGCCAACTCACAGATATTCCACGTATGCTTTGACTTCTAAATCTAATAACAGAGTCTGTGAGTACAGCGTTTATTGTAATAGGGCTTTTGAATGTATTCCGCTTTCCACGAAATAAATCACTGATTTATTTAACTTTGTGAATTGTGAGGGGTGTATTGTAGGGGCACTTCGTAGTATCAAAACCAATTTTATTTGGTTAGTCGATTGTTCGCGGAATTTTATTATAAATGCTGAAATTCTTTTGAGATTTTTTTCATTATTTTTCGTTATTTGTTTTAGATATCGTATATTATAAAATATTAATAGACTGAATTCATAAGTGGTCTTGTCTGTCTCGCAGTGGGTGCCAGAAGACATCGTCGACGAGGGAGGCTTAGAAAAGGCAAACGGGACGACTTAGACGCGTTTACAAGAGATTGGCCGGAGAAAGCCGCACGGAGAGAAGACTGGAAGGCTATGGGGGAGGCCTTTGACCAGCAGTGGGACAATGTGAGCAAAGGATAAAAAAGTAAATTCGTCTTAACCAGGTGAAAATAAGTATTGGTGTTAATATTTTTATTTTATTTTATGTTCCCTTTTCTTAGGTATAGCACCTACCACTATTTGTCTCTGAAACACCCAAAGGTTGACTGGTACAAAATTGCTATGGTATTAAGTCCGCCTTTGTACATTTGTGTGCTGTATGTAATAAATAAAGTAAAAAGCACGCTAAGCCGTTGGTCCCGGTTGTCATTTGTAGATCTTTGACAGCCGTGACGGGTAGTCAGAAAACCGAAAGTCTGAAAATCTTCCCAAGGGTTATCGTATTGTCCAGTTACTGGGTTGTGGAGGTGAGATAGCCATTCGTTTCATGACCAAACGCACGACCCAAAGAGCTCCTTTACATGGCAAGTGACATCGCGGTAGACCCAGGTGGAGCCGACCCCAACATAGTTGGGAAAAGGCTAAGCAGATGATGACGACGTCTGGTAGTTAAGGTGTTAATGACTAAACGCTTGGATACTTCACAATTGCTTTGGTTAATACACTATTGGAATCACTCCACATGTATAAAACATGTTGTGCAAACGTATCAACGGTTTAATTAGATGCGTGGGCGTCACAAACTAATCAATTGCTGTAATTAACAGCCGTTGCGTTGAAATGACGTATTTCAATGATCCGTTTTACAAATTTACCAGTAAATTGGTCTATTTTCAGGGAAAATACTGAGGAATAACTAACTATATTGTTACTAGCCTGAATGGTCCACTGCTAGGCAAAAGGCTTCCCTATATTCCTTACATCTGTCAATTCTCAAGGAAGACATCCAGCGATGCAAGCATGGACGTAGAAGAATTTTGTGGCAAGAAATGATTACGGTTTTATCGTGTGTGAAACTGTGATAAAATATGTGACTCAAGCTACGTCACAGTAGACGTGCTCGAACCGCTGGAAATCCCACCGTATCCCCGATAAATAAAATATAATTTTGTGTTTCTGCCTAATCCATCTGCAATGAAAATAATAGAATACTCTTTATTGTACACCGTGAAAACTAGCTAGCTACATGCATGCTAGCTTAGGGCACTAATTAACGAAAAATCATTTTGGAATTCACATAACGTTTGGCAAACGTGTACTTAATGTACAACCAAATTTCGTCTCTTGGGGATTAAATTGCCATCAATTGGGAACAACTGCCCAACCATGCTGCTACTGAGAAATAATAGGTGGAAAAACTCAGTTGCGCTTGCGACCACTAGACCAACTAGATATTTTGTAATTTATTTATAAATTAGGCGCAACATACAAACACATATGTGAACTCAAACTAAATTTCAGCTGCATACGTTAGACTGGAAGCCGAACCCAACATAGTCCGTAAAAGGCTAGGCAGATGATGATGATGAGGTCACCAAAGAACATGTCTTGTGTCTCTATATTCAATGGTTACCTATACTTACCTAGAATTTGTTTTTGTAGTAAACAAAATATAATTTTGTAATTCTTACAATACCTTAACTAAGTACGGATAGTGATTTAAGTTCGCTACTAATAGAATCAATATTACCGCATGATCAACAAAATTAACTTCCCATACAAACATTTTGCTTAGAAATATTCACCGGCAACGCCAGAAACAAAGGAAATGCGATTACACCGGAACCGGAAGTTAGTTTAAGTTGAGCGCGGGAAACATCCGCATTACGTGGACAACACAGAATAATCAGTAAATGGAGAGTGAGTGAGATAGAAATGGAAGTTATGTATTTTTCCAGCTCCTCTGTTGCTCTTATCTGATTAATTTCGTTGACAGACACTGGAATCGTTTCTCCGGGACTCGTCGGGTTTCATTGTTTCGACGCTTTTCCGGTGGTCACCACTGTTGATTCTGGTTTTCAGGAGTTGCAGTGGTTTAGGGATAGTGTGGTGGGCTAGTACTAAAAAAATACAAGAGAGACAATCGTCATCTGCCAAGCCTTTTCCCAACCAACCAATATTATAAATTTGGAGCGCTTAATTACAAAAAATCAAACAAAACTATGTATATATAATACGATATGCATTGATTCGTTGTATTATGAATCCGTTAATAAAGTCAATGCCACAGTTCTCTTATTCACCGGACTTCTAATCAGAGAGTGTGATAATTTTTCAAGTGTTATTTAAAGTCATATTTTTTCCTGTCTGAATACATTTATTGTTTAGACCCAAAGGTTGACTGGTACAAAATTGCTATGGTATTAAGTCCGCCTTTGTACATATTTTGTACACTTAGTATTAAATAAAAAATAAAAATGGCGTAAAACTGTCAATTACAGTATGATTTAAATTTAATTGTGTTTCACTGATTCAACCAGATAAAAGAAAATCAAACCAGAAGTTATGGTTACATTAGGTACGGAAATAGTCCCAACGTGCTTAGAGTTGCTCATAAACTCTATCTACTCATAAGAATATTAACGTCGCATGCGTAATTGTTGTGATGGCCCAGTGATTTACGATTTACAGGTTGGCCTGGGCAAGTACCTTTGTGTGGCTTTTTCAATTCATTAGTACCTTCTAAGTTTTTCGTGGACATCACTGACATCGGTGAAGGAAAACATCGTGAGGACACCTGGACTTATAATTATTATAAGTCTGATAACACCAAAACAACCGCCTTAAACCACTATGGTGATTAATGCTCGTGCCTTCTCTATATGAGAATTGTTCTTTGCCCTGCAGTGCGACAGTAACAGGCTTGTATTACCATCATTTTATGCGTAATTTCAAAACTTATAAGAAGCAAAATAAAGCTTGTCGGGTCATCTGTACCCAACCCCCATTACGTCAGGTTAAATGATCCTTCCATTTACTCCTTACTCTGTGACACCCAACCGATGTTATATTATTATTACCTACTTAGATACAGTTTAGTCATGGTCGTTTGGTTATTGAGTTTCAGTAGAGAATGTCTAGATAGTTATAGACTATAGATAGGCTAATATTACTGCCAATTTGTGGTCTGTCCTGTTTGTAGTGGGTATGGACGTGTGATATTAGGCGATGTATTATGTTATCTATCAATGTTTTGATAAGGTTACGTTGATTTGCATTGTCTTCGGTGAATGGTAGTGATATTGGATTGTCTTAAGTTATAGTTCGAAGCATATTCTAGGTTCGATCAGGAATGAAATATTTTACGGACAAAAAGTATGTTTTATACAATAATAGTTTTCTAAACTATTATTGTATAAAACATACTTATCCCCGCTTTCATTATCTAAATAAATGCCTAAAAATCAAGGTGCTGTCGGATTTCCAACGTTCTTTATAAATTAAGACACCCTTGATTTCAGAAGTAAAATATGCTTGTAGTTCCCGCAACATGCGATAGAAGATGACTTCATTAAGAATGTACTAAGTTCTGAATGCGTTATAAAGTAATAAATCCAAGTACTGGAGTTTCTTGAAATTCACACTTATATTATTATTTTTATATATTAATTCGATATATATGGCCTTTTATCATATAGAGAAAGCACGAACATTAATCACCACGCTTGCTCAAGACGGGTTGGCGATTTCAGACTTATATTGATTATAAATACAGGTTTCCTCACGATGTTTTCCTTTACCGATGTCAGTGATATCCAAGATAAACTGAGAAAGTATTATTTTTTATCTTTTAATTTGGTTACGTTTAACTTTTTACAGTGAGTCCGATTGCGATGATTCTTTATTTATTGTATACGATAAACCTTAAGGTTGTCCCCTTTTTTTAAATAAAAATCCATCACTATGTGTTGAAAATTAGGAATAATTGATTTTTACTTACTTAATTTTGTAAAAGGTGACGATTCGTTCACATAAGGCCAATGTATTTTAGATAAATTATTAACCGATCCACTGAAAAGCGAGAAATAAAAACCTTTTTTGAAATGGGTATTTTGTAAGTTTACTGAAAATTTCCAATTTTCTGCGCAATTGTCCGCGTAAGAACCTTCTACTTAGTAATATAAAACTTAAAAATAAGATTAATGAAATTGTTGAAGTCGTTCTCAAGTTATGGCTTGTCCTAGGGAAACAGGGATTCTTTTTTATACAATATGTATGTAGATGTAGATTACATTAGGTATCACCTTGTGTTAGTGAAAACGAGAATGAGTCTTACGTTATAGTAATTAGATAAATGAGGATTTTAGCTCTTATTTAGGTTCTAATTTGAATTTTTCAATTTTCTTTAATCAATTTTGATTTTGACATCTTAAACTTATCTAATACTATGTTTGTTGGTCTAGTGGTCACAAGCGCCGCTGCCGTACATAAGATCCTGGGTTCGATCCTCGGTTCGGGCAACGTGTTATTTTGTTGTTCCATCTGGGATTTCTCAATAACAGCCTGGGGCCTAGACTTGTGCTCTGTTTGATGGCGATAGGTTTACCCTATAACATGGTTTTTAATCATAGCTTGCGTAGTAAATAAATAATAATATAAAAATAATGCTGGACAATCCACACAGCATCATTTTGCCAAAAGCTTAGCAGAGCTTGTGTTATGGGTACTAGATGACTGATATACTTAATACAATACATTACATAGATAGATATTTTTTATTTTACATTGCTAATACCCAGATCATACAAATATTTGTCCCAAGGCGGGAATCGAATCGTAATGTGGGTGTACTACACCATTGCTTATCCTTTCAGGGAATACAGGCTGTTATGTTGATTATAATTTGATTTGCATCATAAATATACCTTCATCAATTTTGATATTGACACCTTGAACTTATGTAATCCTCATGCATATTTCAATGTTACATCATAATGATGTATCATTGTTGTAAATATAAAAAAAACTTTTAAAGGTTAAATAATACTGCAGAGTTGTGAACTCGGCCTTGAAATTCTTAATCACATTCAACCTTTTTTTTGCGGATGAATTTTTCGATGCCCTGTATTTATTTATTTTATTTTATTTTTTCATGTATTAATAGTTATAGTGAATAGAAATAAAAAACAACAGAGTATAAAAAAACACCTTTTTTCTTCGATAAGTTTTGCGACTGGAACTCTCACGTGTCAAAAATTTAAAAATAAATAAAATGGGGGAATGAAAAACGAGTTGCAATTTGTTACGCTGAATTAGCGTAAAAAATGTAACTCGTTTAAGTTTTTAAAAACACGTCAAAATTTAATGGAAATTGGTTTATGATTCAATATGCAAGTAAATGGCCTACAGTTAGTTGTTCCGGGTCTGGTTGTTTGTGTATGTAACTTTAAATGGTTGTAAACGCAGCCACGTCACAGGAGAAATTCCTAGTGTAATGTTATACTTTTCATAATATTGTTTTAAAAACTTTTGTATATAAAATATTGAGATGAAAAACAAGCTTTTATTTATCACGGTTCAATATCATACAATTGTCTCTTTTCTCTAGTGGTCACAAGCGCTACTGCTGTGGAAGAGATCCTGGGTTCGATTCCCGAATCAGGCATAGTTTTCTAGCGTTTTCCTTTCTTTGACTGCTCAGTAGCAGCCCGAATTTGCGTTTGGTTGGTGACAAGAGTCTCGCCGCTTATTACATGGGACCTTGGGCAAAATTCTTCGGTAAATCAGTTACTCTCCGAGATATCGCCAGCAACGTCAGATCGCTGCTGGTCTCTTTCGAGGAACTCGGGTGTATCGAATAAGGTATTGTCCCACCCGTTACGCATAATACACGCAGAGTAGTGGAGTTGCGGATATCGGCCCGTCAAACAGTACAATACAATACATGGGACCTCAACATAACTGTCGAACTGTGAGTGTACTACAACGTACAACACTGCTTAACCCTTCGGAGAATACAGGTGCAATGTTTTGATGTTATGATGACATTTGGTGAAAACATATCAGCGCTTGGTAAAAGTAAAAGGTTTGAGTTAAATTGCTATTTAAAATTCCATGAACGCGGTCAGTATTAGTTGCGAATTGAATGTCAAATTCCTCAAGCAACTCCCTGAGGCAACGCTTGCTCATCAAAGTTTGGTGGATATGCACAAAATCGATCCTAAACGGGTATTAACATTATTTTATTTTATATGGAACAACAAACAATTACACAATAGATAATACAAATAAACTTAATACTCAATATCTTTATTGCGTTCCAAAATGTACATTTGTAAGTTTACATTAGCTGGCTATTATACTTAAGACTAACAATCATGTAATCCACAAAGTTATACACAACATACTGGCAGAATATTAATAACGTGCTTCAAAGTAAACTAAAAGCAACAAGTAAATACAAAAAAAAAAACAGTCATTATACATCATACATATGTCCGAGAGGAAGGAATTACTTTTGTTCTCTTCCGTTCTTCTTCTCTTTCGTGTCGCTCTTGGCAGGACGGTCGTGGTCACTTAGAGACGTCCACGTCGGCCGTAGATGCGTACACAGCTCACAGTTCATACGTTTCTTTTTCTTTAGTTTGAATGGAAATCCGTTTGTTATCAACATTTTATTCATAAGATACAGTTTATAGCCGGTTCCTCCTAAAGGAACTACGCTTGCCAAGGTTGATTCGCGGATTGGTGACTGAAACGAGACTTCGTCCGTCCCTCGGGATGCGGGTTAAGCAATTGGACACGGCTGACGATGATTTTTGGTCGTTACGGGTACTCAGAGGCCTGAATGTCTGACAAACAGTCCAGTCCAGAACTCAGTAACTGTGTTGTGGCCAGATATGTTAAAACACTGTATTTAGCTTCATTCGGTAAGACTGGAAGTCGACCCCTAGCAGTCGGGAAAATGTTAGACAGATGACGAAATCACTATAATTTGGACATCAAAAAAATTATCGACTCGGTCAGTTTTCTTTTATTTTATTTTAGACGTTTTAGTCACTCAGTGATTTAAATGCCACCCTCACTAAAAAAAACACACAATAACCTTAAAAATTATTAATGAGAGCTACCCGGTCTTTGTCCTTTGTACGTGGTTGGTATTTATCGAAATTCCAACTTTATGACGGTAGAAATAAAACTTATGTTGCAATACAGAGGTTACCAACTGTGTGTACCAGGAAAAGTATGTTATGGTCAGAAAGAGAAAATAAACTGTATTTCGAAACAATTTAAAATTACATGTCTTATTTTTTTATGATTACTTTTTTGTTTCTTGCGCAAGTTATCAATTTACTATGAATTTTGAAAGCTTCGTGACCCTCACCACAACTGTATATTATAGAAATAAAATAAATGGGAATCTTATTTGTTACTAAATGTACTGAAGCTCTATTTATTGGAGCTCCCACCATGAAGAATTAGCATTCATTACTGAAAACACTATTTCTGTAGACAAACAGTGAGGTGGATTCTTGCTACCTCTGTATTCAATTTTTATATTTTATTTATTTATTCTTAAGTGTTTTCTAACTAATTGATATTGACCATTTCGTTCTGTAATTAAGCATGCAACAACGTGCCTAAACCTTTTATTTATGTTTCTGAATATCTGCGATAGTAGTATTTAAATAATAAATCTGTTCAGACAGATTCAGACTCTGCAATCCATAGAGTGTTAGCAGTACATCAAGATAACTTAAAGCTTTGTTATTAATTTACACACACATACAAGAGACACAAGAAAGAGCTGCTGCGTGTACCTAGCTGTTGGGACTGCCCCTCACCCTTCGCATAAGCGATGCTGCTCTCTTACGTCTAATGGTTATGCCTGAAACAGCATAGACAAACAGGTAAGTAATAATTTACAAATGATACCAAATACCGTAACGAATAAAATGTGTTAACTATCTCATCATCTGCCTAGCCTTTTTCCAACTATATTTGGGGTTGGCTTCCACTCTAATCGGATGCAGCTGAATACCAGTGTTATACATAGAGCGACTGTCTATCTGACCTCCATAACCCAGTTACTGGGCAACACGATACCCCCTGGTAAGACTGGTTGTCAGACTTTCGGGCTTCTGGCTACCCGTAACGACGACTGCCAAAGATCTACAAATGAAATACTGTGTAAACTACCTATAGAAAAAAAAATACCACATCCCTCCGGGAAATACAAGAAATGGAACACCCAAGAAATCCATCCCGTCCACACTTAGTTTATGAACTTAACAGGAAAAACTACGTATAAACAGTGAATTGGGTAAATGAAACGGCGATCCATCCATCAAAGGGGTGACAAACCGTATCAGGATCGATTTGTGGCACATCGGTGTGAGACATATTGGTTTGTGTCATGCAAAGTCACGCCTGCTCGCAGTATAAACGTGCCATACTGTTGTTGGGCCGCGGACGCTAGCGAGAGTCGGTTAAATAATAAGTGACTGTAAATAAAGCTAATTCTAAAACAAAAGAATAACACAATATTCAAAATAATTACCTTTTTTTGTAACAGTATAATAGTATAGTTTTCAATGGCCATTTATAATAGGGTAGTGTCCTTAAAAAGTGTGATTGGTCCGAAAGTTGAATTACTGAAAAATACTGGACACGCATTCTTTCTTTTGTCACGTAAACCAAAAATGACGACTGTATAGTGCGTTGAAATTGCGCGTGACGTCACGCCGTGCTACACTTTTAACGTAACAGTAACGTCAAGCCCCTTCTCCTGAACTTTGATGGATATCATTGTCACTTTTTATTAATTTGAGTAAGCTAAAATACGTGTCCAATATTTAGGTAATCTAACGACGGACTAAATATACTTAATATACTCGTTTTTTACCTAAGACACATCCCTATTATTAAAAGCTTCTGAAGCTTCAAATACATCCTCACGTCAAGCATTTTAATTTTCCACTAGCCGTACCCGCGACTTCGTCCACCTGGAATTTCACAAAATGTTGTCGGTGTTATTTTTTTTCCGCAGAACTTTAATCATTCTTCTAAAATAAAAGTAAGTAAGCCTAAGTTATTCCTTAACACATCAGCTATCTGTCAGTGAAAGTCCTGTCAAATTGGTCCAGCCGTTTCGTAGATTACCTCAAACAATCAGACAGACAGACAAACAGTACCGTATAAACTTCTATTGCATTTAGTAAAAGTCTGCTCTTTTGACATACACATACACTTCAATTTTATATACGCGTCATGTTACATGTCAATAATCAATTTAATAAAATAGTGGACAGGTCTACAATTAAAAAAAAACGTCCAAAACATTATCTAACTAAATTACCTACAGGTAATTACTAAAATAAATTGATCTTTATAAACAGTAATTTCAAAGATTTAGGTCAATAAACACGACATTTCAACTTTCCACCGTGAACCAGTAATTGGGTTTTTCTATTACAAAAGAAAACCCCAGTTATAGAGGATTGGAACGTTCCCAATGAATAGGCCGGACCCCTATCCCAGCGGGACTCAATACATCGGCAAACTGCGGGTATTCGATAATATACCGCTGCGTACCCCTCCGGGAATTATCCGTGAAGATTATTATGATATAATTTGTTTAGATACTTTTTTCATAACAGATCTTTGTCAGTAAAGGGGATTTAATAAAAATGCTGGCAAGGTTCCGTTTTTAAGTGACTAGCTGTACCCCGCGGTTTTACCCGCTTCTAAAGTTCGTATCGTGATGTAAAATAGCCCATAAACTTTAGCCCTTAAGAATTGGGCTATGAAATACGCACGGCTGAGCGATCGACTGCTGCGCTGCGTGTCGTCGGTTCGATTCCCGCACGGAACAAATATTTGTATGGCCTACAGGTTTTTGTTACGGGTTTGTCTGTTCGTGTATGTGACTTTAAATGTTAGTAAACGCACCCACGACACAGGAGAATTTCCTAGTGTGGGGCAACGTTTCTTTAAGAAAGAAAATGTTTTTTTTTTTATGCTACCTGTTCGAGAGATTGGGGCTTTCAAATAAAAACAAACTAACTCCTCAGCTTTTTTTTATATTTAAAGGAAAACCCGCAGACTTAGTTAGGTAATGGCTAATCACACTAATATTGGCTGGTTGTTACTGGCTGTTAGATAATTGTTTCTATTCAATTAATGATTTTATTAATTTTAAATTTGACATTATAATATATCAATACTTTGTGTGTATGACCTTTTTTAAACATTTCATATTATGTTATTATTAAAGATTTGGCTAGACCTATTACTTTGTAAGTTATTTTTTATTATCTTATTATTAAATCAAAAGCTTGTCGGTATACATATGTGTGTACATGTTTGTTACTTCTTCGCCCTGAAACGACCGAATGGATTTGGATAAAATTTGGTTGTGAAGGTAGCTCATACCCTATATTAACACATAGGCTACTAATTATCCGGAATAAGTGTAGTGTCCCCGTGGATTCCGGATAGCAAATCGTGTCATGTTGATGTTTAAACCAGAAATCAGAAATCATTTATTTGCAAAACACGTTTTTTTTTTATTTAAACCGCGGCTAACACCGATAGGCTCAGCTAGTAAACTATAACCCGTATCATAACCGTTTATTAAAAAAAAAACATTATGGGCCTGTAAAATGTTACTAAAGCAACTTCATAAAAGCACAGAATAAGTTATAGTTGATAAAAGCCTTTACAGCAGAGAGTCGATCGCTGCGTTAACGCGATCCCACTGAAACAGTTAGAGCTTTTGCTACCAATCGTGAATCGTCTGGCGCTTGAAAACCCACGCGTTGAAAGACTATTCTTGTTTTTATAATAAAATTAACTGTATCGAGGGTCTAAGTGCACATTTCGCCAGTTATATTTAAATCTTATGTAATAGGAGTTAGACATCATGCTCAGCTAAATTGTTCAATTACCAGGTCCTGGTCAGGCGGAGTGATCTTGACTTATTCCATCGGGATCTAATCAGTAGCAGCCTTGTTGACGGCAATAGGCTCACCTCCTATTACATAAGACTTAAACATGACTGGCACATTACTGTGTAACACTTCCGCCCCAACCCTTCGGGAAATACTAATTTTGACGGCACGGTTGGCGCCGTGGCTGAGCGATTGACTGCTGCGCTTCGTGTCGCGGTTTCGAATCCCGCACGCAACAAATATTTGTATTGCCTACAGGTAGTTGTTCCGAGTCTGGCAGTTTGTGAATGTGCGTTTAAATGTTTGTAAACGCACGGGAGAAATTCCTAGTGCGGGGAAAAGTTTAAAATTAACGCGTCGTTTCAAAAATACAGCAGTGATATTGTGTAACAACAAAATAGAAGCCTTTAGCAATGACTATGCTAATAATGTTGAGCGAAGCAAATATCGACGACCATTGAAATAAAATTGGCTGAAAGCCTGGAAATGTTTCGTTGATGCGAGTTCCGGCCATCGTTCGCTTAAACATTTCACTTATAAACGTTTACATCATACGGATGGTAGGAAATGTAACAAGAATAACATAAAAAAGACTATCGGATGTTTTCAGATGAGAATATATTTACCTGTTAGGGATATCTCCTCGGAGCAATTACTTTTATGATTTCACGCGGAAATTCAAGCTCCTGAGATTTTGAAATGTAACACACTTAACATCGCGCCTGTTGTTATCGAAGGGTTAAGCTGAGGTACATCTACACGTTCCATCGCACGTTTTACCAGTTATGTTTAAGTACCATGTAATTGGGAGCGAACCTATTGTCATCAAACGGGCACTAATCCGGGCTGTAACTGAGAGATTCCAGATGGAACAGCTAAGTAACACTTTGCCTAACCCGGGCATTGAACCCAGGACCTCATGCTTAGCAGTAGTTGCAACCAACTTTTTGACGACCGTTGTGGCGCGGCGGGCGAAGGTCCGCCTGCGACGCAAGAGGTTGCGGGTTCTATTCCCGCCTTGGGAAAAATGTTTGTACGATCTACAAATATTTGTTCCGGGTGTTCTGGGTATTTCCTATGTATAATAAAAATATCTATCTATGTAATGTATTGTATTAAGTATATCAGTCATCTAGTATCCATAACACAAGCTCTGCTTAGCTTGGGACTAGATGATGCTGTGTGGATTGTCCAGCATTATTTATTTATTTTATTTATAAGTAGGAACATGACACAAAATAAAATAACTGCTTAGGAACTGGAAAAGACCGATGTTTCTTTCCTGACTATTCTGAGAAGAAACACTATGTTTCAGTGTTACTTCTCATCTCAACTCAAACTCAAAACCGTCTCTTGAACGACCAGGCATTATCTTGGTCAGATACAAATTTGGGGATCATGATTTTTGGCATATTGGTGTGTGCTAGCTAACATGTGGAAAATTATTTAATTTAATGATGTATAAAGATGATTGACATAATTATATTTTTTTTGACATATGTTGTATAGATTCAAGTTCTTCAAACCTATTGCTAGGGAGTTTGTTCCGCCACTTCTCCTTCCCAACACCAGGAAGTGGTGAAGGGTTGGCGTTTTGGGGGACTGTCTTTTGTAAACGTTTTGACGTTCAAAAAGTGCTGATTCTCAGCCTAATTTGAATAAATTAATTTTGATTTGGTTTGATTTGATTTGATCATGCAGATTAATGTCTGAGATGGTCTTTTGAGGAAAGAACCACATAGATTTGAGTGTAGCTGTCCAGTCAGTGAACGCATTTGTCAGTAATCGGGTAGCTAAACTGAGAACCTAATGTCCTTTTACTAGTAGAAAAGCATATAATACCACATCCACAGATCAGTAAAGAGGAGGATTCATCTAATGATGGGTGCTGTGCAACTAATTTTAATGTTTTTTAACTAATTTTAAGTCTTTATTGTTATTATATATCATACTTATTTTATCATCAAAGTAATTACGCAGTTATATTATTTATTCATAGTAAATAAAAGCAACTGCCTAGTTGGTCTACTGGTCGCAGGTACTCCTGCTGAGCGTGAGGTTCTAGTTTTGATTACCTGGTCGGCCAACGTGTAATTGGATTTTTCATCTGGGATTTCTTAGTGGCAGCCCGGTTGACGGCAATAGGCTCGCACCCTATTACATGGG
The DNA here is from genome assembly GCA_905147745.2 of Phlogophora meticulosa. NCBI lineage: Eukaryota > Metazoa > Arthropoda > Insecta > Lepidoptera > Noctuidae > Phlogophora > Phlogophora meticulosa. Next base: position 5,370,316 of record LR990523.1, read on the forward strand.
ACTAAATAAATAACTAGCTAAATGTCGGGCTAATAATAATAGGTACACTTCTGCCTAGCCCTTTCGGGTATACAGTCGTGAGGTTATCCATGTTTTTTTTTTTTAAATAACCCCACGCATACTTTATATACGCGGTATGCTTTCTCCTTATTTGTTTCTTGCTAACGCAACACTGATTTTCCGCGTTTTTGAGTTTGTGTTTTGGACACCTGCCTACTTTCCACCACGATTTAGTATGGCTAGCAAGAGCTTCCATTTTCAATTTAAATGCTTCATAAATAGTTCAGGTGAGCGTCTAAAATATTCGAGTTATTCTTTAATTACTTCGTTTATTAATACTTTCCTTTGTGGTAACAATTAGGACAGGAATTTATCGGAATATTATGGTCGTGAGCAATCTTGTTTCCTACCCTGTTGAACTAACTTTTAACGGAATGAGTGTGCCTAGCAGTAATATTTGACGTAAATATAGCGTCAATTCGAACGGTTTTAAAATTGTTAATACAACTATCCTATACATTGAGGTTTAACTGTATGAGGCAAGGACAATTAGCATCACCTATAGACATGAATGAAGTCTTAAAAAATACATTAATTTTATATTGGAAACAGAATCAGAATCATTTATTTATTAAACATAGATATCAACATTAAGGATCTTATAAATAGTAAAGGTTCTTGCTATGTTTTGTCGTTACTGACATACAAATGAGAATGGAAAAAACCAATTAAAATTACAAATAAAAGCATTAAAAATATAACACACGGCAATTAAAATAAAATGTATTTTCAATTTGAACATCGATCGATTTGACGTTACGTTTACGTCAAACATTCAAGCTAGACACAGTGGTTGATTGTTAATCTTTATGATTTGGTGTTTTACAAAACATTCTGTCATTTTTTTATTTATTTTCTTTGTTCTGATGTTTTACAAGGATCTATTCCAGATTTTTTTTTTTTTTTTAAACATTGCCCCACACTAGGAATTTCTCCTGTATCGTGGGTGCGTTTACAAACATTTAAACTCACATACACAAACAGCCAGACCCGGAACAACTACCTGTAGGTCATACAAATATTTGTTCCGTGTGGGGATCGAACCCACAACACGCGGCGCAGCAGCCGATGGATCAACCACCTCGCCAACCGTGTAGTCAAATCTATATTTTCAAATCAGATTCAAATCTATATTTCTAATTGATATTATTCCCACTGGCCTATTCCACAATGACTAGTATCTACTATGAAAAAAACCTAAAATCGTTGAAATTAAGTTATCCAAGAACACATACAGTGCATATTTGGACATTAAATAGCAAAGTTTGGATTTATGAGCTTTTATGGATCGCGATTTTAATAATGTTATAAATATTTACTGAAATAATAATTATTGACAGGCTGACCGATGTTTGATCTGTTTTACCTACCTAACACCTTGATGGGAAAACCTCAATTGCCGGGAGCTATATAAACCTTCTGAGACCTTTGTCTAACCATCTGAGAGGCTTCCCGAGGTGACCGACTTAGAAATATCTTAATAGACTTCGAACCCAAGTCAGCCGGAGATAGGCGCAGTCGCAGATAAAGACCAGGGGGTGGGGGGGGGGTCATGGTTTTCAACAGTAAAATAAGGTTCAGTACATAAAAACTTATTGCAAAAACTGAGATATCACAACGACATTGGGCAAGATCCCTACGAGCCCGACACGAACAAAGAAAGATTCTATAAATCACTTGAACACCTGATGATCTGATGACTGTGCCAGTAAGCGGAGTTCGCGTGCCTGAACTTATTCTTGAGTCTTAAGACTTAATAGAGCGTAGTAGCCTCACAACACATATAAATATAAATCCATCTTTACCTAACTGTCGCATTGCAACATTATTGCAGTTTAAAACCTAATTCCGTACTTACATATCTCGCATGAAATTATTTCCGTGCGCTCGGAAATAAAATGATTTCCGGCTGAAGTAGCGCTGAAGCCGTTACTACCGGTGTTTGTAAACTAGAGCTGTAAAGTGAATGTTATATAATGTTTGGGACTGTATAATAACACTATTGACTACCTCGCTTGTTAGTGGGCGTAAGCGCTACCGGTGAACACGAGGTCCTGGAAACGATTCCCGGGTCGAGCAAAGTTTCATTGAGTTTTCCCATTTGAATTGTGTCCGCAGCAGTCTGGAGTTTGGATTTGGTTCTGGGTGGATGGTAAATAAATAATAAATAACGCTGGACAAACCACACAGCATCATCTAGCCCCAAGCTAAGCAGAGCTTGTGTTGTGGGTACTAGATGACTGATACTCGTACACTTAATACAATACATTATAGATAGATATTTTTTATTATACATAGCAAACACCCAGAACACCTGGAAAAAATCTTTGTAGATCGTACAAACATTTGTCCCAAGACGGGAATCGGCCCCGTCGTAGGCGGACCTTCGCCCACCGCGCCACATAGGTCGTCGGTAATAAGATCCGTCGCCCGCCATCATATTGGAATTTAACAGATCTGGATCTCCCAGGATCACCTAGGATAGGATAGGGTTCCTAGTTGACCTAGAAACATGAAATTCGACAAGAAGCAAGGTCCCACAGCACAAGTAAAGGAAGAAGTCAGCATATTGTATATTTGTGGTTTTTTTACATTAAACAATGTTAATTTATAATGTTAATTATTTAGGTGAAAGTAGCTGAACAATAACCTAACGTTAGTTTTGAACCGAGCTTGGAGCGAGTCAGACACGCACTTGACTGGTTTTTGTTCAATAAGAAAAAAAGGTTTAAAAACCCATAACTAAGTCAGCATTAAGTAAAGAACAAGTGCTTACAACAACCCAAAGTAAATGACTAAAATCATGATTTCAAGTAAATACATATCTACATAAACTCACGATTTTTCCCATGGGGCAGGCAAAAACTACAGAACACCACCTTCTACGATCCTTACATACTCCTTTGGCATCGCTTACGTTCATACATCTAGTTATACACGTTGCGAATACTACGCACCTGACCTTTTCTTACCACTAAATTATTTCAGATGTTTTTCATAATTCATAAACCACTTTTCCAAACTTACAAAGTTGCAAAGATTACATACAAAAAACATCAAAAGGTCAGACCCTTCGATATTTTTGTTTATCGTAATATGTCACAAACTAAAAATATCATTTGAAGTAACGCTTCCTATTTTCACGGAAACTCTGAAAGAAACGAATACCATAACATTAGAAGTTTATGTTCAATAAATAACAGGAGTTTACCTTGCCTAATTGATTGATGGATAGCTTTTGTGTGGCGTTCTTCGTGAACGCACCCTACCGCATATGGGAGGAGTTGCGGGAGCGCGCTTTAATCATCTTAAAAGAAAAGTTCATGCTACGAATCGTATCTTTGTCATGGAGGTAGTTCTAATTGGTACATCTCCCGCTTGGACCAACAGACATAGGGGAGAAAGCCGTGGTCGAGTGTTAGGTGACTAGGGCTTCCAGCACTCTACAGTCTACACACTCCAGACTACAGCGACGCATTAGTCCGTCCGGACTTTTGGCAGGCTGAATTATTCGGCCGCTAAAATAGTGTATAATTAAAAAAAAATGTTTAAGTTTAAGCAATCTACGGGCCTGTGTTGCCTGAAAACAAATGAACTGTTATAATTATTGCTGCAAGCTAAAGAACAGTTTTTTTTTTAAACAAAGTCCTACTTCCCCCTCATCCATATCCTACAAAGCATCTGAGCTGCGTAAAAGCTCGGCCGTAGGATACAAGACGTAACGTTGCATAATATGGCGCGTGTTCAGCCAAAGTATTCGTTATGGTATTTGCTACACCTAGCCAACGGGGGCATACGTTTTTCGATATGACGCCGAACGTCAGGTGTTCATCTCGTGACCTAGTTATCAAATTCTATTTTAAAACAACAGCTTTAAGTTTCAAACGGGAGTGTGATCGTGGTTGGCGCTTGTGCCGTTACACTTGTGGGATGTCGGGAGCCCTCCCTCTAGGAGAGAGCGTTGCCGGCGGCGGAGAGCACTTGAGACTCTGGCGAGGTGATCCGAGTGGCGATATTCGCGAGTTGGGGGGTTCGCTCGCTGCATCCCTCTTGCTCGCGGACGCGGCCCGGCGCGGCGGCGGCGGGAGGCACCCGCACCGGCCCGGCGTCACTCACATCGTTTCGGTCTCCCCGATCGTGTGTCCGATCCTCTCCTACCCGCGACGTACGATCACTCCGAAATCTACCGGTACTAAGTCGAGCGCGCCGCGTCTGACTTTTATCTAAAAAACATATCCCTAGAAATTATCCTCCGCGGTCCCATCACCAGCTCTCCGGACTACGGTCAGTAAAGTTTCATTTAATTATTAAGTTTTTGTTTTGAACTTTTCATAGTGATTTTAAACAGCCGTTATATTTAAGACTAAACACGTGGTTAGTTGGCATTGTAGAATTCTTTAAGTCGGTGCAAGTAAAGGATTGTTTGGATTGTGGTAAAGAAAAATCGTCCCTATAGAAAAGCGGCCGGCCCCGCGTCGCCCGGTCTCATTTGCATCTGTCAAGCACTAGGTGAGTACCTGCTGCGTCTGCTTTTTAAAATCCTTCTGGTTTTTTTAAGGGTCCTCGAGGAGATCTTTCTTGGATAGCTTTAATCTTGACACAGCGTGATTGCTAAACAAACGGAGGGTAGTAACTTTAATTATTTTCTCATCGTTCTAATTATCTTGCGGTGGGCAATCTGGTGAAATTAAAATTTGAGATAAATCTGCACCTGTGAGGAATTCTTCGTTTCAAAGTGGATCTTTAATTATGTGTTGGCATTTTAAAGATCTACTAATTACTTACGCTATTTATGTTTGTCTATAATGTTAACTATTTCCGTCTTCGTCGTCGGTTGGATATTTTTCTTCGTGACGTATTTTGTTCTTATGTATTTCAGAACAATTCGTGCCTGAAGTTTTACCTAGAAACAGCAATGTAATTATTTTTATTGTAAATCGATGACAGTAATTTATTGGCATCTTTATTTCAACAACGTTAATTTGGAATACATACCTAATTCGTTCCACATTAAACTTTAGTTTCCAATTTGTTATACAAAACGCTATAAATTGCGTAAAAGCGCGCGAAAGGGATAAGATTATTGCGGAAGTTTGAAACTTTCCTCTAATTTGGGTACAAACTAGTCGAAGCAACTATTAATTAAAAGGTAATAAATTACGACTGAACAACTTTCTGTAACAATTCCATTTGGAATATTATTATACGAATATTTTATTAAGAAAAAGTTTTGTTGACCTTAGCTCCATTTTAATTTTCTTTTCTCTTTGAATACGTACCCAGTAATGTACTTAGTAGAAGGTAGTGAAATTGTTCGTAATTTAAATATTTTAAAATGAGAACAATTTATTTCACTGTAGCTAAACAGTTTTTACTTTAAATATTTTAAAATAAGAACAATTTAGCTTCCTTTACTTTCTTTAGCAACAATGGTAATATTTGTCATCTAATCCGCGTACTTTTGTGGCTAAGATATTATAATGCGGAAGGGGTTTTAAGTCTGAGAGTTACTGTTTCATGTGGTTACCTGGCTCGGGTGGCTCGCGTGGCTCATACATGACCGTAAACTGATCTCTTTTATACTAGTATTATGGGCGGGTCATTGAACACCATAATGTAGACACCCTTGTAAATTCTGTGGGTTTTCTATTTCATACATTTATGAATGGTTGGTTTTTTTTCGCATATTGTTCACAGCTGTCTACATAATATCCTAATTATAAAAAAAGACTAGGTACCTACTTACATATTTGACAAAATTAAATAGAAAATCCAAAATTATTATATTATAAATATTTAAAGCTTATAAGTTTAATCTCCGAAACAGCTCTTCGAATTTTAAAAATTCTTTCCCTAATGGAAACCTATATCTACTATTGCTGAGTGCTATAGATGCTTTATAGTATAGTTGAATTCAACGCGGAAGAAGTCACTAGTGCTAGTGTAGTAATAAATTGGACGTCTGAGATACTGGCCTGTAAAGCTTATTAAACTTACGTTGAAAATATTTTCATTCAGAAAAATAAATTACCTAAACACTTAAAAATAAAGTAATAGGTGAAAAATAAATTATACCCCATTTTCTAAACTTAAGGGTGGATTATTTTTTCGATTTCAAACGGGGTCAACATTGACGTATGTCATATCCAATAAAAAAAATCATCGAAATCGGATTACACCGTAAAAAGAAAAAATAAGATATACTTTTCGAATGGAGAATCTCCTTCCTTTTTTTAAAGTAATAGTTACTTGTAAGAAACAACGTACAAATTATTTAAAATAATAATAATAAAAAAATCACCACAAGCCTAACTTTACAAATGGCCTCATCGGTAAAAACATAGAAGGCTTTTAAAACTTAGGTCAATATTTTATATATAACTCAGACATTTAGTCTGAGTTATATATAAAATATTGACCGTGGGGTGTATGTTCCTGTGTCTAAGGAGTCTGTAATGAGGACGACAGTTCCAGATATAAATAAAAGTTCTATTGTAATAAAACCTGAGCTGAGCATATTTTCTCTCCATTCTCAGAGATGAAATACACCTAGATACATATCTGGGATCATACAATATTGTCAAGGGTATTAAGATAAACTCATTGAGATAAAAAGTTATCCCATTGAGTTTGTTTCATTCTGCCGGCACGTCATTATTGTAATGGACCTTAATGGAAATTGATGAGACTCTCATTCAATTAGTTTCCACAAATTTATATATCTCTCGTTTTTGTTTTGTTACTCAACATTTTTTTTCTTCTTTTGTTTAATTTACATACAAAAATAAACATTACATTTAAAGTACACTACTTTTTTGCTACGTTATCGTGTAAAAATAATGTATTTCCAGTTTTTTTTTTCAAACATAAATAACATGATTCCATAACTCCGAACCAAACCTCGTCAACTCTGACAAAAACACCGGAAATTATCTTCAAAACCATTCTTTGACACTTTATCTCCATCCGGAAAATCGAGGAAAATTCAACTCTGCCAGAAACACGTTCGTAACATATTAAAAATAAATTCGGCTTGTCGGTAAAACGTCAGCTAAACAAACCACATAAATATTAACTGCACGTTGAAAAAACAACAAAAACGTACCACAAACGTCAACAAAGTTATTTATTTGTGCAAATAAAATAAATACATCGCTAACTTTCCCCCTTTTCGGCTCTTTAAAGGCTAAATTATATACACTTGGGGTGCAAAAATGGAGACGTATGCCACTGTAGGGACCTGGGAGTTATAGTAGGCGACCTACATGGCTAGAAAGTGCTACTCTATTCATATTTTATATTCCATTACATGAGACTGTGGGTTATTGAAAAGGTGGCTACATGTGCCCGCAATTTTTACAAAACATTCTTCGATACAATCTGTAGAGGCTTGGGAGAAAAAATACAAGTTCATGACATAGGTTTTTCTCGGACGTGGGAACGGTTGGAGATGGAGGCAGTGATGTATAACTAACACTGTAATGGTATTTACGTTAACGGCTCCAGGACTTATGTGTAGTGTTAGTGGATTACTGTTGGTGATGTGTTTATTGGGTTCTGATGAATTATTAGGTACTGAACCTTTTTTTTTTGTTGAATTTTCGTCTCTCATGCTCGAGGTTGTTTGTTCAAATCTAGGAAGTAACTATGTGTCTTTTTCAATTTAGAATAATATGTGTTTTCTACTGCGTTGTGTGTGTCGCTGTCAATGATGTATTTATATATACTTGACATGAAGAAAACCATCGTGAGGAAACATGGACTTAGTATTGAATATATAAAAAAAAACTGCTAGCTGCATCTGGTAAGGCTCGACACCGCCTCTAACATAATTGAGAATAGGTGCGGATGGTGATGATAATATCATCATTCTCTTGCCCTTATCCCAATTTATTTGGGGTCGGCGCAGCAAGTCTTCTTCTTCCGTACATCTCTATTTGCCGTCATCTCAGAAGTCACCTCTTTCTTAGTCATATCATCTTTCACACAATCCATCCATCGTTTCCTAGGTCTTCCTCTACTCTTGTAATCCTCTACATTCATACTGATGATGATGATGATAATTCAAAATAAAACATGATTTTAATGGATTCTGTCTTTTTGAAGCCCTTTAAACTTAACGTCCGCTAAAAGGGGAATCCCCAACTCATGCATACAAAATACTGTCTTTACTTTCTGTTATCACAAGAAATGTAATACTTAGTTCCTCACAATTTTATACCGTTAATAATAATTTATTGTGACATATTTTATATTACGTAATTACAGTTGCCACCTTAACTTTTAAGTAAGATAATACCCTGTCTGGAATAATGGCCTTCAAAGGCTCTTTGAGACGATGTCACTTAAATTTTGTTTCCCTTGATAATAAGGAAACCAGTGCGTTATCTTGAGACGCAAAATGTTTCAAATATAAGATATTTGTCCAACAAAGAAGTATCATAGAAATAATAGGCAAAGAATGCATAGAAAGAGGAAGTCTGATTTTTTTCCTAAGTGGTTAAAAAAGGAAGTAAGAAAAATCAGGAACATAAAAACAGTTCTCCTTTGTCACTGACTAAAGGGGAAGACACAACATTGATTTTATTTAAAGTTACCCTAGGCGCACCGTAACAATGACAAACGCAGTAAAAACCTTTACAATGGTTACTTAAAACTGACATAACTTTGAGAGAATAACTATCACAAATGCACCTATAACTTTACAGGTAGCTGTTTTCTCGTGTCTCTCATTATGATTCAATTAATTGTTCTGTTTGAGAAAGAATAGTCTTAAGCTAATATCTAAAGTGTAATTTAAAAGCATTGACACTAGTATACAGTGTGAAAATTTAACTGGTTATGTTTGCATGATTATCACATAAAACGGATAAACAGCTATAGGAAAAAAATTCAAACAGATAAATCATGCCCTAGATTAAAACATTAAATTCTATTTCAGCGTTTACATTAAGAAGTTCCTCAAGGATGCTTCTGAACCCGCGGGCAATAGCCAGTTAAAATAAATAAAATTCACGGTAACTACCGGCAATATCTTGCTTGAGGCTACACGATGACGACATCAAATGAATTGCTCAAAGAATAGCGAACTTCTAGTAAAGGAATTATCTACATCCCTTTGTTATAGACATAAGCTTTTGCTTGTTTTCTCTCTGATCTTTGTGCAGAAGAAAAACACAAAGTGTGCCCGTTGCTTTATTCCCACGCAGTGTTCAACCAAGGAAAGGGCTATTCCAATATTAGATGATGACGGTTTGATCTACTGAATCAGCTAAGTACTGTGGCCCGCTGCTAGGATAGAAGATCACGAAGAGTTATCTACGGAATACAGATTGAATTTAACTCTTTTGTACTCAAAAAATTGCTGTGAACATTTATTACTTTACTTTCACCAGTATTTCACCAGTTATGTTTAAGTCCAAGAAGAGGATGAGCTTATTGCCGTCAACAGAGCCCAAATCCAGACTCCGGGATACTACTGAGATATTACAGATAGAGAAACCCAATGATACTTTCCTTGACCTGAGAATTGGACCCAGAACCTTATTTTTAGCAAGAGCGCTTTCAACAACTAGATAAGCGAGGCAGTTACTTACTACATACAGATAAAAAAGGGCAGAATTGATATGGTATTGAAAAAAACACTATTAAAATGGAGTTCAAAACTTTGACTACCGTAAAACAGGGTGAATAGAAACTATATAGTTTAGTAGAAATAAAACTTTGAAGAGCATTTTTGCGTTAGTTTAAAATTGTTTGTTACTACAAAGACTCTTATTTTTTTTAAGGAATTGAAATGATTAATATCAACACCTTGTCAGTAATTAACCTTGTCAGTAATTAATAATGTTGAATCAACTTGGAAGATGGGTAGGCCTTTGGTGTGGGATGCAACATGTGTCGACACCCTTGCGCCATCCCATCTTCTTAGTACGGTGGATTGTGCAGGTGCGGCTGCTGCAGGTGCAGAAAACCTCAAACGGCGAAAATACAACAACCTAACTGGAAGTTATATGTTTGAGCCGTTTGGGGTTGAAACACTAGGGCCATGGGGTCTGTGTGCCCATTTAGTTTTTCGAGAAATCGCGAAACGTTTGGTCGACTCTTCACGTGACCAGAGGGCTGTCCTTTTATTGGCCAAAGAATCAGCATTGCCATTCAACGTGGCAATGCTGCCAGCCTTCTGGGCACTTTTCCCGTTGACAACGATGCGGATGAATTTTTTGATGCCCTATGATTATTTATTTTATTTTATTTCTTCATATATTAATAAATCAACGATTAAATCTCATTTAAAGCTTTGTTTCGATTCAACCCGGCTTTTCGATTCACCCCGTTTTATTGTATACGTTGGAACACGGAAAAGCAATGAACGACATGACAAAGTTATTACAAAGGGAAATAAAGAAAACTGTATTCCCTTAAAGGTCACTTTAATAAACTTGCAGTAATGTCAGGGCCTAAGACACCGGTGTGGCGAGTCCAGTGCGCCAGTGAAACTCACTACCGCGAAACGAAAGCCGCAATGGATGTTAGATTAGTTTTTACTATGCAACGTGTCGCTAAGCACTTGTAACGACAGCAAAAACAAAAAGAAACAAAAACAAAAGAAAAATCTTTAGGATTTAAAATCCTAAAGATTTTTCTTTTCCGTTGTATAATGTTTTAAAAGATTGATAGAATACTGCTTAAAAGGGGATCTCCTTTTCAATTATTGTTACTGTAATATGTGTATGAAATAATTTTTGTTTTTCTGACTTATTCTTTTTTTATAAAAGACATTCAACTTCTTAAAGACACCAGTTTTTTTCTAAAAAGTTCAAACTTATTATAGATCTCCGCGCGGTAACCTGCGCGGAGATCTGTATGTCTGATGTACCAAATGAAAATTAATCACGTAATGCGGGCCAGTAATCGAAGAGGAACCAGCGTATACATTTATAAAAAAAATAAGTCGCCGAATGTAAAACTCCCTCTATCTTTAGAAGTCGGTCAAAAATAGAGTTTCTAAAAAACCTTGGGAAATATCTGCTAGGTAAATAATATTAAATTCACCTTCACAGCTTTTAGCGTAGCCTGATCACTTTCCTTGCTTACCTTTAACATGAAATGTGTTAACTTCGTCAAGGTGAAACTTTTTATTTTGATAGGATAATCATTTTTCCTCGACATCAAAAAAGAACACAATTAAAAAAAATATATCTTAAATAATATGGAGCGAGAGTGGAAAATATGATAGATTTATTTTTTAAATCCCGGAAAGGCTTTATGGAAAATGCATACTTAATAACACAAATACGATAGGCTATTATGGATTCTGAACCGCCATCCTAAGCGTAAAATAATTGGGGGCGTAATATTATATCCACCCCAAATTGAAAAATGGGATAAACATTGTTTTCCTTTATCTGATCAATTTGAAAAGCTCGTGATCGCTTTGAGATACTAGATATTCATGCGTATTTAATTATCATAGACACGCTTATTGTTTATACCTACAAGTTTTAACAAACCTATTTATCTAATGGAACACATTAGAACAGAGAGGCACGCCATAAAATAAGAATTTCCATTCGATCTGAGTTCAAAGCGAGTTGTAAAATCGATTTTATTGCTTTCACATCATAAAGCCCCGAACGCATTTTTACATCGATAGTACCTAGATACCCTCTTCCTTCGTTATAGTACTTATAAAATACTGAGCAAGTTTCGTTGTTATCATGAACCACCCAGTGTTTTACGCGCCATTTTATGGTATAAAGCAAGACCACAGTAGCTTCTGCGTTGTTTTTTAAATATTTTAATAAATGTAAGTGATGTTGAAAGGAGATGTGTGGGGCGCGAAAAAGTAATGAAAAGAATAATCTCATGGTCGTAAAATTAGGTTTTGTTACTCTTGGTTGTATTGGTTTTGACTTTTCTACATGAAAGCTTGAAAGTAGGTAAATTTCCATTAATGAAAAACAGGCTAAATCGAATCTAAAGCGAGTCGGATAAGACTCATTCGCCAAAGTTTTCGTACCTTGGAAGAGAGATTCATTTTTGCATTTTAAAATTTTAAAACATATTTTTTGAGACTACCAAACCAAATTACAGTAAAAATACCGACTTAGACACATCTTTTACTCTATCAACATAAACCTTTCGCTTAGCTACCACGCGATCGTGACAGACGAAGTCACACCATAAACGTACCTTTTTATCATTTCGGCAAGAAATCTTGAACAATCTAAAGAGACTAGAAAAGTATTTAAAAATAAAAGTCATGTCTGATTGATTTTGCCATCCGTACATAACTGCGCTCGCGACTAACGTAGGTGCACGATAGTGTCAACAACCTGACAGATCTTAGCGCAGTCTTCCTGAACAGGTTCCCCAGGAGTACGTAATCCTTTTGAATAGGGCTTATGTCGTGTAACGTCATGCTGATAATACACTTAACTATTTTATTAGCTCCGGATTCCTACGTGCTGGTATCCGGTAATTATGTTCGGGTATTTGCAATGCAGAGGGATTCCTGCTAGATATTGTTATTAAGATAGTAGGTAGATACTATAAAGGCACTATAGTTGATGAAAGGAGGTTGATCTGGTGCGTAATGTTGTCATCCTAAGACTTCGACGACCTAAAATTATTCTTTGTTCTACCTGAACTATTAGTATTAGTACATTCAAAATAAATAATCCGCGAATTAATTTCTAAATTTCATATCATACTTTTCACTTAATATTAGGTCTTTACCTATGAAATTGCCGTTCTGCAGTACTGGCCATTTCAAATCAAAATATTTTTTGTTTGGCTAAGAATTCTAATTTCAAATTAATTTTATTTTAAAAACATGGATTTTTTTTTCCAAAAGTAGTCATTTGTTTATTGATTAGTGTTACATTTTCATCGCATTTAAATCTTTTTCGTCATCATGGATACGTTAAAAATTCGAGTAATTATGGAATATGAGTACCGTCGTGGCAGCAACGCGGCACAAGCGGCACGCAACATCAACGACGTTTACGGAGCTAACACTACAAACCAACGCACTACCTGTTATTGGTTTGCTCGCTTCCGTTCTGGAAATTTCGACCTGAAAAATGAACCTCGCGGTCGTCCGAAGACTTTGGTCGACAATGACGAATTAAAGGCGATTGTGGAAGCTGATGATACACAATCTACGGCTGAATTAGCAGTAGCTTTCGACGTTAGCGTCAAAACAATATTGGTCCATTTGCGTCAAATTGGCAAGGTAAAAAAGCTTGACAAATGGGTGCCCCACGAACTCAATGATCGCCAGCGCGAAGTACGCGTCGAGACGTGCCTTGCACTGCTCAACAGACACACAAATGAAGGAATTTTGAACCGCATTGTTACCTGCGATGAAAAATGGATTCTGTTTGATAACCGCAAGCGCTCAGCAAGTTGATTGGATCCTGGTTCAGCACCTAAACAATGCCCTAAACGAAAACTTACCCCAAGAAAAGTGATGGTCACTGTTTGGTGGTCTAGCGCCGGTGTGATTCAACACAGCTTCTTACCAAACGGGGTGAGCATTACTGCAGATGTGTACTGTGAAGAATTGAACACAATGATGGAGAAGCTGGCACATCTCCAACCAGCATTGGTCAATCGCTCGTCTCCGCTGCTCCTGCACGACAACGCGCGACCTCATACTGCACAGCAGACGGTCTCCAAGTTGCAAGAACTGGGGTTGGAAGCTCTCCGTCATCCGCCCTACTCACCAGACCTTGCGCCTACAGACTACTACTTTTTCCAGAATTTGGATAACTTCTTGGCGGGAAAAAAATTCAATACCCGAGAGGCAGTACAAAATGCCTTTGAAGAATTTGTTGCCTCCCGTCCAGCGTCTTTAAGAAGGGCATCAATAAACTGCCACTGCGTTGGCAAAGATGCATTGATTGCATGGGTGATTACTTCGATTAATACAAATAAAAAATACATGAAAAAAATTCATTTAAATTTTTTCATACAAAACGGCAATTTCATAGGTAAAGACCTATTATTTACTCAGTCGCGACGACATAAAATGGAAAAAATAATTTAACGACTTCTTTTTCATTCTGATAACATTAACTGTCAAACTAGTGTAACTAGCCAGTAATAGAGTCGCGCAGCGCTTTCGAGCGCTTAAGCGTAACATGAACCTTTTGGCACTTACTAACTAACTAAAATGTAATCCATAATGAAAGCGCTGAAAGTGCTTAGTTTATCATTATTTTAGTATTCTTTTCAATGTGTCGCCGCAAAGTAAAGTCAACTTTAAAATCGTGATAGAGGCTTTGAAACTACATACATCTAATACCTTGAAATAAGCAATTCTTGTATATATGCATGTACATATATATAAGCTGAATCTCGGAAACGGCACCAACAATTTTCATGAAATTAAATATGCAGGGAGTTTCAGGAGCGATAAATCGATCTAGCTAGGTTTCATTTTTAGAAAACGTCATCTTATCCGAGCAAAGCAGGTACTAATTATAACATGTGAATCATAAAATAACTTAGGAATTATCTTACAGTTTTGATGGGATAAATGAGAGAGTAATCGTTTCATATTACGATATTACAAGAAACTACAGTACGACTTTTTAATTACAGTAACTTGACAGGATCTCATGTCACCTAAGACACTAAAACATGAAAAAACACTGGTGTGCCGTAAATAAAATAACCTCCAAACTAAATTCTAATACAGTTCAGTACAGTACCTTGCTGGTTATTTTAATAATGTACTAACATAATGAATTTTTCAGCGTTTCATGTGACATAAGTTCTGTCAACTTACTCCATCGAATTAAAAGTCGTACTTAAGCAACTGGATGAGCCTATTATTTAACCTCTTTGTAATGACAACGGGATAATGTAACTAAACCATAAATAAATATTCGCTGAAGTACCGCGGCATAGATAGCAGAGTCCTCTTGTCTAAAAATATACTGCCATCTGCGAATTGTGGTTAAAATAGAATCTAATAGGTAGAATTTCTTAGTATAAATGGAGCCCCATTATTCAACAATACACATGAAGTTTCCTTACTAATATAATAACGGCATAATACTGACATGGTATGCACAATTAGTGACGTTGACGGCTCAATGTCTGTGCATATATCTACGAATAGGTAAACCAATAGCTGCATAAATGAAATAGATATGAGGTTATATGTAGGTACTCGTACTATGACTAGATATTCTGAACCTTAGACTGAGACCGCAGATCACGACTGTGTCAACAGAGTAAAAAAAATAGTAGGTTAACGGTTCTTGTCGCCACTTTGCGGTTGTACTTGAGGTTAAGATAAATATTGTTTCTTGGTGTACTGTCATTGAAATGATTTGCATGTATTATCAATACAATTATTTGTTACCAGCACTTCGCCCGCGACTCCATCCGTGTGGTATTTTATTTGAACTTTAACATTCCTTCCATCGTTTTGAAAGCATAGTTTTAAAAATAAAAATAGCATATGTCGTCTTGCGCATAATGTAGCTGTATATATGAGATAACTTTAAAGTCGGTCTAGTCAATTTTTGAGTTTATCCATAACAAACAAACATACAAACAATCACATCTTTTTACGATATTAGTTTAGACATTCTAATATTCAGATACATTGACTGTCAAGGTTAAAATATTGATGTCAATCTTTGGTTGTTTTTTTTTCACCACTCATTTGAATAGTCCTTAAATCGTGAACATGCTGTATACACCTAAGATTGTACTCAGCATCATAAGAAGCCAAGCAGTAGGATTTTGACAAACTGAAATAATTTATACTGTGGCTGACAATAGCATTGTCATCCACAGACAATTTAAAAGAATGCGGAGAGATCGATACGACAATTATTTGAGGTTCTTGTATATACAAGAACCTCAAATAATTGTCGTATCGATGTCTCAGTAGAATGTCAAACTCTTGTGTGCAGACTAGGAATGCTATTATATAATAGCATTCCTAATATGCACACAAGAGTTTAATCAAATATATTCAATAGTTTAGTTAATATAATCAGTCAAAGATCAGCAGCACCCAGATTCAACTATTTGGTTTTTTTCTGTTAACATACGTGTTTTTTTTATATATTCCATAACTCTGGGGTTATATTCTATAAGTAAAAATAATGCAATAACTCCCAGAATATGTGGTCCAAAAATGCGTAGTTTCGAAGATATCATGTGTGACTCTCGATGTGTGTATGTAGGTACGAGTATCTATGTTACGTTGATAAAATATACAAGTAATTCATTTTCATTGTAACAAATCATTCATATTTAAAGCTAAGACAATGCGACGTTGTCATATTTCACGTAAGGGTGTTTTACATTAATAATCGTGACTTCGAATTATTTTGTTTGAAAAATGAGCACGAAAAAAATTGAAATTTGAATTTTTTGATGCCAGTTGATTTTTTGATAACAGAGTAGTATCTTCAAAAATTCTGTTTGATCTGAAAGTTGGATTACTCAAAAATACTGAACTAAAAAAAACTAAACTCGTATTTTTTCTTTTGTCATGTACATGTGTCGTGACGTCACACCGTGCTACACTTTTAACGTGTCAGTGTTGTCACAAGCCCCTTCTCCTGAACTTTGATGTGCTGTATAATTGTCACTTTTTATTGATTTGAGTATTCAAAAAATACGTGTCCAATATTTTTTGGTAATCTTACTGACGGACTTAATAGACTTAATATATTTTCACGTAGGACACATCCCTATTGTGGTCTCATTAATACACTAGAGTTATGGGATATGAAAAAAAACACCGTGTATTATATATTTGATGGTTTTACTTTACTCATACGAACTAGTGTTGCCAATATTTTAATTTATTGACGTATTTGTTGTTACCACATAGTATAATGGATTTGATAATTTAATTTAAACTACAGCTAACAGAGAAAGCATAAACTGCTGGTACCTACCTCCTGAAGTGTAGATGCCCCGTGTGAGCATGTTTATGTAACTAATTTAATTACTAGCGTATAACATCGCTGGCTATTGTAATTGGATTATATATTATGTATTTGTGTATTCCAGTTGTTCTAACGTATGTATGTCATAATCCGAATAGCAACTGTCGTGAAACGGAATGTCTTTGACTGTTTGTGCTGAGGTGTAGTTTAATATATTGTCTACTAGCTGGTGTGTGTGACTTCGACCTAGTGGAATTTAACAGAATTATATGGGTTTTAATTTTTTGTGCGGCACTTATACTTTTTCTGGAATAAGATACTCTAAGCACCTTGTACCATAAGCTATCTGAAAGTTTAAGTCCCGTCTAAATCGATCCTGCTGTTTTGGAGATTAGCCAATACATACAGACGGACTGACAAACATTTAAAAAAATGTTTTTTAGTAAAGCTACCATATATTTTGACATTAAAACAGACACCTCATACTTTAATTGTGTAAATGTGTTACTTACACAAAATCCAAAATCGATATAATTGTCAAATTGGGCTACAATTTAACAATAATATCGTTTCAAAAGCGCTATGTTCGTAAAAAAATAAAACTTCTGTCAATACTTTAGGAAAAAATCTCTTTTGAATAATTTTGTGTAAGTGCAATATTTATACTCGTGACTATACTACCTAATTCGAAGCCTGGACCCGGCAAGGTGTGCCCTCAGTGTGTAGTCGTTTAGTTTCAAGTTTTTTGCCCTGTCTGGAGGCCTTAATTTTTAAATTCCATCACAGGATTGTCCGGTAAAGCAGTACACAACTGCAAGGTTGAACTGTGAGATGACTATTCAATAAAAAAACATACTGAATGTAATTGGTGTATACGCATACTCAGTATCATCTAAAGGAAGCATCAGATCCCGATCCAATGGAACTTCCACAGCAAAATCCCAACCTTAGATATACCTTAAACATTTGTTCCGGGTGTTCTGAGTATACATATAAAACATAATATCTATTTATGTAATGTATCGTATTAAGTATATCAGTCATCTAGTACCCATAACACAAGCTCTGCTTAGCTTTGGGCTAGATGATGCTGTGTGGATTGTCCAGCATTATTTATTTAGATACTACATATCCCCATTAGTATTCAACGCCTTGTCATGATTGCCTCCTCATTGGCCTAGTTGTCGCAAGCGCTACTGCTGAGGTCCAGGGTCCAGGGTCTATTAAAGTATTGTTGTTGCCCAGTAGCAGCCCGGAGTCTGGATAAGTGGCCAGTCGATGGCAATAGCCTTGCTCGCTATGAAATGGGACTTAAACATAACAGGCGTAATGTGGGTGTACCATGAGCACACCGCTACCTAATCCTTTGGGGTATACAGGCTTGATGCTATGTGTTTAAGACCTTTTACTTGGTACTAAACCAAGGTGTCATATCGGGTCATAAAATGGCGCGTGACAAACCCACATTACCGTAACTGAGGGAATAAATTAAGTTAGTATCCTTTCACGGGCTGAAAAACTCATACCTACATTTGTTTGAGTTGTCGTTAACATTCATTACGTACATAGAAGCCTTAGAAGGTAGTAGGAAGATTGTAATTTTATTATTGCACATAGGTATCTATGATCGATAAAAGGCGTAAGTTTACGGATGGAAACATCTGCCTATCGTTTTACTAACTTTACCAGATGCAGCTGAATATCAGTGTTTTACATGGACCGATAGCATGTCATATCTCCACAACCCATTTACTGGGTAATACAATTAAGCCTGTGTCACCTTAGTGAGACTGGTTGCCTGTACTTGTACTGGGGAGTTTGTTTCGCCAGTTCTTCTTCCCAGCAAAAACACTAGGAAGTGATGAAGGGTGGGCGTTTTAGGGGACTGTCTTTTGTGAACGTTTTTTATTTTTTTTTTGTTTTTTTTTATTTTTTTTTAAACGTTGCCCCACAGTAGGAATTTCTCCTGTATCGTGGGTGCGTTTACAAACATTTAAACTCACATACACAAACAGCCAGACCCGGAAAAACTACCTGTAGGCCATACAAATATTTGTTCCGTGTGGGGATCGAACCCACAACACGCGGCGCAGCAGCCGATGGCTCAACCACCGCGCCAACCGTGTCGTCACATTTACGTTCACAAAGTTCTGATTCTCAGCCTAATTTGAATAAATGAATTTTGAATTTTGATGATGAAGATTTTCGGGCTTCTGACTACTGTCAAAGATCAACATAATTATGACAACGGGGGCCAACGATTTCACGACATTTCCGAGGCACATACGGGTCTCGTAATGTGGTCACCTCTCCACGTAATGACCTCGGCAAGCGTAGTTTACCTGTGATCAACCCGCGCAGCATTGTTTTTAGACCCAAGCCCCTCTTATAGTAAATAAATACGAGTGGAAAAGGCTTGAGTTTATGTACGAGTATGTATACAAGTGAACGAAAGAAAGAAAGAAAGAACTTTTATTCAGCACAAGCTCAGGCAAACGACACAATATTAAACGTGAAAATAAAATCATTTTTAAATATTTCCTGGTTTTATTTTTTGTATTGTATTGTTTGACGGGCCAATATCCGCAACTCCACGACTCTGCGCGTATTTTGCGTAAATGGTTTTAATTTATTAAGTTGACATTGTTTTTTACTGTGATTTTTATAGATACTCTACAATATTCGAAGTTATCTTGCTGTGCCTTAACAGTTTTTAAGCTTAGCATGTAAAATTAGTTGTGTATATTAGGCATTAAAAATAATAAAAATGTATCACAAGTTATATAAAATATCATTATTTTACAGTTACGCCAAATGGGTCCAGTTCAGCAAAAATGCCATATAACTAGTGTCTGATGCTGGTTATCTTAAGGTTGAATAAAAATTTTATAATCTTGAAATTTACTTTTTTTATAAAAGAACGTTGCCCCACACTAGGAATTTCTCCTGTATCGTAAGTTCGTTTACAAACATTTAAACTCACATACAAAAACAGCAACTTTACTTTAAAAACTATAATGTAGGTACATAAAAAAGAAAAAAGCCTGGTCACGTGAAGAGTTGACCAACCGCTTGGCGATGTCCCGAAAAACTAGATGAACACACACACTTAATATAATATAATATAATCTAATAATAAATATATATACAAAATAATATAATCATACTGTTATCCACAGTTGGTCACATTTCTATCGACATTATATGGTTTTTGGTGACGAAATTTGATGCGCCGATACGCAATACAAAATACAATTGTTCCAAATATAATCGAAGGTACATATTAGCATAACCATGCTTTTATCTAACCAGATACAAATTAATTGTTTCTGCAATTTACTCAAATTTAACAAAATAATTAAATTAATTACTTGTGACATTCAATTTATAACATTGGTTTGTTAATAGATTAATAAACGAACAGGTTATCACATATATGGGTAATTGTTTGTACGAATCAATATTCACACTTAATTAGTTAATCAATTTGTATATAAACACAATTATTATAATTAAAATTGATTATATCCATTGTTACAAGCTTTTATAAAACCAGAGGTGGTCAATAACGCGCCGCTCCATATCTGTTGCGCTCGAGTCTTAAATGATGAGTGATGCCTGAAAAATAAAATACAAACATTTATGAGTTTAAACAAGGTACTAAAGGTAAGCGGAAACGCTTAGAAGGATATTCACTGATCTTATTGGTGATGTTCTTCAAAAAGGTCGGGTGCTTAGTACTCGCGAGCAATGTGAATGAAGGCTCGGTGGGTACAGCCTACCGAGTCTTAGAAACTTTTATAAGAAAATCTGCATTCTGTTTCACGCTTCTTGTTCACCAAAAAAGTATACTTATATATTCACAGTATACATATAGCTCATGGGAAGCATGTGATGAAAATGTCGTGAGTTCCATGCTTTATGTTCACCTAAAAACTAC
This sequence comes from Phlogophora meticulosa, assembly GCA_905147745.2. NCBI lineage: Eukaryota > Metazoa > Arthropoda > Insecta > Lepidoptera > Noctuidae > Phlogophora > Phlogophora meticulosa. The sequence goes on from LR990523.1 coordinate 5,391,247, forward strand.
ACATACACAGTATAGATATAGCTCATTGAAAGCGTTCGGTTACGATGACGCGAGTTTAACGCTATTTGTCAACCCAAAATAACACATATATACACAGAGTACATGTCGAAAGCGTTCCATGATTTTTGTCCACCCAAAAAGTGCTTAACGCGCAAAGAAGTTTTCACTTCAAAAACTACAAAGACTCAGCATTTTTTCAATTTCACTGAATTGAATTTTACGTAGAACTCAATATGCAGTGCGATATAGGTCACCTTTGTCTGACGCAAACCTATTTATATTTTTCTATTGAAAAATTCAAGAAAGTTTTTTTTGTAGTCAGCACTTGGATAACAACCGACCATACAAGTGTTTTGCTTGGCTTTGCTCTCATTATAAAGTTGCAGCTTGAGAAAGAATTTCCCACGAAATAAACTTTGACCAGACAACATTATCATCAGATTCTGCCAAGCCTTTTCGGTCGGCTTCCAATCTAACGGGATACAGCAGAATACCAGTATTTTACATGGAACGGCTGCATATATTACCTCCATAAACCAGTTACTGGGCAACACGATACCCTTTGGTAAGACTATTTGTCAGATTTTCTGACTGTTCAGACCATCGGTTCGGCATGCTTTCCGAGGCAAGGAGGTATCTTGATATGTAATGAACGGTCACTCATCCACAAGGTGACCTCGGCAAGCGTACCTTCGGTTGACCCGTACGTCTGTTTTTAGTTAGCCACTAGCTCCGAGACCGAGATTGCGCGGAACCCTATTTTTTATAAAATAAAAGTATCCTTAGTTACTCCTTATCACATCAGCTATCTGCCAGTGAAAATCCCGTCTAAATCGGTCCAACCCTTACTGTACTTAATATTTCGTCAAACAAACACACAGACGGACAGACATAACTACCATACAAACGTTTATATGTATTTAATAAAAAACTGTTATTTTCGCATTACAAACGGATACTTCAATTTTATTTATTTGTACCTGTACACAGTAAGTTCTTTTTTTGCTTAAAAAGATTAGTGAATAACTCTAACAACACCACTTTTCATTGTTTGCCAGCTTTTAAAACCAACAAGTTTTAACAAACGTCCATCAAAAAGGAAGATACAAAACCGTCACAGAATTTGCGCGGGATTTGTAGGTACAGGCCACCGTGACTCGTGTGAAGGAAAGCTATCATTTGTAAGGCTCAGAGAGCAACAACCGCTTGCTTCCGGTTTCGTGTGTTGACAACACTTTACCTCATGGAGGTAAACATGGCATTACAGCTGTGTGTGTGTGTGTGTGAGAGAGAGAGAGATTTAGTTTAAGAAAGTCTCGCTTCAAAATAGTATTTTCATTCTGAAACCCGGTTTATGATGTCATGTTTAAATAAAAATATATTAACCTTTTAACCTGTCAAGTGCAGCAAAAAAACTCTTATGTGCCGATGTGGAACGTACGACATTTTATAAAATAACCGGCTGATTTCATATTAGTTTGCGGGCCCCCAGCGCCTAGCTTATATATCGTCAGTAGGTACATTTTTCATCTTATCTGAAGTTAGTTATTTTGTGTAGAATGTAAAGTAGAATCAAGAAATTAAATTGGACATTGAAAGGTTTTGGTCGCATAAATATGACGAAATATTTTTTGGAAATATCTGACTTGAGTGGGTACTGGGTTAACGTCTGCAAGTGGAGACTGGTGGGAAGCAGCAAGCCTTCTTTGCATAGTCAAGCAGTAGGTAGAGATGGAAAAGGTGGTATGAGAGAGTCATAGTTAGGGCTAGACTTCCACCACTAACAGAAATAACGAAAAAAAGACGCCAGATTCGTTTACAAAAAAATAGTCACTGTCAATTTTTAGTGGTTTATCAATTTTGCCTGACGATTTGGGGAGAGGGGGTCACTACTCCGACGATCCCCCTTGAACAGCCACTGATATGTACTGACAGCTAGCAAATTGCTGATGCTTCTCAGTCATGGTTTCTTTACACGGAGAGAGAAATACTCTCTTAGTGTAAATATCACCTCTATCTCCATACATTCTTGTCACCAAAGGCCAAAGGGGTGAAAACCTCTTTGGGTTACGGGCTAAATATATTAACATCTTAACTGTCAGAAAACGAGACACAATAGAAAACATATTGTTTGTCGGTCACTTGGCGTTTAACGTATTAATGTAATCATAACAAAACGCCTCGTCGGTCTGGTGGTTATAAGTACGATTCTCGTTTCGGGCGAAGTCTTATTCGGTTCTCCCATATGGATTTTTTCTATAGTAACCTGGAGTCTGTATTTGTGCCCAGTTGGCGGCAGTATAAGCTTGTGTTCATGTGTCAAAATGTGGGATTATGAGTACACTTCTGCCTAACCCCTTTGGGAAATACAGGCGTAGTGTTATATTTTAACACAAATATTGTAAACAAAAAGATGATGATACCAACAAAAAAAGATTCAATTATAAAAATAAAATCAAGGCACGTGTAATGTCCTGAAATCTCCAAACAAGTGACAGCGGGCTCAAGTTAATATCAAATGTCAAACATTTTCGCAATGTTTTGATGTGAAGGCTTTTAAGCTCAAAGTTCGCTAAATTATCTTCCAAAAACATATAACAAGTTCTTGCTCCAAAAATAAAGAATATTGTAACATGAAATAAATGGTTTTCCAGTTTAGGTGGAACGTTCATTTAGGCACTGTTTCAATTTTTTACGCGATATATGCCTACCGAAATTCAGTATTTTGGAAATGGTTGTTTTAGTTCGACAATCGGCTAGCTCACCATGATATTTGCTAGTCCTACCAGCCTGTTACTGTCCTACTGCGGGGCAAAGGCCTCTTCTCATACAGAGAAGGCACGAGCATTAATCACCACGCTTGCTCAAGACGGGTTGGTGATTTCAGACTTATATTAATTATAAGTCCAGGTTTCCTCACGATGTTTTCCTTCACCGATTTTTTTTTTTTTTTTTTTTAAAAACGTTGCCCCACACTAGGAATTTCTCCTGTACCGTGGGTGCGTTTACAAACATTTAAACTCACATACACAAACAGCCAGACCCGGAACAACTACCTGTAGGCCATACAAATATTTGTTCCGTGTGGGGATCGAACCCACAACACGCGGCGCAGCAGCCGAAGGCTCAACCACCGCGCCAACCGTGTCGTCGATTTCATTGATGTCCAAGATAAAATTAGAAAGTACAAATGAATTGACAAAGTCACATTGGTACTTGCCCAGGTTTGAACCCATAACCTCGTGCACAAGACAAGAGGGGAGGGCTAAACCTCTGGACCATCATGACATTTACACACACATTTGACATTACATTTGCTAGTCGTTTATAGTTAAATTATCAGTTAATTTAGTTAAATTGTCTTTTTATTTTGATACAATAATTTTAATTGGTTTTTGAATATCCGTTCTATTTAAGGGCTTGCTTAAAATTATAGATATAGTGGAGAAATCAAATGGGTTGGCTACATCGTATTATTTGGTCTAGTGTTGACAACTTCTGGCTTAAAACTTACCAAATTCCTGCGGCTTCTTCATCATACTATGTTCAGAAATTATTTTAAAGGCAGCGCAGACCGGTGCATTGTTCAAAAAATAAAAGCGCTGAAAAGATTTCAGCTGTCTAAAAACAATGATAATGCAACCATCATCTTTTGTCCCAGCGTATCTTACAACGTCATCGTAATAGTCACCTCCATTCTAGCCATATCGTCTTTCACACAGTCCATCCACCGGTTCTTTGGACTTCCTCTACTCTTCAAATCCTCCACATTCATACTCAAAACTTCCTTCCCAACACCTTTTATTGTCCACATAACATGCTCATACCGTAACCACCGATATCCACACAACTTCTCGCCACCGGCACCGGTCGAAATCCCACCAAATATTATAATTTAATAGACATTCAAAATTATTTAAAAGCCATCGAAATCAATGTACCGAAATATATTCAACAAAAACGCGATTGAAAATAACTGTGTTTCCGCATGGGCAAGGCGAATATTGCATTTTCACTTGAATGAAGTGTCAACTGCATTTTAAATAACTTAGTGGGCCCGGCTCAGCAGCCGATATTGATTTGTCGTGTTTTCAGCAACTATTTTCAGGTACATCAGTGAGAAAGGGTATTAAAATTTATATTCAGAAACTGGACCGTTGTTTTAAAATAGACAAAGAATTTTATATTCCTTTGTTTTCGTTGAGTTCAATTTATTGTTTGGACTTTTGATACGAGTCTCCGAGAATAAACATGTTCATTTACCTGCTTTAGTATTCTTTCATAACTGCATACTTCATGATTCAGTAACTCAGTGCCCAGTGCACTCAATGGACGTGTAGTTTGCGAATTACGGTGTTCCGTCTCATACAGGGGTCGGTACTATTACCATTTAGAGGGCACGTTGAACACAGGTCATTACTATGAATTTTTCAACCACCATGAAATTGGGGGGTTTTGATGACGTAAAGCATTGAAGTATATTTATAGTCTTACTAGCTGACCCAGCAAACGTTGTTTTGCCATATAAAATGTTTGGGGGTGCACCACCCATAAAATTTAGGGGGATGAAAAATAGATGTTGGCCGATTCTCAGACCTACCCAATGTTCACACAAAATTTCATACAAATCGGTCCAGCCGTTTCGGACGAGTTCGGTAACTAACATTGTGACACGAGAATTTTGTATATTAGATAAGCCATTAGGCCAGTAATGGCTTGTAATACTTCAAATTTTACAAGCTGTGTGAGCCCGTACAAATCGCATGAAGCTTTAGTTACTGAAGCAATTACAAATGCACTTGAATAGGTAAGACTATGCACACACTGTTTCATTAATTGCCAATGGACTAGGTTTGTGTTAGTTCACCCAACGTAAACGATTTAGGTCTAAGTGTTATGGTACGTGCTACCGATTGCTTGATGGCGTATGCTGGCCTTGTCAGTACCCAGCTTAAAACTGTTAACATGAATCCGTCACTCACAAGTGTAGACCAAATATTCTTGAACTGAATTACTCTTTCGTTTTCATCGCAAAATATCTGAAGTTATAGTAAATCTACGACCAATCAAAGCTTCATGGATCAATTGTCAAATTTAAATTGGATTTCTGAACGGTCAAGTCACGTTTTATTGAGATCGCTCCATTCGAAGTCACTGGTTTTAGTTATTGGACTGTTTGCATTGGCTATCTGTCTGTCTGCTGCACTGAAGCGTGAGTTTGTTGTCCAATAAGACGACTTAGAAGCACTGGTATTGAAATAGTACTTATTTTAATTGAAAAGAGCAATGTTGTTTAAACCACGCTTTTCAAAATGAAATGTATCTTCCTAATATTTTGTAACTTATAATTATAATTGTGTGAAATAAAATCGCTCATGAATCGTGCCTGCACACTGACTCGAAGCCATTAAACAGGCTATTATTAGGAATATTAAAACTGTATACTTCTATGTAAACAACACAAATCTATTATTGGTAATATGTTGACTGACATTTAAAATAAATAATTTTGTGAAATGACATGTTGAATATTATGTAATTCATGACTATTTTTAATATTATAATATTTTAATTAATCACACATTTTTACTATATTCACAAAACATGAAAACTTTGCATAGATTAAAAAGCGCACATCCCAGACTAGTCAATACTTATCTTTTGGCGCACTTTCCCGCACTAGTGCATACAGAGTAAAAATATACACTTGTGAACCATAAAGCGGTGCAATAAAACACTATTGAAGACAGTGAGTTCATTCAGGTATTTATTTATTATTTAAGTCTTCTCCACATTTTCTTCTCCATACATACATTCAATTGCTACTACTTACAGGTATACTTACCTAACAAGCTTGACCTATGTCATCAAAAACGATGCCATACCGGGCTTATTGCAATCGCCACAGTAGCTAGACAGAATAATATATTTAGTCGTCTGTCGCCCGCTCTCAGTGTTTCGTTAAATATTCGAAACGGATTCAAAGAACATCAAAATAAATTTGTTTTACAGACTGAAGGGATTTTTTATTATTTCTTTTTACAACCGACGCTGCAGAAAAGTGCGCACTTCTTTGATACGATTTAATTTTGCGCGGACGACGTATAGAATGTTAGTACCTACGTTTTCCTTTGCTTTTTTATTCAGGTATAAAGTTATTATGAACAATACTTTGTGTATTGTTAAAAATGACTTTGTGCTTGGATGTGATTTGCTAACGCTAATATGTGAAATGTTAAGCACGAAAGTCAAGTTATTGTATTTTTTTACTTGTTTACATAGGTAGTGTGGAATTGTATCTTCTTTTTACTTTTATTTTCAGAAATTATTCAAAATAGATTATTATATATTTAATATGCACACAAATGTACAAAGGCGGACTTAATGCCATAGGCATTTTCTACCAGTCAACCTTTGGGTGATGCAGAGACAAACAGTGGTAGGTACAATTTCTTAAAAAGAAAAGGGAAAGGAAATATAATATACACATTATAAACTGTTAATATAATACCTACATAGAATATAAAGAAATAAACAAATAGAAAAGAAAATAAAGTACTAATAGTAGTAGTATAATATAGTTTAGAAAATAGATTGACTGAAAGTGGGTTACAGGAAAAGATGAGCCTATAAAGAAGAAGTAGACGTAAATAAGGCCACTTCTCCATTGTACGCACCCAACAAGTACTAACAACTTTGTCCGAAAATATTTCAGTCAAGTTCATTTCCCTTGTTCTACATAATCGAAATTTCTCGTCGAGTTCCCGTCGATGTGTCCCTCGCCTCTGTGCCGGTATTTTCGTCAGTTGTCAATCTGGTCCGCGTGACTGACTACACGATTTTTCCGATGGGCCTCGGGATCAAATTCGTTCGATGCGGAAGCGATGTAGCTTGAACACAACCTTTACTGAAGTATGATCGTTTCATAACATATTTATTCGAGATTTCCTTTTTCTGGAATTTTGTTTCTGTGTTTTTGATATTATTATTTTGTTCTAACTGCGTCCTGCGATGTCACCCGCGGTCAACATGAGACGATTTGAAATTCCCACCGGAATACTTCACGTTTTTGGTATAAAAATAGCCTATGTGTTAATCCAGGGTATGAGCTACCTTTATAACAAACATCCAAACCGTTCAGCCATTTCAGCGTGGAGGAGTAACAAACACACACACACATTACAACGAACTTTCGCATTTATACTATTACGTGTAATATAGTAATTATTCGCCTTTGAACTGAAGATGGAGATTGTCCCACTAATTTAAGTGCATTTAAATAATCATCCCTCTTCGTTTTGACGTTCAAAAGGTGCTGATTCTCAGCCTAATTTGAATAAATAAATTTTAATTTTGATTTTTTCATCTTGTCCAGATATTATAAATACCTGAAAGATGAACAATGACCGAACAAGACGCAAGCTCATCTACCATCATACCTCAATTCTCGTATTTTCAGACACCCACGTCAGACATGCAGAGATATAACATGTTACATTTTAGATTCGGAAACCACACAAGATTATTGTGCAATTTCACGAGTAAATGGGAACAAGGAAGGTGTGGAGAGGAAGACACTACCTGTACCGTGTCTTCCTTTGCGCGTGTTTCCTGATGAATTCATATCCTGCACAACTTGTGCAATATGTAAAGGGAAATTAGTGGTTGCTTGCTGCATAGTAACACATCACTATAATCATATAGAAACTTACAATGTTACTGTATTCTGGTATGTACCTAGATGCAGTACCAGAAACAAAGTAACCTCAATTAATTTAGGCAGCTTTAGAGATAGTGATGACAGTGATAATGATGATAGCAACAGTAAATAACAAACAATCAATTAACAATCATAAAAGATACATTACAGTTCAGGAGTTCAGTTGAGGAGCTCTTGGCTAATCAAAAACAACCGTGCGGGTTGATCGAAGGTTAAGCTACACTTGCCGAGGTCAATTTGTGGATGGGTGACCGTTCGTAACATATTGGGACTCCTCCGTGCCTCGGAAAGCACGTTAAGCCGTTGGTCCTGGTTGTCATTTGTAGATCTTTGACAGTCGTAACGGGTAGTCAGAAACTCGAAAGTCTGACCACCAGTCTTACCAATGGGTATCGTGTTGCCCAGTTACTGTGTTGTGGAGGTCCGACAGGCAGTCGCTCCATGTAAAATACTGGTATTTAGCTGCATCGGGTAAAACTGGAAGCTGACCCCAACATAGTTGGGAAATGGCTAGGCAGATGATGAAAAGATACTTTACAATTACTAGCCCTTGAAATTTGTTTATCACGGATGCGGACAAGGTCGCCGCTTAAAAGTTAGCCTATACCTGTCTTGTGGTTCAAGCTTAGTCTGTAATAAATATCATCAAAATCGGTTCATTAATTTAGCCGTGAAAGCGTAACAAACGGACAGGCAGACTTACTTTTACACTTATGATATTAGTATGAATTTCTACAAAGTACCAAAAAAAAATGGTTTAGATAGACATAAACTTTTTGTTTATCGTATTCTGTTTCTCATTCTGTGGTAATGTCGTTCTGCTAAAGAGAGCCAGTCCAGCACTGGCAGCCAACACAAATATTGGAAATGCAGCAAAATATTTTATGAGAAAGAAAACGGACAAGATGACTCCTCCATTTACGAGAGCAATTAATTCAAAATCAAACCTCTTACCGCAGACTACTCTTACCATACAAAACTCATGTGGGAACTCCCATAGGTAGTCAGATAGCTATGATAAACAACTAATGCATATTTTATCATTCTGTTATCTGGTTCTCGTGAACGCACAATGCAGCGCGGCCACAGGGGACTTTTTATTAACTGTTAAACCAACTATTATAGCTTTTAGTTGAAGTACACGGGTGGTTTTGCACCGATCAGTGCTTTTATGACTCAAATGATACTGCTATTTTGTGTTACGTTGGTGCGTTTGATAGCTGATTTTATGGTTATCTAAGCCTAATTAATCCTGACACTCTACCATACTTCCACACCTATATAATTTTGGTCAAAATGATGATATTCATGTTACAAGTAATAACCTCATCATTAGCTTTTGCTCCTCTTCCGTCGTAAATCGGGTTCAGCACTGCATACCCGGTTTCATTAATACATCTTATTCATAATTGTCATCTCGGTATTCATGCTTTTTCTAGCTATCATTATTGCCTTTAACAAAATTCGTAGGTAGTTCCGTGTCCTTATTACTTTCCCACTGCAGGGCAAAGGCCTCTTCTACAGAGATGCAAAGAAGGCATGAAGGGGATTTCAGACCTATGTATATTAATTGTAAGTGTAGTTTTTCCACCATGGTTGCCTTCGGCCATGTCAGTGATGTCTAAATAAAAAAAACAAAATCAAAATTTATTTATTCAAATTAGGCTGAGAATCAGCACTTTAAGAACATCAAAACGTTTACAAAAGACAGTCCCCCAAAACGCCCACCCTTCACCACTTCCTAGTGTTTTTGCTTTTCTAAGATACATGACCGAATTCGCGAGACCCTAACCACTAGGACACTCGGCTAACTAATTAGCGCTAAAGTCCTAACAAGCTTCTACACCTAAAAGTTGGCGGTTACACTGACGTCATTAGTGATATGAGATAGCTAAGTGAGTTTATTACAATGGAAGTTGAAAGTAGTTATTGACTACTCCCTTGATGCATCACAGAAACACAATCCCACGTTCAAAACTGCTCTGCTGTTTCCTTCAGTATCTGCTGTGGTCTTTTTTTAGTTATCTGGCTTTAAGAGACGATTGGGAACACGTTTTATATCAATGAAGTCGAAAATGTTTGAATTGAAATAAAATAAATAAAAAAGGCTGGACAATCCACACAGCATCATCTAGCTCCAAGCTAAGCCAGAGCTTGTGTTATGGTTACTAGACCTCCTGGGTCGCAGGCGGACCTTCGCCCGCCGCGCCACATCGGTCCTCAAATGATTAACAATTAGTCTGCGATTATAGCTGTTGCTAAAAGTACAACAATTATACTCAGACTTATAATAATCATCTGGTAATATCGAGTGACGAGAACGCTTTTATTCGAAATAATATCAATATTCTGAAAAGGTATAAAGCTGAATACTAATTTGTTTAATGGCTTTATTGAATCGATCATTATGCAATCGAGCCATAAAGCTTTATTGAATTTAATTTTAATAATACAATAAGTGTATATCGGAATCGTGGACGGTGGATTCGAACCCAGAAACTGTTCGTTGATATTTTGGGAAACCACAAATTTTGACAGAATGGAATGAATGCATTTGTACGCTCTGGGGTTAAATTATGTAATGAGATGAGATGTAGAAAGAGGCCTTAGTCATTTTTATTTTATTTGATAGGGATAACAAACAGCAGTATATTACAAAGTAGGTATACAATATAAATCTTGCAATAAAAGTAACAAATACACTACTCAAGACGTTATGCACAAATTATTATACAAAATAGCTAGCTGTTAGCAGACCAAGTGAAATAATCACTTATTTTACTTATTCAATATATTATTATATCAGGGTTATTACACTTTTTCGTTATAAGGTGGACAATGCTTGAGGGTTAGGATTAAAAGCAAAGAATATTATTTATTATTATTACTATACCAGCCTGTTACTGACCCACTGCAGGGCAAAGGCCTCTTTTCATACAGAGAAAGCACGTACATTAATCACCACGCTTGCTCAGGACGGGTTGGCGATTTTAGACTTTTATTATTTATAAGTCCAGGTCGCCTCACGATGTTTTCCTTCACCGATGTCAGTGATGTCCAAGATAAACTTAGAAAGTACATATGAATTGGAAAGGTCACATTGGTACTTGCCCGGGTTTGAACCCACAACCTCGTACACAAGAGGCGAGGCCTAAACCACTGGGCCATCATGACACTTAACATGGAAAAAAAACATAAACACTTAAAGGAACACTATGAGTCTTTTTCAAGTTGTGTCGATGGTAAAATGGATCATCATCATCATTATCATCCTTCCTTATCCCAATTTAATCGAGGTCATCCCAATAGTCATCTCCTTCCTAGGCATATCGATTTTCTCACAATCTATTCAATGTTTCTCGAATATTCGGTTATCAATCGTGATGCAAAATTACTTTAGCCCTGTATCTGGAAGGATTGGTAAATAGTCTCTGTGTTACAACTTTAGCTTATTACTTGGAAATAGTTAGAAAACATATCTGACAAACCATATATTTACAGAGATAATCATTGATTTGACCTAACTAATATCCATATTCAATAGTTATCAATCTAAACTCAACCATATTATTTACATAAATCAAATGAAAAGCTAATAATAAAATGTTCTATCTACTCAAATTATTTGAGCGATTTTCCACGAATTATTGTGTTAAAACATTTCAGTTTCTTTGATACGAAAATTGATGTTTGAATACATGCGAAGCGGCAAAAATGTTACTTACATGTCTTTTACGATTTGAGGTGAAAGATCAAGGGGAGCGTAAATTTTACGACGAATTCATACAAAACGAGCTCACCTGCCATACTTATTGATATTAACACGAGCAAAAAAATTCACGAGATTTTACGATAAACTTCCACTTCGCTGATGGTGATAAGACGTTTATATTTTTCGTATTTTCATGTCATACTTTATTGTGGAAATAAAGGGCGTCACGGTAAAACATTAAATCACGCCTGTATCGCTCTAGCGAGTAAGCAGAGGTGTTGTAGTACACCTATATATATTTATTATATACTAACGTTTACATTATACGCCGAGTTCGGGAACAAAACGAAGAAAAAACAAAAGCATCTGAAATAAACGAAACAACAAAACAAAAAACAAACAATAAAAAAACAACAATACACTACAACAAATTAAATTGCTGCGTTGGTATAGTGGTTGCAAGAGTGACTGGTGAGCGTACCGTCCTGGGTTCGAGTTTGTCCTATAGGAATTTTATCTCATTAGCAGCCCGGAGTCTGGATTTGTGCCTGGTTGACGGCAATAGGCTCGCCCCCTATTACATGGAAGTAAAACATAACTAGCGAAATGTGGGTGTTTCTCTGCCTTATCCTTCGAGGAATACAGGCATGATGTTATGTGAAACGCTAAAAAACGCATAACGATACATTTCTTCTTTTACAAAAAAATATCTGTACAGACATTGCATGCATCTTAATTATAATTATCTAACACCTAAACACTTCGCCCTAACAGTTCTAATGAAACTTTGTTTATGAACCTGAGATTTCCAATTAAACACAGTACAAGTTGTTTGCAGTAGTATTAACAATGTTTATATTGTTTAGTTGGTATTAGTTTCTGCGATAATATGTTCACTACTTTGTGAGTAAGTATGTTAGACAAAGAAACACGCTTCCCTCTCTCTCCACGTATCTCTGTACTTAGGTTCGCAGACAGCTGCGAATGCAATACGCTACAATAAAGTAAGAGGAGTATTGTGACAATTCTCTTGTTCACAAGCTTAACTACTTAAAGCTATTTCCATTTTATTATACATAGGAAATACCCAGAACACCCGGAACGAATATTTGTAGATCGTACAAACATTTGTCCCAAGGCAGGAATCCAACATGCAAGCTCCTGCATCGCATCTTCAGTCAGTTGTATGTCATAAGGAGACGTATCGATTCTCTAATTTAAGTTTTGATTGAAATTGAAGAAGGAAATTGAAACCATTATATCTCTCACATCACCCGGAATAGGTAACCATGGCAGATTTTCATGAAGAGAACGATAATGTAGGTAGTACACCCTTAATTTTTATTACAGAACTTTTTCCTTTTGTCTGTGACCACTTCCATGATAGGTGGTGGTCGTAGCTTAGCTGATAGTTCAGGTTTGTCGACAAAATCTCAATGTATGGAAATGTTGATATTTTCATTCAATAAAGCGATATCAAAATAACGATTATCGATAACGTAACAAAAATGTCTTTTTTATAGCCATTGTAAAACCACCCTAGCTTGACAGACCGAGTTCAGGTCCTATTTAAGTAAGTATCGATGTATTGATATTTTTTGGAGTATATAGAAAGAAATATTATGTATTTAAATAATACCGATACAATATATGTATCCTTTTTAAAAATTTCGACCATTATAATTGACGACCGATGTGGCGCGGCGGGCGAAGGTCCGCCTACGACGCAAGAGGTTGCGGGTCCGATTCCCGCCTTGGGAAAAATGTTTGTACGATCTACAAATATTTGTTCCGGGTGTTCTGGGTATTTCCTATGTATAATAAAAAATATCTATCTATGTAATGTATAGTATTAAGTATATCAGTCATCTAGTACCCATAACACAAGCTCTGCTTAGCTTGGGGCTAGATAATGCTGTGTGGATTGTCCAGCAATATTTATTTATTTATTATTTATTTAATTCACATCATGGCATTAAGTCTGCCTATGTACATTTTATGTGCTTAAATTATTAAAATAAATATAAATAATAAATAAATTCACTGTAATCAGTCCAGGTCCCAGTGAAGCCAGGTGTCTAAGTTATAAAATTGTTGGTTTACATAAAGAATAATTTTGGTACAAAGATAAGTAATTTTCCTTATTTTTTATTAGTGCTGAAACAACTCAACATATTTACTTAGGTCTCTCCTTTAGGTAGGTATTGAAATAACCTCCTAAAACAATATTACGTGTCCAAATAAAACTCTAACCTAAATTATTGAAATGAAACAATAATTTACATTGTTTTGTTAATCTGTTTATGTTTACTTTCGAGGTTTATTTATTATTTAGCAGATAATGTAAATATTGGGCTACCTATTTTATTTCTTGGGAACTAAGAATTATTTTTGAATACAAGCTTTTGGAATGTAGGCCTTTACTGAATGTATACCATAACCCAGCAGGCGCTCCATTTTTTTTCAGGAAAACACTAAAACTACTTACTAAAACTACTTACTAACACTAAGTTCTAACTTAAGTTAACTAAGGTTTTGAATGTTTTTTAAACAATATGTGGACTTTAACTACATCTAGCGGTCTTGAGATCTTCGTTATTGCTAAGACTATAACGTAAGTGTTTTTATTTTTAATACGTTGCCCCACACTAGGAATTTCCCCTGTATTGAGGGTACATTAACAAAATTCAAACTGACATACACAAACAGCCTGACCTGTGCAGGATTCGAACCCACGACGCGCACCAGTCAAGCGCTCGGCCGCTGCGCCAACCGTGCCGTCAAAGTCCGATGAAAGTAAACATTACGTACAAAAAAGGTATTTTTTAAATTTGCTTGCTGTCTTGTAATGTGAGGCAGTCGCACAGCGCACTGAATCTAAAGATTTTCACTACGGTGCTCTTTCTCCGCCATTTAAAAGTCATATAAAAGTTTGCACCATTCAATGCGATTCCGCGGATCACATTATTGTCGGTTCAGGGTGCACTTCGTGTCAATATGAGAATCCAATGTTCGTCTCAATATCTGAGAGCACCTGTACGTGTGTGAGTGTGTAACTGAGGGGTCTTTGTGTGTGTGGGTGTGTGCGCGAGTGACGTTTGTCGCCGCTTCGGGACGTTAACGTCTCGACTTCGAGTGGATTTCATTGTTATTCAAACTGGTAGTTTTACGCAGGTGTCTTGATCATTTGGGATAGCTAATAGGGTGCATCATTTGTGTTGCGATCGGTTTTATGTATTATATAAAATTTGGATCCGATCCTGGCAACGCAATTTTTTCATTCAGCTATTTGCAAATAGTGGAGCCTATTCATTGCGGGTAGCAAAAAAACTAACTGACTACTAGACCTCTCCGTAATCCTTCCTTGACAAACTTCTTTATTTTTGCCCAATCGTCCCTAATAAAGAAAAACAAAATAGTTTCAAAGTATTTACTAGATATTCGTATCAAAAGTTTTAAATGGTTCAAACGACTGTGGACACAAATCAAGAGGCAAAAACGGCATCAAAAAAAGCAACGACGCCTTAATTGCCTATATCACATCTAAAACCTTTTTCAACATAGGGATGTTCTAGTTAATCAAACCATTCGATTCCAATGACAAGTGACCGGCCGGTTCCATTTCGAGTGTTCGAACTCGTATAAATCGACTACTAAAATCACAGCGCTTGGGGATCTCGCGTTGTGTTGAAATACTAAAGAAATTAACAAATTATTGGGCGCTTGCAACATATTGTTATCAAGTGCTTGGCTGTTACTTATTGAACTTCACGTGGTTACCTACGTTTTCAAAGGAAGGAAAGATTTTTGGAAGTGTGTAAGATATATTTTAACCGCATAGAACTATCGTAAACTCTACTTTAAGAATTTTATTAATAAGAGGTTATCTTATAGAAAACAAAAAAAATATTTTATAAAAAAGGTATCCATCTTTGAAACGAACGTTCTTTTGTTATCACTTCCTAAAGTCCTTTAACGATTTAAATAACTCAACAATCCTCGAAAAAAGTCTATTGAAGCAGCAAAATAAAGATGAAAGATAAAAGATAACGTAAACACAGTTTCTACAAACATAGTGACAAAAGAAACTGACATCCGACGCTGTATGTTTTGTTTATAAAGAAAATATGAGTGCTAAGTCGAGTAAATGTTTTTTTTTTTGCTCGAGAGATAGATTTTGTGTCGTCTTGTTACACAAAGAGGTCCATGCTTCAGCAATCCCTCCTCTTTGATTTATTTTGATATGTAAAGAGGACAGACGTCGATTCATGATTTTTGAAGAGGAGGGCGAGGGTGACTTCTATTAATTACTACGTGTAGCAGTAGTCAGGGGTTTTAAATATAACGATATTTTAAAAGAATAGAATGTAGATTTTTTAACTGAAAAAAAGTAAAGTTTGATATTTAATGGTTAGGTACCTACTTCAACCAATAATATCTAGGTTAGTATTATACTAACTTATTGCTGCTGAATCTTACTACTCAGACTACTTATATCTTATTTTATTCAAACAGACAAAAAAAGAAAGCCCGCCACAATAAACTCCTAAAAACCAGAATCGACAGAGGCGACCACCAGAAAATCGTCGAGACAATGGAGTCTTGAATCCCGCAACTAAAATAATCAGGAAAGAACAGCGGAGTAGAAATAGAATGACCAATACGTGACCAAGTATGTAATACCAATTTTTTTTTTTTTTTTTAATTGTTTTGTATCGGTGACCTTAGAATAAGTTTATTAAATTATCTTGTACTCTCATGTAAGTGGCTTTGGTGTCTTTATGAGAATAAACTATTTAAACCTGAGTAGTTAGAAAAATGCGTAATTTCCATTTCCCACCATATCAAGCAGGAAAGGACGTGTTTGCTTAGGAAACTTCGTTTGGCTTTACCTATGTAGATGTTAATATGCTTCACGTAATCACGTTAGTGTAAAGTATCAGCATGTTACTGTCCCGCTGCAGGACGATGGACTCTTCTTATACAGAGAAGGCACGAGCATTAATCACCATAATTGCTCGACGCTGGTTGGCCATTTCCCAAGATGTTTTATTTATTTATTTGGTTCACCTACAATTGTTTACACAGGTTCTATACTAAGGGTAAAATGCGAATGTATGTATGCAATAGTGCAACAATCACTTAAAGGCAAACTCCGCATGCATAAAGATTTTGTACAATAAAATAAAAAAGTAGGTATTAATCTAGTTTTAAATTACTTAAATCCTTCATTGATATCACAAAACAAATTGTATTTTAATAACTAAATCTTACAGTAGCACAGTAAAGATGACAGAACATAATTATGAAATTATATTTTCAATCAATTGAATCAATAATATAGTTATATTTGTGAAGGTCGTGTTGATAGGCGACATTAATAAGTGTCGACATAATAACGTCATGACTCCACACAGCCCTCATATTTATACAATTTAGGGCGATCCTACACAAAATAGTTACCGAAGTCCCTCTTCATACTACTCTTAATATGAACACGAAAGGCAGGCATAAAGGCAGCTATTTCGACTGAAGTTGACTGTCTTCTTTTGCGTTTTAGTGTTCCATAGCCGAATGGCATAATTGGGACCTTTATAATTACGGCCTGACCGTCTGACTTCTCTATTCAGATGTCAGTCTGTCTATCTGTTTGTTATCTCCGAATCAGCTGAACCGATTTTGACGGGACTTTCACTGGCAGATAGCTAATTTTATAACTTAACTTAAGAAATTACTTGTATTTAAGAAAAATAATTAGGGTTCCACACAAAAATTAAACGTATTTTTTTTTAAACGTTGCCACACTCTAGGAAAATCTCCTGTGTCGTGGGTGCGTTTACAAACATTTAAAGTCACATACACAAACAGCCAGACCCGGAACACCTACCTGTAGGCCATACAAATATTTGTTCCGTGCGGGAATTGAACCCAAGACACGCAGCGCGGCAGTCGTGCCGTCCGTGTTCTCTTCCGCGTGGAATACGCGGATGAAGTCGCGGGCAACAGCTGCAGTCTTTAATAAAACCGTATTATGTACGACTGATCCTTCTGCATCAACCTGTGATATGGTTTTTTGAAATATGGTTCCTCTCTACACCATCGTAGACAGTTATTGGATTACGAGACCTGTGTGGTGCTCTTCGGCTAATAAAATCTGTTCAATGGAGCCAGCGCTTCTCTTGCGACTTCATAAAGATTGCGTGTCTTGAGTGAGTATGAATAGTAATAGAGAACATGAAAAGTGTTTTAAAGTACTGTATATTTAAATCTTATAACTGACAGGAGGTTGTAGCTTAGTAAAAGCCATACCGGGCGATCGAAAGCTACGATTACCAAGGTCGTTTGATGGGTGATATTCCATTATATCCATGCCTCAGAAAGCATGTCAAGCCGTTGCCAGCTTGACAGCCCAAAAGTCTGATAACAAGTTGAAACAAGTGTGTTATCTGACCTAGTCACTTGAGGTCAGATAGACAGTCTAACCAAGTGAAATAATGGTATTCAGCTGCATCCGGTCAGACTGAATGTCGACCCAAGCATTGTAACGAAAAACCTAGGCAGATATTTATTTAATCAGCAGATAAAATATGAATGAAAGTAACTAAAGAAGATCAAGTCAGTTCGCAAAAAAAATATTTTATGAAGGTCCTTAACTTATCGATTTTTATCTTAAAAATATAAAAAAAATAGCAAATATTGCTATACTTAGCGCTCTACACCTAATTTTAACGCACCAGTATCCGTGAACCCACTACTAGTAACATAACAGCCTAAACGTTATTGATGTTTGTTTACCAACCGTCGAAGTAAACAACCTTTTTAAGGATCCTGCAGACAGGCACGACGCTAAAATCGCGATACGTGCTGTCGCGCGTTTTCATAGAAATGGTTCAACAGATACAGATCGCAAAATCATGTCGCAATGCCGCGTCGTACCTGTCTGTGAGAGCCTTTATTAAACATACATGGACCTACAATTTACTAAGGGGAGAACCGGCGACTAAAAGGGGGAGTAGGGGGGTAAGTCTCGATGTTCACGCACTGTTGGGTCTACTAGAAATCTCAAAGAGACCCTTATTCGTTATTGGGAAAATTATTGAAAAATCATGGTCTGGTGCTTTTTGTTTTAAAATAAATGACAGCTACAAATGCGACAGTACTTAAGAAAATTAAGATTGTTGGTATGATTTTAATATAAAAAATTAAGACCTGTCTCCACTTATGCAATTTTTTGTTTTGTTACAGGTTGAATTCTAGTTTACCACCACCCAAGAAGAACATCATTATCTTCGACATCCGTGTAAGTAAAACCAATGATTATATACTTTAAAATAAACACATAGCTCATAATTTACCTATAAAACAAGTCACTACACGCATCATAAGACCGTATTATATAGACAGGTATGAGTACACGACTATCCAGTTACCTGCGCTGA
This sequence comes from Phlogophora meticulosa, assembly GCA_905147745.2. Lineage (NCBI taxonomy): Eukaryota > Metazoa > Arthropoda > Insecta > Lepidoptera > Noctuidae > Phlogophora > Phlogophora meticulosa. The sequence goes on from LR990523.1 coordinate 5,410,118, forward strand.
CTAACGATACTCTCTAGGCGAGGGAGAGTTCCTGGCTTCGCAGTACACATGAAGCCTTTTTATAGGTCGTCAACCTGTCAGTATAAAGCCTAAGATATACCGCTACTGGAATAGCAAAGACGGCTTTTTTGTACGGCAAAGGAATTTCGCTGCGGCACGGGTTACTTTTTTCTTGATACTGTTATGATGGTAAATTAGATGTGATGTGCGTATTGAGTTTTTTTAATTTCCTGTAGGATTAGGACTAGGTACACGTGTTAAATGATATTTATTTTGTAAATGTTAGCTTAACAGGCTGGAAGAGACTTGAAGAAGATTCTGGACGTCATGATTTTTCGTCGGCTTTTTGTAATTGACACGTTTTTTTCCTGATGTTCTTTTTACTTTAAATTGAAAAAAGGCATGAGTTTTAACTACAAAAATGATATTTATCCCAGTGAGAGGTTTATCTTATAGTGTAAAGTGACTTCTTTCATTAAAAATCTCATTGGGTACAAAATAAATTTTAAATTTATAGTTAAAAGTAAAAATAAAATCAGAAAAAAACTTAGGAATTAGGAAAACGCGACTAAAAATGTTAACGCTGGGGGACCGTATTGAACTCATGGTATCAGTTGGTGCGGCGATGTCCCTTCCAACGGGTAAACGGCATAAAGGTACAACCTTTAGACAAATTAAAAAAAAAAAACTAAAAACATCCTGACTGGTTAAACCAGACAGAAAACCTTGATGATAACAATATAAGACTGGCGGTATTGCCACGTTGTATGCTAATGCTTAGCCCTGGCTTAAGTAGAAGCCAACCCTTACGTCATGGAAGGCAACAACCAAACGTGACGTGACGTTAAACGGCACGGTTGGCGCAGTGGTTGAGCGATCGACTGTTGAGCCGTGTGTCGTGGTTTCTATTCCCACACAGAACAAATATGTGTATGGCCGGGTCTGGCTGTACGTGTATGTGACATTAAATGTTTGTAAACGCACTCACGACACAAGAGATATTCCTAGTGTGGGGCATCGTTTTTTTTAAACAACAAACGTTTTTATTCCTTTTTAGTAACCTTAATAGAGTAAGAGTCTTAGTTCTTAATTATATCGAGATGAGTTCAATAATTTGTCAACACGAAATTCGAAACTGGAATGACTAATTATTCTAGAAAATCGTTGGTGTATAATTCACAGAATCAATTAAAAATCAAATAGGCAGGCGCGTTTATTGAAAACAGCTCAATTTTGATAGTAAGAGATTTGTACCTTTCAAATAAATTCCACGAATTTAATGTTCGATGTAAATTATATTTTAGTACTCATTTTACAAAAAAGTCGAGAATAATTAAAAGCGTTTGCGCATTTGTCGTAGATAACTGATTCTATTTAAACATCGGAGAAAAATATTACTATTGTCTGGATAATCCCACCCCAAGCCAAAGGCCTGCCTACTTTTTTCCCGCTTCTCTCTATCCAGGGAGCATTCCATATCGAAGGAGTCCAGCTCATCCTACCATTTCTGCCTTGGCCTGACAAGTAATAGCTTGCACTGAAAAGGGACTAATTGGTTCATGCGTTTGGCCCACTCATCGTCTGACACTCGGCTGATATGTCTAGCCCAATTCCAAAGTACAAAAATAACAAAAAATAACAGCTCCCAATTAAACAGTTACATAACAATATCATAGATGTCATCAATCAGTGTAGGTATACTCAGTCCTACGTCAGTGGTGACACTGACTTTGTGCTGGCCTAGCGTCGTACTTAGTTTTAATAGAATGCGAGTCCAGCTTATACTGGCTTATTTACTACGTAAGGCCTACTGTGGTTCTTCATGAACTCGTAAATCATTTATCTTTTAATTGGATCATGTGCGTATATCCAGCAGATCAATGAGCCTGCACCACTAATGACCTGCTCCTGTAAAAAGCGAGCTATCCAGTTATAACTAGCTTTCTGTTACTTCTAGTTGAAGACGTAATTAGGTACCTATCCTTTAAATGTGAAAATAGTTTTTATTAATTGAGGTTACAGTTTTTTTTAATTCTCCTTGCGAACTTCAAATTAATGGGTAGATCGTAATTAGGGCAGTGAATTGGTATTATAACTGTTCGGTTTTTGAAAAAAAACGAATAGTAATGATACACAGAAATTGACAGACGTCAAATACATATTTGTAGTAGGTAGAATAGACACACTTGATGTCTGGATTCGTAACCGGTTAGTGACAATAGGCTCGTCTCCTATGACTTGGGACTTAAACATAACTGGCGAAATGGGGGTGTTACTATAGGTGGACATCTGTCCAACCCTTCAGGGAATAAGGGCGTGATGTTATATTATGTTTTGACCATTTTTCTATATAAATATAAGTGGCATGGATCACCACATTTGCTCATTACTACATTGATTTTAATTGTGATGATTGATTTCAATTTTTTGATTATATATTTTTTTTAATCACTTTAATTGTAGATATGATCCAAAGTTGATTGAAATAAAGAAATAAATAAATTAATGTACTGGGTTAACCTTATAACAAAGTAGTTTATATTATGTTTTATTCATTAATACATTCATATAAAATAAACCAATATGTCATGATAGCCCACTGGTTTAGGCCTCGCCTCTTGTGCACGAGGTTGTGGGTTCAAACCTGGGCAAGTACCAATGTGAGTTTTTCAATTCATATGTACTTTCTAAGTTTATCTTGGACATCACTGACATCGGTGAAGGAAAACATCGTGAGGAAACCTGGACTTATATCATTAATATAAGTCTGAAATCTCCAACCCGACTTGAGCAAGCATGGTGATGAATGCTCGTGCCTTCTCTGTATGAGAAGAGGCCTTTGCCCTGCAGTGGGACAGTAATAGGCTGGTACTGGTAAACTAAATACCAGAAAGTTTTAACTACCCTAATAATAATCCTGAGCTGTAATAACCAGTGGGTAATGTCATCATATATCATCATTAATATATTTATTATGAATAAACACGTGACCCCGGTTAAACAGAATACATTAAATATGAAATTTTAGATGTGTACCCAGTGAGTATGAATCCTTGTGGAGTTTCGCATTTAAATTGAAATTATTGTTAGTTAAAAGGTTGAAGCTACTTTACTCTGTGCTACTCTATTGAAGGTTAGCCCGTGACCGGTTTTTTTTTTTCCGAGGGAAAATCATCTTATGACATCCCCCGCTCTTGGGCGGGGCGGAAGATAGTGTCAGACTTTTACTGACTAAAATCCCACTCCTGTTCCTTCGTTGCCTTTCGTGCCAGGGCCGAGTCTTCCTTTCAGAATCAGACCCTTGGCCAAAGTAGGCTTTGACCCTGCTGGGCCCCTACAGTTGCTGACATCTCCTTGAGGCGCGCGTGGAACAGTACGCGCCGTCGACGACTTGTATTAATTACACTCCTCATAAATTTTCCGTACCGGGGCCTTAATATGAGAATCGATTCTTAAGGAGTAAACTCCAAAAGTGATTATTAGTATTACTTGCCTGTATTTTCCTACTGCAGGGCAAAGACTTCAGTATTCTGTTCCCAGTTCTTTCTTTATCAAGTCATTTGGGATCAGTCTTTACCACATTCCGCCATCTCCACGTGAGTATGGGATTGAACAAGTCGTTGTATTCTAGCGCGTTTTTAAGTTTCATACCCAGAATACTTCGTTCTAAAACGCCAAAAAAAAACAGATAACTAAAACATAGGACCATAACCGTCAATAGGATTCTTTTTGGATTTTGTTATTGTCCGTGATGTAGATTATAAAAAATATTGGATGCGTATTTTTTCTTGTTTAGGTACTTTAACAAAAGAATAATTAATTTAAATGTCACATGATGTGAAGCATATGTAGATTTATACCTACTTGTGACGTAGCGATCCCCACTCCCCAACTTTAATGCGTTTTATGTTAGTAATTTTGTATAAATATGATAAAGTAAAAATCACGTGTCTAATATTTGTTATTATCTGATTGACGGACTAAACATAATTTATTTTAACTTTGTTTAAAAAAGAAAGTTTTTTCTTAGGCATCATACCCAATACATCATTATCATCATTTATCTTGGCCGCTGATTACTTTAAACGATTTTGGAACTTACTTCTGAGACAATACGGAACGCATACCAACCCCTACCACTCCTCCGAAAGCTCAAGTTAAACGCCAGCAACTATACCGAGTCAAAATTGCGCCGGCGCTTGCAATATCAAACAGTTCAACCAGCCACTAACCCGGTCACTACCTACATACACGTTCAGTATGTACGCTATAGGTACGCTCGCTCACACAATCCGTACCCTAACTGCTAACAACATTTGCAATATTAATTATGCGAGCCGCCAGCTTGATGTTCCGGGTTAATAACAGACCATTCGGGATGGCATCGGGATTAAACAATATGTCTGCCGTAACTATTTAATGAGGCACACAAATTGCCCTCAAAAATGTTTCGTGATACGTGTCACCCAGATTTTATAACAACGAGCTTTTCAACGGAAAATATTATGAGGAAAATCGCGGAAGTTAAATTATATTTTCCTGTAAACAGGGATGGCCCAGAGTCGGATTATTTGTGTTTCGTTTTGAGACAGCAAATCCCAAACAGGCGCAAGTTTGCCTCCCCTGACATCAAAGGAGCAGGCCTGTAGGAACAAAAAAACATGTCGAAGTTGGGATGTTACTGAAAAATCAAGGCACACTTCATCAATTTGTTGATGCCGAGTAAATTACTTACTTTGTGAGGAGACACATTAATCAATAAAGGATGATTAATGGAAGCCGGCACACGATCCCGATCGCTTGATGGATTAGCGCCCATATGGTTCTGCATAATTTGCTGAGTGCTGCCACCTGTGCCCTTGTTGTTTTATCTCCCTCCCACCAAACAAGTTAGCCGCTCGAAAAAAATCCCACCGTACTTTGTTAGTAAGCATTATTTTTCTTGTTTAGATTACGAAATAAAAGTCGGGAGGAAAACGAGCCGAATTAAATTTTCGTTTCCGTGGCCCTATTTATATTCCGAGCGGTCGAGTGTAAATCTAAGATTCTCTAAATGATTGTTAGGTAGGTACCTCAAAGTGGGTAGCAAAATAAGTACTGGAAATATTCACCTGTCGCGTTCATTGTTGCTCTAAATGAAATAGGGAATCATTTTTGTGTTCTGTTGTTAGGAACTTCTTTCAGGAATCTGTTAACAAGAAATAAGAGGACCTTTTGATCCGGTCGAAATGTTCGGTGGCCTCTAGCGGTTGCGGCACAGATTGGCAGCCGACAAATCCGTACAAATCCTGTGTGGCAAGCAGAGCTTTCCTTGGCTCAAAAAAAAAACGCGATTGATTCAAAACACTGCTACGAAGAAATGACGTCGACCTAAATAAATCTTCTGCTCGATTTCGGATTCTGTTTTATATTTGATTAGAATTTTAGTAGAGTAAGCTAAATACCCAAGCAATTATTTCTTGTGATTGAATTGACTAACTAACTTTTTCTTTTAGCTAAAAGACTTCCTGATTAAAAAGGAATATTACTCTGTCAAAGAATTCTTTAAAAAAAATAATTAAGTACTTTATATTAAAATGATTGTTATACCTACTTACTTAATTTAATGGGATATAACTGATAATAATACGATGATAGAATTTAAAATGTATGTTATTTATTATAATATAATGTAACTGTATAACTATAATATTGAATGGGTATATTATTATTTTTCTATGTTTTTTACCGTGTAAATTGCAATGCCTGAGCAGGCAACTAAGTTCTAAGCCCCTACCTGATACAAACATAGAAAAAATCTGCACAGTTAGTTGGCAATAAAGAAGTTGAATTTGATAAAAAGAAACTGTATAGACTGGATAATTGGAAACTGAGAAAAAATATTCGTGATGAATAGATTCTTGACATGAACATTTCATGTCAAGAATTCCCAAAAAAAAACAACTTTTCTTAGTTTAATTGCAAGCAACATTATGCTCCAAAAGCAACATTATGCTCCAAAAGCAACATTATGCTCCAAAAGAATAATAAAAAAAAACAATAAAGTATGTTAAAATATAAATAGTTAGTCTTGAATTTTTCTCAAGCCATATTACGTATGCCTTAATAACGACATCTGGAAACCCCGTTTTGTAATCGTATACAATTTACATACTAACAGATTTCTAAATAGCTCTTTAAATAACTTTCGATCTAAATCAGGATTTCATACAAAGTTGCTACACGATTGGCGTACGGGCACAATAATTCTATAACACAGCATCCGTATATGCAGACAATGGCAAGCATCCATCTCCTGTCGACTGCCATCGGAAAACAATAGAATGCATTCCGCGTCGAAGCCTGCGATGTAAAAACACGAAACATGAAGTTTGTGTGTAGCTATGTTTTGTTGATATTTTACATAAAATGGGTTATTTGATGGAAGTCAGATAAGTTACCGTATTTTGTTTCTAAAGACTCAATATTTTGTTTAAGTTTCTGAAGAAATCTTTTAGCCACTCTAGGGGAAATTTATAAGAGGAATTTAAAAGGTCAGATTTTGTATTTCATTCAGCAAATATTGTATCCTTGGTCTCGTGATCGGAAGCGCTACTGTTGAGCACGAGGTCGTGGCTTCAATTCCTGGATTGAGCAAATGATTATTCAGTTTTCCATCTGGAAATGGAATTCTCAGTAGCAGCCCTTAGTCTGGATTTGTGCCCGGTTGATGGCAATAGGGTCGCCCCCTATTACGTGTGACATAAAACACAACTGGCAAGAGGTGGGTGTACTGTAATAGGTTCGCCTCTGCCTTACCCTTCAGAGATTAAAGGCGTTATGTTATGTTATGTTGCATTTAACATTATATTATAGCACAAAAAAAATTGCTTTGCATACATTTTCAACGTTAATGTTCACAAACCGCTATGCCATTTAATTGAAAATGAAGAAATGACATGATAGCGTAGTCTGTACTGCGCTTGAGTGGAAAATTGTAATTGGCCATCTTCTATATACATATTGTATTGCTTGGTCAAACGTTCTAGCTATAAGATTTCTTGAAATGAACAAAACAAATGGTTGGTCACTCGCATGCATAAAATTGATCTTAGGTACCTTTCGACCGTCATAGCTCGTATCAGGAACAGGGTTCCGGATGTCAGATCTCAGAGATAGTAATCGTTTGTATAAAACAAATATAATATCTTACTACATTTTCAAGCTTTGACTACAAAAGATTGAGTCAGTTGTCTTTGAACGGCGCTTCACAGACAGTATGGACGATTCATGCCAATTATTTTACCATTGCTTCAGTTAGTTTCGAAGCGATATACTCGATATTTATATGAAATCTAAGATACTCGAGTTTTTCAAGCATGAAATCAGTTACTCGATTTATTTTTGTATATAGTTGGTAACGGTGCCACCGTTTTCTTTAATTAGGTACGAGTATATTAGATGATAACATTAAGTTGGGAGTTTAAATACTAAAACAAACAGAAATCTTGGCTCTAATAGTGTCGATTATACTCGGAGGTATTTTAATCTTACACGGGTAAATGCCAAACGTTGTGAAGGTCCAATAGTTAAACCTTCGCCTCTCCTGCATAAGGTTGCAGGTTCAAATCGGTGCTAGCATCAATATGACCATTTCAACTCATACGTACCTACTTCAGAGTTCATCGTTGACATAAATAACATCGGTGAAGGAAATGAGAACCTCTCGACTTAATAATGAATATACATACGTGTGAAATCGCAAACCTGCTTTTAGCAAGCGTGGTGTTTAATGCTAGTGCCTTCTCTTTATGAGAAGAGGCCTTTGCTTTGCAGTGGGACAATAAAGGCTGGCATTATAACATCTTCTAATATATAAAATTCTCGTGTCACGGTGTTTTATTTAACTCCTCCGAAATGACTCTACCGATTTTCGTGATATTTTGTGTGCATAATGTGCATATCGCTTAGGTCTGCGAATCGGACAACATCTATTTTTATACCCAATTCTTATTTTGTTTTTGGCTAAAATAGCAAAACAACGTTTGCTGGGTCAGCTAGTAATATATATGTATCCAGTAAACACTAGGAAAAAAAGTACTTAACCCAAAATATTAATCAGTAATCCACACAAGGTAGAACCGAAACGTGTAAAACTTTCAGCTTTCATGTAGTGCACGTACTTATTTAATAACATTTTGTAGTCGGCTTTAAGGTTTGTTTATGTAATTGTTATTAGGTGGCTAGGTGCTAAAAGCTGGCTCGCCCGTTGTAATTGTGCATATGCGGTGTCCCGAGTAACCGCTTGTTTAATTTTGCAAATGTTATTAGTAGGTGGGGAGGGACGCTTGCCGCGTGACGTCGCGCCGCGCCGCGCGTCTGCTTCACGCTTGTATTGTGTTGTTAGACGGGCCGATTTCCGCAACTCCACTACGTAGCGCGTATTTTGCGTAAAGGGTGGGACAATAACTTATTCGATCTACCACAGTTCCTCGAGAAACGCCAGCAGCGACCTGACGTTGCTAGCGATCTCTCGGAGAGTAACCGGGTTACCGAAGTATTTAGCCCTGTATGCAGTAACCTCTGGACAGTAGAGTAGTTTATTAATACAAGTACAGAAATACAGATCTTATATTTGATGAAGAGAGCGCTATGTTGTGCCAGGAGGAGTACAAATATGATGAGCATCCAGCTCAAGATTACAAATTAAAGTTTAAAAATATATATATATATATTTGAGAATCCTGCACATTTATACAAACAAGCCACAATCGTAGTTGGTTTACTATCAGCCTTAAACGCTATATGTCATTCGTTGTGACGAGATTGATTCATTGACTGACTCCGATGTATAATAAAGCTTAGTAGGTTAAAACATTACTTGGTATAGTGGTCGCAAGCACTACTGTTGAGCATGAGATCCCGGGTCCGATCCCAGGTCGGGTGAAGTGTTATTGGTTTTTTTCACTTGGAATTTCTCAGTAGCAGCCCGGAGTCAAAATTTGTAATGGCGATAGACTCGCTTCCTTTTATGTAGGACTTAAATATAACCGACCAAATTTATTTTACAACAGGTCCACCTCTAGTCTGTAAGACTCTTAAACTCTGGACGTAATTTTCTACCAATTTAATTTTGTTTGTTTAATAAATCCAATTTAAAACACGTTAAAATAGTAATACTATAGCAGCGGCGTCATCCCGCGAGTGATAACTTTTTAAAATTAATAAACATTTTCTGAATCTTCTGGCCCAATAACAGTTAAAATTTAGGTCTCCAAGAGATGTGACTACAGATAAAAGAACGCTTTCAAAAATTTTAATTCTAGGTTTTAGAGAATGGAAAATGGGAAATCTACGTGCTAATCCTGTATAGAGACTACCACGAGTTTAATTAAAATTTGATTCACCCTTCCAGCGCGTTTTCCGCGGTTTTCTCCCTACCGCCTAACGCCACGATTCGTGATTCTTTTTCATCCGTTACAGATTTGTTGATATTTTGCCAACGTTATGATACAGAGACATGGAGGGGTTGGTTCTAAGTGGGTTAACACACACAAAACTTAGTAGCTCTCGATATATGATGCTTTCAATAATGTTGAAGTAACGTAAAATAGGTTAGTTAACGATTTTATCTGTGTAGGAATCTATATTTATATTTGAATAAACAAATCCTGAGAGCCTAGTACGACTCGTCCCTGTAAAGTGACGTCACCATCTCTAAACAATCAATTGCCATCAAAAACACAGCACTGACATCCAGCCAATACAGCTCAATAGGGCGTGTAGACACGAGTGGCTATAGACATGCTAATAAGTTGGAACTAGTTAGGGATGCACGACTCACTGAGCGCACAGAAGGCGCGAAATGAAAGTTCGTTGTACAGTCGACACCCAGCCTTAGAACCATCTTCGAGACGAGACCTCAAGATAACTTCGGAATTAGTTCCAAACAATCTCTTATTGTCGACTTATTACAATTGTTGGTTGGAATAAATGGACAACAATTAATTTGGAACAAAGGATATGCTAAATTCCCGGAAGTTATTTTGGATTAAGTGAGCTCGGGGCGAACTGTTGGAGCTGTTAGTTTGGTTGATCACCTATGATTATTTATGTCGAATTCCGATAAGTTACGGACCGTTTATGAAATGTTCTGGCTTTAGTTTACACAGACGTACTTTGTAGGCTTCACTTAGTCTTACAAAGAGGTGTAGTCGTCAAAGTCAAATAAATTATTTCAATTCGACCATTACAAAATCTTATTTATACCTTGAAACGAGCAAGTTTTGTATATGCATACATATGCATATACAAAACTTGCTCGTTTCATACATATATGTACATACATATATGTATAATCTATTCTCGGAAACGGCTCCAACGATAACGGTTTCGGGGGAGATAAATCTATCTAGCTAGGTTTCATTTCTAGAAAACGTCGTTTTATCTGAGTAAAGCTCGATCATCCAGGTTCTACACTTTAAAACGTCAAATTGACAAGTAAAGTAAAATGCACAAATGATTCTAGTTGCTCCTTTCAGATTGTAGTGTCGTATGGAGAAGAATGGGAAAGAATCTCCACTCTTACTCTTTTAAACTATGTAGTGTTACCCAGTAACTGAGTTGAGCAGGCCATGGTTGGAATTAGGCTAGGCAAATAGTAATATAATGATGACTCAGAAGATTTTATCATAAACTAGTAGATACATAAAAAGGGGAATTCCCAAAAGAATGGTTTTTAAACGAACTATCGAATAGTATACATAACATCACGCCTATATTCCCCAAAGGGTTGGGCATTGGTGAACCTATTGTAACACCCACATGTCGCTTGTTATATTTAAGTCCCATGTTATATGGGTCGAGCCTATTGCATGGGACATCCAGACTCCGGGCTGCTAACGAGAAAATTCCTATTGGAAAAACTCTATAACACTGTGCCCGACCTAGGAAGCGAACCCAGGACCTTACGCAATAATAAATCATCAAAATATCTAGTCTATAAACTACCCCAAATGAATAGAGAAGAAAGATTAGTGGTACCTTGGTGTCTCGACCTGTTCACGTAAAGGAAACTAAGCAACTCTATGACCTCACTAGTTATCAAACAACCTTGTTTGGCGCGTAAAAGTGTCCGTAAAAACATATTTACGGAAATTAATATAATTTACTTACTTAACCATTAAAATACAGTGTCTCTTACAAAATTTAATAGCAAAATGGTTAAAGTGAACGATTCAAAACATTTCTGAGAGATAAATTGAAAAATAAAACCTTGTATTGAAAGTTCCATCTGCAGTTTGTGAGACACGTCTCAGTCAATATTTAACCCGACACCGCTTCAAAGTTTCAGTTACACCAATTCAATAAGTTTTCCTACTAGCTTCAATAAAATAGCAATGTCTTGCTTGCTTTGACTGCATTCGAGTTCTTTGTGTGAAAACTTTTGATTAGTTTCGATACCCACCTAGAGTTTGTTTATGGCTTCTGGAGCTGTTTGACGGACTTCAGGTTCGCTTTACTGCTGTCCAGTGTGTCCTCGTGTTTCTTAAGGAGTTATTTTTAAAGAAGAATGTGTTTTGTTTTTTTTAATTGGAAACACCGCAGACGCATGGCAACTTTGCCTAACAAGGCCTCGTATCGATGATTAAGCCTGTCCCTTTAGTGCTCTCCCCAAACGATGTCCGCCAAGGTCAAGCCGTACCCCAAAGTAGCCATAGTTTATTAGTTTTAGCCTGGGCTTGAGACCTTAATTTATTTTAAGGTACCACATGATAGGTTATGAAACTGACAATTTTCTAAGTTGATGTCCAGGGCGGCAAAAAATATGTATGATCATCTTAACAACCAAACAGATAACAATATATTGAGCTGATAGAGCAGGAGACTGATTAATATGGTTGATTCAAGTTTTTTATCAGGTACCTATTTCGTGCTTGGTTTTGCTGCCCGCGCTCCAGCAGATACGAAATCAGTATTGATGAGTGATGAGATTCTTTACCTTGAAAGATTTGACGACTTTGATGATAATACGACGACCGATGTGGCGCGGCGGGCGAAGGTCCGCCTGCGACGCAGGAGGTTGCGGGTTCGACTCCCGCCTTGGGACAAATGTTTGTACGATCGACAAATATTTGATCCGGGTGTTCTGGGTATTTGCTATTGTGACTGTTCCTAAAATACCCCAGGCTAATAAAAATTTCGTTTTTCCTAAGTCTAATAATAAGGTGAACTTCCTTCAAGGATAAGAGGCTGTGCTCTGTCATCCACCACAGCTCTACCGAGCTCGTCGTCAGACTGGTCACACCAAGGGAACACCAAAGGAAAGGCTGTCTTAAGAATTTCAATAATAATCGTTTATTATTCTTTTGTAATGTACTGGAAGGCGTGTCCTACTAATATTGCGAGATACGTGCAATACCAAATAAAGACTATGAGAAACTATATAACTTTATACAATAACAAAATCACACCTTCTTTCTGGGGATACAATATTCATGGTCCAACATTCGTTGCGCAGGATTAGGGAAAACCCAGTAAAACCTAATCAGACCAATTCAACACCTTATCTATTATAATTGCAGTTTATGTTATTCATCTAATTATTACAAACAATCTCTCAGAGTTATATTGTGAGAGGAGATGATAGGAGCGTTACGCTTGAGCTTGAGACATTCAATATTTACAGCTACGTTAACAATAAACTATGAACCCAATATAGTGACATGAAACCGTTTTACAACGTTTGTCGAATACGTGTACTGTTAGACCTAATCGTTTATCGAATTCTAACAGAACACGTTTCCTAAGCTCTATATAAATGTCTAACTCAATCCTAAGACAGGATACTGCGGAGTGTCACTGCCATTGAGGAAGACAAGTATTGAATGGTTCTAAAACGCGATCTAATGTGATCAACTCCCTTACAGTGGCCTACCCCTTTAATAGGTTGATACAAAATTAGCACAAGCGTACCGTAGACTCAGTCTGTAGCAGAATTCATTGCGATCGTTCTTGGTGCACGCCGAAGTGGTATTTCGTCACTTCACATTTCCTTAATCTCCCCATTTCGAGGATCGGTGATCCAGATCTCGTGTTTCGCTAAATAGTGACGATTCAATATATGCCAACAACGGCTGGTGAGGGGGGTTTTAGCGAGACACGGTCCCTAGCGTTCTTTGAACGGTGGTTTGGGTGCTTTGTGAAGCCTAATTGTGAAGCCTACCCCTCTCCCGGAAATGTGCGTTCAACAAGCCCTACGCAAGGTATTCTGAGCTAGACCTTCTGTAGGGAACAGTAATCATCAATAACGTTTGGTTGATTTATAATGCAGTGAGAGGTTGGCCATATAGCCTAGTTCGGTTTATATAAACTGTGGTTGTTCACGGTTCTGCCTTCCATGAGTGTGATGCGTCAGTTAGGAGTCAATAAGCGTCGATAGTCGGATGTGTTGTTGTAAAGTGTATGAGTATGTATGTGTGTAAAGTGTAGCGGTAGGCCTTCTCCGTTTCCCTATAACCAAACACCAATGACGAGTGACTGCCAAGTTAAGGATTGGGACGTGAATATGTCGTAACACATGAGAGATTATACAGCACAATAATATTATAAGATAGAGAAGTAGTTTCTCTATCCTGGAATAAATGATTATTAGCAGTCCTTTACGATACTTTAAACTACAACACCAATCAAACTGCAAGAATAATATTATATCTATGTTCACATTACTACTAGGAGAATATAAGTTAATTAAAGGCTATACTTACCGAATAACTGCCTGAAGTGAATTAGACTGTAAACCACTTACTGAATAACGCTGGAATTACCCGTTACGCCTCAGACACCTCTCCTCTTCCAAACTGACTTTAACTAGTAGATAACTCTCGCGGCTCTAAGATAACCCACCGGGATCTAGCCTTATGGTAATAATCAAGTCGCCTAATTTAACTAGCCTCAGCTATAACGTCTGTCCTCTCTCACGATCCTTAGCTAACTATCTTCCCTAGCCTCGCTCATCAGGTCCGTCTCCGACCACGGTGCAAGATCGACTTCCCTTTCCCCTGCCATCCCTCGTCCATGTTCCCACACATTTGCTCAATAGGAATGTTGCCCTTTTTTATATAATGTCTCAATTGTTCTAAGGGTCCTTTCAGGTACTGGCTGGGCTCCACTTATGGGCACCAGCCGTGGCACTTGTGTTGTCTGTTGGCTCGTTAGATCTCACTTGATTCTTAGAATTTGTAAAGATATTGCATTTCGGCCGGCACATGTGCGCACTTGTTACTCGTAAAACATAAATGGCATGGGTTTCTAAGAGGCTCAGAATTGGTTTACAACTTTAAACTCAATAGGATATTTTGTTATTTATTAGGGTGACACGTCAGGCTGTCAAACCATAAAATTAGGATTTAATGTATTTCCAAGTGAGCAGATACCGTGAGACGATGTTTAAAATAAATAACATAATTTATTATTTAATAGGAGTACTTGACAGACAGTCACATTCCCCCCTCTGAAAATCAGACGCGTGACGCAGTGCAGCGGATGAGCTTTCACAATAGGTAGAAGTGCGCCTTTGCATGAAAAAGTTATAGTAAACCCATACCAATAGCAACACCCATTTGCTATGTCAACTAATCAAATAATTACTCTAGTTGGAACTCGAATCCAACAAGAGTTAACAACTGTTCTACCTGTCTATAATGGTGTCCTAAAATGTTGAACCACTTGTCTATTGTCTTCAATTTATTGATTTAAATTCTAACTGGAACAAGATTCCATTGAATGCAATTCCTGCTTAATTTTGTATTTCTTGGCAGGTGCATTTGTAACTAGTAAGCGCCTAAGAGTTGGCTGTACCTACTTGAATTAATGCTCCTTTAAAATAGTCTTGTCATATTTAAATAACAAATCTTCAGAAGACCTGTGCATGTTTATAATGTTGCTTTACATACCAAGGTTTCTTTTTAAGTGCATATCGAGCCACGTTACCTACGGTGCTCACACGTTCTAGACTCAGCCTATCGCAGTCCCCGCTGAACAGAGGCCTCTCTTATTGCACTTCGACGCCGGGTCAGCTTAGTCAACTGCCGAAGTCGTATCCAGGGGTAGCTGAAATAGTCCGCACACGATCATATTAGACAGTAGGTATTCCAATTGGTCACCCCCCTCTGATTGTAAGAGGAGAAAGCAGTTATAAAATTTCAACAAGATGTATGAAATTATACTAATTAGGAAATGTACACCCTAGATTGTCAAAACAAATTGTCATTGGCTAACTGGGACACATTGTTGTTCATCTTACCCTCGTATTGTATATTCGTCGGTAAGAACATTTTTGTTTTTTTTTGTTTTTTTTTTTCTGATACATACGAATAGCTCATTCATAATGATATTCCGAGAGGTAACAACAACCATACGGCGGTGCAGTAACGGGTAACTGTGGTGTTCAATAAAATGAAACTTAGCTTTGTAACAGGAGCCGTGCTATAGCTGCTGTTGAAGTCAGCCGATGTCCGCTGATTTTGATGAAATCCAAATCATACGCAGCGCTCCATCGAAAGGTATAGGGAAAGTGAAGTCTCAGCCAAGCGAAGGTTGAAATATGCTGGAATTGGAAATAAGGCAACAACAGTATCTTTTTAAAGATTAACATGAACTACTTATGATACTAGTGAATTACAAACATACATTCTTAAAAAATAATATTTTTAATAGTTTTTGCTTTATGCATCGCATAAAGTAAGTAAAAATAACATATGGTTGACCCATAACTAAGGGTATGTATACTAGGTGTCTAGGTGCAATCCACGCGCATACAAATTTCGAAAGCGCTAACACATTTATTTTGCACAAACCTCAAAACTCACGTTTGCAGGGAGTCGAACCCATTTTTTTTACAGTTGTTGTTGTTGTTTTTACCCAAGCAGCAATCGACCCGTTACACACTGAAAAATCCTCCAAACTTATGGGAGTCGAACCCACTATCAGTAGCATGTGAATCGAAGCCAACCAACAATTCATGCGGGAATTGAACCCACAAAAGTATTTATAAACGCCTTTCTTCCAGAGTTCACAAGAATGCTTACATTATTTGCATTCAGTTAACCTCTGACTGAGATTTAATCCCACAAGATAGACATAGGTATCTATGTGTCAAATGTCTGAAAAACATAAAATTCACATCTGGGGATCGAACCCACTCATATAATTATCAAACCGTTTCTTAACTAAACATAAGTGATTAAAGTAAGAACTTAAACTAAGCCGTTGTAAGTCGCATAGTCGAATAACAATTTAGATCTTTAAATTACGTTGTGTTCTTATTGTAGTAACCCATATGTTGGTCTTTCTCGTTGCACTGAAGTGAATCAGTACATTTAATGACGAGAATCCTGGTCACGGCACCACATGTGACTGTTCCTAAAATACCCCAGGCTAATAAAAATTTCGTTTTTCCTAAGTCTAATAATAAGGTGAACTTCCTTCAAGGATAAGAGGCTGTGCTCTGTCATCCACCACAGCTCTACCGAGCTCGTCGTCAGACTGGTCACACCAAGGGAACACCAAAGGAAAGGCTGTCTTAAGAATTTCAATAATAATCGTTTATTATTCTTTTGTAATGTACTGGAAGGCGTGTCCTACTAATATTGCGAGATACGTGCAATACCAAATAAAGACTATGAGAAACTATATAACTTTATACAATAACAAAATCACACCTTCTTTCTGGGGATACAATATTCATGGTCCAACATTCGTTGCGCAGGATTAGGGAAAACCCAGTAAAACCTAATCAGACCAATTCAACACCTTATCTATTATAATTGCAGTTTATGTTATTCATCTAATTATTACAAACAATCTCTCAGAGTTATATTGTGAGAGGAGATGATAGGAGCGTTACGCTTGAGCTTGAGACATTCAATATTTACAGCTACGTTAACAATAAACTATGAACCCAATATAGTGACATGAAACCGTTTTACAACGTTTGTCGAATACGTGTACTGTTAGACCTAATCGTTTATCGAATTCTAACAGAACACGTTTCCTAAGCTCTATATAAATGTCTAACTCAATCCTAAGACAGGATACTGCGGAGTGTCACTGCCATTGAGGAAGACAAGTATTGAATGGTTCTAAAACGCGATCTAATGTGATCAACTCCCTTACAGTGGCCTACCCCTTTAATAGGTTGATACAAAATTAGCACAAGCGTACCGTAGACTCAGTCTGTAGCAGAATTCATTGCGATCGTTCTTGGTGCACGCCGAAGTGGTATTTCGTCACTTCACATTTCCTTAATCTCCCCATTTCGAGGATCGGTGATCCAGATCTCGTGTTTCGCTAAATAGTGACGATTCAATATATGCCAACAACGGCTGGTGAGGGGGGTTTTAGCGAGACACGGTCCCTAGCGTTCTTTGAACGGTGGTTTGGGTGCTTTGTGAAGCCTAATTGTGAAGCCTACCCCTCTCCCGGAAATGTGCGTTCAACAAGCCCTACGCAAGGTATTCTGAGCTAGACCTTCTGTAGGGAACAGTAATCATCAATAACGTTTGGTTGATTTATAATGCAGTGAGAGGTTGGCCATATAGCCTAGTTCGGTTTATATAAACTGTGGTTGTTCACGGTTCTGCCTTCCATGAGTGTGATGCGTCAGTTAGGAGTCAATAAGCGTCGATAGTCGGATGTGTTGTTGTAAAGTGTATGAGTATGTATGTGTGTAAAGTGTAGCGGTAGGCCTTCTCCGTTTCCCTATAACCAAACACCAATGACGAGTGACTGCCAAGTTAAGGATTGGGACGTGAATATGTCGTAACACATGAGAGATTATACAGCACAATAATATTATAAGATAGAGAAGTAGTTTCTCTATCCTGGAATAAATGATTATTAGCAGTCCTTTACGATACTTTAAACTACAACACCAATCAAACTGCAAGAATAATATTATATCTATGTTCACATTACTACTAGGAGAATATAAGTTAATTAAAGGCTATACTTACCGAATAACTGCCTGAAGTGAATTAGACTGTAAACCACTTACTGAATAACGCTGGAATTACCCGTTACGCCTCAGACACCTCTCCTCTTCCAAACTGACTTTAACTAGTAGATAACTCTCGCGGCTCTAAGATAACCCACCGGGATCTAGCCTTATGGTAATAATCAAGTCGCCTAATTTAACTAGCCTCAGCTATAACGTCTGTCCTCTCTCACGATCCTTAGCTAACTATCTTCCCTAGCCTCGCTCATCAGGTCCGTCTCCGACCACGGTGCAAGATCGACTTCCCTTTCCCCTGCCATCCCTCGTCCATGTTCCCACACATTTGCTCAATAGGAATGTTGCCCTTTTTTATATAATGTCTCAATTGTTCTAAGGGTCCTTTCAGGTACTGGCTGGGCTCCACTTATGGGCACCAGCCGTGGCACTTGTGTTGTCTGTTGGCTCGTTAGATCTCACTTGATTCTTAGAATTTGTAAAGATATTGCATTTCGGCCGGCACATGTGCGCACTTGTTACTCGTAAAACATAAATGGCATGGGTTTCTAAGAGGCTCAGAATTGGTTTACAACTTTAAACTCAATAGGATATTTTGTTATTTATTAGGGTGACACGTCAGGCTGTCAAACCATAAAATTAGGATTTAATGTATTTCCAAGTGAGCAGATACCGTGAGACGATGTTTAAAATAAATAACATAATTTATTATTTAATAGGAGTACTTGACAGACAGTCACACTATGTATAATAAAAAATATATATCTATGTAATGTATTGTATTAAGTATATCAGTCATCTAGTACCCATAACACAAGCTCTGCTAAGCTTGGGGCTGGATGATGCTGTGTGGATTATCCAGCATTATTTATTCATTATTTAATACACCTCCATAGACCATAGAAATGACACCAATAGAGATCTATGAAAGAAGTTAATTTAGATAAGGGCCGGAGGATGATGATACCAGGGATGCTGATATCTGTCCCACACCACATCTGTTATTTCTAACTCCTGTCCTGTCTTTAAAACGTGAATCAAAAATCATTAGCCCGTTCCAGAAAAATGGTGTAATGAACATACCAACACCAAAACTCCTTCATTTATTATAAACGTGAGATATTAAGTGAGTGTAACTCAGAAACATGTCTGAAGAACACCTTAGAGAATACGCAAAGGCAAATAATATTTTATAATCTCTGAGCTCTCAAACGCTAAGTAAATTAGAGATTAGACATCACATTTATAATTCTCTTTTATGGCTTATTTCAGAATAAGGAAAATTATTAATCGTGTCTGTCCCACGAGCTTGTAAAGTAGATAACTAATAAATCTTGCCCTTTGTAGATTTGTTGTTGAGTCGGCGATCTTTTTTTACTTGATCACCTATGACGTATCTGTTACTATCAGACCCAATAGTTTAAACCAACTAAAGTTGTTATAGCCAATAGTGTCATCACAATATTTCATATTTTCTGTTTTTTTAGATGTAGGCATCTTGTACCTATTTCCTATATGTGTGATTTCATATGTTATGCTATGTTTGCACCAAATAAACGTTTTATATATTTACTAGCTTCCGCCCGCGGCTTCGCCCGCGTGGTTTGTTAATAAAAAGTAGCCTTTGTCCTTCTTCGGAGTGCAATCTATCTGTCTGCCAAATTTTATCGAAATCCGTTCAGCGGTTTAGGCGTGAAAAGGTAACAAAGAAACTTACTTTTTATTATATTAAGGAAGTTAGGATCTATACATCAATAAAATAAATCTCTCTTCTAAAATGTTAACTATTTTGTTGGGATCATCAGTATCATTTGAGTTTCTTATCGGGGTAGACTTCCAGTTTAACCAAATGCCCGTATTTTACACGTAGCAACTGGGCAACATGAAAACCCTTGGTAAGACTGGTTATCAGACTTCCAGCCTTCTGCCTATCCGTAACGACTGTCAAAGATCTACGTTAGGCAGCCAGGGTAAACGGCTTAGCGTGCTTTCTGACGTATTGAAAGTCTTGGGTAAAGAAGGGCACACATACGCGGAGCGACCTCGGCAAGCGTAGCTTAACCTTGATCGACTCTTGCGGCTGTTATTATTTAGCTTTGTAATAAATAAAAATCAGGTGAGTGCCTCGTTGGTTTAGCAGTCGCATGCGCAACTGCTGAGCATGTGGTCGATTACCAGCTCAGGCAAAGTCCCTACTGTTAAGTTTTTCTATCAATAATTACTCCGTAGCAGCCCAGAGTCAGGACTTGTACCCGGTTGATGGCAATAGGCTCGCCCCCTATTACATGAAACAAAGCAAAACTGGTGAGAAATAAATAGATAAATAATGCTGGACAATCACACAGTATCATCTAGCCCCAAGCTAAGCAGAGCTTGTGTTATGGGTACTAGATGACTGATATACTTAATACAATACATTACATAGATAGATATTATTATTATACATAGCAAATACCCAGAACACCCCCGGAATAAATCTTTGTAGATCGTACAAACATTTGTCCCAGAGCGGGAATCGAACCCGCAACCTCCTGCTTCGCAGGCGGACCTCCGCCCGCCGTACCACATCGGTCTTCAATAAAAAATAGCATAATGTAATGTGTTATATATAGTGGGGTACTTTCATCACTACATTTTATTACCAATTCTAAGCTTTACACAACTTAAACTGTAAACGACAATCGGCAGTGTTACCAAAAATGTATTATACAGGGTGTTAGGTAGAACGAGGGACATACTTAAAGGGAAGCTAGTAGTCATCAAAACGAACCAATTTCACTAAAGGATCGACACATAAATCGCGAAAAAAAACAGCTGTTTCTCACATTTTGTTAAGTTATGCCAACATAAATGTATGAAGTAGCTGATTATTTTTTCGCGATTTTAGGAATTGTTTCATTGTCAAAGTTGTTCATTTTCATGAGTACTACACGCCTTTAAAGTATGTCCATCGCTCTACCTAACACCCTGTATACATTGTCAAACAACGGGTTGTTTGACAATGTATATAATACATTTTACGGAAGAATATATCTGCCCAGCAGCAACCGCCTGCGTTATTCCCGTAATACATTACTTGAGTAGCAGTTACTATTCGTACCGGTACTCGACGTTACAAGAATACGGTGGGTACTATTTATACCCGGTTGTAGAGCGGTGACTAATTTGTTCTTACCAGATATATTCGGCGCGTACTAAATTTACTGTCACTTACATTATCGTTGAAAACAGATCGTAAATTTTGAATACGTTACTACGTATTTTCAAATGGCTTACTGTGTAATTGACTCGTGAATCATCATCATCATAGCACTGCCATTTAGATAGATTTTTAGGCTCGACGCAGTATGTCTGCTTATATCATTAATGTTTCCAGTTATCTCCATAGACACCTTCTTTCACAGTCACATCAACATCTTTCACACGATCCATCTATCTATGGTCTACTCTAATAACCATCTACATCCATACTCAGTCTTTTCTCACGACACTCATTCCACCACATGAGATGATCATACCATGACAACAGATTTCCACACAACGTCTCGGTCACCGGCGGCGCGGCGGCGCCATATCAGACTTCCTATTACAGACTAATTTCTTGTTCTGTCTATTTGCGTATCACATCGTCTAAAATTACAAACATTAAATCAGAGTCACAGTTAGTCTATGATTTTATTCCACATGAAGGTAAGCTACCTATATCACCGTTTTTTATAAATGGTAAAAATAATAAACAAAATAAAACAGAATAAATAGAGCACACTATAATAAGAGTTATAAAAGAACTTAAAAAAAGAGAAAAATGTATCCCGACTGCTGCGCAAGTAAGTAATAGTGCACCTAAATAATTTTCCCAAGTAATTGTATTGACCAAAATACAAATGTTTCTGACAGTCAATTTAACCGTTATTTGACCAACATACAATAATATTAAATCCCCCAATTTTCCGGTGGCTGCGTATATTATGATTTTGCATAAAATTCACGATTCTGTTTGCATAAGTAATTGAATGGAAAATATTTTTAGGTGGTTTGGTTTCACAGTTCAACGGTCACATTGCCTTTTCATTGTTTGCAATGACTGATAATGTGATTATACGTTTTACATCGAATTTAAAAAGATTTTGCTGTAAGCTTACGTTCGTACTTACTTTATGTTGGTCCGCACTTCTGCCCAGTCACTGTCAACATTGCCCACAGACAAAGTCATCAATAGACAATTTTATTACTACTGAAGTTTAATATTGCATAAAACGGAACATTAGGAACCTAAAAACTTTCCTAATCCAGATCTTGCTAAGTACCTCTAAGCAATATTACTAAAAATACTTCCACTCGTTTAAAGCTATGAGTTTAAGGATTTTATCGAGATTTTGCTCTGGGATGGTTAAAGTTATAAATTACATGTTAAGAACATGTGCTGATCAAGGGTTCTATATGTTAATTATAATATAGTATCGGTTGACTTAGCTTTGCCTAGTCACTGCCAACTTTATCCTGTCGACAAGTTATTGCTTAAAATGTAACATAACGTACCTAAAAAAACCTAATCGCGGTCCTCCCAAGAACCTCTAAGCAAAATTACTAAAAATACTTCCAAACTATATTTTTCTCTGGTACGGTTAAAGTTACAAATTACATAGTAATAACACGTGCTGATCAAGGATTCTATATTCCAATTATAAGTACTGGTTGGCTCAGCTCTGCCCAGTCATTGTCAACTTTGCCCTTGGTCAAAGTCAGCAATAGACAATTATTACTGAAGTTTATTGTTACTTAAAACGTAACATTAATAAAGTTAAACTTTTCTAATCCCGGACTTCCCAAGAACCTTTAAGCAAAATTACTAAAAATACTTCCAAACTATATTTTTCTCTGTAATGGTTAAAGTTACAAATTACATAGTAAGAACACGTGCTGATCAAGGGTTCTATATTCCAATTATAAGTACTGGTTGGCTCAGCCCTGCCCAGTCATTGTCAACTTTGCCCTTGGACAAAGTCAGCAATAGACAATTATTACTGAAGTTTATTATTACTTAAAACGTAACATTAATAAAGTTAAACTTTTCAAATCCCGGACTTCCCAAGAACCTCTAAGCAAAATTACTAAAAATACTTCTAAACTACATTTTTCTCTGGGACGGTTAAAGTTACAAATTACATAGTAAGAACACGTGCTGATCAAGGATTCTTTATTCCAATTATAAATACTGGTTGGCTCAGCTCTGCCCAGTCATTGTCAACTTTGCCCTTGGACAAAGTCAGCAATAGACAATTATTACTGAAGTTTATTATTACTTAAAACGTAACATTACGAACCTAAAAACTTTCCTAATCCCGGACTTCCCAAGAACCTCTCAGCAAAATTCAACAAAGCTCTATTTGGCCAAAACATCGTCACAAAGTTGGGAAAAGTTTCTAGTTTCGGGCATATCGTTTTGTATTACAAAACGGATTGTTTCAAGAAGGGTTGTATTCGCAATAAATAGTTCATTACTTTAAATACAATTAATATGAACGGCGGTGTTTCAATACAGTTGTTTCTTACAGAATGTTGAACAGCTAGACTGACAAGGAATTGTTTGATCTTTCATTACAATGTTATAATGAAGTGAGGTATATATGTATACATAAAAATACCAGCATGTTACTGTCCCACTACTGGGCAAAGGCCTCTTCTCATATAGAGAAGGAACGAGCATTAATCACTACGCTTGCTCAAGACGGGTTGGCGACTTCAGACTTATATTAATTATAAGTCCAGGCTTCCTCACGATGTTTTCCTTTACCGATATCAGTGCTGTCCAAGATAAACTTAGATAGTCGAGAGTACTGGGCAACACGATACTCTTCGGTAAGACTGGTTGTCTGACTTTGGGGTTTTGACTACTCGTGACGACTGTAAAAGATCTATTATTGATAGCCGGGACCTCGGGATATTCTGAAATCGACCGCCTTGAGGAAACATGGTGAATAATGCTCGAGTCTTCTCTGTATGAGAAGATGCCATTACCACGTAGTGGGATACTTACAGGTTAGTATTTTATTATTATATTACAAAATGTACACATAGCCGCCTCTGTTCCCCCCACCAATACACACTGCCCCCACACACACCCACACATTCACATAACTCACTCACAGACACACAACCATGCAAATACCTACCAACTAAGCATACTAACACCATGCGTATTTAATTGTTACTATTTTCTTTGTCTTTTTAATATTATCTACAATTTATGATCTTTTACTCACTCATTCTTACCGCATTGTTTAAAGTGTACTTAACATTAAAAGTAAGCATTACCCTAGGGGTGGAGACCTGGTGTCCTGAAATACAGACCTCACAGTCTAGCTTAGGCACCAGTCTCCCACAGTATAAAGATTGTGTTACGTATTTTGTATTGATACCTCTCTAATGTACCTATATTGTGGCGAGAAAATAAACATAATTATTATTATTATTATTATTAAACATAAACGTAACAAAAAAATAACAAGGGCGACATTTAACCGTACCGTCGCCAAAAAACCCCAGATGGCTGACAATAACAATGCACTGAAGCATAAATCCTGAACCACACATTTATTAAAATAAAAATTACGTTTATAATAAATTTAGCCAGATTTTCGTGCATAATGTAAGTACTTACACTAAAAGCGTTTTCGATGTAGAATCTTCTTTGTGTTTACACCCTTAGTCGCTTTTTATAATGCAGGTTTTGAGGAAAACAGCGCTACGATGTAGTAACTCTAGTAAACTAACTTGTTATAGAGGTACCGGATTAACAAATAAAGGCGTATTTTTTTATTTATTCCGATATACCTAATCTATTCTATGGAAATTGTGCCGATGTCGAAGATTCTGCCAATATCAATGTGATCTGGATAAACGTGTATGTGACAAAGAAAAATGAGGGGAACAAAGTACCTACTTCTTTTATATTACCTACAAGCCAAACACTTATCAGCCAATAGCTGTCAAATCACTTCTAAATATGAATTAGTGTGCATTTGATCTTATTAATATACCGTCACTAAAAAATATCCAAGGAGGTTGAAATGCTCACAGAGCTCCGCCTCACGTCTCATAACGACTATGTTCAGTTCTAACACATTATTTCAAAACACTCCATTACAAACCTAACAGAATTAAAACTTCACGGGCAGAAGACAACAAGAATTTGAAGAACAAGGTGAGAAACTCAACCGAACACGACGTGTTGTCATAAACAACTTGTTTGCAGTCCAACTTTAGTTTTAGCTTGAAAACCGAGCAATGTCGCACTATGTTCTGACATGTTGCACTACGTTCAGACTGATCGCACTAAACAGTTTGAATCGAACGTGCGTCATTGACGTGATGTACCGTGTTCTCGTTTTCATGAATTGGGTAGGGAAATAGCGTTTCGTGTTAGGCAATGTTGTGGATTGGCTGTCGTAGCTTGAAAAGGCATTTAGAACTCTATTTCAAATATGAAATTTTAAGAATTTTTCTATTTCAAAGCCACACATATTATTTTCTACTAAACTCTAGACGGAAAAGAATCTATTTGTTGTAGCGTCTGATCAATTCCAGCAGTTATTCACTTCATAACTATTAGTTATCACCTATTGTAATGTTTCCTGTCCTTTGGCACTCTTCACTTTTTGTACATAAGCCGTGTAGTTAACACCCAATATAATTTCTTTTTCTTGTACTGAGTATTCCTCCAGTTATTCTTTCACAAGTCCCTTATATTCCCGCACAATATTACAGAACTTATACAAATTATCATTATATAGAACCTACATTAATTGCAAATAAATATAATCTAATCTATTCTAATTTCAAACATAGTCAATATAAAATAATTTGAGATTAGAAAAAGCCTGGTCTACAGTTTATAATTTATTTATTTCTCTCAAAAACGGTACAGCGTTGGTTAATAGTTACTACTTATAGTAACAACTCTATCGTTCGTGAGAGCTGGGGTCTACATTGGGTTTGAGACCTGTTTGACAAATTATAATTACAATTACGCTTAAACATTGTACAATTCTTTGTTTTTTTTTGTATCAAATAATTAAATACGTAGTATACACAACTAAACAGTAGGTCCAAATATTAAGAGGAGACTCATGAATACACAGCCTAGATTACGACCTACCCCATTCCTAAGAAAGACATTTATCTTCGCATTTTCTATCGACTATTAGCCCACACAAAGTAAGATTAATTTCCCATTCTCTTTTTCACGCACCAAATGCTTGTTTAATATTATGATAGAATGTTTTTCGGAACTGTTTCATCCGTAAACACGGGTCTCAAGTTGCCCAAAAGTCGGGGAGCTCATTCTATTATCCTGCTCACCTAATCGGGGGAGTACGCCTCTGTTGTTACCCGTAGCGTAAATCCCCTTTGTGCAAAGTTCTGGCGTCATCCATCGGTTTGCCCAGGTAACAAAACAAGCAGAAAACATTATCCATTGCCTGAAGTTAATGGTTAATAAATAAAGTTACTATTATCGAAGGTCAAATAAAATAAGATAATGAAAAATAACTGAGAAAAGACTGGATAATGAGAGACACTTATTGGCAATTTGATTTCTAGGACGCAGTGGGGGACTCTTTTCAACTCTTGAGTGCGGTGCTGAATTCAAAGCCTAACGACATACTGAGATAACCAATCGCAGTGATATTTGCAATACATTTTCTGCCAACTACTCACACGGTCCTCTTTCAACAGTAAAAGTTCAAAAGCTCATGTAATTACGCCACGAAGAAAGGTTTTCAAATCACACAGGTATATATATACCTACCTATATACTCTAAAAAACTGTATACACAAATCAATCTCGATAGAAAAATCTGGAAGATACTTTCATCTCGGGAGTGTATTAGAGGAGGGCCGCCCAAACAAATATGGAAGTAACGGATTATGATCACATTTCCCTTTACAACCTTCCATAGCTTTATCCGTGGCACGTATACGACTAAGGGCGAGTGGAAAAAAGCCTTTTTCACATTCATTTTTTAGCGAAAGGGACTGTATAGTGAGTAGGGATACGTACATATGTCGTTACAATGACATGTAAGTAAATATTTTATTATTCAGATTGGGATTGCATTTTGGGATTAAAATGGCCGCTTTCTGCTTTTATTTTGTACGTATAGATTATTTGGTTATCCCTTTTCTTACCCTTGGGCTTTTTTTTGAAATGGTTAGCTGTATCATTTTTTATTTTTTAACCCCCGGCGTATGAAGGGTGTTGGGTATAAGTTTGGTGTTTTTATTCTCTACGATATGTATGTGGCATCGTATGCCCCAGATGAATGGTTGGTGTTCACTGCGGTTTTATTTAAATTTGAAATTATAAATCGAATAATATCTCATTACTGTCATAAATAAATTGGGATAAGGGCAGAAGGATGATGATATTTTCACTGACTTGTATTATTTCACTTGGATTCGTCACAATATGTAAATATGATACCCATGTTATTCGATCATACTTTTTAGTTTTCAATAAATCGAGCTTAAATCTGGGTTGTAATAAAAACTCCGAAAAGTAAAAAAGTAAGCTGATTTAATATGCGAATATTACTTATTAGGTTAAGTTAAGTTAAGTTATCGAATATTTTGTACAAAAAACAAAAATGAGAGTAAACGCTATTTCTTTTTTTTTCATTTATGTTTGTGTTAATGAGGCAAGCACATAAAAAAGTCTTAGTTTAAAATTAATAAGTATTACAATCGAAACGAGAATTTCCATTTTTAAAAGTGATCGCTATTCGATCAATTTTAAAAATGGAAATTCTCGTTAACCTTTTTTAACTCAGATAAAAGTCATCTGACGATAGAAAAATTGTTTGTTATAATGAATACTGTCAGCATATTCTGTGCTTATTTTCAGTTACTCTTTTTAACGTAACTTGGTGTTGCAGTTGACCATAGTTTGCTACAGTAAAATTGATTTTTCAGAATAAATATTAATTTTTCCCTAACTCTGTAGTTATGGGTCCTGGGTTAGATTCATAGGTCGGGCAGTCCAGATTTGTGACCAACTCTTTTAACATCAGGGACTTCAACATTTGGTGCGTTTGGTGAATGTACGTAAATTTCCTCTGCCTATCTCTTTGGAGAATACAGCTCTGATGTTAGGTTAGTTACAGACTACGTAGCAGCTAATAAATACCGACGCATACCAGCGGCATACCGGTCCTATTAACTGCGACAGCGGTATTTAGTCGTATGTGATTGTAAGCGAAACTGACATTTAGTGAGTTCGAAAACCGAATCGGACAATAGCTAACGGGAATCGCAAATTGTATCCACACGACGATATCAGCTGATTTACGCCTACTTAATATATTCGTTGAATACCTCTTCTACGCGTGTCCATGGTATTTTTGTATAGAGTCGGCCCAGAAGTTGAATACGAGTTTGGCGCCATCAGTACTGTCATATCAGGGCACGCAAGATACGATAGCAGGTGTACCATCGTTTGTGGAACAACACCACCTTTGCAAACCAGGCTGGAATCTGTTCACACCTTAAACTCCAGGTGACAGTACAGACAAACAATACATTTTATATTGTGTCTCGTTCTCTGGCAGTGAAGGTGTCAATTTCCACCTGAGCAGGCTTTCCCTGCTTCGGACAACCTTTGTCCAAAGTCTGTCAAGGGACTTCCAGGTTAGCTAAGGCAACTCATAACAATTGCGGAGATTTCCTACAGGTGGAACGAATTTCGTTCTTTCACAGGTTTCTTTATCAACACTTACCTAGGTATCAGAAGTTCTCAGAATTTTCCCCAGCTTTTAATAGAATAGGCCAAATCTGCTAACATCTAAACTCAAGCTTTCCAGTTCAGCGACAAAACCAATTTGTCAAATAACTTCACCGAAAATGAAGGCTCATTAAGGAGTTATCAAAAGATTAATTTCTCCTCGCAATAACTCGTCGAAACATAGACACAGTTGACACAAATACCTACTGGGTACTTACACTTTGAGACAAGAAGCACAGATTACATAGACAACCTTTTAATCTCAAATAAAGAACGGAATACATACTTTGAAAACTTTCTATTATTTATTTATTTTTAACAATAACAATCACTACATCTTATAGAATAATACAAGAGGATAACGCACATATAAGACTCACTATCATCATCATCCTTCTGCTCTTATACCATTTTATTTGCCGCCAACTCAGTAGACAGATTTGCCAATATCATAAAATATCCTTGGAGTAAAATCCAACAGTGAAAATAACAAATCCAAATGACCCTCTGTGAGTTGGCTTCACCCCTAGTACACCTTCTAAAGGAACTGGACCCCAGGGTTCCGAGAAATATCAAAATAATATTAGTCAGTCAAAAAATATTTAACAATAAAAGTTGTAGATGATAACATCAAAGACTTTGAACTGAATTTTATGTAGGTACCAGCGGCCATGGAATAATAAATAAAGACTTATTTCTGTACTTAGTTACATGAGATATCAAAGAAATATGAAATAGAAGTAAAAAAAATTGGTAAAGTGAAAAGAGTACATTCAAAATAATATTTCTTAAAAAAAACGTTTTCGTAATCATCTGTACCTATCATATTAAAAAACAATGCTCATTTTGATCCGTGTAAAATCAAGCTTCTACATTTGAAGAGAAATGTAGTAGCTAACTTGATCCTTCAGACGAGTTGTGTGTGTGTGTAATCCTTGTTTTTATAGACTCGTGTCGAGATTTGTCTTAAGTCCTGTCTCAGCCTGCGGACAGCCTTATACGTCATTATCAATATCATTATCCCATAAGCCTAACATAATCAGCTTATAATGTTCCAACTACCTGGACACAAGCCTCTTGTCTGTAAGAGGGACTGTGCCTTTCTTTATTTTAATTACCACGCATTAGTATCATGCAAATTTCCGACTTTACCAGTGGAATTTCCACAAAAATCTTTCAAACAAGCTTTGTCCTTACAATTACGAACACAACAAATAAAAACAGCCAACTTGGTAGAGCCCTTCTCGAGTGATGATCTTTCATACATGCGGCAATCGACTTTAATTTATATATACAACATGTAACGTAAATAACGCACACCCTCATACACCCCGATTAGTATATAATGTTATAATCATAATACATACACTGAATTTTTAGTTTAACATCTTTAAGCATTAATCGGGGCATTAATTGTTTATTTATTTAGTTTTACTAATTCTACTTATTTTTCTTTATTTTGTATTGAATGATGGAATTTGTATTGATACAAATAAAACTGAAGTCTTAGAAGTCTTAAAGTTTGTAGTCACAGTCTATTTCAGTTTTGACTGTACAGGGGTAGTGTGACTGTAATTTACGTAGTTTTCATTATTTTTGGAAAAAAAAAATCCTATATTAAAAATTATAGAAATCGATTCAGTAAACGATTCTGATCAAATTGCTTTCAGGATGTGCGTTAATTATGTTACATATTGTATAGAAAGATAGATATTCCGAATCCGTAATTTGCAATTGTCAATTACAATACACAGCTCCCGAAATCCATCAATAGTTGTAACCCTGTAAGTAAACACGAATGCCTCTGTACTAATAATATTACCTGACGGTGTACACAAACGCATATAGTTTGTCAGTTTGCGGTTTGCGGTGGCGACCACGGACTATCGGCGGCAACACGACGCCTACCCCACATTTGTAGGGCAAACAAGGCATTGGAATCAATCTGAATTGAAGATTATTTTACATTCTGTTGTATTGATTTCATACGTTTTAAAACTTAATCACAAATAACACACACACATTACATCATTTAATACTGGTATTCAGCTGAATTCGGTTAGACTGGAAACTGACCCTAACATATATGGGAATAGGCTGGGCAGACGATGATGACATTGAATCTATATTAATTTCGTTTTTTCTGTTCCCTTATAGAAATTGCACCTACCACAGTTTGTCTCTGCATCACCCAAAGGTTGACTGGTCGAAATACCTAAGGCATTAAGTCCGCCATTATATTAGTGTGCTTAAAAATACTTTAAAACCTTAACTCCAGAAAACGAGACACAATAGTAAATGTACTGTTTGCCGGTCACTTGGCGTTTAAGGTGTTAAAGCACACAAATGTACATGTAATGAATAAACAAATACACATGTACAAAACGCGCCTGTATTCCTCATAGGGTTAGGCTGAGATGTAGTTTAGTACTCCTATATTGTGCCAGTGATATTCAAGTTCTATGTAAAAGAGGGCGAGCCAATTGCCATCAATCGGGCACAAATCTAGACTCCTGAATGCTATTGAGAAATTTCAGCTAAAAACTTAGTAACACTGTGCCGACCCATGGCATCATGCTCAGCGGTAATTAAATATATGGTTTTAATTTCAGAGAAAAATGATAAACTATCCAAGTGAAAGTAGGATGAAGTCATATATTTTTGTCATTACAAAATAACACATCACACAGATAGTATATAAGATGGTTTAATTAAGGACCATGCTGATACAATAGGTGTTCCCTGTAATGTTAGTAGTACAAGGAGCCAGTGGCTAAATAAAATCTGCAGGAAGGGTTAATAAAAGGTTAAGCTACGCTTACCGAGGTCAGTCTATCGATGGGTGACCGTTCGTAACAAATCGCGACTCCTTTGTGCCTCGGAAAGCACGCTAAGCCGTTGAGTTTATCCGCAAATCACAGCCGGGACCGGCTGTCAATCAGAAGCACGAAAGTCTGAAAGTGGTGGTCAGATAGGCAGTCGCTTCATGTAAAATACTGGTATTCAGCTGCATTCGGTGACCCCAACTTAGTTGGGAAAAGGCTAGGCTGATGATGTAATGTTAGTAGTGTCTGTTATAAATAAATAAATAAACAAATTCCTTATTTAAACGAACCATCAAACTGGAGCTAACATGGAGACCAATTATAATACGTCTCATTGGAAGGCCAAATACTTTAATCACCATGTCGAACATGTGGCGTGCAAACCAGTGATCACCATGTAAATCATTAAAATAGATGAGCGCTACTGCCCATTCAACTGGCATAATCCCTTTCTCACCCCTAACGACGCCCAGGGCAACAGAGGGGGGAGGAGTCCCTACGCCCGGACCGCACTGAGCAAAACAGACCCAGCCTCTTAACCCTGTAGTTTAAACCATCAAAATAACGTTGCTCAAACGTTGTCAGTCAAAAAGCCTTCCCGAATTTGATTTGAAATAAATTAGAACCTTTAGAATTTCATCATTTAGTGAGCACTGTTATTGAATTTCATGAACCAAATCGTAAATTCTAAATTGAATTTGGTTGAAAGGTATTCGATAACACTTCGTTTAATGGGTTGGTCCGCTCACATTTACATCTGAGGCTTTGTGGGCCGCCGACACGTCATTATCTGAAGAGTTCATGTTTCATGTAAATTTCGCTTAGCACACACAACACGCTTAGTGAAAATGAACTAAAGTATTTTCTACGTAGCGCTGCACACGTGTGTGCTATAATAACAGTCATAAGCACTAGATTTCATTTTATTTTAAACAAGCAATCCGCTCCGGTTTTACACGGGTATCTTTTGTTTCATTTCGTTTAATTAATCGCTCGTGCCTTCTCTGTATGAGAAGAGGCCTTTGCCCTACAGTGGGATAGTAACAGGCTGGTATTATTTTTTTTATTTTTGTTTACATTTTCAGACAAAAACACCAAGTTTTCTGGTGAATTTTCCAATTTTTTTATATTGTCCAAAAAATGTATAACTAAAAAATATTAAATACATGTTTTCAAACATACGGCAATTTCTTTTTGATTGATATATTTATTTCAACATATTACCCCTATTTCAGCTATTGCAATGAAAACCGAAATAGAGAAGTATTTTCTAATGAAAACAACTATAAAATAAATAATAAACATTGTTGATAAGTCTAAATTTCAAGTCCAAAGCTTTAGTAGTTACGAGTCCTTTTTTCACTTTTTTGGTAGACAACCCTAAAAACAGACTAAATGGATGTACGAGTGCTAGACTGAGACTAAACGGAGGTCAATTATCGCCGTAACTCCTGTTCGGGAATACGCATCAATATCGCCGTTTGGCGACCAGACGTAGCTTGGGCACTACACTTTATCTAGTTATAGCAATCGCATTGCACCTAACGCCTCGGACGGAGGAGCTCGTGACTAAATAAAAACAGCCGCATGGGTTGATGGAAGGTTAAGCTACCCTTGCCGAGGTCAGTATGTGGATGGGTGATCGTTCGTAACATATCGAAACTCCTCCGTGCCTCGGAAAGCACGTTAAGCCGTTGGTCCCGGTTGTCATTTGTAGATCTTTGACAGTCGTTACGGGAAGTCAGAAGCCCGAAAGTCTGACCACCAGTCTCACCAAGGGGTATCGTGTTGCCCAGTAGCTGGGTTGTGGAGGTCAGATAGGCAGTTGCTCCATGTAAAATAATGGTATTCACCTGCATCCGGTTAGACTGGAAGCCGACCCCAACATAGTTGGGAAAAGGCTAGGCAGATGATGATTGCATCTAACGGGACTCCAACCAATTTTCAAAGCGATTTTTTGCGACGGACAAGACCAACTAAGTCGCATCGCCGGTGTAAATTCTACCTAAGTCCGGAGTTGTTTTTATAAAGTCTGACGTCAGTCCCTCAACCCGTGTGAGTAAAGCATTTCAGGGGATCAGTTTTCAAAGAAAATACGCTTTGCGGATCCGGTTTACTAGTGTGATGCGGGCAAGCCTTGTCGAGGCGTCGAGAGGGACGAAGATTATACCCGGTTTTTGTTTACGTTTTTTTCCCCTCATGTATATTTGTTTAACTGAAGAAAACCGTAAGCTCGGGTCCGTAAAGAATTTATTTACGCATTCATCCTGTTACTTATGTAAAGTCGGTAAAGGACTCTTTTTGGGTCAACACGGTCTAAAGTGTTGAAAAATTATGTCTCTATTTTGCTTGAAGAAAAAAAAAAGAAAATATGATAATTTAAAACAGAAATGTATCAAAGAAGGCTTGGAAAACAAAACAGGTGGATATACAAAAAATGACAACATTACTTTCAAATCAGACATTGGTTAATGAATGTACAGTCCATATGTGTTCACAAATTGCTTTGCTAATTACAACCTTAAACGATTTGATACTTTTGTTATAGTTAAGTATATATTTTATGCTAGCAAACCAATCCACTAAAGAAAATGCGTCAAAAAACCGCGCCACATGTACCCAATATTCTTTACGACTCCACGCAATGACCGCTCTTCACTAAAAACGTCCATAAACTACAAATCCACAGAGGTCGTGTGTAACACGTCACGCGACGTCATCACTCCCTGCAACGAGGATTTGCCACTGGATTCTTTTTTTAAATCTTACACAGCACACGTATTAAGGGAATTAATTTTACAGCCAACCGCGTTAGCCCTGTAAATTTAATCAGCTTGCAAACAAATGACGGAGGTGGGACCTCCACATTATCATGGGAGCTCGGTCCACAGTTAATATGAAAATGCGGGTAACCAACGTGAAAATATGACGGCATTAATATAAATTGCACTTAGCGTCGGTAGGGAAAAACAACTATTAGGGAGGAATAATGAGAGCAGTACGCAACGTGTAATGTTAGCTCATTGCTGCAGAGTATGTACAGTGATGGTAGTAATAGGTCAAGCAACTGTTGGACATTTTCGGTCCTCTCATCACAGCAATATATATTTTTTTCTTGTAATTACTATCCTCACATAATTATTATAATGAAAACTCCAATGCCCGGAAAATGTATATTTATGTCTATTGAAACTAAGGTCAATATTGCACACCTTAAACTTCATGACGTGTGATGCAATCATGCCATAAAACTTTCTCACATGCTTGTCCCTATTACATGGGACTTAAACATAAATGTGGCTGTACTATGGGTACTCGTCTACCTATCTCTCCGGGCTATATAAGCGTGGTGTTATGTTAGAGCCTTTTCACAAGAATTATTTGTGGGTCAGACTTTTTCTTGTAAGACGTCATCTTTGACGATTTTCACGTACTACCATAATAACGACATTTTGATATTTTGTAAGAAGGCTGTAAACATAAACTCACCTCCTTTCTTATTTACCAAAACTTCAAAACCTTTTATCATTTGCAATGTTGGTAACTTGTGGTTAGTAATAAGTGTATTCAAATATGGAACTTAAGGTGTTCAACATTATTATTATTGCATAACACCTTACTAGTGGGATACAATGATTTAAGATGAATTGTTAAGTGCAACTAACACTTTAATTTAAATAAAGTATAAGATGGAATGATTGACTTTTTGGAACTATAACTGCGCGATTCATGAACGCACGCCTTTTTCTCATGGGGTAGGCAGAAACTACAGAATGCCATCTGCTACGATCCTTACATACTCCTTTCGCTTCGTCTACGTTCATACGTCTGGCCATACACACACGCCGGTTGCGAGTACTACGCACCTTTACAATTATATTTTACCTTTAATTTCGAAAGAATAAAAAAGTAGTACTTAAAAGCTTTTTTTTTGCAAGTTTTTTAATCAAGGAAGGAATATAAATGTCGTAAGCAAGCTTTAACTCCTATGGCTTCCGAAGGGTTAACTGGCGGAGTGGCCAACACAATAAAATTCACCCTACTGTTAGTAGCTTTCACGAACAAAATCAATAACAATTCTATTTTTAGCTTTATTTTATAATAAAAACTTGCCATTGAATGTGAACTGTATTCATCAATACATAACAATGTATGGATATTCCTAAAATCTGCAAAAAAAAACACTATAGATATCAAAAAAGATTAACCACATGTGACGTTCCGGAGATTTTAATTTGAACCAATTTTATCTAAATTTCTCTACAAAACAGTCCATTTAAGTTTAGTTACACAAAATACTAAGGAAAAAATAAAGATAGGTAAAAAAACAAAAAACTGCCGATAGAAGTGAAAACTAAGTACCTAACTTGTGAATTTTATCGTTGAGCTATTCAATTATTATTTTTGAATTAAGTACTTTTGGATTGTATACAAGTGTTAATGTCCAATTTAAATCCAATCCTTGATCATAAACACTTCTTTATAAGATAGTGTAAATTGAGTCAATTTGACAATGTTGTAACTTTTTTTGAAGTTGAAACGCAAAATTGAACCTTGTGTGTGGGCATTAAAGATATTTTTCAAACACAATTAAATCTAAGTTGTCGTTTAAAGAAACAACAGTAATGGAGCTGATAAGTAACAGTCTCCATATATATAAGCACTCATGAAGTCATGGTCTAGTCGTCATGGCATTGCCTCACATCCCAAGGGTATAAATCTAGCTAAGTTCCCACGTGAATTTTGAATCCATATGTACTTTCTAAGGACATTCGCTTACATCGGTGAAGGAAAACATCGTGAGGAAACATTGAATTATAATTACCATAAGTCTTAAATCGCCAATCCGCCTTAAGCAATAGTAAGCGTGGTGATTTATGTTTGTGCCTTCTCTGTTTGTGAAGGCCTTGGCTCTGCAATTGGACAGTAAAAGGCTGGTAGTACAGGCTGGGAATGCTGCATTATCAACGAGTAACATTTTATATTAAAAACCATGCTTAATAGGGAGCAGACGGGATCTTAATCTCCAAAGGGAAAAGTACCAAATCCAAGCAGACGAAGTCGTGGCCGAAGTGCTAGCTAAAATTAAATATGTAACAGAAAAAAAAATGAATTCATAATCTTCTAAACTAAAAAGAGCCGTAAGGAGCCTGTTCTTGTGGTCGGACACATATGGCCTTCATTCCCATAAAATAATACCTACAATTCTACATAAACAATGAATACGTATACAAAAGCATCAAATTTTAAAACATTCACAGTTTACTGAATCTTCATAGCGGCGCCGGCCGGAATTTGATATTTGTAAATGCCAACAGAAACAAGTTGATTGTTTTGCCATCATGCGAGTTTCCTCCATTCCATTAATATTCCATTCTTATGGGCACGAACCTTTGTTCTGTCCCGCTAATTCGAAATAACATGAACGAATACCCTTTTGTTATTTTATTGTTATACGTACTCGTATATTGTTCTCAAGAAACTAATTAATTGGCCTTTTTGTCGTTCGTAATTTATGCGCGTCGGCGTCGGTTCAAGGGTTGGGAAAAGATTTTTTTTGGGCAGGTGGGTACATGGGTTTATTTTAAACTTTTTATATAAGGTTTATTTTTAATTAATTTCATCTTCAATGAGGAGTGTTCAGTTTAAAAAGTTTAACTTTGTTTTATCTGCTATCCATTATAATTATAATCATTAAAGTATTCAAGTATATAGTCCGCCTGCGACGCAGTAGGTTGCGGGTTCGATTCCCGCCTTGGGACAAATGTTTGTACGATATACATACATTGGTTTGTTCCGGGTGCTCTGGGTATTTGCTATGTATGTATAATAATAAAAAAATTTCGATCTACGAGTACGTGTATGTATAATGTATTGTATTAAGTATATCAGTAATCTAGTACCCACAACACAAGCTCTTCTTAGCTTGGGGATAGGTAATGTTGTGTGGATTGTCCAGCATTATTTATTTTGTTTTAGGTATATTGTCTACACATGAAATTATCTGATTAATATTAGGTCTTTACCTATGAAATTGCCGTTCTGCAGTACTGGCCATTTCAAATCAAAATATTTTTTGTTTGGCTAAGAATTCTAATTTCAAATTAATTTTATTTTAAAAACATGGATTTCTTTTTCCAAAAGTAGTCATTTGTTTACTGATTAGTGTTACATTTTCATCGCATTTAAATCTTTTTCGTCATCATGGATACGTTAAAAATTCGAGTAATTATGGAATATGAGTACCGTCGTGGCAGCAACGCGGCACAAGCGGCACGCAACATCAACGACGTTTACGGAGCTAACACTACAAACCAACGCACTACCTGTTATTGGTTTGCTCGCTTCCGTTCTGGAAATTTCGACCTGAAAAATGAACCTCGCGGTCGTCCGAAGACTTTGGTCGACAATGACGAATTAAAGGCGATTGTGGAAGCTGATGATACACAATCTACGGCTGAATTAGCAGCAGCTTTCGACGTTAGCGTCAAAACAATATTGGTCCATTTGCGTCAAATTGGCAAGGTAAAAAAGCTTGACAAATGGGTGCCCCACGAACTCAATGATCGCCAGCGCGAAGTACGCGTCGAGACGTGCCTTGCACTGCTCAACAGACACACAAATGAAGGAATTTTGAACCGCATTGTTACCTGCGATGAAAAATGGATTCTGTTTGATAACCGCAAGCGCTCAGCAAGTTGGTTGGATCCTGGTTCAGCACCTAAACAATGCCCTAAACGGAAACTTACCCCAAGAAAAGTGATGGTCACTGTTTGGTGGTCTAGCGCCGGTGTGATTCAACACAGCTTCTTACCAAACGGGGTGAGCATTACTGCAGATGTGTACTGTGAAGAATTGAACACAATGATGGAGAAGCTGGCACATCTCCAACCAGCATTGGTCAATCGCTCGTCTCCGCTGCTCCTGCACGACAACGCGCGACCTCATACTGCACAGCAGACGGTGTCCAAGTTGCAAGAACTGGGGTTGGAAGCTCTCCGTCATCCGCCCTACTCACCAGACCTTGCGCCTACAGACTACTACTTTTTCCAGAATTTGGATAACTTCTTGGCGGGAAAAAAATTCAATACCCGAGAGGCAGTACAAAATGCCTTTGAAGAATTTGTTGCCTCCCGTCCAGCTGATTTCTTTAAGAAGGGCATCAATAAACTGCCACTGCGTTGGCAAAGATGCATTGATTGCATGGGTGATTACTTCGATTAATACAAATAAAAAATACATGAAAAAAATTCATTTAAATTTTTTCATACAAAACGGCAATTTCATAGGTAAAGACCTATTATAAACAAAATATTTTTAAAGAGTTTCTTGCTCATTCTTCTCCATAAAAAAGAACCTTTTAAAAGGGGCAACTAGAAGCATTTTTTTCTCATAAATTTTACATTTAAAACTGCCTGTAAATTAAATAAATTATTTTACTATTGACCTTTTGCAATTACTTATGTATGTAAGTATATATATGTACTGACAGACGATGTCTGGCAGTTAGACGAAACTATTCCGAGAAGATAATTATATTCTGAGGATTCTATAAACATTATACTTTACTAGTGAATATCCAATAACGTAAAGACAGCTGCATTAATTGGGTACCCGTCACAATACCGAAATACCATACAAAAGGGGTCAACCAATTAACTTGGCTGCTCATACAATAAAATGAGAATACGAATGGAGGTCCATCCATTGATATAATAAGCTTAAGCTCCTGTTTATCCATCTAAGATTCAAATTCCCCAGCAACAAGAATCGAAAACGTTATTAATTTTGAGGGAAGCAGGTAGGTTACTGGAGGTATTTATTGAGAGTTTATTGAAAAGCCGAGTGCACAGCTTCTGAAAAGGCGCGCCTGAATGGCTACGTGGCGTAAGGCGACTCGACTTCACTCGCACTTAAATGCCTTTTCATGCGTTGAATTTTGTCGTTGGTTCTCAAATAATACTGAAATTTATGAGGTATCACGCGGGGCAAAATAAAGTTCAAGTGTAATTTGCTGAACTTGGTCAATTGGACAAACATATGTAGCTAGTACCTACTGTGTAGAGGATTGGTTGCTTGATACTTCTTGTTACTTTTCTGTATAAGGGTGCCACTTTAAATATTCGACGGCTCTGTTGGAGCAGTGGCTGAACGATTGACTGCAGCGCTACGTGTCGTATGTTCTATTCGCATGTTTGTATGGCCTACAGGTAGTTATCGAACCATTTGGTAAGGCAGGCTTCTGACTATTGGTAACGACTGTTAATGATCTGAATGACGTGACGCAAACGTGCTTTCCGAAGCACAGAGGGGTTACGGTATGCACTGGACGGTCACCAATCCACGGGCCTACCTTGACCAGCATAACTTTACCTTAAAGTTCGACACGTGCGGGTGTTATTACTTAGCACACACAGAATAAAAACAATGACATGAAAAACAAAAAAAAACATTGTGTATAACGAATATAAAAAATCCCTGTGTAAGAGAAACTCCAGAAGGAATAATACTTCCCATAAAACTCTATAATGAATCGTCTTTGTCCACTTGCATACAATACAATGATCCCTCTCCAGACTCGAGAGCTTTCTTTTCTGCTCCCTGAGAAAACTTAACCTTGGCCTGGAAAACATATCTTCCTACCTTTTGTACAATAAATAAAGCCGCATTTTCAACTGAAAACCTTTATTATAAGTGTTTCAAAGTGATTTTATAACGACACGATCTTGGTTACTAGGGCTTTTTCTTAAATCAATTGCTACTTATGGTATTTCATTTGAGGTCTAAAAGTGTAACAAAAAGTTCTATAGAATTAGGAATTAAAATATTATTTGCTATACTAACGAGTAATTAATCAAAGCATGGCAAAAAATTAGAATTGTTTTGTTAAAAACTGTTTTATATAACATGTCGAGGCCAACGTTGAACAGATATGCTTAGATAGTGCGGCCATGTTGAAAGGATGAATTAAAGGTGACTAACAAAAGGGAGGGAATATTTTAGAAGAAGAGGGATGATCTCTAGAAAAGTCAAGTGCCTGAACACAAACGAAGCAAAAGGACTATCCTAAAGTACTCCTTTTGTGTACCGTTATGTTGTTTCTGGGACCTACCCCCATGGGAAAAAGGTGCGATTTGCGAAATGTGTGTGTGTACAAACAAAGGCGAAATAATAAACTACCTTCTCTATAACCAATCTGATCAGATTTTCTAAAAATAAATTATATTTATATATAAAGGGCAATATCAGTCTAGAAATGCCGCCAACCATACATTATGTGATTGGGTTTGAGCGCTGCGCTATGAACATTCTTCACGTTCCAAAGTGTCCGGCCATTTTATGGCTCATTCTATCGCCTCCAAATAATTCCACTCTCAGTTTTAAACACAGGATGAGGAAATTTAAAAAGTTATTTTCATTTGAAACAAGTTGAACAAAAATTGGATAGTATAAAATTGATACTCAAAGGAGTTACGCTTCCATCCTTTTTGCATTTTTTTTAACAAATTCAAAAAAAGATCAACTTCAAACGGACATACGCCTTTATTTTTCTTAAACATTTTGAGCAGCATCCCGAGAATCGGGCCTTGGAATTTCAGCTAAACATTATTTATGTTAAGAATACGTTATATGAAATAATCCGTGAAATTCTGGATGCTGCGGAAGGCAGGCACAGACCTTGCTATTTGTTACTCGCAATATTTCGGTATGTACTTGCCGCGATGCATAATTTTCGACGATGCATCTTGACGTTGCGCGTCGGAGCACTTTGCCTTGTGTAAATGGAATTTTCCTGGGTTGCCTTCGCGTTTATAAATGTTGGTTATTTTTTAAGTGATGTAAGGATTTTGACGGGAACATTTTTATAGCTGGTGGAGTGAGATATTATGTCATGAGCATTATGTTAGTGTAGCAAAGAGGATACTAAATAAATCTCTACTAAACAATGAGTGAATGGCATGTTCTATTTTCAAATTAATATAAAAGTGGATAAAGGCCACACAAAATATACCATGGGATTTAAAAAAAATGCGTAAGCCATTGAGCCATTGCACATTTGTGTGTTTAAAGTATTAAATAAATAAATAAATAATATTGACCATATTTGGGTCAACCTCATTTTGTTGCCAGCGTAAAGAGAAACTAAAACAACCTAAACCTTAAAATATTTTTAAATACCTATTTATGTTTTTATTTTTAAATGTATAAAATACCATTTAAAACAGGAACAATTCACCAAAATGAAAAACAACAATTCCACGGCACCAAAATTAACGTCCAAAACACGGCCAAGTAACTCGCCGCCTATTAAAATGCAAGTCACAAAGTTTTCGACGGTTGCCGGCAACACTACATAATTATGTTTATTAACCATTAAGGCCCTCTTACACGCTCATTCAACGAAGTTAATGTCCCAACCCTTAACTCAGAACAGGCTAATTTTATGACAAGTAAAATTCATTAAATTAATACCTCGGAAAGGATTTGACGCGATTATAAAGAATGGCATGTTGTTAGGAAACAAAGGGGTCTGGAGTGGACCTTTCGTACATTTTCGTACCTTTCATATATTTTCATTATCACATCATTCCTAAGGTTCTTCTCGTGAAATGAGGCGACCGTTTAATTTTTTTTACACTTTGGTCCTCATAGTCCTTTAATTTAATATGCAAAAACACTCGGAGCCAAAAAAATTGGGCCTCCCTATCTTAATTGAAGTACTCATTTAATTTTGCGTAGGATTAGAACTGAGAGTGGGGTATCTGTAGTATCTGCACACATCCATGGTCTTTAATTTTGACAATTCAACAGTATGCATTGCGTTATATACGTGGTCGAGCAGTCCATTTGTTCAAACATATTAATAAATGGATGAGTAATATTTTTCAAAATCCATCTAATTGGTATTGAAAATGTGTTACGTAGTTATAATACTAATTGTACTAGTCATCATTTAACAAATATTTAAGGAAAATCTTCAAGGACGTAAACTGAAGACAGTATGCTTGATTAAGACGCATTGCTGTGCCTCTTTACCCTCCGTTCATCCCTCCTCAAGTCATTCAAAGGTCTGTCACATATATTCTAGAAAAAGAAACGCTACAATATTTTTCAGGAGCAGTGAAAATATATTTTCAGCGTGTGTAAAAGCCAAATAAATAGGTATAATAACATTTACAATCTGTTAGTTCGTAGGTAACGTGGAAGCGTATCTGCCCCATAATGGTAAACAGGCAATTTATTATCACATAACGTTTGTCGGAGGTAGGTACGCTAGGAATGTAGAATAGAGATACACTGCCGTTCATTTTATGTACTCGCATGTGAGATAATTTTTGATGTATGTGACTGTTAATACGTATCGTTGGATATTTGCTGTTCAGATGTTCTTCACTGATTCTGGTGAGAGTCAAGAGATTTATTAGGTACGGTTAAGTAGTTTTGAGTGTATTTTTTTTTCTTTTATATTAGCCTATGCTAACTCCAATACTTTTGTAGACTATTTTGTATTCTAAGAGACTAGTGCTCAGTTATAAATTTGTGCACTTAAATACATGTACCTATCAGAGGAGTACCACTAAATTGTTGACACACATAGAGACAGGGTGATATGTATTAAATAATTAAATACATAAAAATAGAAATTGTAAAGAGATATGTGTTTGATGATGAGTTAGTTTTTCTGTCCTTAAGTGTAGATTTGTATAATGTGGAATTGTTAAAGAAGCTATAGTTATGGTTTCTTTGACGGTAAGCCATACTGGTTTTGTATACTTCAGATGTCAAAAATAAAACATATGCAAAAAGACATAATTGGCAAAATATTTGTGTAGGTACTAGGTATATACACTTCTGCCTTACCGTTCGGGGAACACAAGCGTGATGTTATGTTATCATTCGTGGAAGGAATCGATAGTGAGTGAAGAACCACAATATGCAAGAAATAAATGATTACGTTTAGTTACAACACGATTTTTTCCTTGACATATAACGAAAAATTCACAAGGGGTGCCAGATATATTTTTTGATCAGTGATGTATGAAATAATATGTTA
Organism: Phlogophora meticulosa; assembly: GCA_905147745.2. Classification (NCBI taxonomy): domain Eukaryota; kingdom Metazoa; phylum Arthropoda; class Insecta; order Lepidoptera; family Noctuidae; genus Phlogophora; species Phlogophora meticulosa. The sequence goes on from LR990523.1 coordinate 5,453,767, forward strand.
CATAAAATTCATGTTTAACGTAATGTAGATAATATAATTGTGTACGACAGACCGCCTCGGTTTACCCGTGAAGACATATTTTACGGTTGTTAACCCTTTGGGGTTAAATGTCGGAAAATCCTCTATTAACGGGCCCTACAATTATTTTGTAGTATTAAATATATTCAATGCTGTCATCGTAGCTTAGTTGTCTTTACAGCTGCTGTTATAACCCAAGGTTTATTAGAATAAGGAATAGGGTTCGGAAGCACTGAATGAAGCATTCCATGAGTTTTAGAATAGAATAGAATTGATTTACAATGAATGTAGATACAAAAATCAGATGATACATCTTGTTAGCGGTTCCAAGTACATTCTGCCTTATTATACGCATGCAAATTTATATTGGTACAGTTCGTTCAAAATATAAACTTATGCTAACTTATCAGCAAAGAAATCCTGGATTAAATGGTAATATTCTGTTTTGGTGCTTTTCACACACTTCCAGATAACACTGGCCACATCAAGTTTTATTTTTTATTTTCATTATTTGACGTGTGAAAATAAAATCAATTTACAGATAATTGGAGCAACGTTGGATGTTCGTGAACTTAATTACCTGGCTTGAAACCTTTGTAACTGTAAAAGTTTTAAATTACATGTAATTTATACTCCGTATATTAAAGGGCACTTAATAAAGACTCTCGATAAAGAGTATAATATGTTTGTGTGCCGCGATAGTTTTGTATTTATAAATAGCTGTTACCCGCGACTTTGTCCACGTGGTTTAATTTTAATATTTTTAAAATAAAATTAAATCAATTGCCTTAGTTAATTCTTATAACATCAGCTAGTGAAAGTCTCATCAAAATCGATCCAGCCGTTTCGGAAATAAGCCGTAACAAACGGACGGGTAAAAAAAGGTTACATACCTTTGGTATCAAAAGGTATATACCTTTTTTTTTCGTCTGTTTTGTGTACGGAAGATGGGTATACACCTGTACCGTACCGTACATACATCTACCGTATTTACATTCAGATGCATTAAGTAAAAAACTGTTATTTTGAAATTACAAACAGACACTATTTTTTTTATTTAGATGGATAACGTGCTATGAAATAAAATACTTCTTCCTGAACCTACCAAAACACACCTAAATATTCCCAGCCCATATTTTTTAAACGATTCTCACCCACTATTACGTCGGAGCCTCGTCACGTCCGCTGTAGGCCATTAGCGACAAACAGCGGGCAATGCCAACGTGCTCATTTACTGCACTACTAACCAGCAGAACGTTTTTAAATTATTTTATACCGAAGACAATATTTAAAGAAGATATAGTGACACAAATTGAATAGAGGATGCTTAGATGGTTTGGTCATCACGTTGAGAGGATGAAAAAAAGGAGACTAGCATAAGATATTTGTAATTGGAAACGCTACGAGGGGACACTCTAGAAAGACATAGACTGAAAGAAAGATTCAAAATCAAAATTCATTTATTCAAATTAGGCTGAGAATCAGCACTTTTTGAACGTCAAGACGTTTACAAAAGACAGTCCCCCAAAACGCCCACCCTTCACCACTTCCTAGTGTTTTTGCTGGGAATTATTAAATGTATGAACGTAAACGAAGCAAAAGGAGTATGTAAGGAACGTAGCATGTGGCGTTCTATAGTTTCTGCCTACCCCCTTTAAGAAAATGCATCAGTTTATGTATATATGAAAATATTTAATGTAGTACTTCGGTGAATAAAATAGTTGGCTAACGTACAAATAGTGTAAGCACCCGTAAGGTCTAAGAAACAAGAAAAAAAACATTGTGACTCAGGCTTTATGGTCGAAAATCGCATACAATGTGATAAATTCTCCATGTGACAAGAAAGCAAGTTGTGGCTAAAGGATGTTTGTCATTAGTTACTGTGCTCGGATAGCAAACTAATACCTGTATCGATGGTTAGAGCAGACTCAGGCTCTTGACTTTAAGCAAAATTGTTTGGCCTTTGGTAACCAACACCTTTGTGTCAGGTATTCTCCTATAAATGAGATAGCAATCATGGTAAATGGACATGTCCCCTCTAGATCAAAGCAACGAGCTCAAGGTATATTCAAACCTTTAAATCATCGACCAAAAATATGTGATAGCAAATTCTAGGGAAAAATCAACACAAATTAAGTTTCCTTTCACGATATATTTTCTCTCTAATAGAAAACACTTTATTGGTATCTAGCCACGCGTAACCTCATACCGTAAACCAATATTGACGTAGAAATAAATAATCTCAGGTGAAATGTTTCACGTATGTATTTATTATTATTTACGTACAATAGAGTAGTTCATAGATGAGCGAACACAAGAGAGAAATATTAAATAAGACGTCGTCGGTAACCATGAAACTGTGCCTTCACTCGGAACTGAATCAGATTATTGAATGAGTGTGCTGCGACATACGATGTCTTACTTGGACGTGGATGTACTCGTAAAGTTGCTCTGGATATGGCAAAAACACGGATTGCATTTTGAAATACTTATGGTCGTTTGAAATAATAATGGCCTTTTGAAATAATAATGGTCTTTTGAAATAATAATGGCATTTTGGAATAATAATAAGAAATAACCTCTACTAAATGAAGATTTTGTTAGTTTCATGTTGTGCTAATCTCCAGTGACCAATCGGAATAGATTTGCATTTGACAGCCTACTATTGAGGAAGGTCTTAGGCTTTTTTAAGGCAATTGAAAGGCAAGGTCAGAAAGAGATATAAATTATCTAATAAAAGTTGAGTTTGCGAACTAGGGAATCGGCGCTATAATCTGACTTGATAGCAAGGAAAAATCATCTTATTGTTTAATGACTGTACAGCGTCATCATCCTCATCTGCGTAACCTTTTTATTTATTTAACACTGGTTGTCAGACTTTTGGGCTTCTGACTGCCCGTACTACTTTACAGTATTTAGCAGAAAAAAAGTGTGTATGTGTGTGTACACACACACAATGTACACACGTATGAAGTGGAACTTTTTAAAATCTATAAATAAAAATATCTCACTATCTATTTATTTAAATAAATTACAATAAGTCCACTTGGTATCATAAAAATATTTATTTATAAGTCACTCCTAAATTTAAGTAAACACGCATGACGCCGTGACGGTCCATAGTGACAGAAAATGTGACGATATTTTCAAGATGGCATCGGAAAGTGTGACGTTTTTTTTTAACATAGCTATAAGATTTCTCCCATACGTCGATAAAGAAGTTTCACGTAAAATATCACCCACACAAAACCCTCGCCGGAGAAATGCTCACAGATTTTCCTTTGACTTGGCACATCCAGTAAGACATGTGGCCGATCTCTCCATATAATCAAGTTAGGGGCAGGTCAGTTTGCAGGACGAGAGGGTTAGTTTCATGCTGGACGTATTCCTAACGTTTTGAATATCTCATTTGAATGCAGTACTGATATTTGCTCTCCAGCGAGTCTTGCTTAATGTCTTGTAGCGAAAGCTTGAGCTTGTTACTTTGTTTTGTGTTGAGTCGCAGGTATTTGTATGCTTTAGTAGTTTCGTCTTTTGTTATGACGACTTTCTAAAACTGATTAATAGAATTTTGTTAAGGGTTTTTTGGACATTCTTCAGGAATACGAGGACCAAACACATATAATAAATACTCGCACATATATTTGACGTTGAAAAGTGCTTTTTGAAAAGAAAATAACGTTCCCAATACTACGTCTTGGGTGCGTTTACAGACATTTAAAGTCACATACACGAACAACCAGACCCGGAACATCTACCTGTAAATGACCATACGAATATTTGTTCTGTGCGGAAATCAAACCCACGACTCGCTGCGCAGCAGTCGATCGCTCTGCGCCAATCGTGCCGTGGTGTAATGGTCTAATTGAAATAAATAATTTGGATTTCACTTTCATTACTTTTAACTTACTAAATTTATCTTAGGCATCTTTATACGTGAAATCGGTGAAGAGAAACCAGAACAGCTAATAATAATTAATATGAGTCTGAAATCGCCAACCCGCCTCGAACGAACGGGGTTATTAATGCTCTAGCCTTCTTTGTATGAGAAGAGGCCTTTATCCGACAGGCTGGTATTATTTAAATCTTAAATAACATAAGGAGGACTAAATTATTTACCCTGTGTGTATTCCAAACTTTACCAAATGAGTACAAAACATGATCCTTTGTTTTCTATGTCCAATTTCTAACATAATTCTGCCTCGTCATACAACGTTCGTCGGAACGCCCAATGTGCTTATAAATGAGAACAAACTTTGAATTCACGCTTAGCACACTATAATGAAGTAGTTAGTTGGATTAGTTAGCGAAATGTAAGTAACTGTTTTAAACAATGTAATTATTATTAGGGAATTATTATTTGCACGGAATAAATTTTGTGATTTTGACAGAAATTATCAGTATCGTGGGCCTACCAGTGTTGCCAACATAATGCTGAGCTGAGACTCTGAATATTTAACACCATAACTGCCAGACAACGGGACACAATAGAAAATGTATTGTTAGTCGGTCACCTGGCGTTTAATGTGTTAATAATGCTACTGGCATCTTATGAAAAAAACACTAGATACCTAAATCATATTTAGAATTGTGTGACTTTCTTTTGTATTTACTATTCGGCCGTGTCGTGACAAGACGATGTAACTATAGGTATATAAGTTGGCGGTTACAGGACTCAATTGCATATACTTAAGACACATTTTTGAAAATCATGGAAATTAGAGTTACAAAATAAATTACAAAAACATAAAATAACTACACTTATCTACAAACAAGCGTGTTCTAATTTCTTATTAATTAAATCCCTCCCGTGAGGGGACTTAATCCATTTTGTAGCTTACTAATACGCGAGCAAAGACGACCCACATCTCAGTTTTGACGTAGGTACGCATCTCCTAGCCAAACGTGAATTTATTTGCATATAATTATTAACATTGCGACGGGCCCTTAATTTACGTGAATATAATATGCATTGAACATTAATATTTCAGGCTTCTGAAAATTTAATTCGAGCGCTTTTTTTTAATGCACTTAATAACACACTGCAGAGCAAAAGCCTCTTCTCATACAGAGAAGGTGCAAGTCTTAATCACCAGTTTCAAGGACTGTTGGCGATTTCAGACTTATATTACTCCATTATAAATCCAAAAGTCCCCACTATGTATTCCGTCACAAATGTCTTAGATAAAACTTAATTTAAAGATTATTTTGAAAGTAGGTATAATGAAGCATGATCCTTTTATATCTATAAGGACATTTTTCTCGAAAGTACAGAAAACAAAGTCGGCCCCAAATCATGTTAGTTAGGTATTGCGTACCTAGATAGTGCTCTGTCATCGATTCAAGGCTGGAAGCCTCACTCGTCGGAAGACGGGGAAATGAAGCGTTAATTCAGTTTTGTGTAAAAAATCCATGTTCGTGACTCCACCTCCTCATTTCGGTTTCCTCAATGCTGAAGGTCGTGACCACCTAACAGCAAAAGTTTGTTGAGGACGTGACTCCATCGGACCTAGAATAAAATAACGGTCAAGCAAAACGTAAGCTGCCTACGGTTTCAACTCTTAATAAAAACTGAAATTTCATTATTAATCTGCCAAGATCAAAAACCTTCTTAATTAAAATTATATGGACTCTCGTCCCGACATTGAGTCATATGTATTTCCTCGTTGATAATACGATTTATGAACAGCCATTGTTTTTAGGTGTTACAATGACAGTCAAAACCCTTAACTCTGCTGCACCAATCTGCACTTAAGGCGATCGGTACACTGCACTGTATCACGCAGCGGGGTGCTTGGAGTCGAACGACTTGTCTGAGTGTTGCACGACGCGTGTTGTCTATACAAACACAAATACTTAACACATAAGCTTTTCTTAGCAAACAACGTAAGAACACGCACTCCCGCGCTACGCTGCGTGATGCGGTGCAGTGTGTCGATCGTCTAAGTATACCAATAGAAAAAAGCTAAAGAATTTGTTCGTTTGTTTTTTGTTTCACCTCTACGCTCTAGTCTTTGGAACTAATAGACGGTTTGAAAAATTATTTGCACCTTTCCGTTAAAGGGTAGGTAGGAGCGGGTAATTATCACCAAATAAAGCATTCATGGGATGTAAAAAAAACAAAGTACATTGGCAACCGATTGAAAACACGATCGTTCAAAAAAAGATGTTAAAAATAAAAATGATTTGTCTCACGACTGCGCCTAAAGCACATATCAAAACCGTGTCAGTGTGAATAGCCAAATAAAAAACAAAAAAAAATCTAACATGTAGCCGTAACGTAAATATTAAAAAAAAACCATTTCCCACACCGACGTGAACGTACCTATCAATAACGGAACACGGTATGGCTGATAACAGCTCGTTCGGATGACAGTGCTCAATTCCCAAAAGTAATAAGTCATAAATTTATATAACCCCGCTGTACAAGTTAATACACATTATCTATGCTTGTGTGAGAGTTTACAGCGGTATTTGTAGCATGGTTTAATTTAGATCCAGTGTTTTAGTGAGGTCTTTGACCAGCTAAGAGCTTGATGATACAACAGTAGGCAGAAACACTCGTATGCATATGTTTCATTTTTATCTATATTTGGTCGTGATGCCCAATCATCGCATTTCATGCATGATGTTGTGGGTTTAACCCCGGGCACCAACCAATGCGACATTTTCAATTCATGTGTCTGTTCTAAGTTTATTTTAGACATCACTAAAATCGTTCAAGGAAAACAGTATTTCTGTCAAGATCCTTTACCTCAGGAAAGCGGGAAGGTATCAAGTTGCAATTAATGCCAAATACGGTCCCTTGAAGCTCTAAAAAATCACACGCACTTAAAAAATACGGCCATCTATGCACCATATTTTGATCTGCGCAGTGGCCGAGTGGTTGGCTGTCATGTCATACCATGACAACCGATTTCTACAGAACTTCTCGGTTACAGGCAAAAAGATTCACAGTGACGCACATATTTCGATGTATTGGAGAAAACATATTCATCTACAAACTCAAGTTTTATTCGGAGTAATGTTCAGCATTTTCACAGTTTATGAACATCAGTAGGTAATGCCTTAAAGTCTGACGGCATGGTTGGTGCAGTGGCTGAGCGATCGACAGCTACGTCGCGTGTCGTGGGTTCGTTTCCTGCACGGAACAAATATTTGTATGGCCTACAGGTAGTTGTTCCGGGCCTGGATGTTCGTGTATGTGACTTTAAATGTTTGTTAACGCACCCACGACACAGGAGAAATTCCAAGTGAGGGGCAAAGTTTTTTAAAAGAAAAAAAGAATGCAAAATTATTTTCTTGAAAGTAGCTCTGTACAATTTTCTAACGTTTGCACAGAACCCTCAATCAGACTCGCACTTGTTCGGTTTTTTTAATTTACAAACCAATTTCGTACAAACTCACCTTCGAACTTGCTCCTGTATCCACACTGTCAGTTGTCAGTCGGAATCAAAACTGTTCGTGTTCTGTGCATATCAAAACGGATTATTCTGTACTATTCCTGACTAAATAACCCTGCAAAGCGAAACTCTCTAACAGAATATTGTTTACCTATCCATCATGTACGAAACAATAATTAAATAATTGCTTGCAAATTTCTTGTGCACAAGTGACAATTCCTTGCACTTGGGTTCAAACCTGGGCAAGTACCAATGTGAGTTTTTCAATTCATATGTACTTTCTAAGTTTATCTTGGACATCACTGACATCGGTGAAGGAAGAACATCGTGAGGAAACCTGGACTTATATAATTAATATAAGTCTGAAATCGCCAACCCGTCTTGAGCAAGCGTGGTAATTAATGCTCATGCCTTCTCTGTATGAGAAGAGGCCTTTGCCCTGCAGTGGGACAGCAATAGGCTGGTACTTTATTTTTTTTACTTTTGCAAATTTAATATCTAGGTATAATAATATATGTACACTAAACAAAATAAGTTTGTTGTTCTCAATAAAAGTCAGGCTGGCGTGGGTGACCAGTGTACTCAGCACGATTGCTTGACGTAAACACAACGTCCATTTGAACGAATAAAAAAACTATTTCTTTTTCTAAAATATAATGTCAAATAACAAAAAAGTAGGTGCGTCGAATTGAGACCCTCCTCTTTTTCTTTTTCATTGGGTAAAAATTGTTCGAATTGACGTTACGTTTACGACAAGCATTCGTGCTGGGCACACTGATGTATGATCGCAAACGAGGCAAAAGAATTGTATAAGGATTTTTGTAGATGGTGTCCTGTAGTTTCTGCTTATCCCCATGGGAGAAATATCTAAAGTTTTGAGTTATTTCAGTAACACGACTAAAGAAATGGAAAATATGTATGTTTTCAACTACAAAAGTTTACAACAGCTATCGACTTTAGTTTCATGCAGTTGACGCAAAGACTGTAAACTTCTCGAACTAAACTTGTAACACATCGGGAACAACATCTCAACCGGCTCGTGTATTACCAACTTCAATGTAAATCATGTTTGAAAATGTTACCTTCATACAGTCATTTCTAAGAACGTGTCAGTCGGTAACCGAAAGTAAATTAATAATTATTTTCTAAGGATGGAGTGTATTTCTGAGATTGAGAGGAAGATTGAAAGATAATTTTACTATAAATTGTTGAAGTAACTTAGGGCTTAAAGAAAACTTAAGAATATTTGTAGGCCGCATTAACTGTACGTCGTAGCACTACGCAAGCTACGCCGTAGCAGGTCGAAAATTTCGTAGCACTACGACGCCGAGGCCCGTGTAGGCTGAGACTAGGTGTTATTTTTTTACTCCTTTTGTTGTTTTGTTTATATTAAATTGATATCAGATTTTTTAGGATTCTTATCCCATATTATTTTAGTAACCATACCTATTTATAATTGGTTGTGTAGATTTTTCCTACAAATGTTACCTTCTATTTTTTCCTAACTAGAAACAGTAGTTGCTGTTTCTTAACATTTTGGGTTGATTGACCTTCTCAATAACCAATTAGGCTCGACCCAATGTTTCAAGATGTACGTAAACAAAATTTATTAGCACTTAAATTGGCCATTATCAGTAATTCCCGCTTACTAGCGAGCCTTACACAGTTTCTAACTATCAACTCCCATTTTTCATTTCTCGATCCGAATTAGATATACTTTGTTTTATTCTATGCCTAGAAATCTTTAGGACAAATAACTTTATCTTGATGAATATAAGGGTATTTGTGTTTTTTTTTGCGCATGATGTAATTAAGGGATTTTGAACCGGAGCAGTTTATGGTTACATAAAAACAGTCTTGCGGGTCATTGTTCAATGTTAAGTAATATTTGCCGAGGCTGGTCAGTGGGTGAGTGGCTTCACATCCATCACTTATTAAGACCCCATCTTTATTCGATTAAAGTCAACAATTTTTATAATTTTTACGGTTCCGTACCCAAAGAGTAAAACGGGACCCTATTACTAATACTCCGCTGTCCGTGGGCGTGTTTGTGTGTTCGTCTGTCAACAGGCTGTATCTCATGAACCGACAGACCTGAGATGGCCTGTGGTAGTAAGACAGTTGAAATTTTCACAGATTATATATTTCTGTTGCTACTATCACAACAAATATTAAAAATAGAATAAAATTAAAATTTAAGGGCAAAAAAAATTACGTTTGTTCAATGGAGCTGGAGCTCCATTGAACAAACGTAATTTTTTTGCCGTTATTTAAGATAATGGTACCTACGGAACCCTTCGCATGCGAGTACTACTCGCACTTGGCAGGTTTTTGTTTATTTTACTTAACTATTCAAGAACTTCATAACTTCCTGAATTCCCCACGAAAAATATATAAAACTTCTGAAACCCGCTAGCGTTTTATTGACTGTGCACATGCACCAGGACGCACGGTTTACGGACAGAAGTCATAAGACACGTGCACTATAACGTCAAACCATCAATATTAGATGACCTCCCTAGTGCAGGCACGTGCTCACTCAAATGGACTTCGTTATTATTATTTTTATTTGTACGTAACACTGAGTTAAGTGGCCTTTTTTGTGTATATCATTATTATGAATAAGTCTCTTGTAGCAACTATGTGTCCTAGAAGTTGGCAACATTGCCAATACCTGGTATATATCTTGCGGTTTGTATGTATACATACATTCATAATATCACACCTGTATTTCCCGAAAGGTTAGACAGAGGTTTACTTTCGGTACACCAACATTTCGCCAGTTATGTTTAAGTCCCATGTAATAGGGGCGAGCCTATTGCCGTCAACCGGGCACAAATAAAAACTCCAAACCACTACTGAGAAATTCCATATGAAATAACTCGATAACACTATGTTCGATCCAGGAATCGAACCCACGAGGTCCAGCTTAGCAGTCACGCTTGCCAGTACCAGACCAATTTATCTGAGAAAATTGATGATAATTTTCTTTTTTTTTTTCTTATTTAATAAAAACGTTGCCCCACACTAGGAATTTCTCCTGTATCGTGGGTGCGTTTACAAACATTTAAACTCACATACACAAACAGCCAGACCCGGAACAACTACCTGTAGGCCATACAAATATTTGTTCCGTGTGGGGATCGAACCCACAACACGCGGCGCAGCAGCCGATGGCTCAACCACCGCGCCAACCGTGTCGTCATTGCAATTCATTGCAATATCCAATGAATTATTATACACCTGTTACTTTAACATGACGTGATTCAGTAATTAATATTTATAATTAATTTCAATATTTTAAAATGAAAATTAATATTAATATATAACTGTGTATTCATATTTAATCATTTAATTTAGTAAAATTATTAAATTAATCAATATACGGAATTATTTGATAGGCATTTTCAACGCTGTTAAGATTTAGAATACATAGACTTTAGAAATATTTTGAGTGAGGAAGATCAAGAAATACATTTGGCTTAATTTTGGCATTAACACATCTTTTCCTTCTTTAGGTTTGGTTACATTTGAAAACAACTTTGTTTTTTTTAGAAGGCTTTTGAGCATATCATCATCCTCCTGCCCTTATCTAAAATTATTTGCTTTTGGCGCAGCATGTCTTCTTCCATACATCTCTTGTTCCCGTCATCTCAATAGTCAAGGTATTTTGACGACTTATGTGGCGCGGTGGGCGAAGGTCCGCCTGCAACGCAGAAGGTTGCGGGTTACACAAACAGCCAGACCCGGAATAACTACCTGTAGACCATACAAATATTTGTTCCTTGCGGGGATCGAACCCGCGACACGTAGCGCAGCAGCCAATCGCTCAGCCTCTGCGCCAACCGTGTCGTCGAATTTTCATGAGTACTTACACTCTTTTATTTTGTCCATTGTTTGACCTGCTATTCTGTACACGCATTCACCAAATAAAATGCCACGAAGTGTATTAAATAAAAAAATAGGCGTAACTAGGTCACAAACACATCAACATAACCAGCATAGAACAAAGGCAGAGTTAAAAAGTGCTCGTTAACAGACTACGTTACATGCGATTGGTAACTCTAGACCTAAAAATGTTCACTGTGTATTTTTTGATGACTACAACACCGCTTGGTGTGTAACACACGTGTTATGTTTTACTTGTGAAACATGTGAATAGCGTTTAAAATTCAGAAGCGTGTCAAGTTTTATTTGTTGGCACAGTAAATGGGAATCAAATATAGTATGTTATTTTTTTTCGGGGTACCGTATGTCCGAATTAAAAATCGGAGTCTTTATAAATAAATAAGCTATAAATAATGGTGGAAAATCTACACAGCATCATCTAGCCCCCCGTTAAGCAAAGCTTGTGTTATGGGTACTAGATGACTGAACTTTATACTACATTACATAAACAGATAGTTTTATTGTACATAGCAAATACCCAGAACATCCGGAACAAGTTTTTGTAGATCGTACAAACATTTGTCCCAAGGCGGGGATCGAACCCGCAACCTACTGCGTCGCAGGCGGACCTTCGCCCGCCGCGCCACATCGGTTGGTTATAGGATGAAAGGTGTCTGTGTGTTTGCCTGTCCCGTCTGTTGCGTCCAATTTCAACGGCTATGTTACGATTGTTCTTGAAATAAAACTCCACAGCAAATTTGAGTCTGATTTTAAAACGATGAATATATTATACATCATAGATTACATATTCATCATACGAAACCCTTCTCCATGCGAGTTCAACTCGCACTTGTCCGCTTTTTAATTCGGATTGGGTCAACTAGGCCGGGTTGAATATAATCGGGTTGGGTAGCTCGGAATTATGCCTAATGATTGGTTATAGGGTCGGTCCTAATCAAATTAAACCTAATACCGTCTTCGGGTTACTGGTATACAATTACCTACATGATTCACAGATCGTGAATGATGGGTCCGACATGATAATTGATGTTAGGTACTACCTAGCTAACTTATGTTAGGTAATGTTGGGCCATATTGTTACGGAAGATATTAAGGGTGACTTAGATATGGAAAGAGAGCGCAGGGCGATGGCTGTGAGGGGAAACATGTTGGCATGCAGGTTTGCTGGTTGTTCAGTACCGGTTAAAATGGCACTTTTTAAGGCATTTTGTCAAATATTTTACACCAGCTGCCTGTGGGCTAATCATACCCAAAAAGCAGACAGCGCAATAAGCATTGAATACGAGTACAACAATGCCTTCAGGGCGCTGTTGAGGCTTCCGCCTTAATGTAGTGGGTCAGGAATGTTCGCTGACGCATACACTGACGATTGTCATGCGCAAAAAAGTGGCATCACTGATGCGCAGAGTGAGGAGTTATAATAATATAGCAATAGCATTCTGAAAGATTTTTCAGGTAAGTTAGAAGGGCCTACAATGGATAGCTTTTTCAAGCTACATGTCAGACATGGGACTTGATAAATCTTAATCTTATTGGATGCTGTGTCTTTTTGTTGAATTTGTTTTTGTAGTCATGTGTAAGTTACTAACATACTTTAAAGTTTAATACTAACACGCTATGGGCCTTCGACGCCTGAAAATAAACTATTTTTATTTTTATTTATTTACTACATTATGGTCGTATTCTTCTGCTTCATTGGTTTGAGGTCCAAGTTTTGTCTGGACTACTACTGCAGGTCAGGTAAAGACATTGAGGTTTTCCACTACAAATCTTACATCATTCTAATTTTGTTAAAAATTTTAATTGTGATTTCCATTATAATTGTGATGTTGATTTTAATTAGTGTTGTCGATTTTATAATTTTTAATTCCCGTTGTTGTAGTTGATTTAGATGAATAAATAATAAAAAAATATAATTGGCAATATGTGCCCACATATTGCCAGTTATAATGTCTAAGTAATAAGAGGCTTACATTAAACATTATATAAGGATTAGAAAGAGGTGTACCCATAAACACCAGTCTATAAATACACCTCCGTCTAATCCTCCGAAAACATAGTATTACCTCATTTTATTAATATCCCGTTAATTACCGAACATGTTTTGCGCATAAAACACTCAACAACATAAAATATGAAAGGTTGCACCACACCACGCAGTGATGCGTCAGTTTTCGATGCAAAAGGCCGGGCGCACGGAAACTGGCTGCCGCTAGAATTTATCTATCCATATTTGATCGGATTTACTCGACAACACTTACCTCGTCCACAGACTCCCGCCAAGGTGCTTTATACATCGGAAAATTCTTTGGTAGCCATATTTGGTAGACTCGGGGATTTGATAGTATGGGGAAGTGTTCGGTGGATATTGTACTCATTTTGTGGAGTGCTTGTCGAGTTCTTTAGGAGTTTATGTTCGGTTTCAATTCTTCTATCACATTTTACCTTGAGCCCTGAGTTGTTTATTTATTTATTTATAGTTAGCTAAAGCGGTACAAACACTAAATACAATAATTAACATAGAAACATAAAATACAAAACAAAACAAAAGCAAAACATACAGTCGAAAGCATTCAATGGTTAATTGAACTTACAGCTAATACGGAACAGTGGACACTCCTGCATACTTTCTCTCACAGAACACCAGACATATACACATTCATTTCATCCATTCATCCGCAAACACATCACATTGAGGGTTGACAGAAGGGCGTTGTTGACGGTCTTAGCTAGCCCTGCCAACCTATCTATAGGTCCACTGGACACTCAAAAAGTCTCTTTTATTATCTCAACTGGTGGGTCATAATTTCCAGAGGAGTCCCTCTGGAAATCTGTATTATGGCCAGTTGAAAGGCCAAGATATTATGGCAGCGCTTTATTCTCATCTGCTGCCTAACCTTTTCCAACTACATATGTTGGGGTCAGTTTCCAGTCTAAATGCCATGCAGCTGAATACCAGTCTACATGGAGCGACTGCCTATCTGACCTCCAATACGATACCCCGATTCTGACTACCCGTAATGACTGACATAGATCTACTTAACTTAACGTGTCTTCCGGGGCACTTAGTGACCCATACAAAGACATTAGCAAGGAAAGCGTTTTCATCCAATGTTTTTATGTTAGCGAATAGCTTAGCACGAAATTACTCAATTGTTTACTTCTACTTCATCGACCAAATTCGATTATAACAACAGACTTAATCAAACTGCATTATTCATAGTGATTGTGAACTACTAAATCTGTTGGGTACAGCAATAAGCCGCGGCACTAACTTACTATAACTGACTACAACTTGATTCCTAGCTACTTCATCCGAAGTCGGTAGTTTATACTCGGTTACGAAGTTCCATTCAAACATCACTTCATGTAATATTCTAGCTAATGTTTCACCTGTTTGAATTCATTGTCGTTTGTCTGGTCTTTAAACTATTGGTTGTCTTTGGCACAGATCCTTATTATTATTATAATACAACTCTATTGAGTTTCTCGTTCTTAACATGACAATTGTTAGTGTCACCAGCTTTATACGGTTAATTTTATTTTCCATAAATGTGGATGGTCCAATGGTTAAGGCCTTGCTTCTCATGTACGAAGATGAGGGTTTAATTCCGGGTAAGTGCTGATGTGACTTTTCAAATTGTAGATTCTAAGTTTATCTGAGAAATCACTGACATTGATAGAGGAAAATATCGTGAGGAAACAGACTTCTACGAGTAATTAATATTTATGTTAGTCTGACATCGTCAACACACTTTGTTTGTGTATGGATGGTACCAAGTACTGTCCTGAGCCAGTAACAAGCTGGTATTTTACTATGTATTATTTTTAATTTTTGATCATTGATATCTTAACTCTGCCAGCAAAAACTCAACTATGAAACTTACAACTCTTCTTTGCCCTGATAATACTTCTCTTTACTTTTTTTTGGTTTGGACTGGGCGTCTCGCAATTCAACCTATGCGGTTGTATTTATACTGCTTAGCTGGACTTTTTTTGTGGGAGACTTAATAAATCAAGGCCTCCAGCCAGGGCATAAAACTTACAAAGTAAGAGACTACACGCAAAGGGGTCCCCTTGTGGGATACGGACCTCGGCTTAGGGCGTCGCTGGGAGACGGCAGCAAAGGGACTGGCTGGATCTGATCGATATTATTTTGGGACGAATTTAAAAGTACGCACTCAGTGACTCAAGCTGGCTCGAGTGAGGAAGGGAATTGTATGTAATATTGATGGGGGCGTTGTGGTGGGCCTCGTCGGCTTCACGGCACGGAAGTCTGGCGGTCGGAGTTTACTCTCTTGGTGGAGAGTTATATGGTCATCAGGTTTGGTGAGGTAACCCTGATAATACCATTACCCAATCTACTGCATAGTGAATAGCTATGCCAAACGTTTCCTTATGACTACATTCGCTTACGACTGCTCATTGTGGAGTTTCATGTTTAATAGCGGGCATTCACGGGTTAAAATAATCTGTTTAATAGCGGGCATTCAAGGGTAGAAATAATCTGTTTAATAGTGGAACTATTGCCCTTGTCGTTACGTGTTTATTTCCAGGGGTATCAAAATAAGTATTTAAGTAAAATAACAAACAATTTGGCAAGAGCTCGCTTATTAAATCATTCATTGTCCTTTTAAACACATAAAAATGCTTCCCCCAATTAACCCACCTGTTTAATTTCATCAAAACATTTCACAAAAATTCCCCCAGAGTAATTTCTTTGAACGCGATTTGTACTAATTAAGCTTGTTTTCTCCTCTAATTATCTCCTGAATATTCACAGGACAAAATCACTTGACCCCAAAATTGTTAGAGATATTGTTTGTTTACTCTCCAGAGGGCGAGCGGAACACAATGAGTACTTTTTTTTTTAAGCAAACGGCTCTGGAAGCAGGTAATGAATATGCTGAAACAAAGAACCGAATGCGGGGCTCATTAGTCATTCAGTCGTTGTGCCTGCCTTAAAAATCATTTACAAAAGTCTTGATGAATTTTAGCCTTGTTTATTTCGAACGAAATTGTTTAACATTTTTATGATTGTTTTTTTTTTCTTTTTATGTCGTGATGGCCTAGTGGTTAGGGGGCAAGGCTCTCATGTAGAGGTTGTGCCGGGCAAAACGGAGCGACGAATTGACGTGTTTTTTTAAGTGGAGCTAGTTGAAGGGATGGAGAGTGACATAGGCTACTTTTTGTCTCTTTCTAACCCCCCACTTCCTAACGCGAGCAAACCAGCGGGCAAATGCTAGTTATTTATAATTTGTCTTTTTAATAAGTAACTTCCGCGCTAGTTCGTTGAGCAGCGTTTATTTATGTTGTGGCATTTGAATTTAATAACGAATTCCCAAACTTGGATTTGCTGACAGCTAGCTGTCTGAGAAATCAAGAAAATAATTGTTATGAGTTGTGGAAGTGAAATAATAATATAAGTAGCTTAGTGTACTATGTAATATAGCTTAGTATACTATGTAATATAGCTTAGACAAATGCTGTAAATTAAATTGTTTGACTAATTTATGGGTGTGTTATAATGTAAAGGTTTTATTCGTGTTGGCTTGCTAACCAACCTTTATGGATATTTTTAAGAAGAAATAATTATTTAGTCAGACAGCCCATTTTAATATAGGAACAAATCTTAATAAAAATGTCTAAAGTACACATTTCATTGCAAACGTCAGGGTATTAATAATAATGTAATTTAGGTATTAGTTCGCCCGTATGGATTTACACTGACCTTAATAGTGATGTCTTTCAAAAAAGTCTGGTGCGTGGAATTCGCATCCGGCGTATGCTTATAACCACATATGAACGTAAACGAATCAAGTAGAGTGTGTCAGGATCGTAGCAGGCAGCGTTCTGTAGTTTCTGTCTACCCCCGCGGGAAAAGGGCGTGAGTTTCTACATTGTTGGGACAAGGCTAGGCAGATGATGATGATGACTTCAGACTAACACATAGGCTATAATTTATTAAGATACCTAGGCAGACAACGTGTTCTTGAGTGGAGACCGCGACTCGGCAAACGTAGTGTAGGACACCCTCTGACCGAAAGACTGTAGCCAGATGCTGGATGCGGCAAGCTAAAGACAGGGCGCTATGGCGCTCATTAGGAGAGGTATATGTTCAGCTGTGGACTAATATAGCCTGACGATGATGATGATGTAAGCAGACATAGTCGCGGATGGCTGCTAGTAAAACCTGAAAGTAAAAATAAACCTCCGTGTAAGCAATAACTATGACAACGATACATCCAAGTTTAAACTGCCCCTGGGTGAAGACCCAAAAACGATTAAGTGACAAAATTCAATTTGGTCGAGTAACCTTTTACCAAAACACTGAATTATGGACTTACCAAAAGATATTGAAAGCTTTCAGTGAAGTTTGCGGTATAATTACCTTAAAATATGTAAATCGATGTAAACAGTTTACCTCAGTTAAAACATAATAATACCGCTCCATTGCTGTTGAGGTTATGGAACTGAGAGAACAAAGCTAAGTAAAGAAAATAGCGAGGGGCTGTTATAAGCTCATTTTGTGGTCTAACCACATGGTTAGACCAACAAGAAAACGTTTGGAACAGACATACGTTCCATACGTTTTCTTTTGATTAATAACGCGTATGGAAAGGTTAAATAGGACCAATATTTTGTATAGGTAAGATAAAGGATTTGAGTTTCGTGATCAAATTTCGTTTTTACTAACGTTTATACGTTTATAACCACGAAAATTCGTGTTATAATCACCGGCACTGATCTTGAGCGTTAAACACATTTGTGGGGGTAAGTTCGCCCATAGGCACTTTAAACTATAATTGACTACTGCACAACTAAATGTGCGCTCAAGATCTATGTCTGGTAACTTTATGATGTGTAAAATTCGTTTGGTAAAATACTAGATTTTAGATTACCAAATAATAGATGGAAGGTACCTACCATCTATTATTTTACGCCTTAATTGAGCACCAACCCTTACGCTAAGCATGGATTGGTGTTGACAGCCGGGACCAACGGCTTAACGCGTCTCCGAGGTACGGAGTAGTCTCGAAATGTAACGAACGGTCACCATTCCACAGCCTGACCTCGGCATGCGTAGCTTAACCTTCGATGAACCGGTGCGGCTGTTTTTATTTAGCCACGAATTCCTCATTAGGACTCGTGAGATAGATATACCAACCTACCTTCAACCAAGTTCACCCATAAAGTACAGTATAACCACCAGGAAAGACTAAATTGCATCGTTAAACCCCCAGGGGTTCAAGTTTGACTGCCGCACTGCGTTTAGTGATTGCAAAATTTAACTTTCAATTGAAAACTGAGCTTTTCCGCTTGTGTATACTAATATAATTTAAAGCTGCGGCAAAACTTTGTATGGGGGTTATATGCTGAAAATATGACATACTCTCTGGTTGCAAAGATACTTAAATCATTATGCGGGTATAAATTCTCTGTTTCAAGTCGAGATGAAGCTAGCAATGTAATCTTACTGAAATATGAAAGAGGCCTGAAAAGATCTACTTACAGAAATTAATTTATAATTTCATTGATTCTTTTTATAATATTGAAATCAATCAAAGGAGAAAGGCTACTGGAAACTAAGTTCGATATCGTTTTATTTATTTATTTAATTAGGAATACCATATATTATTTATTATTACAAAATATATCTATCTATGTAATGTATTGTATTAAGCATATCAGTCATCTAGTACCCATAACACAAGCTCTGCTTAGCTTGGGGCTAGATGATGCTTTGTGGATTGTCCAGCATTATTTATTTATTCATTATACTACGAAAAAATTACTAAAAGTTAATACCTTAACTGCCAAAAAACGAAACACAATAGAAAATATATTGTTTGTCGGTCATTTGGCGTTTAAGGTGTTAATAAATAATGAACATGACCTAACTTACTTACATTAGGAATAAGCAAGTGCTAATATTAGAAAAACACAGATTGGTCTCTACCAATCTGTGTTTTTCTAATATTAGCACTTGCTCTAGATCTCTCTGGTTTGAATCACTCAAGATATGTATATGAAATAATAAAATTTAAGAAAGTCCGTAACATTCTGAAACATTTTTTATTATTTTATTAACACGGGGCAAGACTATTTAAAATTAACAAATGTCTCTACTTTTGACTTTTGCACTTAAAACCAATCAATTCTTACCTCTAGTCAAACATCGCCTGCTGTAAAAGAAACATATTTTTCTCGTTACCAGCTTAAGCAGAAATATTTATTTTCACGTTAAAAATAATATAAAAGTGCTTATTGAATAAAATATTTTCGGTCTCATTACGCACACCACATGTCGCGCCGATATCCATATTTTAAGGTAACCACGTGCGATGTATTGTGGGACAGGGATGAGTAAGAGTTTCCTACGATATAAGTTAATCGCCTTACTTCTACCTCGTAAACTAAACATATACCTATTTTATCGTATGGTGCTAGGCTAGTAGAAAAACATCGATGTATGAAATCGATATATCGATGTAAGTATTCGATATATCGATACGTTTCATTCGATATACCTTTTGATATAAATAAAACAACGGATAAATATCGAAGACGTAAAAAAAACTTTTATTTTTAAATTATCGTTGTTCATAATCCTAGAACAATAGACTGGAGTCCTGTTCTGTAATAAAAAATACAGTTTCCACTGGTTTTTTCCAATAATGTCGGTACAATACTAATTCGTAATAATTTTTGACATTGCTTTATGGTGCCATTCTTGGTTTGAATATCGTACCGTTCTTATTAATATAAACAGTGTTCTTATCGGTGAGTAGATAGATATAGAAAACCGGTCAGCAAATACCGGTATTACCGAATACAGATTTAAAATTAAATGGTTTTCTTGCCGGATAAATTCTAAAGATATAAAAATATTCTCTTAACGATGTTCATTAAAATTTGGATCCATTTAATCTACCAATTATCTTCCAAGTAATGAAGTTGCTTCTATGTAATTACTGCGATAACCTGGATTCGATATTTAAAAATATGAGCGTTCCAGAATTTAGTCTTGCAAAAAGAATTAAGTATTTAATAAAGCGTGTTGTGCCAACTTAGTTCAGAAGGAACAAATTGTAATGTTTTCTGCTTCGTAATTTGCTTTCATTGTTAACGCGAATACGATATCATGTAAATTAGCATGCTGCTCAAAATTCTGTTTGCGCAAATTCACTTCTTGAAGTTAGCCAACTTTACTGAATGGGTGCCGTCGCGACGTAAGAAGTACAAATTCAAGTTCTGAATGCAATCAACTGAAAAAATTCGCGGTACTAAAGCTACACAATACATCTACGTCTAAAAAGCTGCTCGGAAAAATAAGTTAAATAATACAATTTTATATAATAGCAGGTTCCTTTACAATTGTGAAAGATCCGCCGAAAAGTAATTCGGCACTGTCTATTCGATTATACCTTTTTCAAAGTGTGAAATTAATTCAAATTAATTAGCATTCAAACAAGGATTATTGTTCTGGGAGACGCGTTTAGAATTTCTTAAAAATAAAACTCAAATACAATTGGGCGAGTTTATTGAGTTACTGAACTTCTTAACGTCCTTTCTTTTGTATTATTATTAGACCGCTGTAAGTGGGACATGCTCGTGGCTAAATCATAACAGCCGCACAAGTCGATCGAAGGTTAAGCTATGCTTGACGTAGTCGGTCAGTGGATGGGTGACCATTTTTTGCAATATGCCCGCCCAGTGGGTACCGTTGAAGATTGCCTATTTATTTATTTTTTTAGTAATTTCTCCTGTATCGTGGGTGTGTTTACAAACATTTAAACTCACATACACAAACAGCCAGACCCGGAACATGTAGGCCATACGAAAATTTGTTCCGTGCGGGAATCACAGCGCAGCAGCCAATCGTTGAGCTACTGCGCCAACCGTGCCGTCAAAATTCTTCGGGCTATGTCGGTCACCTAGGTTCTCTTGTGGCTCTCTTCATTCCTGATTCAATCCCGCTGAGAAACAAGCACAAAATACAGTACTAGTACCAGCCTATTTATTATGGCGTGGACTGTATGTTGGGGTTGTTCGTGAAATAAAAACTCTTCTTGGTCGTAATTCTTGTTTTATTTGATCTTCCTTTAGACTAGTTAACATTTCTTGGCTTAGTTGGCGTACTACCCCTAACCGAGAGCCGTGCCCTTATATGTGCACGGCTACGTGTGTACAAGTTGTGGACACGTCCAAACAATCCTAGGGCGGTCCACTAATAAAATCCCCGAAATCCCAGTTCGGCTCCCGACAGGTTCATACGTGTTTCGACCTGTCGGTGCCGGACCCTATTCCCTGAGATTGACGTCATACTTGGGGAAATTATTTTATTTACTTGGTTAGGTGTAAGTACTTTTCTCTATACAAAACTACGTTGTGCTCGCTTTTACACAATGTTTCCTTATAAGCTATGGTGAGTGCTTATATATAATAAACTTTATTGTTTTTAATACTTTACAGGCTGCGGTACACGCTTATATGTCATACTTTAATAATCTTTGCGGCCTGCGCTACAATAATAAATTAACGATCTCTTTACAAGCTGCGGCATGCGCTTATACATAACAAATTATCTAACAATCTTTCTACAAGCTGCGGCGTCCGCTACATTTCTCCTCCCGGCGTAGCTCGCGAAGCCTCTTCTTTATTGAAAAGGACGACGAGTTTGCTGACTGGGCGCCGGAAGATTCCCGTCTTGGTCCGTATCTCGACGACTCGAGTGCTGCCATCACTTGCAGGGTGCGTGCGTTCGACGATTCCCATTGGCCAAGTATTTCGGGGTAGCGTACTGTCGACCACGAGGACCACGTCGCCAGGCTGAAGAGGGCGCACGTTACTTTTGGGTTCGCCACGGGGTACCAGGGTAGGTAGGTACTCCCGTAACCAGCGTCGCCAGAAGTGATCGGCGAGCGCTTGTGTAGCCCGCCATGTCCTTCGGTCGTCCTCTTCACATGGTCCCGTCGCTGGTAGGCCGGTCGATGACCCCAACAGGAAATGGTTAGGGGTCAGGGCCTCGGGGTCATTTGGGTCAACGCTGACGTGGGTCAGAGGTCGAGCGTTGATGGCGAACTCTGCCTCGGCGAGGAGGGTGTAGAGGACCTCTTCTGTAGGCGCCTTCTCCTTCAGAGTCACCCTCAGGGCCGTCTTGACAGAGCGTACCATTCTTTCCCACGCACCTCCTTGATTAGGTGCGCCGGGAGGGATAAAGCGCCACTCCATCCGGTGCTGTAGTCCTAGGTCGTTCAGGACGGGCAGCCACTCCTTGTAAGCGGTGTAGAGCTCCTGATCGGCCCCACGGAAATTAGTGGCGTTATCTGAGTACATAAGCCGCGGCCACCCTCTGCGCGCAGCCATTCTCCTTAGGGCCATTATTGCAGAGTCCGTCGAGAGGGAGGCCACGAGCTCAATGTGCACAGCACGGGAGGTGAGGCACGTAAACAATGCCCCCCACCTCTTCTCTCGGCGGCGGCCCATCTTGACCATCATGGGACCAAAATAATCCACCCCGCAATTTGTGAACGGGCGGTGGAAGGGGTCCAGACGGGCATGCGGCAAGTCTCCAGTGGCCGGCGTCTGTGGTGTTCCCTTTCTTCTTTTACAAAATGCACAGTTTCTTTCTATGTTGCGCACGGTAGGTCGCAAATGTATGACCCAGTATCGTTGTCTAAGGTCATTGGTCACGCGCTCACGGTTCGCGTGACCCGCTGCGCAGTGTTCTCGTAGCACTAGGAGCTTTGTTATTCGGTGACGGCCGTCTAAAATGACCGGTCGCTTAGTTTCTTGTGGCGCCGCGGCGGCGCTGATACGCCCGCGTACCCGTAGGAGGTCATCTTCCATCACCGGGTCGAGAGGATACAGTCTGCTCGTCTTAGGGATAGGGCGAGCGGACCGTATCCGCTTTATTTCGTCACCGAAACTCTCCTGTTGTACCCGCTGCATTATTTCTTTCTCGGCGCGCTGTATATGTCTATGTTCCAGCCTCGTAGCGGCGCGTCGACACATATCGATGAAAGTCAGCACTCTCGCCGCGGTCCTCACCAGTGTCTCGTACTTGGAGAAGCGGGCAGGGTCAGGTAGCCAGCTGTCTGGTGGGCCCTCCGCGACGTGCAAGACCTCGTGTTCATCGTCCTCGTCAGGCGTCACTTTCCCGGGCCATTGGTTTTCGTGTAAATAGAGAAAGTCAGGCCCCTGGAACCATCTGTCAGTCGCACTGATAGTCGCATTGGTGATTCGAGTGGCGTCGTCGGCTACGTTGTGTTGGGTAGGTAACCAACGCCACTCTTCTTTCGAGGTGAGTTCGGCTATCTCTCCCAGGCGGTGCGCGACGAACGGTGTATATCGTCGCATGTCGTGCGTTATCCAGTGCACGACCGTGGAAGAGTCTGTCCAGTACACGGTTCTGCTCACCTCGATGCGATGCTCTTTGCGGACGGTGTCAGCGAGTCTAGTTCCTATGACCGCCGCCTGTAGCTCTAGCCTCGGAATAGTCTGCGCCCGTCGTGGCGCCACTTTAGCTTTAGCGGCGACCAATACGATACTCACGGTATCGTCGCAGTTTGCTATCCTCCAATAGGCTGTGGCGGCGTAAGCTTGCTCGCTCGCGTCACATAGGACATGTAGTTCTATGTCTCTGTATTCCTTTGACGTATAGTTCCTGGGTAGCTTAAGTCGCGTGATGTCATTGAGCTGAGTGAGCCACGCTGCGAAGAGTTCGTTTTCTTCCTCTGGTATTGGCTCGTCCCACGATATTTGCAGGCGCCACAAACTTTGTAATATGATCTTTGCCCGTATCGTGAAGTGGCTCAGCAATCCCAGCGGGTCATAGATTGACATCACCGCGCTGAGAGCTTCCCTTTTTGTAGGTGAGCGTTTACGTTCTCGTACTGGAGTGGGAACCCGGTTCATTGAGGTATTGAACCCGAGTTCGTCTCGGTCAGCGCTCCAGTATAGCCCGAGTATTTTGCTTGCGGGCTCTTCTCCTCCCAGTTGTGTAGGCACGGTGGCACGCAGCTCTCGGGGTACGTGGCGTAACACCGCCTCACTATTAGCGCTCCACTCTCGTAGAGTAAACCCGGCGACCGCGTGCACCTTTCTTATTTCCTCTATTGCCTGCAGAGCTTCTTCTTGGCTGTCGTAACTTGCCACCAAGTCATCCATATAGTGACTGTTCTTGATGGCTTCGAGCGCGCGTGGATATTCGTGCGCATGTATGTCCGCGTTGTGATTGCGTACATAATGAGCCATATATGGTGAGCTGGCTGCGCCGAATATCATGCTCGTCATCTTGTAGCGGCGCGGTGGGCTCGTTCGGTCACTGCCCCTCCATAGGAATTGCTGCGCCGGCTGATCTTCATGTCTGATTTTAATGCGTAAAAACATTTCTTGAATGTCCGCAGTGACGGCGATCGCTCGTTCTCTGAAGCGGAATATGATTCCCGGTAGCGACAGCAACAGATCCGGGCCCTCTAGTAGCCTGTCGTTCAGGCACACGCCGTGACTTTTCGCCGCTGCGTCGAACACTAACCTTTGTTTGCCGGGCTTGTTCGGATTCTGTACGGCGAAGTGAGGCAAGTACCAGCAGATGGCGCTTGTGGTCTCTGCACCGTCGCATGGCACTGCGTAACCCTTTGTTAACAGGTTATTCACTTGGGCACTATATTGCGCGGCAAACTCAGGTGATGCGTCCATTTTCTGTTCGATTCTTTTCAGCCGGCGGAGCGCTGCGCTGTAGCTGGGTGGCATGTTTACGTTGTCGTATTGCCACGGCAGTCCGACCTCGTAGCCACCGTCAATCTTTTTTATGGTTTTGTTGACGATGGCCATCGCTCGTTGGTCGGTACTGTTTACACGTGGTTCTCGTGCAATGCCCAGCGCGTCGATTTTAAAGTGAGCCTCCACCAAGTCGTGAAGCTGTCGGTGGTCGTGCTGCTGCTTCTCGTGTTCGTAGAGATGCAGCACGTTGTCTTCGCTCACGATAACATTGCGCGGTGTGGTCCCGTGTACTACCCAGCCGAGCTGCGTTCGGGATGCAGCCGGCTGGTTGGGACCGCCGACCCGGAGTTCTCTTGACACGATGCACTCCCAGTTGTCCGTCCCCACTAGGATTCCGGGTCGGGTTGGTTCGTAACACACTTCTTCTCTTGGGAGGTTGCGCAGGTGCTCATATTTCAGCAGAGTGTCTGGAATTGACTGCTGGTGAAGCCTCAGGTTTCTCATTGTTCTTGCCTGAAGCTTGTGTGTGGCGCTGCCTTCGCCGATTCCCCTTATTTGGATAGTGACAATCTTGCTTTCTTGGTCACGTGAGGACATGTTCACACCACGTATGTGTAATGGTCGTGACATGCCCTCTGCCCCGATGCTCGCAGCCAAACTTTCATCCATCAGGGTGACGGTGGCTCCCTCATCTAGGAGCGCATGCGTCATCACTTCTCCCCGTGGACCCGCGATGATTACGGGGCACATCTTGAGTAAGACAGTCTTAGGGCCGGTGGCTGTTAGGGTAGCCACCGACATGACTGCCTCCTCCTTTGCGTGCTCTTCAGCTTTATTATCAATCACTGACTTATCTTTGGGCGGTTCCTTTGGCTCTTGATGCAGCGTAGCGTGATGGGGTCGGCGGCACTCGTTCACACCACACAACTTTGCTCTGCACGTAATGCGCCTGTGTTTCTTCTGGGCGCACTTGAAGCAGATTCCGTTTGTTTTTATTAGCTCCCAGCGTTGGCTCACGTTCATTGATTTGTATTTAGGACACTGAGTTAACACGTGGCACTGGTTGCAGCTGGGGCATTTATTTTCTTCGCTATCTTCAATCGTAGCGAACACTGTGTTGGGTTTTTTCCTCTGGATAATAGCGGGCCTGGTTTCTTTCTTTTGGATAGCGGTATTCGTTGTTGTGGTGTACGTATAACGTAACGCCCTGTCCGCTTCTCTCATTAAGAAGTATGACAACACAACGATTTCTGGCTCCGTTGTCCCTTCGTGGTCGCAGGCGAAGTCGCACCATCGAGATCGTAGATGGGGACTTAGCTTTTCCAGTATTTCCCTGGTCAGCAGTGGGTTGTGCAGGTACCCTTTTCGATCGATTGTCTTCAGTACACAGATCGTACTTTGCACTTTGATTGCAAAGCTGTTGAGATCGCTCGCTGAGGGTCCTGGCTTTGGCATCTTCTTGAGATCTTCCAGCGCTTTGTCGATAATGGTTTCTGGTCGGCCAAAGCACTGTTCTAGAGTCTTCATTATTGTTTGCGGTTCTGTGGCCGCGTGTAGGAGTGCCGCGACCGTGTCGCGTGCTTCACCTCTCAGGCAACTTCGTAGCCGCTGAAGATTCTCGGACGGTGACACATTAAACATGGTGGTAGTGTCATGGTAGGACGCCTTGAATGGCAACCATTCACTGATGGCCCCGGAGAACGTCGGCAGATCTGTATGCCGGAGTCGTGGTCTAGCCATCTTCTCTAGGGTGGCAGCTAGATGGTCGATACTGTTCCGGGTTCTCGTCGGCGTCGGTGATCTTCTTCTGGGCATGTTAAAATGTTGTTGCTTGGTACCTTCTTTTGTTTCTAGGTTTCCGGCCCCCTCCTCCCGTGTATCGAGGGGGTTGGTGCGCAGCCACTGGTCCACCTTCTGATTTTGGTGCTCTTCTTGCAGCAGGTCGTCATGAGTGGTTTCTTGGTCATCCTGGATAGCGGAGACCTCTGCTGCCAATCTCTTCTTGACTAGATCGGCATCCAGTTCTAATTCCTTTCTTCGGATGATCGCTAATCTTTCGGCTGCCTCTAGTTCGGCTACTCGTAGCCGCGTGGTTACACTCGTCGTTGACCTTACTGATTGCTGCGGTGATCTTGCTGGCCTTTGTTCGGACGACGGCCCCGCTGTAGCGTGTTCTGTCGTGGTAGTACGCCCGATCATACTCTCGATCCGAGGTGATTCGGGTGGATCGAGAGATAATCGCCTAAGTCGCTCTCGTTCGATACGTTCCGCTTCCCGGCGACGTACTGATACCAGCAATTCTTCGTCCCTTCGTTCTAGGGCCCGCCGTTGTTCTTCGAGTTCTGTTAAATCACTTTGACTACGGGTGACGACCATCGCGTTCGGTTGACGGCGCACAGTGATTTCGCAGAATGTTCAACGCAGGTATGCAGGTATCTTGTAACCGGTTCGGACGTGTTTCGTTCTTGAAATGTAGGTTCTTCAAATGCAGGTTTCTTCAAATCCGACCTCGAAGGACCAGACTATTATGGCGTGGACTGTATGTTGGGGTTGTTCGTGAAATAAAAACTCTTCTTGGTCGTAATTCTTGTTTTATTTGATCTTCCTTTAGACTAGTTAACATTTCTTGGCTTAGTTGGCGTACTACCCCTAACCGAGAGCCGTGCCCTTATATGTGCACGGCTACGTGTGTACAAGTTGTGGACACGTCCAAACAATCCTAGGGCGGTCCACTAATAAAATCCCCGAAATCCCAGTTCGGCTCCCGACAGGTTCATACGTGTTTCGACCTGTCGGTGCCGGACCCTATTCCCTGAGATTGACGTCATACTTGGGGAAATTATTTTATTTACTTGGTTAGGTGTAAGTACTTTTCTCTATACAAAACTACGTTGTGCTCGCTTTTACACAATGTTTCCTTATAAGCTATGGTGAGTGCTTATATATAATAAACTTTATTGTTTTTAATACTTTACAGGCTGCGGTACACGCTTATATGTCATACTTTAATAATCTTTGCGGCCTGCGCTACAATAATAAATTAACGATCTCTTTACAAGCTGCGGCATGCGCTTATACATAACAAATTATCTAACAATCTTTCTACAAGCTGCGGCGTCCGCTACACTATTACTGTCCCACTACAGGGCAAAGGCCTCTTCTCATATAGAGAAGGCATGAGCATTAATCACCACGCTTGCTCAAGATGGGTTGGCGATTTCAGACTTATATTAATTATATAAGTCCAGGTTTCCTCACGATGTTTTCCTTCACCTATGTCAATGATGTCCAAGATAAACTTAGAAAGTACATATGAATTGAAAAACCTCAATATGCCCAGGTTTGAACCCACAACCTCTTGCACAAGAGGCGAGGCCTAATCCACTGGGCCATCTTGACGCACAGAAAATACAGTAAAACTTATAAATTAAAATAGACCTCACAGCACGAACATGAAAAATATTTACGTTCCTACCTAGATCATACAGGCGTACTTTGCTCGTAAAAACGGAGGGTTAGCGAGTGGGGTCATGTGTATGCGTGGCCATATGCAAATGTAACGATAACACGCCTTAAGGGCTAATAAACTGTTACCTCCTCAGTTTTACGACATGATAAGTGTATTGCTTGTCTTATATCTTTGCCCTCCATTAGTTTTTGGGTCACGTTGCCTCTTACTGACGTTATGTATTGTTTTTGTTACAGATTGGACAACGGGATTTACTGTTCAGGTAAGAACTTTTTAGCTGCGGGCTTTTTGGTAGATTAAATCAAAATATTCTGTTCTCTGTGCAAAATTAATTTTGTTTAACTTAAGAATGCTCTATTATTGTTTATTGAATTTATTTCTCGTCAATTTAAAACAAACATTGAGGCGTAGATTTTTTTTAAGGGTGCATAGATTTTTTTTTTTTTAATTCAAGTTAGATACTTTATTAATGTAACAATTAATAAAGTATCTAACTTGAATTAAAAAAAAATTAAATCTATACTTTTATACGCATAAACATAACAGCTCGCCTGTATTCCCTGATAGGTTTGGCAGAAGTGTACCTATTTTACACCCACATTTCGCCCGTTATATTTTAATAAGTCTCATTTAATAGGGGTCAGCCCATTGCCATCAACTGGATACAACTCCAGACACCGGCCTGCTACAAAGAAAACTCAGTTGGAAAAGCTTAAAAACATTCTTCTTTTTCAATAGCAGTTTTAAATTAAAAAATAGAAAAACATGTTAACCTGATAAGATACTATGCAATGCATGACATTATGAGTGAGTGCAGTAGTGAATGTGAATATGATAATAATAACATGTTATACAATGTCGAGCTAGAAGGACTAAATGCAGACATTGAATCCCTATAGACAGATGTGGGTACAATAATACTAAATAAAAATACTGGCAACACTAGCAAATGAGCCATTAGAAAGTATCAAATAAATCTTAACATGAAATGTAAAAAAAAAATATCTATGATTTCAGACGGACACAGTCCAGGTGATGATGAGTAGGATGATAGGTGTGATGGTAGTGATGAGTTAATAACAGTTTTCACTTATATGCTATGTTATTTTTGTTAGTAGAAATGTAATTAATTAATTTATTACGTTTGCATTTACCTTTATATAGCTCTACCCAGTGTCTTTGAACGGACATTTCGGTCTATCAATAATCATTTTCTGGATGCTATTCCGATTGTTACGCAAGCGCCAAGGAAACCGTCTTCTTACGCATGATGACGTGGAAGTCATCCGTGCGCGCTTCGACATACATGGCTGACGCACCACAGCGCCACGACAGCCGCAATAGCATCCTGAATACGTTATTGTATTGTTACGGAGGACGGTGTAAGCTCAGCTTGTATATGTCACCCACAGGCTGCTCGATAAGACAGATTGACAGAACGCCTTAAATAAGCTAACTTTTCTGCCGTGCAGCGAGCAAACCTCATCATCTTCCTAGCCTTTTCCCAACTATGTTGGTTGGCTACCAGACTTAATGGATGCAGCTGAATACCAGTAATTTACGTGGAGCGACTGCCTATCTGACCTCCACAACCCAGTTACCGGGCAACACGATACCCCTTGGTTAGACTGGTTTTTAGGCTTTCGGGCTTCTGACTACCCGTAACGACTGTCAAAGATATACAAATGACAGCCGGGACCAACGGGAAGGAAAACTGCTCATCACCGCCATCGCCCACGTTAGAAAAGTAACAATTTCAAAAAAAACAAATAATAGTGATTGACCGACTATGAGTTTTGTAAATATTTGACTAATTACTAGTTCACTAAACTGTTGAATATATTACTAGGTTGAATTTTTGTATGCAGACCGAAACTCTTCGGGGAATAGAGACGTTATAGAATAGTATAAGTAAGTACTCTGTATTGTGCACCATAAAAACAAACAATTAATAACTTTAAGATCTACATCGGGTGGTACAATAGGCGGCCTTATTGCCAAAAGCGATCACTTATTGACAACCTTTGGATGGACTTGATAGAGAAGGTAAAAGATATGTGGTAAATACAAATACAAAATCTTTATTTCTGTATCAAAAAAGTTTTACACAAGTTGGTGATTGGAGCCTCCTTTTAAGCAAGTAATGCCTGTATAAGGACACTCCGCTCTTCTACATCAATATACAATAAATAAAAAACTTAGATTTAACAGCATGCTTGAGTATTTGTGAGAGTTTGAATGAGTGTTAGTGTGAGGGTGAGTAGGTACATGTGTTTGTGTATGTGTGTTAGTGTGAGGGTGTATGCATGTGTAAATACATAAATACAATACAGAACAATTTGAATACATACCTACATGACGTGATGTTATGTTACAATGTTAAAATCGCTCATACGAGTATTAACGTTAATTAACAACGTTGATGTTAACGTGAGCCCTTCAATTCTAATTTCGAACGGTTCAACAAAACTGATATGAATTCATATCACCTATTGTTCAATTCTGTAACACGCTACGTACAACAAACACGCAGTAGGTACACAGCTATGCCACACAGCAGCCAACAGCTATTCAATACGCTAGCTGGATCGAGATGTGATCGAGCCGAGTGCCACAATTAGGTGGCAATACCGTATTAGGGCCTTGTTCACGGAAATTGACGTAAGGATTAGTTCATCAACAATATTGATTGATCGTGTATTGTGCTACACGTTGCATAGGCCGACTATAGTTCTGTTCAGTTAATAGCGCTAGGTCATTTAATTATCGCTGTGTAGTATTGTTTTAGTACTAGTGAGATGACTGTTACGTAAGAGGATAATGTTACATGAAAGTTGATTATTTATAGTCTTTTTGGCATAATCAAAGAAAGGCCTTATGCTATAAGGATTTTATTTTATTTTGAATACTTGACCAAAAAGCTTATGGTCCAGTAGATGCTGAGGTCGGGCTATGACCTGGCTGGTGATGATAATACTCTTCGTATAGGTTACAAAAAAAAGTAAAAATAGTCATGGATAGAGTTGAGCATAGAAACAGTCATAGAGCATAGAAAACGTAACACATAACATCCAGTAATCCTCATAAGGTTAGTCAGATGTGAATCACACAAATCTTGTCTCCAAGCTGATACTAAGAAAATTCAGATAGGAAATATTAATAACACTTTGCTCGACTAGGGAATTGAACCCAGCACCTCATTGTTCAGCCCTAGTGCTTGCAACCACTAGACAAATGAAGCAAAAAAATGGGAAAACAGAGACGTAGTTTTGCAAATTAAACTTTGAACGATACATTATATCCTAAAAACAATTAGGAACGAGCTGCCAACACACAGATTAATACAAATGACCTCTTTGCCCACAGATGTTGACAATTACCGTGTAAGTCATAGTGCAATGTTGCCAGCTTTTGCCACTTCCACCATTTGTCTCCATTTGTCAGTCGAGAGACATTATGCCCCATAATGGAATAGTTCGCGACAGATTTTACGATACTTTTTATTGTGTCCTAGTGTCTGAACTCCGCTTTTTTGTTTGGATTGTTTTTTTAAACAAGAAGCTACGGGTATTTCTAATAGAAAGAAAGACAGAAATAAATTAAGAAAATAGTATCCATTGGCCAAAGAGGTTAATATACTATTACGTGCATGATACGTAAAGAAAAGTCTAAAGCTTTGCCTGTATCTAAACTATTTTATAATCTGAACTTATTTTAGTCCGTTGAATTCATGCAAATACTGCTTTCAATATTTTATAGAGGAAAGTTGTGATTGTTTGCATGTTTTTTTGTGATGGATAATCTCAAAAACAACTTGCTTAATTGATATAAAAATGTCTTTCATTTATAAAAAGCTACATTATCAGCGGCTTTGTTTTTTATAATAAATCATCACTTGAGAATGGTTCGGCCGATTTAGCTGATTTTTATTGTTGTACTCGCAAATCGTTGTTAAATTGTTGTTGTGTTGGAAAATTTGGAATTCCCAATAAAAAATTTGCTAGGGGCGTAGACGGGATGGGTCGCTAGTTTTACAAAAATAATTGAATCTCGATTTTTCGCGACAAGCTCTTCGGTTGATTTTATTTTTGAACACATTCGTAATTAAAATGCATCGGCTGACAAACAAACATCCGTTTCAATTTCAATAACCTTTATCTAGTTTAAATATTCCCTAAAGTTTGCAAATTCAATTATATTTTCAAGAAACTTACGCTCCTTTAAAATTGCCTGGCCAATTCGATTGGTTACTCAGAGGTAGATAATAAGTATTAAAACTTTAAGTCTCAGTAGTCGCGGAAGCAATGAGTCGTAACATCCATGTTTATATATCTGCACTGCAAGCGAGTAACGAACGGGAGCAAAGGAAACTCCGAGGGGAACTTACTGCTTTTTACAAGCTCCTTTTTTACTTTTACGACCTTTTAACGCAGTCAGAAATAACATTTGCTTAAACGTTTTGGATCTACCTACTAGTCGAAATAATATTAATATGATAAATTTTTGTATGATGTTTAAAAACGTATTAAAACTGAATTAGTAATTTTCGCAACATGAATCAACTTTCTAAATGCGTTTGCTTTTAAAACTCATCCGTTTTAAATAAAATATATCTTCTGTTGCAAAATGTTCAATCGGCCATATCGTGTCATCATCTGCCTAACCTTATATCAGCTTTAAATCTAACCAAATACCAGCTGAACACCAGTACTTTAGAGGGAGCGACGTCTTTTTGACCTCCACAACCCACTTACTGGGTAACAGGATTCCTTTTGGTAAAAGGGACTGTCAAATATGTTGAGTATTAACTAACCGTTGCGACTGTCAAAGATCTGTATTTTTTTTTTTTAAAAAAACGTTGCCCCACACTAGGAATTTCTCCTGTGTCGTGGGTGCGTTTACAAACATTTAAAGTCACATACACAAACAGCCAGACCCGGAACAACTACCTGTAGGCCATACAAATATTTGTTCCGTGTGGGAATCGAACCCACGACACGCGGCGCGGCAGTCGATCGCTCAGCCACTGCGCCAACCGTGCCGTCAAACAAAACATAATGGATCTTCACGCCTCTGCCTGATCCTTCGGGAAATACAGGCGTGATATAATATAGTATATATCACAACATATAATATAGTATATATCACAACATTATATATGACCTTTGTATATGGAGGCTTAACGTTTGGACTTGACGTGTGCTCGCCTAGCGAGAGAGCTATTGTTGCTTCATAGAGCTGTAAGCGCGTCTGGACGTCAATGGACGTTCGATGTTTAATTAACCCTCACACAGTCCACGTCCAGGTCTTAGCAATAGTCAAAAGCGTTTAAATCTAAATCATCGGCACTTTTGTCATTGATCGTTTATTAGGTACCTAAAAAGGGTGGGAGGGAAATTGACGCACAATGTGACTAAAAAACTTTACGTCCCTCAATATAAATCTCATCGGGTAAGGTAGTTTTTTTTACAGACCGTTTCTTTTAAATCATCAGAAAAAAACGTATTGATTAAGAAAAATCAGGTCCAGAATCATTTACTGAACTTATGGCATCAATTTTTGAGTCGGCGCCCCTTCCATCCTGTATAATATTTATGTAAAATAGGTAGTACAATAAAATATGGTATTCAACTATTGAAACCGTATGAATGGCCCGCACATTCCCGCTGTGCTCTAAACAATACTCGTAAGTACCAACAATATGTTAGGTGTGTAAATTTATTATAAATATTTAAGTAAGTTTATTCTGTTGTGTAATTCTCTAGTCCGGAGTGGAGATTTGTGCCCGGCTGATGGCATAGACTCGCCCCCAATCACGAGGGACTTAAATAAAACGAAATGTGGATGTACTAAATAGGTACACCTCTTTCCCTTCAAATCAATAATCAATAATCTCATTTTATTTTTGCCGTTTGCAATTATTGTAGCTTTTAACACCGTAATGTCGCCAATAAAGTCGTTGTACAACGAAATAATTATTTACACTGCGGACTCCACTCAACGAAATTGAGTAATCCGTCTTATCGAAATCCATAGAGTTGAGAACATCACAGAGACAGACGATCCGATATTGCGAATTACGCTTGAGTGAAGTCTTTTAATTAAGCCCGGTGGTACGTCAGTGCGCGCCGTTTGGAACACCCCATCAATTTCTGCTTGACTTCTGATTGTTTGAGCCAAGCTCGTTAGCAAACGACGTACGCCCAGCCCTAGTGACACAAGGTGCAGCCCTACCGACACAAGGTGCAACCCTAGACGACCGAAAACACGCACTGGGCCGAACATTGAGCGGCTTTTATCACCATCCCAGTTCATTGTTTATGCTTGACATGACGAAAGTAATTACTTATTTGATACTGCTGCTGAACTAATTTTCACCTTTATTGCCGTAGGTTAACGATGACAGTAATAGATTTGGTATGTACGCGATCGGGTTTTTCAAGTGTTTATTTTATTGTTGTCTTTTAAATTGTACCGTAAAACGGGGTGAATAGAAATAAAGGAGATTCTCACGTTAGTTCAATTTTGTTAGTTGCAAACATAGACTATTTCATGAAGTTTATCCTTTAAGAATCGATTTACATATCGCACTGCTAGATTAAAACTGAGACAACTCAAAATACGAGATTGTTTAGTTAGAAACTCCAAAATACTAATTTATCAATAGAAATTATTGATTCCTAGCCCCATTTAATATGCAGTGACATTCTACAACATGTTTATGACCTACTATAAAATTACGTTTCAAAACTTCTCTGAAAAAATCTAGAAAAATGGGTATTTTTCATCTGAGTACTGAAATAAATAGTTTTTGGAGTTGTGTCAGTTTTGATCTAGCAGTGCGATATGAGTAAGCCTCCCGGTATGGAAATTTTATGACAAGTGAAATTAATACAAGCGTGTTAACTCAAAACCGTTATGCTTTGTGCCAATATTGGCAAATTCAATGTTGGTTGCCAATGTTGGCGCCAGTATATGTAGCCGCGCGTCGGAGTTGACACGCACAATTTTGAATGTGTCATGTTTACTAAATTGAAATGGATAACTTCGATACCTTGTTGGTAACTAATAAAAATGAGTTCACGTAAATATACAATTCAGAGTTTTTTTCAAATTCACCCTTGCATTTCTATTCACCCCATATCACCGGTAAAGCGAGATTACTTCTGGGTCTCTTTTACTGTATTGACTTTCCCTCAGACAGATGGCGAGTACCTAGTTGATGTGAGAAAATGATAAGCTGCAAATTGGCTTACCGAGTCAATTTTCTACAAAAGATTTTCCAGATCTGATTCGCATCTGCTCTTATATTTTTTTTAATAAAAAGGGCAAAGGTAAATCCTCAGGCGTCGTCATAAAGCTACTGCCGGAGCCTGGTACCAATCTAATATTCACGCCATTAAAATTCTCTCACGGGCGCTTTGAGCCCTTGTCAACATCTAAACTATGTATAATTTTTGTTCACACAATCAAACAATAACGGAATGCTGGAGTCAGCTTTTTTTAGTAAACGCAAAAAAATACTTTTTTGGTACCTCGTACAATCTGCTTTTATTCCTTTTATTGTGAGCCTTTTATTATTATTACATACTCTATAATTGCGGTCGAGGCTAAATAAAAACAGCCGCGCGGTTAAGGTACGATTTCCGAGGTCGGTCGACGGATGGGTGACTGGCTATAAGATATCGAGACTCCGTGCATCGGACAGCACGCTAAGTCTTTGATCCCAGCTGTCATTTGTCGGTCGGCTTTGACAGTTGTTACGAGTAGTCAGAAGCTCACATGTCTGAGAACCGATTTAGATAAAGTTTCATCAGTGGATATCCAGTGGGTATCACTTACGTTTGACAATTATTATTTTTAAAACTGCCCCGCACTAGTAATTTCTCCTGTATCGTGGGTGCGTTTACAAACATTCAAACTTACATACACATACAGCCAGACCGGGTACAACTACCTGTAGGCCATACAAAT
This sequence comes from Phlogophora meticulosa, assembly GCA_905147745.2. Lineage (NCBI taxonomy): Eukaryota > Metazoa > Arthropoda > Insecta > Lepidoptera > Noctuidae > Phlogophora > Phlogophora meticulosa. The sequence goes on from LR990523.1 coordinate 5,490,268, forward strand.
ATTTGTTCGGTACGGGAATCGAACCCACGACACGCGGATCAGCAGTCAACCGCTGCCTAAATTAAATACAGAAAATAGAGCTAAAATGTAAACAAAAAATAGCCTCACAACAATAGGCCTTTATTCTCGATATTCGATCTCTTGTACCCGCGACAATGATCAAATATTAAAACAGAGTAGCTACTAATTTATTAAATTACTTCGACAAAGCATTGCTCTTACAAAAGTTATAACTAAATTATATCGGGGCCTTAATGCCTTTCTAAGAGACCAGCTTATCTGACCTCATGAAACTTGCATTCAGTTCCTTCACGTCAAGTTGAGTTTCGGTACAACTTTCGGGTAAATCGTGGGTTTGTTTATTTCTTATTCTATTTCCAAGTATTGGTGGAAGCCATTAGGTTCATTTTCAACTATTTTCGTACTTCACAGTTTCGGGAACTTTGCGGATGTTATCTACCGTTAAAGTAAATTGAAAAGAATGTTTATTTCACACCTCCGTATAGGTCATTTCCAGACAAAGACGTTACTCTCAAAATTTAAGGGTTTCTCATTGAATATTTTATTAACGTGCAGTGATAAGAATACTTAAGTGATCCCTCAGCTCTACAGACACCCTTTTATGCTTATAAGCCCGCTGGAACGCTGATCGGACAACTTTCTTTTAAAGAAAATAAATTCTCAGATATCTTGAAAGCAACAATTCCCTTTTATTTTCAAAACGTTAAAAGTATCAACACACTTATTCTAACCAAGACGTTATTTTCGGAAAACCTCTTTTCTTATAGGCACCCGATTCGTGCTTTTATTCTCTTTTATCCAATTACCGAAATTGTTTTACAAGCACACAAAGCTGTGGGTCCTTATTCGGGCTCGACGTATTTCATATTCGTACCTATATTTGTACATCATATAACATGTTATGTATTGAAATAAATTTAATAGCATTCTCTTTGTGCGCGTATTTACTTTTACATAACCCTAAATAGCAAGTGTACCGTTATACAGGACTACGTAAATACATATCTTGCTTAATTATTCGCTAACATATGCATCACAGAGAGATTCTGTTTAAATATGAACGAGTGTCTGCATCCAACTGTTATGAACAGGCGGGTAAACAGTGGGTTGTGAACCCAGTCACGTCTGACCAACTCGCCGATCAGAAGGTCAAGGGACCTCTTGGCTTGGCGCCACTAAATAAATTGTCTGTGAATGTCGGGGCACCGGTTCGTAAGGGATACCCCATGATTACTGTAAGCTTCGCCAGATGGATAACGTATATTGTTTGTCTTTGATGTAATTTGCATTTGATATGCTTCAATTAACTTGGGTCTTGGTACTATTAGTGACTGTAACAGTGGTACACAGGTTAATGACCTCTTTCCCGCTGCTTTTCCTATTACGTGCCAAAAACAAACAAACATTTTTGTTTTTTTTTACGGAATTTGAAATGATTAAAAACTGTTGCTTGATTTCTTTACGAGGGGTACAGGAGTCGTAATAAGTATGCAATTACTACAAAAACAATTGAATACTTAGGCATTTTGTTTTAGTCATTATCTGCCTAACCTTTTCCCATCTATGTTGGGGTCGGCTTCCATTCTAACCGCATTCTGCTGCATACTGGTAGGTATTTTAGATGGACCGACAGCTATTCTGAGTTCCACAATCCAGTGACTGGGTAATGCCCTGGGTATTCCCTTGGTAAGACTGGTTGTCAGACTTTTGAGCTTACTACCCACGATTGTTAAAAATATACAAATGACAGTCGGTACTTACGACTTAACGGGTTACAAAACAAATTTGTAAGAAATATTGCTTATTGTACAATCTTTTGACTGTGACTAAAGTTGTTCTTACTTAATTAGGAACAATGAAAACGAGCAGGTTTGCTCTTTGTCATGCTATAATGTAGCTAACCAAAAACTTTCTTACTTGAAACATGATTTGCTGAGACCAACACTTATTATATTTTGTACACGATGTAAAAGAAATCTAAGACACATAGTCCAGTCATTATGTACCAGTACACATCACCGTGTGTTCGAGAAAATTTTGTTTTGAGTTTTTCCTCTAATATTATTTAAGAGCCTATTTTTCTATATTCAACAATCCAAGTCCCAAATGAACGAAAGCTGACGAACTACTTGTGGATAAACAATACTTTTCGCTTTTTTTTTTTTTTTTTAGGTAGGGCCACTCGCAGTTCAGCACTATAAGGCTGTTTACTGCTTAACCGGTCGATCCTGTGGTGACCTTACAAGAAGGCCCCCAGCCAGGGCTAACTACAATTACATTTAAACGACCGCTCGCTAAGGGCGCCCCCTGTGGGGGTCGAACCTCGGCTTAGGGCGTCGTTGAATACTTAACAAAAACAAAGGCTGGGTCTCGTTATTATTATGTCGGGGGGGTAATACTTTTCGCGACCACGGCATCGAACCTAGAAAAGCACCGCACTCGCGCTAGCACCAACTAGTCCGACGTTTCACTTGACATCTAATTTTTCTTTCTTTCTCTCCAATTCAATTTAAATCATAATCCGCAAAGCTTACCAGTTGTATCTCAGATTACATTGCAATATAAACAGACTTGGGTCCTAAGTAATTATATTACTACAAAAGTACAGACAAAGAGCACGGAGCTTGGGGTTGCAAACTTAAAAAAAATATAGTCGAATACAGGTAGGGTAAGTGCAAATCTTCCAATGTGTTCCGGACCATTAAGCTACTTAGGTACTGCTCGTAGAATCTCACGCACCGCGGATCTGCCTTCGAATCTTGATCACCAACTGCCATTGGTAAGTAATGAATACGTTTTGAGAATTTTAATTTCTGGAATGTTTTGTTGGTAAAATATTTTTTTAAGGAAGACAAAGTATAAAACCTACGTTGACATAAGGAAAAAAAAACACAGAATTATACAAAGCAATTAATACATGGCCTGATATTTAAACATATTTTTGTAGGTAATATTTAGAAACATAATGATTTTAATATGAAAACATGGTCAGAAGATACCAAAATAAACGTCTATATTTTTGCTACAAACAAAGCCTTTGTTCAGGTATAGATATAGCAAGCTATATTAACTTTTGACTGTTGTAAAATAAAGTAGAAATACGTACAAATCGAATAAAAGAGAAGAACCGTTGAGTACAATAAAACAAAACGATTAAGCACCAGTATGTAGCTGTTAAGCGGTGTAACACGGGCGAGCTACTGTCCACTAGCTCACTACTAGTGATGCTGCATTTGATAATTCATACGAGTCATTTATTTTACTTATTTTGAAAGCTTTAAGTGTTAATTATTTTGTATAAGAGCTCCTTGGATGGGTGACCCAATGAGGACAAAATTACAGGACAAAATTTCGAGGAGTCTCGTGGGACTTTTTCACTTGGTATCCCAAACCCAATTCCCGCTAATTCACTTCATATTACTGTTGTCTACAGGCATTATCATTTCCTATAAGGTGTTATAGTCCACAATAATAAGATAAAAGCAGTTAGACCAGAAACATAACTGCTTACACGATAACAAATATTGAATACAAACATCTAAAGCATACATACTAGACCGTATTACGTGTATTACAGATGGAGTTACCCGTATTTCTCGTAGATATTATTTCGTACCGCACTCGTCGCGACGAAACTAGATAACAAATACTGTTGTAGTCGAGTACTCGGGTGTGCGAGCAACTCTCCCGTTCGAACAAACACTAATACCGAGAAATGTTGTGCTAATCGGCTCTGCACTAATGGCGATTCCCCATTTCCTTTTTTAAAATGTTTTTATTCTGTTCAAAGCTTAGATAAATGTAAACTGTTCATTTCGTTAACATATTTGGTGAATGATATTTTTGGGTTATATTACAATTTGCAAAATAAGCTTGTGATTAAGAGTTTTCTTTTGAATTTCAAGATTCATCTTCGTCATTATTTATCAACTGATGAAAAAAATTTCTCATTCGTTTTCTATAGTGGGAAGTAGCCATACAACATAAAGAATTTAATTTGTACCTATTAAGCTTCTCATGGAACACGCAATCCTTATTACTTTATTTTAATGTAAAACTTTTCTTGGTACTAGTAGCACTAACTCAAATATACGCTTCAGTAATTTTGTTATGTTGGTACTTATTCAAAGTTCTCGCAAAAACGTTTAACGTGTTTATACTGTTTTGGTTTCAGTATTTCAGTGCTACAGTTAAAACTTTTGAGTAAGTGAATGACGTGTGTGAATTATGTTAGGGGTTAAAATTAATTTGAATACATACGAGTAAAAACAATCGGGTACTTAGGTCTCGCAATAGAAAATCAGTTCCATACGTGAGTAATTAAAATTTTGATTATTTTCTTGCTCGACGCACGCCGTGTAGATAATAACAAAATATGTCTCCGTCAGGTAACGCTGAATAAATGTAATTTGTTTTGTAATTTTCGAACAAAACGTGGAACATTGGAGAAGAAGAATATGAAACAAATTACTGTTTGGACTCCGGTGGCCGGAATACCGGCGAGCCGAGCGTTTTCGCTTTCATTTAGATAATGGTCTGTAATTCAGAAATTTGCCGCGAGTAATTAAAATTGATAGAGTCCTACCATTGATATTTAGTTGCTTTCAGAGGAACTGTCGGACTTGGAGCTCCCTCTCATCCCTGCGCGCTTGAACTTTGTTCAAACTTGCCAACTTCACCGTTTTTGACTTGTTATTCGAGATGGGGTTGAATTTTACAATGACGGGGGCGAAATGATATGAGTTTGTGAAAGCTGAAAGTTATCAAGATATCTTTTGACGAGGGTTTCGTTAAAAAGTAACAAATTGTAGTGGAATCTGCATTAATTCCATTAAGGGGGGGTTTTGTGAGACAAGTGGTTCTCATCAAGTCCCGTGGTTAATGTATCAAGTCAGCAACGATTTTGCTAATGTCTAAGAGTAGGGTCGCTTCGGGATTGGTCACTTTACCTTTTACCCGGAGGTTTTGACGCAGATTAATGGTTCTATGTTATACGATAATATGACGTCAAACAAACACTATGTCTATATTTCATAGGGTGTTAATAGCTAAGCTATGTATGACTCTTCAAAATCGTATTTGGTGGCAAAAAGTTTTGGTACCAATGAACATAAGCTGAGTACCTATGTATAAGTCCGTTGTATTTTCAGACCAGTTTGAAGTTTTGTTGTGGTTTTGTCTGTTCTGGTGTTTTTAGTGAGTTATGTTTCTTCTAGAACTTGAATGTTCTTCTCCTAATATCATCGAAAGGTTTATTCACCCTGATTGATCTTTGAAATTACTAAGATCACAAAACAAGTTTATTCGCTTACGTACCTACCCTGACTTAATCACCTGCTGAGAGTTTGGGAATAATAATTTCTACCGTTCCCTTAATTCTGTATTTTTCTTTTTATTTCCTTATTGTAATAAAAATAATATTAAGTAGATAGTTTAGAATTTACATTGCAAAAGTATGAACATTGTAACATAAATTTAACTTTGTGATTTACTTACATCGCTTGAATAGAACCTACTTGTTAAATAAATTCGGTACATTTACACCTGTCTCTTGATTGATCTATTTCGGGATGAGAAACAAAAACTTTCAAAATAATTTTAACAATTCACAAAGCTTATTGAGACAATGTTATACAAAGAAATTTGATACCCGCTACGGTGAATCTGAAACATTTTTTTTCATCCATCCGAAAACAACAAACCTACGTTTAAAAACTTCACTGAGAAAAAATCGCTGTAAAAAGTTCGTCCATTTGATAAGAGTGCTTGGTGACATGTTCAATTTACTCTGATTGACTTGACAGCAGAGTCGACACTCGATACTTGGTGATTGAAATCCCGATTCAATCGATAAACTCGTTTTAGTGTTTGATCGTATCTGTAACTAAAAACTGGCCGAATTAGACTCGGCAGTCCAAACCAGGCTTTAAATCGATTAAGAATAAAAAAAAAGTTTGACGTTATATATTTTTGTTTGAATTCCGAATTTGATGTAGCTGCCGAAGATTCTGTAGTTTACTCAACATGTTTTGATACTTGTTTTATCTGTAGGTTCTTTGTCTGCGATTTGTGGTTGAACATTGCTCGTAGCGTTGTATAATAAAAGTTAGAAAATAGAACATGGTGAGTTTTAGTCCTCCACTTACCAGTAAAAGTTTTTTCTTTGATATTTCATTTATCAAAGAAAAAGGAAATATATTTTATTTTAAAAGATGATATTATTGTGGTTAGAAAGGTGGTGACTATTGAGATGAGAAAATAGAGATGTATTAAAGAAGAAGACATCAGCTTACCCCAAATAAATTGGTATAAGGGCAGGAGGTTGATGAAGATGAGTTAAATTTTACTAAGAACACATTTTTCGAGAATTAATTTTATAAACATAATTATTTTAAAGCAATTTCCTCAAGATCAATTTTGATTCAAGAATAAACATAGCAATGATTGCCCTTCAATCTCGTGGTAAACGACATTTGCCTATTCGTCTCAGTGAGCAGTGTTTACCAATACCTGTTAACGTCAATAACGTCACATATCGGAGATTCCCTCCCTCGATATTTTTGTACAAGTAACGAGCTCATTTTCGTCCGGAGCGCAAGCGTCATGTTCCCGCTAACAAGATTTGTGCAAACAAGTCTCAAATCAGTATGGCAATGAAGCCGTATGTTCTACATAAATGAATATTTGATTTTGTTTGTGATGCTTAAAAGTTGTTCCACCAAAGAAATTTCTGTGATAAGTAATTTCGTCTTTAATACGGCTCCGTTTTCGAGAAACTCATTTTGTATGAAATATTTCTGTTACCCACTTGTGTAGAGAATTTTATAAACGAAAGAATATTGAGAAAACAACTAAGTGTGAGTAAATGTCGGCAATGAAATTAAATGGGATAGTAAAGGAAAATCTAATATCATGTTACGTATAACCGCCAAAGAGAAGCTGGCTTTAGTCACAGCACTGACGATATTAATTTTTCATCAGGACTAGTAATAAAATTCAATCCTGTTAATTATTGGCAAATGCGCTGTATTTTATCTGCGATAATAATTAATTAACTGGTAAAGTCTGCAGATCGCTACTTAATTCGATTCGTATTAAGGTGAAGCTGAATTTATTTTCATGATAAATCGGGAATACGACGAATAACCACATCATTGCAAGTACCTGTGCAATCATAGAGGGGTACCATGTTCACAACGTTAAAGTAATATTTATTCCGTGTGAATCACTACAGGATATTATGTTTTCGCCACCTACTTTTAATTAGTACTAATGTGTAGTAATCAAGGACGTTTACTAACTATCTAAACATATAAACACGCCTTTATTCTACGAAAGGTTAAGCAGAGGTGTTCTTTTTTTCCTGTGGGTAATTCATCTTATGACATCCCCCGCTCTTGGGCGAGGTGGGAGATAGTGTCAGACTTTTACGGACTAAAAACCCACTCCTGTTCTTTCGTTGCCTTTCGTACCAGGGCCGAGTCTTCCTTTCAGAATCAGTAGGCTTCGACCCTGCTGGGCCCCTACTGAGCCTGGGCCCCTGTAAGCAGAGGTGTAGGTACCGCTACACTACTCTACACACATTTCGCCAGTTATTGTTGAGTCCTGTAAAAGGGGTGTGCCTAATGCCCTCAACCACAACGTCAGCATAATGCTGTGAAAGATACAGCTCAAATGTTAAATATGGAGTATATAGGAGGCCATCTCAGTGGAGATGGAAGTGAGTTACAGAGGTTGACCTCCGTGGTGGTTTACGGAGGTGGAGACTTAAGTAAAATAATAAAGACAATAACAAGAAAAAAATAAACATAACATCAATCGACTTATTAGGAATTGAAATTTAGAAAGTGTAAACCTTTGACGACCTATGTGGCGCAGCGGGTGAAGGTCCGCCTGCGACGCAGTGGGTTGCGGGTTCGATTCCCGCCTTGGGACTAATGTTTGTACGATCTACAAATATTTGTTCTGAGTGTTCTGGGTATTTGCTATGTATAATAAAAAATATCTATGTATGTAATGTATTGTATTAAATTTATCAGTCATCTAGCACCCATAACACAAGCTCTGCTTAGCTTGGGGCTAGATGATACTGTGTGTATTGTCCAGCATTTTTTTTAATACCACACAAATAAAATAGGTCGCAAAAATAGTTTAGCTTTGTCACTTTCTAGGAGATTTCTTAGTGGTCTATAAATTAACCGATTTCACAAAACAGTTGCTCACCTGGAACTAAAACAGACGGCGGCGGTGACGTGGGAGCAAAAACTTTGTGTTATATCTCCTTTACATTAAAGGGTTAGTTGGACCCAATTGTCTTTATCAGACCTCTGTCACACTCCACTAAATACTAGCAGAGTCATGGGTGAGGTTCCTTGACAACCCAACTAGGTTATTATTTATTTTAAGCTCAAAGGGCAACACCATTTTCCTGTCACAAATATCGCGTTTGAAAACTATTAACAGACCAGAAAAACAAGTTTGAGGAAGAAAAATCAAACTAGAAACCTCTTAAACGCCTGTTAAACGTCTTTGAGAAACAACTAAAAAATTCTAAACTTGTCGAGATCGTCCGCTCACTTCGTTAAATTGAATAAAAAAGTGTTTGTGTACAAAGTGAGCCGATAATCGATTCTGTTGAATATTTCAGACACTGGGGAACGTGATGGAAATAAAATATACAATATACATGTATACTTTGTATAATGTCCGCGGTTTCGCACCTCTATAGTCTATTGTCGTGCATTTTAAGACCAGCTCAAGTTTGTTTTGGTAACAATGCTAAACAATGCTAATGGTTTTCATTATAGCTCCCTATTTTAAACATTTTGTAAAAAGGGATGCTTTTCTTCTGCTATTTCAGAGGAGCATTATTTATGCTTTATGTAGGAATGGTTTTGTATCTTTACGGTTTTACATAAGTAAGCGTTGGTGTTTGTAGCTTAAGTCGAAAATTAAGAAAAGTTTAAAGTATATTTTATTACATGGCAAGTAATATAAAATTTATTCAGTCATGTTTTCTTAGTCTGCGCTTGTTTTCATGCAAGTTTTGTGAACAAAAACTTATCGTGTCCATTGTATTGACTTTGTTTTGTAAACTATTGTGCTCACCTTTTTGACAAGTTTTCTATAAGTTTTATATGCAGCTAGTGTTTTAAACTTGTTTCAGGTGTAAACAAAAAACGAAAACAATAGTTTAGTAGTTATGTATATAGTTATATACATAATAGTTAGTCTATTGTTTTCGTTTCGTATTCATACTTACAGTGATTAATACCTCGTGTTAACGCGGGGTAACACGAAAAATATCAAATTGCCTCTTTCACTTTTATATCGAACTAGCACTTCGCACGCGACTTCGTCCGCGTGGATCTCGTACTTTTTCCCTTCAAACTTTAACATTCTTCCCACCCCTTTAAAGCGTAGTTTTGAAAATAAAATTTAGCCTATGATACTCGCTGATAATGTAGCTTACCATAGATAAAAGAATATTTAATATTGGTTAAGGAGTTTTTGAGTTTATCCATTAGAAACAAACAATCATATCTTTCCTCTTTCAAATATTGTATCGAATGCGTAAAAGCAGTATTTGCATGGATTAACTCAGGTTGATTTTATTTCATTTTTATACCAAATAAGTTCGATTAATATATTCCACTTGTCCGAAGCTTCAATTGCCGGTGAACCACAAATAACATTTCGTTGAGCGGAGCTGTCACACTTGTCTGTAACTGTTCTATTCAAAATTCAAAATCACATTTCATCCGAATATGATTTTGGATTTCGAATGTTAAATCCAAAATACCTACATATTTTTTTTAAATTGACACTAGAACCATTTGAATGCCAGGTGCCTTACCTACGATAAACTATACTAAAATTGATACGTATTTGCCAGTTCGGAAAACTCTGCTCAGAGTTTTCGAATATAAGATAATTTTACGATTTTGCATTTCACATATTTTATTAAAAATAAACATATTTGATTAATTCTAGTCGTGAGATTTGTGTCAAGATTCGTTATATTTTCAACCGCAAAGAGTACTTTTTCGCTGCGCTTTTCCGGAATAAAACCTTGATTTTGACCTCCATTATCAAACTGAATTTACACCAGGAATAAGAATGCACTCAGAAACCTAAGTATCCTACTCCTATTAATGCTTTCAAGTCCACCTTGTTAATAAACATATTACACCAATTATATTTAAGACTAATTGTGCCTGCGGCATTGTCCACTTGGAATCGAACAAAACCTGGGTTTTCATTTTTTACACGGAACCGTAATTTTTTTTCTAAAATAAAAGTAGCCTTAGTTACTTCCTATCATATCAGCTGCCAGTGCAAGTCCCGTCAAAATCAATTCAGCGGTTGCGGAGATTAACCCAAACAAATAGACAAACAGACAAATCATATGCATGTAGTAAAAAGCTGTTATTTAAACATTTGTATAAATAGCTGAATAGAAAAGTGTCATGTCTTTATAAACACTTCAAACTGTTTTTAAATATATTTTTTATAACGGAAATTGCTATCAGGTATGGACATACCTGATGGCGTTTCCCGTTAAATTATTATTTTTTAAATGTATTACATTTTTTAATTATTATTATTATTCGTTACACAGAAAATAAGTATCATTACAGTGTTCATATATCGCACACCTAGATCAAAACTGACACAACTCCAAAAACTGTTTTTTTCAGTACTCAGATGAAAAATACCCATTTTTCTAGATTTTGTAAGACAAGTTGAAACGTAATTTTATAGTAGGTCATTAACATGTTGTAGAATGTCACTGCATATTAAATGGGGCTAGGAATCAGTACTTTCTATTGATAAATTAGTATTTTGGAGTTGTAACTAAACATCTCGTATTTTGAGTTGTCTCAGTTTTAATCTAGCAGTGCGATATGTATAATAGTAGTAATCATTACAGTGTTAATTCCGTGGTTTCAGTGACAGAGTAATGATACAAATCGTTTCTGTACAGTGTACATGTTTATTAATATCATGTACCAACTCGCTTACATCGTCATTCCCCGAGTGACATCCGTGGCGTATAATTTCTAAACCGAACGCGCCAGCCTCCCCGTCAAAATATCGTCTGAGCGCCGTTGTGTGACGTAAATACACAAATGTACATAAGTGTTTGTGTGAGTTATTGATTCATGCCGCTGGAATTTATGCCTGCTCCCTTGCTCTTAATCAAAACAACGTCAGTGTAAAAGGGACGGCCTACCAGGTGGAAAACTAGCCACGTGGCTAAAATACCTTTGCAGGCATAAGTTGCGCTGTTATCTTCGCTGCGCTATGGGTGGAATTTTTAATTTGCAGCATAAGATTTTTTGGTATTTTCATTTATTGTCACGTAAATTTTGTTAATATAAGTCTGAAATTCCCAATCCATTTGAGCAAGCATGGTGATCAATGCTCATGCCTTCTCTATATGGGCAGAGGCCTTTGTCTTGCAGTGTGCCAATACTAGCCTAGGCTAGTAATATTAAATAAATAAATAAATATTGCTGGACAATCCACACAGGATGCTGTGTGGATTGTCCAGCAATATTTATTTATTTATTTACACAAGCTCTGCTTAGCTTGGGGCTAGATGATGATCTAGCCCCAAGCTAAGCAGAGCTTGTGTTATGGGTACTAGATGACTGATATACTTAATACAATACATTACATAGATAGATATATTTTTTATTATACATAGCAAATACCCAGAACACCCGAAACAAATATTTGTAGATCGTACAAACATTTGTCCCAGGGCGGGAATCGAACCCGCAACCTCCTGCGTCGCAGGCGGACCATCGCCCGCCGCGCCACATCGGTCGTCTATTAGAATATAAATATTTTAGATTTTCAGTTAAAGCAAAAAGTCGACATCAACCTTACATTTCCAAATAAAACCCTCATGTAAATACTGAATAAGCTCAGAATTCAGTAAATATTTTACACAATAATCTGGCCACGCGTAAGCCGCGTACCAAAACAGTGGAAATTCTCGAAACTTGTTACGATATCATAATAATTATTATTATCCTATATAATTAATGGGGCCCTTGTGTACAAATACAGTTTTGAGAGAACAATAGCCTGTTTCTAACTGAGTAACATGTAGCGGTTCTTGTCAGGGCTGCTCAATGCTCACGAATGCCCGGAGGCGTCAAAGCAATCACGATGCTAAAACAAATATTCTAAACGACTAATTAGTTTGTTCTACCATTCGAGGGTACGCGAGTGTAACACCCCTGCTTTCGGGACATCCTTGGCACCTCAGCTACCTCTTACTCAAATAGTATCAACGAACAGACATTGTCTTTCATTCATTAATTGAGATGTATTGCCTCAAATGTAATTGGTAACTGGTATATAAAATCATGGAAGCTTTTAAGGGTTAACGTGACCCAATTTTGACAGTGGCTGGTGCCTACGCATTCTTGGGTTGATTTCCCAGATGATACAATATTGTATGGTCTTTGTTGTGAGGTTGAGTATGTGTACCCGTAAGAAACGTACCTTCTTCAAAAACGTAAAAGGATTACCATTTGATTTTATGAAAGTTTTAAATAGAGTTGTTTTATCCCAGGGGTTAAGACCTCGCTTCTCATGCCTAAGGTTGTGGATTCTAACCCGGGCCACGACCACCAATGTGGCAGTTTCAATTCATAACTAAGTACTTTCTAAGTTTAACTTACACATCACTGACGTCGGAAAAGGAAAACATCGTGGGGAAACCTGGACTTATACTCGTTTTAAGTCTCAAAAAGTTAACCCGCCTTGAGCTTGTTCGGTTATTAATGATCGTGGCTTCTCTGTATGAGAAGAGGCCTTTTTTGTATTAATAATGTAGTTATGCATGAGCATGGTAACCATACATTTTTGTAAGCTTTAAGTGGCAAAACATGTAGCACATGTCTATCTATGATCTATCTATCTATGATTTATGGCGATATTTCGAACAGAGTAAAACATTGTGTATCGAAATCCAGGTCGAAAATTATATTCCTGACTAATTAAAAAAAGAATCCATGCTGAAAATGTTATAATGCGACAGTGACTTTGTACGCAAATGTAACAAAATGAATTTGAAATTTAAATATCCCAGTGTGTTTTATTAATAGGAAATTAATACGAATACTCATTCAACCTGAAAAGCGCACAACGGAATTAATTTACCCTTTTACATACCATACCATACATAGGTAGGTGAATACATACATGATTAATGTTTGTTAAGCTATTCGTAAGTTCTTGTGTTTCAATAGAACAATATATTGGGCCAATTCACCGTGTTTCAATCGATTATATTATTGTGAATACACTTCATATAGAGATAAAAAGTAACACCACTCCAAGTAGACATATTTAGTATAATAGTAAAGAGTGTAGTAAAAAATAACTCGCCAAACGCATAACCTTCTCCTTTTTAAAAGTCGACTAATAAGAAACGAACATCGAACAATACTGTGAGAATGTCAAGAAAAACATAAGAGTTTCTTCGATTTCTCCAAGATCAACACATGATGGCAAGATACAATGGGACCACCTTGAAAGTATACCCCTACAAAAAAAAACAAAATCGTTTCGCAATTTGACGGAAAAATCACTGAACAAAAAAACCATAAGCACTGCCGAACATGGAACGTCCTCCTTTTTTTAAATCAGTTAAGAAGACAAAGCAGCTACATGTCCCCAGAGTTATTAAATCCAAAAACCCGCTAGCTGTGTGATACCAATATCCTAGACCTGCGCTGATTTTCGGAATTTCAAGCTTTCCCCAATATTCCTATCTATGAAATCGTTTTAACGTGCTCTCTGAAGCGAGTTGCCATAAACCAATGCTTGACCTCAGTATCCTTGCTGTAGCAAAATTGATCTGCCTAGTCATTGACCCTGGATCCCAGTAAATGATCAAAGAAAATTTCACTGGAAAAAGGCCTCTAAATTAGCGCTTCAAACCGATCAAGTGGAGCTTAAGCGTGACGTCACCGGCGGACCCTGCCTTGGTGGACCTCATTAAAAATTCGCAACAAATTAGCTATGCTCAGTGTTGGCTTCATTTCTCAAATTCCTCATTCTCATAAGTTCGCAAGAGCATTAAATTTTCACGGAATTGCTTTCGAACTTTTCCTCTCTCAATAAGCTTCAAACTCAATCTCCGAAGGCATAGTTTTGATCACATAGTTTGTTGTTGTGTAATAATTTACCTGGTAACGTAGTTTTAATAGGTAAGTATGCTTAGTTAATTGAAATACAGATCATCACAGACACAAAGCTTAATTGTCCTCACATGATCTGACCAAAATTAAATCCGGATTTTAATGAGCTCTGAGTTTGTTTCGATAAATGATAATTATTTCTTAACTTTTACGCATCAACAAGTCAAATGAAAGATATTTCTACAGAGTGAGAACACCGTCGAAGTATTTGTGAAAACTCCAGACAGATACATTTATCATCTAACTAATTATTGAAATTATTATTTCAAAATCTCAGCTGAAAGTTGGCGTACCATTAAAACCTCAAACATTAAATCGCTGAAAGGTGCTTTTTTATATCTAAATTGCCTACTGCGGCTTATATTCATTCAGCGACCACTTTATCCGGGTGTCAGAATTGAAAATGAGCCGGGTTCCGCTTATGGAGCACTACATACGTACGTATAGAATCAGACGGTGACTGCCGCCGGTACGAATATAGAGTCAGCCGGAGTTGCCTTAATAATTCAACAGTGCAATGCTTTTACAAAACCTGTCGACGTCAATCCTAATTTAGCGCCACCGATCGACTCGCTTTCGGAAAGTGTCGCTAGACAAACGTATAGGAACTCCGCTGTTCTAGGGCATTTCGTTACTGAGCGAATTGCTTGGCCGGTTTTGGATAAATTATGTTGTTTTCAGCACACTGTAAATAGTTTGGCTCTACTTATCCTGCATTTTGTTTGGCTATTTCTTGTTAGTTGTTTGTGTTTTAATTTAATTAGTTACTTAAGTGCTATGTTTACTAATGAGTGAACATTGAGTTTTGAACTAGGATGACCGGCTGGTTAATTTAAGTCTACATCTAAAATGTTAATGTTAAGATAGTAATGTATAGTGTAATTTTAGTTTTTGTGAATATCATACGAGCGCTTCTCGCCATCAAACTGCCAAGTTTGGCGAGACAAAATATTGTAAGATAAAATTAAACATTAAGAAATAAATAATGAAAAAAAAAAAAAAAAAAAAAAAAACTAAGTCGTAGTACCTACTTAGTTTTTTTTTTTTTTTTTTTTTTATTTATTTTATTACACTAACGTGAAACATTTATAGAAATAGAAACGCTTTTAGCGATTAGGCTGCCCGTTGTCATACGTAAGTTTTCATGATGTACAATAAATAATATTCTATTATATATTGAACACAGAGCAGGTGGCTGAGAAACTCAAAGCTGACGGAAGATAATTCTACTTTCCCCGCGTATTTATCATGACGTACGGACGTCCGTAATATAAATAAAATATGACGTAAGACATGTATCAAATATTTGGAGGATCGTTCTGATGTGGGGACGAAGGTAAAACATATTAGGATCAGCTGGTTATTATTCCGCTCAATTGATAAGAGCCATCTGGGAGGAATTGGATCTGCTAGGAAGTAATGAGCTACTTTATGATAAGGTATTATTGCGCACGTAGACTGAATAGAGCCTTTTAGTATTTAATTATAAACGTGGTTACAATGACACGGATTGGTTCAATTCACCTCATTGTGGGAAATCTCGGAATTGTTTATTGTTACAACAAAGTTAGTTCCCCATATTAAATAAGTGTTTCTAAGTAATCATTTAAACGTTGAATTGATTTTGAATTGGAGGGGCTCGTGGCTGAATGATAACAGTCAATTCATACATCTTTGACAGTTGAGTACGGGTAGTTAGAAGCCCAAAAGTCTGACAACCAGTTTTATTAAGGGCTATCGGTTTCCCAGTCTGGGTAATAGAGGTTATATAGGCAGTCACTCCATATAAACGACTTGTATTCAGCTGCATCCGTTAGACCGGAAGCTGACCTCAACATAGTTGTGAAAAGGCCATTCCGATTATGACTTTACGAAATGTAATTAAGTGCTTCACACAAGTAAAACTGATAATCCGCCAACAAACAATTTCACATTTCATAATTACCTATTTAATTTATCTACAAAAAACTTCCCTTAGCTTGCGGGTAGGCAGGCAGCATTCTGCAAATATTTTGCCAACACACAAAGTTGGTAAAGGCGCCACAAACGACACTGCGTTGAAGACACAAATCTAGTTTGGCGGGGTAAGATTGCTTAAACTTCGCCCAAGTTGCACACCTGCACTCCCGAGTTCATTTACATTAACTTGTGACGTGTTCAGTACTTGAGAACTTATTGTGGACTTAGTCTCACTGATAACGTTAAATGAACAGCTTAGAGCCTTTTAAGGGTTCCGTATCAAAATGGTAAAAATTAAATCCGAATTTCAGACGAGAGTTTTCGGTTACTATGACGGATAGATAGACGGACAGACAGACGGGCGTCTATCTGTCTGGCCGCCACGGTAACTTATTTCATAAACAATTAATGCTATAGACTTGAAATTTGAAACAATTTTAAATGTTGCTGGTAAAAGTTTAAATGGGACTAACTATGATTATGATAAGTAAATTTTTCCATTACATTTTTGAAGAAAAATTAGGGTAAAAATACCGTCATTGCAAAGAGAAAAATCTGAAATAAATCTATTAGACGGAGGTATGAAAATAGTAGAGGAAATCTAAAATGATGTCTCTAACTAACTTGAAGATGGAAAAATATGGTGTGTTGTAATTTTGCGTGATGTCACGCCGTGCAACACTTTTTCCGTAGAAGAAACGTCACAAGCCTCTTCTCCTGAACTTTGATGTACTATATCTGTGTCACCTTTTATTGATTTGAATTAGCAAAAAATACGTGTCCAACATTTTTGGTAATCTAACTGACGGACCAAATAGACTTATTATATGTTTACCTAGGACACATCCGTATTGACGTTTACGTCAAGCTTTCGTCCTAGACACACAGACTGGGTAACTAGGGTAGGAATTACGTTTAGTGAAACCTTTTCTAAATTCTTTAACAGCTTTCAGGAGACACGCAAAGAAAGAGAATCACGAAGAAAATCTTCAGCTTCCAAACGTCTATGTAATTGCTCTTATTGTTTGAGAAGTATTCGAATAACAAAGTGAGCAATATAATCACAGTGATTCACCCATTGTCCTAATAATATCTAATTACGTTAATTCTCCGCGATTTATGAACGTTACACAAACATTTAATTTAATATAATTACAAATTACTATACAATTATTGAGATCGCTATGATGAGGGTGCGAACTCTTGAATGTATACATTAAGTTCGTCAAAGGGACAATGAAAAGGTCCCTCAGATGGCCTTGTTACAAGGAAACTAATTAATTGAAATGTTTATGATCTCAACCTCGAAGGCTATATGTCTGCAAGCCAATTCGTAGATAAAATTAACAACTTCAGTTTAGTTATATGAAACTTCTATTTAATATCAACAGTGGTAGTTTTGTAAACAGCACTGTAGTACTGGGTATTTAATGGGTAAATATTTACTATTAAAACAGGTAGGTTTCTAAAGCTAACTTCAGTTATTTAAGTGTAATTTTAGCTGGGGAAATATCCAGACGGGTTGGTTTGATCACGTTAGGCGTTAATTGATACACAGTAATAATTCTGTGACTCCAAGGAGGATTGTAATTGATTTATCAGTGTAATTCCATTTGGCTATTAAATACTCTTTATTATCTCCGATATATTAAACTAGCAGTTATTTACCTACTGTTATTGAATCTTATTTCATGTTTGATTGGCTAATATTTAGTTAACATAATCATTACGGCTGTATTCACTGAAGGATTAGGCAAAGGTGTACGTTTTGTGAGTAAAGTGTTATGTAATGGGGGCGAGCATATTGCTATGAACTGGGCACAAATCTAGACCCCGGGCTCTAACACACGGACAAACCCGGACGGATAGACCCGGGAATCGAACCCAAAATCTCATTTTTTGCGGTAACATTTATGACCACTAGACGCAGTAGGTTTTTATTTTTATTTTTTGGTATTGGATAAGATTAAGCTTCAATTTGGTACAGAGGTAGAATGGATCAGCAAATACGTTACTTATCATTTCGTTATAAAGATTTGGAGAGGGCGGAAGACAAATGATGAAAAAGCATGTAAGTATGTATTGAGGTATCATGAATATTGGATGCGTTTTTCAACAAATAAAAATGAGTATTTTTTTTTTTTTTCGCTCTGAAACATCAGCGTAAGCAACCAAACCTAAAAACAGTTAGTACTTTCTTTGCAATAAAAATGCTTCTTTGTACAGCATCCTATCTCAGGACTACTTTTAAAATTTACGAATGTGTTATCTTTATCAAGATACTGATACTGTTGGCATGCATCATCTCATTCCTAGGCATTTTTTTTAAACGTTGCCCCACACTAGTAATTTTTCCTGTATCGTGGGTGCGTTATTATAAGTCACATACACGAACAGCCAGACCCGGAACAACTACCTAAAGCCATACAAATATTTGTTCCGGGCGGGATTCAAACCCACGACACGCGGCGCAGCAGTCCTTCGCCCAGCCGCTGCGCTGACCGTGCCGTCTCCTCTCCTCCCTCTTTAACAAGAGTGGCAAAAAACTCGATGACTGAAAACATAAATAAAATCAATAAAATTTTCGGCGGAAAGAGAAGTCAAAATAAGCATTGAAAGAAAATGAAAAATCATTAACTCGTCTCTACGTAGTTTACTACACAAAATCCTGATTTTCCGGGTTCATAAATATTAGAATAAGAAACTACTATATATCTCTTCAGGTGTCTGTTTTCCATACATTTAATTCAATCAAAGGGAAGGTACGCCATAAACACGGTATGTAATCCCCTCGAGCCACATTGTGAGGGTTGTGCTTATAAATTCTGTATTAAAATAGTTCTGGATTTCCTTGAAATTCGCTAAGCTTAATGTTTCGTTTAAGGGTGCTATACCAGGACAAATGTACCTAACAGAATTGGGGCGTATATATTCAAATTATTTTATGAAATATTCAAATTCAAATTCTTTATTGACAACTAGTGGTTCTTTAGAATTTAGTTGCCTGTTAAGGCATTGCGATTTACATACTTAAAAACATATAAAAAGAAATATAAACACACTCAATAATAACTTATAACATATTTTTTATGCAAGTTTTTCACTTACCGGACAACACTATAGATCAGTAATGACATGCCTGTGACATACTGCCTGTAAGGATGAATTTTCTTGTCAATGGACAAGAGAGTTCATCCTTACTACTTTAAAATAATTGAATGGCAAGGTTTCGTTTTTTTAAATATTTGATCATCTAATGAAGACTTAGTGCCTAGAATAACAACTTTGATATTTGTATGTACAAACTATCACCAACTAAGCAGATAATCTCAAAAAGCCCATATGATTAATGTATTCTTAGTAAACAAAAAAACAAGTGAGCGCTTTCAAAATATTCTTCGATGCTTGAATGTTATGAAATCATTATTTTCCACATCCATTTTTTACACTCAGCACTTTAAGAAATCAACATGAATTGAAATCCATATTACAGCCCCATTTCTTTCATCTTTCAAAGTAATGCCAGGTGAAATCATATTTTATGCCCCATCAAGGGAGTTCTTTCCTCAGGTACGTGTCGGTTTTTTGTAAATAAATACCATTATCCCTTCACGGTTCCTTTCGAGGTGTTTAATGTAGTGCCAAGCTGCCCTTTGCCTTCATGCCATTAATAATAGGATCGCGCAATCGAGATTAACAACCCAAATTAAAAATCAATAACATTCGTAACAGATGAGAGTTCTCGAGAATTGTTTCGTATTGTTACATAGCATCACGCTTGTATTCCCCAAAGGGTTAGGTAGAGTTATACCTATAGTAGGTACACCAAAATTTCATCAGTTATGTTTAAGTCCCATGTAATATAATAATATAGTGTGACCCTATTAGCTTCAATCGGGCACATATCTAGACACCGGTCTGCTTCTATTATGATGTTAATACTACTACACTATGCTGATGATAATTTGCTTATATCCTAATATGTTACTATTCCTTTTATAAGTGTTGCATTAGAATGAATAGGGATGTGTCCTAGGTAAAAATATAATAAGTCTATTTGGTCCGTCAGTTAGATTACCAAAAAATATTGGACATGTAGTTTTTGCTTACTTAAATCGATAAAAACTGACAAAGAAATAGCACATCAAAGTTCAGGAGAAGGGGTTAGTGACGTCACTTTTACGTGAAAAGAGTAGCACGGCGTGACGTCACGCGAAATTTTAACGCACTATATCGTCGTCATTTTTGGTTTACGTGACAAAAGAAAAAATACGTGTCCAGTATTTATGAGCAATCCAACTTTCGGACCAAACAGAATTTTTAAGGACACTACCCTATTGATGATAAAATGATACTATTAATTGTACCTACACCATGATAACTTAATATTTATGACATCATCATCAATTTCTTCATCATTGTTGGTTTGTGTACTAAATAATGTCAGATTGAAGGAAAAGTATGCTTGTAGAGGTCAGTCCGTGGATCGATGGCCATTTATAACATACCACGAGCCCTCTATGCCTTAGAAAGCACGAAAAGCAATTATTTTCGACTGTCATTCTTAGTTCTTTGACGGGTTTTAAGTGTTGACAGAAGCCCGAAAGTCTAAATAGGTATTGCGGTACTGGGTTGTGGGGTTCAGAAAGGCAGTCGCTTCATGTAAAAAACTAGTATTTATTTGTGTTTAGTTAAACTGAAAACCGATTTCTTCATAGCTAGAAAAGGGCTGGGTAGATAAATAATAATAATAATATGAACCGCTTATTTTCTCTACACAAGTTAATATGTACTCACAGCTAAAATTCGACAAGTGCAAGAACACGGAGCTAACTTTGTGAGAGACTGGTGCCTGAAATAGGTTTATAAAAACCTGTATTACAGGTCATGATGAAAACTGTTCATTTATATTTAATTTTATGTACAAATGTTGGCAGAAATATTTTGTCAAGCTTTCACAAGTTCACAACGGGATTAAAAATATTTTACAACATGCAAAAAACTGAAATATCATCCGATACAGTGACCGATGCAGGCAATCGGCCTAAATCCTTCATTTCGCATTGTTTTATTAATAAAATCAGTTTCCTGTAGGCTGCTCCGATATACCTGTTTCATGTTATAATGGTAGAGGGTTCACAGATGAAATGTAAAGTAAACAAGTGAAATAAAGAAAAAAGTAAAAATGTTATCAGCCAGCCCTTCCGATGACGCACAAAGAAGGCTGGGATCAAAAAGATCACTGTTTTCTTTGGAGATGTTTAATGTTATACATTCCTGTACATTCAGGTATTTAAGTACCCACTTCGGGAGTCTTTGATCTTTCCACTTTTTGCTTCATCCCTACCATTCATTAGATGTTGCATGCTTTTCTTTAAGATAAAACTGTGGAAGCTTTCACATTTTATTTTCATTTTTATTAGTGTTTTACCCTATACGGATACGTAAAAAAAATATTATTGCATTCAGATTGGCAACACGAGATAAAATAGTACCAATATAAAACGTGACCTCAATCAAACTTAATCCACTACTCAAAATAAACAATAAAATTATGAGATGAATTCAGATGTCCGGAAACAGCATTTGTTTTGAACATGGTTGTGTGTAAACTATAAAGAGAATATTACAAATCGAGATTCTTTGAAACTGATAAAAGTTGAAATAGATTTGTTGGTGGATACGAGGTGTGCGACTGTGCGCCCAGCCCGGCCATGTTCAGAAATAACGAGACTTTAACAGCGGATGCAGGTTTCAAAAGAATAACATCACGGACTTGTGTATTTCTCGTTGGTAAGAGAAAACCATATTTTATCTTGTCTGGTAATTTTCTGCATTTCTCTCTCTATATAACACCTTTTCAAAATTATTGTGCTCAAATTCAAATCTCTGTAAAATCGTTTTAGTATTCGATGCTAAGTGAAAAACTAAGATACTTTTTTCTCGCTCTAGGTAGAACATAGTTTAAGTTTTGATTAAGACTCCAGTATTGTCTTTGCCCCGATCAGTTTCAATTAGTTCATTGTTTTCACAGAGTACAGAGACGTCTCAGCGGTCACTAGGTACTAGGGAGGGCACTTTCCATACAAACGAAGCTTGTTAGTGAGCGTCACCGATTACCAATAAAAAACTGATGTTCCGTGAATTTTCTAAGTACGTGTGGACATACTTAGAAATTTCACGGACCATCAGTTCCAAACGGAAGAACTTATATTTACCACTTAATGTAAGTTCAACCGTTTTGAATTTTTAACTCGTAAAACGTTACAATTTTTGTAACGTTTAATTTTGATTTTATTTATAAGTTTATTTTAATTTTGATTTTATTTATAAGTTTATTTTAATTTTGATTTTATTTATAAGTTTATTTTAATTTTAATTTTAAAACACATAAAATCACGCCTGTTTTCTTCGAAGGATTTTACACATTTCGCCAGTTTTGTTTTTATTTTAATTTATAGATACTTGAATTTGATTTTAATCTTGTTCCTAATTTTCATTTAGATTTTGTTTTCTATTTTAATGTTTTAATTAATTTAATAATCTTCTTAGACATATTTAAGAACAAACCTATTTTTTATGTTTGTGCTGTATAGTCCTATAAGTGGCAAAATCACCATATCATAATTATAACATACCTATGTTATTATATTATATTGTATGTTACTAACGAATAAGTCTTTGGTGTAACTTACAGATTGATGGATAAATCATTATTAATCACGTTTCTAGTCGGGTAGGTTTTTTACCGTTCACTAACAATACCTTTGCATCCCTTTGGGTGTCATACTAATACGATTAACTGGATGCAGCCTCTTTTTGTTTGTTTCAAAATTTTACACGGCTTTCCGAGTGTATCCTGTGCAGTTTCCTATACGATATCAATCTGCTCTCTGAAAGGTGCATCAATCGGAAATATGAGATTTTTCCGCGAAGCCTTGTCACAAAGCAAGCAAATAAAGTTAGTTCCCAACGTTTCGGGAAACTTACTTTGTGAAAACTGACTTTCGGGAAAAACCTCAAACTGAACAGAATTTTGGCTGTGTGGTTTTTGGCAAAATATGCCACTCTCTCTTCCACTTTAATAAGCGAATGATGGGTTACGACAGAAGGCAACGATGCAATAATTACAAAGGATTTCATGTAAAGTATTATTGCATGATTCTCTAAGTGCAATACCAACGTTAATAATAACATACAAAACTCAATCGGTTTTCTGAAAACCAATCCAATATGGTTTTTCAACCACACGTAGATAGTAGATTCAACCAGTCAGCCGGCAATTTTTAGAAAATTTAAAAATAGATAGGTTTTTAAATACCCATGTATATAGTATAGTGTAAACCTATGTACAAGACGATAGGGACATTGATGCACATCCTGATAAGTAGTAAAAGTACCAGCCTATTACTGTCCCATTGCAGAGTAAAGGCCTCTTCTCATACAGAGAAGGCATGAGCTTTAATCACCACGCTTGCTCAAGACGGGTTGGCGATTTCAGACTTATATTAATTTTATAAGTCCAGGTTTCCTCACGATGTTTTTCCTTCACCGATGTCAGTGATGTCCAAGATAAACTTAGAAAGTATGATTAATTAAGATAAGTAGTATGATTTCAGTATTTGATTCTGGACCTCTGCTCTCTTTTCGTATTTTTACACTTTTTTCTGTCTTACTTATAAGAAACATTGGGTTAAATAGACATGAAGATATTTTTCACGACTATTGAAACGTAAAAAAACACGTCAGGAAAATCGTAATACTTTTGGGAAAAAGCCGGTTTCAACGCTGGGGAACCCAGAATCGTGTACTAAACTCATGGTGCCCCCCCCCCCCCCCCACATTGCATATTACCATTTTATTTATAGATTGTTACATTTTATGTATCAGCATAATCTGTATCAGCTTCCAAAAATAATTTCTAGATTAAAATTCAATACGTAATAGGTTTTCCAAAGTGATTACGGAACTCATTCCACTTCATGCATGTAAGTCTAGAAACTTTGCATTCTCATTATTATGTGGGGGAACATGGAAATATGCTAACTTGAGTTTAACTTATTATCTGATTAAGCTTTTATGGAACATATTATATGAAGTTACAAGTTTAAGCCTTAAGTGAATATGTCGGATCAATCATTTGCAAACGAGTCTAGGTAGTTAATATGTTTTGTACGGTTTTTTTTCAATCGCTCTTGCATTTGAAATCAATGCTGACAATATACTAAGAAATATAACTTAGAAACAAAAGTACGTAGACAGTATTTGTATCAAAGTATTCATTCGTTGACTTTTTAAAATCAATGCAATTTCATCTCAACACATTCGAGTAAAATACTGTAAGTCACATTTGCCCCACTTCACTCGCTAACAAGCGAATACCTGTGAGTGAAATCCTGTGGTTACTCAGGAGTTATACAAAGGGTAAGTCGAAGATGTAGGCGCAAATTGCACTTAGCAGTGGTGATGTACTGGTAAACGCATTAAAGGTCCTGATGGAGCAATCAGCCTGACACTCTAACTTTAATGAACTAGATTAAAAATCGATGTCGTAAGTGACGCGATACGGGGAGGCGGGTTTCGGCAACTTGCTTTTGGATTTTCTTAAGTTAGGTAAATAACATACCTAGTTTAATTTTGAGAAAATATTTTGTAGGTAGGTATTTGGGCGGTTTTTATTTAAAAAGTTAGATTGTTTTTACATTTGTATTGCAGTTTCGTCTAGTTTTCATAGTACTTCTTAGTCTTTCTTTTAGTAGATCAGTTTTGACATTATAGAACAGATGCCATTTTTAACTTACCGTCTCATTATATTATGTTTTACTCTAGGCAGTATTCAATAATGATATTAAAAGTTGACTCGTTGACGTTCTTTACCTAAATTTGTAAGGGCCCATAATATCTATTTACTTACTTTTAAAATATTCCAGGAAACAAAATTAAAAAATCTTGGTATGAATCTATTTTTGTCAATGCATTCTAAATTATCTGCAAAGAAACTAAATTGTATTTAACGCGTTAAACGCCAAGTGACCGAAAAACAATACATTTCCTATTGTATCTCGTTTTCTGGCTGTTAAGGTCTTAATAAGAAATATCGTATCTACGTGTTGAACTGTTTTTAATTCACGGCGAGCAAGAACCTCGCCGTAGATACTAGTGTAAGGAAATGAGAGAACTTCACTCAGAAAGTTGACATCGCCGTGTAACGATGTTACCTACAGTCATATCATATTCTGTTCCAAAGAATTCCTTATTTAAAAATGGTAGCGCTACGATGTTACACTCAGGTAGCCAACTTTCTAAAATATTTAACCTTTTTTTGTAACTTTATTTAAATTAAGGAAGCGCTTGGATACAGGTTGTATGGTTAAGTAACTTTGTCTGTAATAAGAAGACTTTTATTTATTTATTAATTCAAAATAGTGCAATATGTTCCAGAAAATGTTTAATAACCTTTTTGTGAAATGATAGATACATTGATAAGGTTTAAAATATTTTCAATGAAGTTTTTCTATCTTAAAATTTTACAAGACTTAGCTACCAAAAAAGTGACTTGAGTTGTAAAACCAGTCGAGCGAATCCCAAAACAAATCACACATTAAAACAGTAAACAATACCAAAAATCTTTACGTAAGGAACGAGCCTTCTGTGTGTTATTTAACGTTTTTACATACCTATGTACCGGTACCTACCTATAGTCACCGGGTTCTGGCACAGAGGATGTTCCGTGGAGTGGCGCCGCGAGCGACGACTCTGAGAATTTGTGTTGTGTTGTGAACCCTCTCAGCGTTTCACCTACATCCATCGTACCGTAGTAGGTATACTTGACACACAGTCAAATGTTTACATCGACTTACGACGGTATACAGATACACCTCGAGAAAATGAGGTTTTAATAGACGGACGTCTTTCGTAGCGTTAAAAAGAATATTAAACTGCACTTACAAGCTTGAAATTTAATTACAAGACAACACACCAATGCTTAAAATGTCATGATGGCCCAGTGGTTTAGGCCTCGCCTCTTGTGCACAAGGTTGTGGGTTCAAACCTGGGTAAGTACCAATGTGAGTTTTTCAATTCGTATGTACTTTCTAAGTGTATCTTCGACATCACTGACATCGGTGGACAAGGAAAACATCGTGAGGAAACCCGGACTTATATAATTAATTAGTCTGAAATCGCCAACCCGTCTTGAGCAAGCGTGGTGATTAATGCTCATGCCTTCTCTCCAGTGCCCTCCAGTGGGACAGTAATAGGCTGGTACTATACCATTGCTTGCAAACGAGTCTAGGTAGAAAATGGTGAGAAAAAAAACATGCAAATAACACATCAAAATTAGACATCGCCAAATGATGGGTCGATTCTTCACGTGTCCAGATGGCTGGTCTTTTTTTTGGCCAAAGAATCAGCATTGCCATTAACTCTCTTTTACATGTATATAATACTAACATTATAAAATTCTAAATGTTACTTATTATATAATAAGTCTAATGTATAATGTGTAATCTTTATTAAATTAAACCAATTAAAATAGTTCAACACCTCGCAAACTATCACAATTGCAGTTGGCAACCATTTTGTGTCGCAAAACATAAAATTCCAACACGACAAAATTGTAATTGAAAAACAAAATATCCTTTAAAAGTTACATAAATTGAGCCTTTGAAGTTAGGGCCGTCTAAAACAGTCGTATCTAAAAATTGAGCAAATATAAATTCCCAGAACATTTTTACTTTTAATCTATAAAAATCTGTGATGTCGAGAGCACGGTTACTGTCTTGTTTTGATGTTTGACAGTTATAATATCCGTCGTTGTCTGAAAATGTTTCATCCTCCGAGAGAGTGGCTGCCACTTCAGTGAGGCAAGATGGTGGAATGTCAAAAATCACTTGCTCTACTTAGCTTGTCATTGTAATAAAAGTTTCTCTTTTTATCCTGATTACTTAAAGCTTTAACAATAAGATGTTTTTGTAGGTAATACAAGCTTAGACGATACTAGGGTTCCGTAACAATATGTTGAAAAGGGAGCTGCTTATATAAGAAATTCGCATTAATAACGAGTAAGAATTAAATTAAAAAGAAAACATTGTTATTTTCATTACAACAAATAAAGTGAAGTGAAATAAAATCACATTTTACTTTGAATAAATGGAGGGAACCCTCGGTGTATGAGTCCGACGGGCTCTTTGTCGGCTATTTTTAATATTTACTTGCTTTGTTTCAGGTAAGACTCATTCGCCAGATATTTAAGGTAATTTAATTATTAAGTATTTTCCATTCATAATCTACCTCAAATAACTATTTTAAATTTAATAGGCAACAGTATCTTAAGCATGATTACCAGCCGCCTAGACTGCGTTTATGTGGGTCGCTGTTCTGCAATTACTCATGGGTTGTCGCAGCAGTGATCCACCGTTATTTGTTTTTACGTTTATTCAATGCTTACTAAGATAGTTTCAATTTATACTAACAGTTTTTTGAGTCATGGATACTCTAATAAAGAAATATATTAGTAAAGAAAAACCGTTTTTACACTTTCTACATGATTAATAAGTGCACAGGAGTTGTCAAAATAAAACAAAACGAGATAGGTACCACTTTTCCTGTAGCTCGTTTGACGCCTATTTTAATCGACTGCAGAAGATCAAACTGATCCTCAGGTTACAAAGAATAGTGAAATGTGAAACATTATGAGGGCATTGTGCCTTTCATCGTAAAACTAGATTTAATATCTTCACAATATTTTTATACCAGAGACGCTTGTGGCGAAACAATAATAGCCTGACGGCCTGATGGGTCAATCAAAGGTTAAGCTACGCTTTCCGAGGTGGGTCCGTAGATGATTGACCATTCATTACATAATCTGTGTTACCCCTCCGTGCGTCAGTAATCACGTTAACCAGTTGATCCCCACTGTTGTATGTAGATATTTGTCAGGGTAGTCAGAATCATGGAAGTCTGACTATCTTTTTTACCGTAGGGTATCGTGTAATCCAGTAACTGGGTGGTGGAAGTCAGAAAGACTCCATTTTAAATAATAGCACTCAGCTGCATCAGATAAAACTAGAAGCTGACCTCAACATAGTTGGGAAAATGCTAGTAATTACCAAACTCTATAGAAAAAGAGATCTTTTAACACACTTTAAATAATTCAACATTGAATATCAGAATGTTGTTCATCATTAAACTGTTGTAAAACAAGTATAAATAAATAAATAAATAATGCTGGACAATCCACACAGCATCATCTAGCCCCAAGCTAAGCAGAGCTTGTGTTATTGGTACTAGATGACTGATATACTTAATACTATACATTACATAGTTAGACATTTTTTATTATACATAGCAAATACCCAGAACACCCGGAACAAATGTTAGCAGATCGTACAAACATTTGTCCCAAGGCGGGAATCAAACCCGCAACCTCCTGCGTCGCAGGCGGACCTTTGCCCGCTGCGCCAAATAGGTCGTCAAATTAATTAATGTCAAAATTATTTAAAACATATCGTTTACTAGTGAGATTAACTCATTGATTTAGTCGCACATGTCTCAAAATTCTAAGAAACTTGGAAATATATAAATGTTCCTATGCTATTCTACTAAATGGAATCATCAACTATTTTGAGTGTATCTTATTGTGATGTCCCTGTGGGCTGTGAAGCACTTACATCGGAATGGCAATCACTTTTAGGAAATACAGTGGCGTCATCATTAGCTTAACTATAATAAGACAATTGACCTATCTTACTGACAGATAGCTTTAGAAAAAGACAGAGATTGACAGTGATGGATAAGAACTAAGTCAGACATATCAAAGTAGTTTATGCATTATTTTTGCAAAGTAGTTTTTTTTTTATTAAATAGGAGGTAGAATATGGAAATAGCCAAAATAAATTTTATTTTTTGAACAAGGGTATTAGTACCATCAGTTCACGCCTCACAGCTTAGATAAGTTATCATAACTTATAAAAAACATTTACTACTTTACACAAAAAAATAAAATTCACAAAGGGTCACGCGGATCTTTCTTCCATTAAAATATCCGCATTTAAACTTCTGAAATTTAAAATGAGGTTTTCCTTCAAAACCAAAGAATTTTATAATTAAATCTCTTTGGATAAGACCTTTTAGAACGGTTTTCAACTTCCGATCTCCGAATGACGAAGTAAAGGTTGGCAGTTCTCTTAATACATTTAACAAAGACTGGTCGACTTGAATTTTAAGTATTAGATTCCATCTTCTTCAATAGAAAATGATATTACTTAAATAGATCTGATCTATAACTAAATCAAACACAGATGGCAGGGTTTTTATCTCTTAAAGACGAAAATACCTAACGGAATACAGGGACAACTACGTAATTTAATTCTTAACTTTGAACGAAACCGTTTTACACACTTTAGTTACTAATCAAACAAGATTTGACGGCTGAGCAAATATTCAAATTTCATTTTAAAATGTCGTATCTTAGACGCACGTCATGCCTCCCTGACGCCTGCTCTACATTACAACATTTTATTGCTACGACGTCTTATCAGATAGTTTGAATGCTAAACTTTGCTGACACTTCCTTACAGCAGCTTCAACATGCTTCAACAAGCTTCAACGGCTACAACAGTGACAAGATATGTGTAACAGATTTCGTCGTATCTTTTACACTTCGTATCTGTTTAAGAACTTAAGGCATGTTTAAATGTTTCCTCTATTAGTCTCTTTTTAACAGCGGACTAAAACGTACAGAAAAAATCATCTTTGAAATTATGAAACTGGCTTCAAAATACGTCAAATCAAAATGGAACCATATGTCACGCTGAACGCCTAATCTGGAGGAAAATAGAAATCAAACAAATAATTTTCTACGAAAAGGCTTACGTAATATAAATATCGACAGCTCAAAAATGTTCCCCTTACCCCCTTAGCAGTAACACCACACAATATAGGATAGACTCATGGACTCGCTAACTCGCTTAACGTCACGGCGGCGTCACAGACGGAAGCGTATTGTTTACGACGCACCTCTTATCTGTCACGCTGAACGACCAAAACATAACTCCACTTCGAATTTTTGAACTCGAACGTTATTCGCTTGTTGAGCGAGTGATATTCGTAGAAACCGTTGTGACATTAGTAGAAACCGTTGTGACATTAGTAGAAACCGTTGTGACATTGGTAGAAACCGTTTTAGGATGTTTTTCCAAAGTAGGTGTTATTTCTATGATAGCTATTTTTTACGTCAATGAAGTCTAAACAATGAGGTTGTCTGTTTAAACATCAACTTTTCTTATATATCAGATGTTACGAAATATGAAAAAGGAGCGATTTTAATAATAAGGTTTTGTTCATATAGAGTCTACATAATCAAGTAATAAACGGTCTTTGTGTTTAGTATAAGTACTCTCTCTAAAATTTTCCCACCAACAATACCAAAGAACAACGCAACTAGAAGTTAAGTCATTTACAAACACAAAAGCAATGTTCTAAATACGAAAGTATCCGTTCAATAATAGACTATGAATTTCTAATACTATTTCTGTAGCTCGTCGTTGCCAGCAGAGGGGGTGTCGGGGCGGGGCGGGGAAGTTACGTCTGAAAGCATAATATGATATTATTGCCAAAATAATAACGCGGAGTAGACAACACCGCATCTTTCCCTGTTAGGGCTGAGCTGCGTACGTCAGTTCATTTTGTAATACAGTTACATTTGTATACCCGGGTGTTTCCTGTTACTTGAGTTACGTTAGTCTTGCATTTGTATGTTGGGAAATAATTGTTGGATTCTAATGTTTACCTTCTTTTTCTTTGGTATTGACACACATGGCAACATTTTTCATGTTGTAGGTAAATAAGATAGGTTAAAATTATTATTTTTTTAAGACTTGATGAAACTTAAAATTGTACATAGATACTGACATCCCTGAAGATTGACTTCAAAATTAAACGTTGTAGATTATAGTGGACGGTACGATACGGTAGAGTTTAATCGTTGGACAGGTGCGTGTGACATGACCGCCGGTCTGTACTATCGGATTCTATTTATTGCCCTTAGCTACGGTTAGCGGCGTCGCCACTAAGTATCCGTCACGACTTCACGAGCAATCAATTTAGCATTTATGGTGGCATAACCTATAAGAATTATTGTTTTCTATTAATTGTAAGATACTGAAAATGTGCCGAGTCTTTTGATCCCAGCATAGTTTCCCAGTCATAAAATATTAAAAGGCCGATTCGATTTCAAATCCTAGTTCCAACTTTAAAAAGAAATGAATTTATTTTTATTTTCAAAATACAGCTTTTAAAAAGTTTTTTTCTAAAGGCATTTCCGAAGGAGTAACAAAATCCGAACGCCTGTCACTCTTCGATCCTTCTAAATTTAAACATTTAAACGGATGACGTCATAACAGAGTTGACGCGTCTCATTCCGCGACTTCCCGGCTTGTCAGACACAAAATGGAGCGGAGGCAGGGCCTTTTGTACTTGTAGGCTTTGTGTGCAAAGTAAGCTTCCTACCGAAGCATCTGTGCGATGATGAAACTTGCCAGACAACGCTTTTAAGCACGCTTTATGTCTCGAATTAAAACTTTAAAGGAGGAAATTAAACGTCCGAAAAAAACGTTGTACATGTTACACTCACGGGTTGTTTGTTGTTCAGTCCCGGGAGGGGGTTGAGTTGAACCTACCTTTTTGTCACATTTGTGTTCGCGTACAAATGACTCACTCGAACGTGGACTCACTACTTCGCATGGAATAATAAATTACTAATGGTCGCCCATTGGTCGAATTTCGACCCTTTTACGCTTTCTGCACATCTTCTTCATGTAAACTTTAACTACGCGAAATCTCACCCTCCTCCATGCGCGCAACATGTGTACAAAGTTTTCTCTTCACGTATTAATACACAGATGAGTGGTTGAGAACCGAAATCTGATGTGTAGAGTACGTATCATAACATATCTTAAGGACTGTAGACATCAGCTGTTCTTTTGTTTAACATATATAGTTCTCTTCGATGGATATTTTATGATACAAAACAAAAATATGTACTGTAAATATTTAACAAATAAAGTATACTATCCATTATCACTCTATCACCATACAAAATCCTTATTGAACACATGTTAACCAACACACCAATCCAAAACACCAAGTTAACTGGCAACCGAAGCTTAATCAAAGTACCACAGTTTCACAGCGGCAAAATTATCATTGCCGAGATGTATATTTCCAACCCTCTCTTGCGGAACAAATTCCACTTGTCAAAATGTTCACGCTATGTACACGGGAATCACAAAGCGAGACGCTTACAAAGAACAGGGCCTAACAAATGGTTCCGTCAAGCCGGTGTTTGTGTAATACGTGGTCGGTCGGCACCACTATCAACTGTGATATTACACATGTTTACTTCCACCACGCGTAAACTAGGGTTGAAGTCCTGGTAATTTGGGTACTAACACTATCCACGAAATTGGGTGGCTACTATTTGTGGGTTGGTCGTTTTGTAACTTGCCTAAATGTTAGATTTATGTATGCTACGCCACAAGCTTTTCTTCTTTGTGACTTAAAAGCTGCCTAAAGAAGATTAACATATGAATGAGCAGTAGTATCCTGATGCAGTGAAAGATTGGCATATTTATTTACTTATTAATACTTTTTGCACAAGTAAAAAGAAGCACAGGAAGGCGGACTTAATGATTTAGGCATTTTCTACCAGTTTACCATAGGGTGATGCTGAGACAGAACGTGGTAGCTGCAACAAGGTAAAAACTTTAATAAACATTAGAATTATAACCAAGTGATGTCATGGGTCTCCCGAGCCCTTCCCTATGGCCCTACACCATATGCGAGAGGCTTCAAGAGTCTCTTCGGGATCCCGGTGCTAATAAAACATGTATTGATTAATAATAGGTCTTTACCTATGAAATTGCCGTTTTGTATGAAAAAATTTAAATGAATTTTTTTCATGTATTTTTTATTTGTATTAATCGAAGTAATCACCCATGCAATCAATGCATCTTTGCCAACGCAGTGGCAGTTTATTGATGCCCTTCTTAAAGAAATCAGCTGGTCGCCAACTTGGAGACCGTCTGCTGTGCAGTATGAGGTCGCGCGTTGTCGTGCAGGAGCAGCGGAGACGAGCGATTGACCAATGCTGGTTGGAGATGTGCCAGCTTCTCCATCATTGTGTTCAATTCTTTACAGTACACATCTGCAGTAATGCTCACCCCGTTTGGTAAGAAGCTGTGTTGAATCACACCGGCGCTAGACCACCAAACAGTGACCATCACTTTTCTTGGGGTAAGTTTTCGTTTAGGGCATTGTTTAGGTGCTGAACCAGGATCCAACCAACTTGCTGAGCGCTTGCGGTTATCAAACAGAATCCATTTTTCATCGCAGGTAACAATGCGGTTCAAAATTCCTTCATTTGTGTGTCTGTTGAGCAGTGCAAGGCACGTCTCGACGCGTACTTCGCGCTGGCGATCATTGAGTTCGTGGGACACCCATTTGTCAAGCTTTTTTACCTTGCCAATTTGACGCAAATGGACCAATATTGTTTTGACTCTAACGTCGAAAGCTGCTGCTAATTCAGCCGTAGATTGTGTATCATCAGCTTCCACAATCGCCTTTAATTCGTCATTGTCGACCAAAGTCTTCGGACGACCGCGAGGTTCATTTTTCAGGTCGAAATTTCCAGAACGGAAGCGAGTCAACCAATAACAGGTAGTGCGTTGGTTTGTAGTGTTAGCTCCGTAAACGTCGTTGATGTTGCATGCCGCTTGTGCCGCGTTGCTGCCACGACGGTACTCATATTCCATAATTACTCGAATTTTTAATGTATCCATGATGACGAAAAAGATTTAAATGCGATGAAAATGTAACACTAATCAATAAACAAATGACTACTTTTGGAAAAAAAAATCCATGTTTTTAAAATAAAATTAATTTGAAATTAGAATTCTTAGCCAAACAAAAAATATTTTGATTTGAAATGGCCAGTACTGCAGAACGGCAATTTCATAGGTAAAGACCTAATATTAGTGGTCTTCCAGTGGTCGAAATTCCATTGCTTTAGGTTTCTGCTCTCCTCCATTAATACTTTATAATATAATGCAAAATCTCACACTCCTCAGTGCATGCACTATACTTAAAAAGGAGAACAACTGGTCTGTCAGCCAATAGGTTGCTATCTGTGTGATCTTTTCCTAGTCCAAATTCTAATTGGCATTTTATTAAATGTACTTTGAGGTCGTTTGATACCTTAATGGGAATAAAAATGACAGTGATACTTGAAGACCTTTCGTTACCCCGACCAATCAGGAAATGGATTGTTATCAACAGGCTTATTGAAAGGCTTATGTGGTGGACGAAACATCAAAAGGTTGATATTACACGAACGATACCCTACGTGAGTTCTGAACGAAATAGCCACGAATTACAAATGTACGTAACGTTCCATGTATTTGGACAATCGGGTAGATCAACTGGATATTATGGTTTGTTCGTGTACTTAACAGCAGGAGCCCTGAAAGTTTCTTCATTAGAATTGTTTAACCTACTCGGATTGCTCCCACGAAATGCTAATTTATTTTCGCAGTTGTCTGACTGAGTGTAATGGATGCGTTGCTAACAGCTATTTAAAGGTTGTTTTGGACTTTTTATTTAATAAACAGTCTATTGTTAAAGGAATTTAAAAGGAAAAGGGGGAAGGTCTGTTTTCGTCATGTAAATATACTGATTTGTCTGTGATTGTTGAACCGATTGCCGTGATTGTTTTCATTTGGTAGAGGGAGCCCGCGCGATGCCCTCAGTAATTTTATTGATTTAGCTTGATTAGTTTGAGTTTTTAAATTTACATTTTTTTATTTCATTTCCTTTTAACTTTTTTTTAATATCTAAGTGTTTCAGAAACAAATAAAAGTAATAGTTTGATTATGTTTTACTCTTAATATGTCTTTATATAATAAGTAGACACTAAAAGTTAAAAGTTAAAAATATAAACTTTTTACAAATAAAAGCGACAGTCGACTCCCAAAACTAATCTTATGTCTTACTCGGAGTCACTTTTCATAGGTATGTTATTTGAAGTCGGTTTCTTATTACAATGGACAGCTCAACAAAAAGTACAAAACAATCTCCTCGTTTCACTGAACGATTGCATCAAAAGCATCCTACAAAGGTATTTTAATATACGTAGAAGAAGTGAAAAAAAAACCCTGAAGTTTTCTTATTACCCGGGCGCTTTCTATCTCGTGTCACATTTTCTACAACGTGAAGATTAAACGTATTGTTCTGTCACTCAGAGAATCGCGTTACTGACAATTTTTTCTCCATGTAACAAGAACTGCGTAACCAGAGCGTTCCTCGTCCCTTACCTATTTATAACGTGGTTCAGCCCATTTCCACACTGACAGTAAGTGGATCTTGATGTACTTACCCACATAATGTGATACCTTGATATTAGACCGCTATAATTTGTCTCGCATGTTTCATACAAGTTACGGAGCGAGCTATTATAATATGAATAAGATACGGTACAAATCTTAGCATGTTACTGGCGGGTTGCCAAAATGCGACAGAGTTTCGGACCACCGCTGCACCGCGCGCCTGACCTGTGCCATTACCAGTGTTTATATCTTTAATAGTATCAGGTATTTGAAGCCTATTCCGGAATGTGGAAGAAGGTATCTTGTGTTTTTTTTTTATTACAAAAGCAGCGTCTGGCTTCTTACCAAGAACGTTGTTGTTTAAAGACTCTCAGAAGAATGCGCTAAGAGGACGGATAATAGCAACGTCTTTTTCTGCAACCACCTACCCGACTCCCAGAGAAAACAAAGTGTGATTTAATTAACCAAACAAAAAATGGGGTCGTTGTACGCATTCACACACCTATCCTGTAATTACGTAAGAACTACTTACACGATCTATTAAGTACTTTAAGCACACAAATGTACAGAGGCGGACTTAATGCCATAGGCATTTCTACCAGTCTACCTTTGGGTGATGCAGAGACAAATAGTGGTATGTCCAATTCTTTAGAAAAGGGATAAGAAAAGGAAATATATATTTAAATACGTATTTATATAAATATAATACCTTTTAGAGTAGGTAGAGGGATTACAAGGTTAGTCCATAATAATGTCTACAATGACCCTTTCAAAGGTTTTCAACTCCTTATTTTAGTGGCATCTTGTAGACTATTGGTGCAAAAATCTGTGAAGTGGGAAACCACTTCACAGATTTTTATAGCCCTCATTAGGAGGTATATAACCTGATCAGTAGTCATGGTTCTGTCGACGAGCATCGTCATCATTGTCAGATCAATTTCCATTAAAAGCTGAAACATTTGAGCTAACGTTATTTTGATCTTAGAAAGATATTTGTAAACCCAGATCTTGCCAATCTGATATTACATACCGTCTAGACCTGGATAGCCTGAGCTATGTGAGTTGCATTTCTTGAATGAAATAAACTCACCTGAGAAATGAACCTGATATTTTTTAAATGGGTTTATTAATACAAATAAAACAAAAACTGTGCTTCGGTTTCACTCGCTTCTAAGGGCCGTAGCGGAATGATAAATAGCCTTTTTTAAGAATTAGGCTATCAAATATTTTACTCAGATCCGTCTGATAGTTTCAAATATTAGCGCGTTTAAACAAACAAGCTCTTCAGGTGTATTACTTATCGAGACAACTCCGTGCCTCGGAAAACACGTTAAACTTTTCCCGGCTGTCATTTGTAAATCTTTGACAGTCGTTACGGGTGATCAGAAGACTGAAAGTCTGACAACCAGTCTTACCAAGGGGTAAAGTATTACCCAGCAACTGGGTTGTGAAGGCCAGATAGGCAATAACTATATGTAAGATACTGTTATTCAGCTGTATACAGTCAGATTAGTAGCCGACCCCCAAATAGTCATCAAAAGGCTCAGCAGATGATAATGCAGATGATGATGAGATATTCCCCAAAAACCCAGATTCTATGTAACAACATTATTGAACACTGAAACACTGAACCGTTTTGTGGAGGTTGACGCCAGTTAACTATGATACTTTGATAACAAAGTTGTGTATACACTAAATAGTTTAACCCACGGTATTTTGTCAGCTAATATAGTTGAACGTCGATAGTTGCGTGTTGACATCTAAGTCATGTTGAACATGTTATACGGTACACAGCACACAATGTAAAACTTTCCAGTATATTTATTGGATAGATTTACAGACTAGATGATTACCTCGTTTGGTTTAGTAGCCGCTTGCGCTACAGCTGAGCATTAGGTCCTGGGTTCCCACTACGCGTAGAATGACCACCATAGAAACGGGTTTTGTCGACGGAAGAATAGACAACATGTCAGATTGTTGAAAGATTCTACTATTATGTTTATGTTAAACTGAAGAGAAGAAAGTTTTCTATTCTCTACAGTCTACTGGGCGTGCCATGCTCGGGTAGAAGAGATGTCAAGTTGGAAAGAAAGAACGTTGTCTATTCTTGATAGAATAGATATAGAGTCGGTCTTGCTGATCGGGTAAACTAATATTTTGTTTTTCCATACAGAATTACTGAGTAGCAGCCCGAGTACGGATTTGCCCGATTGGTCTGTGCACTATGTCTGAGTTGCCTAGTCAGTTGAACATCCACAATATTGACATTTCCGTGAAGCCAGTGTCCGTGGCCTTCAGCAAATTTTTGGACGATGATGGTTTTAACATGTCACTTACTCATAATGTACCTAGAGAATCTATTGTTTCAACAGAAACTGTGCATACGAGAAAAGCTCATACCATGTTGAAAAGATTAACTAGTGTGGTTGGTCCCGTCTTATCCGCTCATGCAGACTGCTCGGACATAGTATATTTCGCTAGAGCGTAATGCACCCTAGTACAGGGGTGTATAACTAATTAGTCATACAACACTAGTACATATTTACATTGTAGCATTATCATCCCTCACGCCAGTCATACTGTTATTAAAGAACAATAATATGCTTTCCATGTATTAATTATTACAAGTAAATATGAAAATCGTATCGAGGAAAATTGAATTTACCCAAATGGAAATTAATTTCACTCAATGGTTGCAACAAATCGACTGAAACATAACTTTTGATTTATTGAAGTACGAATAAATAATAATAAAGCCAACGCGTTCCTGTCCCACTGCAGAGCAAAGGCCTCTTCTCATACAGAGAAGGCACGATCATTAATCACCATAATTGATCAAGGTGGGTTTGTGATTTCAGGCGATGAAGTCCAGGTTTCCTCTCGATATTTTCCTTCAATGATGTCTAAGATCAACTAAGAAAACTAGTTTACCAAAGGGCTGGCCTTTTTTGGCCAAAGAATAAGCATTGCCATTCAACGTGGCAATGCTGCCAGCCTTCTGGCCAATTTTTCAATGCCCTGAGATTCTTTATTTATTTATTTTCTTTTCATGTATTAATAGTTTAATCATTGTTAAAGAAAACTAGTACATATAAATTCAAAAAGTCACATTTATTCTATGTCCGTAAGTATTTGAAGACACTACCTCACACATGACAGGTGAGACCCTTAAAATATAATGCGACCAGGAACTTGACCTGTTAGTGGGCATTGTTAAATTTTAACAAAACAACAAGCTCCAGGAAATCCGACGTTTGACCACAAGTTTTTCGGACTTTAATCTGTTATTCTCTAGCATTTATTGGTTTTAGATATATCTATTACTTTGCTTAGAAACATGTCATAAAATTTCAAATAACAATCTGAGCCCGGTGCTCCTATACACCTCTCCCAACCCTTCAGGGAATATAGGCGTAATGTTTTATACTATTTTTAAACTGCAAACAACTACACACATTCTAGTCATAACTTTCGCAAAACATTTTCCTCAACCCATAAAAATGAAGTTCCATTTCGCGAACATATATTTGCCCCATCGTATCAATTTCGGCGCTTACCGCAAGAAACAAACTTGAACGATCGTGGCAAATTATGATGAATGGACTACCCAAACCCATGTCATCATAATATATAGACATGATAGCTTCTTTAGTAACACGTAACGCCCCACCACATGCTACTCGTGGTAACAAGTTTTTGTTATTGCCTTGATGAAAGCTTCAAGTTATGGTTGAGCTTAGAATCTTTAGATGCTAAGTTTCTTAGACCAATTCGTTAGCTACATTTTAGTATTAAGTGGCTAGTGGTTAAGTAATAACAGCCACACGCATCGATAGAAGTTGTTGTTCCCAGCTGTCACTTGTAGATCTGTGGACATTACCACAGTGTATATAATAGTACAAGTTAGAGCTAACGGCGAAAAATTCTAAACATAAGATTAGTGAACATTATTATGAAGTAGCGTTATTAGTCAAGTGATAATTAAGTTGATCTTAAATATCGCTGAAATCGCTCAAGGAAAATCTGGGTTGTGGAGGTCATATAAGGAGTCGCTCCATGTAAAATATTGGTATTTAGTCGCATCCGGTTAGACTGGAAGGCAACCCCAAATCTGAAATCGCCAACCTACCTTGGTGGTCATTAATGCACATTCTCTGTATGAAAAGAGACAGTCACCCAATCATCAGCATCATGGTCTTATTTTTGCAAACATGACTGTCATATTAAAATTAAAATAAACAATGCATTATAAATCATTAAAATAAATTTCAATCCTTCAACTGGCCACTTGAACTTATATAACATCACACCATATTGTAACACCCACACTTCGCCAGATTTGTAAGTTAAACTTGAATTAAAAAAACATATATTCCTCTAAATAAAACCATTTCGTGAATCCTTCGTTCACTGTTTAGACATTTATTTGCAAACTAAAGCGGCTGAATGCCCAGTTACCGCAAGAGACCGCATACGGCCATAATTAAGTTTTAAAGCACAATGCTGCCTAACTAATAGCGCAATAACACTCGCTAGTTACTGCTGTAATCACATACCTGCTAATACTTAGAGGCAGTGTTTAAACGGCTTGTAGATCAAATGTATATTTGGACTTGTGAACAAAGTGAGCACTACTTTTTGTACACACTTGCATTACTTTTTCTCATAACTAACTTGTTTTAAACTTGAAGTGCACTTCTTCAAGAAGATTTCATTTTTATTAGTAAAATAAACTTAATAAAAAATTGTACTTTGTGAATGCATTCCTTTGATCCATAAATCATAAATAACCAATTTTAAACTTAAAGTGCACACTAGTTAAAGCAGATTTTATGTTTTATTAAAGAAATAAACTGAATAAACATTTGTCTTATTCGACGCTAACCTTTGATGCCTAAATAACTCACTTTAAACTTAAAATTCCCCCTTAAAGTGTATTTAATTACCAAAATAAACTAAATAAATATGTTTTCAATTTTATTTCCGATCCATTGGAAATAATACATAAGTTTTCTTTTTTGTGCTTTGGAGATAATTTTCAAATAAAGAACTAGCAATAATCACCTTAAAAACACCCAAATAAAATAGGTTACCTATTTTATAGAAAGCCTACACTGCAATTAAATAATAAAAACAAATAATTTTAAACAAAACTTTGCAAAGAAAAACTTTTTAGAGTGCAGTAAGCTTTTATTCAAGCATTGATCGAAAACCACTCTCTCTTTCCCTTTGTGTAATCTGAGCACCCAATGTCTGTCAATAAAACATTTACGTTTTCATCGAACCATCCACCTTTAAAGGCTTTGTTGTCATTTGGATATCGGTTTATTCAATTGGCTGTTAACTGATCTAGTGGCCGTGGTCCAGCAATCACGATAATCCTTACTAGAGTAAAAGTGGGGATGTGAAAGAACGGACGGACGTCGGTCCAATCAATTACAAACGGATTTGAAACGGCTGGCGATCGCTCCAATCCAGCGTATCCACTGTCGAATAATGCACCTG
The DNA here is from genome assembly GCA_905147745.2 of Phlogophora meticulosa. Classification (NCBI taxonomy): domain Eukaryota; kingdom Metazoa; phylum Arthropoda; class Insecta; order Lepidoptera; family Noctuidae; genus Phlogophora; species Phlogophora meticulosa. The sequence goes on from LR990523.1 coordinate 5,531,360, forward strand.
TCAGAAATTGGACTGTGAATGTAAAATATTAATATTGGCATTCCTTCTATTGACCCATCGGGATGTAAGGAGGATATTGCGACCCCCCGTTTCGTTTTCTTTGGTAAGCGCGATAATTATGGATATAGGAAATGTTCCTTGTGAACTGGCTCTGTCTAATTCTGTGGTATGAGATGCTCCGGAGAAAGCTAAGAGTCATACAGCTTTAACTTTACGGTACAATTCCTAGAATTACGAGATAAAAAAGCTAGTGTTCCCTACATTTTGTCGAGGTATAGAATAATTTAGAACGAACACAACATACGAACAGAAATGCACCGAAAAGCTGATTTCTTTTACTTGTTTAATAGTTGATATATTTTCACCATCTAAATTAAATCCCAGTGACTTAAACGTTATCATCTATAGATGATAACATTTACATCACTTTAATCCTATAGGATTAAAGTTGCTTACACATAACCAACATGTCCTTACCAGCTCAGCTCCAACACTTCCATCCCTAAGCTTATCCTGTGCTAATCTTCTCACACATTCATGGAGAACATTCCTAAGTTCAACAACGTAAAGATGACGGCAACATAAGCCAAGAGCCAAGTGCCATCATCAGAATTCAGTTTATTGCAAACATCTTGTACAGGGGTTGGATAAGATAAAAAGTCAAACATGCACCCTGTAAGGGCACTGAAAAACAAATAAATTATATTTTATTTTATTAATACTCGTATTTGGAAAAGTCACAGCTAATCAGGCACAGTAGTTACTAAGATTATGATGGCTAATTACAAGTTTTCACACGTAGAACATTACAATACAATACTTTTCATAACAAAATTATCACGTGATATTTTATATTTAAATAAAAAAAAATATAAGTCAAATAAAAATATAATTATATAATATAAATAAATTAAATATATAGGTGCAGTATATACAGGTACCAACGTCAATCATCTTGGCCAGGGTCGTATTATGCAGAGTCAAAGTCAAAGTCGAGTCGTAATTCATGTTAAAAAGAAAACAATCGGAAATCGTCCATGGTAAGTCAAAGGTTTAAATTTTCCCTCACCGTACTTTAGTCCCGTGAAAAGTGTCAATACTGAGAAGAGTGAGCTCGCATATATGCCTTTTCCATGGCCTAGTGTGGGTCAAGGGTGTTAAAAGAAACAGAAACGCGGCCATCTTTTGACACGGTAGAAGCGAATGTAAATATTTCAATCTTGTGGTCTTATTCACATCTTGTCAAATAAATTCTCTAAATAAAATAAAAAGATCTGTGCTTGCACCAACAACGACAGGGTGAGCCATCAGCCAGTTACTGTGATAGATAAAATTGAAATCATAAAAATCGCATCTTTCTGAAATCATACTAAAGACAATACCGGTTCTAGCTGCTGTTGAATTAAAATTTACAAGAAAAAGAGAAAAGTAAATTTAGTTAGTTTTAAGAGATAATTATTTATTAACAATGAATTAGATATTTTAGTATAGGAAAAAATGGGCAACAAAGTCCATACAAATCATATTTCACTATATAGATACACGTTATGATGATGAACCTAGAATAAAAGCCATTATACTACAATTAGGAACGCCTTCTCTTACTCTCAGACCTAAAAGCCAAACCTTTGTAAAAGCCCGTATGTGTGTATGTACATACATAGATTCAACAGGAAGAATACGACTTCCCGCATGAAGTGTAGTAACAAACGATTATATTCCGATGTGGAGCTACGTCTACATATTTGATACTCAGCTCGTACGTGCTCGTTACCCACCAAAATGTAATAAAGTAAATTGAGCCGAAAATTATCTCATGTTCTCTTAAATTCAGCGAAGTTACATGAACATTTTTATCATAATTCTGTTGTCTATTACAAATGTAGATACCTTTTGTGGGATTTAACGAGCGATCCTGTCTGTGTTCCATAATAGGACCCTGTCTGATGGTTTTGTGTATTAGAATATTCATGGAAGTATGGATGCACTTACTTCGGGTAGTAGCGATTTTAAAATTCCTTTTATTACTTAGTTTCGAGCGAAATGTAAAGATTTTATTATTTTAAGGTACAGTCATGCGCACGTCAGGGGTAACAAAACCAGTTTTATTTATTTATTTATTTATTTTTAAGGAAAGCTTACAGACTAATAACAAATATAAATATCTTTCATAAATAAGGACAATTGCTAATGACAAGCTTCCACATATAAAAAATATAAAACCAGTTTTACCTGGCCTCTTTCTCTATTGACACTGCACTACAATAGGCCAGCTCAAAGTCAATGCGTTACCAAGACTTTGCAATCGACTGTTCATGTAAATAGACTTTGAAAAATCAGATAAAATCAAAATTGAAGAATGAACTTTCTCGTTACCATTCTAATGAATTTGAGTACTTCTTTTCTTTATTAAATGTAAAATTCCGTGATATATGGGAGCCAAGGGGCTATCTCATCACAGAATCTCCCTCGTGGATCAATCATTTTCAATAACTAAAAATTATGAAAATAAAATGCGTTCGCTCTTTCTAATATTTTCTTTGCTTCTTCAGATTCAATAACTGTCACAGTTAATATATTCCAGCGCTTAGTTGTCCCACTGCAGGGGGCTTCTTCTCAAACGGAGAAGGCATGAGCTTTGATCACCACACTTTTTCAAGTCGGATTTTCGATGTCAGACTTATTATTCACAAGACCACGACAAGTTTCCTCATGATGCTTTCCTTCATCAATGTCAGTAAAGTCTAAAAAACTTATGTGTAAAGTACATAAGTACTGTAAAAGGTGCATTGGTACGTGTCCAGATTTGCACGAGCGGCGAGATTTTAACCATTAAGCCATCCCCATATTTAATTAGCGAAAGATATTAAGGAAAGAAAAAAACAAAATGGAGAACGATCGTGAATCGTTGTGAAGTGGTCTAATAATAACCTGATAAACTGTTGAGAGGAAGATAAAACGGAAGGAAAATAATGTCGGCGGTAAAAAGTGGTCGGTTGCAAATAGTATTAGACCGAAGCTAAGTGATTTGTTGTGTTGCGGTCAATCGCACTTTGCGTTGGTTTCTTAAAGTTCCTAACACCAGAGTGACTTCGAAACTTTGACCACTAGACTGTCGTCCTCTTAGAAAAATAGCTGTTATTTGATCTTTATTTTGATTAAATACTTATGTTTTCTTTTCTGCATCTCCCAATTTACACTCATTTTAAAGTGAAATCTTCTGTAGCCGCCGTTCAGCGATTTTTGGCGGGGGCACGACATTATTATGTGTCGTAGCGCCAGACTGATAGTTATTCCAAAGTTTTAGGCTTTCACTTCTGTCGGCCATCCCCAAAACAGCCTATTGTTTTCAGTTAAAACACAGCCATACTTAGTAATTTATATTCTTTTCTAAAAACATCTACATGCAGGGCAATATACAGGCAATATATATATATTCCTAAACTAGAAAACAGATATAGAATAAATATAGAAAACAGAAATAGATATAGATATAGAAAACCTACTGACCTTAAAGATACTGGATCTTTAAGGTCAGTAGGTTTTCTATATCTTGAAGTAATCAGATGTGGCTATCAGGGAATCATCGTCCCCTGCTTTTAATCCGATTTATTTGGAAATATAGTTGTTGGTTTTCTCCTTCTTTACATCTCTTAGCAGACATATTCTGCACAAATCGCCTCGCCAAAATTTAAGTAAAGCGAGCGTGAAGTGACCTGTCAATACCTAGAATTAATATGGGGTGACAGCTCATTTCGCCTACTATTTCACGGCGAGATTTTTATAGAATAGCGTTTCTAAATTAAAACATACTTTTGGACTAAGGTAACAATCAAACTAAAATTTATGTCCAATGCTACCTCGAACTTAGTATTTAAATAACATTTAAATTTGCATATGCTTTCATATCTAGATAACATAAATATAACCGAAACAATTAATAATATCGTGTATCTACTTCGAAGTACCGTATCTAAGCAGAAGTTTTCCCATTTGACCAATGCAACGTGTTTAGATGCAACACAAAGATCTTCGACTTATTTTCAATTGATTCAGTATTGTGCAGATAAAATTATAACAGAGTCTGAGGCATGATGATTTACTTTAATATTTTCTTAGAGACGGAATGAAACATTTCCTTACTTCCAGATATTTATATTCATTCGTTATGGTATAGCTTTGAACAATGACTTTGGCTTCAAGTTTCTTTTTTTTTATTTCTCCAAAGAACATCTCTTAAGCCGTTTTACTTCATTCAACAAGTCTATTATAAGTTGAAAACTATTTAATGAATAAAACTTGCTTGAGTATAAACACAGAGTCAACTATGAGCTTGCTGTGATGAAAGCTAAAATAAGTTACATTAATTAGTGCAGCAGTTTTGATAAACGCGAATAGTTCTGCGTACGCATGAGATCGCTAATTCAAAATGGCTGACCTATTTTTGGCCAGGAACACAATGTGAAAAAATGAATAATTTTAACCGTAGGGTAATAGATGGATCATATAGGTCAAATAGATAAACCTCCTTTATATACATACCAAGATCAATTAAACAAACAATATCTACTCCACGTTAATTTTGTTGAGCCTACACAACAGCAAACTATTCGCCAGTGTACCAACACAGGCCCAACGCCCGCGAACAAAGAAAACGGATAATTAAAGCCAAGCAACGAGAAAAGAGATTTTTAATGAGCCCCGACGTTTGCCACGTAATAAGACTTTATTATAACCATAAAAAATCCAGTAATTAAATAATAAAGATGGGGAAGAAATGCTTCGGTACACATTTTGACATAAATATTTTGTGATTCGTCGAGGGGAATTGTTTTCGATAAACACAGGTCCAAGGATCAAATTAAAATTACGTTCGAAAGGGACTCTCGATACCTCTACAGTTATGTTTTGGTGATGCATGCAGATTATTATCATTTTGAATATAATTATTCAAGTATTTGGACACCTTTGATGATTTTCTCTTTTGAAAAGACGACTGTTTTGATAACAACCGCAGAGGTTCTCCTTAAATCAATTAATAAGCCAAGATGGCGGACGTTTATTGAATACACTGTCTAATCTACTGGTACCTATACTAGATTATAGTTTGAGAAAACCAATAGAATTTTTGGAGGTGCCAAAGGCGTCATCGCTGCTCAAAGGAAGCCTGTTCGCATATAAATTGATGAATTTGCCTCCATTTACACCTTGCTGTCATGCAGGCCGCCCCGTCTGAGCTGGAGCTCGTTAATAATTTATAATCGTTTCAGATTGTGCACATGAATGCTTCCTAGCTAATTTCACAGGCTACGAACGGAAAATAGACCCTCATCATGAAAACCATACATTACGGTGCTCATATAACGCTCAATTCTTGCTCCGTTTTAATAAAACAACTTGGATGAACAAAACAGAAAGCTAAATAATCAAACCATAGGAAAGCATATAATTAAGTTGGTAAAGAATATAACCTCGTACAAACAAAGCACTTCAAACATAGAACCTCGAAATTTTACGCAAGAATTATTATCGTGCGTATATAATAGGAGCCTTATTTGGCTGCCAAGTACAGAAATTAATGAACTGATCGCCGTAATTAGTACGTTATTCTTTGCCGGATCGATATCGGATCATAGTAGCCGTGACCCGGAAGCATGTTTAGCGGAAAAAAAAGCGAAATTAAACGAATGGTGGAATAAAGGACTCTCCAGATTCTGGCTAGCAGACGTGTTCAAGTAGCCGGTCGTGCAGGCTCATAATAAGAGGGGTTTCATCAGGGCAGCTTCGAAACACGCTGCGACCCTCGCACCTTATCTTCTAATCATAAAATCTTCACCTTTACTATTTTCAGCCGACTTCTAAAAGGTGGTTGTGAATACATGCGTATACCTGTACGTAGCGTTAAACAAAAGAAATTGAACGAAGGGTACCTACCTGGTTTGTTGGTGTTATATTTTTTGATATTGATATACATATTTCCTTCAATTTTATGTCATTATTTTACCTTACTGGGAAACTTAAATTACACTGTGTTTGACTATGAAGTTTAAATAGCTTTGAATTATAAATAACAGCAGTTAGCAGAATTCAGCATGACCGATATTTATTTTAATGATGACGTATTCTGAAAAAAATGTTCTTTAAATTTGTGGAAACACTTTTTACAGTCAACACGACCACACAGCTATGTTTAAAAAAAAAATGGTGCACTATTGATTTTGCACACATCGTGCAAAGTCATTTTGGCTTGCTTCGTGCAAACCATCCTTGCGCGAATAGAGTGTAACAGATGATCATAGTAAAGGTATGTTACAATCATGACGTCATCACACTATGATTGATTGACTGTGGATTATTGTTATGATAATAAACATAAATATAACCATCACGCCCATATTCGCCGAAAGGTTGGGCATAGGTGTTCCTTAATAGTACACCCACATTTAGCCAGTAACGTTTGAAATAGGAAATAGTGTTTGTTTGTTTAATTTGTAGTTGTTTGTTTGTAATATTTTACCATCAACCGGGATGCTACTGATTTTGTGTCCAGTTCATGGCTTTAGATCTGTTACAACAACACCTAATCAATGATTTCACTCAATATCAATAAGTCCTCAACATTAACACGATGCAAACTATTCTTTGAAGTGATCAAGTCAAAATGGATGGATAATTAAAATTCTGTTTTTAGAATTTCCATTCAATATTTCGATTAACCGATAGAGATTTCAATTTCCTTTAGTCACGTGCGCCGGGATATCGGATCCAGCGGTTAGCTCCGACGGTAATGAGCCAGCGGATGGCAATTTCGTTAGATGGGCTTTTGGTTACGGGAGCCTGTTTTTATGTCAATGTACTTTTAATATGTCTCCCTCACTTGTGTCAGGACTTGAGTAGGTAACTACGTATTTTACTAACTACCAAGCTGCTATTAAATAGCTAGTGGAAATTATGTATTTTTTCTAACTCCTCCGCTGTTTCTGATTAATTTCGTAGCGGGATCCAAGTCAGTTGAATCGTTTCTCCGGGACTCGTCGGGCTTCATTGTCTCGACGGTTTTCTGGTGGTCGCCACTGTTGATTCTGGTTTTCAGGAGTTGCAGTGGTGGAATAGTGTTGCGGGTTACCAAGCTGCTGTTTCCAGTTCGTTTTATACCGTGGAAGAAGTGGTTGGTCTCAACGATAAAATTTTCATTCGGTCGATAAAACTTAAATAAAATACGACATTCATGAAAACTTTCCGTATTTTAGTACCGTAATAGACATTTAAATTGTTAATGAAATCAGGAGGTCTATATCAAAATTCCATTTTTCTTGAATATTTGAAACGGTTTACACGTCGAAAAACTAACTTAGGAAATCCCATAGGATACTTTCAAGCAGATACGGCGGACCCGAAACGGTGGGTAGCTACTAAATTGAGTTGGTCATGAAAAATGCAAATGATAAAACGTAGGGGTCTGAGGCAAAAAGTAAATATTTTCCCTTCAGGGATATATGTATGGTACTTTTTAGAAAAAAAAATGGGTCAAACAAAAGGTTGGGCTCTGCTGTTTGATTTGGGCGAAGATATCTAATGAAAATTCAATATTAATTAGAATACTTAATTAAGTTATATCAGTTCGGGGGTCGGGTTTGGTTCACTTAACAATTAGTGAGGGATAATTGAAGTTTATGCTCTGCTTGACTGCGGCAGGCTATCCGCTGGCATGGCGTGTGTGCGTCGGATAACCTGCCATCCGTCAGATTAGTTAACATACATTTTAGTTAGTTTGGTGCCTGTCATCAGGATGCAACATGTTTCGCAAATTTTGATCTGTTTAAATTTTAATCATTTCGCCTGTAATGTGTTAAAGGTTCATTATGGTGTACCACGTTTCTACACGTTCCACGTTTTCGTTTCGTTTGGCTTCTTTTTCGTTTTTTTGCAATTTCTTTTTTATAGCAAATTTTGATCTGTTTCAATTTTAATTGTTTCGCCTGTAAAATGTAAAGGGTTAAGTTTCTACACGTTCCACAGTTCGTTTTGTTTGGTTCCTTTTTCGTTTTATTTCGTTTTTTTTTAAATTGTTACTTATACCTACGCTTGAATGGAGTTTACTGATGCAATACTCAATTACGAAGTAATTATGTGATTTAAAAGTGTACCTAATCGCCAATTGGTTGGCTACCATGCCCAGAACCGGTCAATGAATCATCGTTAATCCACCAAATGCTCTCAGGCGAGGGTGAATCTTATAAAGACTTATATACATGTACGGGGTGGAATTAAAATAACTGAAAAGGTCTTAAAAAACGTGGTCGTTGTACTCATTATTACTCGTAAGAACAACTTTTACTTTGAAAATATAAAGGAATGGAGTAGCGTGATTTTATTTTCGCTACTTCAGGGATATGGTCCATGGTCATATAGTATTTTTATTTTTTATCTTTTCAGTTATTTTGATTACACCTTGCAGCCATGTCCATCCTTGAAATTACAAAATACAGTTATGCCTACTATCCTGTAAGTATGAACAAAGGTAAAAATGTATTACATCTCTGAAAGAACAAAACATTAATTCCAAAATATGATACCAGCTCATTATAATATTGCGAACTCTCTATTCTATCCTAGTACATCATAATTGTTATTTAAGGTACACTTATTGTTGCTGGCTCCCAGTAATAGTAACACAACCCTCATTAAAATGTATACAGTAGTTTAATACAAAGCAGATGAATATTTTGAAAAGTATTGAGTTAAATCTCACCCCTAATTCATGTCTGAGGCATTCTGAGGTCAAATTGTTTCAATTTGTAGATGATATGTTGTAACTTGAACTAGGGGTGAAAGAATATACCATAAAGGATTGGCCAAAAGGTTAGGTAGGGTTTACCCCACATTTGACCTACAAATGTAGCTTTGAAACTATGTTGATCAAAGAGAAAATTATCTTGTATCTGTAAGTTAGATGTAAGAGTAAGGAAAAGGGAAAATAAATGAGCATCGCTCTGACTAAGGTTCTCGCCAAACGTACTGAGTTAGGTCAGGTTAAATGCGTATTGGACACCTTTACTGTTGTTTTTTCACCTCTTATTAAACACTGAATCTGAATTGTCTATCTATACTAATATTATAAAGAAGAAAGATTTGTATGTTTGTAACGAATGAATTTCCAAAATTCTTTTATTTTTAGAATGTCCTTGAGTAACATAGGCTATATTTGTAATCTTCTATATAAATAAAATAATCAATTGCCACGTGTATGCAAAATCATACCTTGAAAACGGCTTTAACAATTTGGCTGATATTTACAAGCTTCTATCATGTTTTTAAGTTGTTTTCAAATTTAACAAGACACTTTTCGACCACTTTTTTCTCGTTGTATTTAAACTGTCAGGACAAGGTTGAACAGGAAGAATATTTTTGGAAAATTTGATATTTTTGTATGAAAATATTAATTAAAAAAAAAATAAGGCTGTTCGCTAGTCTTAGTTTATTCTAGCGAACCGCCGTATTTTTTTTTAATTTAACTTTTATACTTTATTGATGAAAGATTTAATTGATTGTATGTTTGGAAGGTTTTATGTTTGTTTACAAAAAAATACTTAATCGATTTTTTTTTCACTTTTTGAAAGATACTTTATCAGCCAGTAACAAAGGCAATATTTTAATCTAAAACCTATGGTTTAAAGGGGTCGGAGAAGACGTTAAAGTTCGAAATGAAAAGTACGAAATCCAAGTCATAAAATAAGTATAAAATAAAAACTCTGCACAGTTACTACTATTACCTACTAAACTCTTTACCATTTATCCTGTCTACTCAGCATAACATGCCCCGATTTACATCGCCCCCGTCTTCTTAAGATGGAGCTAACTTAACTCGCTTAAACATTCATGCCGGACATTACTTTGCCTAGAACAAGGAACACTAAAGCTATTACTCAAGTAAGAACACACCTGCAGAACATTAAACAAAGTAGAAGAACAGGTCCCGGAGAAATTGAATTAAAAAAAAAACCGGACTCAACTACATATTTTAGCCTTTTCTTGGCTATGAGGCGGGATGTATTTTAGATGATGGTACTGATACTGATGAAGGGTTCGTGGTTAGGTTATAAGAGCTGCACGGGTCAATCTTCAAGGTTAAGCAACATGTGCCGAGGTCAGTCCGTCGATGGGTGAGCATAAATTATCCCTACGTGCTTCAGAAAGCACAAGAACTAATCACCACATTTGTTAAAAGTGGGTTGGCGATTACCAGACTCTAAACTAATATGAATTATAAGTCTAGGTTTCTTCACGATGTTTTCCTTCACCGATGTCAGTGATGTCTAAGATGGACTTAGAAAGAACATATGAATTGAAAAAGTCACATTAATACTGGCCAGTATTTGAACCTTTAACCTTATAGGTACATGTATAAACGTAGAATGTAAGGCCTCACCTCTGATGAGAGGCGAGGCCTTAAACACTGGGCTATCACGACATCAACTTTTACTCGAACTTTAGGTACATAAAAGCACTCAATAAAGTGACATACCTATATACCTGAGGCACCTAATTATCGAAGCAAGACGTAATTACTCAAAGTAAGATTGTCATTAATTGGTGTTCGCATTACGTATACAAACAATAAACAAATAGGCATTAATTAAACATTCGCTTCTCAATAATTCCACTTTGTTTTGATGTCGGCCTAATTGGATACTTGAACATAATAGTGTTTTTGCTGAAATTATTCTGTTCTCAATTTTGGTAAATTATTTAATGTAAAATTTTTTGCCCAGCTGATGGCAATAGGCTCGCTCTCCTATAACATGGGACTTAGGCTGAGTTTAAGGTTGCCAGTCCATTGAAGCGGAGCGAAGCTGCAGAGAGGAGAAACGGAGAAATATTAACCAATAGGGTTGCATGATGAGGTGGTGCAGAGAGGCGCAGACTGCCATCATGAGGCAATGGGTGGAGAGGCTGGAGACTCTCAGCGCTGGTCACTGGACTGTTGGGGCTATCCAGCCAATACTAGAGGAGTGGGTACGGAGGCGACACAACGGACACCGATTAAGAAGGAGGGAGCTCGGAGGCGGGCGAAGAATTCGTAACAGTTCTTGTGACCCATCAAGGCGAGAGTGCACAAGCGGAGTTTTTATTGGGTGCAAACCCCACATAACCACGTCATCTCTCGGATGGCGTGGCATGAGTTACGTATTTTCTTCGCTAAAACAAACAGGCTCGAGTTGAGTGGAAAAAGGTAAAGGAAACCTTCCTACTTCCTTTTATCCTGCAATGGGACCACACAGGTGGAAATATCATTATTATATTCTGACATCGTGTTATTTGCCTAAAAATACGCGGTAGCAATATTAAATATTCCTCTACAGTAATATTGTTGCGTTTCTGCTTTCATCGACTCATTTTATTGCAAACACAGCTTTGAGGTACCTTGTTTATTAAAATAATAAAAGTTTGTTGTTGGGTTCATTCTACAATATTCGATCATTTTATTCAGTGATGCTTTGTTCAGAAACGGAATCAACATCATAACAAAATTCATTTGGTCGACTATACCCGATGTAGCTTTGTCTTGTTGTGACTATGAAGTTAATGTTACGAGTTTCATCATTTCCACTTCCTACCAGACGTTCAAAGTGTTCATACTTACGTAACATCGCTGTCTTGTCTTTTACAATATACCAGCATCGTATTTCCGGGCAGTCGTTCAAGACTCAGCTTTCAGGAGAGAAATTTACAAAACTGTCGTACATTTTCATTAGTATATGAGTGTAAAATAACTTGAAACAGTAATTTCACAGCTTCATAATAAACTCGCAAAATACTTGATTTATTAATCACCATATTTGTCAAGGTCCTAATCTTTTGATGTCACATAATCCGAACGGAATAAATTAAACATTTCCCCGTAATGCCTTATGGAAATAATTGGATAAAGCCCGCAGAAGCCGGCAAATGCCTACGATTCTCACATTTATTTACATTATCTGATTTTATAACCTCCAATCCGCGGCTTATCGTAAACGTTTACAAGTTGGCCGATAAATTTTCAAATAAACGATGATTAAAATTCTTGTTCTGGTAAATAATTAAACACATTAACTTCTCTTGAGAGACAGATTGTTGAACGTGAACTGATTTATGCCCTTACGTCTGATCTCGTTATTTTATTCGCGTCGCTTATCATCTAGTTGGATTACCTCATTATTAAAAACAGTCTGACTTCGGGTTAAGAGGAAAATGGAAGCGGAAATAATATATTGACTGCCAACAATTTTCTGTGTTTCAACCTTACATTTGTGTTTTGTCTTCACTAACATAATTTAAGCAAAATAATTATTTCCTACTACAGTCATTAGTCATCTTGTCTTTAGAAGCTCGTGGCTAAATAAAAACAAACGCACGGGTTGATCGAAGGTTAGGCTACGCTTGCCAAGGTTAGTTTGTGGATGGGTGACCGTTCTTAACATATCGAGATTCCTCCGTGCCTCGGAAAGCATGTTAAGCCGTTGGTCCCGGCTGTCACTTGTAGATATTTGACAGTTGTTAGGGAGTTAGGGTAGTCAGAAGCCTGAAAGTCTAACAACCAGTCTTACCAAGGGGTATCGTGTTCCCCAGTAACTGGGTTGTGGAGGCCAGATAGGCAGTCGCTCCACGTAAAATACTGGTATTCAGCAGCATCCGATTAGACTGGAAGCCGACCCCAACATACTTCGGAAAAGGCCAGGCAGATGATGTGATCATTAGTCATCATCATATCTTGTTATTGTGTTTGCCCTCTGTGGCATATTTATTTCACTATCTTTATTTTCTTTAGATGTGTAAGTTGTAGAACACATAGTGAAAAACTGGTCTATATATTTCTTTGCTAAGTGTTACTTACATTTCTTAACAGTTCAAGATTTATTTTCTCTTTCAGCAAGTTCAAGCTAATAGTTTAAACTTCCACAGTGTTTAAAAACTTAAGAGTTCAAGCTCTGAAGTTGTTTTCATTAGTGCAATCTCTTTTAATCTTGAATCAACGCGCACTCTCCGCGACGGCGGTAAAGGGCCAGAGGCCCACTTGATGGTAATTCCTTTAATAGATTCCTTGCTCAAATGAAGCAGTGGTTCCAAACCTCATCCCACTAAACTGTTATAGCGGAAACTCATTACGGCTTAAACCAGCCAAGAAATCTTATAATCTTTTCCTTGAAAATTGAAAATCTTGAATAATTGAATATTAAAATTATTTGGTGCAAAAGCTTTTTCATCTTGCTGGTTCTTCCTGCAAGTTTTCTTTCACAGATATTCTATTTAATAAGAAATTATGAGAAAGTATAAATTGAACTAAGTATAAAGGGCCAGTGTAATAATAACAATTTGAATATCAATTTGGACGAAAACTCATGTTTGTCAAAGATCTTGCAAGAATCCAAATTGCGTTAATTCAATGTTACGATCCGTAACAAAATTACGACAGTAAATAAAACATAAATACGAAGTCCATTTTCCTCAAATTGAATGTAAAATATATTACTCCGGTGTAGATACCGCCCGTTGGACAGTTTCCAGTGCCACATTTTTGCCTTACGTTACGACTGTCTGAAGTAAAAGGAAATAAGACATCATTTTATTATACCTGACTTTCAGAGTGCTGTGGATGGAAATGTCATAAATTATTGAAAATTCTATTAAGTAAGTATGACCCGTATTTTCTGCACGATGTAGATTTTACGACAATGACTGGAGCTGTTAATGTCGTATTGTATTAAAAACACTTCCCATTGTAAAAAAAACGTAAAATAATAATTTGTTTTAGATGGCAATAGGCTCGCCCCCTATTGCTTAGACATACCTAAATGGCGAAAACTGGGTTTGCACCTTTCCATTCACATCCACATTTCCATATTTGTGCTACAATAACGAGCTGTTCGTGCAATATACCAATTAGGGCCCAGAGTCTCCTTAAGAGATCTATTTAAAGAGATTGGTATTCTCACAGTGGCTTCTCAATTTATTTTTGCCAACATAATATACATTAGGCAAAATATACATATGTACACTAAAAACAGTGACATCCACAATTTTGATACCAGAAATAAGCACAAACTATACGCTCCTTTCCACCGGCTTCATAAGGTCCAGAGCTCATTTGTGGGGCTCGGTATCCGCTTTTATAACATGCTACCTCATTCTTTGCTGGATTTACCTTTTAACGCGTTTAAAGCTAAAGTTAAATCAAACCTTTGTTCTAAAGCATATTATTCGATCAACGACTATTTAGAAGACAAGAATAGTTGGTCGCTTTGTTGAACGCAGGACAATGTTACTATGTTCTTTTACTGTTTAATAGTTCTTTATTTTTGTGTATGTTTCTTCTACTATCCTTATTTTTATGTTATTGACATGATCCTCTCATTACATTGTATGAATGAGTTGTATTGATATAATTCAGCATTGCACAATGCACATGTCACCGGGCACGCCCTTGGACTGCCTTGGAGGCTTTTTATGTATTCAGTTTAGCAGGCTTTGCTTGAGTTAATTGTCGATTTTGGTATATATAACTTTTTATTTATTTATTTTGGCATATTGGTGTGTGCTAGCTAACATGTAGCAAATTATTTAATTGAATGACGTATAAAGATGATTGACATAATTATTATTTTTTGACATAATATGTTGTATAGCTTCAAGTTCTTCAAACTTATCAGACAGACGTGTTGCTGGGGAGTTTGTTCCTCCACTTCTTCTTCCCAGCAAAAACACTAGGAAGTGGTGAAGGGTGGGCGTTTTGGGGGGACTGTCTTATGTAAACGTTTTTGACGTTCAAAAAGTGCTGATTCTCAGCCTAATTTGAATAAAGGAATTTTGATTTTGATTTTTGATTTTGATTTTCCCCAACCATTCAGGGAATAAGGCGTGATGTTTTGTTTTCGATGTTTAGTAATGTCATTGTTTGCCTGAGCCTATCCAAATAAATGATTTTTCTATCTTTCTTTTTCCTTCTATTTTAATAATGTCCTTATAGCTTTAAACATGGAAAACAGACCCTGCCATACTCCAACACCTGATTCCATATTGCAGGTTATTAAATAGCCAACATTTCTCATTAGTTGGCCGTTCGCCCTCGCTTAACCCGCTTCCCCCGAAACATTACCTAAAAATGGCCGCCCGTGCTAATATTGGGCCGCAGAGAAGATTTGTGCCGACTATTATTAAAGGCATTCGTTGCAAATAACCGCAAAATAAAATCGAGCAGTTGAATACGGGGCAAAAATATCGCGTAAATCAGTCTGACCAAAGTTTTGCGTATACCTTCGTCTCCATTGTCTCTTTATGATTAAAATTTACCCCGGGCGAGGGTAGGGAGTTTTAAAATGAGACCCGAAACTTGTGCGCCATAGTTCCCAGGTTCGAAGGCACGAAACAAACAGAGTCGGGACGTAGGTACGGCTAATGTAAAAAGTTTCACGAGGTGGTAACGCTGTTGTTTGCGCACAAAACGCCGACCTGTGCCACGATCATCTAAATATTTTCATGGAAGCCGGAACTTCCCTGGAGCGTTTGATTTTTGACTTGGATTTTTTTCTAGGCAGCATTGAAAATGTGGTTGTCTAAATTAGTGTTACATAGACTGCACATACCTCAAATTTGGTAAAATAACATTTAATTGTTCTTAATTTGAAATATGACTTTTTTTTAAGATAAAAACTTAACACACACATACATTAAGTATTAGGTATCCATACTAATATTATAAAGTAACTTTTGCCCGCGACTTTGTCCGCGGATGGCGGCCGACAGTGTTACTTTCACATCCGTAGTAATATTATAAATTCTGTCTGTTACCTTTTTGCTGAACGGATTTATATGAAATTTGGTATGAGAACAGTGGTTTGAAACCCTTGGAAGGACGTACCGGTCTGCATCGATGAAAACCGACATTCACGCAGACGAATTCGCGGGCAGAAGCTAGTTTTTTCTAAGGGACTGACAAACCCTACTTCTTCATAAAAAAAAGCTAAATGTTTGTGCATACTGTACAGCCACACAGAAAATTAAGGCTTTTTATTTCCGTCTCCAGTACTATAATCATTTTCATGGCTCTTTTACTAACAAGGCTGTGCGACTACTCTTTGTGCGCTGTAAGTATTTATTCCTATAAAATGAATATACAAGACGACGGTAGGTATTGTCTTTTGGAGTCCAGCCAAGTTCGCGAGTTGGTAATATTTTTTAAATTCAATTTCGGTGAAGCCACAGTCCTGTATCCAGTCGGCTTAATGTACACCTGCTGAACATTTAAATGAGATACTACGCCCGCTACTTACTTATTTATTTGAGATTTTATTACAGGGCATATATTCAGAGACGATACCATTGTCAATAGTATTTGAAATCTATTCTTTTGGGATTTTTGTTAGTTAGGGCAGGTGTTCACCTAACTCTGCAATTAACGCCAAACATATTAATGTTAAATCTTACAGACGAATATCCTTTATCCATTTTCAATATAATAAATGCGAAAGTAACTCTGTTTGTTTGTTCAATTTTCACAACTAATCGGCTGATTTGATCTTAATGAAATTTGGCACCGAGATTGATTATATCCTAGGAAATGACATGACAATGTTTTTAATCCACAAAATTGTCTGTATTGGCTGAACTGAATAACTGACATTTACGCAGACGAAGTCGTTACGTTTACGTCGGGCAAAAGTTAGTTAAAAAAAAGCTATAAACAAACTGCACCAAAATAAATTACATATTTGAATATAAAAACCATAAATGCATATCAATATGTGATAAAACTTAACAATATTAATAATAAAGTTACGGAAAACAGTTTATTAAGCTTGAATTAAATTACGTAATATGTATGAGGCAGATTTAATATGATTTTACACCAAGCAAAGCATTAAAAAGCAAGGGACCGACCATTAGAAAATCAGTAATAGCCATTTTTATTCCTTATTGCTAATAACATTAGAGTTTAAATTAAAATAAGTTTCATTTTATACGCTACTTTAGTTCCAAACATTGTTAATGAAGTGTCTACCAGCCACACACGAATAAATACACCCTTCAAATCTTGAAAAAACACATTCACATTTGTGGAAACTATGAAAAAAAAACTCGGCTAGAATTAAAATAAAGTTAATAAAACACACTATTCATGGCGCATAAAAGGCTGGGAGTGATCCCGTAATAACGTGCGGGCGCATCCTGGCTTCATTAGAGCGGTTAACCCCCCTCCCACCTGCCCGCTAGCTGCGTTAAACTTTATGAAAAAATCGCATAATTTTCATAATATTCCACGTAGGTACACGTAACACCCCTTAACCCACAATTTATCACCCGTATTCGTAAAAGATCGCTATAACTCTTCATTTAAAAAGTTTACACCAATCTGCAACATAGCGCCGTGTTACAGATAATCCGATTTGATAAAACTTAGAAACTTAGAAGCTGTGTAGTTGCCAGATAATCTCCTTGTAACAAACTTTGAGGCCAAATTCCAATACAAGTTCATATTACAAGTGTTCCCTATTAAACTTTGGAACCACTAACACGGAGCGAGGTTTAGAAAGCGTGTAGTTTAAAAAGTACCTTGGGCTTTTTTTATTTACGTAACAATGCAACTAGCTTTGTATTCTTGCCATGACAATCCTATGAGAGCCCACTGTTCGCTGGGGTCGTGCTGAAAGCCACGTTAATTACGACTTTTCACGGCGCACCGCTGAGGCTAGTTGAAAAAATAACCTATACGTAACTCCAAAAACTTCTATCGCATAGTTGAATATATTTTAACTCCTCTCGGGCAAACAAAGTTGGCAGAAATCCCGTTGTTGGCCAGGTTAGGCGGCCACCAACTGAATTCGGCGGGAAGCCGGTCTAATATCAAATTTACCTGTACAAAATACTAACACGTTTACCAATAAACCCCGAACTGGCTAGCAAATGATTAAATATAGAAGAGATGATAATTAATTAATTCGTTCATTTCAAGCCGTTCTATTTGCGCCAAGTTCTCGGGATCGGCATGTTTTAACTTAATACGCCATTTTATTCCAAACTTTCTGTTTATGTTTTACTCCAGCAATTTGAGCCAGTTCGTCTTAAGAATGTTTACTTACAATTTCGCGTAAAAAGAATCCCCGCGCCCGCAGCGAGGAGCTAAAATAAATATCTAAAGTTATTGAATGAAAACTAAGTTCTATATTACGATCCAGAAAGTGGGTTTTTAAATGAAAAGAAAATAAGGATGAGGTTTACATTTGTAATTTTGTCAGTCCACGAAAAGAGGTACATTATGGAGGTTTTTATTTTAGAAGATGGGTATTAAATGCTAAAATATAAAATGATTTTTTTGTTTGTTTAGAAAACTAAAACAATTATGTGACTGTTTGTATAATATTCGTAACTCACTATGTTACTTTGAAAAATAACTATGTATTGTTTATGTGTGTTAATATACTTAAATAAGTTGTTTTCTAAATCTTTAAGAGTTGCTTGTAAATAAATTGTCTCCGTAACTGCACATAATATTAGATTAATCTTTTTTGATATCGGTTGCTAATTTAACTGCAGGATATATGAATATGCACAAATCCATTCTGAATTTTATACAGTACCTAATCTGGTTACTCGTATTATATGCGAAGCATAAAAGCGTATCAAAGAAAAATCTAATCAGTCTTCATCCAATAGATTGTTCAGTGAAAAATGCCTTAAGAATCTTATTACCTACAAGCTCTATAAAATCTAAGAAAATAGGGACTCAATTTCCTTGGTCTTGTGGTAACTTATATGATACACATGATTCATAATTTTTTTAATTAGACGCTTAGCAGAATAAATACCTGTTCTATTCTATTTTCAATTGTTTACACTTCCATTTCGACAGAGCCTTTTCACAATCTAAAAATAAGCCCAAAAGCCTCTTTCCTATCGGGTCTTAGGTCCTTTAATAAAAGATCTTAATAACTACTTCAGCTTAGATTCTTCCAAAAACCTTTGGAGGAAAACGATTCACATTTTAATTTAATTTGTAGTTCTTTGTTACATTAACCAAGCTCTCTTTTTTTGGCTCAAAAGACTTGGCCTTTAAGTGAAGCAAAGGTAATCTTTCAATAGTCCTTTTTTTCGACTACTTTTAATTTCAGTTGAGGTTTTACCAATTATTTGATGTTTAGCTCATATTTAATTAAGAAACTTCAATCAAATAACAGTTTCCGGATGGATCCTGACTTCCTGATAATGGAACAGAAATGGCTGCCAATTTAGCTAACGGGAACGTTTGTATGGCCTTATACCTTATGAATCATGTGATTAATAGTCTTTTAAGAAACTCCTGTGAGATAAGCCGAAACATACTGTTACAAGGACTTTCTTTGGCCTCAAACAAATGAAATTTTAATTGCAATCTTTCTAAGATTAGATGTATGATGCGATACGATGTATCGATATAATAATATCGGTATATTTACACCTATTTAAAAAAAATGTTCCAACTTAAAGTCTGAAGTATTTTTTTTTTAACAAAACTCACAGGAATAAAAAAACTGAATATGAATATTTAAAATGTATCGACATCAGACTTTTTTTTTTGGGATGTATCGATAGTAAAACTCATAGATAAACCAAAAAATGTCGTAACAATATTAATCTATATTTCTATCGATGTTTTTTATCATCCCTATATATATATCTATCGCAACAATTAAGCCCCACTAATAACGTACCACAAACAACATTAAAAACAGTCTTCCATCCGCATCAGTCCTGGCGACAATAAAACAGCTTACCGAGTTAGGTGTTAATACGATTTACTTTTATTAAAGTTGTTTCATTGTTTGCTTGCAGTTGCCCCAAGCGGTCGAGACGAGATATTAGTGTCAGACACGAATATAATAATACGAATTATTATACTTTCCCTCGCAATTTTAAAGATGGCGTTTTGTTCTGTTCCGTTGCTACCGTAATGCAATGCCGTGCAAAGTGTTAGGTTGGAATGAAAGAGGTTTTATTTAGCCGCTGGGGCGTTTTATGTATTTGTTGCAGACAGATCTTTTGATGTGATGTTTTCTTGAATCTTGTTCTGAGCTTATTCTCGTTGATTTATTGAAAGAGAATGGGATCAACTCGTCAGTTTGAGATACTAAAAAGGAATCGTAGAGAAAACAGAGTGGACAGTATTTTTCTGTACACTATCAAAACATATTGATATGATATATTGCTACCTATATGCCGAGATACCGAGTATCGTAGTTTTGCTCCTATGCATATTGACTGTGTCGAATGTTCCATGAAATAGCTGTTATTTTATTTTGTTTTTGTATATACATATGTATCTAGTTTTATGTCATAATTTTTTATATGTAAATAAATAAAGCGGATTTGATTGTAAGTTTTGTTGTGAATGAAATATATTAATTTATTGATGATAAGTAAGACTCAGCCGATCGATTCTGTTAAAATCTGCCCTTGAAGACTTATGTGAAATAAAGTGAAGGGAGTTATCTGTGTCCCAGTTTTAGTATCTAGTAATATTTGGGCACTTTAATATTATATTTAAAACAATATAAAACGATGATAATGATTAGCATAAAAAATATTAGGTTATCTGGAATCTAGATTATAATTGTAATAACGTAACTGTAAGGCTAAGGCCAATCCCTAGACTTGGGACACCAGTTCACTTCACCCGAATTTTCACGGGTATATTATTTTACAACAGTTTGTATTTGTGTCCGGTTGATGGCAATAGGCTCGTCCCTTATTACATGGGACTTAAAAAACACAACTTGCGAAATATGGGTGTGACCATAGGTCTGCCCAACCCTCGGGAATACAGGCGTGATGTTATTATATTATTTTACAAAATATTTCAGTTTTAATATATTCAAGTTATAATGCCATCACGAAATCTATTTGTAGGAACAGCACCTCTCTGTTCCTAGAAATTGATTTGGCGATAAAATTACATTTCAGGAACCTACAAATTATAATTGTATTAGTATGCGGAATTTTGCATTTAACGAAACCTCTGTTCAATTTTGTGTTTAAATAGAATACAATAGTGGCCATTTCCCTGAATCAATTTTATAGGTATTAGGACCATTTGATGCTGAAACCCTCTCAAAGCTAAATTATTTTTCTTCATATTTTCGGTAACGACATAAGTGGCTCATTTATTCCGTACTATTTTATTCTCCTTTAGCATCAAGCCTGTTATCAACCCTAATACCAGCAGACAGGAATGTTTCAACGTATACTCACTGACAGGTAGTCGATGACGGAATTGGGTCCCATGAGATTGGGGGCGAGCCTAACGCTATTTACCGGCGCAATTGCAGCTCCGGGCTGACAGAAACACCCAATACCACTTTGTATTGTCCCTGGGGATCGAACCTAGTACGAAAGACTTTATGCTGTGCCTCCATAGATAAGATATTTTCATTGGGTGGTTCACAGTGGTACAACAATAACAGACCAGTAGGTCTGTTATTGTTGTACCACTGTAGGGTAAAAACTTGTTATAGTACTGAGTAGATCCCATGGCTGTTTTTTTTCTTAATGCTTTCATTTACTGTAAGACAAAAGAAGTCTAATGCATGTTAAGCAAACTTTAAATTGAAAAAAAAAACATATTTATGGTCCGATTTTGAATCTGGAAGAGCTCGGTTAAATATTTGTTGAGAAAATATTTGTTTCTGTTCATTAATTAAATCATAACACTGGAATAATTTTCATACAAGCTTTAACATGCATTGTCATTTAAACCAAACGTGTATGCAAAATTTCAGTTCAGTCAATTGGGGATAATTCCTAATTAGTTGGTACCGTACGTTTGACACGTACTAACTAAGATGTCTAGTTAAATAAAAGCTTGTAAAAAGGAATAAGATTTGATAAAAGAAGCGTGAAATAGCGCGGAATGTGACTGTTGTTTCCATTACATTACAATTTTCCAACTGAGAAAGTATCCACTCAGGTAAACCTTATTGAATAAACTATAAAAGATCAATATTTTCCCAGTAGTTCGACATCCCAAACGTCCTCAATACAACAATGGCCCTAGTTCGGATACTGCACAAGTTTGCGTAGGACGTGGACTCATTCACTTCCATCAATCCCTTGCTCCCATTATTTGTTTACGTAACTAAAAACGAAACGTCACATCTACTCAGATTATCCAATACACTTTTCACCTTAATCCCTTGCCCTTAAGACCCACGTTTAACTCCAAGACGAGCTAAGGAGTATTCAATGCTCAGATTTTCGGATAGTCGAGGTCGTTCATTTCGTAAATCCAAGGAAAAGACTTTCAATTTTACAAAGGGGTGAGGGAAACGTAAAAATTTTAGAAAGTTACTGTACTAAGTCAAATTGGAACTTACAGTAATTAAATGTAAAAGTTGCAAGAGTAGAGAAAGTTTAAAGAATCTATAAATAAATAAATATAAAATATTGCTGGACAATCCACACAGCATCTTCTAGCCCCAAGCTAAGCAGAACTTGTGTTATGGGTACTAGATGACTGATATACTTAATACAATACATTACATAGATAGATATTTTTATTATACATAGCAAATACCCAGAACACCCGGAACAAATATTTGTAGATCGTACAAACATTGGTCCCAAGGCGGGAATCGAACCCGCAACCTCTTGCGGTGCAGGCGGACCATCGCCCGCCGCGCCACATCGGTCGTCAAGTGTGTGAATCTTCACACAATACATCCATAGATTCTTTAAACCTGTATTTGCCTCCTTCCGCCATCTGGCTAAGGAGGCAAATAGAGTATGGGAGAAGTAGATATATATATACCCCAAACAACTTGACTGCTGCGCCGCGTGTCGTGGGTTCGATTCCCGCACGGAACAAATATTTGTATGGCCTACAGGTAGTTGTTCCGGGTCTGGTTGTCTGTGTATGTGAGTTTGTATGTTTGTAAACGCACCCACAATACAGGAGAAATTCCTAGTGTGGGGCAACGTTTAAAAAAAAACAAAACCAAAAATAACAATTTGGTATAAAGGAATGATAATGATGATCATAAGCAATTAAACTTTAGCTTCCAGTTGGCTAAACATACCACATTGTATTGGGTAATGATGTCGACCACATTTTTAAGCCTGTGCTTCATAACGTAGTGATCAATGAGGCCGCCATGTGCAACAGTGCTTAATCAAAACTTCAATTAAATTTTCGTAATACCTTTCGTCGAGCGCCCTCGCTCGGGAAAGCACACAAATTAATACCTACGTCCCGGAATATGTTTTAATTTCGATATATCATGATAGTAGCTGATGAGTTTCACTTAAATTAAAACATACGGTCGGAGGCTTCATTTTGGACGTTTACCTCGCTTCAACACATTCTATTTACTCTGTGCTAATAAAACAACACAGTTTAAACTTTAAACGAACTAACACTACATTAATACTGTAAATTAAGACGAGTCGAGAGAAACACAGGATGGGATATATAGTTCTCAATTAAAACACAATTCAGTCGAGCGAGCTTTAGTTTATTTTTTCATTCGTATAAATGATCTTGGTGGCAAAGTTTGTTAATAGTAATAAACGGCTTGGTAGAGGCGCCAACTCTTCGCGTTTCGCACCATTTGTCTCGGGAGGTAACGAGGACCGACTAATGGGGTCCCGCCCGAACCTAAGTAATTTAGAAAAACGATTCTTAAGATAGACGACTTCCCGTTTTATTTACTCGTAAAAATGTGGAGAACAACCGTGTGTATGTGTGGGTTTGTGGTTGGATACCGACTCACGTGTTTTAGATTAGCACTGATCAAGAAAGCTTTTCACTGGTATAAATTGCCTGGTTCAAAAACTTTATCTTATTTATGATATTTCCATCTTTTCTATCTTATATAAAAAGAAAAGGACGGGTATTACTAAGAGCGGTCAATTCTAGTCAAACTACCTTACCTTTTAGTCACACTAAGATAATTGACATTTCCAATCTCTAATTTAACTCATAGGTTAGGTTCATTTCTTTTCTAGAGACAGATATTGACATCTCTTACTGACATACCTATATATCTCAGTAAGAGATGTCAATATTTTCATCTCATTCTAGTTTATAAACAAAAACATCAGCGGAACTACTCATATTTCAAGAATTGCTTAGCTTTTTTGCGAGTTAATCACACTTCCAAATTTACAAAAAAAAAACTGTAGTTTATACCCTCCTAAAAACATGTTTTTACCTATATATAAATAAATCAGTTTCCAATTCTTTAAACTACTAGTTTTTTTGATCAGTGAATAAAAGCTTGTATGTCTGAGTTCCTAGTTAATCTAGCCTAACGGCTGTGTAGTATCAAATGTTTACAATAGACGTCGAGAATACAGGGTTAGCAAACATCGCTTTTTACCGCCAAAATATGTTCACGTAAGCGGGACCTCGGTGCACAAGACTCCATAACTTCTTGCCTTGGAAACGAGGACCATCCAGTGGATCGTGGTTATTTCCTGCCTGGGTTGTCGTGATCTATACATCTATAAAGGTAAATAACTTCATAGTCAGTGGTGAGGTTGATAATCGATTGCTTACACAATTTTTCATCAGCGCAGCGTACAATAAAGCTATTATTGTCATCTCGACTGAAGCCGTTCATATGAGGACCCTTAAAAATATCATGTTAAATATTACAGAGCATTGGGTGTAAAATCAAATTTGGAAATTTGATTTTCGAGGGTCCTCACACGTATTACGCACTCTGAAAGTTATGATAGTGATATTTTGATATATTATGCAATAATTCCTGAGTGCTTTTAATCAATAAACTGAACATATTTATTACAAGTACAAATGCATTCTTATTTTATGGTTTGGTCACGTTGAGAGCATGAATGAAAAAGACTTACAAAAGGGATCTATAAGGCAGATGTAAGCGGAAACGAGCAGACGCCCTAGAAAGACATACACTGACATAATTGGTGATGTTCTTCAAAAAGGTCAGGTGCATAGTACTCGCAACTAGCGTGCGTGTTTGACCAGATATATATATGAACGTAAACGAAACAAAAGGAGTTTGCAAGGATAGTATCAGGTAGCGTTCTGAAGTTTCTGCCTAAACTTATGCCTGGGAAAAAGCTATATAAGGAGTTTATGTATGTATGTATTTTTTAGGTAATTGTTCAAGTGGCTACGCCACAAGCGATCCTATTTAAGTGCGTACCAAAAAACCAAGGCCAACATTTTATATATCAGCACCCTCCTCCAAATCCACTCGTGTAAAACCTTCGGTGATTATGCCAATGCCTCGTGTGACCGTTCTTGGGAACTATGACGCAGAATCACGTCCAGCAATGGACATTTACGACCTGTTGAGATTGATTGATTGATCCCCACGACTCAGCTACGTGCCCCGAATGAGAACAGAAACATTCTTTTTTAATTTTTATTCTTTCAGCAGAGCGTAACGAAGGAAAAAACTACAAAGTTGTGTGTTTAAAATGTTCATTCGAAACTTATGGAAGTCATCTTATCGTACCTAAGTAAAAGCTTTGCTCGCCGTAACCTTTGCAAAGTTAATAAGCTTTTGTGTAAGTCTTTTATAATAGACTTAGAATATTATTTTATTTTTCTATTAAATAAATTTACACAGGAACAGAGTATTTTTATGTTGCTTCAAAGTTTTCTTTAACCTTTTGCCCGTTTTTCACTAACACTGGTCAACACCTAAGCTTAACTTACGTACACAGATTACTTTTAGCATTAGGAAACAAAACAAACCTTTACTTGCAATACCCAAAATCTAGAGCAATGGAGTTACATGTATGTAGACTGTTTGGGCAAAGGCAAGATTTCTATACAGAAGTCCAAGCAGCCTATTCACAGGATATACAGTATACCACGGTATACTGTATATCCTGTGAATAGGCTGCTTGGACTTCTGTCTTCTGGAAATGGGAGCTTTATACCGTAGTGTATATACATCACGGTGTATATACACTCCGGTATAAAGCTCCCATTTACCAACCGGTTTCTGAAGGCCTATTCTAATTAAATCTGCTGTCAAATTTCATGTCAAAGGATTGGATTAGCTATTGTTAGTTCGTGCAATCAATAACTAATCATAACAGCTGTCAAGCTAGCTGTTTCAATTTGATTTAATAAGAAATTTAAAATACATGCAATATTTATATTCTATTGAATGATGTACATAGATACAAGTAAAACCAGGACATTCTAAACTTAATGTGCAATCTAAATTAGACTTTAAATGAAACAGGCAAGACCAATATATAAAAATGGAATTGTATTGTTATTGTTTACTATTTAAATCGGATTTATTTATTTATAGATATGCTATGTGACTGACTCACTTAGAGAACAAAAATGAGATGTTTAACTATCGCTGGCTTACTGGGCATTGTGAGAAATTCATTTTAGTTTTAGATTTAAAACAATAAGCTTTCAACAGTAACTAAAATCTTATTCCGAGGAAGATATCATTTTCCGTCCCATGTTGCGTGAAACAAGCATATTTTCACCTCACAAATCAGGGATGTGCAAGGGTGTAGGGATGACATGTTCCTGTATCTTTATTAGTCTTAAAAGGGCATCTATAAAAACCAATAAAACAGTTTTGAACGTTAATGGAAACATCACTAACACTACTTATTTACAAAAAGAACTCACGGCCGTTATTGGTTGAACGCAAACATCATTCTACAGAAGGAGTTTACTTAGGACTGTCGATACAAACGAGTAGACAGCTAGATTAACCACTTAACTATCGTGTTCCAAGCCACTGGGCTTGTATCATGTTGCAGATTTACTTGTGGCGATTTTATTCGATGGTTTTTTTTTGTGGCTGTATCGGGTTTACTAAACCGTGGCCGTGGTCTTAATAAAAAAGTTTTTAACTACCGCATTGGTGTAATGGGCGCAAGAGCTACTGCTGAGCATTAGGTACTGAGTTAGATTTCCTGTTCGGGCAGAGTGTTTTTCTATCTGAGTATTCTCAATAAATAAATAATAAATAAATAATGCTGGACAATCCACACAGCATCATCTAGCCCCAAGCTAAGCAGAGCTTGTGTTATGGGTACTAAATGAGTGATATACTTAATACAATACATTACATAGATAGATATATTTACTATACATAAGAAATAACCAGAACACCCGGAACAAATCTTTGTTGATCGTACAAACACACAAGGCGGGAATCAAACCCGCAACCTCCTGTTGATGACAAGAGGTTCGCCCCTTATTACGTGTGACTTAAACATAACTGGCGTAATATGGGTGTACACACCTCTGCCTTACCTTTCGGGGTATAAAGGCATGATGTTATTCTAATTACTTTCACATATTTATCACTGGTTACAGATTCTATTTAACGGTATAGTGTCCCGACTATTTCGACTTGAGAGACAATACGGTTATAAGTTCATGATTCACTGCAGCCGAGGCCGAAACAGGGCGGGAAATTCGGAAATGGGCGCGAACTTTTCAGTCTCACTCATTCCGTAGGGAAAAGTGTGTATAAAAGAGCTATTTTACAAATCATACTCATTTTAGATTGATTTGTAAATAACAATACTTTTTTTTCCATAAAAGTTTATAAGAAAGATAAAAAAAAAACATATTAATTTGTTTTAATTTAAATGTAGGTTAAATAAATTCTGACTTTAATAATAATTAATCTGTCTTCAATGAAATACTTTTTATATCTACATTTTACTGCAACTTTTTGCCGCTTTTTCTTTCAAATGTTTCCAAAATATATTTTTAATAAAGGATAGTTAGTAAAGTGTGGATATTTTCGACAAAGTTTTTGATGATTTTCTCACCGTGATTGTTTCATGACTATTACAGATACATTAAAAAAAAACATGTTAAATAAAAACATTACGAAAGTTCCAAACAAAATTGACTTTTCGGAATACTGACGTTTCGCATGCGTGTATACGAATAGGTCCATAAAGTAACACTAAAATAAAAACAACAACAAATCTAGATAGTGATCACTAAACATCACAGGCTAGAATAATACAGAGAAACGAGGTAAATTCAGAATATGGAGCTACTTCATAATATCCTAATTGCTCTTTCCTCATGTTACTAAACAACATTAAGTTCCCGAGAGTGAGACGTATCTCAGGGAACACTTAACGTGGTACATTTAGCGAAGGTATGTTTCATACAAAGTAAGTAAGTTCGCTGCCTTCATTGATTTAACTAGGCCTTGGTTCGCCTAATATTTCTTTTTTTTTCAATTAAAGATAAAATTTAAAAACTGGTGTAAAAAAATTGAAGTTTGTGTACATTAAATGTATATAAAGCAATATATATTGAATCTAGAACGTTTATGAGCTACCGGATTTGCAATGAAATGTGTGCTTGATATTAATAATAGGATTTATTCATATTAAAAAATTACTTATTTTACAAATGCAAACCTTCTTTCAGTCTAAGGCCGTCAGTTTACTGT
Organism: Phlogophora meticulosa; assembly: GCA_905147745.2. Lineage (NCBI taxonomy): Eukaryota > Metazoa > Arthropoda > Insecta > Lepidoptera > Noctuidae > Phlogophora > Phlogophora meticulosa. The sequence continues at coordinate 5,559,820 of LR990523.1, forward strand.
GTTCCTATTTCAAATGTGAATTAGTGTTTAGTAACAAGCCAATAACCTATGTATTTATTATATTTCTAAAAACAGTTTCAGTAGTAACAAAGCAAAGTTCACTTTAAACTTACCTGTTTCTTTCATTACAAAAAAAATAATATGGAGTTAATTGTTAAGTATCTTTCCAACCTGATTGCTATTTATGCTTCAATAAAAATATCGAAGAATATTTTAAAATCAACAAAAAAAAACTTTGTATGGAGGAGTAACTAACTGTCGCCTTCTTAATGGCACCTACTAAGCAATTGAATGGCCTAGTATAAAAAGGTAAATGGCCCACTTTTGGGGTACTAATTGTTAATAACTTGGTTTTACTACATGCTTGTGGCTCTGAAGGAATTCTAAATAATTTTAACGTTTCTTGTTACAGAAATAAAGACGACAGCTCATCCCGCATTCAATACGGCCCAAGGAATCTAATTTGGTAAGTATTTTTCACCTTACAATGACCTTTATCGTTTTAAGTTACGGCACTTATGACTTTTTGTACCTGTACCTAGAGCCATCTAAAATCCACCCAGTCTTACCACAGGCTATCGTGTTACCCATTGATAGGGTTGTGGAGGTAGAAAAATAGGCCGCTCCATGTAAAATACTGGTATTCAGTTGCATCCTGATAGACTGGAAGACGACCTGAACGTAGTTGATAAAATGCTAGGAATAAATCAAACGTGAAATACACACAAGGTGGTTTGTATTGTATTTTCAAAATAAGAACATTACAATAACTTAGGACATTAAAATGACAACCAATTAAAATTATATTTATGACTCTACACGTAAACTTTAACTAAGTCATTTATACGAACTCAATTATTTCTTCTATTACTTACTGTTGCCTCTGAAATAAACCACTAATCGTACTGGCTGACGCTAGTAGCTAGTAGATGGTTAAACCAAAATGATACACTTTGGTTGAAAGCGCATGTATTTAAAGAAAAAGGTTTGCTTGCAAAGGTTTGTTTGTCCACAACGTAATTTGACGACGGCACGGTTGGCGCAGCGGCTTAGCGATTGACTGCTGCGCTGTGTGTCGTGAGTTCAATTCCCGCAAGCCAAAAAATATTTGTATGGCCTTCAGGTAGATGTTCCGAGTCTGGCTGTTTGTGTACGTGAGTTTTTATGTTTATAAACGCACCCACGATACCGGAGAAAGTCCTAGTTAGAGGCCACGTTTTAAAAAAAGAATGAATTTGTTCATTTCAGCCAAATTGAAACGCAATAGTGATAACGTACATTTCCTATAAAGGAATAAGAGGGGTGGCCTCGATCGCGCTTAGCAATTGTTTATGGTGTCTGACAGCCGGTGAGCTGCCGGCTTAAACCGTCTGTGGCGACATCACAGGAGTTTCGTATGACAATGAGATAAGCCGGGCAGAAGCGCGGCAACATTATTGTACGGGAGGGAATTAATGCCAGCCGGGTATTTTACAACATATTTATGAGTCATAAGGAATAGGTTTCAGTTTACTTATGGTGTATTGTGTATAAAAGGGTTGTAAAATTGGATTTTATACTTTAGTGGTTGTACTTTCGTTTTTGGGAGCAACATTTTTGATCAAATATATAATATCTCTTGATGTTTAAGGCCCCGCCTTTCATGCACGAACTTATGAGTCGGAATCTGGGCAAGTGCCAATGTGACTTTTTCAATTCCTATGCAACTTCTAATTTCGTCTCAGACAACGTGAAGAAACCTGGACTCATGATTATATAAGTCAGAAATCGCCAACCCAACTTTTAAATTTTGGTTATTAATGCGTTTCCTTCTTCCTTAAGTGGGGCAGTAACAGGCCAGTATTATTTTATTAATTTTAATGTTAAGTTACATAGTTCAACTAAACAAAAGGAGGTTTCTCAACCTGAATAATTACCAAGCTTCTATTTGCTATTCACAATCAAGACTTCAGCAACACAAAACCTATCTTACACTGCAACCACGACCAGTAAATAATCTCAAACTGACCACATCAAAGTCTCGCCTCAAACAAGATTTCCATCCGATGCAATCATTTATTATTCAGCCACCTACCAACGTCCGTAAGTAAATAACAGCTGCATTGAGAGTAAGACCGGCGAGCCATTACAATATTTAGCCCCACGGACCTCGCTACCTGTCAGAAATCAGAACGCCCGGTATCTGGAAGATACATTTCGGTGCGGCCGAGAAGATATCAATTATTTGGTAGTCGATGCAAGGCAGCCGGCCATTGCACAGTGCTATCGAATTGCAGGGAATCAACTTGCTTTGAATTTGGGTACAAATTACGGGCACAGTTGCAATGATTAAACACGGAGCCGTGTTAAATAGTGGTGGTTGTCTGGTTAGACCTGGACTCTGTAGGTTGAACAAAAATAGATTCGTTTGTGGCAAGTTTTAATAATAACAGAGGTTATTGCAGTCCTAAATTGTGTATGAAGCTGTTGCAACAAGGAGTAAAGATTGCCTGTTTAACGAAAATGATTTTTTGAAGTGAAACTTCTAATTCTACTTCCAACAAGGTTGCGTTAAACGTAATAACTAGCAGTGTTGCCCGTACAAATAAAATCATTGTAAAACAAATGGATATTTCTTTTTCATGGCACAATATTAAAATGGTTACAAATCGTTGGTATTGGTATCAAAATCAGTAATCATTGAATAAGAACCCTGCCTCTCAAACCAGGCTAACCTGTTTCTCAAGAGAAAATTAAACAGCGGTGTTGTCTAATTTTCTCTTATTGAGTTAGTATGTGAGTGAATTAATATAATTTGTGTGAGTATTATTATAATTATATTAAGAGCCGATGTATTTAATCTACCTATCCATCTAAACAAATAAATAAACTGAAGTATCCGTTTGTCATATCAAAACAACAGTTTTTTTGCAAAATATGGAAGTTTATACGGAAGTTATATCAAAAGAACAATTTTTACATTTTTTGTCTGTGGGTCTGTCTATTTGTTTGTGGTAATCTCCAAAACGGCCGGACCGATTTTGACGGGACTTTCACTGACAGATAGGTGATGTGTTAAGGAGCAGCTTACATCATCATCATCTGCCTAGCCTTTTCCCAACTATGTTGGGGTCGGCTTCCAATATAACCGGATGCAGCTGAATACCAGTGTTATACATGGAGCCACTGCCTATCTGACCTCCACAACCCAGTTACTGAGCAACACGATAACGATAGGAGTAGCTTACAATACTATTATATTAGAAAAAAATAGGGTTCCGCGCAATAAGAAAACCCGCATGAAATTTCGGCAAAGTCCAAATGGACCAAGTCGCGGGCACATCAAATGTTATAACTATAATTCTGATTGTCCAATCAAACTACAATATTCAGCATTAACATCAATTACTACGTAACATCCGTAGCCCGCAGTCGAGAGCTCACATTTCCAAGCTCTTATTTCATTAGGTACGGAGGGAACAATTACCAAATACACCAGGAGTTATTAATTCTCCTAATTACCCCACTTTTACAGAGGGGAGGGGGGGGGGGGTGAACCGTGAATATTACGGGGTTTGTAATTCTAGCTCAATTAGTCCAGGTTCAGGTTCTAAACTAGTGTTCATTATGAGAGCTAAGTCTAGTTGTGTGCTTCCTTGTTATGTTGGAAGGATGGCTTTGTTTCTGTAACTATTTATTCACGGTTTAATTTAATATCTTAATTGGTTTAGTAGATAGAAAAACAACAAAAAAATTAGGAAAAAGCAGACAAAATATTTAATTGCTGGATTCAGAATCAATAATCATGTATGATTTCATCGTATCAGGTTGTGCCTTAAATTCATCAATAAATTAAGTATTACTGTAATGGCAAAAAACGCTGCTTTTGTCCGTATGTCTATTTAATTTAGATTCAATTATAATTATAATCTACATATATTCCATCAGAAACTATTGTGTTGTTTTGTATTGTTAGACGGGCCAATATCTGCAACTCCACGAATCTGCGCGAAGTCATCAAAAACTAATAGTCACTCATAAACCTCCAGAATTTAAGATTTGTTCATATTTTTCGTCCACTTTTACATGAAGCCAAACCCCTCAAAGTTAAGCGCATAACGACAACACGATACTTAAGCGCGCCGCCAGTGTATAAAGCACGAGTACAAAGTTAGGCTACGGTCAAACTTACGCAAGGATGCACAGTGCGACACTAAAACCCACTTTACCTTGTGTAAGTTTGCCGCTAAAACAGCTTAAACACCCACAGAGCAAGCATTTATTATTTTTGCTGGATAATCAAGCGAAATTGAGCCTTGGTTACATTTTTGAATCGCGACATAAGACAAGCAGCTGCATTTTCTTAAGTTTAAGTTTAGTTAATTAGGTTTCGATTGCAAGTTATCAAGTTTGAGGATGTAACAGTTTGTAATTTAAAAAAACTTTTGTGACATGAAGGTTTTTATTCCCGTTGATAGTTACGTACCTAGATATCAAGACAGTTATCAGGTTTCTTTAAATATATTATGATAACATTCTTTCCCGCAAAAGATATTTGTAATAGTATTAATATGCATTACAAAGACAGACCTAAGCGAGATCATCAAAACCGTTACAGCGTAAAATTTGGTTTCTATATTAGACTAATTAACTAATTCAAAGCTTAAGGTAAATCGGTTTTTTGTCTTATAATCTACGCAACTGTCAACAAAAATGTTTTCTATTTATTTACATTATTGACAATAAATTCGTTACATAAAATCATTATTCAACCAACGAGGTATTTATACAGAATTAATTAGTCTATAAAACACCTCATATGTATTCACTTTTACAGACTTATTAATTTTTCATTAATGCAAACAAAAACGGATGAACATCTGAATTTTAAAGTAGAAAATGCTTAAATAATGTTTTACCAAAAAAAGCCTTCATGAATTAAAATTGCGAATCGAAATTTCACTTAAATTCATCAAACTAGTTAAAATAAAGTAGCAATATGGAAAAAAAATAATGAAAACATTGTTCATAATAATATAGCATCACGCCTTAAATCTTTGATGGGTTCGGCAGAAGCATACCTTTAATACACCCAAAGTTTGGCCAGTTACGTTTACATCACATTCCCGCAAACCGATTGCCAGCAACTGGGCACAAATTCAGACTCCTGGGAGAGAGACTACTGAGAGATTCCAAAAGGAAGAACCTAATAACACTTTACCAGACCCGGTATTAGAAAACAAGAACCTCAAGCTCCGTAGTAGCACCACTAAATAACCAAACAGTCTAAAAATCATTTTTGTTCATACAATTCTAAAACTAAAACAAAATTATCAATTCTGCTCATCGAGACAATCCTACATGAATTCAAACGAAAACGGTTGAGCAACTGACTTTAAAAGTAGAAAATGCTCAAAGAATCATCATCTGCTTAACCTTTTCCCAACTATGTTGGGGTCGGCTTCCAGTCTCACCGGATGCAGCTGAATACCAGTATTTTATACGGAGCGACTGCCTATCTGACCTCCACAACCCAGTTACTGCGCAACACGATACTCCTTGGTAAGATTGGTTGTCAGACTTTTAGGGCTTTGACTACCCGTAACGACTGTCAAAAATCTATAAATGACAGCCGGTACCAACGGCTTAACGTGCTTTCCGAGGCACGGAGGAGTCTCGATATGTATCGAACAGTCACCTATCCACAGACTGACCTCGGCAAGCGTAGCTTAACCTTCGATCAACCCGTGCGGCTGCAAAGAATGATTAATCAAAAAACCATTTCGGACAAACATTGTGAATCGAAATTTAAACTGGATTCCGCACTATAAATAAACCGCACGTTGGTTAATTGGCGTAAAAATAACGATGTAATTGAAATTTACACGTTGTTGAGAGTAATACAGCTTCGGTAATATTTTAAGTACATGACTGATGTACTTGTGATATGATAATGAGGGCACGATACTGGGTTTTATACAACAATCATGGAAATTGGCTTTTTATAACAAACAACACTCAACACAGGTCTTCTTTTGTGAAGCATGCATGGCCATAAATAAGTAGGAAATTGAATTTGTAACTGCTGAGCTACTTTTCAAGGAACTTGTTGTATAAAATACCTGCTAGTTAATGTCATACTGCTGGATAAGAGCTTCTTCTCATACAGAGAAGGCACGACCATTAATCAGTACGCTTCATCAGTACGTCTAAAATTGCCAACCCCCCGTTGGCAATTTTAGACTTATAAATCTGAAACCGTAAGAAAACCTGGACTTGTAATGAATTTACTTAAATATTTATTATAAGTCCTGGTTTTCTGACCATATTTTCCTTAGTATCGCTGACATGGTAGATAGCAAAAAGTCACATTGAGACTCAACCGGATTTAAAATCAAAAATTAATTTAATCCAATTTAAATCACAAAAAGACTTCAAATTGGAGTTATTTTTGTGTCAGGAACACGAACTCTTAATCGTCTTGTTTACATTTTAACTTCACGACTTGATGCGACACTTCTGGGCATATTTGCAAGAAAATGTATAATTACAAACTAGAGCTGAAACTTCAGAATTTGTGGGCTAAAGAGGATATTAAAGTACCTAAATCACTTTCCCCTTTACTTTAGTGCCTACTCGATAAAGATGATTAACCCTCGAAAATAACGAGCGCGGCCATCTTTGTTGTAACAGACAATGTTTCTCAAGTTGCTGTAAAATTACTTTTGTAATACTTTAAAAGTGAAAGTGTTCAAAATTGCTGATTTATTTTTTGATTATTCAATCGGAAAGGAACGAATCGAGCTAGGAAATAAGTCGATACCTGATGTTTGGCTTTTGGCAGACATTTTTTACTAAAATTAAAAATAAATAACTTTTTTCAATTGCCTCCAGACATTGTATTTGTTTTACTCTATGGAAGAAAAAAGAAACAATAACTGCATTGATTTTATTTTTAATTAATGTTTGTATGAATAAAAGGGTTGAGAAGAGATGAAAATGCTGAGGGGGATGAGTGGTTTTACAAGAATGGACAGAATAAGAAATGAGTACATAAAAGGAAGTCTGAAAGTGGTGCCGGTGACTGAGAAGTGATGAGGTATGAGGATAATGTTTAGAGGATAGTTTTGAATGTGAATGTGGAGGGATACAATAGTAGAGTAAGACCAAAGACAGGGGACTCTTGAGATGACAGCAAATAGAGATGGATGGAAGAAGAAGACATGCTGCGCCGACTGCAAGAGGAGAACGAAGATGCTTTACGTCACAAATGTTTAGAGTAAAAATAAGAAATCTGAAAAAACTCGGTTTGTAAACTGTAGATTGTATAAGTATTTAAGCGCGAACAAATAATCTTTTGTTAGAAGAAAAGATAGAATCTACCACATGGCTATTTGTCAAAGTTATCGTTCCTTTCACCATTAACGATGAAAATATGCTTTAAAAATGAAACCACTATGCTTGAAAGGCAATATCGCCATATATAAAAGAATGGCCTACATAAAACTATAACGCGAGATATTGAATAGTAAAACTTCCCGGCAGCGTTCATATAAATGAGAATATTAGTAGAAATATTTTATGTGGCCATTGTTGGCGGGAACTTAAGCAAGATTTCCTAGGGGACCACAATTTATAATCAGCACCATGTTTCATTAATCTCTGGTACTTTCTTGATAATGCACGCGAGTTTGTTAAACGATATAGACAAGTTGGAAAAACATGAACCATTTTAACCAAAGCTATAAAAATAAAAATCTATTGCTGCATGTATGACAGTTCACCACTTAAGAATGGCTGGACTAATTTGGCTTCTTTTATCGAATTTGTAACTGTCAGAACGAGATATGTATAAATGATTTATTTTGGAATAGTCGTAAATTTATTTACTTACTATGTAAGACTTACAGCTATACAAAACAGAAAATTCACACGTGGTAGAAGTGACACCTTCAAAAATTTTGGCTTGAGACGAAATTTTGAGAAGAGGATAATTGTAGGTTTTAGTAATAATCATAGTGATACAAAGTTTGATAATTATTTACAAAAAAATCCACGACATAAGAAACACTGTATCATGCTTCCTATCCCATTTTCTCCCACGTTAAATCTTATGAATTTATGTGTCTGTCTCTTTTTACTGTCGCTTTTTCGTTTCATAAACTTTCAAATCACAACGATGCTAAAGAAGTTTTAAATTCAAAAATAGAAAGTGAAACAGGCAGCCAATAACAAGTCTTCACTTACAAAAAACAGACTGAAAAAGATGGTGTGAACAACACAATTTGTATAGTATTTTTGTATGAAAATTGTATTTGTTTAATAAACCGGGGTAAAAAACTGGCAACCCAGCTAGTTTAGTAAATATTTCAAATTTGTTATTTACTGCATAATGAACACTTTCAACAGACAATAACAAAAGAGTAGTGAGCAAAATATTATAAATATTTTTAAGCGACGTTGTTTTTATAAAGAGTCTGCGTCGAAGTGTTACATAAAATTCCCTCTATCCCAAGTATGTGCACACCTGAAAAGGCAGTAATAACAAGATGTCCTTCGAACTAAATAAAGTTGTATTTAATTTGGGCATCTTTAAGCCTTTATATGAAGTGTCAAAGCTCGTATAAAAAGTGTATCGTATAAAAACTATTTAAACATTTTGTTCATAAACACTACACAGTTGGGTAACAAAAATATTTGCATGACGCTATAGTAAATATCTTTTGACAATGCATGTGTTACTTTATTATAGGTGCTTCAGATTAATGACAAAAATATTTACATGACGCTTCTTTTAAAATATCTTTAGGAAAATTATTGCAATATAAAAAATCGTAGCAAAACTTGCTAAAATGTTTGGTGTCCTTCTAGGCATTGTCACGATGTGCAACTGCCGACAATGTTTTTTGTTATACCTCTAGCTTTTGTTTCCTAACAAAGGTAATTTAAGCAAAATATCTAATAACATTATCATTAGCAATTGCTAGTACCTACTTACTAAGTTTATTTTTACATGAGCATCTGTGGCAAATAAAAATATTTGTTTCTTTCTTTCTTTTCTGCTTCAGAGCATTCGGATGAAGGCTAATAGCAGACAAACTATCTATGTACATTTTTCAGCTATTTATAGAACAATTTATCTTTCTTTCTTTCTAAATATGAGGTCGAAACAAACCTCTAGTAACATATTTAGCGACCTATCGAAGCAGTACTTTAGCAGTTGGTAAAATATTTATGAGCGGAACCTTTTCTCTGGTCTTTTTTTATACCCGTATAATGTGAGGAATTTACTGCTCTGATCCTTTAATGTAATTGAATTTACAAAATCGATAGGATACTTAACATATTTCGGTAAACGGCCGGTTCATAAACGATTTTTTATTAAAATTCTTCCTCTTTTTATTTTTTTTAAAATAAAACGTTGCCCCACAATAGGAATTTCTCCTGTATCTTGGGTGCGTTTACAAACATTTAAACTCACATACACAACAGCCAGACCCGGAACAACTACCTGTAGGCCATACAAATATTTGTTCAGTGCGGGGATCGAACCCGCGACACGCAGCGCAGCAGCCAATCCCTCAGCCACTGCGCCAACCGTGTCTTCAAAAAAATTGAAGCAGCCTCAATGATGGAAGCGACATGGACGCACACCCTTATACCATGAGTTCAGTACATGATTCTCAGCCTTGAAACTTTTAAAAGGCTTTTCCATATTTCTACGTCTTACGTTTTTGATTACTTTGAACTGTAAATAATCATGAGATAATCATTTTTTCCTTCTAACTCAAAGACATTATTTATTCAAAAATAAATAACGCACATTGTTCATTCATTGATAGTCCTTTTTTTGTGTACTGGGCAGGTGTACATCTGCACAGGAATAAAAAATAGTGTAACTTGTATTGTTTAAGTACTAATAATTAACTAACTCGTTTTCATTTTTATTTTTTGTGTGATCTACTAACAACCCTACTAACGCCTTCTTTGTATATTTTTTTGCTCTTGTATGTGTTTATGGACTGTTGTCTGAAATAAAGATAAATTATTATTATTATTAAAACCCCCGTTGGGTTAGATTGAAATCATGGTATTTTACAGTTTCAATTAAAAAAAAAAACATAAAAAAAACGTAGGAATTAGGAAAATTCGACGATACATTTCAACGATGGAGGTACAAAAAGTCTTACCAAGGATATCGTGTTGCGCAGTAACTGGGTTGTGGAGGTCAGATAGGCAGGTGCTCCATGTAAAATACTGGTATTCAGCTGCATCTAGTTAGACTGGAAGCCTACCCCAACATAGTCGGGAATAAGTAGGGAGATGATGATATAGGGGTACAGAATCATGTACCTGCTACACTCATGGTATCAGGTTGTGGGTGGGTGTCCATTCCACCCTCTATAAACCAGACGTAGTTTACCCGGTTTTAATTGTTGTCGTAATGTTTTATCGTTTCTATTTATTTCATAGAACGTTTGAATTTCATTGCAATGAAATATGGATTTCATTGAGTAGAACCGGTATTTGGTTATCGTTCTATATCTACTATGATCAAGCAACCATTGTTAAAACAAGGAACAAGCAAATCTCTAAAATAAATTCAAACCCCCAATTCGAAACCGAGAGCGAAAAACCGAAATTCGCAGTTGGAGTTGCATAGTTACCTGCGTGGAGCTACCACCCGCCGTCCGTAGCCAAACTACCGCTAATTAGTTCGGTATTTTCGCGCGAAAACTTCAATTAATTCCGTCAAAGCCACCACTGGCGGTCCGGTAGCCTTTTTGTTGGCGAGAAAAGTCAAAGACGCGCGAAAATCGGAATGAAGTAATGAAATTTCCATTGGTGAGCTGTTTAGAAATCCCACGACTTCTTTCTTTACTTTGATTCCCTTTTGGTTAATCTGCTTTTGGTCAATGTTTTTATTTGAGTTTCTATTAAGCTGGGCAATTAAGTGGGCTTAAGTTGGTTGTCTAAGGCGCACACCTAATTAATGTTTGGATATTGCAATCATGAAAAAATATTCACAAGTAGGTTCACTTTCTGCATAAGTACACTTAGGGAGAGTGGAGAAACAGAAAAGTGAGTTTCTGCAAAAGTACCAATTGCATACGTTTCACACGTGAATGTATATTTTTATTATATTTACTGTATTTCTGTAGAGCAATAAAAATGGCAGTACAGCAAGGCGCGAACTCATCGAAGCGTCGCCGTCTACGGACGTCGGGATAATCCCATTGAATGATTTGATTTTCCGCTAAATTACATAAAAGTAATGAAATACTCTCCCGGGATCCCGGGGACCCTGAGACATTGAAAGAACTTTACACTGATCTTATTAAATGTTCACACGTTTTTGTTTTGCGTGTTCATAAAAGGAACAAAATATGTTTTTGTAGGTAAGTGAAATACCAAAAGCCTACAACAAAGTCGATAACAGCGGTAGAGTCTAGAAAGTAAAAGAGAAAATTGTCTAGTAAGATGTTTTTCGACGTAAGTAAATATCTGTAGTACAAGTACAGGATAAACCTATTGAATACGTAAGAGCATCCAATGACATTTTAGTCGCAAGCAGTCGCTACAAACAACAAATAGGTCCTCAAACCACTCGCATTTGAAATCCTTACGTCTCAATAATCCAGTCGAGTACAATTTTGACTTAACACTAGTTCCACCAAAACTTTAACATTTCATTAGTACAGAGCAATAGCTTATAAGTGGAATGTTTCACAGTTTAAGCGGGATATCGTCCTCCCCCCCCCCCCCCTCTTCTCCCCGCACCCACTCTCGCGGGGGTATATTCCGTGCCTCTTATTCAATTTGTGAGCGAATCAGTTTCGCCAACCCGATTATCTTCCACGTCGAGATTTATATGCTCACAAGAGATCTTTTTCAGAGGTTTTGCACCAAGAATGTTGCAAAAAATTTCATATTTGAAGCTTGTGAATGTCGACATTTATTTGTGAACTATTATGTTTTGCGAGCTTTCTTTCTTATGTTTGTTTTATTCGCGTGAGCTCTCTCTCTCAAATAGACATGTTTTATTTATGTGAGATGTTATTTTGAGACTTTAAATCGTAGAAAAGACAGTTCGTAACTTACGTAAGTCAAAGAGTACTCCTTCAAGAACGTAAATGCAACTATTAACTATTAGTCTCGCTTTATTGGCTCATTGTGCTCGCAGCGAGTCCGTGAGAAAGCAACTAGTACTTTTCTATAGTGGGAAAGCACTTGGCACATGTACGGAGCACAGAGCAAGAGGCCACTCGGCTTGGTAAACATTTGCCCAATAATTGCGAGTCCTCAGTTACGCTGCAGGAATAAATATTCGCCTTCCCTGCGGGGAACGTCGACATTCCTTTAATTCAAAACATTTCTTTATTGGAGAAAAAGTCATGAAGCTTATTGTTTTATTAACGAAATAACTTGGAGGATACAGCCTGTGGTTGTTTGTGTACTTGCCCCAATAGAAATCAAGTTATCTCTGTTTTGTTTAGACGTCTCGTATTAAATATTTCGGGATGTAAAGTAATGTGATTAAACTCATCTAACTAAGTTGCGTGACAGTTGACGCATGGCCAGCAGATTACTTCTTTATTAAATAAAGTACTCTGGTAATCTGTTCTGTGTTCATTATATTTGAAAATTATGAATAATTACACACTACACTGGGCTTTCTGGCTAAATAATAACAGCCGCAGGTCGATCGATGGAGAGATAAGATACGCTTGACGAGTTCGGTCCGTGGATGGGTGATCATCTATTACATGTTGTGACCCCTCCGTGCCTCAGAAAGCACGGTAATGATTTGGTCCTGACTGACATTCTTAGATCTTTGATAGTTGTAACAGGTAGCCAGAAACTCGAAAGTCTGACTCTCGAAAGATTCTTGTTGTCAAGACTTAAAATTATTGTGTTACCCAGTAACTCGGGTGAGGAAGTCAGATAATCAGTCGGTCAATGTAAAATACCATCTGCTTTCTTTTAGACTGGGAGCCAATCCCAACTTAGTTGGTAAAAGGCTAGGTAGACGATCACGTACCTACTTTTACAATGAAACAACTCACAAAACAATAGGAGGATAATTGAAAAGTATTGAATTCCAGATCCCAGACAAAGGTTGAAAAATTACACTTTATTAGCTTTATTCTGTCTACTGAATTCTTTATTTTATTAGGATATTGAATATAAACTGGGGCCGTTGGATGCCTCGATTGAACGCTCATAGCTAGAGATTGTGTCCATTATGGCCGCAATTCAGTAGACGGGCAAATCGTCTGTGGCTATTTCCATCACTGGCCTTTCTCGTCGCCGTCCGCACTTTATGCGATAGGTGCTTCACAATTTTTTATCGGTTGTTTTATTTGGAATTTGACAGCGATTCCCGTTTTTATTTTTAGTCTGTCTCAATCTGTCAAAAATACGTGAAATTTAACATCATTTTTGACATTTATAGTCACTAAGATTAGACTAGATTTTGATCGTTTTTAATTACGGTAATAGGCCTTCGGGTTTTGTACTGTACTTTTGAAAATGACAATGGTCTCTCAGAGAAATATTTTGTATAGCTAATATTTTCGGCTACACGGATAAAGTATTGTGTAACAGATGAGAATTTTTAGTAGCCAAATTTTGAGCGGGTTGATCTGGGTATTTAAAAAAAGATTTAAAGGTATTGAAAACATTACTTACAAGATTACTTTTCAAACAGTTTGTTGATACAAGAAAGTGGTGTTGACAGTTTTAGATGTAGATGAGATGACAAATGATTATTACCAATCAGTTAATACTTATTGCCCTATGATAACAAATTAATTTATTAACACCATAATCTGTGATTATGTCAAGCATGTAATTGCGTAAACACCTTAAAATAATCAATTGAATACACGTATTGAGTTGATACTGAGAAGTACTAATAAATTCATTACATAATTAGTGCATTACAACATGCATGGTATGGACAATCAACGGCACGTGGATGGTAACAGTAGGTATGTAGTAGCGCTCTTATACCGAAACAATCAGAGCTGTTCTCGTAGCTCAAAGTATTGCCGTTGACTGTACAACCAATTAGAGAGCGTTAATTATTTGCAAAGTTAATCTAGTTTAGCTTTGAGGGAACTCTATAGATTGTTCTGCATAAATAAATGTTGTTTGTTTGTTCGTCTCAGGAGAATGTTTTGAAGTGTTCCGTGATGGAGTGGTTCTGTTGTAGGTCTGTCATGTCTATCAGACGTAGGTTATATTTTCTTGGAAGGTTGAAGGTTAATGTTATTACTCTTCGTGTGAATAAATTATTGATACTCACCTACAGGATTAATGTATTCCGTAGACAAGGGATTTCAGGCTAAATAAAAACAGCAGCACGAGTCGATCGAAGGTTAAGCTACGCTTGCCGAGGACAGTCCGTGGATTGGTGATTATCCATAACATACCAAGACCACTCCGTATCTCGGTCATTACAGCTAGTAAGAAGCCCAAAACCTGACAGCCTGTCTTACCAAGGAGTAGGTATCGCGTCTCCCAGTAACTAGGTTCAGGAGGTCAGATAGGCAGTCACTGCATATAAAATACTGGTATTCAGCTGCGTCCGATAAGACTGGATGCCGACCCTAACTTAGTTGGGAAAAGGCCAGGCAGGTAATAATACAGGTACCTAAACAAAAGATAAGAGAAATCATAGGTAACAGAGCCATAAAAGCTTTGTTAAATCATGCAATAGCGGTTAAATGGGTTTTTTTTTTAAGTAGGTAGCCAGTGATACACGTCAGGGAGTTTTCATTAGTGAAAAGTTTTCACACCAGCCAAGTAAATAAATAGGTACCTAAGTTGTACATGGCCAACTCATATTTCCGCCGCAGTAAGTCTTAATTTTCAAAGCTACGTTATATTACTTCATAAATTTGTGCGCGGTTGTGTTCAAAGAAGCGTACACACAAATATGCAAAAAGTTCAGCCAACTTGTGACGACTTCAGGAAATAATGTCACACGCCTATTAATCGGGGTAGCAACACTGTAAACTCTGCTTATTGTGAAGGTGGAATACCTTGAATACTTTTTGGTGAAATTTTCTATGCATTATATTTTTTTTTGTTTTCGATCATGGTACCTTTTTCGTTTTCCGCTTTTTTTCGTCTCTTTTTGTCTATTTTTTATTTTCCTGTAATATCACTGAAATTGTTTTTTATATTTTGAGTTTGTATTATTTTCATAATATACATACATAATATTTGCTCTCTATAAAATTCCAATATACTGATGACAATCTCAAGAATTTGATGGTATTGCATAGTACCTATGTGATTATGCTAAAGTTGTGTGTCTATGCCGCAAATGAACAATCGAAGTTATATTTTCCAACTTTTTTTTTAAACTGACCGATTTCCGGAGCCCTCAAATAAACCCACAAGACCCACATTGCTCGAGCGATCCGAATCAATTTCCAATAACAAATATTAAATTTTCATACATTTCAAATAAAACCCTCTCCTATATAAAATATGAAGCTTATTGTATCCTGAAACAATATCAATTTAACAAGAAAAACTCTTTACGAATTAAAATATGCCAAATAACAAAATTTACGCAAGTGAGACAATTTATAACTGAAAAGATATCTAAGGGCAAATCGACAGCACTTGAGTTCGTAAAAGAGGAAATTCACAGAAAATTTCATGTTTCTGCTCGGAAGATCTTCAAAATTAAATTAGCATTTAGTGTATATCAGATCAAATTGGTTTCCCGTGGGTTCAATCGGGTTCATGTTTATTTATTAGACCCTAAAAGGATGCGGTAATAATATGCTGAGCTCAAAGAATTAGCATAACTAATTTGGTGCTTATGACAGTATAGTTAAATATTTAACTAAACTGTTTGGCTTTAACTTGGAAATGTATTGTCAAAATTGTAAACAAGTAAGTTTTAAGAAAAATAACTTTAACACCGCCATATTAAGTTTAGTTTGTACTATAAGTTCAAAGCATTATATGACTTTTTAAATAATAAATGTTCATTATAAAATCTACTAAATGTACACTAAAATAAAGTTAATATTGGTTTAAGTGAAAATTATATGAATTTAAATATCGAATATGCATACCATTATTATCTCAGCCAAAAAACGTCTACTGCTGGACTTAGGCTTCCCCCAAGAGCCAGTTTGAGATCTCCATAATCATTATTTTCCACCGGTTACGTAAAACAGAAAATTCGTAAGCAAGTTTTTCCCTTTGTAACTGTAAACGGCCAAGTCGATTTTGATGAAAGGCGGCAAACGTAACGGGAAACCCAAAGAACAGTGGGTATTTTTCATTCCGTTTGAAGGCGGACTCTGTAGCAAGCAATATTGAGTAATCTAATATTATTATTCAGTTATTCGAGCTGGGAGCTTGTCATAAACCTAATAATGCAATTTATCTATCAATGTTATGTCTAATATGGTTATACTCAGCCTGTTACTGTCCGTCTGCAAAGCAGAAGTCTCTTCTCATAATGAAAAGGCACGAGCATTCATCACCAAGTTTGCTTAAAGGCGATTTCAGGCTTTTACTCATTTACCAGCTGCACCCGCGACTTTGTCCGCGCGACAAAACGTTAACAAAATATAGGTTTTCCTTACATATTTTAATAAAACAAGATAAGTTACGTCTTATCACATCATCTATCTGCTAGTGAAATTCCCGTCGTAATCGGTCCAGCCGTTTCGGAGATTATCTCAAACAAGCAAACAGTTTTTTTTGTTATAACTTATAAACTTTCATATGCATTTAGTAAAAAACAGTTGTTTTGATATTACAAAGAGACACTTAAATTTTATTTATTTGTATAGAAGATAAGTTTAAATGTCCTCGCCTGATTTTTCTATACCGGTGTGAGTAATATCTAAGATACTTTTAAAAAGTAAATATGTATGAAACAAAAAGTCGCATCGTTACCTGGATTTGAACCCGCGAGACTCTAACAACTGGGTAATCACGACATTAATTTACCTAGTTATAATTACTAAAGTTTACGGAACATTATTAGTGTCTGGTATGCCTATCATAGGCAGGCGTTTTAGTTTTCCAGTAATATCAAGTTTCAATTTGTATCTGCCTGTAACAAATTTTAACAAATTTTCTGTTACATTTGAGTACCAAGTGGCTAAATTAAAATGGCCACACGGGCCGATTAAAGGTTAATCTACGCTTGACGAGGTCGGCGCGTGAATGGGTTACCAACCATTACATATCGAGACGCAAGGAGGGGCGTGCCGGTAGCACGGTAAGCCGTTGGTCCCGGCTGTCATTTGTAGATCTTTGACAGTCGTTAAGCGTTATCAGAAGCCCGAAAATCTCACAATTAGTCTAACTAAGTGGTATTTTGTTACCCAGTAACTAGTTTGTGAGGGGCAGATTGACAGTCGCTCCATGTAAGGGTCTACCTGGTTGGACTGGAAGCAGATCCCAACATAATTGGGAAAAGGTTAGGCAGATGATTTCAGTTGCAAAGTTTTAAAAACGCAAAGCTAAAAACACCATCGTACTTTGAACAGAGGCGAGCACATTAAGCTATATCAAACTGTCAAATTTTCCCATGAATTGAACATGATTCTTATTCTTATGTAATAAAGTTGAAAAAAATTCAAAGAAATTTGTCAGATTGGGGTAGCTTGATGTGCTGGCCTCTGTACATTGTGCCAGCAACACAAACATTACCTTATTACCTTATTTGACGACCGATGTGGCGCGGCGGGCGAAGCTCCGCCTGCGACGTAGGAGGTTGCAGGTTCGATTCCCGTCTTGGGACGAATGTTTGTACGATCTACAAAGATTTGTTCCGGGTGTTCTGTGTATTTGCTATGTATAATAAAAGAAATAAATCTATCAATGTAATGTTTTGTATTAAGGATATCAGTCATCTAGTACCCATAACACAATCTCTGCTTAGCTTGGGGCTAGATGATGCTGTGTGGATTGTCCAGCATAATATTTAATATTACGTACTCGTTTTTTTTATCGTATGTAGATAGCTACAAGCACTCCATTAACACCACGATAAATAACGCATTTTCCTTATGTGACTGTAACAAATTACACGAGGTTAGAAAGCATCATGTATATTGCTTTGCGGTCCACTAAGAAATAAGAATGGCCTCCCCATAGCGTCCCATGAGAATTACCGGGGCCTTCGTGAAATATACCTTACTAGAAACTCAATAGATCTGAGCTCCGACGTATTATTTGCTAAACCGTCCGCTACGCTAAACCACTGTAAAAGCTTACCTAGGTTTCTTTCTAGAGTATAATAACATAACATTACGCCTGCACTTCCTGAAGTATTAGGCAGACACTACATTTCGCTAGTTATGTTAAGTCCCGTATAGTTAGTGAGCCTATTGCCATTAACGGGACCCAAGACTTCTAGACTCTAGGCCTCTACACAGAAATTCCAGATAATTTTTCATCTGGAATTTCGTAGTACCCAATAAAAGATTCCCCGTCTTGGAAATCGAACCCAGCACCTCATACTCGTACTTAGCAGTAAAGTACTTTTAATGCTATGCAGTTAGTTGACAGAATTAATTTCACATAAAAATAAAAACTGAAAAATTATCTATAGTGGTGCCCTAAATAAAATAAACAGCAAGATACTGTACTGAACTGTTAAGTACTGCAGCAAATTAAAAGTCTTACTTTAGTGCTTATGACCAACGCACTAACTAAATAGTCAAAAAACCAATGAAAATTAATCTTACATGATATTTTAATTTTCTCTTTGTTTCATGCCATAAATTCAGATATTTAAAAAAAATAATCTTATAGACTCTGTTACGTAGTCGTCACCCTTCTATTTATTAAGGCTTATTCCCAAATGAGTTTTGATTAGTAAAACTAAATGCTCAATTGAATACTCCCATATATCACCTTAACGATTCATATAAAATTGTTTTACACTAAATTGTGTTAAACTATCATAAAACACTCTTAACAACGAACCCACTATCTTACAAAAATAATGTTTGCCATCAAGTTTCAACCTTACACTTGCAAAGCTTTACACAAACTTAATATCAGTACACACGAGCCACAAAAGCCCACATCCTGAACATTCACCTAAAACCTTCGTCACCGAACTATGACAGTACACACCACAGAATCTCACAGACATGTCGATAACACGTTCTCATTTTAAAGTTAGTTAGGAAAGATGGCGGCCACGTCTATCAGCTGTCGCGTCATAAAAGCTTTATAATAATCTAGAGCAGTAAGGTGTAAGGTATAATACATATTTATCAGACCAGGCGGTTTGCGACACTGACAAGTGCTTCCGTGAGTGCCAACCGTTATGCCTAACAATGGCCCTCTACCCTACATCTGTACTCGCACTATCTACTAGTCTCTTTCTCTATGATTTCTATAGGGTTCCGTTCCGTTATCGATGTTCCGTATCTTCTTGACGTTTGACGAATCAATGAATGTTAGTTTATCTAACTATTTGGGTTTTGTACACACTATTTTGATTTATCAGGGTCCATCATATTGTTGTTTCACGAATTTGAGTATAAACCGAAATCCTATTGTGTTCAATTGGATATTAGTGATTGCAATTGTATAGTTTCAAAAATAATATTTTGTAGTTTTGAAATTAGTGTAACATATACTTAACATCACGCCTTCATTCCCAGAAGAGTTAGGCAGTATCTATAGTACCACCACATTCCGCAAGTTTAAGTGTAATATTGGGCGAGCTTATTTCGTAGGGCCCAATCAGGTACCAATCTATACTACGGGCTGCTACTGAGAAATTTCTAATGGAAAAACCTAATAATGTTTTTTCCCGACTCAGGAATCGAACCCAAGAAAGAACTCATGCTGACCAGGAGCGCTCGACAACAAGGCAAGTTGTAGATACAAATCCGAAAATAATATCCACAAAAGAAAATATAGGATTCTGATAAAATAATTCTCTTTTATATTATAAACAAACTTCAAAGTAAGCAAAAAACAGCGGCTATTCAAACATTTAACTTTCCACTAAAAAAGCAACAGTAGCCTGTTAGTAATTTTCGTGAAACGATATAATTTTTGCACCGAAATTATTTTGACGCGTTTCAGGAAAGGGGTTAATTTTCCACCAGACATTTTAAATTTACTGAAGCATTGTCGAATCTTAATAATAGAGCGTGACAAATAATTTGGAAGCTGACAACGACAAACTTTTCTCATTGCAGCAAAGGAACAAGTTCATAATTATCTGTTAGCCTCAATGAACTACTGCGCAATTTTAATTGAAACAAAACAACACCGAAATATGAGACGCGCTTGACCCGCCATTGAGAAGTTAAATTAGTGCTGTGTTGCAGAGTTCACTGGAACATTTTTATCTTTGCTTTGTTCTATGATAACGACAATCGGCGCCGCCGCTTTCCGATTCAATAAATCGGAATCAAAGTTTGCACAGTCGCGTCAAATATTCGAATAAAATGAAATTGAATTGTAAATACAGTTCGTTCCAGGATCGTTCATAAATTATGTTAGTTGTTCCCCAGTGCTGCGGAAACTTAAATTACTTTTGCGTATGTATTTTTATTGACCTGAAAGTAAAGTAAGATTGGTTTCGAAAGGCTGAGTTTCTATAGTGGAGCTCCTTAAGTTCTGAGTCGAGGTACACGATTAATGATAAATGCAGGCAATGACTGGATGGGTCCACTCATATCTGTGATCTTTCCTCAATAGACTATCTCACACACTAGACTGCATGGTCCTCTTAATGTATGATCGATCTGACCAAGATTATGTCTGGATCTAAAGAGACGATGATCTTTAAATTTGTTCGGTATGCCTACAACCTATTGACCTCTAAACCCTGTTGACAGAAGTAAATAAAACAAATATAAAGTAAGTAAATATTTAAATATTAATATTATAATTCTTAATTTATATTATAATATTTATATTATAATTGATTAATTATCAGAATAAAGAGTTGTTTGCCTCAGAGTGTCAATTATTTTTGCCCGACTACTGAGACGGGTCGTTGTTTTTCCCGCGTATCTATTTATGATTATAATATTTTTGATACTTCGCATCATCGAAACGGCTTAGCAGATTTCTACAATATATATATAGTTGGAATTTGCTTAGCAACGACAGTGTCAGAGATCAGATTACGCCAAAAAAAAAATGGCATGTTTTGAATACCATAATAATTATAATTCAATTATTTATTCAAGTAACATAACATACTATTACGAGTAGTAACAATTTTACTTAAAGCCTATGTTCATTTTGTATGAGTCGATCGATTTTGGTGTACCTATAGTAGTTTTTTTTTGGCATATTGGTGTGTTAGCTAACATGTGGCAAATTATTTAATTTAGTGATTTATAAAGATGATTGATATAATTATTATTATTTTTGACATATGTTGTATAGATTCAAGTTCTTCATACCTATCAGACAAACATGTTGCTGTTTAGTTTGTTTCCGCAACTTCTTCTTCCCAGAAAAAAAACTAGGAAGTGGTGAAGGGTGGACGTTTTGGGGGACTCTCTTTTGTAAACGTTTCGACATTCAAAAAGTGCTGAATCGCAGCCTAATTTGAATTAATAAAATAAATAATAAATAAATATTGCTGGACAATCCACACAGCATCATCTAGCCCCAAGCTAAGCAGAGCTTGTGTTATGTGTACTAGATGACTGATATACTTAATACAATACATTACATAGATAGATATTTTTATTATATAGCAAATACCCAGAACACCCGGAACAAATATTTTTAGATCGTACAAACATTTTTCGCAAGGCGGGATTCGAACCCGCAACCTCTTGCGTCACAGGCGGACCTTCGCCCGCTGCGCCACATCGGTCGTCAAATATATTGGATATAATGAATTTTGATTTCATTATTTAAGAAGATTTTCTTAAAGTTAACAAATGAAAAACTGACTGCCTCATTGATCTGGTGATTGCAAGTATTATTGCTAGGCGCGAGGTCCTGGATTCGGACAGTGTTATTAGGTTTTTACATCTGGAATATTTCAGTAAAAGCCCGGAGCCTGGATTTGTGCCTGATTGACAATAGGCTAGCTTAATAATAAATGGACTTAAACATGCGAACTTGACTGCCTAAGTCTTCAGGGAAAATAGGCGTGATGTTTTATTTTTACAAATGAAAATTTTATTACGATACCAAAATTAAAACGAAACATACCCCACGTTACTAACAAACATACACCAAATGTTTCAATTAAAACATGTCCAGAACAGCATCGTAAGTTAACTTATTACAAAACTGTCGTAGTAACCTAAATTCTATCGAACAGGTTCAATTAAAAAGTGCCGATACTAATTAAAGCACAGTTTGGCCTGGTCGATGTCACAAAGTTACCTGGCCGGTCGAACGGCTGACTCTGTCAAACCGAAAATTAGTTTCCAAATTCTGATGAAAACTTTAATTGATTCCTCAAAGCCAATATGTGGGAGTGCTCGTTCAATCGAAAATTCTATGAGACCGCTCGACAGGCATGTTCGAGTGTAACTTTTGTAATGATTATTTGACATGTAAAGTCAATAGATTGATGACCCATTTAGCAACTGAGTACTTAGGTTGGTGAAGTTTTGGTACGTGATGCTTCTTATGTGTGGCACTGAAATGTCTTATAAGGTTTAATTATAATATACTTACTGTGCCGCGCGGTGTTACCCGCAGTTAAATAGACAAAATGAGCCGCTTCGACATTCCCACGTTAATAAAAAATGAATGAAAAAGTGAAAACTTTTTGAGTGTTGTTTTTGAGTTTATCAAAACTTAAGCATCGCCATTCAACGTGGCAATGCTGCCAGCCTACTGGGCACTTTTCCCGTTGGCAGTGATGCAGACGAATTTTTCGATATTCTGTGATTATTTATTTTATTTCATTTCTTCATGTATTAATAGTTGTATCGTTTTAGAGAAATTAAATTAAATTACTCGTACGTAAAACAACTTAATCATTTAATAAAACTATCACTTATAGAAAGCTACATTATCAACGAGTATCATAGGTTTAAAAATTCAAAACTACGCTTTAAAGGGCGTGGGAGGGATGTTAAAGTTCGAAGTACGAAATCCACGCGAAGAACTCTCGGGCGAATTGCTATATTAAATAAATACATAAATTAACTCGCAAAATATTAAAAATATAAACAAGACATGTACGGTGACGTTATACAGATCAAACGGTTTAAAGATATGATTCGAGTTTGGAGACATCCTTTATACGTTCTGGGTCAGTGTGGGGTATTCTATATAAAATGTATGGGTGTGGGGATGCATGTACCTGCCGTCGCGTTTTATCCTTCTGGATTAAGCTGTAGGCATCCGAAGCGGCATGCAATGCATATAAATTTGATACTAGTAGGTAGGTACCTATGTGATGGATTAAGTTTTAAGCTTCGTATGCAATATTACTTTTTTTCTAATTATTTACTGAGAAATTCCATATGGAAAAACACAATAAACACTTTAGTACACACAGTAGATAATATCAACCTGGAGTCTGGACTTAAGCATAACTGGCGAAATGTTGGTGTACCATGGTTTGCCTCTGCCTTACGCTTCGGGTATTACAAGCGTGATGTTAAGTTTAAGTTAATTATTTATTTTTTATGCGGTCGCATAACTAACTTTGTTTGTAAGGGTTTTTGCTGATTACAAAAAATATCTGTGCCAGTTAGGGGCTTCAGTGGTTTTTTCTGTAATCTATGTATAATCATAAAAATCAAAATTTTTATTCATCAACTTAAGTAAATTACATTGTTAAGTATCGTCACCTTTTAAGAAAACTTTAGCTTGTATTAGGTGTAATGGGTAATATTTACATAAACCTCCATCAATTACATTAATTTCAGATTTTTCTCATAGCAAACTAAGAAAATCGGCGTAGGAGGGGTAGATGGGAAGGTTAAATAGTTTTATACGTACATTATACAACATTGGCATAGGCACGTCTTAAATAGAGCAGCACAAATAAAAAAGCTATTTTGTATGTGCAAAATGACGCCCCATCGTAACATATTATGTCACCCCATGTGACGTAGTAGTTCTCCTTCAGATAAAAGCAGGTAATTCACGTAAACACAGCTATAACTACACAACATCAGAAGGGGACACCGACATAGCTCAAAGAATTAGCAAGTTGAAGTGGCAGTGGGCTGGCCATATCTCGCGAAGAACCGACAACCGCTGGGGTAAACGTGTTCTTGAGTGGAGACCGCGACTCGGCAAACGTAGTGTAGGACGCCCTCTGACCAGGTGGGATGACGATCTGCGAAAGACTGCAGGCAGATGCTGGATGCGGCAAGCTGAAGACAGGGCGCTATGGCGCTCATTAGGAGAGGGCTATGTCCAGCAGTGGACTAGTATAGCCTGATGATGATCAGAAGGGGCACGCCACACGAGTGAGGTCGCGTTATTGTTCGGTGAGCTATTCTTCTTGGCGTCTAGTCTCGAAATCTGATTAATAGCAGCAATATTTGGCGCCTGTACGAGTATGAACCAACAGAATTATTTTACGGCCCACATGTAGTTTGTGTCAGTAGTTATACGTATAGAATACTTACGAGAAGTTGTTGTTTTATTGCAGCGTAGGTATATGAAAACTTTTTGTAGGCTTATTACACATTCAGTAACATTGGGAATTGAAAAATATTGAAGTGTACAGTTTATCCACTGCTTTTGACTGTAATTTGTGTTTAAAAACTAAACCACATGATAACCGGAGAAAATACATAAATACATACAAACATACACTCACTCCTTTTCCCCATGAAGTCAGGTATTAACTACAGAACGCCGGCTACGATCCTTATAATTATACTCCTTACAAATTTAAAACTATTTGTAAACGAGTAAACGTCAAAGATCCAAGGGACCCTTAACTTGATACGTCAAGAGATTATACTCCTACAAATAGTGTGTTTAGAGGGCTTAACAGTTCAAGTAGGTAGTTGGGAACTTATTCACTTATAACTTAACCTCCTTATTAATAAACGTGGAGCAAAGTTACAACTTGTTTAACCTTCAGATTTACATACATACATACATTTTCTCACGCCTTATTCTCATGGGGTTAGGCAGAAACTACGGAACGCGATCTACTACGATCCTTACATATTGCTTTTGGTTTTTTTACGTTCATACATCTTGTCATACACGCGATATATTGTTGTACAGAGGCCAGCACATCAAGCTAATATATATGTAATTTCTTTGATAGTTTTTGAACTTTTCTTAAAATAATAAGTTTCATATTCAATTGTGAGAATTTGACAGTCTAGGGTAGCTTGTGTCGTGCTGGCGTCTGTTTTCACATTGGCATAACTTTGCACCGCTTTTATTAATAAGGAAGATAACCTTTATGGCATATTTCAGTACTGAAAACATTTTTAACAATAAACAAAAACACGTATTTAAAATAATAAAATCTAAATCCACGTATAATTTTACCGCATTTATTTTCCCTCGCTTCAAAACAAAAGAAAAACCAAAATGGCCACGCTTAGCTAAAAGTATCTTCATAACTCTAAACCGTCTGTATAATAACGTGCATATTTTTAAACTTCCTAAGATACCCGGAGAATGTTATCTTTCAATCTGAAAATTTGTGGGTAATTTTATAAAGGAGATAAGCCCGTATTTTGAACATTGTTTATTTTGCGGTACCTACCCAACCTATATAACTTAACAATGATAGATTATTCATCAATTTGCATTGTTAATTTTCACAGTATAATTGCTTGATCAATAACATTAATGTTTTAATAGAAATCCGTAAATGATCATAATATTGAGAAACTGAATCGATTTGCATGACGTATTAGTATCATTATGTGCCATTATCTCTCTTTAGGGTTATCGACTTGTTTAGAGTAGTTATAAGAAAAACCCAGTAACACTTTGCTTGACCTGGGAATCGCACCCACGATTTCATGCTCAGCAGTACCACTTACAACCATTAGACCAACGCAGCGGATGAAAAATATCCGTAAAAAGCCACCTCTTTATAGCATTACTTTAGATATACCTATAGATAAGATATGCGTGTATGACCGAAGCAAAATGAATATTTAAGAATCTTAGCAGGTGGCGTTCTATAGTTTCTGCCTACCGCCACGGAAAATAGGCGTGAGTATACGTATGTATATTGAGATTTTTAGTCGCAAGTTTAATTAATTTTACAACATATTGTCGGTCGACCAACTATTATTAAGCCTCGCTTTAAATAGAAACCAAAGATGAAATTCACGTTTAGGAAACCAAGATTTCATGTTCTCCTTATGCTCGTCCATTTAGCACTATCCTGGCCTACCTATACATATGTAAGTTAGCTACCAACACGTTGGTCTTAGATTTTCACACCAAAATGGATTGAAGCTCGCACACACCTTACTTTATACACGTAATCCTACAATCCTCCTGGGATAACAAATCATTTCGCGAATAGGAAACCATCAGTATGATACCTACCTGTCTTTAGTTTTACGCAGTACCGGTTTATTTATTTATTTATTTGGGACAAACAAACAGTAACACATTATATCTGCGCAAATAATGTAAACAAAGATATTATATAAATGTGAAACTCACACCGTTATCCACAGCATATTGATACCATATGAGTTCAATCCATGATTCTGTACCCGGAAGCGTTGGAATTTTACTTCGCCTTTTTTCTAATTTTAAAGATTTCTCTGGAGGTGTTTGTTAGTTCTTAAAAAAAAACAGTGAAAAACACATATTTTTTATGTAACCCACTGAGATTTTTAATTCAAAAGATAATTATTTACGTCTCTTACTAATTACAGACTGTACTTAGAATTTTTACAGTTTAAATAAAAAATAAAAAAACATGAGAAAAATACGTAGAAATTGGGAAATAAATACGAAAAATTTCAACGCTAGGGGATTCGGAATCATGCACTGAGTTCATGGTATCAGTTTGTTCACCAATGTCTATTCCATCCTGTGTTGAGATGTGTAGCAGGAGCTGTAAGGTTTGATGAAAGCAAGAAGATGGATGAGAGGTAAATAAAAACCGATGTGTGAGGTTGACGAGAAAGAACGCATGTAATCGCTAGCTTTTACGGTGACGTAGTGGTTAGTTTCCTTTTTTGACAAGAAAAAGCGAGCTGCCAGTTCTTGAGAGTTAGTTAACAAGGAGTTCAGAATAACATGTAGACCTTAAACTCTTTCATGGTCATTTTATCTTACGTGGCTTCATTCATTGCGTTCATGCGTTCATGGCGTTATTATTTTTGATATATATAAATGATCTGCCAAAAATAATACGACACAAAATGATCCTATTTGCCGATGATAGCACAGCTGTTATTAAATGCAATAATGTGACAACCTATCAAAATGACATTAATGAATCCCTACTCAATATTATCCGTTGGATGAATACTAATAATCTTGTAATTAATTTAAATAAAACTAAGGTGATGCACTTTCATCAGCGGCAACCACATCCAAATATTCATGTAAATTATAATAACGACAAAATAGAAGAAGTTGATAATGCTAAGTTTTTAGGTGTTACCATCGACAGTAAGCATACTTGGAAACCCATGATAGAAGAACTTTGTAAACGCCTGAGTAAATCTGCTTATGCACTCTTTCAATTATCAAAAAAGGTGAATAAAGATACGTTACTGGTAGCATACCACGGACTTGTAGCTTCTGTTTTGCGATATGGCGTAATTTTTTGGGGGCAGTCGACTGACCGTGTGCTTATATTTAAGATGCAAAAAAGATGTGTCAGAGCAATGTGTAATTTAAAAACAACGGATAGCTGTAGACCCTATTTTAAGTCTTTAAAAATACTTACCCTTCCAGCATTATACATATTGGAAACTGCGTTGTTTGTGAAAAGAAACACGGAATTATTTGAAAAAATATCTTCTTCTAAAAAAACTCCATTGCGTACCCAATACGTAAATAAACTATGTCATCTAAAATGTAAGACCGCATTGATGCGGAAAAGTTTTTTTGGTATGGCACCTAAACTGTTTAATAAAATTCCTGATGACATAAAAAACATGACATTAAATAAGTTTAAAAAAGCTCTTATCAAATTATTAATTGACAAATGTTATTATAATGTAGACGAATTTTTGAACGACCAATTATTAAAATAATGCATTTTGTACCTTTTGATAAGAAGTAAATACCATGACTATTTATTAATTTTATTGTATTTGATTATTTTTTATTTTTATTTTTTTTTAATGACATAGTGTAATGACACCTAATGGGTCACTTATAAATTTGTATGTCTTAATTATGACAAAACATAGCGCACCACCTATTTATGTAACACCTATGTAATACCTATGTTTCACAAATAAACTGATTGATTGATTGATTGATTGATTGATTCATACCAACTGCTGCAAATACTATATTTAAGGGAGAATCTTGAAAGCTATTTTAAAAACTGATGTCCTTATTTATATTAAACTAACTAGTGCCCCGCGGTTACACCCACTTTTAAGGGTCGTATACCTTCCTCGCGAATTGGGTTATCAATTACAAAAATATTTTTTCAAATCCGACTGTTAGTTTTATAGATTATTTTAAACAAACAAACACTTCACCTTTGTTATCTAAATACCTTTAAACGAGCAATTCTTGTATACTCGTATATGTATGTATATATATAATCTGAAACTCGATAACGGCTCCAACGATTTTCATGAAATTTAGTAGGTATGCAGCGGGTTTCGGGGGCGATAAATCGATCTAGCTAGGTTTCATTTTTAGAAAACATTGTTTTATCCGAAAAAAGTTCGGTTATGCAGGTAACATTTATTTTAATAAATAAATATTGCTTGTCCCAGAATTTTCAACTGCCTCGTCCGGAATTATACTAAGGCACGGAGAAAGATCGCATGTCCCGTGACCCTCACATTTTGCTCGATAGACAATTCGACACTATAGGCCACAATCCTACATAAGGCCTGCAACATTAGTTGGCCGGGATTACCAATGTTTGCGTATTGGTCTGCGGCAGCCATTGAAAACGATTCGACATGGTAAGAGGGTATCTATTTATTTAGCAGCCTCCCGGGATGAACAGAGTTGCGGCCAACGATAGCTTATTTGGCAATTTGCATCATTAATGTGGAACGCTTAATTGATTTAATATGTTAATGTTGCGATCAAATTTTGTTGGCTGTTAACATCTATTATTTTGTGTAGTGATTTCAAAATGGAGTGTAAAATAAAGGACGTGTCATTTGAGACTATGGCGATTAGTTTCGGCCTGAAATTTACCTCTAAAATAAACGTTCTGCGGAATGTTCCCAAAATCGTCATACCTGGCAGAACCGATGTACTAGGGACACGAATAGTAGACCCTTATCCCATCCTAAATCAATATCATCATCATCAACGGATGTTACTGCCTCGTTGGTCTAGTAGTTGCAAGGGCTACTGCTAAGCAAGAGGTCCTGGGTTCGATTTCCAGGTCGGGCAAAGTTTGTTGGGTTTTCGGATTTGATATCAGTAGCAGCCTATAGTATGTCATGTACGGTTGTGACCGGTTGATGGCAATAGGCTTGTTCCTATTTTTATGGTTCTAAAAAATATCTGTTGAAATGTGGGTGTGGTCCAGGACAACCCTGCGTAAACCTTTAGGGAAAAAAACGTGATGTTATGTTTTTGTTCAAAATAAGCACCCCAGGAGTGCAAAATGTTTTAAAATCGAAAAACCGTACCGTCCCCATCTAATTGGCCAGTGTCATCGCTGCCAATTGTACGGCCACTCTCAGCGAAACTGCTTCGCCAGGCCCAGATGCGTCAAGTGTCTGGGCGACCACGCCACGGGCAAATGCGACCGACCCAAGGACCGCACTAAGTGCATTGAACCACCGAGTTGTGTTCTGTGCGGACAGTCCGGTCATACCGCGAACTTCCGAGGGTGCCCGCGAGCCCCAAAGTCGTCTTCCCAAAGGTTGATGAGACGTGCAAACGCTCGTCAACAAAGGGAATGCCCCTCTACTAGGGCGCCACCCCCGCCATCGTCTGCGCTCCCTGAGCGCCTTAGCCCACAGAGGTCATCTCCGTGGAACAAGCTGAACCACCAGAAGGCCTTCCCGGCCCTGGCGGCTAAACGCAGCCACCCACCGGCGCTGATGGATTCACCCATCCCGGCGCCGACCCCAGCCCCTGCAGTCCAGGCTACCCTGACCGCAGAGGCTGAGGTTTCCGCCTTCCGTACTCAGCCTACGGAGGCTCTTTACGACGACAAAATCCGTACACAGCGCAATATGAACGTCATATTGCCAGTGTACTTAATCTTCTGCAACCGCGAAGCCGATCGTCTAGCCGATCGCTTAGAGGCTACCACAGACCCTAGGAAGCGCATCGAAGCGCTCATGGAGGCCCCCTCGGTGCTCCGTGACCTAGAAGCCCACTTTAATAACCGCAATGGATAGGTACGTTAACGCCAGAACCTTGAAACCGCGATCCCTAAAGTTAGGATACGTCAATATAAATGGCTTACTCCAGCAACGGGCTGAGTTTGCCAACTTCCTCCGCGATCACCAACCGGACGTCCTCCTCGTACAGGAGACGTTCCTCAAACCGCACAACCGCGACCCCAAAATTGCAAACTACCGTATGGTGCGCAATGATAGATCCCGCTGCCACAAGGGCGGTACAATGATTTATTATAAAAACTCATTGCACTGTGTCCCTTTAACTTCTCCTCCCCCGACCTCGCTCCTTGAGTACTCTATCTGTCGGCTCGGCATGACTGGCCATCAGCCAATTACTATTGTATCCGCGTACTGCCCTCCCGCTCGTGGGAGGGACGACATCCCAGCTTTATCCCACGATATCTCGGTTCTTCTCGGCTTGAGTGACTCCGTTATCATAGCGGGCGATCTCAACGCCAAGCACCCCGCGTGGAATAGTAATGTAACCAACGCCAGAGGGAGGGCTGTCCTCAATCTGGGCGCCTCCCTTAACTATGACGTCATCGCCCCGATGACTCATACCCATTTCCCCCACGATCCTGACCATAGACCTGACATACTGGACATAGCGCTCCTAAAGAATGTAAACCTTCGTTTACAATCGATAGAGGCGCTCCACGAGCTTAACTCCGACCATCGTCCGGTGATGATGACGCTAGTTCCCCGTACGGGTCCGCTTGACCCTGACCAGCCACCCCCGACTCAATTAGTTACCGACTGGAGGAAGGTAAGCGAAAAGCTGAAATCCTCCTCGTCGCCTCTACTCGACTCCATCCCCGATCTAATCACCTCAGTCGCTGACACCACGGGCGCAGTCGACTCGTTTACGGAGCACGTACAGACAGTCCTGAACGACTGTTCAAGGCGGGTTCCGGCGCTGAATGCCCAGCGCTGGAACCTACCGGACGATGTACGGGCTCTGATAACCGAGAAGAACGCGTCCGTCCGTGCCTATAGCGCTTTTCCCTGCTCTGCGAACAAAGCCCACATGCGAATGCTACAGCGTACTGTCAGCAAACGTGTGGCGGAGCATAGGTCGGAGAGCTGGGACAAGATGATCAGTGAGCTAGAGCCCAACCACCATGCCTTCTGGAACCTCCAGAGGAAACTCCGGTCCACCGTAGAGGCTACCATGCCTCCCCTCACTCGTCCAGATAAGAGCGTCGCGTTCGACGACTCGGAAAAATCCGAATGCCTAGCCGAAAGCTTAGAGACTCAATGCTCGCTTAGCTCCCAGCCGTTCGACCAAGCTCACCTCTTAAAGGTAGACGCCGAAGTCGAACGTAGGTCCTCGCTCCCTCCCGTCGACAACCCTGATGATCCTCTGCCTCCCGTCACTCCAGACGAAGTGCAAGACATCATTAAAGGGCTCAAACCGCGCAAAGCCCCCGGTAAGGACGGTATCACCAATAGGGTGTTTCAAATCCTCCCCGCGCAACTCGTTATGCTCATGACCGCCATCTTCAATGGCGCTCTGAGCAACAATATCTTTCCTCAATCGTGGAAAGAAGCCGTGGTTATTGGCATCCCCAAGCCTGGCAAGCCCAAGTCTGAGCCCACGAGCTACCGACCTATCAGTCTGCTCAATGTTTTCGGCAAAATCTACGAGAAGCTTATTTATAAGCGACTCAAGGACTATGTCGAGGCAAAGAGCCTGATACCGAACGAACAGTTCGGGTTCCGGCCGGGACACTCGTGTGTTCAACAGGTGCACCGCGTAGTCGAACACGTCAGCGCGGGCTTTCAGAGAGGCGCGCTCACCGGCGCCCTCTTCTTCGACATTGCGAAAGCCTTCGACAAGGTCTGGCACAACGGGTTGTTATACAAGCTATACCAACTCGATGTGCCGGATCGTCTCGTGCTCATCTTGCGAGATTTTCTGTCGAATCGTACGTTTAGATATCGCGTAGACGGTACGCTATCGTCACCTCACCCTATCCGCGCGGGCGTCCCTCAAGGATCCGTGCTGTCTCCTCTCTTGTTCTCGCTGTTCACTAGCGACGTCCCTAGGGGTAGAAAGGCCCAGTTGGCGCTTTTCGCCGACGACACGGCCATCTACTATACCGGTCACAACCCTACCACCATAGCTCGCACTCTCCAAACTTCCGCAAACGTCTTAGGCGCTTGGTTCCGGAAATGGAGAGTCGAGGTCAATCCCGACAAAAGTCAAGCGGTTCTCTTTAGGAAACCCGGACGCCGCAATGTCCCCACGCCTAGTCCGTTAGCCATGTACGGCAAGCCTATCCCTTGGGATAAGCGAGCCAAATACTTAGGTGTGATACTCGATCACAGACTTTCGTTCGCCGAACACATAAAGGCGGCGCGTTCGCGCGCCGTCTTCGCGTCCGGCAGGCTTTATTGTATGACCAACGAGAAAAGCAAGTTGTCACTCAGGTGCAAATTGCGGCTCTTCGTCTCGGTCATCCGACCAATCATGACATACGCTTGCGCAGTGTTCGCTCACGCCAAGCCGTATCATATTCATAGGCTTCAGACCGTCCAGAACCGATTCCTGCGCAGAGTCACGGGAGCCCCCTTCTACGTCCGAAATGAGACTCTCCATGTAGATCTCAAAATACCCACGGTGAAACAGTTCATGAAGCGACTCACCCAGCGCTTCATGGACTGTTCTACCGCTCATCCTAACCCCTTAGTGTCATCGGCCGCCCGATACACTCCCTCGCGAATAAGTACAGTTCGAAGACCAAGACATACACTCACAGAGCCAGATGATCCTATCACTCTCCTCCAGGAGAGCGATAAGGCCACCAGCACTGTTCGCATACAAAAACGGACATTCCGTCCTCGCCGCCGAGGCCCGTCGCGACGACCCCGTCGATGCCCCCCTCCCGACCCTTTGCTAGAGCCAGCCCGCGAAGCTGAGCCGATTAATGTTTAAAATGTCCCTAAATAATGGAACAATCAGATCCAGCCTGTCCCTTGCTGTCCTCTTCAGCGACGTCCTAAGCCGAGGTTCGTACCCCGCAGGGGGTGCCCTTAGCGATAGTCGCTTAGCTTATAAGTTTTTATGCCTGGCTGGAGGCCTTAATTTTAATTAAGCCCCCCACAGGAAAGTTCGGTTGAGCAGTAAATATCCCTAAAGGATAAACTGCGAGATGCCCATTCCAAAAAAAAAAAAAAAAAAAAAAAAAAAAAAAAAAAAAAAAAAAGTGCAAAATGTTTCTATGTCCGGTAAACCTGAACCCGGCTCTGACCTCAGTCAATAATGGAATTTTTAAACTTCTTGGGTCCACACAATGGCCCAGCATTTTGATCGTCAAAACGCTTTGACCGATTAGAATTGAAATAGCTCTAGCATTTTGCGTGAGAGTTTAGTTGCTGAAAAAACATTTCACGTGCGACCCGATGTTAACCAACGTGGCTGACGTGTCAGGCCACTAAATTCACCAGCTGACCTACATGTCAGTTCCTGTACCTCAGTGTATGACGTCACTGGCTTATCTCAGCTGTTAACACGGCCGGCTGACACGTTGCCGGAGCAAATTCTACTTAGCTTTTAATCAGTTACTTAGTTGGGTGTTGAATATGTATGAATGTTCCAAGAAGGTGGAGGTGTAAATTTTGTTATATCCATGTCATGGGCTTGTCAACATTATAATAACGGAAAACTAGACTAAGTTAAACAGGTTTCGTGATTAAGCATCTAAGTTAAACTAAATGGGACGTAAACTGCATAGTGCAAAATTTTGTCGATTTTGCTAAATATATTAATAGACCATCTACCCACTCTCTTATCCAATAAATAAAACCACTTGTAAAATATCCAGGCCGGCCATAGAAGGCATACAGAAAAAACGAAAATTTAAAATACTTGAATTGGGCTGTTCGCTGAGTCTCACCTACGAAATGCATGAAAAGTCAATATTGAGGAACGACCAGCATTCACAAAAAAGGGAACGCAATTTCATTCACGATTAACTTCAAGGTACTAGGACTTCATAAATGCTTGGAGCACTTCGAATTCTTACGAGGGAGCAGCACGTTGTTGTCTGCGAACGGCTCGTCAGTTTGCGCGCCAATGTTAATTGTAGCCTGGAAGCCTGGTATTGTAATACTGTAGAATTTAAACAAAGCTGCTTTTATTTCTTCTAAGGATTTTTAATACAGTTTAATATACCACTTTAGGATGAATAGCCTTAAATTACAAATCTTGCATGATTTTGAAACAGATGGTTTTACTCCAGTTCTTATCTAAAATGTTGTGTAGGTTATTTTTACTAACAGAAGACTACATAACATGTTTCCATTTGTTATTTTTTCTCTTATTTTTAGTCAACTTACTTTTAGATCAGCACTCAAAGGCCACAGTGTTAAAACTTAAGCCAGATATGCTGAGATGGAAACTATAAGCTGCAAGCTTTCTTAAATATTTGCACAAGAAGGCTTTCCTCTGGCTCTTGCAGAGAATTTTTCTGTTTGGTACAAAAGTTGAGATAGAATTAGCATTTATTGTCTATAGATAGGATTAAACAGCTCTGCAAGTTGCATTTTTATAAAGAAAATTGCAAACACAGGAACAAAGTTTCACACTCGATGCTCTCGGTTTTAGTTATGTTAAAGCAATGTTAGTAGTGGGTATGTAAAAACAAATCAATTTGAAAAAAGGTTTTAGTGGCTCACCAGTAATTCCACAAACACAGAATGAATACTGCCTCTGTCAGAAAAATTTGATTGGTAGTGGAATCCCACCAATATTCAATGTTTGACCAATCAAAACAAAGTGTAGTCGTGATTATTTCAAGAAGACTTATCAACACAGAGGGTTTTAAAGTTTCCCCTCTAGTTAGATATAAAACGTATTAAATCTCCCACTGAACTAACAGAATCCAAAAAGCCAAACAAAATGTCTGCAAAAAATAACCCTTTGAATACAGCGTCACTTTTCCGAGGGGGAGCGAATGACGAAATTTGATTCGACAGGCATTTCTGTCGACTAATAAAAGGGGATATTCCGTTTGATCCGGTTTCAAACAATATAGATTAGCACTTCACAACAAACTACAGAAACCTAAAAGGTATTATTACCATTATAAAATAGATACAACGTTTCGCGACCAGCTTAGATGGCTAAGATGAAATTACTTGACTTTAGTAAACCAATAGAGCTTACGTCGGAACCAATTTATTTAGAACTGTTATCTAGATTAAAAACCTTTTTGATCTTGTTTATATTGAGAGCAAAAGTGTTATTAAAATTCAATTGTTGAGAGAACAGGATAGTTATTTATGTAAATACTCGTAGATCTTTTTAGACACTTTTTTCCTAATCGCATTTCTTAGCTGACTGATCTCTGACAAGATAACCCAAACATTGCATTAAAATATTGTAAATATATAAGTTCAGATTATGTAACATTATTTATGAGTAAATATCATTAAGTTCTGATTAAATTCCATAATCATTATGATCGTTTGAACACAGCGGGTGGCAATCGTCTGTGTCTGTCGGCACTTTCTCTGCTTTTTGATGCTTGACGAAAACTCAATAAGATGGTACTTGCGCTACTGTTGAACCTCATTTAATAGGGTTACAACTTTACATCCCCTACATTTATTATGAAAATACGTGACAGTTCATATTTATTTTTAACATTGGAATTTTTTCAAGACGAAGTGCTTATGATTAAAGAAATGTTATAATGAGAAAAAAATCATTTAGTCTGATAAAAATATCTGCTGCTTTGTTATTCACAGCTGAATTTTTTCGTGATTTTAGTGTTGCCAAGGTTCCATTCCATACACATACCTATGTAGTTACACGTAGGTACACCCCCCAAAGATGTGAATTTAAAGTCGCCCAGTAAATATCAAACTTTTATGATTCGATCAATTACTTTATAATTCGATCTCTTTTCTTGTCTTTAATGCACGTCCCCCTTGTCTTTGGGTTGAGTTACACGACCAAAAAAGTAAATTAACATGAAAAATTGTAACAGAATGTTCCGTTAAGTTGATCCCCTTAATTTGCACGGAAGTGTACGAACATAAGAAGATAAAAGGTTCTGTGTAACTGATCCTTTAATACTTGTCAATAACAAACAAATTTTAATGTTTATCGTACAGCACGCACGACTCTCGAGCTTGTAAATAATGGTTCATTTACAGAAAAAGTGTAAATGTATTTCGATGTGTTCGACACTGTAAAAGCTTTTAGCTTAAATTCCGTATATATCCACATTTCGCATTTCTTCTTATCAAGAAACCACAATGCAATCACGCGACGTTTCCGATTGTATAAATATTTTTATTTGGGTTACATCTGCTCTTTCTCATAGCCTAGTCTCATCGTTTTATCCGATATTCTATCTTTATTACTTTTTATAACAATATCCATGTCGGCTGTATTTTGAATCATATTTGAAGTTTTGTTTTAGGAAAGATAAATAAGATATTTGGATGTCACATGCAGCTTTGTCGCTCTCATAGAATATAACATAATGAGTTGTAGTTTAGTTAGATAAAAGAAGTAATAAGATAGTGTTTGCTATGTGGCTTGAATTTAAAAGTCACTGAATAGTAATTTTGTAAAAATGGCCTTAAATTTTCAAGTTTCTAGATTAGACCGGTAATGCTTCTCGTAAGAAAGCCCGCACGTCAGTTATAGGTAATTACACCATTATAAGGCCTCTTATTTTTTTTGTAATGGATGGGCACCCACCCAAAGACTACATGGTTGGCGCAGTGGCTGAGCGATCCACTGCCGCGTCGCGTGTCGTGGATTCGATTCCCACAAGGAAAAAATATTTATATGACCTATAGATAGTTGTTCCGGGTCTGGATGTTTGTGTGTGTGACTTTAAATGTTTGTAAATGCAGCCACGACACAGGAGAAATTCCTTGTGTGGGGCAAAGTTTAAAAAAAGAAAGACTGACCTCGACAAGCGTAACTTAACCGTAAGCGTAACCTCAATCTACCCAAACGTGTTATTCCTTAGTCACGAAGCCCTCAAATGATTTAAATATCAATATATCTCATTCGGTCTTCCGATCCGTACATTCCCTTTAGAGAAAACCAAGACCTCTATTCGACTATGTTAATTGCCACGTGTATTCGGCTCATGTTTATTTATTCACAACTCTGAATTGACATTAACATCGGCCGGAAATGGATCTAGTCAATTATTTGACAATGTCCGAGTGTGATCTGCTTTCAGCTATCCGGACGTTTGAGAGCATTATCATTCAAATTGATTTCTATATTATCATATGAGCTTATAACGTCCGCTGTTTAATATGGGACACTTAATAGACTGTTAAATGAAGTGATGGTGCAATCAAACGATGATTGGATGTGTTGTATAGGTACAAATGTTCTAGAGGCATCTTTACTCTTTTGTCCAGGCAACTTGCTTTTTGGCGGCACGGTTGGCGCAGTGGCTGCAGCACTGCGTGTCGCGGGTTCGATTCCCGCACAGAGCAAATATTTTTACTGCCTACAAGTATCTGTTCCGGGTCTGGCTGTTTGTTTATGTGAGTTTAAAAAATTGGAAAACTTCTGTTCGTTTAGTGATCGTAATTTGACCGTGTTAGTCTTCTGCACTCTGTATCCTAATACCAGACCCCTACGTGTGTGCTGTACACCTAAACAGAGGTAAACATTATTCTCCTCACATATTCTTATATTAGGTCTTTACCTATGAAATTGCCGTTCTGCAGTACTGGCCATTTCAAATCAAAATATTTTTTGTTTGGCTAAGAATTCCAATTTCAAATTAATTTTATTTTAAAAACATGGATTTTTTTTTCCAAAAGTAGTCATTTGTTTATTGATTAGTGTTACATTTTCATCGAATTTAAATCTTTTTCGTCATCATGGATACGTTAAAAATTCGAGTAATTATGGAATATGAGTACCGTCGTGGCAGCAACGCGGCACAAGCGGCACGCAACATCAACGACGTTTACGGAGCTAACACTACAAACCAACGCACTACCTGTTATTGGTTTGCTCGCTTCCGTTCTGGAAATTTCGACCTGAAAAATGAACCTCGCGGTCGTCCGAAGACTTTGGTCGACAATGACGAATTAAAGGCGATTGTGGAAGCTGATGATACACAATCTACGGCTGAATTAGCAGCAGCTTTCGACGTTAGCGTCAAAACAATATTGGTCCATTTGCGTCAAATTGGCAAGGTAAAAAAGCTTGACAAATGGGTGCCCCACGAACTCAATGATCGCCAGCGCGAAGAACGTGTCGAGACGTGCCTTGCACTGCTCAACAGACACACAAATGAAGGAATTTTGAACCGCATTGTTACCTGCGATGAAAAATGGATTCTGTTTGATAACCGCAAACGCTCAGCAAGTTGGTTGGATCCTGGTTCAGCACCTAAACAATGCCCTAAACGAAAACTTACCCCAAGAAAAGTGATGGTCACTGTTTGGTGGTCTAGCGCCGGTGTGATTCAACACAGCTTCTTACCAAACGGGGTGAGCATTACTGCAGATGTGTACTGTGAAGAATTGAACACAATGATGGAGAAGCTGGCACATCTCCAACCAGCATTGGTCAATCGCTCGTCTTCGCTGCTCCTGCACGACAACGCGCGACCTCATACTGCACAGCAGACGGTCTCCAAGTTGCAAGAACTGGGGTTGGAAGCTCTCCGTCATCCGCCCTACTCACCAGACCTTGCGCCTACAGACTACTACTTTTTCCAGAATTTGGATAACTTCTTGGCGGGAAAAAAATTCAATACCCGAGAGGCAGTACAAAATGCCTTTGAAGAATTTGTTGCCTCCCGTCCAGCTGATTTCTTTAAGAAGGGCATCAATAAACTGCCACTGCGTTGGCAAAGATGCATTGATTGCATGGGTGATTACTTCGATTAATACAAATAAAAAATACATGAAAAAAAATCATTTAAATTTTTTCATACAAAACGGCAATTTCATAGGTAAAGACCTATTATATAAAATTCTCTTGTCACGGTGTTTGTTATTAAACTCCTCCGAAACGACTCGACCGACTTTCGTGAAATTTTGTGTGGATATCGGTTAGGTTAGGTTTGCGAATCGGACATCTATTTTTCATCCCCCTAAATGTTAAGGGTGGTAAATATTTGTATTTTTTTTCTGAGACATATTTTTTTGTTTTTATTTTTTTATGATATAGCATACAAAAATACATGTACAACCCTAAATTTTCACCCCTCTACGATCAACCTCTATATGAGGAATTTGGTATAAAACCATACAGTGTCAGCCTGCTCGTATACCTTGGTTTGTAAATATTAACATAAGTAGAAAACTAGTGGTTACAGCTCACAGACTCAGATCGGGACATTTCCCATGTAACAAATTCGCTTTCTTAATGAAAAAAATAACCTCTCCCAACTGTGAGGTGTGTGGAGTTGTAGACGATATGCATCACTTGTTAGTGGAATGTGTTCAGTATGAATCTGATAGGAGTAAGTTGTTCAGGGTTCTGAAGTTGAACAAGATATTAAGCAAGCCGACTTCCGATGATGCGAGAAAGTTGTTCGCCTTTATGGCCCTGATCCATTGATCTCGTTTGTTGTTAAATAATAATTGTCTTAGGGTACGATGGGACTGACATACGCTGTGCATTATTAAGGTCCCTAAATTATTAAAGAAAAAAAAAACCTCTATACGGCAAAACAACGTTTGCTGGATCAGCTAGTTAATATTATATATAGATAAGGTGCCACAACTACTATCACCTCTCTTCTGCCTCATCTAGCCAACAGCAATCTTAATCTCAACAATCAGTAATTCAGCCAATCCCCGCTCACTTAACACAAAACTTTCCTATTTGGCTGTTTCTTTTATTCTCTGGACATCTGTCCACTTTCCCCCGCTCGGACCCTTTTGTACCCTCGTCGTCCGGCACTGTTTACCTGTCAATGGCGTTACAGTTTCTGGTCAATATTTCAGTTTCTAATGTTTGATTTTTGTTTGGTATATGTTTCAATATTTGCTTTATGTTTTTTTAGCTGTTATGGTATGGATTTTAAAGTTATTTATACCAATATTATAAAGAGGTAAAATTTGTTTGTAAGGTTGTATGTCAGGGGTAATCTCCGTAACGAATGATCCAATTTACGACTGTTAGAAAGCTACACTATTGCTGAGTACTATAATCTATTATTTTAGAAACTATGCTTGGGGGAAGAAGGTGTTTAAGTTCGAAGCGAAAAGTACGTGAAGCACACGGATGAAGTCGCAGTTTTGTTCTGTTCTGTTTAGTTCTGTAAACCCAATAGCAATTTGTCCGGCCTGGGAACCGAACCCAGGACATCATGGTTAGCAGTAGCGCTTGCCACACTAGACCAACGAGGCAGACTAAGCAAGCACTTTAGGCTTCATACATACCTATAGTTTGATACAAAGTCTAGTACTAGTAAATTTTTATCAAGCTGTGAAGTTAGGCTTTAATTTGTAATACATCAATTTCATTTTTGAGAATTATTGGTTATTGATAGTCAAATTGAACGGTTTTGGTGGGTTGTAAATAAGAAATAATACACATAAGCAACTCCCCGGCGTGAGTTACTTTTGGTTTAGAAAAACATCCGTATTTTGCAGATAAAGGGAAAGATTTTACGCAAGATAAAACTTTTGATCCCAAAAATAAACTTAAGATTCTTAACTCATCCATAACAACCACAAATCTAGCAAGAATAGATACAGTAAATATTTCCTTTGACATTTTGCTTATTTAATCCCAACATCAAGTTTGTACAAAAAAAAATATTTGGGACTCGGACGCTTATTATCGGCGGAGGAACCTGAAAGAGGTTCTTAACAAAATTTCTGGTGTAACACAAAAGACATTTTACCTCGTGAACCCACTCGGAGACGTCAAGTGTAACCAGGGATTTAATCCACGAGGGTAGCTCTGCGAATTCTTTGCTATACCTACCTACAAGATATAGAAATGAGTTTATAAATCTAGGTTTTTCTTTGCTTGAGGTGAAAGGTACTGGAGCAAGTATGGGCACAATGTAGTAATGTACGATAAACCCTTTTAAATTAACTTTTTAGAAGGTCTTGATGCTACTTTACAGTTTCAGTGTACGTCAGTGGTATTTTTTTTTTAAACATTGTCACACACTAGAAATTTCTCCTGTGTCGCGGGTGCGTTAACAAACATTTAAATTCACATACACAAACAGCCAGACCCGGAACAACTACCCGTAGGCCATACAAATGTTTGTTTCGTGCGGGAATCGAACACACGACACGCGGCGCAGCAGACGATCGCTCAGCCACTGCGCCAACCGTGTCGTCATAATACTTTTGACATTGAGCTGGCCTAGCCTAGTACAGAGATATAATAGAATGCGATGCTAGCTTACACTGGTATTGTAACTACTAATGTGCTACCATACATCTTGCGTTCCGTCAAAAAAATGTTGTACAAGAGCTTAAAGATAAATGTCACAACCACTCAGTGACCAAGCAGCCACTCAGTGACATCAATAAATTTATACACACGTACAGATACAAGTATTTTCCGCTCGAATGGTTGGTTACCCCTGCGTTAACCGCGGCGATGCTCTCAGGCCGTGAAGTAGAGACGCGTGATGGCGCGCCCCTGGGGACCGGAAAGTAACATCACATTACCTTGCGGGAACCCAGTATCGGAAAACTCTTATACAAACCTTAATAAACGCGTTTTTGACCAACCATATTTCAATATATAGTGGGTAAAAATAATATTTTGTCAAAGATATGTCTAGGTTCAATCATTAAGAATTGTAATTTACCTTTTGGTTCTGTCCTAAAATTATATCTCATAATATTTTATTTGGCATTCCTACAAATAATTTTAATGTTTCAGAGAATCTGTTTTTTGTTTTATTCGGCAGTCCTGGGATTTATGAGGAAAACGTAAATATACAATTAAAGCGTTGTAAGTTCAGGCTGCGTAACATATATAGGACATGTCTTGCCCTA
This sequence comes from Phlogophora meticulosa, assembly GCA_905147745.2. NCBI lineage: Eukaryota > Metazoa > Arthropoda > Insecta > Lepidoptera > Noctuidae > Phlogophora > Phlogophora meticulosa. The sequence continues at coordinate 5,602,257 of LR990523.1, forward strand.
GGGCATTCCGGTCCAAATGTTCATAGAAAATTTAGGTACAGATGCCCTTTACAAAGGGTTTACCTTACAAAAAAGCCTTGTACACACAGTGATGATAAGTAGGTACAATATTTTACGGTAAAAAGTTGGAATCTCACGTCAACATCTACTTTTTATATAGTTAAAATCATAGCAATAAAACTGCCAATTTATTTAGAGTCGGCGCAGCAAGCCTTCTTATATATACAATCTCAACATCTCTTTTTACCGTTATCTCATTAGTCACCTCCTTTCTAGCAATCTGTTCATCGTTTCTTCAGTCTTCCTATAATCATAAAACCGTCCGCATTTATTCCAATACCCCCATGATATGTTCCTCATTTCTGGTACGAAAATGCCATATGATAATAAAAAACATTATTCAGTAAAATAATGTATTGTTGATAGCCGTATGAACGCCGCCAAGGAGGGTTAAATATATACGAGTACGAGCATTTCTATAAATTCGGTAACTTTTTTCGCATCAAATACCATATAAAATATAAAAGATTTTCGTGACAGGAAAACTGACTGATTGACGGACAGGCATGAAATTTGGGAGATATGTTTCTTAGGGGATGTAAAGAGGGTGTAAAAAATCTGCATAACTCCACCTTTGAAGGAGCCAACGGGTTGAATGTTTCCATCGAAGCCCGTGGCATTTCAGAAGAAGTATACAAAATTTATCAACAAAAAAAATAGCCCGTGCAAGTAATATTAAATCTAAAAAAAAAACATTTAAAGCACATTATTTTACAATTTTATGTAATGGAGATCTGAAACATTAGGGGATGAAGGAACCTAAAGATATCTCAAAATTATACCTAAGGATGGGTCAACATGGATCAACCAGAATCAACAGTGGCGACCACCAGAAAAGCGTCAAGACCATGAAGCCGGACGATTCCCGGAGACACGATTCAACTATCTTGGATCCCGCAACGAAATTAATCAGAAAAGAACAGCGGAGGAGTGACATCGAAGCCCGTGGCATTTTAGAAGAAGTATACAAATATTATAAACAAACAAAAATAGCCTGTGCAAGTAACATTAAATCTTAAAAAAAAACATTTAAAGCACATTATTTTACAATTTTAATGTAATGGAGATCTGAAACATTAGGGGATGAAGGAACCTAAAGATATCTCAAAATTATACCTAAGGATGGGTCAACATGGGTCAACCAGAATCAACAGTGGCGACCACCAGAAAAGCGTCAAGACCATGAAGCCGGACGATTCCCGGAGACACGATTCAACTATCTTGGATCCCGCAACGAAATTAATCAGAAAAGAACAGCGGAGGAGTTAGAAAATACATAATTTCCACTCCATTTCCAAGTCACGGGCTAGTAAAACTCAAAATTATCAAAACAAACGAAGTAACCGGTGCAAGTAACATTAAGTATTGTAACAAAACATTCAAGAACCTAACATCCTAGATTTAATAAGAACCGCCAGTCCACGCAACAAAAAACATGAAAATAATAAACACAGCTGTAGTTACGTACATAAAGCATGCACCTTAATGGCGTTAGTTAACACCTAACTAGACGTTTTAATTAAATTTTACTCCACATTGTAACAATTTAACGCCGGCCATGTTATAAAAAGTAATGTTAATAAGATCCTGGCCCTGTTTTACGCAAGATATAAATCAGGCCTCTTTTCATTTTGGCAGAGATGTCTGATCATTTCTTTTCCGCTTAGGGAGGAATTAAACTTGTCTATGGGCAATTGTGAGCTTCCTCCTCTCTTTAAAAATTAAAAGAGTCGCCTTTGTCGCTGCTTGTGACGTAATTAGAAAATATCACGTAGAGTTACCCATGGTTTATGACCGATGTAATAATATAGGTAGGTATTGTGACAAGCACGTAAACTTTTATTAAACTTTGTTAGATAACTCAGGCGTGTTTATTTTTCATTATGTAACCAGCTAGTCATACCAAAGAGTATGGTGTTAACTGGGTAATGGGGGTCAGATAAGCAGTCGCTTTATTATGTGAAATACTGGTATCCAGCTCAACGGTTAGACTGGAAGCTCACCCCAATATGGTTCGGAAAAGACTAGACAGATGATGATAACCTCATTTTGATTGAAAATCTCAAGTCCTTTGTCAAAGGATAAATGATTTAAGACTTTGGTATCTTTATCCGCAATAACGACGTGCAACTGCACATATTCCATAATTTTGTAATTAAAACATATAGGTAGCTACATTAGTACGTAATACCTAGTGCTAGTATTAACTGGCAGTAAGTATACATTTCTAGTCCACACTAAGTTTATCTTTTATATGCACGTAATGTATCTGTGGCAAATAAACAATGTCTCTTTATTTCAGTTTAAATAAGTTAAATATTTGTTACAAATTCCAATTTCCGGGTGATGGCAATAGGTTCACCCCCGGTAACATGGGACTTAAATATAACTGACTAAATGTAGGTGCAGATACTATAGGCACGCCTCAGCAGGCTGGCGTGATGTTATTTAAATTTAATTTTTTTAATGTACTTATTTGGATTTATAAAATTGTAAAGTCACTACCAAATGAACTAGATATGTGCGCCGCGTCGCCGCCGTCGACAGGGCTCACGGCACAAATATCTACTACCAACTGTTTTTTAAGCTATCGCAGGTACTACCTATAACAAACATTGTCCCTTCTAAAAGGCTGATGCACACTCAATATTTCACCTTCACACCGCTTCGTCTCAAATGTAACTGCACCTTTATCTTCCCTATCATCTAAGTTGGGGCCACAACTCAGTTTTATAGTGGCAATCGTTTATCGACACCCTAAGCTTAACTTTCCAAGTTGATCATATATATTTGCCAAGATAAATGCTTTCAATTGAATCTCTTAAAGTTATAACTTTGAAATTGAGGTATGCCCTAACTGTGCAGGATTCAGATTCGAATCATGATTTATGTGAAGTTTCATGAAGGATTTGTTTCTATTAAAATTACACTTGCAATTGACTGGAGTATGGAGCTTCTTGCACATTGTTCTCCATACACAATTAAGTATTTTTTGGAAGGGACAACAGATTGATTTATTGAGGAGCTTGTCGCTAATTAAAAACAGCCGCATGGGTTGATCGAAGGTAACGCAATGCTTGCCGAGGTCAGTCTACGAATAGTCGTCACACATCGAGACTCTTCCGTTCCTCCGAAACCACGCCAAGCCGTTGTTGGTCCCGGCTGACATTTGTAGATATTTGAAAGTCGTTACATGTAGTCAGAAGCCCGAAATTCTGACAACCAGTCTCACCAAGTGGTATCGTATTGCCCAGTAACTGAGTTGTGCAGGTCAGATAGTCAGTCGCTCATGTAAAATACTGGGTTTGAGCTACAGCCAGTAAGTTAACTATTCTTATAACCATATGGCGTTAACTAAAATATCAATTCAGTTAAACTACAGCTAAACTTTAAAATTAACATCACAGTAAATAAAAACAAAGATGGTTACAAAATAAATTTTAATTAAATCATAACATTTTTTTTTAATAAAACATTCCCCCACTCTAGGTATTTCTCCTGTATCGTGGGTGCATTTACAAACATTCAGAGTCACATACACAAACAGCCAGACCCGGAACAATTACCTGTAGGCCATACAAATATTCGTAAACGTCATCATTATATAGATTAAGTGCCATGGCTATAAATGTCTGCTACTTCATTGTCTTATGTAGTCAATACCTTATAAAATGCTACTTCATTAAAACGTTAGTACCAATTAATCAACAGGCTTATATAATAGACAACAAACACTTTTCCGAATAGAATATTACAAAATCACTCATCAAAATCTCGGCGCACAAATATTTAATTGATTGATGCGTCCAAACGGTTACAACCCCCGTATACCAGCATTTCACCCCTCCTATGGCAGGATTTCACCCCTCTTAAACCAGATTTTCACCCCGTTCAGTCACAGCCAAATGAAAACGGATTATTGTTGTGCCTAGTGGCAATGAGCAAGCAAACAACCGCTAAATATGCGAGCTGCGACCTCTAACAGGTCACCACTAAACCTGGCTTTGTGTGAAGCGAGCGGAATTAATGCTGATGCCGCGAGGAGTTTTTCCAACCATAATAAGAGAAAATGAGCGAAGGTTATAAATACAAATAAATCATCTTTATTATTTGCTACACAAAAAGAAACGGTGGTACTAAGTGGTGATGCTGGCTGTTATTATCACTTTTTATTAGTATTTCTTTTTCATATTTTATTAATCCCATAATATAGTGCTTACTGTTAAGTTTATGTGTTTTGTTAGTAATTGTTTTCGCGTTTCTAATGTTTGCCTTATGTTTTAGCTAGAATATATTAGTCTTGGAAAGGTCATGGATTTATTGACTACCTGTATTACATTATTTTTAATAATAGGTACAATAATGATCGCCAGTCAAGTGTTTTTTTCGTAATACTTATTTAACGCCGCTCGGTTTGGTTACTTAAATTTTAATTCGGTCAGTTCATAATTTCCCTGTATTTTTGTTGCCTTAATCAAAATCAAAATCAAAATTCATTTATTCAAATTAGGCTGAGAATCAGCACTTTTTGAACGTCAAAACGTTTACAAAAGACAGTCCCCCAAAACGCCCACCCTCCACCACTTCCTAGTGTTTTTGCTGGGAAGAAGAAGTGGTGGAACAGCAACACGTCTGTCTGATAGTTTGAAGTTAAGTAATCGTTAAATAAGTTAATCTATGTTGATGACGTCATAGTGTTCACATAGTAGGTACACTAAAACAACCGCCTTAAAAATACTACCACATAGTGCTTACAAACATTGGCACGGAAGTCAGTGGCAAATAAATCTAAAATTAATACAAAAAAAACTGACTTCCTAAACGAAATTTTTGAATTTTACTGGTCTTTTAACTTCCTAATTTTTCATTAAATAGAAACCATTACAACTGACAGAAAAATAAATCCATTTAATTAAATGTACGCAACACAGAAAATGATTTAAGTACTCGACAGCTGTTTACGACAGGCGTCTAAAAGTACCGACTTCAGTGATGAAAGGATGCGAGCCGGTAATGTGAAATGAAATAAACCAACCCCCCGTTTACCCGCGTCTTAATCAAGACGCACGCAAATTACCTTTTTGACTGGATAATTAGACCCCTCACCGATGACCCCCCGGATCCGAAGCCCTTATAAATAATACCATCCAGTTATTGTTCCATTGCAGAGCAAAGGCCTCTTCTTAAAACAGAGAAGGCACGAGCATTAATCACCATGCTTGCTCAAGGCGGGTTGGCGATTTCAGACTTATCTTAACTATAAAGAAGTCTAGGATTCCTCACGATGTTTTCCTTCACTGATGTCAGTGATGTCTAACTTAGTAATTTAGAAAGTACATATAAATTGAAAGAGTCGTGCACGAGAGGGGCCATCACGACGCCCTTATACAAAGATAAGATGGCTTTTTAATATTTGAGCTCAAAATTCTGAATAACGAAAATCTAATAAAATAACGTCGGTTCTACAAACTCGTGTCTACGCAGCCCAGATATTTGTTCCAACCGTATCATATGCATGCCTTCATGTTCCTGTACTAAAATTAAATTCCCTCGATTTTCAAAGTTCTTTAGACAAGAATTCTTCAGAAACACGGAAAGTAGAGTAGTACAGAATCTCGTAAACTTAAGAGTGAAAGAGCGAGGTATATGTTATGTGAATGTGTGATAGAGTTGACTTTTGAAAATTTTTCAAACACAATACAAGAGTTGTTAACAGCGTGGAAATCCATGGGTTACGAACTCCAGTGAGCTAAGAAAGCCACACGCATGCCTCACCCGAGTCACACTATTGACAAGGCTCTCACTAAGGTATGTGTTACCACATAACTTTTCAAAATAAAAATCTAAATTCATTTATTTACGACGATTTATTTTTGACGGCACGGTTGGCGCAGCGGCTGAGCGATCGACTGCTGCGCGGCGTGTCGTGGGTTCGATTCCCACACGGAACAAATATTTGTATGGCCTACATATAGTTGTTCCGGGTCTGACTGTTTGTGTATGTGACATTAAATGTTTGTAAACGCACCCACGACACATGAGAAATTCCTAGTGTGGGGCAACGTTTTTTATAAATAAAAGAAAAAAAAGAAAAAAAGAATTAGGCTGAGAATCAGCACTTTTTGAACGTCAAAGCATTTATTGAGTGTCAAAGTAATGTAAATTGACTTAGGATACATACGGTAGGTTACTTTGACATACCTATAGCTTTGTAAAGCATTCAGTTATGATGATGTTAGTCAAATCATTAATTTCCGTTATACCATTTAAAATACCTGTGAACGACGTTCGAATGGTGAAATAAAAATAAAATACTAAATTGATTCTAGTTGCTCTTTCCAAAAAGTCTCGTATGGAGAAAAAATTGTCAGGAAACTCCACACTTAAAATATTTCCATTACAGTATTTTGGGCAAATTAATTATAATGCTAAGAAATGAAAATTAATAACTGATTAAATAATTGGCCTTCCTAGAAAGCCAATTTAAGAATTACTCTGTCTAATAAATAAATACATTTATTAAAAAATATCTGGTATAACATTAAACACAGGTTTTCACAGGTTTTCTTAAATCTATGTTAAGTTCACTCATAATTTGTGCCTGAACTAGGTAATCCTGTGTTTCAGGCGATAGGTGGTAACATTAATAAATTAAATTTAAAAAATCACTTAACACATTCAATCTTAATGATACATAATGTAAAAAGCTGTATACAATTATAATATCGTAACTTAGCTAACGAAAAAACAAATGACAATATTACGAACAAATGATATTTATGATAAAACATTGACTCCATTAAATAAAGATCTGGATTTAAAAAATAAAGCTAAAAGAACAATAAAAAATAAAAGTCACAGTATACTTTTAATCCACTGTCCGATCAGATCCAAACAATTCAGTTTATGTCCACATTTAAAAATAGCAAAATAAAATCGACTGACCCAGTTTTATTTCTACCTCACAACCCAGTTCTTCACTAATGAATTAAGTGCCCTGAGAATAGGTTCTTATATAAAATTCAAGTTTAAATCCAGTATCATAAATACACTTTTTACTATCACTATGCCTCGTGATCTAGTGGTCTGAAGTGCGACTGCTGAGCTTGAGGTCCTGCATTCGATTCCTAAATAGTGCAAAGTGTTATAGAGTTTTTCCAATAGAAATTTTCTCATTAGCAGCCCGGAGTCTCGATTTGTGCCTGATTGATTTAATTGATTGACCCGTATTTTTTGCGGAGTGTAGATTTCACGACAATGACAGTAGCTGTTAATTTCGTATTGTATTAAACACACTTCCCACCGAATGATTATATTACATGGGACTTAAACATAACTGGCGAAATGTGGGGCTATCCACGGAAGTCTTTGTGGTTCTTTTCTCAAAACACCACAACAGTTATACATATAATCTGCATGCTCTTGATATGATCCTTCTGAGCAAAATAATTTACATACATACACAATCTCATGCCATGCTCATAGGAGAAGGCAGAAACTACAGAACGCCAATTTCTACGATCCTTACATACTGCTTTTACTTCATTGACGTTCATACATCTGATCAAGATAATGTCTGGACTTTAAAAGAGATTCTGAGTTTATTTTCATGATTTCTCTCAGAGTTTTTGGCTGGGAAACCTACCTACTGGGATACCTCATGCATTTTTCATATTATTTATTGTAATACTGGTAATAGTGTTTTTGAAATGAAATGAAATTAGATGATCTATAAAATGATAAATATCATTTCACTTAATTTCAAAACCAATTTACAGAAATATAGATACATAATTTATCGGACCAAAAAGTTGTGACTACCTCACAATTATTGATTTCTGTTGACATAACAGCTTCATCAACACTGATTGTCTTAAAGTTAGTTCAAGAATTCTCTTTCAAGGAAGACCTTTCTTGTACCGGCGAGTACCCACAAAGGAGACACCTGCATAATCCGATTACTTCCCTCTGGAATATTAGAGTAACTTCCACGGGCCAAATATGTCTAAACACTACACAATCTGGTCAACCTTCTTGTTCCAAGTAACGGAAGAACATAAAGTCTACCTAAAATTTCAACCACTATCGAAACATGTCTTAGCTTTGTTACGGTATAATGTTATGTATTGTGCTACGATATGATTGCTTAAATAAATATCAACATGTTTAATGACGGCTTCCACGCAATTGTGCGGAAGAAAATAGCATGTGTGGCGGCTAGAGCCCGGGCCAGTGCAACAGAATTCTGGAAACAGTGACTGAGAATGTGTTTTCCCCTTTTATGAGGTGTGGAGAGGATGACCGGTTGAGAAACTGGTTTCATCTTCTTTACAAAGTGACTCATACCCAAACTGTTATTTTAATTTATGTTTATACTAACACTAGGTTTAAGGTACTTCACGGATATCTATATTATTTGAAATATTAGGTCTTTACCTATGAAATTGCCGTTCTGCAGTACTGGCCATTTCAAATCAAAATATTTTTTGTTTGGCTAAGAATTCTAATTTCAAATTAATTTTATTTTAAAAACATGGATTTTTTTTTCCAAAAGTAGTCATTTGTTTATTGATTAGTGTTACATTTTCATCGCATTTAAATCTTTTTCGTCATCATGGATACGTTAAAAATTCGAGTAATTATGGAATATGAGTACCGTCGTGGCAGCAACGCGGCACAAGCGGCACGCAACATCAACGACGTTTACGGAGCTAACACTACAAACCAACGCACTACCTGTTATTGGTTTGCTCGCTTCCGTTCTGGAAATTTCGACCTGAAAAATGAACCTCGCGGTCGTCCGAAGACTTTGGTCGACAATGACGAATTAAAGGCGATTGTGGAAGCTGATGATACACAATCTACGGCTGAATTAGCAGCAGCTTTCGACGTTAGCGTCAAAACAATATTGGTCCATTTGCGTCAAATTGGCAAGGTAAAAAAGCTTGACAAATGGGTGCCCCACGAACTCAATGATCGCCAGCGCGAAGTACGCGTCGAGACGTGCCTTGCACTGCTCAACAGACACACAAATGAAGGAATTTTGAACCGCATTGTTACCTGCGATTAAAAATGGATTCTGTTTGATAACCGCAAGCGCTCAGCAAGTTGGTTGGATCCTGGTTCAGCACCTAAACAATGCCCTAAACGAAAACTTACCCCAAGAAAAGTGATGGTCACTGTTTGGTGGTCTAGCGCCGGTGTGATTCAACACAGCTTCTTACCAAACGGGGTGAGCATTACTGCAGATGTGTACTGTGAAGAATTGAACACAATGATGGAGAAGCTGGCACATCTCCAACCAGCATTGGTCAATCGCTCGTCTCCGCTGCTCCTGCACGACAACGCGCGACCTCATACTGCACAGCAGACGGTCTCCAAGTTGCAAGAACTGGGGTTGGAAGCTCTCCGTCATCCGCCCTACTCACCAGACCTTGCGCCTACAGACTACTACTTTTTCCAGAATTTGGATAACTTCTTGGCGGGAAAAAAATTCAATACCCGAGAGGCAGTACAAAATGCCTTTGAAGAATTTGTTGCCTCCCGTCCAGCTGATTTCTTTAAGATGGGCATCAATAAACTGCCACTGCGTTGGCAAAGATGCATTGATTGCATGGGTGATTACTTCGATTAATACAAATAAAAAATACATGAAAAAAATTCATTTAAATTTTTTCATACAAAACGGCAATTTCATAGGTAAAGACCTATTAAATTAAATTAAGTTAATGCAACCAAGTTACATAAAAGTCTTTATAATATCTATCACGGGCAGCCCGGAGTCTGGATACAAATCCAGATTCCAGGTTGATGTCAGTTGATAACAATAGACTCGCCCCCTTTTATATACGACGTTAACATAACTGGTGAAATGTGTACCACTGTCTAAACCATCGGGGAAAACATGAAAAAAAACATGTTATCAAAAAGTTTTGTCGTAAAAAAGTTTGAATAGCTCCAGAATTAAAAATTGAAGTTAAAGAAGGTCTGACACCTAATTCACAATATAAAATGGCCGCGTTGCTTGAAAATAAACAAAGCAGTGCTGCACTCTTAGTTCAATCAATCACAGTTGACGCCATCAATCAATTATTACAAAGGAAGGTAGGCTGACGGGGTTGCAGATCGATGTTGTGACCTTAACCAATTTTCAACGTTATAGGCCTCACCTCTCATGCACAAGTTTGTGGGTTCAAATCCGGGCCAGCACCACTGTTGCTTTTTAATCCAAATATTTTTCGAGAAATCGCGAAGCGTTTGGTCGACTCTTCACGTGACCAGAGGGCAGGCCTTTTTTTGACCAAAGAATCAGCATTGCCATGCAACGAGGCAATGCTGCCAGCCTTCTGGGCACTTTTCCCGTTGACAGCGATGCGGATGAATTTTTCGATGCCCTGTGATTATTTATTTTATTTTATTTCTTCATTTATTTATAGTTGTAATGTATTTCTAAGTTTATCTTAGACATCACTGACATCGGTGAAGGAAAAACATCGTGAAGAAACCACTGGATTCATATACATAAGTTTGAAATCGCCTAGCTGCCATTAAAAGTCGTTTTCTGTGTGATACTTATTTCTAGGCCTTTACCCTACAGTGGGACAGTGCATGAAAGCGTGGTGATAAATGCTCGCCTTTCTGTATGAGAAAAGTCTTGGCCCTGTAGTGAAATTGTAACAGTGAACCCAGTGTATGTGTGTCTACCATTTAGTCTGGCCATGGCCTGTCAAAAGGGGCGAAGTATCCATACAACTCGCTTCCTACCAGCTTTCATTTGGATGTTGGTAAGCGGCCTCTTGAAAATTGCTCAGTGTCTTCTATTGCCAAATAATATACGAAGCTACTCTAAAAAAGAGCATCATAGTTGGGAATAAGCTAGGCAGATGATGACTTTAATGACGGCACGGTTGGCACAGTGGCTGAGCGATCGACTGCTGTGCCGCGTGTCGTGGGTTCGATTCCCGCACGGATCAAATATTTGTATGGCCTACAGGTAGTTGTTCCGGGTTGCTGCTATTTGTGTATGTGACTTTAAATGTTTGTAAAATGCACCCACGACACAGGAAAAAATCCTAGTGTGGGGCAAGGTTTTTTTTTAAAAGACAAAAAAATGTTATACTTAATAGCAATATCCATATTTTCTTCGGCTTCCATCTTACGAAAATTGACGCCTCGCCACCGCAGTCTACAGCATGTCGTATAACCGTTGTGCTTCTGTTTCTCGTTACGAACATAGTTTAATAACATAACAGCCTTAGGCGTGAGGGTGGAAACCTTGGAAGTAAACGTGCCGCCATTTACTAAATACAATTTGTGACGTCATCATTTATCAGCCCGCTCATTTATAGAGGCTTGGCAAACGGATTGCTGTTTGCTCTGTGTTTTTGTAAATGATAAATGATATTTGTTTCTGTAAATTGGTTTCAAAAACGCTTGTACACGTCAAACAATAAAAATATATTCATTGAAAATAGATGAGGTCGGTGTACCTGCCTACTCTGAAAAGTACTCTAATTTGGTTACAGTGTTTACCATGACCAAATCAGTGGTCACACTCTCTTTTAAACTTTAGACATTACACGGCACGGTTGGCGCAGCGGCTGAGCGATTGACTGCTTTCGCTGCGAGTCGTGGAGTCGATTCCCACATGGAACATACATTTGTATGCCCTACTAGTAGTTGTTCCGGGTCTGGTTGCAACCGTGTATGCAAAATTTTAATTTTTGTAAACGCACCCACGATACAGGAGAAATTCCAACTGTGAGGCAAAGTTTATAAAAAAATCTTGTACAGATGGATTATATGAAGACCATGCAGATTAGTGTCTGAGATAGTCTTTTGAGAAAAGAACCACACAGATTTGAGTGGACCTGACCAGTCAGTGCACGCATTTGTCAGTAATAGTGTAGCTAGACTCAGACCTTAAGGAGCTCAACGAGTTACTTATATTTAGAAGCTGCTCCTCATAAGTTTATTTTGTTAACCAAATGACCGACAAACAATACATTTTCTATTGTGTCTCGTTGTTTGGCAGTTAAGGTGTTACATAATAAACTAAATTTAAACATAATTGGCGAAATATCGGTGAAGGTACACCTCTGCCCTTCCTAACCTTCAACCTAACCCTTTGGAGAATACAGGTATGATGATATGTTAAAAGATAACGTTTAAACTGAACTTACCCCTTGCTAGGATCACTTGAGAAAATCTACCCCGAAATTTCCTACCTTCTACTCGAAGATTTTGTTATTCTGTATTTATTTCAGTACCTACTAGCCTAACCCAAATGGAATTTGACATAATTTCATGGGATTTAGGTTTTAACGCGGAACCCTAATCCTTTTCCAAAATACCTAAGTTACTCCTTAACACAACAGCTATATACTTGTGAAAGTCCCGTCAAATCGTTGCAGCCGTTTCAAAGATTACCTCAAACAAACACACACAAAAACTATTAATTTGTGTTTTGGCATAAGTAACTACCGTATAAACTTTCATAATTATGCAATGAGTAAAAAAATGTTATTTGGACATTAGGAACAGACACTTAAATTTTATTTATTTGTATCGATTTATTTAATACCTAAAGTACACAAATGTACAGAGGCGGACTTCATGCATTGCCATCCAGTCCCACCTGCTCCCATTTATCAAGTAACACCACAAAAATCAACCTTTTAAAAAAAGAAAAGACGCATTGTACTAAAATATTCTATTTAAAACGCTTCCCCCATGCATGTCAAGGTATTCCGATTGAAAGGGGGACGTTGACGCCGTTGTGAATTTTTGCAAGGCAACATAAACTTTGCGTTGCATCTCTTTTACAAGAGTAAGTTCTTTTATGAGACGGTGCAGACACCGTGAATGACGACGCGACTCACGAAGCAATTAAAACTTGCTTACACGTGTGTGTACAAACGTCATTAGTGTAGCTGTCATCTGAATACTGTCATCGAATGTTTTGACAGGTAGGTTATCCGGTGTGCGATTGATGGAAAGCTAAAATTTGTTAACCTAGTAGCCGGAAGCATCACTGCTTAGCAAAATGTTTTCGGTTCGATTTCTGGATCTGGGTTCTTCCATCTGGAATTTGGACTCTGGATCGTGTTCGTTTGATGTACCTATTGCACACCTCTGTCTAAGCGTGGAAAACCGCTGTGATGTTGCCTGAAATTTTAATGAGCGTAAAGAGAAATAAAAAAATGTCGCAAATTTGATATAGGGTCAAACTAAATTAACCTGTAAAAGTCCTAGATTTAATGACATCGTTATTATAATCATTATAAAATTAAAAAGCAGACCGCACTGCCAGATCAAAAAAGTATTGATTCCCAGCCCATTAAGCATACAGTGACATTCTACTACATATTTATGACCTAATTTAAAATTTGATTTCAAAACTTCACTAAAAAAAAATCAGGAAAACTTTTTTTTATCAAAGTATTGCTAAAAAGTGTATTTCGAGATTTCGCAGATTTGATGTAGGTGTTCGATATGTATAATACAGTTCGCTCTGAAAGCAGGCTTTCCGATGCACTCGTCATGGCGCGTTGCTGTTTTGGTATGTAATGTATATTGACAACTGCACAGTAATTTGCCCCTACTTAAGGCTCAATTTACACCCCCGCGGAATGGAATGGAAGCGTCAATTTTTCCTCATGAATCGAGAAGGCGCGCTAATTCGCTGGAATTCGCGAAAATACTCGAGCATTCCGACGCGTTGTTTCGTAAACGCTTGGCACAGCAGTGCGGGGCCGGCCGCCCCGTTGCAACTTCCCGCTGATTCCACAGACGGCGCCGACAGTAGCTAGGAGAATTCTCGAGAATGCGCGAGGATTCCCCGGAAGACGCGCGATCTTTTTCTGACTCCTATTTAGTTTGTATGTTATACAATTGACATAAAGTTATTTATGCTATGTACAATTTCATTCCAAAAATTCGCTTCCATTCCATTCCGCGGTGGTGTAAATTGAGCCTAAGAGTGGGAAACTTACATGGCGCGAAATATCAACGTCAAAAGTACAAAGAAACGCATTCATATTAATTGAAATGAAATAAACGTTTTGGAGTTTCCTCCCGAATCGATTTTCATATATGGCCCCGGGCATGGAAATTTTATGACGAGTGAAATTAATGCAAGCGTTAACTCAAAAGCGATATGTTTTACGTAAATATTGGCAAAGCCTATGTTGGCGCCAACAGACGATGGAGTGAACTACAGTCGCGGGTCGAAGCTGACACGAACATTTTATTTTCATCATTTCTTTTTCAGTAACTCAAAAACTTAAGTCAAACTTGTTAAGGGCAACGTTATTTCAAAAATCTTGAATATAATCTCTTTTAAAAACATAATATTATGCCACAAAAACAAAAGTATGTACCTAAGTTAGTTTACAAGGGATTAAGTCCGAGATAAGAGGTTTAACCGCCCACGTCATTAGAGATACTTCATAAATACAATGTACAAAACTCCAAACAAGGAATTTTCGCGTTATTTGATCTCTACGTAAGAGGGGTATTGACCTCGAATGTACCTATATATATAATATCGTGTATACCTAGTATGTATGTAGTATGATTATAGTACTATATACAATGTGAATGATCATTTTATTTCTATAAAGTTTAGCGAACCTTTAACTTTTTTTTATTAGTAAACGTATCATCATTAGGCCTGTATTCCCCAAAGTATGAGGGAGAAGTGCAATATTAATAGGTACACACATTATATGAAATATCAAGTAACGGAACGTAAAGTGGGTGCTGATTGGTGAAAGCGCACTTCTTTCCTTCCAACCCGTTGTCCCAAATCGAGAGATTATAATCTCGCAACGATTTATTATAAAGTCACGGTTTTTGCAATAATCTCGCATAGCTAATTAAAAATAAAGCAGATTAATTTGCTACTGCCGAAACGACAAGAAGAGAAAGTATACTTAGATATTGGTGGGTGTTACATTCTATCTAGAAATATGTATTAAAAAACCCGATAATCCTTTTTGGCCTGCAGGTGAATTTCTCGGACAAATAAAAAAAAACATTGCATTGTAGTCTAGCTGGGGACCACTAAATCGGTGAGAAAATTCTAAGTTCCTTTTCTAGGTCAAATAAGCTTTCTTTGGCTGAACAGTCTCGGCAATTTTTGAACCCCAAGGGGATAACATTTTACTCACAGGTTCTCTGCAACGATTTATATATTGGTATTGCATTATTTCATCATTCTTTATCTGACTATGTTGGGGTCGGCTTCCAGTCTAACCAGATTCAGCTTAATACCAGTATTTTACATGGAGCGACTGCATATCTGACCTCTACAATCCAGTTACTGGGTAGCACGATACTCCTCAGTGAGACTAGCTGTCAGACTTTCGGGCACCGGCAATGTTGATAAATCTACAAATTACAGCCAGGACGAACGGTGTGGCATAGAAGGGTCTCGATTTGCAATGGACGGTTACCATCCATGAACTGCCTTTGGTAAGCGCAGTTTACCCTTAGATCGAGCGATTGTTTTTATGCAATATACTATTGAATAGAAGAGAATACTTTATTTTTCTCTTTTCTTTTTGCATTATTTAAAGGTTGGGAATATTTAAATGGGTA
Source organism: Phlogophora meticulosa (assembly GCA_905147745.2). Classification (NCBI taxonomy): domain Eukaryota; kingdom Metazoa; phylum Arthropoda; class Insecta; order Lepidoptera; family Noctuidae; genus Phlogophora; species Phlogophora meticulosa. The sequence goes on from LR990523.1 coordinate 5,617,920, forward strand.
CCTATTAGGAGGTACTAATTTACTACCTTACCTGCTCAGTTCTGCCAGTCCCTGATAGTGTATCGACCGCTTTACCAATCCGCTAGACAATAGGCTTTCTGTAAGCCGACCGTTTAACTGACGTTGCTAGAGATAGATGCCTGGTGCGTGGGGGTATTAACGCCTGTCAGCGAGCCAATGACTGAGCTCTCGCATCACGTTACCTTACTACTCTACCATCTCGCAGTCGCCTCAGGCAACGTCTCAGTTTAGCAGTCTATAATAGACACGTTACTATACCATGTGCCTCACACGCGTTGATAATCTATCTCCTCCTGCAGTCGATTCATATAATGGTGATATATCCCATTCTGTTTCTCTGTAATCCCATCATGCATCCTATAATTCAGTGGCTTCTTTCTCCATCCAGACTGCTTAGCGGTACATTATTAACTGTAAAGGAAGTCCGTCCCGCGTAATTCAAAATGCAATTTGCAACAAATATTCCGTTTATTTGTTGCAAATCACAGCGGCGTTTGGCGTTGTATGTTGATCAAATTCAACATACGGTGATTTTGATAACATAGCTACTCAATTTTAATCATTTAAATAGCTTTTGAAATTATACGTAGGTACACACACACACAAACTCTAGCCTTTTCCCCATAGGGATAAGCAGAAACTACAGAACGCCGCCTGCTTGCGATACTTTGCATACTTCTTTTGCTTCAATTAGGTATGTTCGGTCATAAGTGGTTCCGTTGAAGGAATCACTTTAAGCTTCGTCATCATTACTGGACTTGTATGCATTTAACCGTAGACTAGTTACATACACCCGGACATAGGCAGGTACCATGAGCTACATCACAAGCTACTCGTAAGGGTACCTCTCCACCAAAGATGCCCACGGGGCTAAGCTTTGTATGGATTCAAACCCACCAATAGGATCGCTCAATTTTATAGCTTTGCTTAGCATTGGTGAAAAAAGGGTCAACGAAGCTATGATTTTTATACTTTGGGATATATATTAAGGATGGGAGCTGCAATACTGGCCAAAGATGCGTGCTAAGTATGGGACCTACGTATGCGCAAGTGATGTAGCTATATTCAGAGCAGTTAGCACGACATACTAGGTAGTCGCTATAGTTAGCTCGTGTCGTGCATCTCTCTCACTCAGATTCCTCGCACATCGCATCTTACCTGCTCCGCTACACCACTTAGAATTAGTGGAAACAGTCACATAGTTTCATAGCTTAGCTTAGACCTCGCTAACTGCTTAGCTGCCCAGCACATCACTCATGGAAAACCAGCCTTATACCAGGTATTTGAGCCGTATCACAATTGGCTCGGGTCCGAAAACGAAACGAGGGGGTGTACACTGTATTCCGGCTGTCGAAAAGTAAACACTAACAAACTAACTATTTCAATATTGTTGAACGTTGCTCTACAGCGGCTTTGCGCGTTATGGTTCAACGGGCTTGCAATAAATAATAAAGGTGGGTACGTACTACGTATTTTCTCTACGGTATAATTGGTTTCACGGTACATATATGTGTTCTCAGCCGTGAATACGCCAAAACGTGAATAACCATCCTGGGTTGAACGTATATTTTATTCGTGTTTGTTTTCCTCCGCTATATTGCTGGACTGTATAAATAAGTTCACAAGTTGTAGACTCTTTCCATGGTTTTCATTTCGCGGACGCTAGGAAATGTAAACAGGCGTGCAAATAGACCTTACTTTCTGAGAATATGTCTTAACACAAAAGGCTGGAACCGCGAAAAAACAGTAGGAATGTATAATATCTAAGAAAATCGACTTCATAGCTAAGTTACATAATAATTTGTTAAAGAACTTTCATGTAGATACTACACAATCTTATTATGGAAATACCATTTATTATTTACGTAGGTACATACCTTTGTATACTTACCTTTACTTATACTTAGGTACTGTGATACTATTTTATTTCATTTTGGTAAAGCTCATCCGTCAATCGAAAAATTGAGCCATTTGCTATTCAGAAGAAACTTCGTATTATTTTTTATACAGATTCTTTATAAATGAGATGAAAGAATACGAGTACCATAAATCAGTCAGTTATTTAGCTAAGAAACTCAAAATAAATTCCACTCTCAGTCAAAAAAACGTAAATGGAATATTATTAAGAGAAAATGCCAAAGTAAAACTTCGCCCTGAAATTTCAATAAATAGCGCTAAAAGAAAAAAGAAAACAGCCAAGCATTTTCTAGAAATATCAATAAAGATATTGTATCTGCTTTAATGAAATAATAATCCCATAATCTCTCACGCCTCGACTGCCTTGTTGGTCTAGTGGCCGTAAACGCAACTGCTGAGCTTGAGGTACTGGCTTCGATTCTCGGGTCGAGCAATGTGTTATTGGGATTTTTTATAAGCAATTTCTCAATGGCAGCTCGAATTCTGGATGTGTGCCCGGTTGAAAGCAATAGGCTCACCCCTATTATATGGGACATAAAAAACATAACTGGTGAAAAGTAGGTGTACTTTAGAGGCACCTCTGCCCATACTGTCCTTGATATAAATATATATAAAAACTGATATATACATAAACACACCTGTAGTGTGTGTTATGTAATCTCTTATATTATTGACAACAAAGAAACAAATCCATTGTTGTAAGATAAATCATTAGTAGTTAACTAAATAGTCCTATCAATAGCATTACCGTCTAATCCCACTTACACTATCTTAACATCATCTTGGGATATACATCTTTGAGCTAAGCTTAGTAGGTACCTATACAGACTATTCAGAGATAACGCCCTCACGAAACTGAATCAAACGGCCACAGAATTCTAGATATCAATCGGTATATACGACATACCAATACACTGATTGGGAGAATTGCTCATATGAGTTCCTGCAGCATTAGACGCTACGGTTGATAGGAGATGCGAGATCAAACGTATGTTCAACGTGCATTTGTGTTTCAATAGTGTCTTGGTAGTAATTAGATATGCATACGTACGAAGATAAAGGGCTTCTCAAGTGTCTGTGCTGACGACTACTGTTCTATTAGACTTGATGGTTATCGATAATCTTACTTAACGTACTACGAACAATAACCAAATCGATATATTTATCTGTAGAAATAAATAAAATTGAAGTATCTGTTTGTAAAGTCAAAAGAACAGCTTTTTACTAAATGTATATATGAAAGTTTCTACGGTAGTTTTACCAAAAAGACATTTTTTTTTCTGTTTGTTTGAGGTAATCTCCGAAACGGTTGGGTGATTTTGACGGGACTATCACTAGGTGATGTGTTAAGGAGTCACTATACTACTTTTAGTTTAGAAAAAAAAATGGATTCCGCGCCAAAAAATATTTTAACCCAAATATTTCCAATGAAATCTCGGGCACCAGCTAGTATGTAATAATGCTGAAGAGTTTGTTTGTTTGAACGCGGTAATCTCTGGAATTATCAGTCAGATGAGAACAAATATTATCATTTGATAGCCCAATCCTTGAGCTATAATAGGCCATTTAACATCGCACTACTACCCGTGGGAGCGGCTGAAACCCCGGGCCTCAGCTAGTGTTCGATATTATTATGAACTGTTGTTTAATAATAGTTTCTCTAAAAAATATAAAAGCTCGCTTGACACTAAACGCAAGAATATTTTTTTTTTTTGTTTCTGCTCGACCTCAAACAAAACACTCTTATTTGAGCTCACTTGTGTGCTTCTCAGATTCAACTCGGAATGCAATTTGCAAGAAAAAAACTGCGACAAAAGGTCCCCATAAAACTATCAATCAGTCCTCTTCAATCCACCCAGTCCGTTATGTCAATTCCAATGATTTTATAAAATTGATAATGCTATCCTTTAAATTATTGAGCCATAGATTTGAATAAAGAATTCAAAAAAAAGAAAAAAAAACGAGTATTTTCAATTTTTAAATCGTTCCAATTGACGTTTCGCTAACGTCAAGCATTTGTGTTAGGCACACCGTTTACTAAAAAATCTAGTACCTATAAAATAAAGAGCTACCTATTCATTTTGTGAGTAGAAGTGACATAATAAATAACCGTTAGGGCTGTAATCCTCGACAGGTTAGGGAAGTTGACCTGTCATACTCCTAAACTTTTCCTACGAAAATATAAGGTCCCTTGTGACGGGGTGAGCGGTCTTAGTTTCAACCCTAAATTGTAATTGAGAATTATATTGGAAAGACAAACTTAATAAGTCCTTGACTAAATATTTGATGGCTCTAGATTTATTCCAACTAATTAGGATTGTCAGAGGGAGGTCATTTTTCGGGATAAGTCTTGACTATAATAACATAACATGATGGCTGTATTCCCTTAAGGGATAGGCAGAAGGTTACTTACGAAAAACTTTCATCAATCAAGGTGTTAGAAAAATACATAATTTCCCTTAATCCTTTAGGATTCCGCATATTAAAGAGAATGAGACATTATACATAACGCTCGCTATTCTAGTGGTTGCCAACACTACCGTTGAGCCTGAGGACCTGGGTTTGATTCCCAGATCGACACATACATACATAAACTCACGCTATTTCCCATAGGGGTAGGCAGAAACAACAGAATGCACCTGCTACGATCCTTACATACTCTATCGTTGCTTCGTTTACGTTCATACATCTTCATCTGGTCGAATTTGGGTTTATCCTTTTGGATTTCCTCAGCAGCCCAAAGTCTGGATTTTGATGCCGATTACAGACAATAGACTCGGCCCCATTATTCACAAATACATATACAAATTTGGGTGTATCACAAGTCCACACCTCTATCTTACCTCACGGGGAATACAGTTGTGATGTTACGTTATTTCACATAATATTTATATGAACTAGAAACCCAACTTTACAACGTTTCACTTTATTAGCCGTTCTTGTTATTCAGTTATAAGTGAAGTACTTGCAGATAATAATATCTTGTTGCTCCAGGGCGGCTGGGGGTCTCCATCATCAATTACCCTTCCCGGCTTAATCTATTTATTTACTGTCAATTTCCGTGCACCCTACTTTCTCATTTTGTATCTTCACACTTTATTAACTATACAATATAGTTAACAAGTGAAAAATGCAAAGAAAATGGCGTCGAATGTCAAGAGTAACGTACTAACTAATATTATTTATGTAAATGTACGTTTGTTTGTGTGTAAGGCTTCCTTAACGGCTAAACGAATTTGGGTAAAATTTGACACACGGATACAACGTGACCTGGGTTAGAACAAAAGATATTTTTTATCCTGGCAGTACGTTCTCGTGGATAATTACTGATATCCTAATGCGGGCGAAGCCGCAGGTAAAATCGAAGTGGACACATATATAATATCACGCCTTATTCCCCAAAGGGTTGAACATAAGATACCCTATAGTAACTCCATCAATTCGCTAGTTATGTCAAATCCCATTTTACATGGCACAAATCCACACTGATAACGAGATAATCCCTATTAAAAAACTCAATAAAAACGATATGCAAGAATAAGTTTTCGAATATCTTTAATTAGGTGTTTGAAAAGTATGTCTTAAAATAGCGAGAGGGAATGACAACTCAGATAAAGCAGCGGAATCTGGAAGTTTGTTTAAAAACCGATTGGTTTATATTAGAGGATTATTAACTTTAATTGGTTTCCGACCCGTGGGTTGGAATGACGTTCGCTGTAAGCTTCCTCAAACTGTATCTATAATTCACGAGCCTATCAGAATACTTTAATTAAAATAATAAAGTTACCAAGTCTGCGAAGTTTTAAGTAGATATTAGGGGTCCGTACTGAAACGTCAAATACTGAACCCTTATTTTAGCCATTTCACTCGACGACTATTGGCTATTTTCAATTAAATTTGGGCTGAACGCGTATTCTATGAACGGTTAAACAATGGTGTTGTGAAACTACGAAAATAATAGTTATGGGTGGCTCTCCACATAATGTAAAGAAGAGAAAACAAAATCAGTGTATTAATGGATACCGCAGTTAAAAATACTCTATGGTACATCAGTTAAAAATATTCTATGGTTCTAATTAACATTTTTATTTAAGTGGATAGTATTTGAGATATTTTATATTTTTAGTTATAACTCTTTATTAGTGATCGATGGTTACCCAGTTTCTTTGTGAAATACCCGCTATAAAATACAAACTTAATTTTGCGAACACTAAAACCAGCTTCTTCCACGTTTAACTATTCATTCCGACTATGGAACAGTTCACTGCGCGTGGACCGACATGCACTTGGACAGTTTATTTTTTTAATAAAATCAGATGTTTCGCATAAATACCTTTAATTAGTCAGTCATTAATATAAAGAGATCCTATGAGAAGAGGAAAGAGGGGTCTGAAGTCGAAGCAGACTGATTGCTTCTTATAATTGATAAAGCTCAAACAAGATTATGTTTTGCGTACAGTACAATATTAAATTTAATGAAGCATTGGCTTATGAAAACTGGAATAAGATTTATTCAATATTTGCCTGCAATTCAAAAGACCGTTCGTCTAGTAGTCGCAAGCGTGGCTGCTATGCATGAGGTCCCGGGTTATATTCCCAGGTCGAGTAAAGTATTGTTGAATTGTGATCTCTCCGTAGCAGCCCGGAGTATGTGTGTATATAAGCTCGCCCCTACTACATGAAACAAAGGTGGCAAAATGTCGGTGCGCTATAAAATAAAGTGCGCGATGTGTAAAGGATTACACATCTGCCTAACGAGTATATTTTGCAATGATAACGTCTGACGTTCAGTGCCGCTGCAAGGAAAACACAGTGAAATTAATTTGGGGTTATTTATCCGAAAGAGCAATTTCCTTTGTCGAATGCATGCTATTTAAAGATAACGTCTGTACTGTATCGGTGCAGAATTAATACTGGCTTATTTATTCGAAAGAAAAAAAATTCTCTTTTCAATAATAGAGTTGCTTTTGAGCCGATTTTTAATTATATCTTTTGATTGCAGTAACGTTCTGTCGGATGTGAAATGATTTTTGTTTTCGATAAGAGTGACGCATGAGTTTAATGAAAGGGTTGACACAGAACTCTTTTGTTGTTACAACCCTACATGGCTACCATCTGTCCGTCAGAGGTTTTGAATGGCGAATAAAAATAGGTCATTATGATCATGTTACAAGCCCATATTAATATTTAGATCAAGGGCATGATTTGGGTCCGTCAAAATTTAATTAGAAGGGTAGGTACGTAGCTAAAAATCTATCTAGGGGTAGTTTTGAATGGTGCTTAATCTCAGTTTAGATTTAAGCTGAGATTGATTAGTTTCAACCCCTGTTATTTATTTTTCTAAGTAGTCGTTTAAAAATTGTTTTGGAATTTATCAGTTGCGGTCCGGGGCTTGGGTATGTGCCCAGTTAATGGCAATAGGTTCGCCCCTATTGATAGAATATGGGTATGTTATAGGTACACCTCTGCCTAATCTTTCGGGAAATATAGGTGTGATGATATGTCATTATAGGCATTCGTTCATTTGCAAGGTAAGTATTTTCCCCAGAAATGTCCTCCCTCTATCAATCGTAATAAGTTTGAATAAATCTAGAGCCATCAAATATAATCGCAAAACGTGGGTGTACTATAGGTACACCTCTGCCTAACCTATTGGGGTAACCAGGCGTGTTGTTAAGCCACATAGAGAGCAAAAATAACCTTCTATTTCGAAGTCAATAACCAAAACATTTGACTTACAGAACTCTGAATAAAACCTTCAAAGAATCGTAAACACAAATCAATCTATAGAAAACAACCGATTCCCTAATATTAAGCGGTAAATGATTGATTCACATGAGGGGCCCGTAAACGGTTCAATTAGGCGTTTTTAGAAAAGCCCTTCACGAATATACATCCCTAATTGGTGCTGAAACTCTGAATAGCTTAACAAATTACTTACAGAATTATTTACTAAGCAAAATACTTATAAATCAAGGAAAGGTATTGCCCTTATGTGCTGAATAAACGGATTTCGGGAGTAGGTATGTACCTACAGTCAGCGACGTCAGTCGCTGATCATAACGGGATTTGAACTATGATATCATAGAATTGGACAAAGTATTTTCTACTCTTCAGTATTTTGTGGAGACGGACCATTTTTTTTTAAAAAAGAAAACGAATTTTGGCCTAGTGAGCATTTTCAGGCAGAAAACATCGGAGTATTTGTTTGGTAAAAGTGAAAGTACTTTACTTTATATTTTCTTAAGGATTTTATATTATGTAGTTGTATTAATGAATTTTCACTAAATAGTGTAAGTGTTTCGGAACACAATCCCGGGATATTTTGGCCAAAATTGTCCAAATCTAAAAACAATACCGAAATTCAGTCGGACTCTAGTAATTTGTTAAAAGTAAGTTTTCAGAAACTATTTGAACCGACTTATACCATCTATTGCTGGCTCTATTTACCTACGTATAAATATACGATGATATCCATATTATCATTACGTTTTTATTAATATGCCTTCTTCTCTTACAGGTTTATTTCCAAAGAACACAACGTTGGAAAAGCAACCTTATTAACATGTAAGTATATGAAACTTCTGAATGTTTTACCTACATAAATAAGTATTAGATCCCTAGCTAGTTATATCTGAAAGGCAGATAATTGAGCATAAACATCCTTATTACTTCTACTGCCTTCGGCCATACCATCTCCCTTAGATATTGCTTTTAGTAAAATAAAGAGCTTCCCACAACAAAAAGCGAACAAATTGATAAAATATCTGTAGATAACAAGTCGGTCTTCGATCTGAAATCAATTATATTTTTAATAATACCCTTTCCCGTATAATACTTAGTCAAACATAAAAGTGATGGCTCGTTTATCGTATTTTTATTCGAATTTTATCACGGACTGAACACGATATTCGAATAAATTTGCATAAAACGAATGGGCATGCGAATAATCCCCCATCTATGTCTCTTTACACGGTGTAACGGGTCTCTAGAAACAATCCATAGGATGAATTGGTAAATTTTGAATGAAATACAACGCTGCCTCGTCATATGTCATACAGAAATATTAATGTAGCCCACAACTAGGATTAAAACGGTCTGAAGCGAAGCGGTATTTCACTCGCGGGGCAAATGTTACTCGTAAAATTTTCAATGTGAAGTAACGCGCAAATAACTTACTCGACGAACGTTTATTTAGGGTCGTGTTGTCTCAACATGCGCTTATTTTGATGATCGAAACTTGACCTTGTGCTAGTGCATTTTTTTATTGTTTTAATCCGTTCCAGATAATAGCGCTTTCAAACAAACAAATTTAATGCATTAACCGTCTTTTAGCACACATCGTGTATCCAATTACTACTACTAATTCCATAAAAGATATTTTAGAACATTTGAATAATTGAAAGTATGTGTATTATTAGATAAGAATGAGGAAGGGAAACAATAACATATTAACTTTTTTTTTTTTTAAATACCTCAAAAAGAGGAAAAAACCGGCGAAAACTTTCAACGATGGGGGCTCCAGAATCATGTACTGAACGTCGATGTACCTTCCACACTTTATACCTAATATAGATCAGCCATAGACTTTTGCAAAAAGTTGACCTCCAAAAACAACTAAATGGGGTGAAAATATTTGAGACATCAGTCTCGTTCCGTAAGTTAATCGTTTGATACAAAAAAATGATTCAGGTGGTTATTAAAATGACGTGACGTTTTCGGGGGGGGGGGGGGGGGGCACGACCACTCTATAGATTAGGTATCTCATCCAATAATTACCTCAACAATCTAAGATAGCTACATAGGTACATAACTGGAAGATACCCATCTAATCATAAGACAAATGACAATGGAGCCCACTTAAGCTGATCCGTCCACGCGAGATTATCCGTCCAGCTGTTGTTGCTATGTACACACTTGTAGTGGATAATCCTTATCATTATGTGGATGAGGGCCTTATTCAGGGACTATGGTAGATTAGTTGAGGTCTAATTGTTTTGTTTTTCCTTTTTTCGGATGAAGAGGTGGTTGGCATCGGCACGTGTTGGATTATTTACAACGGGGTGGTCCCTATATAAAACTTTTGATTGCGTAAACATACGTATACCTACGTATGTTTACGCAATCTCGTCAAGTCGTCTGTTAGACTATAATCATCTGCCTAGGCTTTTCCCAACTATGTTAGGGTCGGCTATTAGTCAAACCGGATGCAGCTGAATACTAGTATTTTACATGGAGCGATTACTTAGGACCTCCACATCTCAGGAACTGGGCAACACGATACCCCTTGGTAAAACTGGTTGTCAGAGTTTCAGGCTTCTGACTACCCGCTATGACATAACCTGACTTAATAAGACTTAACAAAGTTGGGAAAAGGCTAGGCAGATGATGATGACTATAGGCATACCTCTGCCCTACCCTTTGAATAATACAAGCGTAATGTTATGTTACATTTTCACCGAAATCCGTAGCTAATTCGCTCCGAACATAAGCGTCAACCTTTATTTCAATACAACCTTTCCTATACGAAAACATCGAAAAACAAATTCGAAATATCCAGGGATAAACCACCCGAAATCATCATTAAAATTAAATGCCGGGTCGGTAGGACGATTCGGCTCGCCGATTCTCGGCCCTCGGCCCTCGGCTTTCGACGTCACAACGGTGTCATGTGTAAATATCGTTGTAAATAAATTGTTGGCCACCGCGGTGACCGTTGTCATGAGATTATGTGCCCTTGTGACGTGTGATCCATTACTTTTCATATTTCATATAACGTACCGTGATCTATGATGACTAGTTGCGTTATTTGAAAACACTATACTTACTTGCATAGGCGCCGGAAGGAGGTTGCAAGGGGGTGTACCTGCACCCTAGGGGGGTATTTGTAGCAAAAATGCCAATCCATTCAGAAGCCTAATAAAATAACTGAGATGAGAACATAACCTCTATTATTCTAAATCCAAAGTGCACAAATTATCGAGCTCTTTTCACTCATCACAACTCGTGCACAAAGTTAGTCTTATTTGTGTATGAATGGCCAAAAGAAAACCTATCCTATTTGGGTTCTTTTGCACGCTTCATCTTTGCTCACTCTTGCGTCCTAAATTATTTTGATAGTTAAACGTATCTCCATAAATGTACAAAGTTACAGCTCTTGACCTAGGTGCAAGTACTTTCGCTTGCTTAGCTCAGCTGAAGGTCCCCTCCTGAAATAAATCTATCGGCGCCCATCCTTATTTGTATAATATATTGATATGTAAATCTATAACGTCAACAGCATCCTCCTGCCCTTATCCCAATTTATTCGGAGTCTGCACAGCACGTCTGCTTATTCCATACACCTCAATTCTTTCATCGTCTCAATAGCCATATGCTCCTCATAATATCATCGATGTGACCAAGATAATGTCAGGACTTTGTAAGAGACTGCTTGAATTTTTAACTCTCACTGCGCGACGCATAGTAAAGCTCTTTTTTTGAGACATTTACTAAAGTGTCACCTATTGTGAGTGAAAACGGGCATACGAGTCTTAATTTTATTCAACAACACTAGGTATTCTTATTAATGAGCCAAGACATATTTATGTGATAACATGAATATTAAATAATTATAAGCTACTATTGCTATAAACAGTGATACCTACTCTTAAATTACAAATGATGTTTATTCAGTTTTGTTTGTTTTATAGGTTATAAAAAACAAAGGTGGTTTTTATTATCAATTGACAAGAATGACGTCTTGGCCATTATTTTAACGAAGCAATAGCAAAACTTTGTCAATATTAGATATAGGTACACACATATTCAAGTTCCCGTAACCCAAAGATTGGCTTTTACTTTGACCAGAAGCTAAGCATTGCCATACAACGTAGCAATATAAATGCACCTAAACATGTTGTGTAAGTATTGGCAAATGTATTTTTTTGCGCTAAAATCGATTTAAAGAAATCGATTCATAGAAAATAAGTGGGTAAAAAGGCTTAAACATGGCGAAATGTGGGTGCTACTAGGTATAGGTGCAACTTTACCCTACCCTTCGGAGAATACAATCGTGATATTTATGTTTTAAGTAGGCAACGTCCCGGTAATTAACTACAATGTATTTAATTTTAGAATGTTTAGCATACCTACCTACTCTCTTTTACTTAGGTCAAACGGTAACAATCGTAACTCTTTGCATTTTATGTAATGGTAACACTGTTTTCTTTTGATCCAATGATAGAAACTGGAATTTTAATTTGTGAATTATTTTTTCGTACAATCGCATTTTAATTCACTTTGAAGAGAGAAACAAATTCGTTCCTAATTGAAATAGATAATTACTTAATTATATACAGGCAACTTTTATTTTACATTCGGTGCTTTAAAAAAAACGAATTTCTTTCCTAGGTTTTGCAAGCAATCAACGAATCGTTGTAGGTAGGTACCTAATTGTGGATCTGGGAAAAGAGTTAAATAACGTGGAATGAAACGTTAATTACGTGTCTGAGCCTTTGTACTAGACTTCTGGAGAACTGGCTTGATCCTATTTTAATCGCGGATCAAATCTTTTTGTTGCCATTTACATCATTTTGGTTACTATTCGATAGCCCTGTGAATGAGCTACACAATGTAATATCGATGTACATAACGTAGCTACTTTCCCGGACGTATAAGAAGTGTTACTCCTATCACATAAGGTAGGTATTACATTTTCACTTAACAGAAAACTAAGAAACTTTAGGAGCCAAGTTAAAAATGGTGTGTTACTTCAGTAAGTAAAGTACCAAACTAGGGTAGGTACTTTACAAAGCAAAGACTTTCCATGACCCTAGGCGATTTTCAATTAAAAGCTTTTCAATTTTACTCTTTTATGTCCCACGGAAACTTGTGAGCGTTTTCCCAGTTCTATAATCGAAGATTGTTTGTTCACTTATATTCTTCTTAAAGTTTTTCATCCAGGGCTTCAAGAGTTAGTCAGGGTCCACTTCACTTTAAGCTTTTGTCAGTCTCACAACGCCCAGGATAATGTCACTGGTTTAGAAAACTGATAGATGGATACTTAGATTTTTCTCCTAACCTAATCTTTACCTTACTGTTCCACTGTACCAGCCTATTATTGTCCCACTGCAGGGTAAAGGCCTTTTCTCATGCAAAGAAGGCACGAGCATTAATCACCACGCTTGCTCAAGACGGTTTGGCGATTTCAGACTTATATTAATTATACATATAAGTCCAAGTTTCCTCACGATGTTCTCCTTCGACGATATCAGTGATGCCCAAGATAAACTTATAGAGTACATATGAATTGAATAACTCACATTGTTACTTGCCCAGGTTTGAACCCACAACCTCATGCACAAGAGGCGAAGGCTAAACCACTGGGCCATCATGACATATCTTTACCTTATGCTGTATAGTTTTAAGGGCCATTTATTTTGCTGTAATGCCAATAAACGCATTCTTCTTTCTTTCTTGAACCATCCTGGGATCTAAGGATGTACGGATATTAGTTACTCTTTCGTGCAAATGTGATGAACGGATTTTGAAGAAACTGCAGTTATATAGTTTATACTTCAGAATAACGCATAGGCTAGAATTTATAAAATAATCTGCGCTTAAGGTGATTAAAATGTACGGATCCGCACTAGAATTTCAAAAGACAAAGATGAGCGGCATGATGTCCCTCGGCTTGACACAAGTCTAATCATCATCCTCTGCCTAGCCTTTTCCCAACTATCGGGTAAGCTTCCAGTCTAACCAGATGCAGCTGTAAACTAGTACTTTACATGGAGCCCTGTCTGTCTGAACTCCACAACCAAGTAACTGAGTAACAGGACAGTCTCTTTCAGAAGACTGGTGTTCAGTCTATCGGGTTTCTGACTACCAGCAACGACTGCCAAAGATCTAAGAATGGCAGCCGGGATCACTTGTGCTTTCCGAGATACGAAGGACCTCCGCAAACATATCTTAACCTTTGATCGACCCGTGCGGCGGTTATTATTTACCCACAAGCCCCTCCTCCAATTTAATTATTTTCTTTTCCTTTAATTTTTTTCTTGCTTATTACCATAGACAAACCACATAAAACATCTAGAATCTCTACGCCTATAGCTGTCAAACTAGTCCAGAGTGAGATAGATCTATTTATGTGCAGTTTACCTCCGGAGATATCCCGTCGACCGACAATAAACGGGGAACGAATTTGCATGGGACAAAGCATTCAGCTTCAATATTGGCGTGCGGGACCAACGGGCTTTTTTGTTCAACTCTTTCTATAAAAACTCCTATAGAATTTTATTCAGTCGTTCTAAAAATCTTGCAGGTATTAAACAGAATAAAAAGATATACGTGTGTCCATTGTTTATGTTTTTCCTCCCAGAAGTGTATGTTAGAACTCTAAGGATTCTTATTTTTCCGACGCTAGATATTTTCTTTCAGAGGAATAATTTAAAACCTTTGACAGTTTCATCGTACAAAAACTGTCAAACGACAATTTATTCCACAGATAAAATATAGCTGACGTTGGAAAAATCAGCTCTAGGACACTGGAAGGAATATCTTCCAGACTGTTGTGATTGGTTGAATGCATTTTCAACACCCAATCACATCACTCGTCTTTTGTTGTTTGTGACGTGCCAATAATTTATTTCTAGAAACCGGGTGTTAGTAGTGTTTGATTGCCTGCCGGGACGTTTCTTTCTATAGGGAGATTTGATCGTTAATAGAATGAAAAACGTTCTTTTAAATTACTTCTGATAGGTAGCAGATAGCTTGTTGCTAAATAAAAACATCCCCACGGGTTGATAGAAGGTTAAGCTATGCTTGCCGAGGTCAGTCAGTGGATGAGAAATTGTTCCTAGCATATCGAGATTCCTCCGTGCCTGGGAAAGCACGTTAAGCTGTTGGTACCGGCTTTCATTGATCTTTGACAATCGTTACGGGTAGTCAGCAGCCAGAAAGTCTGACAACCAGTCTTACCAGGGGTTATTGCCGAGTTGACCAGTACCAATACTGGTATTCAGCTGCATCCGGTCAGACTGGAAGCCGACCCAACGTAGTTGGCAAAAGGCTAGGCAGATGATGAGATAGCAGGTAGCTGCGATGCACTATTGAAAATCTATATATTATCTACACATTCCATACTTACCTAAGATCTAGTGTTCAGGTACCTGAGTACCTACTCAGATAGGCGACGGTGGTAAAGACAATCATGACATTATACGGATTGATGGCATGGTTGGCGCAGTGGCTGAGCGATTAACTACTGCGCCGCATGTCGTGGGTTCGACAAGGAACAATTATTTATGTAGCCATGATCCACGTCTGGCTGTTCGTGTATGTGAATTTGAATGTTTGTAAGCGCACCCACGATACAGACGAAATTCTTAGTGTGAGGCAATGTTTAAAAAAAACAGATAGTGTTAGTAAGCACCACTAAAAATCACTAACAAAATTACCTCTACTAGCCTACGCTTAGCCAAAATGACATTATCTACCTACTACAAAAACAAATCATTAGGTCCGGCGGCCAGCCGTGGTGGCATTTCAGCGTCTGCCAAACCACGTTTGTAGTAGCGATCTTAGCGTGAGACTATGTTTATCACTAGACAAGTTAGAAACTGTGCAAGAAAGGAAATAAAATTAGGATGTATATTCACGGTGTGGAGTGTCCAGCTATGAACATTTCGGGGTACTCAACATCTGCCAAGCCTTTTCTCAACTATGTAAAGGTCGGCTTCCAGTCTAACCGTATGCAGCGGAATATTAGTATTTTACATGGATAGACTGCCTATTTGACCTCTACAACCCAGTTTCTGGACAACACGATACCCCTTGGCAAGACTGGTTGTCAGACTTTAGGGCTTCTGACTACCCGTTACGGCTGTCAAAGATCTACAAATGCCAGCTGGCACCACGGCTTAACGTGTTTTCTGAGGCACGGAGGAATCTCGACAACGAACAAACGTTCACCCATCCACAGACTGACCTCGGCAAGCGTAGCTTAACCTTCAATCAACCCGTACAGCTCCGGGGTACTTATACAAGGTCAAATAATTAAATATCTAAGCTGACGATACTCCGCAAACGTGATGGGTATCGATTACTAATGACGATAAAACATGTCTTTTGCTTAATTTCAAGTGAGTTCAGCTGAATACGGGATCAAATAATGTTGGTAGTACTTATAGGTACCTACTTGAAAAAAACCGTTATAGTCAGAAGCCATACTAACTTTCATCCCCTGTTTGACCCCTTTAGAATTTTTAAATCCTTCCATAGTATACCTTTGTTATATTATGAGAAACTAGCTTTAGCTTGCGGCTTAGATTACATCCTACTAATATTATAAATGTGAATGTAAGTTTGTTTATAACGCTTTCACGCGAAAACTACTTAACCGATCATCATAAAACTTTGTACATATTCTTAGAGATAATAAAAGTAACAGTAGTAACATAGGATACATTTTATTGAAAAAATAATCATGGCTAAACAACGTTTGCCGGGTCAGGTAGTACATTTATAATATATCTAGTAAGTAAGGGTTGTGCAAACATTCAAGCTTCTAGACCCAGACCGACAGACCAGCTTATGTTGTGCGTTGTCTGTCAGTCTGAAAATGAATTTAAGAATTTCATTTAGTAGATTAGATACAGTACTAACCTAATCTTCTTTTTCTCAATACAGTAAGCTAGCAAATTTCCACACGCGTTGTGAATATTATTAGTATTTATTTTTGTTAAGTTCCGCCTGCTAATTCTACTTTACCCCGTATTTTGCCCGTGTTCACTGTACCTAGTTACACTCTGTACGGTAAAGTAGGCCAGAAGTGCAAAATATTCAGGCCGTGGATGATAACTGCCTGTGACGATGTACACGTCCTTATAAATAATAAATACCTTGTGGGTTGTTTATGGTTTACCGTTTGTGGAGTATAGGCTGCATGCTCGCACAAACAGATAACTGTCTATTACTTTGTAGGTATTTATCCACTACTTCGATGTTCGTCGAAAGAACTGTGACTAATGCCCGCTGTCGCTCACCTTGGCGACACCTTAATGTAATTCCTAAATAAAAGCAAAATGTTAGGTAGGTACATACTGTAACGCAGTATAAAAACAGTACGCTTTTCACTGTAACTTACAGTGCAGTGCATTTTTAATTTATTTTAAAGTTAGTTAAATAATGTATCTACTACTATCGCGAACTATTTTAAGGGCCAAAACTGTTTTTTTCGATATTCCTATTGTACCTATTCTGTACACCGATCGGCTCATTATTTTGTTCTAGATTTATAAAAAAATATAGGTACTGTTATAGTAAATACAATTTTATTTCACCATTAAGTATAATATTATTATTATATACAATGCCACAGTGAAAGACTATTCGTAATCGTATCAGCACTGCCAGAGTTGTTTATATTTTATAAATATATAAACAAACAAAAAACAATTTTGTGAGGTGTCTAGTGTTAATAATATAATTATTAAGCATAATATGGTTAATGACGAATCTGTTTCAACAGTGGTAGCAAGTGGGGCTGCTCGGTAAAGTAAAATTCTTAAGTCGATTGCCAGGTCGGGGTCAGGTGGTATTGAGTTTTCTCTTCGAAAACTTTTAATAATTGGTAAGTAGCAGCACAGTTTGGAATTGTGCCAGTTAAATGGCGCTAGGCTTGCTCTAATTACCTACGTGGGATAGGTATGCAACCATATAGAACTATATACATTACCTTTCTCTGCCTACACCTTCAGAAAATGTAGACGTGATGACGTAAGAAAACTGCAGATTTTGACATTAAAATAATGACATACAGATAAACCAATACTCGACAATGCCTTAACCTCGGCGCTAGGTCAAATCTTACAACTTTATTTACAAACATTACCAACCTATATTTTTATCGTTACGTATCGTCTCTGCGGGCACTAACGTTAACTGTTTTACCGACAAAAACGTCAACTGTCAAAATATGTTCTTCACGGCCACCAGAGGCGCTGTAGTCAACTTTTCCCTCTATCCTCTACCTATTGTTTATGACAATTACAAGCTTCACACCGACGCGTCACCGTCGGGTTTTATTTTAATTTTATAATTATATGTGACAAAGAAAATTGTGATAAGTGTGATTTTTATACACATCTTGGTGATAATATTAGTGTTAAGATTTGTTAAGTTATTGTTGCAACGTGGAAAACAAACGAGGTAAGAAAGTTGTTGAAACTCGCCTGACGGGAGAATTGTTTGGGATTACTGGGATCGATAACCTGGTCGGCTAGCCATGAGGCGCGACGCTGAGGTTATGTCGCGAGCCGCGAACAGGTATCGGAGTTCAAGTAACGGTCCCTCCGTCCGGAGCGGGCCGCCTCGCGTTACAGCCGCAGAATCCGGTCGTACCTAAGACCAGTTAGTTCATAATAGCGTCTAGATCCTCATTTGCCGTCCTCATTCCGTTACGCTTGCCATCGACCGTCACTGTAAATAAATATTCGGTAATCGGCTTCGCTTTTTAAAATCGTCGAGTGCCCTTACACCCTGTACCTTTAGTTCGCTCGAGACCTATGGACGTTCCTTTTGAGATGTGCGCCTGTTTTCCAGCTTACCCTGCCTGCAGTGCGTGCCACGAGCCCCAGAGTCCCAGCCATTAGATTGAGTGGAGTGTCCCCTGTGCCCACACGTAGCCCTGTACGCAGCCAAAATTCCGCGGGACACTACAGACACCTCCTCCAGCATGGAACTGGAGAAATCCCCTACTCTCCACGAGGAAGACTCCAAAGTTACCCTCACAATCAGACTGATTATGCAGGGGAAGGTAAGAGAATGAACACTTGATTATTTTCCAAAATTGGCACTGTTTTCAAAATATTATGAATTATTTTCAAATCGTGAAAGTGTACACTTTACCTTCTTCTAAATTCCACTTTAGTGTAAAAATGTGGTTATTTTAGACTAATGTAGTGTAAACTAAGTAGTTATTAATATGTCTGTTTCCCAATATCAGTAATTATTTTAGTAATTAGTTCCTCTATTAGAAATTGTAGCTTGCATTAAAACTAATTAAGTAGATATTTGGTATTTTAACAAAGCTGGCTTACATGTGGTATTTTTTTTAATTTTGATTAACTGAGAACCCTGGATTGTTATATGCTTATTAATAAACATGGAGTTGAGTGACAACCAGTAAAATGTCCAGATTTACCATACATTTTTAAATTTAAAAGTTTTGTATGACTTTTTTAAACTTATTAATATTATATTAAAAGGTGTAAAGGGTTTATGAAGTTAAAGATTTATAAGTAATAATGAAATGTTCAAGTTAAGGTAAAGTTACTGAAACTCAGCGAGTCATTCAATCACAAGAAGGGCTTAAGGCCTTAAGGTTTCGGTGCCAAAAGTAATACGAAAACTAAAAACACCTTTCATTAATTAACATACTTAACATGTTACTCATTGTTTGGTTTTCAATGTCAGTTAAACAATGATCTCAGTCATTCTTGGGTCATTAGTACAGAATGTACTCAGATGCATTGTTTATAAGAAATTAAACTAGTAAACAATAATAATATTATAAATATGTCAACATATCTACCATTTTACAAGTAGACAAGCAAAGTACTTTTTTTCATGACAAAATAAGAAACATAGAATTATTTTAAATAAACACTGTGCTTTAAAAAGTAATGACAAACAAGATGAGAATGCATAAAAAGTAACAAAAAGGTTGAATATCAGTTTATTTACCAATAATAAACTTATAAGTCATCCAAATAAGGCATTAAGTAGATACTGATATGTGAGATATGGCAAAAAAAATAAAAACAATAAAGTTGGCTTGTGCAATGTGAATATACTATGCACTTATCACTGCTAGTTTTCAGTTTGTAGCTCTATGAATTTTATAAAGCAAAAGATTATTAGAGATTACTTCAAAGTAAAATGATTATGCCAATCTGTCTCCCAAGTATGGTGATTAAGGCAAATACCCATTTGATTTTGTTAATTATGATTGTTTATTAATGGACACTTATTCATGCCCATCTAATTTGCTTTAATTGTAATAGTTGAAAATAAATACATTTGAATTCAAACTTAATGCTAAAATAGTTACTCCAAAAGAGTTTCAATATACTTTAAAAATGTTGTTTTTACTGAATAATATGGCATACCAATTGTTCCAGTTTATTATTTAACTAACATTTAAATAATTGTAATGTACTCATGTGAAAGAGTTATACGTATTTGTTTGAACATATGGTAATCTAATATGACTTTGGTATTTCAATCTTGTTAGGGTACAGACACTTGTAAGGCTGCCCAACGCAATATCCTGTTTGTTAACCATGTAGGCTTGCTTAACCACTAGGCTTTCATTTTATTATTTCTAACAAACCCTTATTAAGCCTCTGGTCGACTGAAATACTTTATAAAAACGAGGCAACAGTATCGAATTCAATAATTGCATAGTTTTGACATAACAGTTTATTAGCATGATATAAGTCACATCACATCGTAACTGTTTTATTTAAGCACTCATTACTCAACAGCGTCACTAATTTAGCACACCTAGATGTCGCTAGATTGCACTGACATGTGAGATGTATTGATGTTAACATCTACCTATATCTACTTTTACATGTAGGTACTTTTAATTGGCTATAATCCAATACAAAGTACATTTGGCAACCGGCCAGCTATTGGCGCTCGCCCTGTTCATCAAACTTCGATTTGTACCTTTTTCTAATTGGAGTAATGTGTGATATTTAATGTTGTCATTGTGTTTTGTCTCTGCCCACTTCCTTAATCGCCGTCTGGGAGCGGTATATTTTTGTTTCACTGACTAGCGTTGTTTTAACTGTACGTTTTTGTGTAAACATTCCAATAAATCAGTTACTTTATAATGTTATGCATGAGATACGTTTCACAATACATTTTCACTGTATCTTTGTAAATTAACATTAGTAGTCCTAAATACTTTCACGTATTTCAGGTTTGCGCGAGAGTAACCCACATTTCTTTTCTCCGACTTCTCTTTTTCACGCTACGATTCGTCAATAAACGTAAAAGTGAAACGTAATTTCTCATCATGTAATCAATTATTTACGACCAGCTTAGTAAATAATTCATAGATTAATCTGCAGTGAAATTGGTCACTGTCAATCGTCACAGTACACGTTTGAGCTCGCGGCTTTCTTAGATTGTGTTCGCTATTTGTGTCGTGTAAGCGGCGGCGTTGAGCAATAGCATTGTTCACATACTGCAGAAGTCATGATGCCCAGTTGCCAGCTCCGATCTGATACAACAAGTCTCTAAAACGGTCTCAATGCAACCCCGATGCGTGTGACTGCAGCAAAGAATCTGTATGCAGTGACTATTATTGGCTACCAGACAGGAAATCTTTTGTACTATAAATCTTAGCGCGACTACATTAATTACATGTGCGTGCGCCCGTTGCACAATACTTGCCAATGTAGCAATCCCTTAGGTTATTTTGAACGACAATTTTAATTAAATCGAATGTAACACTGACTTGTTCTAAGTATAACATAGTTTCTGTTTGTTTGCAGGAAGTTGGCAGTATTATTGGCAAAAAAGGAGAGATTGTTAAAAGGTTCAGAGAAGAGGTAAGTCGTTTGGAAAAAATAATAATCCGCTAACAATATGGCAAGGTTGGCATTGGCGGAGCCATCGGCTGCTGCGCCGCAAGTCGTGGGTTCGACTCCCGCACGGAACAAATATTTGTATGGCCTACAGGTAGTTGTTCCGAGTCTAGCTGTTTGTGTGAGTTTTGAATGTTTGTAAACACAACCACTTGAGACATTCCTAGTGTGGGGCAACGTTATAAAAAAGGTCAAGGAATATTAAAAACAAAATTTATTTTGTTATGAAAATTATGCAACATTGCAAAGAACTGCTGCGCTTATCAGCGAAATACGACGGTCGATTAATATTTATTATGTATTGTTTTCAGTCTGGAGCAAAAATCAACATATCTGATGGATCGTGCCCAGAGCGTATTGTCACTGTTACAGGCAACACAAGTGCTATATTCAAAGCATTCACTCTTATATGCAAGAAGTTTGAAGAGGTATGTATTAATTATCATATAATTTTTAATTGTATTTCAACTTATTATTATTACTTATATAATTTGTCATCGAATTTGCTGTTACTATTTGATATGAAAGTATTTATCAGTATAAATACTTTCATATCAAATAGTAACAGTGAACGAACGAAAATAGTTGCCTCTCAGTAGAGGCAACTATTTTCGTATCTTGTATTGCCAAAAAATCGAATCACGCGCCAATGTTTACATCACGTCATATGATTCCCAAACTTCAATACAAAATTATTCAAATATTTTATGACGTGGGATAACAAATACGGATCTTATAAAATCTCGTGTGGTCGTCCATACTTACCTTATTACTGACGAAGGGGCTTTGCCATAAACACTTACGTATATACCCATAATATTCAAGAAGCCATAGAAGAACCAGTCCAACTGGTGGTAGTCTTTATCTTATTCTTATTGTTTGATCAAGTCCAATTAACAAAAGCCACCGATTTAAGTATTGACACGAAGTAACGACACCTAATCCGTGATAAATAACAGTAAGTCGACCAAGCGATCGGTACTGTTCTACCACGGGACCAGTTCGCTAATTCCGTACCTACATAGTACAAATCAACAATCCATCAAAGAAGTCAAATGACGCTTAAGATTTGGGCTATATTAGCAACTACGTTTACCGTAAAACGGGGTGAATAGAAACATAACTTTGAAGGGGATTTTTGCGTTATTAAACATTGTTTGTTACTACAAGGAGTCTTATTTTTTTTTTTAAGTTATGAATCATCAACACCTTGTCAGGAATAAATAATATTGTATCATCGTTAAGATCTCATTTAAAGTTTTGTTTCGATTCAAATTGCCAATTAACGTACCCGTTATTTCCAATTGAACTGTTTAAGCATTATTATTTGTATACATCCACGCTTGTAACATTCCAGTGGTGCTCGCAGTTCAATGAGGGCGGCGGCGGCGGCTCGCGCGCGCCCATCACGCTGCGGCTCATCGTGCCCGCGTCGCAGTGCGGCTCGCTCATCGGCAAAGGCGGCTCCAAGATCAAGGAGATCCGCGACGTCACCGGTGCTAACATTCAGGTAACATACCACACCTTTCAACCTATTTTTGGTCCTATGGCCCCAAATGTTTAAAAAATAGTTCATCTGTTTGCTCTAAACCAGTTTTCATTAATGACTGCCACGCGATTTAAAACCTTAACCTTCTATTCGCCGGAAATTAAAGCATTTAAATATATTAAAGTTAACCGTTTCTAAACCAGAACAGTACAAGTTCATGACCATTAAAGCCTGAGGCTATGCGCGGGCGCAGGTCCGCCCACTTCCGTAGGCCTCAAGTTTAATACAACCGCATTCTTTCTTTCAACTGGCATGGACCGTTATAAGAATTCGATTGGAAAGCCAAATAATTGGAAAAAATTTTGAATAGTCATACGCATCACAGATAGCATACCTATCATAGACAATACTTGCCCTTCGACATTTTGCAAACTACAAAAGTACACGCAATCGTAAATCTACATGAAATATTGTTCAACATTTACAGCAAAATTCATTACAACTATTTTAAACCCAAAAATAATGGTTTTCACAACGGACTCGCGTTATCAAAGTCACCCATTTTAACTTAATGGCTTAAAATACCGGATTTCTGGGAGCTTAACTCCAAAATGTTCAACTCGAAAAATCTGTAATTAGACTAGCTGACGGAAATTTACGTAAATATTACATTACCGTGCCCCGCGGTTTCACCAGCTTCTAAGGGTCGTAGCCTGATTTTAAATAGCCTGAACCTGAATACCTTCCTGAAGAATTGGGATATTAAATGCAGCAATACTTTTTCAAATCTGACTGCTAGTTTCACGGATAATAGCGTTAAAAAAATCACTTTGGTTTCGTTACATAGATAAGTGCGTTCAAATAAAACCTCTTTGGCTTTAATTAGTTGTTATAAGTAATAATAATAATCATAAATTATTTCATAAAAAAGTGATACAGTCTGTTACAAAGTAGGCTGACAACTTTGGAATAGTTTAGATCTAAGATGGATAGGTAACAATACAATAAGTAGTTTAATAACAGCCTGTATAACAGTAAAATTACCGATAACTCATGTATTATTATTATTTTCAGGTGGCGAGTGAGATGCTACCAAACTCCACAGAGCGAGCCGTGACTATCAGTGGGACTTGCGATGCTATTACACAGTGCATTTATCACATCTGCTGTGTCATGCTAGAGGTATGTTTCAAATATTACGGACCTTCCATTTACTGCTCCTATAGTATAAAACAAATGACCAAAACAGTGATGAGAGTATGTTGTTATTACCAGACAGGAGGGGCTTGTGCCTATATATTAATTAAGGGGAAGCAGGCTGGGTTTTGGAGGTCGAATAGGCAGTCTCTCCATGTAACATACTTATATTCAGCTGCATCCGGTGGTATACAATATGGTACAGTTCAACACTCAGTTTTACTAAACCAAAAACTAAACTTTGAAACTCAGCTACTCAAAGTCAATTAAATTATTTTACGAAGTACCAAGTGTACCTTACGCCCATATTATGTGAATAAATTATTTGAATTGATTATAAAGGCACGAGGTAGCGCGGGAAAAGAATACTTTGAAGGACTTCAGGGAGGCCTTTGCCGAGCAGTGGGACACTATCCAAAAGCCTATGCAGTCAATATATATATAAAAGAACATTTTGAACATCATTTTGATATCAATAAAACTTCGATACCATGACGGCGCCTTTAAACCAATAAACTATGTCAATAGCCCAATCTATTCCCTGTCTTTAGCTATCATACTGACAAAAAAGAGATAGCATTCCATAATAAAAGTATCAGGGCCATTTTACGTAGTAGTCTCACCATCTGATGAACTCCTTACTTTTTCAGAGCCCACCAAAAGGCGCCACGATTCCCTACAGACCAAAGCCGAATGTCGCCGGTCCAGTCATATTAGCCGGCGGACAAGCATACACAATCCAGGGCAACTACGCCGTGCCTGCGCAAGATGTAAGTTTTAAATACTAATTAGTTGTCTTACTTAATAAGTTAATACTTAAACTTAATAAACTGCTAATCTTATAATTGGCTTTTAATTTTTTGTGAAAGGAGTTCACGTAACTTTTACATGAAAATTGTATTCGAGTTCATAATAAAAATCATGCCATGCTATTTACAAGCTGTATGATTTTTTTTGTAGAAATAATAAAAACTAAAATTTAACTTCTGTTTTAAACTGCAACTGGCAACATTAATTAATATTTATTTTAACTGGCTATACCATTTGTTCGTGTCATCTGTGTGCGTCATATTTCAGCTTCTACGCATTAACAATCCGAATAAAGTGAAATCGGCTAGTATTTAGGTGACGTTAGGTAGGGTTAGAACAACGGAACAACTATCGATTATAAGACATGATAATAATTGTAAAACGAGAAACAAAACGCTGCTATGTAGGACAGTAGAAACTTTTTCTTACTACTAGGTGCACTGGTTTTATTATCAAGTAATAGACACAATGACCATGTTCACTGACACTGGTCGCGAATGAATAAATTGTGACCTGCTTTGTAAACTTTGACAAGGTTCGGAGTATAATTCATGTATTAGCTGACTGTACAGATAATTTATAATGCAGGCAACTTATAATATGTGCCCCAACGCCCGTGTTTTGTTTCTTTGAAGACATTCTACTGTCCTATTGGTACGCGTAACCTCTTAACTGATGAAGTTTTGGCGACTGGTAGACATCGAAATAATCATACAATGTTAGAACGTTATTCTATTTGTGCGTGGTTCCACCTCAATGATATTGCATCGATCAACTTTGGATAAGTGCGTCTTTTGTCACAATCTGCGCTAAACTTCTTGGCCGGTCTGAAAGTAGTCACGGGATTACGCAGATAGATAGATAATTTAGTTGACCAGGAGATAATGACAGATTGTATCATTTGTTTCGTATGGTGATCCTTCAGGGATCGAATTGGCATGATAGCTAAAAAAATTGTTTTTGTCCGTCAGTCAGGTAGGTTTAAAAAAAATACTAGACTACTGGATGATACATTGAGTTAAAATGTGGCATGACGTCACGCGTATGTAGATTTTATACATACGTGTGACGTAGCGAGCCCCACTCCCAATTGTTAATGCGTTTCATCGAAGTATTTTTTATTATTATGATAAAGCAAAAATACAAGCCTAATATTTTATTTTTAAACTGACTGGCGGACTAAATATAATTCCTTTTCCTTTACTGAAACATCATCCCGTTATTTCGTTCCATTTTCTGGCGATTTTTTCATTTATTTAAAATGGAACGAAAAAGTTCGTCGGACGATTCATCTATCTTGTCGGTTAGTTACGGTTTCAAACGATTTGTTACATACATATTATTGTATTTTCCGATAACCGATGAAAATAAATTTTGCGCCAGCCTAATGCTTGGGTACTTACCTGGTGAGGATTGTTGACCGCCATACGCACGACATCAGCACGTTCTTGACATCTTTTTCGTTTACCATATTGTAACAAATGACTAGGGACAATCTGTCACCATCTCCCGGTCTATATATCTTGCTTGGACGAATATAATCACAACATAATACCTTGTCCGGTTAGGTTAGTGCGTGTCATTTGATTTTACCCGCGAATAACCAAAAAGTGTGCCTATAAACTGCTATCTCTAACAGTACTCCAAAATCAGCAAAATCTAAATCGTCAACCTAAAATGATCTCTTTTGACAAACTGGCAAGCAAGCGTAAAAAAGTAAAATTTGAGAAGAAGAAATTATACGTAAACGAACATGCGATTATAAAGCTTAGCTTTCTTCTATGATTCACCGCCATCGGCACCTAGTTAGGTCTCGTATTCAGAGCGGCCAAAAAGTAGAGCGCATGATCCGCCTCCGGCCCCGTGCGGGAGCCGGCCGGACAGCCGGACAGCCGGACAGCCGGCCGGCCGGACAGCGGCACTGTATGAGCTGCTGTGCAGTGGGGCGGCGCGGGCGGCGCGGTGTGCGCGCCCGTGTTCCCGCTGCTGGAGGTGAAGCCCCCGCTCGTGGGCGCGCTGCCGCCGCACCACCTGCTGCCGCCGCCGCTGCACGACCACCACCTCGTGAGTCCGCGCCCCACCGACCTCATAGAGACACACCAGACACAAGCGTTCCCGGCTTGGCGGCGGGGATGACTAATGAACTGCTAACTTGCCACTGCGCGTAGCGACACACCAGCCAGAAGTACGCGACGGAACAACGTCCTGCTTCCGTCTGCAATTGTTTTCTAAAAGCAACACAACAAGAAGAAATTATGTCGATTCTAGTCGGACAGAACTTTGAAAAAAAACGCCTGATTTGCATCTTGTAATGGATTTACGTCACGTGTTCAACATAGTGCGTTACAGAGACCTAACATTTCAGCGCCGGCTTATGAGACAGACCCGTTTTCAATAACATTACGACACCTAAACGAATCCTTCAGTACACTTTTGGATTCTTAACTGTCGACGATTAGCTGAGGGTTAAAAATCCAACAGTGTACTTTTATTCATGTATTTATTTAAATGTCGCCTAGAGAAAACGGGCATAAATTTTCAGCAGGTGTGTCGCTACGTAAAGGATTGTCCCGTGTTGCAAATATAAAACTTGCGTAATCAATCAACACGGTTTTGCCCTCGGGTCAATCTAGTAGAAAAGGCTTGCTAGCAACTCATTGTTTAACTACTCTCCATGAACGTAATAAGTCTGCATGTAGGATAAGCAACAGAAATCCAAAAGACTGTCTGCCTAGCCGGGACCAAAAGTCAGGGCCTACCGTAAGATCTTCACGACCGTACTATTAATGAATGCTGAACCGATTGGATATAGAAATCTTAATAACAAACACTATTATGCTAAACCCGCCCCGTAGACTTGATAATACCAGAATGTTCTACTTTGCCTGTTAGTACATACCGAAGATCTTCTAGTTAATACCTATATGACGAGAAATCATTGATACACAAGTATTTAAAACTCTTCTCTATGAGGTTGTGTGGACTGAGTGACGTAATGTGAATGGTGCTGCCCCAGAATCCCCTCGAATTGGATGTGTGGTGTCGAATCCCCGTAGCGGCCATGAATTAACCCTGTACTATAATAGTTTTAGAAACCCCGGTGATGTGGAGTGTAGGAATGATATCCATATTATTTTGCGCTGCTCTCTTGCACCTTACGCTTGAATCTCATCGATATCTTGTTTGCACGTATACCCCCACATTTGTATCATTCTTGTTCCAATATGTTTTCCATGTATCGATCCGTGTAGTATAGCATTTAATCTTAGCACATTTGTAACGAATGTAATTATTATAGTCGTGTAGTGATAAAAACATTCACATTCAAAGCTTTATCTGTTTGTTTTCTGGCATTGCCGAGACACGAGCGTATGTACTTCAAACAGCTCGCGCACCTTTCAGCGATGTTCAAGTTCTTACAAAACGTTCCTGTACTTGCACCTCTCCTTATTTTGCCTTTGCCTTGCCTATTCCATCGTTTTTCTTTTATTTTCCACACGAAAAATAATAATGGTGATTAACCATGGTCGCGCATGGCTTAACGTGACACAGATTCATATAATAGAGTACTTACAGTAAACTATGCCTTTTTGTTATTTAAAAGGTGCCATTTTTATGGGCAGCACCATTCAAGAACTCACGACGTGGATTTAATTTTTTTCTGAGTTTCCTATGAAAATTCGCAAATCCTTTACCTTTTGTCCAATCTGAATCCGAAGACTTCACTGATACAGTATGTTTAATTCAGGTGTTTCAAAGTTATAAACAAAGTTTTTTTTACTCTCTGAATTCGTCATACCTACGTCATGTCTAAGTTGGACTGAACATTGCGAATTTTCTTAGACTTTAATATTTACTTTGTAAAATCTAGTTTCTACCCAGGTAACCCTATCCAGCGATCCCATCCCGGCTATGTCAGAGAAGATGAAAACAAGCAGCTGGAGCTTATAAATATAATTTAAAAATTAATCTTAGCATACTTTAAAAAAATTGTTGAGAAAAGAATGTTTTCAGAGACTGAAGTATCACACTGTGTAGTATGATTTCTTCTTCCTTTGTATGAAACTTGTATTGTCTTGTAAAATATACTGTTTTAGTAGTATGTATACATAAAGATAATACTTTTCCAAATTGTATATTAACATTTATTTTAGTAAGTATGCTTACTAAAATATTTGTATAGAATGCAATATAAAATTGTAGATCTATGTTTTGGATTGGGAAACTTTAAACCCAAGCAAGGTGATAATGCTGATTGTGTATCTCTGTTTTAATTTAAACAATAATAATGCAGCAAAGATACTCTTTTTATCTTTTTTTTTACCGAGACTCATTTGCTGCGCGGGCGCAAAGGCCAGAAAATACTTGTTGCTTGGCAGTGTTTCAAACCTGCATATGTATTTAACAACAAACAACATATTGTTACAGTTATCTTCATAAGTCATTTTAATAAAAATAAACGCAGATACATAATCACACGCCATCGGCTTGGTAATTAAACGCAAGCTAAAAACGTCATTAAATACTCATATTCTTTTCTAGATGGGTGGCCTGGCTAAGTCACCACTGGCCGGCTTAGCCGCGCTCGGTCTAGGCGGCCTTGGTCCAGCCAATGCTGCCGGACTAAACCCTGCAGGTAAACAGAGCCTAAGTATGTATTATTATTTTTAATTTCTTACTAACAATTTTATGTTTAAACGCTTTTGTAAATAGATCAATGAGAAGTTTGGTAGTGCCATAGAAAAATAAATAATACTTAGAAGTGAAGTGCTTTCGTTTATAGCGCGTTCAAAATTGCCATGGTAAAAAAAACACTAAAACTGAATAATATTAGTAAGCCAAAAGCCCGGTATTAAAACCCACAAGGAGGTAATAGAGTGGCATTCACCACCCACATGGAGGTAATTGGGTGGTATACACCACTCTTTTACCCGTCTTAGCGACTACCCTTCGGTTCCGAGTACTATACGCGTTGTTTGGTTTTTCCACAAAGTATTATTTATTTTTCTTTTGTATTGTATAGCGCCTCATACACTCAAGCATGTAGAAAATGCAAAAAACCTTAATATAATTTTGTAGTGTTGCCATATTTAAGGGAACAGGGATTGCCACAAAAACGTTGAGAATGTTGAGTAATTAAAATTTTAATGTTGAAAAGTAGTCAATTTATGGAACGAGGGACTACGATCATTATGCTATTCGCTTTTTAGTAAATGCCAAATACGCGGTAAAGGCGATGTGCTGCCATACTTTTATCGGTGTTTGGGTTTTATGTTGCATTCCTTGTTTTCCCCTATATCCAACCAGTTAGAATCTATCCTAGATTGAATATTGATCAGTCGTGGACGACACGCTTTCCAAGTAATCCTGTAGTTAGTTCTAGTAGTGTTAGATAACACGAATAACACTGCTAATAACATAAAAAATGAAAGCACACTGAGACGGATATACTCAAAAATCAGTACTCCAAAAAAATGTAATATCTGATAATATCTCACGATGTCATAATGCTCCAGCCATATCACTCCAGCTTACATTTTCACATCGTAGCTTTGTCCCTTTGTCCTTGTTTAAAATGGTTATTAATAGTCAAGTCGATGTTTTCTCTTCAGCTTTAGCAGCTCTGGCGGGCTCACAACTGCGCACTTCGAACCAGTCGCGCAACCAGCCCGCTACCAACCAACAGTCGCACGAAATGACAGTGCCCAACGAACTGATTGGCTGCATCATTGGCAAGGTAATGTGATCCTTATTTCTATGAACAATAAGGTATAAATTGGAATGACTGACTTGACTTCGTGAATACCATTCATGTGATGTCTAGTAACAAAGTATCGCTTTGATCTTTTCGTGACTCAATTCCAGTTGCTATTACCTTTTGGCATTAAATATGGTGCCATGTTCAGGATATTTAGAATCTTATGTCCTTTTAGCAAGAATTATTATTCTGTAAGGATTTACCATTTTGAAACCTAATGGGAATTAGTTACTTTTCTCTGTGGTGTTGGGAAACGATATTATTTACTAAACTAACGCAAATATTTACTAAACTGAAATAATTCAACAGGGCGGCACCAAAATTGCTGAAATCCGGCAAATTTCCGGCGCTATGATCCGAATATCTAATTGCGAGGAGCGTGAAGGTGGCAGCACTGACCGTACCATCACAATCTCTGGCAACCCGGACTCTGTGGCTCTGGCCCAGTACCTCATCAACATGAGGTAAGTCGATAATTAACTAACAGAAACCGTTTTATTCTTCCCCCCTTCCATCCGACTCCTCAGGAGTATTATTTCGCCCGTTCTTGTCCAGTTAACTCTTGCCTAGTCCACCCTTATGGTCGATTTTTTTTTTATAATCCCTCAATATTCCTCTGTTTTATCTTACCTTATGGGCCGTTTCGAAATCGTTTTCGTTTTAATTGGAAAAAACATTTTTTAACAAAAAGGCGTCTGACCCGAGTAATAAATAAGATTGTTATTAAGTTATTATTATTTTTTGATTATTTCACTGCCATCGTATCATTGTTCATGATATTCGATCCACATGTTTATTATTTGGCCGATCAAAGAATTTTGCAGTTACCTTTGGTGGAATTCAATTATGTTTTAACTCACAAACGCTCGGAAAGCCATTTTTTTTTATTGGATATTTCTCATATAGTTTTTCATTTGAAAATAGTTTTTGAAGTGAAAACTTCTTTAGCCAAGTTGGCGAGTTTTGGTAGCGGCATAACTTATGGGTTTGCGTCATCGACATACTAATGTGACGTGTTACGCCAAAATAAAACAGTTATCAAAATTTTTAACTCATTCTTATTACGTTATTCTGTCGGCAGTCCCATCCGGCGAGGTTATGATTTTATTTTTGTTTCTTACCTTTTTCGACAAACTTTTGGAAAGTATTCTGATATGAAAACCTTTTGGTAAAAATCCTGATCCTATACCTTGTTTCATATCCTGCATTTAAATAAGCCGCAATAATGTACTATCTACTCATATGTAACTCTTAGTGACAATATGGCGCGTTATTAACAGACTTCAAAAAGGAAGACTTTCTCAATTTATCTGTAAATACATTTTCGATACATTTACAATACAAATACATCTCGCTCTAAGCTTATTGTAAAATGACAAATGTTAATGTTGAGTTTTTTTATAGATTTATAATATTAGTATTTAAATGTAAACAAGTACCTATGCTCTTTTCTGAAGAACATTTACACGGTAATCGCTTATAATTCGCTATAATTTTGTACTTTGTCTGTGTTATACTTTACCGAGCGTTTGTCAGTGATACAGATTACAACACCACATTCAACTTAATTTAAACTGTCAAAAACGTCATTTGTTATCGGACGTAATCGAAAATAGAGCGACAATGGTGTCATCATGGCGAATACACACAACATATTAAAATTTAATTACTTAAGAAAAAGTCGGTAGTCTTCTAAGACATTCGGTAGCCTATCACACAGCCATATTCAAAAATAAATTCTTAGTAGCCAATCCACGACATTCGAGCATAGCCTTGCTCTAACAACTAAGCCAAGAAACTAGCATAGCTCTAACGACTAAGCCAAGAAACCTCGACGTCGGACTCGCAATGACCACGATGAAGATCAAACCGAATTCCAACAGCACCAGGCGCCAAATAAGTTGGTAGATGCACCCAAAATTCCTGAGAGCTATTGGTCAATGAAAGAACCAATGAACGGATCCCTCCCACTTTTGCTGCGTGAAATACTCATGGAGATGTGTATTTCCCCCACCTTCACCTATGAAGAGTACACTTGGTCACCAACAAAGCGTCAAAAGTCCACCTCGGAGTATACAAGCGAGCAATGGAACATAGTATTTTTGGAGAAGAAATTAATAACCGCATTAAGAACTCGAAACTGCATTCCTAAACACATATTGCTGAGGTATGCTAAACAGCTAATTGAAGTGGAACTCAACCTGTCAGTTTATTCAGGTCAGCAGAAAATTAATTCGCGGTAGGCCAAGAAAGAGGATTTCTAAATTCTGAGGCCAGTCCATTCAGACTGATCTCCGATGTCAGAAGACAGGCACAAGTGAAAGGATTAGGTCGCTGTAGGCTTAAGTAGTAAAACTGAAAAGTTCGTTGTAAAACTCGGGCCAGCGCTGCTACGTCCGCGTCCGCGTGTCCTCGAATAGGCCCAGAGGTCGCCTGACCCTCTACAACATTCCTGTCCCGCCCCGGCAGTGTGGAGCTTCAAAAGGCGAATCTGGAGGGTAGCTCGACGTGCGGAACCACGAGCTCTTCCTCAGCTAGTCCGGTCGCATCCGCCATCCCGCTCGCTCAGCTGTTCAGCAAGACCGGCGCACTGAGAGCGAAATCGATTTCGTTTTAGTTGAAAATAAAAAGGCGTCTGACCCGAGTAGTAATAAATAGGATTGTTATTTAGTTATTATTTTTGTTTGTTTTACTGCTATCGTGTAATTGATTCAAGGTAGTCTATGCAAAGCTTATCCATCTTTGGAGATTTTCAATTTTTCTACGCCCACTGCTGCTCGCATTTGTGACGGCAAGTCAAATTCTACTCAAACACTGAATTTACGTAAAGTGTTCTTGTTACCTATATCGTATTGCTTGAGGACTGTGGTCTTTAATAAGAGGGTGCCCTCTATGACATGCAGTGTAGGTGCGTTGACCCTGAACGTCGTGCTGGTCCAAGAAATCTGCTACGGAACGATCAACGCTCGTAGTTTCTTTGAAAGACCCAGGAATAATCAGGAAAAATACTTGAGTTACTGACAAAGCTTGCATGATTATGAAACTGAAGTGGTAGAGAGCCGGCTATGTTTGTCAAAGGACTGATGGTTGTCGGAGCAGACGAATCTTGGATGGGACACGCAATATCGGCCCCAACCAGCTATGTCAGACACCTGGGACCAAAGACTTTAAAACTAACTGACTGACTGGCTGGAACTGACTGGATTCAAAACGCGGAGACCCGGGTCTTGTGAAACAATTTGGAATATAGGCCTTTGTCCAACGGTAGACGATAAAGAACGAAGTTCTCAATTTAAAGCTTATTAATAGCTGTCATAGGTTTATTTTAAATTGTGAATGAATAAGTATAATATCAATGTTTGGAACTATGCGCTTAGTGTTCATTCGAATATTTAGAACGAAGTTGCGTAAGTATAGTTTTAATTGACAATAAATAGCTAAGTTATCTATCGTAAGACTTTTGCCAAGCGTTTATTAGTGATACAGGTTGCATATAAGAAATATCTTAATTTAAGTTAGATTGCGGCAATTAAAATGACTTTATCAATTGTTATTGTAGTTATTAGTGTTACTACAACGAATAAACAAGGCATAAATAATATAGTTTCTAAAACGTTCGCTGTAGAACTCGGGCCAGCGCCGCGTCCGCGTCCGCGTGTCCTCGAATAGGCCCAGAGGTCGCCTGACCCTCTACAACATTCCTGTCCCGCCCCGGCAGTGTGGAGCTTCAGAAGGCGAATCTGGAGGGTAGCTCCACGAGCGCCACCGCCACCGCTTCCACGGCTAGCCCGCTCGCTTCCGCCATCCCGCTCGCACAGCTGCTCAGTAAGACAGGAGCTCTGGGCGCGCTGAGCTCGCTGTCCGCGCTCGGCGGGCTCACGGACCTGCTGAGCGGCAGCGCGCAGCCCGTGCAGACCACGGGCGTACACCGCAGCCACAAGTCTTTCAGTCGCCGCCAGGATGACGACGCGCCCGCCAAATCTTCCAAGGAAAGGAAGTACAACCCGTACTAGCCACGTAGGCGCCATACGATGTAGCCTGGCTACGAACCCGGCTCAGACTGTAATCGAAGTGATCGCGATAGTGACATTAAAGGAGATGGTGTCCTAATTAACCCGGTAATAGATAAAGAGACAATAATTTAAACCATGTATCATAATAAATAGGCAAAACCGAAAAAAAAAACAGATTATGACACTGCACCATTTATAACAAAAATAACAGTTAGATGGTATTAGCACAACACGTATAAAAATACTTATGTCATGTTGTTATGAAAATGTTGTTTTCAGAAATTCTATTCATCACATTTGGCCTGGGCGCGTTTTTAAAACTCGGCAAATATCGGGATCTGCCGTAGCAGCCCGCCTTAAAAAGAAACGATTTTTTGGGTATCTGGATTACAAAAATACTGTTTTGTGACATTTTTGATGTCACATGTCATAATACTTCTAAAAACAAGATTCTTTAGCTTCGGCACGACGATTTCGAGCAAGCTCTTTGTTAATCATTATCTCAGAATTGAAGTTGCTACTTATTCATGGACTTGTAAGATAGACGTACAAACTTTTCTGACGGTGCTGCATTTGTCTGATATCTCTTCACAACTGGGCACCTCTTTTATCATGTCCAACATTTCCAAAAGTAACCGATCAGTGTTTTTCTTTACATTTCCAAGACAGTCTCAACATAAAAGTTGCTCAGATGTTTTTCTGGATTTTTTGACCCAAACCGCCCTTTTTTAGGTTTTATTTCCTCCTTTGCTAGGTTTTATTTTTATCATATTTTTGTTGTTTTAAATGTTGCGCCGCTAATGATTTCTGAAAAACATGTATTCGTAAAAAAACGGAGAATTTCTAAGAAACAGTTCGATAAATAACTGCTGTAATTTTGATGAATGGTCTATTTAGACGTGAGGCGAAAGAATCTGAAGTTTTTTTTTGGTTGTTGCTAATCGAATCTATCGATTTTATAACGTTTTAATCTTTGGCTCTGTATCTATAACCGATACAGACAAAATGTATGCCGATAGGTTCGTCATGATAAAATAAATAATCCTAACCAGGTTACTAACTTAGTTAGTTTAAAATATCTTATTCCACGAGTTAACTATCGTAAATCTTGGCACGAATTAGTATTCGTAGTTGGGTTAAGTACCCAAATAAATAGTAAAGTTGTTCAAAACTATCCCACCAAAGATGCTTAAGGGAATTTTGATGTTTGTACAAAAGTCATAATACCGGAATCGGCTAATATTTATGAAAAATTTAGGAAAATTCTGTGCTTAATATTTATAAAAAAAAAAGATTTACGTGTTTTTCGAATCACAGTTCACAAGTTAAGTAAATTGTTAATCTGGGTAGGGTTATGTGTCTGATCACAAGGAATGTATCGGTACTCAGTTTGTTCGTATTGATAACTGGGATTTTGGTCTGTACATGTTGGACCTTCTCCTGTGTTACTTTGAAATCATGTAACTAGAAATTGTCATCGTAAGATTTTATTAATATGTAAGAACGAAGTTAATGCTTAGTGCCGTCACTACGGACCCACTGCGGGGTGGGTAACACGGAACTCGGTGGAGCTCGTGTGTGTCGTAAGAAGACAGACTGCTATCAGTCGCTACGTTACTTCCTCTAAGACACAGTCACTCATCATCATTATATTATTTTTAAGAGTAAATAAACACAGTTCTTTATTATTTTGAGAAATCTGTTTTCATCTTTTCTACTTTATTCAATATATTGAAAGATATTTAAAAGCACTTTTGTTACTAAAATACTTAATCGTAAAGTGGTTGTTTAATTCAATTATCTTATTTTTATTTTACTATGTAGTAGTACTCGATATATCGCTCTAGGTTTGAAATATTTAAACCACTTTCAATATAAATACAACTTATGTGAGCACATATGTATAATTGATTTTCTATTTAAAATACATAAAATTCAGTGTTGATTTACAACACTGAATGTTATGTGTATGTTAATAAGCATGACTGAGCTAGAGACAGCTTTTGAAATGACGAAAGGATTAACTTAAACTAATAATTAAAAGACCTCGATTTTATACAAATATTAAAATAAGATTAAAATATCTGGGGACTAAAACATCATCATTAAAAATTAAGCAACTAATATAAAATAAAATCGCGATGGTAATACTTAGTACATAATAGTTATATAAAGTTACATGATGTACTAAACGATGCAAAGTGTAAAAATTAATACGATTAACGACAACTAGGGATCTTGACAATAGTAGAAGTACGTAGAAGCTAAACGCTGTAAATATACAGAGTGCTTTGCGTTCAGATGTAATGAAATATCTATGTGGAATCAAAATACAGGGTGTCGCAATCAGAAGAGCACATCAAACGATACTTCAATCTACAGAAATTCTAGAAATATAATGCTCTAGTAAATTTGTTACTTCGCCTCATTTGTACACATTCATTTCAACATAATAGAGAAGTATCGTTTGTTGACATTGCCTCTGTATACACATTTTAAATGGAAGATCAAATTAGATTTTTGACAGAATTATTGTTATGACAAATCAGATGATGGTTTAATTATTTCAGTGGGAGACCTTATCTCTTCGTTGCTAAATAGATATTCCTTGAAAGTTTTCGACACATTTTAGAAATCAATGAACTTGGCTTTGTAAAACTATAAATTAATAAATTATATAAAAAAATCTATTATAAATGGTGTTTTTACTTAGTAATTATAAAGTTTATAGTTTTATAATGCTGACCCTGTCAATAGTCTATGTAAGACTTTAGTTCAGTTAAATATCAGGAAATGATTTGTTTGTAGTTGGTATGAGTCGTTATATTTACACCAAATATATTTCTACAGGAATGGGAATGTTGGATGTTTTTATTATTTATTACACATTTTTAGCTACTTATGATCCTATCTCAAGATTATTATAAGTAGTTTGGACTGTTTTATATTTAGGTGACCTTATTAAGTATAAGGCAGGCAGCGCCATTACGTTAGACATAGCGAAGCTATAGCAGAATAGTTAGTTGATGGCGTTGTTTGGTCACTAAAATTATTTTATTAATTAGTGCGAATTTAAAATTGAGGTCCAATTCGTATGTTTCTAAATGTAGTTCCGTAGGGAATGCAGATTATTTAGCTGTCAATATAATTTTTTATTTGTAATAAAAATCATGTTAATTTTAAGGTAGTAAACGTTTTCGTATTCGTTTCAGGTTTATATTACTCGCTAGAATCGTTAAGCAAAAGTGTATTGTTTTAAAGTACATACTTAATAAAAATAATAATAGTACGCGTATGTTTTTCATTGATGAAACTTTTATCTGGCAGAGAGCGGATTAGTCTTAAGCGCAGGTAACCATGTATAAGTAATTGTTCCGAAACACAAAGCTTCCTTGAAGAACCCACGCCACAATCCTGCCCACCCACCGGCACCAAACATTCCCGTGATACCTGATATGCTGAACTTTGCTCCACGTGTACTATCCTACTGCTCAATGGATCATCCAATATCCTGGTAAGAGTTTTCCTTACATTTAATTTAAATCCTAGTGTTTCCACGTTTTAAACTTGTTTCTATGGACGGGTTCACGATCAGAACCTGTTGCTGCTTTATCCCTTGATCTCCATTTCCATCCATGCTGTTATTTGATTTGATATTTTGAAACTGAACACGAAATTTTAACTCGTTTGTGTACCAATGAATGGGGTGTTACAGATTGTTATTTTGACGATTGTTTTGACAAATGTGCTCTGACTGGCGATGTGAATAAAATTGAATTAATGTGATACGTAATGGTTTCCAGGATCACGATGGAGACAGCCGGTCTGCCGCTGCCGGGCTACCACTACATCGCCCCGAACCACATCGTGAAGGCACCGATCCATTGAATGGGGCTACGCGGCCAGAATTCCGGCGTTGGGTACAAATTGTACAACACTGAACGCACCTTTCTGATGCAGCCGCAATATGGAACTCTGGCTCCGATATATTTCTTCAAATGAACGTGACCAAAACAATCTCTCTAAATCGAGGTGACGCAATTGGCTAGACATTAGATCCACGCTGAATGTATGTTTACATTTGTTACGAGTTTATAAGTATTTTAGATATTCTTATATTTATTCTCCACTGTATTTCATTGATTGGAGCAGAACATGTCAGTGATTTATATATCAGTAAGACCTGGGGAAGGGGTTGAAAAAATATTATTATAAAAAAAAAACTAACGACTGACATTTTAAAAATTTTTACTGATCCGTGAACAGTGAACGCGTTATATATCTCCACAAAACACTTATATTAAATAGTTAAATATTTGTAATAATTTGTCTAGTTCACTGCTCACGGCTTATGAATTTATAACAAAGTGTGCAACAGGAGTTAGCTAAGCTGATCGAATTTACTATGGATGTAAGCGGTTGAGTGTCATCAATTGTCTTTTGGATTTATTTTCCACTATGATCAGCACTGACCACAAGTAATAATGTTCAAAGTAAGTTAAATCGATTGTCGGCGTACATTAGATAGGTGTAGATGCGTTACAATCGACCTCGGACCCGCTGACGTAGCGTAGTGTTAGAGTAGCGAACAGAGCGAGAGGGTTTAAAGACAATATTTGTACATAAAATAATCGTAATTACCTGAGAATTAGGTGTTACATTAACAGTTGCGACGCTCGGACGCGGCGCGGCGATACGAAACCGATGGGATCAAATCCTTTAAGAAAACTTACTTTAAAAATCGGAGACAGAGGAGAAGATAACATTTCAGTATCATTTAAAATCGTCTAATATCACAAAAAAAAGACGTTAGGTATAAAAATAGTGTGTTGATAAATGTGATAGTCTTCTAATTTATTTTACATTTGAACTATTAAGATCTCTACGTATACACAATGTGTAGGATACATCGGCTACTGGAAATTTTAAGTCGAATAATTAATATTGGTCTAGGGATCAAAGCCAAAGATTGTTAAAGTTTGTTTAACATTAATAATGTTGTGGATTTATGCTAAATTATTCTGAGAGTAGTTAATGTTTAGTAATGTAATGTAGAAAGGTTTATTTGGATTATTTTATCACCCTCTCCAGACTGCTCATTGTATTTAGTCTTAGATCAAATATAGTCCTGTGGTAATCAAATATTTCCAAAAAAGTAAAAAAAAAAGTACACTTAGGATAAGGTAGGGTAAGTTAACTATAGGACCACTGCATTGAAAATCCTTTCAGTGAGATGTCTTTCTATTTGCTTAAAAGTCGAATAGTGCCAAGTCACGATGAATATCGAGAGCCAACATATTGAATTTCAATTTCTTAAATAAGGCATATGTGGGAACTATGCATGTATTTTAAACATGGTATATATAAAATAACAATAAAAAATATCCATAGGAACTACGTAAGCGATTACTGTATTATCCACTACTTATTAATTTTGCACCCTAGTTATAAGATTACGCGATTAGACTTAATATTCTTGAAACATATCCCGATGACATATTTCCCAAGTCTTCCCCTGCAGTATTTCAGTAATTAATGATCGTGCCAAAGTTGTGTCTAAAATTTATTTACATTATTACGTGTATTATGTGACGTCGATAGTATTGAAAAATTAGTTGGTATTTCGTTAAAATCGTCTGTCGATATGCTAGTCAAATTGTTCTGAAGGTAGAAGAAAAAATAAGAAATTCTATAATGCTAGTCAAAATTTGTTTTTCTATCGGTTTATTTGCGTTATATAAAAATAATTAAAAGTTTATTTTATATTTTTTGTTTGCACGTCTCTCAAAGTTTAAACTATTTTTGTGTGCTTGAAGTAAATTAACGTAGCAATAAAAATTTTGATAAAATCAATTATTTATAGTCTATTAAATTGCAATTAAGAAAATGTATAGAGCTTTGTAAAATAAGTACCACACAGGTTACATATTTACTCTATAGATATAAAAATGTCGAAAAGATAATTTTGAAAATGAAAAAAAGTAATTTACTGAAGAGAAGAGATTTCATAGCTGTGATTAACGTTTGGGGTTGCACTTTTGTGCAAGAGCTACGTCAGGAAGTCGTTTATCGCGTTATCGGATAGTGATGCAGGTAGTAGTCATAGTGCACGCTTGTAGTTCAGAGAGTGAACACCGGGGCGCGCACGCGTCGCACGAGCGACACGTTTTATATAATAATTGACGGGTTATTGTAACGCATACTTTCTGTTATGGGAGTATTCATTCATCGGTGTTGTCAATGATATTAATAAAATTTAGGTCAATGCAATTTTAAATTATTAGTGAATAAATAATAATTAGTAATAATTTTTCATTATATCCTTGTATTATTACGTTCAGTTGTAATGAATAGTAATCACAGCAATTGATATAATCTTTATTATACTCATTATATAATTATACTTAGCAATATAATTA
Source organism: Phlogophora meticulosa (assembly GCA_905147745.2). Classification (NCBI taxonomy): domain Eukaryota; kingdom Metazoa; phylum Arthropoda; class Insecta; order Lepidoptera; family Noctuidae; genus Phlogophora; species Phlogophora meticulosa. The sequence goes on from LR990523.1 coordinate 5,659,190, forward strand.
TGATTCGTATTGTTATTGTTATTTTCATTTGCTCAATTTTGTCAATGTTGATGTAAGCTAGGCTGCGAAATGAAGTTTAGTTTGTTTTTCTGTTGTTCGATAAGCAATATTTTAATTTAGTGTGCTATGCACATCGTATTAACTAGTGCGACGTAAGAATACATTATATTACATACATATGGAGCATCTTTATTACTTATTTTTAGTCGCACTAAATATGCTATAGGCAAGATACGTACGTCGTTATGTTACTTATTAATAGATAATTTTGTCACTCTTTGGCCAATTGCTCGAGATTTCTTTCGTTTCTCTGTCTATTACGTATCGTGCCCTATAACATATTTAATCATTAATTTTAACGTACAGTTATAATATGTCGATGATTTTATTAAATTGGGGGTTTTGAATACAGGAATGTTTATTTAGGTAATGTTGAGAATAGTATCACTGTGCCATCAAAAGTATAGAAGAATTGAATAAGGGCTAGGGAACTCTAAACAGGCGTACATAGTTAGTCCATGATTCCGTATGTTGTATGAGCTTTCAATTAAATGATTGTTTACTGTATATTCAAATATCAGTTTTATCCTCGTTACGTGTATGGTTCAAATGTTCGTAATATATTCAAGTCACTAAACTAAAAGTTAGTGCCTTTTGTTCTTAGATTTTCTTCAAATTATTTTAAACTGTAAGTTGTACGATTGTGGACTTCTTTTGGATCGTGTTATGAATTATATAGCCTTTATTGACAGGGTCAGACAGCGCTGTATAGTATAATTACATTCAATCTTAGCAAATATTTATAAATGTAATAGTGAATTTCTTTACAATTTTCGTGTTAGCACATGTATTTGAAGTTCTAATTGCACTGTTTTCGAGAATCCCTTGAATTTTACGGTTAATAATATTAAAATTTGACATTACTACATTCTATATTTAAATATTTTGGATAGAGGCTAACGATGCAATCCTCTTTGTTCGCAATTTTATTGGTGACATTATATTGCTATTACTACATTCATAATACATAATATTTTAATATGTCCTAATAAATATTTATCCATAATTATACAGGTTGAACACGATTGGGTAAAAAGGTTGTGTAATTTATTATGCATATTATTATACAATATCCAATAATATCACATTCGCTTCATCCCGATCTAAGTACACTACGATTTTACTAGAAAAAATATTCATCTTTTTAATACTACACTTTCGTAGTGAACAGGGTAACATGATACAGAGGATTTCATCATATCTTCACTTAATCTACACAGCTATCTATATAGTTCAATATAATGTATGTATTCCGAATACTCTTTATGATAGAAGATGTTTTTATCAATTGACTTTTAAATTTTCATCAGAAAGAGTGTGGTAAGACAGATCGTACAGTGTGAAATAAAATGTATGGTAAATAAATAACATTCGTAAGGCATGTTCTACAAAGTATACGAACACACGCACTGTGTGTTTACTAAATTATCAATGTAGATCTGCTATCTTATTTTCTGTCATATTGTGTATGTGCGTAGGCTATTAATTTCACAGTTTCGACACCTGTTTAGTATTAAAGTTAATAGTAATTATTGACTGAGTATAGTTAAGAATTGTAATATCAAAAAAAAACTGCAAAAATATCGGATGTTTTTGTTTCACTGCTGTTTTATCAATAAGCATTTAATTTTTTGTATTCTTTATAAATAGTAAACATTATAAAAGTCTATTGTTCTACAAATGTTATTTGGATATAAACACATAGACTTTATTGGTTATTATACTTATTATCAATGACATAAATATACTGACATTTAAGTTTTGGAAAGTATGGTTAAGATGATTGAAAATGTAATGTGTGTGTTGTGATCTCTTACGCGGCTATATGTCTAGTCAATCTAATATGAAGTTTTTGATACTGCTGCAGTGCTGCGGCAGTTCCTTAATGTTGATATATTTATGGCGCTGACTGCCACCAACATCATAATATGCCATGCAATAATACCCGGTACCTAATTAAAAGTTAGATGTAACTAGATACAATTGATGATTGGATTCACACGCGTTGGGCGACATTACGGTGGGTAGTCTTCTAGTGAAGTGGGCTGGCGCGGGGATAACATTGCTTCCTGTAGAAATCAATTTTATTGATTGGATTTCGCAGGCCTTCAATAACATTGATATGGGCAGCTGACCGCTGGAGACAGGCTGTAGGTAGTGCTCGGTAGTCGAAGACAGTGTTGACGTGTTGTTGAGAGTGAGAGCTTATCATAGTAATAAATTGGTTGTGCGGATAATTCACGTAGCGTTCGTTTGCCCGGATGTCGCCGAGAATAGATAGGGAATGTGCATAGTATAATAATAAAGAATAACTTGCACATAATTTTATCGAACCTGATAAATGGTTTATTCTTTACTGCTTCTAATTGTACTGCAGATGCAAGATGTCGTGTAATCTATATTATGTTCTCACAACTCTAGATGTTCACATGTCATATCTTTCGATTATCACTGTAATTATCTACATATCTAATCGTTTTGTGTATTGAATTGATTAAATGTTATGAATATAAATGTTGTACTCACGGTTACAGTATACTGTCATGAGGTTCATTTCAATATGATATTAATGTTTGTTTTCATTATGTTAATTCAATAAAGTGTGTAAATAAAACTTTCGACTTTAATTTGATTGGACAACACAAAATAGTGGTATGACGAGACGTTATTATATGAATTGGAGGTTTTATATTTCAGAAGAGAGAATTTACCAATAAAATGTTTAAGCTGGTCCTCTGCCGATGCTGTTCTGGCTGTTACACTAACAGAGTTTTTGGCAAACTCAAGGTTACACTGCCTGCAAAGCAAACGCCTTAGGCCAGCCAAGACCTACAAGTGGTACACCGGACTACTACCTACCAATGGTAGCCCAGTGGGGGTCACTATCTACTGCTTCTTGAAATAGAATGACCATGAAGAAATTGTGTCCATCCAACAGTAAATAGGCATCACCAAGCTATCCCTGGTTGAGAAGCCATCTATTTCCCACTACGATATTATGTTCAGAACTCAAAAATGCTTAGTGACGGCACGGTCGGCGCAGTTGCTGAGCGATTGGCTGCTGCACCGCCTATCGCGGGTTCGATTCCCGCACGAAACATATTTGTAGGGCCTACAGGTAGTTGTTCCGGGTCTGGCTGTTTGTTTATGTGAGTTTTAATGTTTGGTAAACACACCCAATAAAAAAAAGAACTTGATACTAAACTATTATTACTGATGAGGAAATTAGTTCCTGAATCTTACGGAAGAAGCCAGACATTAGAAACCCGAGGTCATACGTAGGTACGAGTACGTACGTCGTAGGCAGTACATACACGACTACGGAGCGACGGGTGAGACTTTTCAAATTATATAGAAGAGACGATGATACGTTTACGCTTTTGACGCGACACCTATGCATCCAGCGCTCTATACGCACCCCAGCTATGTCTGTTTTGCCATAGGACATAGTGTGACAGTAGGATGACGAAGTGTCGCGTCTGCGGTCGTCCTCTACAAATGTTTTGCATAGCGATACTTTCTTACATTATGAATGAAAGTCCATTTAACAACTACCTTGTCCGCGCCTGAAGTCCTTTCTGTATGGCCTGCGCCTAGGTTATATTTAGGCGCGACACCGAAGGTTGACATATCCTGATTTGTAGATAGGTATCCACCTAACTAAGACTAACGTTTTACTTCCTGCTTGCGTTAGCTAAGCAGGAAATGATACGTTAGGCCCGCTTAATTAGATCATGCACACGAGGTGTAGGTCGTGGGTTCACTTTGTGTAATTTGTTTTATCACCATTGGTCTCAATTTGGTGACGGAGAACATAGTGAGGAAACTGCTGCCAGTTCCTCACTATGCTGTCAAGATATGTGATATCCATCAAACCTAGGCCTAACCTAAGTTGGCTCTGGGCTGATACTTATTTTTAAAAAATCCATAGAACCTTTTCCCACACCAGTGCGGGATTGCAAAGTAAAAGTACGCGTGTTACATACACTTTATTGTGAATATAAAAGTGGTGTTTTCAGAGTCACTTTTCCAGCAAGTGTGTGTTGGAAAAGAAGTATTAGTGTACTGGTTGCAAGCGCAACAGTGGAGCATGGATTTGGTTCAATTCCCAGGTCGCCCAAATGGTTATTGGAAGTTTCTCAGTAACAGCCCAAAATCTGGGTTCATCCGCAGTTGATAGCCCTGGATTCACCCCCTATTACATGGGACTTAAACATAACTGGCCAATTATAGGTGTAGGTACCTACTTACTAAAGATACACCTCTGAATAGAGTGCACGACAAAACTGCACTATTCTCCGAATACACGCTTATACAACTCGACATCACTTGATGTTATGTTATTAACCTAGGTTCTACTTTTGCTATGATTATGCCCATGCTAGCAATTGACGAGCATAGTCGAGTAATTACGAGAACACTGCGCTCGATATCGATACCTACATATTTCAAAGCTATTTGCCGCAACGGTCGGGAAGGTAGGTACTACCACCTACGTACGTCGTACAACACATAGTACCTACTATCAATAGCTAGATATGTTATACGCCTGCATAGTTTACTGACCATTCATTGACCTGTCGCTGCTATGGATACCAACTTGTCAACTTTGTTGGATGCAATGCAACCAGTAGCTTTATATCTGATATATATATCTGATCTTTATATCTTTTCGCTTATGCTGATGACACAGCCATAGTTTTCTATGATAGGACGTGGGAATCTGTCTATAAAGCGGCAGAGACTGGCGTAAGGCAGGTTGCCCAGTGGCTAAATTATAATTTGTTGACACTAAATGTGGATAAAACGAAAATAATCAACTTTAGTGTCAGCGCTGTAAACCCTTGCCCAAGTCACTTAGCTATCAAATTGCATTCCTGCCAGGGTGACCCAGACTCTGAATGTTCATGCCCATGCTTTGAACAGGTAGCTCACATAAAATATCTTGGTGTCTATATTGACAAACACCTCACCTGGACAAAGCAAATAGCGCATGTGACTGGACGTGTTAGAAAATTGTTACATGTATTTAAGAGAATGGGTCAGATTGCAAGCAAGACGATTTTGAAGATGATTTATCACACCCTGTGCGAATCTCTTCTTAGTTATTGTATAGCTGCTTGGGGGGCTGCACTAAAGACTCATTTCATAAAAGCTGAACGCGCACAGAGGGCCGTTCTCAAGGTGGCTTACAAAAAACCAAGGCGTTTCCCAACAAATGCCTTATATCGAGAGACGGGTGCAATGCGAGTGCGACAGATTTATATTATGGTCATAGCTCTAAGGTTCCATAAAGAGGCTTTAGTCAAAATCGAGTCCAAAGCGCATTCCCGAAGGAAACCAGGATGGCATAAACCAAAACGTAAACTTGATTTTGGTAAGAGGTGTTTTCACTACATGGGTCCGTTCCTTTACAAAAAGCTTAATGACAAAATTGATGTATTACAAATGACTAAATCGAAATGCAAAGCTCACATTATGACTTACCTAAAAGATCTGGATTACAGCGACACAGAGAAACTATTAAGTACTTCTTGAACGTCTTATTAAATGCTGCCATGATATATTAGTTTTCAGAGACATAACATTCACTCAACAAACACCCACACACCCCACATACAGACATACACTTACTCACACACAACATACACTCACCCTAATAAAATATGTTTCACACTCTTGTACACAGTTACTGCAAGACGCCATGTATCCCCCTTAAACTCGTATGATGTTATAATTTTTGTTAATTGTTACAAATAATTTAAGTTACACTGTAGTTTTTTGAACAATGATGAAAGAGACTGGCCTCCACGACACAGGGAATCCTAGTGTGGAGACCAGTGATCTGTCTGACCTAAATTATGTATTTTTCTGAACAATAAAAGATTATTATTATTATTATTATTATATGTAGTAGGTAATTGTTTCAGTACCTAGAACGTATCTAATAGGCCGGCCTCGTATGTGTTCATTGACTTCGGTTCCATAAGTATCTGCTGATTATTAGATGCCGGTAGTAGGCATCGGTCAAACGTGGTGAATAGAAATATAACATTAAATTAAATTTTCTCGTCAATTTAACGATATTTGCTGTACCTACCTACTATGCAAAAAAAATAAATAAGTAAGCAATTTTAATTCATTAAAAAGTTAAGAGTCCTTACCTACATATATGTACCAAAAAATGTTGAGCTGATGTGATAAGGAAGGAGTATTTGGGCCACATTTTTATTTAATTAAAGTTTTATTCAGAGTTTTACTCTTTTGGAGTTTTATTTCTATTTACCACGGCGTTTCTACAAAGCGTTTTACTTGTACCTACTGGTGATAAATAGCAGATCTTTCAGTTAAATAAGGATCCTTTATTTACGGTAGGTACCTACCTACCGTAAATAAAGGATCCTTATTTACTTACTTATACTTGAAAATTAAAATCTAAGTGTGGTAACTTGCGAGCGGTCTACTGTACAGAAGCTACCCAGAACTGTCAAATTTTCCCAATCGAACTTGAAGTTTATTTATTTTGCGGTAAAGTTGAAAAACTATCAAATAAATTTGACACATTGGGATAGCTTGATGTGCTGGCCTCTGTACTTCCTACCAGTATTCCCCATCTATGCAAAAATACAGTTTTTTCTTCTCCTAGCTGCTTCCTCTTCTTTAGGAACACTTTGACTGATCTGGCCCAGAGTATTATGGAGTTTCAATAGAATGCCAGGCCATCGCGATCGACTGCTGCGCCGCGTGTCGTGGGTTCAATTCCCGCACGGAACAAATATTTGTATGGGCTACAGATAGTTGTTCCGGGTCTGGCTGTTCGTATATGTCACTTTAAATGTTTGTAAACGCATCCACGATAAAGGAGAAATTCCTAGTGTGGGGCAACATTTTTTAAAAAACAAAAAACTTTCCAAATCCTCATCCTTTGTTACTCCCTGATACGTAGGTAGCTTTCTATACGTGAAAGATTTTTTTCTAATCTGTTTAGTAGATACTTATTGAGTTTATCCATTGCAAACAATCATACAGACAGACAGACACACAATAATAATAAAAATTGCTTTTCTGGTATAAATACCGTATAAACTCTCATATAAATTAAATAAAAAGCTGTTATTTCCAAATTGCAAACAGACACCTCCATTTTATTTATTTGCAGAGTACATACTTTATACTTACTTTTTTATTTAAAAAAAAACATAGTAGCGTTGCCCGTTTGTGCAGTGTTTGTACTGCACAGCACGCTCACACGGGTGGTGCAAATAAATAGTGTTTTTTAAATATATTTTCAGTTCATTTTGGTGCAATCGAACTACCTGCCCTATTGTGCGGATCAAGTTACATTAAATACTATCCGTGAATAATAACCATTTAATACCTTCACGTTTACTAAGACCTAAAAGCTCTTGAATCATACGACCTTTCGAAAAATAGTGCATCAGACAAGGTTTCCGAACTGTGGAGGAACAGACATTCCACTTCTCCACATTTTATCACTCCGACATAATAACTGCCTCCTGGACACGAACAGCAGTGACCAATCTAGAAATCTCTTTACCAATTGCGGCCCCTGGTTTGCTGCTGTAAATAATCTGGTCAAAATGTTGTACCTATCGATCAATCGATCCCAAACAGTGCTAATGTGAAAGAATAGGATGCCTCACTAAATTAATACAATAGCGAGGAATCTACCAATGCTTACCTACTACTGCTACTTGACATTGGTAAGACAAATAAACTATTTTAATTCTGATAGCCATTGCTCTGTTTTATGTATTCCTTAATTTTTAACTTTTAATTTTAATTCTTTTTCAAATGACCTTCGTATAAGTCTTGGAACAACAAACAAATGCGCCACAGTTTTATTTTTTTGCAGATATCATCGTTTAGCATTATTCGTCCTTGTACCTATGTTTGTTTATGTTCGAAAAAACTAAAATAGTGGCGTCGTGTGTTCGATGCCCTGGTTGGGCAGTATTGTTGGGGTCTTTATTTAGGATTTTCACATTTACAGAAAGCAAAAAGTAGTACTAAATCTGTCTCGTCTTCAAATGACGACAATAAACTAGGCTATAATAGATATAAGACTTACCTAGGTAGGTACACCCAGTAGGTATCTGTAAATCAAGCTGCCGCAAAATGAATGTGACTTATTACACTGGCTCACTCGTTTTGGTGCCTAAGATTTTGTACCTGATTTTGGGTATATTTTGTGAGCTGATACGAGAAAACTAATCACATTTTTCATTTCATCTCCAAACCAAAGTATACAGAATACAAGCGAATTACCGTGTCATTAATCGGTTTCCGTTGATCTGTCATTATATACTCACCGCATATGTAACAAAACACATCAGGATCGTTAATGCAACTTCTTGACTTACTTGCCATCATAATTTCATACGATTACTGTCATAAAAGTAACATCGACTGATTTTGAAAAAAACCCTAAGAAGTTAAAATAAGAATTGTAGGTAAACCAGCTGTCAGCTGATAATGACTACCTACTTTACCGACTACAGATGCAAACAGAGCCGCACTTATTTTTTTTTTATAGGCCAGTGTTATATAAAAGTAGTTAAGTAAAAACAACCTATAGTGACACAGTTCGAGCTCGGTTATTTATTCATGTAGTACTAGTTCCCACATTATTAACCTCCTTTATAACTGTTACCAAATACTCTATAGGTTAGGATATAGGTATACTTTACGACATTTAGGTAAGACGAAGGACAATTCAAGAAACAGTGAAGGAAACATTCTGGACAACGGTGTAGTTCGTTAGACTGCTCAATCTAGGAAACAGAAAGTCTTCTGTTTCCTAGATTGAGCAGCATTTAATACTTCCATTTGATAACGCTCACAATGGTGATGTCAAAAAGTGTTCAAAAATCTTCAAACACTTACTCCGCAGGTTTGCACCCTTAACGGTTTATCAACGTGAAAATGAGTTTCAAGTTTATTCAACTTTTAAGAATTTGCTAAGTTTAATAAGATTCTGGAAAGTTTTGTGAACTTTTGTTACAAACTGGAGCTTAATGAGGATACCAGACTTGCTACCAGTGGGTACGCGACCACGCAGGGAGATCAAAAAGTTGGAGAAAGAAATAATAAAGTGTTCTTTCTTATTGTTACTTACTTCTAAACATGTTTCTTCTTCCACTAGGTATAAAACTACTGGAATATGAGGACAGGGGTATTACAAGCATGTAACATACATACACAAACCTATAACATAGACTCTTTTCCATGGGAGGCAGGCAGAAACTACAGAACGCCTATTCTCTGCTACGTCCTAACTTCGTTTACGTTCATACATCACTGGTCATACACGCACTGGTTGCGAGTATTATGCACTTGACCTTTCTGAACAATATCACCAATAAGGTCAGTGTATGATCTATAACGCCGTCCCCTCCCTAAGTTTCCACTCACATCTGCCTAATAAATACCTGCCACCTTTCATGGGTGTATAGAAGCCAGCAAGTCAAGCTATTCCAAACGGTCCAATTTTGGCAATTGAACATGAACCTTATCATTTTGTATTAAAGTTGAAAACGTGTATCAGAAATTTTACAGATTGGGGTAGCTTGATGTGCTGGCCTCTGTACATCATATACGAGTAGGTATTGTAAACAGCCTACTGATACCTACACAACTACCCAGCTATCCTCTTAACGCGTTGCTGTTATGCAAATCTTAACTTAATAAGAATTAGGTAAGTACTTAATTTTTAAAAACGTTGCCCCACACTGAAAATTTCTCTTGTAACGTGCGTTTAAAAACATTGAAACGTGTGAAACAACTACCTATAGGCCATACACATATTTGTTCCGTGCGGGAATCGAACCCACGACACGCGACGCAGCAGTCAATCACTCAGTCAATGTACCAACCGTGCCGTCAGATACTTACTTAATACTTGTTCATGAAGCAAAACAAAGTTTATACATACGTACATAAACTCACGCCTTTTTTCCATGGGGTAGGCAGAAATTAAAGAACGCCACCTGCTACTATCTTTATATACTCCTTTTGCTTCGTTTACATTCAAACTGTTCGTTTGAATGTAAACGAAGCATGTCTGTTATAATAATATGACTAAGTATTATTTAATTGTTACTTAAAGGAACACATTATGGGATTAGTTTTGCTGTTCGTGTATGTGACTTTAAATGTTTGTAAACGCACCCACGGCACAGGAGAAATTCCTAGTGTGGGGCAACGTTTTTTTTTTTAAAGAAAGAAATAAAGTTTTTCTTCTTATAGCCAAGATAGCACGCGTCCAGGTCGGCTCGCCACCTCTTTCTGGGTCGATCTCATCGCCGTCCATCTTCGGGCACCCATTGCGTGGAGACTTTTGCCCAACGGTCGCAGTGCATGCGGTTACGTGACCCTCCCAATCCCTTCTTACCCACGTCCATTATTCCCGTTTTGGAACGCAGCGTAGTGTTTCGAATTCCTGTATTTTACGTGAGGGCTGGCACGAGATGGCGAGAGAAGAGTATAAAGACAGTATTGTGCACACCTTAACTGCCAGAAAACGAGGCACAATAGACAATGTATTGTTTGTCGGTCACTTGTCGTTAAAGGTGTTAATAAAAATAATAAAACAGCCGGGTATTCTCGAGTTGTGTAGAAACATTTATCTACTAAACAATCGTATTTTTTTCCGGAATAATACGTATTATAATAGTGTTAATAAACGGAGACCCGTGTTGGCTGACAGCCGGTTTTCATATGTAGGTAGTTATGTACAGAAAGAAAGAAAAGCATTTATTTGGGCATGCACAGGAAATAGACACGAATAAAAAACTAAAACTTATAAGCTTACAAATAAGACCTGTGCAAGACCAAAAAGGCTCTTATCTCAGCATAATGCAGCGATATTTAAAACATATAAAACAAAATACCGCAGTGCTGATAATTATAATCAATCCGTCTATAATTATTATTATCTGTATGCGCATTTCATTTCAAACTCTGTTCCTCAGGATCGTTAGGTTCCTACAGTACCTACCTAAATGAACTGAGACATAATAAAATATTTAATATCGTTCGGACCTAGTTAGCGACCTCGATCGATGGTATGTTTTTTTTATATCCATAGAAGTTAAATGGAAATGTACCTGTTTTCGATTAACTTACCTTCCTGCTACCGCTGACTGGTAGAAGGTTAGGTCGAACAATTGATTCGAGCTGATTAATCCTTGAACTTTTCGTTTGGTGTAGTGGTCGCAAGCGCTACTTCTGAGAATAATAAATAAATAATGCTGGACAATCCACACAGCATCATCTAGCCCTCAAGCTAAGCAGAGCTTGTGTTATGGGCCCTAGATGACTGATATACTTAATACAATACATTACATAGATAGATATTTTTATAATACATAGGAAATACAAACATTTGACCCAAGGCGGGAATCGAACCCGCAACTTCCTGCGCCGCAGGCGGACCTTCGCCCGCCGCGCCACAACGGTCGTCTAAGAAGATTCTATGTTTCGATTCCCGATATAACACTTTTCCCGTTGGATGGAAACGGGAAAAGTGTTCTTATCATAACTGCTGAAAAGTGGGGGTACCTACTGTAGGTTAGGAACACTACTGCCTTACTCTTCGAGAAACAAAGGCATGAAGTTATGTTTTTGTGGTTCTTGAGTCAATTGGAAAAAGAATAAGGAGGCCTTTGCCCTGCAGTGGGACAACACGAGACAATTATTGTATTAATATTATTAAGTACGGAGGCCAGCACATCAACCCAATGCGTCAAATTTCTTTGGTAGCTTGATGTGCTGGCGTCTGTACAAGCAAATACAAAGGTCATATTATAATGTTGTTATATTGACCTACTTAGGTAGCTGCCAAAGTACGTAGACCTGCCTCCCTAAATAATATCATCCTCCATACATAGGTAAAACAAAGTTGATTAAATTACCTTTATCTACTATCTTACAGGCAATTTATAATCCACTCATGACATGATATAGGTGGGATGCGTAAATCAAACACTCATATCGTGAAATAATAGATTATTCTCTAGATAAAATCTATTTTATATTTATACAGGGTGGGAGGGACGCGACGCACAGCCTTGTGTTTAGTAGGTACATGATTTGGACCCCCAGAGTTTGATTGTTTGCTATATAAAGAAGTGAATAATAAACACCGCTGTCAGCCAACTGGGGCCATCTTTCTGAACTTTTCTTCTTATAAATGGGTTTAGAGATTGTTTATTTAAATACCTACAAAATAACGGCAAATACTGTTGTTGTACAAATAAGGGTAGCCCTTATTTGTGGGGCGTTTGGACCATAATCCGACGCGCTGATCTTCGTTTCTCGGAAGCGGAGTGTACGACGTGTGTGTCTAAAACAGTGGCGTGACAACCTACACTCTCTCTCGACTGATTGCTGGAGACTACAGCAAGCTGAGTCAAATGGGAGAGCATAGAAGTGACCTTTGCTCAGCAGTGAGACAATATAGGTTTAACAAAAAGTACAAAAATATCCATGAAGGTTGGTTAACAAGACAACACGAGTAAACCCTCTACAGTACCCACAACAGTCTATCATGTATTCATGACTCACTGCTAGATGAAACTGTTTTAAGATTTTCACTGCTTTGAAGTAGGTACGTCACCGGAGATGTCAAAAGAAAGCCTTTACACCTTGCAAGTATCCAATGCGGTGACAGCAATACTTACCCCAATATATGCAATATTCATAGGAGTCATGTGAAACTATAAAATTAATATTAGGTCTTTACCTATGAAATTGCCGTTCTGCAGTACTGGCCATTTCAAATCAAAATATTTTTTGTTTGGCTAAGAATTCTAATTTCTAATTAATTTTATTTTAAAAACATGGATTTTTTTTCCCAAAAGTAGTCATTTGTTTATTGATTAGTGTTACATTTTCATCGCATTTAAATCTTTTTCGTCATCATGGATACGTTAAAAATTCGAGTAATTATGGAATATGAGTACCGTCGTGGCAGCAACGCGGCACAAGTGGCACGCAACATCAACGACGTTTACGGAGCTAACACTACAAACCAACGCACTACCTGTTATTGGTTTGCTCGCTTCCGTTCTGGAAATTTCGACCTGAAAAATGAACCTCGCGGTCGTCCGAAGACTTTGGTCGACAATGACGAATTAAAGGCGATTGTGGAAGCTGATGATACACAATCTACGGCTGAATTAGCAGCAGCTTTCGACGTTAGCGTCAAAACAATATTGGTACATTTGCGTCAAATTGGCAAGGTAAAAAAGCTTGACAAATGGGTGCCCCACGAACTCAATGATCGCCAGCGCGAAGTACGCGTCGAGACGTGCCTTGTACTGCTCAACAGACACACAAATGAAGGAATTTTGAACCGCATTGTTACCTGCGATGAAAAATGGATTCTGTTTGATAACCGCAAGCGCTCAGCAAGTTGGTTGGATCCTGGTTCAGCACCTAAACAATGCCCTAAACGAAAACTTACCCCAAGAAAAGTGATGGTCACTGTTTGGTGGTCTAGCGCCGGTGTGATTCAACACAGCTTCTTACCAAACGGGGTGAGCATTACTGCAGATGTATACTGTGAAGAATTGAACACAATGATGGAGAAGCTGGCACATCTCCAACCAGCATTGGTCAATCGCTCGTCTCCGCTGCTCCTGCACGACAACGCGCGACCTCATACTGCACAGCAGACGGTCTCCAAGTTGCAAGAACTGGGGTTGGAAGCTCTCCGTCATCCGCCCTACTCACCAGACCTTGCGCCTACAGACTACTACTTTTTCCAGAATTTGGATAACTTCTTGGCGGGAAAAAAATTCAATACCCGAGAGGCAGTACAAAATGCCTTTGAAGAATTTGTTGCCTCCCGTCCAGCTGATTTCTTTAAGAAGGGCATCAATAAACTGCCACTGCGTTGGCAAAGATGCATTGATTGCATGGGTGATTACTTCGATTAATACAAATAAAAAATACATGAAAAAAATTCATTTAAATTTTTTCATACAAAACGGCAATTTCATAGGTAAAGACCTATTATTATAAAATAAGCATAAAAAATATATTCTTTAACAAACTATAGTGTTGGGTTATACTGATCTTTGATTAGCTATAGTAATTAAACTGTTGGATATATTTGATTTAACTCTTGTATACAGAGTCTGTATACAAGAGTTAAATCAAAGTCTGTATTACAGACTTTGAATGCCATTAGGTTTACAAACTTAAAATTATTGTTTGTATTTTTGTGTATTATGTGTATGTTGTATCGAAGTCCAAACCCAGTATCGTTATAGTCACAATTAGACAAGACTCACACGACACGACGCTGATTAGTTTACATTAAGTATTTAGTTCGTCTCATTCGGCACGGTACGTATCTAACTAATTCAGTATCTACTTCATTCATAAAACATAATATCGCACACCTAGATCAAAACTGACACAACTCCAAAAACTGTTTTTTTCAGTACTCAGATGAAAAATACCCATTTTTCTAGATTTTGTAAGACAAGTTGAAACGTAATTTTATAGTAGGTCATTAACATGTTGTAGAATGTCACTGCATATTAAATGGGGCTAGGAATCAGTACTTTCTATTGATAAATTAGTATTTTGGAGTTGAAACTAAACAATCTCGTATTTTGAGTTGTCTCAGTTTTAATCTAGCAGTGCGATATTACATAAGGCCTGTATTCCCAGAAAGAATGGTTAGGCAGAAGTGTAGGTACCTGATCCTATGGTATCACTATATGTCGCCAGTTATGTGTAGGTTCCATATTCCACCATCCGGCAACAAATCTAGATGCATGAAATTCCAGATGGAAAAAAGCAAATAAAACTGTGCTCCGGGACCCTATTGCCCAGGACCCCAGAACTCATGCACAGGAGTAGCGCTTGCAACCAACGAGGCAAGCGAAGAAGTAGTGTCATCTCAAGTTGTTCATATTTTAAAGTTATCATAATGTAGAGATGGTTTTCCTAATGATTTTAGTTAAAGGCGACCACGAATATCTATGGACGCGACTCAGGTGAAAAAGGTTTTTTATTTTATAATTTTTATTTATTTATTTTATAACATAGCATCACGCCTGTATTCCGGAAGGGTTGGGTAGAGGTGCACCTATAGTAACACTCATAATTCAGCAGTTATGTTTAAGTCCCATGTAATGGGGGGCGACCCTAGTGCCATCAACTGGGTACAAATCCATCCTCCGGGTTCCTCATGAGCAAATTACAAATAAAAAAAACTCAATAACACTGCCCAACCTAGGTCCTCACCCTCATCAGTCGCGCTTGGGACCAACGAGACAGACCTATTTATTTATTTAATTTGTTTCATTTACGTATTTATCCAACTTACAACTATCATTACAGGATTACAATCATACTAAGTAGTAGTGCTATATCTGGTTATAAGGCGGAAATTGCAGCAAATTGTTACATGATGTAAGTAGTGTTGCTCCAGATGTGTTGGTTAATTGTTTTACATAAGGCTCATGTCAGACGAGCGCGGTCAGCGCTATTTGGCTTTTTGTTGTGTCAATAAATTTGGAGACTTTGCATAGTAGTTAGGTCGATAAGGTACTAAACAGATTGCAGCTTGGGA
Source organism: Phlogophora meticulosa (assembly GCA_905147745.2). Classification (NCBI taxonomy): domain Eukaryota; kingdom Metazoa; phylum Arthropoda; class Insecta; order Lepidoptera; family Noctuidae; genus Phlogophora; species Phlogophora meticulosa. The sequence goes on from LR990523.1 coordinate 5,674,863, forward strand.
AGGTTACACTTATATAACAAAGATAAAATCAAATTCAAATGTAAGAAGAAAAATGTAATACCTACTTTTACTGTAACTACTTAGGGCCACATAGCCAAACTACCAGAATGTCGCCATTTCCATTGATCGATGTACTAGACGTGTGTGTCTAATAGCTAGCGTTAGCCACGCACGACTAGCCCCTTTAAATCAAAACACAATAATTTAGATCTGGCTATACATTAGGAAAAGGAAAAACCCGGTATGAATAAAACGCTTCTTATAAAATATCATTTTTTTATTACTGGCCTGAAAAAACAGAGTTACTAAAAGAACTTAAAAAAGAGAGGCCTGTTGTTTTTGTTTTGTGTTTAGTTGTCAATGCAATTCTTATCACTTTTCACAGCATTTCCCGGAGCTAAGAAACCCAGTGTATCCCTAAAACAAAAGATAAAAAAGCCAGTACAATGCATACTACCAATTCTTCGTAGAAAACGAGAAATCAAAGATTCACAGTAATCCAATGGTCAGTCCGTCAGTAAGGTTAGCGTGACGCAAAATACACACAGAGTCGTGTAGTTGCGGATATCGGCCCGTCAAACAATACAACAATACAATACAATAGGTTAGCGTATTAACCGCATCGCGTCTATCTGAGCAGGACCTAATTGTTACGCCACAGGTGTGCATGCTGCTCATAATCACGGCTGACGATAATATTGTATGCACATAACTAGTTCTGCGAAAATGACAATTAACGTCTGGCTCGGAAGTTATCCCATTCTGTTCTCACACAGAACGGGTGAGGTAAATGGCACACTTTTCAGGAAACATTATTGTCTTAATAAATGTTTGTAAAGTTAATTTAATTGTGAGTTTTTATTTCTGATCTTAGGGCTGCGGGGTAATTGATACAAAAGCGTGCATCGAAACAAAACTTAAAAACCATTTTTTTGTTGTACAGAACTCTATTTTTTTTACTTAAATTACAATTTCGATGAAATGTTAGTAACAAATAATATTGAATTATACCACGTTAATTCAATATTATTTGTTACGATATAAATACGATATACGAATACGATTTAAGGTTTTGTTTCGTTTAGCCCCCGCGTTACTATTCGCCCCATTTTACTCGGTAGCCCTTTTATGGCCGCATAGGTGACAAAACTGTACCAGTATATCTTCCCGTCTGTGCCCAAAAAGATGATTGATTATGTTTACTATTTTTACTATGCTTGACATACATTGTGTCATGGTTGATTTTTTTCCCTCTATTTTCTTCCCACTGTGGGAAATAGGCTTTCCAGACGATTTTTTTTATTTATTACTGATGTTTGGATAAATAGTCTGATGTTCTTCCCCTAGGTTTACTTTTTGTGGCAACGGAAAGACAAGTTGTCGTATATCGACGTGTAACAGCAATTTTCTAAAATTCACGTAGGTACCTACGCAGGTAAAAAGGTTAGGTTGGATTCAAACTTTTTGGGTAGGATTCGACATCGTGTGAAGTAATTTCCAGGGATCTTCACTCGGTTCCGTGTCTATCACAGTCGGTAGATACCTTTTCCTTATTTAGGTGTTCTTCCAGTGGATCGGTGAATATTCTATGAGACTTCGAAGGTAAATGACAGCCGAAAGCGTTGCGTAACACAAGGCTTTTTATATAAAGCTTGTTCAATCTCGTACAATTTAACCAAGTATGTATTTATTTTCTCACGGCACTTAAGCGCTATTCGCAGTATTTGGTTTACCACATTACCTGCCTCACTCGAGATCGGAGATAGCACTCGCGTTCCGTCTTGCCATCATCGCGGTTTCACGCGATTGTTGGCGCCATGACCTCTGTTTTGTTATTGACTTTCCTCTAATACTTATAGTCACAAAGTGGGTCAGGAATGTCAGGATGTATGAAGAAGGTTGATGTATTCCGTTTGATTACTCAGCGATAGCCCAGCGCAATGGAGCTGCTAGTTTGTTCAAGGCATGCGCTGGAGAGTAGTGTCTTTACTTACTAATTAGGCCAGTCGCTCATATCAGTTGAAAGAAGCAGTTGTGCGAGTGGTGAGGAGTAAAAAGATTGACGAGGACTCCGTGGTACGTGCGGCGGACGAGCGGCTCGGGGCGACAGTCGCGGCGTGGCAGTGCGCATGCCCGCCACTGCGCCACTGAGCGCGCGCTCCCCCTGGCGGCGCGGCGCCGCAGTGAGTTGCGTAACAAAAGCACACTCGGCTCCCAGCGCTACGCTGAAAACTTTCAGCCGCACGGCCCGCGCCTACGGGATGGGGAAACGTAAAATCATATAAAACTTTTCCGCGGTACGCGCCGTTTGAATCGCTAAAATTCTTCTCATCTAATTGTATAGTCTTGGACTCAGTCGGATCGTCGCTTTTGCTTATTTTTAAGTTGTTGAAGTTATCTCTTGAAGTTGACTGTAACGAAAAGTGAACTGTTGCGGTTTTCGCCGGCCGCTCTTGTAATAGTGTGGACTTTCTGAGTGTTGTGTTCACTTGCTTTGTTATTCTTTGCTCGAGTGGTGACGGCCTGGCAGTGGTCTGCGTGGTGGTGGGAATCGATACTGCGGTGGGAGCGGCGAAGGTATTTTATTTTTTATTACCCTTAGATTAAATTGTAGCCCGTAGTAACTCTATAATAATATTTTATCGCTTATACCGCGATGCTGGAAATATGAGGGTAGTGCTATAAAATTTCACTCTAACTACCCATTCTGTGAATAAGGTATGTTATAAGTTTCAAAAGTGTTTATATTAATATTAATTTACTCAAAGTGAAATGTTGTATTTGTATAGACATATTTTTTTACGATGTTTTGATGTAGTAAAACTCAAAGTAACTTTTGGAGCATAAAAGTGTGTAGAAGATGTAGCTACAGGCCTCTTTACATTCTACACGCGAAGCTCGTAACATAACTTTTGTACAAAGAATAATAATGAAACCAATAAAACTGTTCTATTTGTCTTGCCTAATGTACCATGTCCGTACACCTAAACCGTCGGCCCGACAGCTTAGCTGCCAGCAACGTTCAGCAAACGCTTACACTTTCTACGCCGAAATTTTATTCCCAAATTTGGGATACAGCCAATCCAATGACGTAGATATCTTCAACGAACTAGGTCAAATATATAGGTCTGGAGTTAGACCACTTTTACGACCATGTGAAAAATGTTACCGATCACTTATGTGGGTAGGTATCTACTCGTACTATGATATTAATTAGATGGATTGTTTCGTCTATTTATAATGAGTATTGCTAGTAGGTAGTTGGCGCGCATGACTTCCTTTGTCATTTCATTGCAGCTCTGTGAATGCGTTACTCACTATAAATTATATACTACAACGTACATACATAGGTAGCAACTACTTTTGTACAAAGTAACGCTACCAACTTGAAAGTATGAATTTCTTTTCAACGTAGCTACGCTGACGTAATAAGCTTTCCTTTGTTCTAGTTTACATTTCTCTAGTAATATACTAGTAAAGTGACGTAAAATTTACACAAAAATGTTCATTAAAGTACCAACGGCTTCAGCTGTAAAAATATGAATAAAGCAAATTACAATCAACGGTTAGCGACGTGTTTTATGTGCACACAATACCTTTTCGAACGTAATGGGGGTGGTAACAAATTCCTGTTAATTCGTTTGTTTAATTTCAGCCAAAGGGCTGGCCTTAAATTTATTTATGTTCCGGTAAAGGATTGGGGTGTAATTACAGCGGAAACTGATAAAAGAATGCTCGGTTATTATCGACATCCGTTTTCTTTTCCTGCTGTTATCTTTTATTCGATCTGCCAGGTCAGTAACAAACTTCGGAACTTCTAGACAGCTACAATACTTTTTTGAACACGCCCAATCCATTGCTCAGTTTTCTTTTCAAGAGTTTGGAGCATTCTACAGTCATCGTGTAATCAGATTTTGGGATACGCGACATCTCCACTGGCGAGAGAATCGCAGCGACAGTCAGACAGGCATACCTTAGAATTATCCCTATGTGAAGATTGGTTTTAGAAAAACTCCATGAACCAATCTTCTGTCGAGATGGCGCCTTAGGGGGAGGACACGACGATCTCTCCTGTAGTCTTATCGGAACGAGCTACCGGCGGTATAAACTCATCCTGGGGCGTGAAAAGATAAATTTTTATACGTTTATTTGTCTTCCACAAATAAATACAAAGAAAAACTTAATACTTAAAAATATTAATAATTATTTATTTGTGGGAGACTGGTGCCTAAACTAATCCGGAGCCTGTATTTTAGGATCGATAAGTGATGTTTGATTGGCCTGGCTGTGCACTGAAAGGATTAGCACGGGTGCCATCTTTCATGGAAGCTTCTTTAACCCACACTAATTCAAATTGTCGTAGGCATTATGAGCCACATGTTACAGAAATATTTTATTGTTAATTAGAGTTGTCTATGTCGACGCTGTAGTAGGCACCATGATCGCGGGATCTTTTAACCTGCCTCATTTGTTTATTATAATATTTAATGTCTTCTGCTTCATGTGACGGTATGCCAGGGTCATTCTTGTTTCATATAACAGAAATAACACCTCAGTTTGGCGCCGTTTCTCCCTGGATCAGTTTGATGAACGACCTCGTAAAAATTTCTAATGGTCTGTTTGAACTGCGTATATGACACTCGTTGAGATTACAACTAGCCACTATAACCAACTTTATGTTGATTAAATCATCTGCGTTAGTCTACATACTTAGATAATTAGATGGATCATTCTCATGCCTTAAAACGAGAGGGGAAATACTTAACTCCGATGAAAAAAAACGACTCAACTGAAGATTGAATACTTTATTTAATGATTCGACAGAACATTCAAACTTATTATAACAATATTAATTTATAATTGTAGTTAGTAGGTATAGTCTGAAGTCTTAATTCTAGAAGGATGTTTAATTGCACAGTCATGAATCTCGATTAAAAACTGACAGATAATCTTGACACAAATCTAGTTTTCGATCACGATGTATGTGTGATCATCGTTCGAGAAGACCTGATAGCGTTTTTTATTTAAATGCGGACCGTATCTCTCTGTCCCTACGTGAAGGTTTTGGACCAATACAGCTATACGTAGGTCTAAAACCTTTCTACCAATTCGTCTTCGTAAGGATCGCCTCTCGACGTCACGTTTTAAAATCGCCCGAGCTCCGGCACGTAGCCAGACATTTATTGGATAAGGACCCCGAGGGAAACCCTCTCGAGGGAAGTGGGAAATTATCTTACAAACACCCAATTTGTTCCGTACATTATCGCACTTTCAATCGGAACTTACGTTCCTGTTTGTTTCGCAAAAGAGAAGGTAATGGTGTTATTTTTTCCCAGAGTAAACAGAAAGATTTAGTAGGCAGGTATATTAGGTCCTTGCTAAAGATCTCGTCCTGTGAACAATTCTTTCGTATTCAACTAATTACAATCAAGGACCGAAGCAACAACATGACTATGTCAAAATGCCGTGACCTATTGCGGTTATAACTACGACATTTCGGATGCTATCAATAAACTCATTAATAATTCTAGGCTTTGTCAATGTGTAATGTCATAAAATGTCTTATAATGATCTATTACAGAAAGTCGTTAGTCTAGCTAGGCCGAAAACAAAAGAAAGCCCGAAGAAAATAAATCTCAATGTAGGCCTTGCATGAAATATCGTTATGAAGATAAAATACTTGGACGAGTGCCAATACATATAGTGAAAATCTCCTGACCTCTTATTCAGACCATAAAACGAAATCGAAACTTCTTGAACGAAGTAAATTCCTTGTCTAGCTAAGTCAAGCACTTTAGAATTCATAAACAATAATTGTATTGGGAATGTTTAAAGGCTCTCTCATTTGTTGTACAATTTGTTAATAGGATTAGGAAGAGGAATGTCTACTGGGTCAGTAGAGTAGTGGGAATGTCGTTTACATTAATATTTTAATGGAGAAACGGTGCCAATTGCAGTATCTAGGCAGTCGAAGGCTCGTACTACAGAAGCTCACTTAAGACTCTAGCAGTATTTAAGTAAGTACTGCGGAGTCTTGAGAGAGATTAGAAGAGAACAATACCAGATTTTTTCAGCAAATTCAGATTTAGGGCTGCCAGTATTGATGGCGACTATTTCATGAGGCATCATTGACCTTATTAAAATGAGGAAGGTACTTGAGGAGCTACAGTTCTTTTTAATTCATCTGCCCTGGAGTCTAACTGAATGCAGCTGAATACAAGTATTTTACATGGAGAAACTGTCTATCTGACCTCCACGACCCAGTTACTGGGCAACACGGTACCCTTTGCTGAGACTATTTATCAGACTTTCAGGTTTCGGACTACCCGCAAAGACTGACAAAGATCTACAAATGACAGCCGGGACCAACGGCTTAACATGATTTCCGAGGCACGAAGGAGTCTCGATATGTGATGAACAGTGACCCAACCACAGACTGACCTCGGCAAGCGTAGTTTAACCTTCGATGGACCTGTGCGGCTGTTTTTATTTAACCACGGGGTATCAATATCAAAACTTCAATTATTTACTAGTTTATATACTCAATACAAATGGATATTTATTTGTCTGATAATTAAAACAGCAATTTGAAGTATTCAGGTGTAAATACAAGTTGGCCGAAATGTTTAACCTTTCACAATACACACGATGTTGTCTGTCAAAATAGAGATAAAATTAGATTGTCTAGCGTGACACCTTGCTCAGGACAAAAATAAACATTATTTTACAATAGTTAGTGAGGTAATATTTCTGGTTAGTTCTTGATCACTTTGATTTAAAATTTCTATCAAGCTATGAGCTCACCATCATCATTCAAAACGTTTTTTCCTACTCCGGACATAAATCTCTTGTTATTTCAACTTTATTTCCCGTTGCATACCAATCTTTTCCAGGACTGCCCGACAAACTCAATTAGTTAAAATTTTCGACCCAATTATATTACGAATTGCAATAATATGAACGCTGGAAATGTCCTTTGTTATATAATCTCGGGATTGCGGCAACAGATTAATGTACAGAAACAAAACACATCCTGTATTAACACATCACAAACTGGTAATCTCGGCGAATTACAAAGTTTTCGCAAAAGCGCAGCCGGGACAGCCCCCACAGTATTATTACTTTATATTATAAGGTATATAAGCTCTCTCTAAACTATAATATTAGGGTAGTTATAAGCCTGAAAGTCTGAAAAGCAGTTTTTCCTGGGGGTGTTCTTTTACCCAGTATCTGGGTTGTGAAAGTCAGAAAGACATCAGGACAATGTGAAATACTGGTGTTGCGGTGTGTTCTGTGTTACCGGTTAGACTGAAAACCTACCCCAATATAGTTGGAGAAAGGGTAAGTAGATGATGATGATATTAATTTGGGTATATTACCTGTTACTGTCACACTGCAGGATAGATATCTCAGAAGAAAGATTACATACATGGCTCATGCAATCTCCAGCTCAAAATGTTTTTCTTCCATCCTTCTCAAAATGTTCGTCATCATTACATGAATAACTATTGCACCTCGTATCAACAAAGACTCAAAGAGTTAGAGCCATAATAAAATTAACGCAGCAGTACTCTCAAGTCCTCAAGAGTGATAACAGCAGATGGGTCGTAAACACAGGCTCCTAAATCCCGGCAACTTCTAACAATTGTTCGCCGATGCTGAGATTTTGGGTACAAGCGAGTCAAGCGACAATGATGTTTTCATAAGCAGTTTTCCTTCCACGACAGCTATAAAAATGTTGTTAAGATACCGTGGTCATGTTAGTGTGTACATGAAGCTATTTCTGACAAAATAACATGAAGAGGGTTAATGATATGTCTACATCCACGAAGAAGAAGTCTTTATAATATCTCGTTTGCCAGTCAGTTTGTTTGTGTAGGACGAAAACTGATGAATGTATTTTTTTTTTTAACCGTTGCCCCATAATAGGAATTTCGCCTGTGTCGTGGGTGCGTTTACAAATATTTAAACTCACATACACAAACAGCCAGATCCGATAGATAGATTTTATTGTACCTTACACTTTTTAATAACTAAACTGCTATCTCACTTTAGAACAAGCTCACAGATTTTTATCTTCATAGTGACGATGAAAAGTTGCAGACAATAGCCAACATGAATATTGATTGGAATATTTTTCAATCTAAAACTGTACCTACATTGGAATAAATCGTTTCCTTGCCTGAATCGATGACCTAGTTATCAATTACCATTGGAGGGAAATTTTATAATTCCATACATTCTTAGAACAATTCGTTCGACGTTCGTATGATTAATGTCTTCTTCAAGGAACTCATTACAGGCTAGAAGTAGTTTCAGGTATATAATTGAATCAATGAATAAATGAGTGATTTAATGATTGCTAACTGCGGCTATTATTTAAAAATTCATGGGGCTACAACTTGTTAGCAGTTCAGGGTTGAGCCAGAGTTACTTAGAACATACATATACGTTTTTGAATAATAGAATATCTGCACTGATTTCATTTATTCCCTCTTACATGTATTGGGAGTAAGTGCCACCTCTGATTATTTTTGCGTTCATTCACAAGGTACGCCGAGCCTTCGAACCTCCATGGATATTAAATATGTTAATGGTATTTTATGATATTAAAAAAAAACATATTTAGAATAAGCAATAAGTAAACAGACAGTCGTTGGCTGACAGACGGTTTGCGCTGACATGAAAGTAAACTACTATGGTACCTAATAAGTTCTTGGAAAAACTACAGTTACAGTTACTCATTTTATTTTAACAGTATTTGTACTTCAAAACTGTTTTAAAACAGAACCATTTCAAACAGCAATTTTCTTATCCAATTAGTTTACAATTAAAAAGCATGCCTTGAAAGGAAAATCTATAACCAGTAAATCTCATTAGTGTCAACACGGCACTAAACTGCCTCGTACGACAGTCAACAACCTTGCGTGTGACATAGGTAGGTACTCCATTCCCCATAGTACGCGACTATTGTATGACGGACAATATTTATATACGAGCTATGTTTAAAAATACATCGCCAAGCATCTATATTCTTCGGGACATCGGGACGACGCGACGGACGAAACTAGTTACAACTGGATTACTCATTAACGTTTGCTTTGTAGGCAAAATAAATTAGTGCGCAGTTGCATTGCTTTGTGAGGAGAATCGGAGATTGTATCTCGCCTTTTGTACTGAAGAATACCGTGACAAAGGTATCCCACATTTTCTACCGGTTTCCCCAAACGGAGGCGTGAAGTTTCTCCATATGAAACGGTGAAGATGCATGCATAATTTAATTTCGAATTACTGTTTTTTGGATTTAATTAATTTATATTAATAAATTAAATTCGTATTAAGTCAATTCTCGTATTGCAACAATTTAAGACAACCTGTATAAAAATCAGTATAAAAGAAGAAGAAAGAAATAAAATATTTTAAGTAAGTAACTTGTTTACTTAAAAAAAATAACGAACAGAACATTTCCTGTTTCTTAGTTCGACCAAATGTATGGTGAGCATCTGATTTGCAGGGTTGCTCTCATGTTAAGAGTTGATCGTAATAAAGATCACAATAATCCCTTAAGAATTTTGCAAAATCTCTCAGCCTCATCTATCTCCCAATAGTGAAATAATTTATGATAGTTATTAAACACATAACTAATTTGTGATATTGATGTGTCAACCTATTTACCAAGTATGATACAAGAGGGCATGGTACATTTTGCTTCTTGTGCAAAACTGTGCATCGTCGGTGAGTGAAAGCCCTGATAAGTAAACAACCCAGATGAGTGGAAAACAAAGGCTATTCATATATGACAATCAATTTGTTGTTTGTTACAACAGAATTTCACTATTGAAGCATCGCGTTGGTTGTTCGAATGGAGAGGAAAAAATTATCACAAGTTTAATCAGTAAAAACAACACTATTGCAGTGTTGCGGAAGTACAGTGTGGAGGTTTGATATCGGATGCAGGTCCATTTTTTTAAATATTTCATTCATTCTTCTTAGAAAATGAACAATGTATTTTGGGTTCCCCCTAATGCTGTTTTTACTAACACTAGGTGACACCTACTATTACCTACTCATTACTACCTATTCATTAGGAATTTCTCAGTATCATCCGGGAGTCTGTATGTGTGCCCAGTTAATAACTATCGGTTCACCCCGTATTTCATTGGACTTAAAAACATAACTGGTGAAGTGTGGGCGTACTTTAGGTACCTTAAGTTGATTTGTATAACAAATATATGTACTATTATACGTCATCATCTTCGTAGCATTTTCCCGACTGTGTAGGAGTTGGCTTTCAGTCTAACCGTATGCAGCTGAATACCAGTATAAAATAGTAAGAAATATATTATATTTATGAAAAAAAGAACTTACCTAGGCGAAAAAGAAACAGTTCTAGTTTTTTCCCTAAACAGGAATACACAAAACACAGATAGAGGCGATTCGTAGCTAACTAAAAATATACGCACGGGTCGATTGAAAGTTACGCTGCCCTAGCCGATGTCGGTCCAGGGATGGGTGATCACCCATGACATATCGATACCCCTCCGTGCCCCAAAAAGCACGTTATTTGCAGATCTTTGACAATCTGAACCTTAACGTTCAGATTGTCAAAGATCTGAAAAAAAGGCCGAAAATCTGACAAGTATAATTGTGTCACTCAGTAAATAACAGGGTTGTTGAGGTCAGATAGACGAAAATTATGTCAAATGTCCATGTCGCACCCATTTCTTCTTTAAAGGTTGGAGACTCTACACTCGAAGTTGTCGACGAATATGTTTACCTGGGACAGACAGTCCAGTTAGGCAGGTCCGACTTTGAGAAAGAGGTCAATCGTCGAATCCAACTCGGCTGGGTAGCGTTCGGGAAGCTTCGTAATATCTTCTCGTCCAAAATACCGCAGTGTCTCAAGACTAAAGTCTATGACCAGTGTGTGTTGCCAGCGATGACCTACGGAACTGAGACTTGGTCCCTTACTATGGGCCTCATAAGAAGGCTCAAGGTCACCCAAAGGGCGATGGAGCGTGCTATGCTCGGAGTTTCCCTGCGTGATCGAATCAGAAATGAGGAGATCCGCAGGAGAACTAAAGTAACCGACATAGCACACAGAATCGCCAAACTTAAGTGGCAGTGGGCGGGGCACATAGCTCGTAGAACAGATGGCCGTTGGGGCAAGAAAGTTCTCGAGTGGCGACCGCGCGCCGTAGACGCAGTGTAGGCAGGCCTCCCACACGGTGGACCGACGACCTGGTGAAGGTCGCGGGAAGGGCATGGATGCGGAAGGCGCAGGACCGGTCATTGTGGAAATCCTTGGGGGACGCCTTTGTCCAGCAGTAGACGTCTTTCGGCTGAAATGATGAATGATGAGGTAAGATAAACAGTTGAGCCATTTAAAATACTGGTATTCAGCTGCATTCAGTCAGACTGGAATACTCTTCCAAAATAGTTTGGAAAAGGCTAGACAGATGATAGGGTACCAATCATTAACAATTTTGTTATTCCTTCAAATGAAAAACGATCCATTGTTTCATTTTTATAATACAGTAAATGGTAAAGAGTTAATATTACAGTTTATGCGGTTATTGATTAATGTGCACCTATTAATAGTCCGTTCTGAGGTCGGCCACACTCGTAGGTACCGCCTGGCTTGCTCGGTAGGCTAGCTTTTAATAAAACATGCGGCGGTAACACTATCGATTCGATTTGAATACGGCCGATACAAACGTTTGATCAAATTGATTCGGTTTTTTTGTACATATCTTATTGGTAGATAGTACCAATGGCTATGCAGTCGGGTAAAGGATCGACGCTTAACATGATACAATGAGTCCGGTACATGGTTCTTTACCCCGACTGTAATATATCATGTTTTCTATCTTCTCAAATTATTTACCTTATGATGCGGAGGAATACTTTGACGCCTGAGTGTCCTTGTCGGCTTTTTTTTTTGTTTTTGTAAATATAATAATAATATAATATAATACCTAGTTAGTTTTATAGTATAATTGTATATATGTGAATATCTAATTTATGAAATAAAATTTACCTTATGATTGAAAATCTCATTAGTTTCGATAGAAATGATATTTTTGACTTTTTACAGTTTAAAACATCATGAAAATAGCTAATACTATCAGGTATCAGTCCTTCTTAGTATCAGGTTGTGCGTCGATGACCCCTCCACACGGTATGTGAGTGTTATAACGTGTTATGTATCGAAGTGTTAGAAATATTAAACGTGTACTGGTTGAAATTCGACCGTTTTAGTCACCTACGCTCTTTCTCCATATTAACTTTAACTATACCAAATCTCTCACTATTCCGTGCCCTTAATATTCCTTATAAGGAATTTTCGCTAAATAATTCTTAACACAATTCGTAGTCCTAATACCTTGATTGAAAATGTATGAGAGATTTTAATAGAGTGAGTTTTGGATTGAATTAACTAACACCCTCTACACAGAATGTGTAGAGGGTGTTAGGTTGTGAACATGGAAAAGGTATGCCAAGCAACTAAAATTAGTAACCTATTTAGGTTTTAGAATTTTAGTAGTAATTTATTCTAGACGTCCATTGCTACACTTCGTCCAAATGAACATAGCAATAAATTATTCGAAAAATATAAAAATAAAATCAACCATAAATCTTAAGTTCCTTTTCTTATTACTTTATAATGAGCTCTAAGTACCTTATTTCATTACTACTCTCACATTACATTAAACCCTGTCAGAATAAATTAAGTTCTAATACGTCACATTTACAATTTCGCCTCACCTACATACACGATTGAACCAAGGACATGAATGCGGCATTTTGCCCATACCTCTATTATTCATTTCTGCTTATTACTCACTACACTCGACTTGAAAACTTAACTAGTGGGTATTACTGTACTAGCCGATCGATACAAATGGTTTAACTAGTTACTTAGTTTGTTTAGCGATATAAGAAAGCTTATGTAACTGGTAGCTTTGTGTTGTGGCAATTTCTAGGACTCCGTAACTAAATCATGAAAAAGAGTTTTTGTAGAGACTTTGTCTGTTTATCACAGCTGATAATTACTATTTCAGAATTTTTTCATGCTTTCGACTTGTAGAACAGTTTTGAATAAAATATAAATAAATAAATAAATTATACTAGACAATCCACACAGCATCATGCAGCCCCAAGCTAAGCAGAGCTTGTGTTATGGGTACTAGATGACTGATATACTTCATATAATACATTACATAGACCCGATCAAATCAAACCCGCAACCTCCTGCGTCGCAGGCGGACCTTCGCCCGCCGCGCCACAACGGTTGTCAAAATCATAAAGATAAAACGATGTCTTTAAGTTCAATAGGCAAATCAAAACAATATATCTCTAACTTGAAAAGATTCGTTATGATCAGAAGTCCGTCGTCAGAAAGAAAGGACAATTTTCGAACTTTACTTTCATTCTTACACAAGGGTATCTCTACCAATGTCTAAAATTTGATTGCTGGGAAAAGGTCTGTCCAAAGAACCCCATTGGGATACGGCGGACAGGTCTCTTTCCAATACACACCTCTCTCTTCGCTGCTTATGACAGTCTCACATTGAAGTAATGGAATTCAAAAGTAAGCGATCACATTTTCACTTAAAAATCAAGTAGGCACCTACTTTCAGTGAGGTAATTAAGGCGAAACAAAGGCGAGCGTTCCGTCGACTTCACAGAATTAACTTTTGGTTACGCTCGACTCAAAAACTGCAATGGTTCCAACAGTGCACAATTTCTTTTGAACCGTTGCGTGTTGAAAATTCACTCTGGAGTCATTTAAAAATGGTGAAAAATTGCCTTTTCTGTTGAATACCGTTAAAGGTACTAAATTTCGTTTGTCAGCAAAACCTATTAATTCTTAGCTAAATTACTTCAAAAATGACGTTACCCTTGGCGAAGTGACTGGCTGCTGCACTGCGTGTCACAGGTTCGAAGAAATATTCGGCTTGGTTCCGGGTCTGGCTATTTGTGTATATGAGTTTAAATGTTTATAAACACGCCCAAGATACAGGAGAAATACCTAGAATGGGGAAAAGTTTAAAACCAAAACAAAATCATTTGTATTTCCATTTTTATTTTGTACAACACTGGATATACTATCTTTTTCTCAGTAACGTTTGTACCATATAACGGGGTACAGAGGCCAGCACATCAAGCTACCCCAATGTGTCAAATTTCTTTGATAGGTTTTCAACTTTATGACGAAATAGTAAGGTTTATATTCAATTGCAAAAATCTGGCAGTTTGGGGTAGTTTGATGTGCTGGCCTCTGTACATAGAAACCCAGGGGTGAATTGAAACAAAACATTGACGGGAATTTTCACGTTCATTTGTTTGTTGCATAAAATAATTCTAATATTTATAGGTACCCACTAAATTGAAATGATCATTTGAAAACCTTATGTAATGTTATGTCTTGGTATAAACTAATACCGAATTAGGTACCGTGAAATCCTATTCAGTGTTGTTTCGTATGACCCCTGCATTTCTATTCACCTCGCTTTACTGGTAGATACTAACGATTTACGCCCCTTTTAGCACATCATTGTGAAGCCCATTTTCAACAGGGGCTATTTACAAGTTTACCTACAAATTCAACTCTACACAATCATAATATACTCTGGGTATGTGAGTTTTAATGTTTATACAACTGACTCACGATACAGTCAAAAAAAGGCTATCGTGGGGGCAACGTATTTAAAAAAAGTCTGAAAATCTTTTCAAAAATATAAATAACAACATCGATAGATTAGGCAGAAGATTACTGAATATCGGCAATTAATGCCCCTTCGTATATAGAGGCGAGTGTATTGCCATCACACCTGTATTCCCAAAGGGTTGGGTAGAAGTGTAACACACATATTTTAGCAGTTATGTTTAAGTCCCATGTAATGGGAGGCGGCTCTATTGCCATCAACCGGGCACAGATCTAGACTCCGGTCTACTACTGAGAAATTCCAGTAGGTACATCTCTATAGCATACGGATAAAATATGTGAATCCTTACACCTTTTACAACGTATCTGTATAACCTTCACAAACACACGGTTGCACACCGTTCGGTAGTCGGTGACTAATCACCGATTCGAACGGATAATTTGCTTTGGCCGGATTATCCGGATAAACCGGTTGGAGCCCACCACCGAACATTAACTGCTTCCGGTTTACCGGGTCCGGGGTGAAAGCCACGGATTACGTAAGAGCTAACTGAACTGAGTTTATTTCCGAAAAACATGTTCAAAAATCTAAGAAATTGCTGCTGAAGATTTTCAGATACACTTAGTAAAGTTGGATAAAAAAGGTTTTTGAACGAAAGATTGCTTATTTTTTTATCGAACTAATTCTTTCAGCTACCAAAAACACAAAGTATGATAAAAATCCGTTCAGCAGTTTTCGAGAAATCCTCATCGAAACACATATACAAAACAAACTAGGTCTTTCTCATTACGGATTATGACAGCGGTCATAAAACATTTTTAGATTAAGACATTACTCAGAAATATTCGTAAAGACATTGGCTCAGTAATTTGGGAGATTAGTCTGCACACACAATGACGTAATCTATCATTAAGTCTAATTGATACGGTTGTCACACTGTAAACATTCAATGTTACACTTCCTAACAATAATCGAAATGTTAATTGTTTGATCAAGTCATTCAACGATTGAAAGCAGTCTTCTGTACAGAAATGAAAAACTTAGCTTCATGTTTTGTGCCCCATTTCTTATTATTTCGTTTTCATAAAACTTTGCCCCCCACCAGGAATGTTTCCTACATCGTGGGTGCGTTCATAAACATTTAATCTCACATACACAAACAACCAGACTCGGAACAACTACCTGTAGGCCATACAAATATATCTTCCGTGCGGGAATCGAACCTGCGACACGCAGCGCAGTAGCCAATCTCTCAGCCACTGCTCGCATTGCGCATTATGTAGTCAATACTTATTTTAAAACCCAGATAATTCCTTCAGTTCTTTATGTTAGTAAGTTTACATAGAGCATAGTTACTATTTCTAATTTAAGATAAAATAGATACAAAAATACATGTCTATTCAAGTACACTACCTACACTCATCATGTGTAAGTCCTTTCCCCAATTTGGGGTCGGCTTCCTGTCTAAATAGATGCAGCTGAATACCAGTATCTTACATGAAGCGACTGCCTATCTGACCTTCATCTACAACCTAGGCACTGGGTATCACGATACTCCTTGGTAAGACTGGTTTGACAGACTAGCTGGCTTCTGACTACCCTCACACTGTCAAACGTTGTGACAACTGTCAAAGATCTGAAGAATGACAGCCGAGACCAATTTTTTTTCTTTGCATGTAATGGCTGGTTACCCATACACAAACCGACTTCGTACTTACTTCTGTTAGTGTTATAGTCTAATTAAGGAGTAATGTTTTAATAGGTTAGTATGCAGTTTACTTTATATTCAATTAGTTTAAATATACAGCAAGAACAGAGATAGAATTAGAGCATGTGAAGCTCGGAATGTTAATATTATTACCGTATTAACTAAACTAACAACAGTAAGCGAACTCGTGTACTCTCCTTCAACGTTGAAGGCTTAATTAAGTCAGCTAACTTACTGAATGTTTTTCTGAAAAAAAAACATGTTCTCGTTCTGTTTCGATTGGTTTCAAAGATGCGAAAAATGAAAGTGTCTCGTTATTTTTTAAAGCTGGATGTTGAAGTTCGAAAAATGAAAGCGTCCTCTTTTTACAATAGATGTCTATCGAAATTTAAAAAAGGATAGCGTGCCCTTTTTTCAGATGATGTCTGTCAAAATTTGAAAAACGAATGGGTCTCACGATCACGGTGCTTGCTCGGAATTTAACCCACAACCTCGTCTATGAGGAGCGAGGCCTTAACCACTGCGTCATGATGCGGTCTTGAGAAGATTAGTAGAAGGCTATGGGTCTATCCACTTTATAACAATGTTCAGGAGTAATTAACAAACAAACAATCACTTAAACCGTTCCTGAAACTGAAATAACAGCATCCAGTAATTATTTAGGAGCTGAAGAGACAGTAGTCAAAGGTAGTAAAATGTTACCTTTGATAAACAATTTATTTGAGCTTGCAAAGGGAACCCTTTCAGTGCTCATTACAGAATTATATTGTCGGAACGACAACGCATTTCCTGAGTTCCATAAACAAGGTGTAATGGAAATAATAGAAAACCTCTTTAAGGGGTCATTTTACATGCATTATGATCAACCTTTTCTATTTGTTTATTTGTCTTGACAAACATAAAACAATATAGGGAATAGCTGATTTCTTTATCGAAATTTCTAGTAGGCCTGAGTCGCTGCTGGGCCAGTCAGGCCCAAAGAGGCGTCTTTATAAAGAGGATGGTCAGTCGTTGAATCGGCCGCACTTGGTGTTGGGGCCCGCTAGGCATCCTCCTGGGCCCCCGTCTCACCATAGTCGGTAGGAGTACGACATCGTCATTCGTTTTCTCCAGTATCCTCTATATCTCATAGAAAAATACAATGACACCGATGAGGTTTTCATTTATTTAAATTACACGTTGCACAAGTATTTACTTACGTACTTAATTATTGAATAGCTTTTACTGGGCCTTCTTAACATTCAAGCAATACATGAAGAGTTTCTGAACAGTCCTGGACCAGAAGCGTTACATGAATGGATCTGACTCACCAGTTACAAAAATTTCAAATAGGGTATCCTATTTATTAGAATGTATACCTAAAGCCACTAGAAGGCCTTTTCTTTCAGGCAGTTCAAGCATAAACCCGCACCAAGCGTTTCGTTTCCACGTTTATAGTGTAGACGGCCAAACTGCGGAAGTCCTTGCCTAAATCCATGTTCGACACGAACTACAATGTGTGAGTGAATAGGATTTTTCTAGGCAAGCGCGATCCATCCTAGATGTCAGCATCGCTTAATATCAGGCAAGTTGTGATCGAGCGTAAGTACATCAAGTATAAACAAAAGCATTCACACACATCACATTGATGGATGCTGTTAAGATCGCAAATTCATGAAAAAAATCTTACAAATACCATGTTTGTATCATCAGTGGTTTAGGAAATAATGCGCCGTTTATTGACTCGGAAGTGTTTTATTTGTACACGCATAAATTCTTGGCAACTATAGGCACTCCTCTATCTAACCCAGCGAGGAATACAGGCGTGATGTTATTTAATGTTGGCAAGCTCCCATGATTTCAGTCTGTGATGAATGAAACACTTAGTAAAGGCCTTCCTAAACGCAATACGTCACCTAATTTAATAACAGAATATCCGCAGGGCGGCACGCTTTGTGTTTCCCTAATGTCAGCGTCGCGTGAACAAATAAATACAATTAGGGTTTCTTTCCTTCATACCACAAGTTCGTGGACACCGCAACGCGTCACTGTTATGTCAAATATTGTCAAAGCAAGTACGGCATTGTTTTGTCGTAACAACGTTGAAGTTTTTCTACGTTCTCTTTTTTATTTATTGTTTTTAGTCGCTGTACTTTTTTTTCTTGTTAAGTTCGTCGCCACTCAAGTATAGGATACCTGTCGAAGTCAAACGAAAAGACAGTCAACAAGGTTGGAGCTCTTGCATTCGTGGAGGGTCTTGAAAAGCTAATCCCTACATGAATAAATGGAAAATCCACGGTTATGACAGCCAAGTAACAAAAACAACAGTTCTACTTTCTACAAAAACCAGCAAACACGGTACACCATCAATAATAAATAAATAATAAATAAATAAATAAATATTGCTAGACAATCCACACAGCATCATCTAGCCCCAAGCTAAGCAGAGCTTGTGTAATCATAATACTTATATGTATGTACCTATGATAAAAAATAGGCTTAAAAATTGAAATAAAATCCATGTATCTGTAAAACCAACATCGGAATCCACTCCAGAGTGTTACGACCATCTGTAGAGCCATCTATAAAATTAAGTAAACAACAGGAACTCAGGATGACAGATTGATATGATATTATCTGCATTCCGCTCGCGGCCAGCAGACCTCTGGATAAAGCCACTTAACAATGCACAAAGGAATAATACAACTTGGCATTACCGTACTGACCACAGAGCACGGAATCGACAACTAGCGACGCCATTGCTAAAAATATTCGTAACCAAACAAGAAGTTCTAAACGCGACGGGATATGATTTTGAGCAAACCTAAGCAAAAAGCTATAACAAACAAAATAAAATAGGTAGCCAGTCAATGAAGATGTACATATTCTAGTAACTAAGCAGAAAGAGTGATAGAGATGACTGTTATGCGACGATTTATTTTTATGAAATATGTACGTATGTTGAGCACGGGCAACGAAACTAGATATTAGTTTTAAAACTTTAAGTTAATTGCATAAGGTTCAGTTTTAACTGTCACAAAAATTTGCGTATGACATTTTTGAAAGTTCCTTTCATTATAAAATCAACTGTGACATCATGCACCTAAGGTTGACATTCAGATTAACAACGATTACTCGTTTCTCGTCTTTCCTAGAAATAATATTCGAGTGTAAATTGTTTTAAGTTTATAAAGTCCTAAAGCTACACTTAGGCTTAGATATAAAATTCATTTTTCCGAGTGTCCTGCTCGTTCCATTAGTTTAATAACGTCTTGCAAAAATATAGGTAAATAATAAAACAAATACAATAAATAAAAGTCTTGTCAGTAAAAGATTATCAAAGTAAACAGTACAGATTGACAACTTTGTTCAGACATTATTATGAAAGGAAAAACTTTTGAAAGGTACACCGGGTGTCGGTAAAACTTTGACGATTCAGATTTCTGGTAAGTCTCAAAGTGATCTCTGTCACAATTTATTTGAATAAATTATACCTCAACCGTTTAGGTAAATTACAAAAGATTGTTAAATGTTAAACAGAGGAGAACAGTGAAGCCCTGAGACTCGATTTAGCAAATGATTTAATAAAATATAGTAGGTACTAGTAACCTATTATTGTTCCACTGTAGGATAAACGCTACTTCTCGTGAAAAGAAGGCATGAGTCTTGATCACCAGGCTTACTCAAGGAAAATTAGCGGTTTCAGACTTATTTTCATCAAGTTTTGGTTTCCTCACGATGGTTTTTCTTCACCGAGGAATTAAAAAAGTCTGGATTTGAACCCTCGTGTTTGAGAGGCGAGGCAATAATCAGTAGGACGGATAAATAACAAATGATTAAGAAAATATTAATACCAATTACAGAAATAAAATTGAAAACAAAGTATTGTGCTCCAGATAACAGTAATCTAGACAGATTGAAAAGATTCGAGCTCAGTGGAAGAAGTAATTAAATACCGGCGTGATTTATCTGCACCTAACTGCAAGCCACTGAGCGACCGGAATGCAATCAATTAAGTACAGGGTTTATGTTCGTTATAGGTAGGTATATAAAGCATTTCTGTGATTGACTTTCTCTCTAACAATAGTTAACAATCTCAACTATCTTTAGGTATATATAATTCTGCTGTACCTACGTGTGTATGTCAATATGTATATGACGACACGGTTGGCGCAGTGGTTGAGCCATCGGCTGCTGCGCCGCGTGTTGTGGGTTCGATCCCCGCACGGAACAAATATTTGTATGGCCTACAGGTAGTTGTTCCGGGTCTGGCTGTTTGTGTATGTGAGTTTAAATGTTTGTAAACCCACCCACGATACAGGAGAAATTCCTAGTGTGGGGCAACGTTTTTTTTTAACAAAAAAAAAAACAAAAAAAATAATTCCTCCAAAACGGCTGAGTCGATTTTGATTAAAATTTCTGTGTGTGTTTAAGTCACAATCCAGGGCTGGTTTAGATTCACAATTAGACTTAGTAGGTGGCGCTGTTCGAGAAGGACAACATCTGCCGGGTCCACTAGTTTAATATACAAAAATGTCATTTAGAAGATATTTAAAAGACTCTTAAATTGCAGCCAACAATAGAAGTTGAAGTTTGTATACACAGGATTGTTTGTAAACATTGAGGTTTGGTCACATTGAGAAGATGCTTGAAGGACGACTTGCAAAAGGTTGTTTTATAAAGCAAATGTAGCAGACACCCAAGAAGGACATACACTGACCTTATTGGTGATATTATTCAAAAAGATCAGATGCATAGTACCAACTGACAATCGGCGTGAGAGTATGACCCAGAATAATGAACGTAAACGAAGTATAATGAGTATGTAAGCATCGTAGCAGATGGCGTTCCTTAGTTTCTGCCTACCTCCATAGGAAAAAGGCGTAAAGTACGGTCAGAAACACATGCAGACTAAAGATAACACAAACGTGGGTTCATAGCATGAGTATGTAAACGTTTGTACGAGCCCACTCATCCTCATAACGAATTCACAAGTAAGGACAATCAAGTCTCGCCAAATCCGACGTAATAATATTATCATTGCACGGATTACTTGGGAATGCTTGGAACGCTGACACTGTTCCCATCCTTAGCGCTGGCAGTAAATATTTGGCGTAGGCAGTTGGTCCCTAATCTATTTTATTACTCTTCCCTTGAGGCTAGCTGTCATGTGTGACATTTGAATTCATTTTAATTATACGTTGTCGAGAGTGGTTCAGAGATAACGTGGGTATCTGCAGCGTGAAATTTAAATGGTGGTTTTCCCGCGCCGGAAAAGAAATACTCATGATTTTAAACAACTTTTATTATAAGATCAAAGATCTTTTATTATGAGACCGAAAGATGAAAAAAAACTGTTTCATACATTTTTCGACGACCGATGTGGCGCGGCGGGCGACGGTCCGCCTTCGACGCAAGAGGTTGAAAGTTCGATTCCCGCCTTGGGACAAATGTGCGTACGATCTACAAAGATTTGTTCCGGGTGTTCTGGGTATTTCCTATGTATAGTAAAAATATCTATCTACATATGTAATGTATTGTATTAAGTATATGTCATTTAGTACCCACAACACAAGCTCTGCTTAGCTTGGGGCTAGATGATGCTGTGTGAATTATCCAGCAATATTTATTTATTTATTTTATTTCCATCTGATAAATATTGCATTTTGTATGAAGCAGTTGATTTGTTTTCCATGTTAAGTAAAGTTCTCATGGTAAAACTGGTTTAAAGTCATTAGATGGTACTATCGTTCTGCCAAGGGAAAATAAACATTTAAATTTCTCACTGTATAGTTTGACTGGGTATCGTGGGTTCCCGATAGACAATTGGACGGATCCCAGACTTTGATGTAAAATATCTACATAGGCTCACTATGGGAGTAAAATCGACTAGTTTGTCGTCACTACAAGCGGCATGACGCTCTCTCTACACCACCGCTCTCGACTCCCTTGTGTTTTTACACACGCATACTATTCACACGGTTGCCCCCTATGACCGACTGAACGTCTGACTGGTATTGGAATTCTTTAATTAAAAATTCTTTCATTAACCGATGTTTTGATGTTTCACATCTGCCGGGCGTCCCGTGACTGTCAATTTTTTTTATACATCAATCATACTCTTAATCTTTTTGGGAATTCGAGTCAAGTGGCCATTGCCCGTGGCGTTAGTACATCGTAGGTGTTTGTCGAAGGTAAATGCAGCGTAGACGCTACGCAACGTAGATGCTACGACAGTGCTACGCATTATAGGCGCTCCATAAAATCTACGTAAACGCTACGCATCTATTGACAGTTAGTATAATAACTGTCAATAGATGCGTAGCGTTTGCGTCACTTCACTAAAAATAAATCTTTGTATCAGTGCAATTGTCACCCGGAACCATACATCTAAGGCTTAGTACACCGTCATCAATCAATCTAAAACACAATAAAACTCGTAGAGCTGTAAATCGTGAAACTTGAACAGGTTGACTGAAGTTTGCAATCGATTCCTCCGATAGGCTAGGCTTACCTTCAACTTGTATCCGACCATAAATTCAGATATTTCCGATCGCACCACTATTTTCCGATTGGGAACTATGCAAAGCTACATAGTTCCGGTTTCATTTCTTTTCTAGACGTAAAAAGATTAGTGTGGAGTGTTGATTTGAAAATATCACCCTGTTGGTATTTTTGTATGAACATGTTTTAACTTACAACTTAAGTAATCAAGAATGTAAGTGCGTAAGTATATAATCTAAGTATACACTTAAGGCTTTGTCAAGGCCAATTAATTTCATTTAAACACGTACGTTTATTTTTAGCTTAATGTCAGTTCTTAATTAACTTACTTTCCACTTTTAATTACTTTAGTGCTGGTAACCGAGCTATGCCTACATTTGCCGAGTGTGTAGACTTTAATTTTAACATTTTTTACTATTATCAAAAGTGCCAAGTAAGTAAATAATACCCATGTAATTTTCGATTTAAGTGTATGTAAATTACTTACGAGTGTGTAAGAATCGAAGCAATTGGAGTTCTGTACTTTCTGCCGGGCCCCCATGGAAAAAAAGGCTCGAGTTTACATATGTACATAATATACATTTCAATTTACAAAGAATTACATGCTTACATTCTTTTGAGTAACGTTTGAATACTCCATCAAATATGAAAAGCTTTAAGAGTATGAAAATAAAAAGCCAATCTGTTTCTTCCACGGCATTTTCTGATGTTAATTTCACATTCATGTAAACAACACGTCATGATAACACACAGACACATTTGCACCAAAGTTTTGTTTCTGAAACCGTAAGATTTTGAATGTCTCACTTATTTATTTCACCCTAGAACTTTCCCTGCCCGAGGCTGTATTTTATTAAAATATACACAAGAAGAGGCTTGAATAAGACATAACGAGTTGACTCGAGCCTGTAATGAAAGGCCGCTCCGACAACGACCTAATGAATAATAATTGTTGGTGGAAAGCAATGTCACCCGAGACAATCTGTGAAGCAGAAAATGATACGCTCCGTAGAAGTTAAAATCTTACAGACATTCACAATTTCTGTTAATGTCTGACAGTGCTGGGAACACGACTGTTATAGGCTTTTACGGTCCACAATTTAGGTTCTTTGGCTGTATTATGACAAATTAATTGTAGGTTTGTTATTAATGTTAGTGCGACGTGTGGTGTTACGTGAATATATAGGTTAAGAAATGAATATGTAAGAGGAAGTCTGATAATGGCGCCAGGGACACGGAAGTTGCGTGGAAATCATCGATTGACATGATACGCTTTGATGCGGAGGATTGTCTGGAATGAATGTGGATGGTTATAAGATTAGAGATCCATTATTTTTTTAGTAAGGATGGATGAATTTTGTGAGAAAATGGTAAGTAGAGATAGTGACCTTGAGATTTCGGCAAATATATATGTGCGGAAGAAGAAGACATGCTGCCACGACCTATAATAAATTGATATAATGGCAGAAGGATGATGATGAGGATGAAGCCATTACGTAATACTGATAAGTATTTTAACCTTAACAATAAGACAAGAAACATAGCTCGAACATTGAACTACTCTATCGCTGCAGATAAAAATATGTCCAGCAACACAGAATCGATGGCCAGCACTATTTTCAAAGCTTCAACGAATATATTCTGTTCACAATTCCATCTCTGAATTTAGACTGCCACTACTTACTTTGTATTCCGGGCAGATCGCAGACTCCAACATAAATTTTTTAGATGCCATACACATGTACCTACCGCAGTACACATGAAAGTAATGTTATAAACATATTTGTAATAAAAAGCAGGTTAACGTGTATAATGACGAGTTTTGTTGATTCTTTATTTAGTTTCAAACACCTCGTTTGTGTATTTTGACTGTAAATACGATGTCGTTTTCATAACAGAGACTCGTGTTTCTTGAACTGAAGAAGTGTTAAGTCAGGGAAATTAATTGTTAAGACTTCTAACAATAATTCCCGGTAAACATAAACTTTACTAAAGTTTATTTATTTAAAACGATGCAACTATTAATACATTAATTAACAAATAAATTAAAATAAATAATCACATGGCATCGAAAAATTCATCCGCATCGCAGTCAAAGGGAAAAGTGCGTAGAAGGCTGGCAGCATTGCCACGTTGCTATGCAATGCTGATTCTGCGGTCAAAAAAAGGCCAGCGTCACGTGAAGAGTCGACCAAACGCTTCGCGATTTCTCGAAAAATTGAATAGCCACACGGACCCCATGGCCCTAGTCCCTAGTCCCTAGTGTTTCAACCCCAAACGGCTCAAACATATAACTTTCGCCATTTGAGGTTTTCTGCACCTGCAGCAAACTCAAGTTGAAACTATCTAACTTTCTGCTTAAACTGTCAGAAAAACAAGCATGCAATTTGTGATGGAAATATTCTAGTAAATAGCGAAGATCAAAACTCCAACTTTCATCTTCACACCACTAATTTCGTAACAAAACATTATAACCTCCTTGTTGCTTTCAAACTAGTCAGAACATTTTCAGTACACGTACTCGAACTTACAAGATAGTTAATAGTTTCCAGTATCTTTATTAGTATTACTAGGTATACCCAACTCTGAGGAACACGGTTTATATTCGTATCAAACTATTGTGTCCCCGTCCCAAGTGTGTTTCGTATAATGATCTGCTTTGAATATTCATACGCAGACTGCAGTGAAACCGCTACGATATGCAGTAGAGAGTGATAATGAAACGAAACTAGTTTTTGCAAAATAGCATTACAGGTCGTGTCATCTGAGTTTGCCTCTCTAGAGAAGGCACAAATATTATCAACAACTATACTAAAACAGCTGCGCGTCATTCCGTGCGCAACCGAAAACTTGTGTGCCCAGTAAGAATTTGACGTATACGTAAAGTCGATTACTAAAACGAAAATACAAGATAATCTTTTAATAAATTGCACCTACCACTGTTAATCTCTGCATCACCCAAAGGTTGACTGGTAGAAAATGCCTATTGCTTTGAGTCCGCCTCTGTACGTTTGTGTGCTTAAAGCATTAAATAAATAAACATCACCTATCCTGCAGAATTTTGGTAAAGTATAAATATTATATTCGAAACTAAAATTTTAAATTTTTAAATCGTCCGAATTGGCGTTACGCTACATCAAACATTCCTCTTGGGCACACTGGGTTCAGAGCGTCACACGAGCTTTACATCTCACCTGTACCCACCCAAGAAGGGATAGGCAGAGGCGTGTAGGCGACCCACATTTGGCCAGATATATTTATGTACTAGAGGCTAGCACATCAAGCTACCCCAATCTGTAATTTTCTTTGATAGTTTCAACTTTATTACAAAGAAATAAGGTTCATGTTCCATTGGGAAAATTTGACAGTTTGTTTTTGACAGTACCTACCTAACACAGGGTGCTCAATGGTCGCACCTATGAGTGCTAGACCAAATGCAAAATCACGGAATACATTGAAAATTTTATCTCAGTATAAATGTATGCAGTTAACGTAGCCTCGACGCAGGTGAAACTAGACTAGCTTCTGCAAAATCTGCAAATAAAAATGAAAATTTTACTCAGTACAACTCTAAAATTCAATTTTAGAGTCAATTTGTGGAAACGTGGCTCTATAATAGCGTTTGTAAATGATAGATGAGCGAGTGTCGCTGTCGAGTGCTGTTTGCACGATTTCAATCAATTAATCATGGCCTATCACAATCAGTTGCTGCACACACATGCATGTTGAACTTGTAGTGATAGTGTTGGGAAAATATTGGCAAACACTGCTTGTTTTTTCTTGTACGTGTTTTATTTTGTACGTTATGTTTGTTTTTATCTGAGATGACGGCAAATAGAAATGTATGGAAGAAGAAGACATGCTGTGCCGACCTCAAATAAATTGGGATAAGGGCAAGAGGATAATGATGATGATGATGTTTGTTTTTATCGCAATCCTATCCCCATTAATTACTTCATGTTGCATTTTTCGTCATCCTTACGTAGGTTCTATCCAAAGAACTTATGAAAGAAGTTTTGGTGAATTCCTTGTGCCACTTCTTTTCCCCGTCAAAAACACTATTAAGTAGTGAAATGGCGTTTTGGGGGACTGTCTTATGTAATGTTTGACTTTCAAAAAGTGCTGATTCTCAACCTAATGTAAATACTTAAATGATTTTGTATTCCTACTTTTTATTTTACCTGATTTAGGTAAAGCAAGGGTCAAAGCCAAGCCATATCTTATATTTCTGCCTTTGTATTTGGCAAAATAAAATCTTCCTCATATCCAAACCTAGTGCTGTCCTTAATTTAATATGAAATAAAGTTGTAGGTAAACAAAAGACCTATGGTTACATTGTTTGTATAATTAGAAGACTCATTATCATTAATTATTGTGTGTGTACTACAAAAGAAAAACAGAGCCTATAATATCTGCTCATTATTTAGTATTTATTGAAGTTTGTTGTTGTCATTAATTATAAAAGTTTCTTTTGAAGAACATATATATTTTACATTATTTATTTTGTATGCCATTTCATTTAAGTATACCTACTTTGATAGATGTCTCAACTCTATTATGTCTCTTTAATAAACTCTTGCGCATTTTAATGATTGAATGCATGCCCGTTGTTAAGTGACACAATCAACAGTGTTTGTAGCTGAAATTGCATGATAAATATTGCACAGGAATGCCTGAAACCTATGAACATTATCAATTCTTCTTCTTCTGAATGTAATCTGTTCTAGGACGTTTAGCAATAGGTGATGACCACTACCCCACCCAGTCGGTACTGCAGATTCTACCTGTTTTTTGTTAAGTTGGGCCCGGTAGCTCCTACTCCCTTCTTTTCATTCTTGTGAGGGTAATTGAGGCTGTTTGATGTGACTTCCATTGCCAGTAGATATGGGTGGTGGGGTTTTGATTTGGTGAAGTATTAAGTACCTGTGTACCTAATTATTTATTTAACTTTTTTTTTTAATTTCGTTCGGTGTTGATTCTCTTGCTTGCGACTTACGTTTGTGCATGAACGATCTGTCGCAGTGTTGCCATTTCAGATCACAATACATTTTATTTGTTTTATAATTTCAAAAACACACATTTATTTTATATTCACACAATATGATGCCAATTTAAACTTCGTTTTTACATAAGAACCCAACATAAGTCGATAATTTATCTTTTTTATCTAATGTATCTACGCAGTATTTCTGTTGGAGCTACTTTATTACACTGTACTAATCGAGCTCGCTTCCGAGAGCAAAAAAGGGGGTCCTTGATTGAACTTTGTTCTGTTTCCTTCCCAAGTCCATTAGTGACTTGTGCATGTAAAGATGACTATGTATTTAATGGGATATGTACGAAACATTCTCGTTTCAAATGAATCTTTGATAATTTCGTATCTTGTAGTATGTATTTTACTACAAGATTGTATGGTCTAGGTAGGTAGGTCTTCACCACAAAAATAAGTATCCTGACTAACAGCCAGGAGGTCGGTTTTTTGTGAGGGGTAACCCCAAGAAAATAGTGTTCGGTTCTAAAGATTACAGCAATAACTAAGTTACGGCGAATATTACAAATGAAAATGAACGCGGTTTAGAAGCCTTGATCGCGTTCAGTTTCATTGGTGAAATTCCCACTTACTTATCAACTTATAATAGGTGCGTTAACATAACATCACGCCTGTATTCCCCAAAGGGTTAGGCAGTGGTGCACTTATAGTAACACCCACATTTCTCCAGTTATGTTTAAGTCTCATGTAATAGGGGGGCGAGCCTTTTGCCATCCACCATGATAGGTAAAATAAAAGCAAAAAAAGAGCAGCACACCATCCCCTCCCATCAACACCATCTAGTAGTCGAACCAAATAGACGGATATTTTTGCTCGGCCTTTATTTACCTCTTTGTCTTTTCATAAGTACATTATAACCGCTACAGATTCGTCCAAGTCCCGAAATACACAGAAAATTGATCGACCGCGCTTAGGTGCGATACCTACAGGTACAATGGCTTTGGAACGAGAAACCGCCACATTATGCGTAGCCTTTCAAAGGATATCTCTAGCAAGAATTTGGGCTTAGCACGAACGTGCGGAGAAAACGTAAAGTAAATTCAAACTTTAACAAAAATGTTACGCAATGTCTTTAATAAGAACATTTACATTAGTATGTATTTTGTTTATATTGCCTAATTTATTTTATTAATTTTAAGAAAACTTACAGTTAAATTGCAGCTTTCTTACTTATTTTACATAATATAAGGTTCAAGATTAAAGAAGAAATGGTTTCAGAAATTATTCGCATCTCGGCGGTGCGCGGCCAACTGACGGACTCGTGACAGCGCATGTTACGGGTGCGCAACCTGTTTTATTCTTGAGCTTCCAGAATCTTCTCGAAGCTTCTGTTCGACCTGATTGGTGGTACCAACATATGGCGCCATTGAACGATTTTAAAATTTCAAATACTCGTTTCTAATATATTTTTCGAGTTTTTAAACTTCTTATGTTCTTTTGTCCTCGTCACACTAATTGAAAACAGAATGTAGAATAGCTGTGTTTTCATTTAAAAATGTTTCGAATTTACGTGACCTTTTGCGTAACGCGTTCGTGTTAGGACCTCTATTCACCTAACGAGAGCCGTGTGATAAAGGTTCTTCGCCATTACGCCGTCGATCGTCGATCCTCTCACCTATCACGGAAATCATTGTCCAATCTACGTCCTACACATCGATAATATTACGACCGCGGGGCAGGTGTCTCACTTGCTCCGACCTCATTTTCAAAGGAACTCCATTTTTTTTCCTTTCTTTAAGGGTTGTCTTAAATACAGTTCTTGTTCTTTACCAATAGGTTATGGGAATGTCTATCGATTAATTCACTAGGTGTACTTAATTATTTTAAAGGAGATAACTAGTTTGAAGTATAAACTAATAAATTAGTTATCAGATTTATAATATCATCATCATCATTCTGCCTGTCCTATCCCAATATATTTTAGATCGTCGAAGCATATCTTCTTCCTCCAAAAATATATGATATATTGATTTATACCACAATTTTAACCAACTCTCAATTATCCAAGCCCTCAATAATTGAAATTGCATCCTAATAAAGATCATCCAAACTAAATTCACCCAGTAGGTTTTTCTTGTTTGAAAATATGCGTATTATATTTAAAAGTAATAAAATCAAACGCCCTTTATGCCATAAGTCCATTAAAACCGAAAAACACGGGCTTTCAATCCTTCAATTTAAAAGGTCCGAATGGGTCCAGCAGTACGTACAATGTCACAGAATATGTCGGCTTTTAATTTCAAATTCACCAACTCTTATAAACGTCTGTCCCTTTTTGTTTTATAAGAGAGAAAAAGATGGAAATAGCCTTAATTAAGTTTAGTTTGTAAACAAGGGATTCGGCGCCGGTGCGGTGTCACGGATTTTTTATTTAACTTTAGAACAAAGAGGGACTGAAATGGAATCAAATATTTGCACAGGAAGAGAGCAGGATGGACGTCGGTTTATTTATAGTAAAAGAATAATTTCATTCACGGAATAGATTATTTTGGAATGTTGAATTTTTGTAAAACCATTTTTTCCAGCAAAAAGCAAAAAAAAAGCAGCAATAAGGAAAAAACGACAAAACATTTTACCGCTCAGAACAATGTTCTGAACTCATGGCACCAGTTTGAGCGTTTATGGCCCATTTCACCATGCATATTTTGTGTGTAAAATAATATAATACCAACCTGTTATCGTCCCACTGCAGGCCAAAGGCTTCTTCTCATACAGAGAAGGCCAGAGCATTGCATCACAATGCTTGCTCAAAGCGGGTTTGCGATTTCTGATATTTATCAATCATAATTCACAAGTCCAGGTTTACTCTCTACGTTTATTTTTTAAATAGTATGCCAGTCAACAAATAAAAAGTAAACTTGGATACTAAGTTAGATTTACTGATAAATTACGTATAACTTATCAGGTTCCGCACCCACTCATTAGTTTGTTTCCTAACTTACATATTAATAAGCCGTGTGCCCAATGGGTAATCCCATAGGGCGAAATCAGACGTACTTTCTAACTAACTTTCATCCCCTATCTCATCCCTTTAGGGTGTTTGTTGTGTCCTGAGTTTGATTCCCGGGTACAGTGCCTATAGCTAGCTATATGCTGACATAGTAATTTCTCAGTTTTTCAGCAGCCCAGTCTGGATTTGTGTCGGTTGATAACAATAGACTCACTACAAATTACGAAGGACTTTAACACAATTGACGAAATGTGTCCTGTGGTGTGGGTTTACTATAAAATTACATAGATGCATATCTGCCTAACCCTTCGGGGAATACGGGTGTCATGTTGTTTTTTGTCTCGAATGTTCTTCAGACCCAGCAGTTTAGGCTGTGCGTTGTCTGTCTGTGGATTAATGAATTTGAGATATATTTTAAGTGCATTATTGGAAAATTGAATTATCATTTTTCTACACTAGTTTATACGTTAACCCTCTTCTAGTGAGGTCAGGGAGAACATACATATGTACGCGATGGATGTATATTTATAAGTATATTGAACCCTGAAGCCATTCAGCGGCGGCCAGATTGCCTCGCCTCAGTCTTCGTTGTTTCATACATACTGAAGCACTCAACTAATAAAATATTTAAATTTTAACCAATCTACTATGTACTTTACATCTTCTCAAATGTCTTCCCTTTCTCGCGAGAAATGAACTTTAGTGAAAAACGTGGCTTTTGCTGAAACGAAAGACACAAAGTAAATTATTATTTGCTGTATTTTCATATTTTTGCTGATTCTTGTTGCGCCCAGTCGTTTTATGAAATACATTGAGTGTTTTTTGTTTTGCAGTCTTTCCAAGGGGTATCGTAATACCCAGTAACTGATTTTTTTTTTTTAAACGTTGCCCCACACTAGGAATCCTGTTCTCCTGTATCGTGGGTGCGTTTACAAACATTTAAACTCACATACACAAACAGCCAGACCCGGAACAACTACCTGTAGGCCATACAAATATTTGTTCCGTGCGGGGATCGAACCCGCGACACGCAGCGCAGCAGCCAATCGCTTAGCCACTGCGCCAACCGTGTCGTCGATTTGTGGAGGTCAGATAGGCAGTCACTCCATGTAGAACTCGTATTCAGCTGCATTCGGTTGGACTGGAATCCGACCCCAATATCGCTGGGAAAAGGCTTGGTAGTTGATTGAGTGTTTTGCGCTCAATTTACCATTACTGTAGATCAACCTGATGTTCTGTGGCTCGTGGCTAAATAATAGCGCAGCACCAGTCGATCGCAGGTTAAGCTACGCTTGCGAAGATGGATCTGTAAACTGGTGACTATCCAAATAGAGAGGCCACTCCGTGCCTCGGAAAGCCTGTCCAGCCGTTGGTCCCGGCTGTCAATTGTTTATCTTTGACAGTCCTTAAGGGCAGTCCGAAGCCCCAAAGTCTGACAATCAGTATTACCAAGGGGTACCCTGATGCTTAGTAAATGGGATGTAGGGGTCAGATAAGCAGTTGCACAAAATAAAATACGAGTATACTACGAGTATAGTAAAGTAAAATATGGGTATACTCTGCAGATGATGAATTGCTGTAGAACTGGAGTTAGTGACATACTTATTTGCAATCATTTATTGGAATAATAAAGGTAGCTCAAGTATGAAACCTCGTAACATAAGAGTTTCAGATATCAGTTGGACTTGTTTAATGGATGTGCTATAGCCTACATCATTTTATTTTTACTTATTGCTCTCATACTATTTTATTTTCATAAACCTGCAAGCCCTGTGTAAAGCCTGTATTCCTCGAAGGAAGGAGAAACGGAGTTATGTTTAAGTCCCATGTTACTAATAAGGGGCGAGCCTATTGCCACCAATAAGTCACAAATCCAGACTCGGAGCTGCTACTGAGAAATTCCTGAAAGAAAAACTCAATAACATTTTGGCCGACCCGGGAATGGTAGCACTTGCGACTACTAGACCACAAAAGCAGTTAATTCAACTTAAACTTAGATTATTTTTGTAGTCCAAACTTTCCACTTTCATGGCGAGACTACAAAGTATACTACCAACCAGTCAGTAAATACGCTGCCATAGTACCTACATAACACGATAGAACAACACAACCTATTAATAAAACTAGGTCAATGCCCTCTTTTAATAGAAAAACCACTCCAAACTTCGGTTGGCACAGAAAGTTATCCGTCCATGATAAAGTTATTCCTATAATATTCGCAAAACATTCACCCTTGATAAATAGAGGAGAAATAAATAAAAATTTGCCGAACGACGTAATGAAGCAGATATTGATGACGAGAGGTTAACTAGTCAACACCAATCAATCAGTTCCATCGATCGTTTGTATAAAAATAGCTTTAATTAAAGCTGGATCGAGCAAAAACTTGTTCGTAATACTCGTAATACGATGACCTCATTTGTTAGGTTACTCTATTGTGGTGAATTGGGAATTACTTACAGACGGATTACGCGCCCACTCTGCCGGGTTTATTGGAGTCTTCCACTGGACTTAGGCCTTAGTAGGGATGTCGGATGTGTCAAGTGTCAAAATATATCGATACCACTTACGATAATTATATTCTAAAACAAGAAATTCTTATTCAACATTCAAATACAAGCCCAGCGGTTGCATACGACGATTTAATTTAATAGGCTCAAACATATTGTGTATGTATACTTACGTATTCGATATTCATTATTTTGTACGTAAGTAAGTATCTTTATTTGCATAGAATGTGGTAAAATATAAAAGTATTTTTTGTTTTTATAAAACGTTGCCCCACACTAAGAATTTCTCCTGTATGGTGGGTGCGTTTACAAACATTCAACCTCACATTCACAAACAGCCAGACCCGGAACAATTACCTGTAGGCCATACAAATATTTGTTTCATGCGGGAATCGAACCCACGACACGGAGCGCAGCAGTCAATCGCTCAGCTACTGCGCCAACCGTGCCGCAAAAGTTGTTACATGCATTTTAGTTCGGGACACATTCCGCCATTATACAAAAGCATGATATTACGCTGGGGGCTCCAGAATCATGGTTTCAAGTCCCTACCACTCTGTATAAAATAGGTTTCTTATCGAAATATTGACAAAAATTAAAAAGAGTATTCTCAGATGGTTTGGTCACGTTGAGAGTATGAATGAAAGACGACTAACAAAACGTATTTATATATAAAGAGGATGTAAGCGGAAATGCCCGGAGGGGACGCCCTAGAGGGACATGCACTTAACTTATTAGTGATGTTCTTCAAAAAGGTCAGATGCATAGTACTCGCAATCGGCGTGCGTGTATGACCAGATGTGTAAGCATAAACGAAGCATAAGATCTTAAATTCGCGTTCTTTAATTTTTCCTTACCCCCATGGCGAAAAGGCATGAGTTTATGTTTGTTTGTATCATCATCATCATCATGATTTCAGCCGAAAGACGTCCACTGCTGGACAAAGGCTTCCCCCAAGGATTTCCACAATGGCCGGTCCTTCGCTTTCCGCATCCATGCCTTTCCCGCGACCTTCACCAGATAGTGGGTCCACCGTGTGTTTGTTTGTATATTCAATAAAAAATGTCAGATATGTATATCGACTCGCCTAGGTCTTAGGATTAATTGACTACTGGATAATCTGCGTATAAACGAGTTTCCTCATTTCAACTTGAAGTTGTGTAGACCACTTCTAGATTGTACTGGTGTAAAGCATAAGTAAGCCTTTTCACCTTTGTAAGTCAGAAACCTGAATAGCCACGTTCGTGACAGCCCACAGTATCAGCGTTGAAGCTATGCATTTTAGATTTTGTGATATTTTTTATAATGACTGTGCAATCATATTTTTTTGTGATAGTTATTTATTCTGGATGGAACGAACATCGACGTACAAACTAATACGATGAGTTCAGAACAAGATCCTGAACCCTCCACCTTTAACAATTTTTTGCCGGCTTTTCTACTGTTTTTTTATTTTATTTAAACTGTAAAAGTCATGATTTCTACCTAAAAAGATTTTTAATGATCAAGAGATTTTTTATAAATCTCATTAGAAATGATGATTTTTATCGATTAATGTAAAAAATACATCAGAAAGAAACGTAACAATGCGAATAAAATCGATGAAAAATTCCAAATTTGGGGGTCCACAATCATATTATACTGAACCAATAGAGCAGTGTCCCTTCCACCCTGTATATGTTTAAGTCCCTTTACCGCATTAAGCATGTAATGAATTATGATCCGTACCTGGTTCATGACAACGACATGGGACTTAATACATAACTGACGAACCTGGTATGGTATGGTATAAATAAATAATAAATAAATAAACTACTACTATGGTACACCTCTACCTAACACTTAGGGCAATGCATGCGTGATGTTGTTATGTAAAGAGAGCAGTTTCAGTATTTACGCAATACCAATTTTTTTTTTTAAACGTTGCCCCACTCGAGGAATTTCTCCTGTATCGTGGGTGCGTTTACAAACATTTAAGCTCACATACACAAACAGCCAGACCCGGAACAACTACCTGTAGGTCATACAAATATTTGTTCCGTGTGGGGTCCGAACCCACAACACGCGGCGCAGCAGCCGATGGCTCAACCACCGCGCCAACCGTTTCGCCTATACAAAAGTGTGAGATCATCCTTTGTTTATCTCCCACAAAAAAAGAAGTAAGAATCTATTCTTAGCCCGAAAACAAAAGGCTAAACATATCTTGTTATCTTTAGGGTTCCCTACCAAAATGGTAGCAAAAGGAACCCATATATTATGGTGCGACTTCTTCTATCCGTGTCTGTTCGTGTGTCTGTCACAGTTTCGTGTTTTCGGAACCACATATGTTATCAACTTGAAGTTTGGAATAGTTATAAACAAAGCTTGTTTACTTACATACGAGTAGAAAATAAAAGATTTTTAATGAAATCGTTCTTTTCATAGCAAAGGCAGCTAAAAATGGGGGTTGAAGTTTTAAAGCACAGTAAGTAGGTCAAATAAAAGGTCTTTATTCACTTATTTTGTATCGGAAATAATCTACTACATTGAAATTTATGTAAAAAATAAGGGAAAATAAAAATGAAGCTCCTTACTAGCACATATTTATGAAATCAACTCGAACACAACAAGCAAACTTCGTTATGCGGTTAAAAACAATGAATACTTAATTTTGAATATGGAACATAAAAAATGTACGAAGATCCGACTCGCTCTTTTCACTCACGGTTTTTTTAAGAAAATATTTGAATTACGTAACAGAATAGAGAAGCGAAGTTATGTAACAAAAACCGTTATTTTCGGGAAACTTTTCACTTTTATCGTCTTGTTTGCTTCTCTATCTATTGTGACATGTTACGTAAGTAGACAAACAAATTAAAACCAGCTATATACGCTTGGTTTTTCCGATGTCCGCCAGACAAAATGGCTGTCGTCTGCTATCATAACCCCTGTCACTCAGACAGATTTATGAGCTATCTTTTTTATTGCGTTGCGATTTATTGAGATAGATATTGAGATAGTTCAGTGACCGAGTGGGAAAATAATTTGACGGTTATTGTTTCTTGTTTATACTGATCTACATTGTTTACCAAAAATATGACATCAAGTAATTTCATATTCCTTCACTAACAAGTACAATACACAATAAAACTACCGCGTTGAGCAAATGGCCGCCAGCGCTACTGCTGAGCACGAAGTCCTTGATTAGATTCCCAGATCGGATAAAGCGTTATTTTGTTTTACGTTTTGTAATTTCTCAGTAGCAGCCCGGAATAAGGCTTTGTGTCCGGTTAGACTTAGGGCACATTACATGGGACTTAAACATAACTGGTAAACTAAAGAGCTACGCCTCTACCTTACTCATCGAGAAAAGACAAGCTTGATGTTAGGTTATGTTAAAAACAAATGAAGAATTTATTTGGTACCGTTCTTACCAATTAATTCCCAAATTGAGTCATGTATCTCGCTAAGTATTTTACTTCACATCGTTAACCCAGCAGACTGCGTACCTAACCTAGCTACTTACGTGTTTCGTTACTCCGTATGTGACCTAAATACATTAAGCTAAGTCTTGCCACTTCTTACCCCTCGCAATTACGCGTTGGGCCTAAATGTCAGTAGTCAGGAAACGTCGTCTAGGCCAAGGGATCGTAACAAGGCTATCGGCATCTGATCGATATAATTAAACAGTCTCCGGTTGCCAAGTTGGCCAGACTGCCCGTGGCCGACTTTTCTTGCTAGATAGACTATTCTCTTTTCGCTTTTTATGCGAACAAGATATTCTAGAATTTGTAACAAAAAAAAAACAATATATAGTACCTAAAAGACCATTTCAAAAGAGTAAGTATGGAGTTTCTCGCCCATTTTTCTCCATACGCAACTACCTTTTGAAAGGGGCAACTATAATTATTTTCTTTATTTTATTTAAATTTTAAGTATTGAAATAAATTCTTTACCTTGACTTTGACTAACACGGGGAAGTTATGATCATCATTGTTTGAAATAGATATAGGTCTATTATTAGTTCTAAAAGATTGTGATTGGGTGACTCAAAGATGAAAAAACTGCCATTAGAATATCTCAAATGACAAGATTTATGAACACCTATAGTTAGTGCCCATTATCGGAGATATTCGGAATGATTGCGAGAGTCTCGCTCAGTCAATTGACGCGACCATTGACAAGAATAACCAAACATATGATAGAGATGTGACCAATGCGCATTCTTTTACGCAGTGCGCGAAACTTTTTAGCGTTAGCCTTTTTGTATTTCACACCTTAACTGCTAGAAAACGAGACTCAATAGAAAATGTATTGTTTGTCGGTCATTTGACGTTTAAGGTGTTAATTTAAGATTTTTGCTTAGACTCGTTCATCCAATGTGCCAAGTCCAATGATTTTGTATGATATTTTGAACATGAGGTTTCGATTCCCGTATCCGGAAAAGTGTTATTGGGTTTTATCGTCAGAAATATCTTAGTAGCAGTCCGGAGACTGGAATTGTGTCCAGTAGACGGTTCGCCCCCTTAATACATGACTATCAAGGTTCACCTCTGCCTAACTGTATGTAGACTAGAGACGTGATGCTAAGATGTTTTTTTCTCAAAATTTATCTTCTTCAGATCAGAGTTAACTATTTACAAAACGGTCCATCCGTTTTGTGATCTGAGATCTGTGATCTGCACTCTATATAAACCGAAACACTTCAATCAAGATCACAGCGACGTAAACTTTTACAAGCCCAAATGTTATTGGACGTTACAATAGTTCGGGTCACAGCTACCTACATCAAACGTGAATGATGACCATCGTAAGACCCGAGCCACACACACCTACCTGTGTTGGGTGGGCGCCATGCATACTAACTACCACGGGCCTACGGGTATTGAACCACGAAGGATTGAAGAGACGAGAATTTGTAATCAATAGTGTTTTTGTGCAATTATGTTCCTTCTCAAAAAGCACCTTAACTAGAGAACTTCTACTTACCCAATTTCAAACTTCTACATATCTTCTTTTTTATAAAAAAAAAACAACGTTTTCCCACACTAGGAATTCCTCCTGCATTGTGGGAGCGTTTACAAACATTTTTAACTTACATACACTAACAGCCAGTATATAACCGAATCGTAACCTTTTGCCGCTTACTATTACATATAATAGCACAAGATTGGTTTAAATTTCTGCTGCAGTCAAAACAAGATGGCTGCCGTAACGGATGACAGCCGGCTTTTCAATAAATCGAGAATCGATATAAACAACATTTAAATATCATTCTTAGGGTGTCCGTGTTTCTATGAATTTGTTAAGCAGTAGGAATTTACGGTATTTTAAGTTGATGTAAACGAGTAAAATGTCTATAATGGTCTTCAAAACCTGCGGACCACCACCTAGGAAACCCTTACATCAAAGAAAGCTCTTTTTAATTGTAGCCAATTTCTTTTGCAATATTGCAACAGAACCAATAAACTCAGGAACTACTGAGATAAGGATAGATTAATCTATTCAGATTGCGAACTGGCTCTAGGAAAAGGGAAATATTACCAGTCAAATAGGTTTCCATTCCAGAAAGCAGAAATCCAATCAAGAAACATATTAAATTGAGCATAATAAAGTAAAATTGCATCGCTCACCAATAGCTTTTTTACGTCGCTAGTGGAGGAAATGGGAATGTCATGTGATATTTTGTTCCTTCGTGATAAAAAAACTAAAAGAATTATGTAAGAACTGATATTGACTCGAGCCTACCTAAATAAAGCGTCAATCTATATGAAGTAGTGCTATTTTTTCAAATAGAATTGGAAAGTAAAGAAACGCTTAAGCACGGAATTTGGCTTAGAGTTATTCTTGTCACTTTCGCACAGCTGTCAAACTGTAGATGCAAGGACGGAAATGTGTCTAAATAAAAACTCTCAGCCTAAAAGTTACCTACGCAAGAACGATCACATACTCGGAACGAATTTATAGTTCGCCTTTGAATACATTGATATATTTAAACTTATATTTACGGAAGTCTCTACCTTCTATGGAATGTAAGCTTTTTATAGTTCCTTCGCTTAACCTACCACAATTTGCTTAATTATTTACAAACTGCCTGTGGCTTTGGTTTTGTTTGGTTCATTTTTGCCACCGACTTCTGAAATTAATGTTAGTTTACAACTTTTCGTGTTTTTTTGAAGTCGATGATATTTTTGTGAAAATCTTTTTAATTCCTCACTTTTCAGTGGGTCGGTTTGTTATTGAGCTAAGCAACAATACAAATAACTATCAACTTATCATCACCTTTTACAAAATTCAGTGGCTGAAAAGTCAATCATCCCCTATTTTCACCACTTACGGGGGGGAGTTTATGCTTTTAACTTAAACGCGGCCAACATTGAGATATACCAAATCCAACGAAAGAATTAAATAAATACATAGAAATCAGACTACACTATTAAAAGTTATACGATGGAAAAACATGAACACAAAAGAAAACGTGTCAAATTCAGAATCTCCTCCTTTTTTTCGTCGTTTAAAATACAGAACCACTTATCAACACCATCACGAAACATTTCTCGTTCCATGACACAGCTGATAACAGCCATCATTAATTTCCCATAGACACCTATCCTGGCATCTTTCGGTCTCGGTAACCCCTTTCCCGGTTCCCCTCACACATAATACCGATACTTGCGAGTCATATTTGCCCCCGCCACCGTTATTTCCGGGGCATCAAGCTTAATGTAAGACTCGTAAAGACGGGAGAAAGCTGGACCTTTTCTCACTCAGTTATTCAGAACCGTAGGTATTTTGCCTCACTGGGCATGTATTTGTGAATGCGAGAGAAGTGGTTAGAAGTGGTGTAGGTAATGTGTAGTTTTTACTTAACGTTTTTGGTGACTAAACTTACCTTTCTGGAATTTTGATAGGCATTCCTCGATGTTCTAGTTAGGTAAGGTTAGGTTAATTAATTGGCGAATGAATTAGTTATACAACAAAATAATGTTCGACTTTATAGTTTAAGCAAGATGAAATGGGAATAACTGAAAATCTCTTAAGGGCAATTTGTATTAAAATACAAATCGGGAAAATCTCACAATAATAAACAAATAATAACTACAATTATTATTTACAATTTAATAACTACAATTATTATTTGTTTTTCAATTTGTACATTCGAGTCATTTTGAGCGCAACTAAATATATACTCATTTTCTTATCCAATAACTTTTACTATGGGAGCAACCAACAAGAAATAATTTTCTGGCGTGAAGTGTGCCCTAAATATAAGTTTTATTTTTCTTCTCTTTCTAAATCAGCTGTTATCAACTGTATGAGTTTGAAATTTTGACAAATTTCATCAAATTTGGGAACAACTAATTTAACATTTCTTCATGAAAACGTATATTGGTATGTACTCTATTACTAGTACCCCTTAAGAGGTTTATTATTTCATTTTAATTACACAGTGTATAATATTCACGTTAATAATATTCTATTGATTACGATAGACTTTAAGGGAAACAGAAACCGCAATAGAAAATACAGTTCACGCAACAAAACAATACACACATCAGTCTCTAAAGCCCTGCTTAGTTACAACATATAATTATGTACTCAGGGACTATTTTAAAACCGAATTTCCTCCTTACGACGTTACTGGTAGTAACAATACTGTAGTGAAAGACGTTAATTGACACAATAATGGATTTAGGTTAAGAGCTAGTGTAATACTGATCGACAGAAATAACCCTCTTCTCGGTGGTGTAAAAGGCACTCTAACTTCCCGTAACTGTTTTTTCAGTGTATTTTTCTGTTCTACTATTTTTTATTCCCCTCTAGTGGGGTTTCGTCTATATCCGTAAGTGTGTCCGTGGCGTCATAGAGGACCCTCTGAGAATACAAGAACTGTGTACTATTTATTCTATTTTTAAATATTGCAGAATGAAGAATAGTGCAGCGGCTAAAAACCCATGCGTGGTCAAAAAGGTTTCTATCTCAGCGGTGATAGGAACTTTTTTGGCTCCACATACGTGTGTCATGAAAATATTTAACTCTCTTTGTTTTATTTTAAGTCGAGTTTAATATTAAGAAGCTTAAATGCCTAGCTTTAACTTTGA
Organism: Phlogophora meticulosa; assembly: GCA_905147745.2. NCBI lineage: Eukaryota > Metazoa > Arthropoda > Insecta > Lepidoptera > Noctuidae > Phlogophora > Phlogophora meticulosa. Next base: position 5,716,317 of record LR990523.1, read on the forward strand.
CAAACTTTAATTTTAACAAGCTTTAATTTTGACAAGATTAAATTTTGTGAATCTTTAATTTTGCCCAGCTTTAACTACGACAAACATTAATTTTGACAAGTTTTAATTCTGACAAGATTTGATTTTACCAAGCTTTAACTTTTACTAACTTTAATTTTCACAAGCTTTAAAATAACCAAGGTTTAACTTTGACCAACTTTAATTTGGACAAGCTTGACTTTTGTCACTTGTATACCTATATCTGATTTAGTACCTTGAATCTGCATTTCACCATATTATATTCATATGCTGCTGTATTGCCATATAGAATTTCGACAGCCATGAGTTGCTCTGGAAACTCCCTTATATATCCGTATATTAAAATATTTACGTACATATGAACTAACGAGGTAAGCGGCAGTTGTCTCGGTTAATTTACCCCGGTGGAACGAGTGCGGGTCGGCGATTTATATTTTATTTTATCGCTTAGACGACCACCGAGCGGCGGAGTTTTTAAACGTTACACACTCAGGAAAAAAATCGTGTTGAAGGGTTAATTAATTTCGGAATTACGCTAGTAAGGATTCAAATATACGAGCAAACAGTTTAACTGGGTAACGGAAGTTATATTTCAAATTTATTTAATATGCTGTTTTAAACGGGAAATTCATCTGTTTTCAAATCTTTTTTTTTTAGTCGTAGTTATAAATATCAGCCACGATAAACGCTCAATCCTCATATTACAGTATATAGTACGAACAGTTAATTAGAAACGTCCAGTCTCGATTTAATTAACTAATATAATAAAAGTATTTTTAGAGAACAATAGAAGAAATCAGCGCCATCGCACGAACGTGACCGGTATTTCAATAATGATGGACTTTTCCCAGCGTTCGACCACAGATAATAATCAGGCACATACAACACTAGCGAGCCAAAAGGAAAAGTTACGAGCTTATTACGAATGTTTGTGCCACTTCTTAGTCTTATATATTTCGTACATTAAAGAATTTTGACAAAACTTAACAAGGTTTAATAATGATAATAAAGCTAATGATATCAATCTTTCGACCCGGTTGATTCTGTAAAAATCTCCCAATGAAAACTTAGATAAAATGAGCTGTCACTATCACTCAGCATAAGTATTATTATTTAGATAATCAGATAAATTTTTTGGCTTTTTTTTTGGCTTCCAGTCTAACCGAGTGCAGCTGAATGCGAGTATTCCATGGAGCGACTGCCTATCTGACCTCCACAACCTAGTTACTGGGCAACACGATACCCCTCGGTAAGACTGGTTGTCAGACTTTCTGGCTTCTGACTGCCCGTAACGATAATCTACTAATGACATGAGGGACAAACGTGCTTACCGAGGCACGGAAGAGTCTCGATATGACACGAACATATCACCTTCACCCATCCACAGACTGGTCTCGGCAAGCGTAGATTAACCTTTGACCAACCCGGTAGGCTGTTTTTTTTTAATTTAGCGTTCAAACAAATGAAATAAAAAAATACAAGCCAAAAAATATTAGGGTAATATCTATTGTATAATATGTTTGCGCCAATCGCTGGCATGAGGTGGCGTTGACAGATAGAGCTCTCTTCAACGCTTAATTCACCACTATATGTGGTGATTTTTCAGAGAATAGCAATGCTGATATCAAAACATCCCTCAAGTGGAAATTATCCAAGTATACGTAATTCTAAACAGATTTTACGATCAAAATTTTCTCGTTCCAGAAATTTCGAAAGGGTTTGTTCCTCCATGGCTGCATATTAAATTCTAAAACCCTTTTCAAGGGATTCTCTCTGGTTCGCATTATAACCAGTAATAAATCGTTGTCTAATTTAGAATCTGCTACCGCTTGACAAACGAGATTTCTCTTTCTCTCGATTCTTCCCAGTCGAGGGTAAATAGGTGATAATGGGAAAATCATGGGTCATTTTCTTAGGTGGACCGCAGTTTCAATTTTCTATGTGGTAAACAATTTATCCATTTTGTATTACAAAGAACAAATACGAGTTATTATTAAAGACTAAGTATACCTTTCTTTTCAACCTACCGTTATTAATAAACGAGGAGTAAAGTTATGCCTTGATAAAATGTATGGGTAATGTGAAGGTTTTATAGGTTGTACTTGTAACTTTACCTACTCTTTGTTTGGTAAATAAATACAGGTAACGGTGGCGGTAGGGGGACATTGATCCCCCCCCCCCTGGTATCGTATGTTGTCATACTTCCTAAAAATTGAAAATTCACAATTTAAAAAAAATATATATAAACGTATAAAGAACAAAAGGCTTCCATTTCTTGTGTGATTTATGTGCTTTACTTCGCTTTTTTTTGGGTGCCTGACAGTAAACAACATCGTAACAATATCCTAACACCTTTCCTACTAGCATTAGCGTTTTATGATTTTTGACGGTAAAACACAATTTCAACCTATACATTTTAACAAAATTGCTTTCAAACTTAGAAAATACTATACTAGACTATAACTAAAGTTAAAAAAAATGAATTTTACCTAAGCGCATAATAACGTTTCTTTCATAAAAACCTTGTCGCATATTATCGACCGCTGTCGTATTTATAAACGTGTTAGTCGGAGTTTTTACTTTGTACGTTGATTATTGTAGACAGTTTTTGTTAAATATTTTTATTAAACATACATAAGTATATGTATTTATTTAATTTCACAACATTGGCCCACCGGTTAGTACAAAAGGACTTACTAACTGGTCTTAGGGTTATCAACTAAGGGTTAGTATTTATTCATTAAGTACACATAATTTTTACTCATCCCTGCCGCACGAGCAACCAGACAGAGTGTCTTAACATTGGGGTATCGTGCTGTTGAGCTAAGGTTTTCAAAATGCTGTTCCTGCTTACCCTCATTCTGCTTAATAAGGACGCGGTCTTTTTCCTCATAATTGCGTAAAAGTCGTCAGTACATCAAACATGCTAGACGCTCTGCAGAACCGGGGCAATTTCAACAGCACCCTGAAGCCATTATTATACTATGCATCCAGAGCCCTCTGCGTATAGCTGACCTCTATTTTTGAAATTCGACCATACATAAAATCTGTCTCTAACTGCCAAGCAACGTTTCCCATTAAAGGTAATATGGTCTATAAATATAATATATATATATATAATAAACTATGGTCACTTTGTCTCTGGGATGTCGACCCATCCTTTGGTTTTGCATAGTATACATTATGTCCTTTACGAATACGGTGGTATTTATAGCTGCCGACATTTAACTTGAGCTCTCGGTGGAGCGGTGGTGGAGGTTGGTGTGTGCGCCTAGCATTGTCTCAGGAGTAAAGTCTAAAATCCCTTAAAGTAATTAAGGATCAGCGCTTAAGATAAATAGCAAATGTAGTTACTATTGACTGATAAGCTTGATACTGCAACATCCCGTAGAATGTGCCCCTTAAAAGACTTACTTGCATAAAGTATAAAAGAAGTGAAGACCTAATTTCCCTTGGTCTCCACTTTCCTTTGTTATGGCTGCCATGTATACCTACATAGCTTCCTATGTATACATACATCGTAAGCTCACATTCAACACACCCTAATAGAGGAAATTACTTGCTAAGGTCTGGGTTAAAATCGTTCCACCTTCTTACTTACAATGGGCGTACAGTTGAGCAATAAAATGTGCAACGTCGCAAAAGACTGGAGATTTTCTTCTTATTTTTGTTAAGATTGAACTGATAAAACGTTCAGGAGGATTTAAATAATAATTTAAAAGGTTTTTTTTGTGTTTTTAATGTTATGCTGTAAACAAGCTGCCCCCATAACTTGGTCCACGTGGAACTCGACAAAATTTCATACGTTTTTGTTTTTTTTGCGCGGATAGAATAGTATAGAATAGAATAGAATAGCATTTATTTGCAAATATGGGTTATACATAAGTAGGTAGTAGTAGGTTTTCATCAGAGTTCTGCCATATTTCACCATTCGGCATGCAAACATTTTCATTATACTAAAATTGTTAAAATTTAAAGTCTTGTTGGAACATTCAAATAGTTATGTCATCGCGGAACCCTAGTTATTTTTGTAAAATAAAAGTAGCATCGTAGTAAGTTACTTCTACAGTTACAGTTACACAGTTACATTTATCTGTCAGTGAAAGTCCCGTCAAAGTCAGCTTAGCCGTTTCGAAGATTACCTCAAACAAACAGAAAGACAAAAAAAATAAAATTGTTTTTCGTCTTTAACTATAGTATAAACTTTCATATGCATTTAGTAAAACAGCTGTTCTTATGACGTCATAAACAGTTACATCAATTTTATTTATTTGTGTAGAAAGAAAATATACGTTACACATTTTGGCTGCTTGACAGCTGGTTTATTCTGTGAAAATCTCCCGGCAAACTTAGGTGAAGTGGGAGTGAAGTGAACTGTCAATACCTAGCATTAGTATGGGATGACAGTTCACTTTACCTACAATTTCTGCAACTCTGCTCGAATAAACCCTCTGATGCCTAATGAACAGTAACTGAAGCAAACAATGGGCCCATCCTGTGTCAATCCACAGCCGGACATACCTAGTTACATGTTCAACTACATAATAGGTACAGAATTATGGCATATAGGTACCTATTGCACGCAGTAACACGTGTATTTCACCTCACTAATGAACGAGGAACAGCAATAAAGGGAATACGCGAAACTAATACTATAAATTCTAAGAAATGGCACGCTGAGGTCCATTCAAACAGAATTAACTATCTCTTTCTCCTTCACTCCTATTACAAAATAATTTGTCTTCTCCCTCTGTCTAGGATATTTGAAGAATTCCCTATTGCGGACCACGGTCCGTGCTGCATTGTACTGGCCCATGTCAGATCAATTAAGTGTATAATTCTGTTTAGTTATTTGCAGTTACGGCCGGTAGGCAATCATAAAACGTAATTAAAGTAGGTATTATCTTTTGAAAAACGTAAAGCAGTTGGTCCATAACCCGTAATTCATTTGTTTTATAAAAGATATAATAATATCATAATATGTTTTTTTTTAGAATACGGCTTCTTCTGTACATTTCCATGTGCCTTATTTACGTAAACATAACGTCAATTCGAACGATTTGAAAATTGGAAATATTCGTTTTTATTTTTAAAGTTTTATTAATATCTATGGGTGATACTCATTATGCTTGCTTTTTTATTTTAAACCAAATGGTACCTACGGAATTCGTTATATTTTCAATTTTAAAATCGTTCGAATTGACGTTGCGTTTACTTATGTCACGCATTCGTGCTAGGCACACAGTTCTGTGTATAGATTCGTATGAAATAGTAACTACTAATTCGCTCTGACATCTGGATAATATCTCTTCAAAAAAACTGTGACGTCAATGTGTTTTTGTTTCGGTGTTTCTTCTCAGAGTAATCGGCTAGGAAACTCCGACCGAAGAAAAAATATTGACGTGTAAACTTGTTATTTTCAAACCGAATTATAAAATTAATATAATAAGTCGTTCATGATCTTTAAAAAACAATTTCCATACTTTTCTCGTCTCCACTATCAAAGTCATAACCAAGAATGAGCACATGAGCAGCACGTACCTAGCGAATACAAAAAGTACAAAAGGCCAAATTCATGTGATCCCAAGTACATTGAACTGGCAAAAAGTAATAACGATATTCTTGCAACACTGATTGGCTTATTTTTAATGGGATGGTACCTAATTGTATTTCAGCGACCACGTGCGTCTTAAGGACACCCACAGACCACGTCGTGAGCGCATGACTGTACCTGCATGATTTCAAGATACTAATTTTAAATTGTAACATTGTATAAATAGTAATAGATAGAATGTATTGGCTATCGTGTGAGTGAAGTGATAAAAATAAGAAATAACGCATAATCGATTACGACTAAAGTAAGCAACACTAAATGTAATATTTAGTTTTTTAACGCCATGAGTCATACTTTGAAGCTTTTGGCATCTCTATTTGTAATGTGTTAATTTCTTAGGTGTTTCCGGATGTTTGTGTTTGTTCGAGTTATTAATAGAATTGTTACGTTATTACAAACATACGACCGGTACGACTTTGTTTATTTACCTACACATATTTACAAAACGAATGTACATTGAAGGTTAAAGATATGTGACGATGTTAACAATCTTATTCATAAAATTAATAGTTTAAATATGTTTTTTGTTTAATAAAGCTGTCAGGAGGCTTTGATTCGGTTTTTCACTTTCGTAAAACGAAGGCATCACTCACAAAAAAAAACCGAAAGCCGTAAACAAATTCTCATTACATCCAACAATACTGATAAGAAATTTCACAGATTTATATTTAATAAATACGGAAATGTGTCATGATGGCCCAGTGGTTTAGGCCTTGCCTCTTGTGCGAGGTTATGGGTTTAAACCTGGCCAAGTACCAATGTGACTTTTTCAATTCATATGTACTTTCTAAGTCTATCTTGGACATCATTGACATCGGTCAAGGAAAAAATAAGTCTGAAATCGCCAACCCGTCTTGAGCAAGCGTGGTGATTAATGCTCGAGCCTTCTCCGTATGAGAAGAGTCTCATACAGAGAAGGCTCGAGGACAAAGGCCTCTGCCTTTGCCCTGCAGTGGGACATTTTCTGGCTAGTGTTTTATATATATATTTTTTTTTTTAAATACGGAAATTCCTGTAACAACAAAGCTCGTCTCCATATAGAATCTTGCAATATCTTAGAACACCTATAGATTATTTCACGAGACCTACCCGTAGACTACTATGGGATACAGCACAAGGCTTCAAATCTTTTAACAAATCTCGTATAACATCTGCATATTCTCAAAGAAAAGTATCGATTTGACACACGAATGCGCTTGTCGCTCGTGTTAAGCATGTGGAATGAACTGGCTAATGCAGTCAGCTGTGAGTAGGAATAAAGGTAGTTAAGTGGCCCATTGTTATCCACTAACCGACAATCGATTGCACTGAAACCAAAGGGTTCAAAGAACGGTAAAATTGTATATTACGGGTAAGCAGTTGAATTTTGTTGCTTGAAATGAGCTTCTATCAAAGAACTTGCACCGCGGTTTCACCCACTAGTAACGTATAACCTTCATGAAGAATTGGGCTATCAAATGCAAAAAGAAGTTTTTAATACCGACCTGTAGAACCAGAGACCAGCGCATTCTCGTCAGCTTTATTATAGTAAAGATAGTGTAGATAAAGCTTATATTTTATCTCGATGGATTTGAGAAGGATTTTTCTCTCACATTCATAAGTGTTTTTTTTTACCATCTTATATATATATATATAAACCAATTAAGTAAAACCTCGATAAGTCTTGTGTGCTGAGTTCACATTATTACCAACTTCTGAAGCGATATCGATCTATTTTGTTCTTGTATGCGATTGCATTTGGCTCGTGAGCGAAACAAGTTTGCCACTTTTCCACAGCAACTGAAAATAGGAAAATGAAACTGTTATTTTTTATATTTCGGTGACGCTCAATGCCGACCCCATTCACAGTGGTAGCTGACACTTTAGTTTCAATTCAGTTTTTAATTAAACGTTGAACTTTTTATATTCGTAGTAAAAGTTATGATATAACATTATCACGTAACTAAATGAAATATTCGTACAGTACCAACAATATTCGTATATCATGGACGGAGTCACGTTCTGACATAAGCGGCCATATTATCTATATAAAATTCTTACGAAAGTAAACGACATTTTCGCGCGATTTAGGTCTAAGCGCGTGTTTGTTCAGTGTTAGGCGAAAATTGAAATATCTGTATTGAGGCGGCCATATTACGCACGTGTAACTCTTGATTAGTTATGCTTGAATGCCTCGCTAACAATACAGGTCCTATCTACCTATAGGTAAAGCAAGCAAACAAAGATTGTTTACTATATTATTATTTATGAAGATAGATAATTACCCTATATTTAGGAATACCTAAATATAGGGTAATTATCTATCTTCATAAATAATAATATAGCAGTAACAGTAGGTACGTTGATTACTAGAATTTCCTCTCAGTCTTATTAGACTGAGAGGAAATTCTAGTAATCAACGTACCTACTGTTTATTCAGGTGCTAAATACATCAGCTAAAATTTCAAGTTTAACTTTTGACAGATAGTAAAATTCTAAAATCTACAAGCTAATTAGGAACAACAGTTTCTTAATCTTCTCGCATCGTCATCTGTCTACAATAGGCCCAATTATAATGAATGAAGCTCTGTAGTGAGAATTAGTAATTCACATGGATCAACTACAATAAGTTTGAATTTTACCGCATTGCGCTTGCCACACTCTGTCTACATTGATTATTAGCATTTTATGAGGTTCCAATTTCAAAACAGTCACCATTCCATTTTTATAAGCTCACGTGTTAAAACTAGCCTATTTTTCGTCAGCCAGAATGACGAATGCGTTCTTCATTTAAATGTCATTCACTGCGCAAAACTAAATGTCGTGACAATTCATACTTTTTGTAAAAGACTCATTCGAGGAAAAGTTACAAGATTTATATTTATATTAGTTATCTAATAATTTTCGAGTAAATAAGATGAGTATGTATCAGTGTTGTTTTTATATTGTTAGACACATGACTCAGTCTAGATATTCATGAAAAAAACATGAAAAAAATACAGCCAAAGCTCTAAAAAATGTAATTATACCATGTCCACACGGCCAATTAGGTTCAACGTTGCGTAGTATGTCGTTCTGTCTAATTGAGTCGCTTGAAAAATGAACACATTCCCCAGAGGTTGTACGACGTATATATAATAGGTAAATGGGTAAGGGGTAAGGCTACTCATCAAGCACAAACCGCGCTCAAAGTGTTGCCAGCTAAATTATTCAGCACATCTGTTCACACACATTCTCTAGGGAGTATCTACCTTTGCTTCTTGGAATCCATTTTGGCATGGAGATTTTGTGGATTACTTTATGGAGGCGTGAAACGTGTTTTTGGTGTTTTATTGGTCGCCGAAACTGAAATTTTTAAACTTATGTTGGTAGGATTAATAAAGACCAAAGGAAATTTGACGAAATCCGTTTCCAGTTTTGCAGGCACCTTTCTTTGAAAACCTACGATCTGCATGCGACAGCAAAAATTATACTTTTAAAACATTTCCAGATATTAGTTTTTCCATCCAGTCAACCTATACAAACTTCTCTTGGCATTTTAACAGTAGCGGTTTAATATGAAATGCGCCAAGGTAAAACGTTCGCGCTCATTACTTTTGTGAGCAAATAATCTTCAAAGTTGCAATGCCTGCTTATTTTACCTTTGAATGATGATTTCACAGAAAATTTTATAGCTTATGCTTTTAGAAAAATAAGTTCCATGGTAAAAGGATTTTTAGATTAAATCTTTTTACAACAGAGGTTTTACTAGTCTATTACCGCTGACTGAATTGAATTTTCCCGTGGCAATACAGAACGCTTTTTAAAAAAAAGAAAAAATGACCAGGATGTATAGTGTTACGCCTTCCGTCCATTCTGCTCACCTGGCCGTACTGAGGAACATTTTTAACGGCATGATTTTATTAAAAACTGTAGATTAAACGTAAATTTCGGTTTTTTACTAGTATTTACTCGGGAAATTTTAGATTTTACTTCAGAGACCAGATAAATGCTAAGTTCCTGCTTCGAAGGTTCGAGATGAAGTAATTTTTGATTTATATTAGTCAACCTACATGGTCTAAACAGATGCAGCATTTTCTGAAACAGTATACAGTACATGGAGCGACTGCCTACCAGACATGATACCTATTTGGTAAAACTGTTGTCGATTTCGTGCTTCTGACCCGTCACGACTGCCAAAGATCAACGATTGACACCCCGGACCAACTGCTTTTTTTATGGATGGGAAATTATCTAATGACTGTTGTGGGTGGAACGGGAGGGCATGTAAGACTTTTACTGACTTAAACCCATCCGTGTGCCGTCCTTGTCCTTTATTTTCCGGGATCATGGTAACTCTTTTGAACATCTCGCAACCCCGACAGGCTTCGGCCCCTTATTGGGCCCCGCCAATTCTGCTGACTCGTCTCCTTGAGGCGCGCGCGGCATACGACGACCAACTGCTTAACACGTTAAAGTGTTAGTGACTGACAAACAATACATTTTCTATTGTGTCTCGTTTTCTGGCAGTTAAGGTGTTGGTATATAATGAATGGTCACCCATCCACAGACTGACCTCGGCAATCTTTGCTTAACCTCCGATCGATCCGTTCGGCTGTTATTATTCACCCACAAGCATTGACAAATATCGTATAAGTAATGCATGGTCGAAAGCAATTTCGGTATGTGCTAAGCGATGAGTTATGGGTACAATATCAAGAATCACTCCGCCGAACAAGAGCGGTGGCTGTGTAATTCAGTCAATATTAATTGATGCCCAATGAGACTTGAGACGGCTAAGCTGATTAATTATCATTTATCGCCTTTGGGACATCTTCAAGTTGGTTAAGTTAATTTTGTTGGAGAATTGGATGTCAATATGGCTCCGGTGTTAGATTACAGTGGTTTGCCTTCTTTCGTGGGCTGCCATTGTGTTTATAATTGATTGGTTTGCAGTTGTAAAAGTTCTCATAAAAAGAAGACAAATAATTCAGGCACACAATACTAAACAGAGAAAAATTCTTCATCATCTGCCTAGCCTTTTCCCAACGTGTCGGCTGGGTCGGCTTTCAGTCTACACAGATGCAGCTGAATACCAGTATTTTACATGTAGCGACTGCCTATCTGACCTCCACAACCAAGTTACTAGGCAACACGATACAGAGAAAAAATCATTGAATTGTATTTTATAAAAAAAATCTCTTGTACAAAGGGACGTTAGATTCTGACTGTAGTTATTAGTCAAATACTAACTTTATCCCGTGACTTCGTTAGCGTGAATGTTGGTTATCGCGGATGCAGACAAAGTGGCGGATTTAAAGTCCCTGTCTCCGTACTTTTTTAACGAATCTCAGATAAATTCGTTTAAGTTTAAGCGGATTAAGTGTGAAAAGTAACAGACAGTGTTACTTTCATATTTATAATATTAGTTACGTTACGTGTTCTTGAGTGGAGACCGCGACTCGGTAAACGTAGTGTAGGACGCCCTCTGACCAGGTGGGATGACGATCTGCGAAAGACTGCAGGCAGATGCTGGATGCGGCAAGCTGAAGACAGGGCGCTATGGCGCTCATTAGGAGAGGGCTATGTCCAGCAGTGGACTAATATAGTCTGATGATGATGATGAATATTAGTTAAATTCTGACAAATAACATAACATCAACATCAACAGCTAGGCATAGGCTTACATATAAAATACCAATATTTTAACAGTTATGGTTAACTCCCATATCATAGGGGGCAAGTCTATTTCCATCAACTGGGCACAAATCCAGACTCTTACTAAGATAACTTGAAAAACCTAATAACACTTTCCACGACCGACGAAAATCAAAACCAGGTCTTCCAAACATAAAATAAAACTCTACAGAGTAAGTCACGTAGATCGTACAGCCTAACGTATGTACTTAAATCTAGGTAGCAACTAAAAAGGTAAGTATTTATATCGTGACTGCGCGGTGGATAACAATTGACCATAGACAATATACTCATGCCCTACATGCACTTCAGTCAATTGAACTCTTCATAGATTAAACTAACGTGTTTTATAGCTCTCTTATAATTAATCTATCATTGACAAGGGGATTTTACAGTATCTTTTTAATCAGTACCTTGAAATAAAAATAAAACTCTATTACAATCAGACCACTATAAAATCAACGTATCAATGTCAGCAATTAATTCAGAACTTACAACATAAAGAGACGAATTTGTACTTAAGTACTTATAACAATATAAACGTTTTTAAACACCCTCTATAAAGTCGAGCGGCAGGGCATGACCTTATCGAGTTGCGACTAAATGACTAATCGATTCCTGCTGGCACGAAATGTGTAAGGGTTTCTCCACACTAATCGACGGGAAAACGTCCGGTTAAAAAAAAAGTACCCATTTGTTATAAAGATAAAACGTTAAATGACGTTATTCGCGTCACACAGGCACACGATATGTACCTCGTCACCAGCTGTTCACAGAGGCAACCTAGAAAAGACAGAGTATTTGATGATCGGTCATTAGACGACACAAAACTACCAAAGTAAGCTTTTAACAGCCTAAAGAATCAGTGGAAAAAATGCATGTTCTAGCAACCTTTCCCGTCGGTCAGTGTGTGAACAGCCTTACTCGTCGCCGCACCGTTTTTATAAATCAAAATAAAAACTTTTTTTAACAGTTTATATTAAATAGTATATTCCGAGAGCAAATGCACGAGTTACTATAGAAATACCTATATTGCCATAAGTAAGCCTATAATATTTGAAGAGTTTCCTTGATTCCTGAATCCCATCATCAGGTTCTGACCTGATAACATAGGACCACTTGTAAAGTATACCCTTTCAAACCAAAAATAAAATACATTAAGTCGAACAAGGAACCACTTCCTATTTTGAAGTCGGTTAAAAACTAGCTACCCGCCCCTTAGACGTCTACAATGGCGATAAGTTTGTCAAAGCATCGAGAATTCTGTGCTACAGTTTTCTGTGCCACACAACACAACCTACACAATATGAATATTTCCCTTAACGCCCCAAAATAATGTACACCGTGCCATTGTGTGGTTTAGAAGACTTAAGCACAGACCAATAATAAAAGTTATATTGCTTTGTACCTACTGTAAATGCCTTTCCTACTGTACTTAGTTTTTTATGACAACTATGCAAAGGTGTATTGGTGATCAGTAGTATCAGTTCCAAAAAGCACAACCACAGCTGCGTTCCAGCCGATGAATGTGTCAAAAGATTACTATCCACAATAATATCTACGGTCAAATCCCCCAAAAACAAGTAAGTATGACCTGATCCCGCGTTTGAACGCTAAATAATTGCGAAGCAAGCCAAATAGTTGCTAATCTTTCACACAAAACCTCTTTATTCCCCTATGCGCCAAACTAACACAAACCAACTGCGATTATCTCGAACAGCGATCCAAGCGGAAACTCTCTAATTAACGCATCACGCTTAATGACAACTCCCCATTCAAATTGCAAACTATAATAATAATAATTATATTTCTGCAAAACCGCGGACTTTCATAAATTGTTCGAAAGTTTGCCGCCTTAAAACATGGAACTGTTTTATCCTGATGAATACAAATGAGGGGGGGGGGGGGGGGGGGGCAGTCGCGAGTCGCGACCGCTTCCTAGCCACGCTATGCCTTGCCTCAGCCACTAATGCGTGTTATAACCGGCCTTGACATATATTTTCTTGTTATACCTTCCTTGGATTACGTTTCGATGTTTTGATATTACCGTCAATGGCAAGGATTTAGTGAGATAAAAACCATGAACAATCTAACTTTGGGTTTTTTGTAAGCTACTTAAACCTTTAATATTTGCTTAATTTAATATTAAAGGTTTAAGTAAAACCTTTAATATTTGCAAAAAAACGAATCTAACTGGAACATAGTATCTTATATGTGGACTCTAGACTAAGGACTAACTATCCTGAGGTAAGTAAGTACCAGGTTTGCATTTTGAAATGCGTATTTATATATTAATAATAATAGACTTTATTCTTATACTAATACATTAATGTAAACTGTCGGTCAACCAACGACTGTCTGTTTAGATCTTCTTTTTCTAAATATTAATTAGTGTTTATCTTATAACATCCCATTTACTTATTTAAAATCGCGGACGTCGAAAGCCTCTATAATGCCATGTCGTGTGAAGAATTCGAAGCGGCAATAGATGACCAAATAGATGGGTTGCAAGCCCTACACAAAATAAGTAAGTTAATGAAGAAATTGAGAAAACAAAATGACAATATAAAGAAATATTGTCTTCAAAATAATAGCCGGAGTCAAACACAAGTCTGCATCATAAGTGATTTGTCTACACTAGTCACGCTCAAATCATGAACCAAATTTCGACCACTAAACATACAATAAACCACTCATTGGGTGATTTTGGTAGCCAGTGAGCCGGCTAAACATCGACTGAACAACCAACATGACGCGATATTGGTCGGCGACGACCAACGTTTGCCACACGCGCCGTAGCGTGAACATAACCAGTGAACACGGGTTGCTCGCTAACAGTGAACCGTTTACTGGGAAATGGGGACTGTGTCAGCATAATGTTTGTGTGAACGGAACTCAACTGACAGCCGCATTATTGTTTCGAATTGGTGATTACATGTTATGATCACTAATCATAGAGTATTGGAGGAATTTCAAATTAAGAGCCTATTCACATGAACGTTGTTTTTCACGTAAAGGGCCGCTTTTCCGATGCGCATTTGTTTTAGTTGAATAGTTTTTATCGTTTATCGAGCGTTAATGATATCTAACGAGGGTTTTAATTTTTATGTTTCGAAGAAGCGGCTCTAACTTAAACATTTTTTTTCCCTTTTAAACTATAGTGTAAACTGGTTTTGAGTCTTAAGCACCAGCTCACCTTTCACAGTAACAGCTAACAATAAATTCGGTTCACAAAATTCCTTATCCCTTCAACCTTAATAAGCTTGTTTTTCATTGAAAACAAATATGGTTTAAGTGGATTTTTCACAATTTTCTAATCAAACATCGTTATCGACATTTACTACCTACATACTATCAGGATGGATAGTTTGGAGTGGAACAATTTGTATATGACAAATGCATTTCCCACTCCGTTGACCTTGCAACTTAGCCACAAAATAAAAAAAGGTCAAGGCACCTACTTCATAAACACGCGATAACAATCTCACGCACATACTTGCGACCCTAAATGAAACATGGAAATAATAAGGGCGACCAATCAAGGCGGACTTTCCGAAAATATGAATTATATTTCCGAAAAGATTTTTTTGAGTTCGGAATGGTGTCTATTGGGAATTATGTTTAGCAGTAACCGTAACATCAGAGATATAGAAAATCAAAATGTATAATAAATAAATAAATAAATATTGCTGGACAATCCACACAGCATCATCTAGCCCCAAGTTAAGCAGAGCTTGTGTTATGGGTACTAGATGACTGATATACTTAATACAATACATTACATAGATAGATATTTTTTTATTATACATAGGAAATACCCAGAACACCCGGAACAAATATTTGTAGATCGTACAAACATTTGTCCCAAGGCGAGAATCGAACCCGCAACCTCTTGCGTCGCAGGCGGACCTTCGCCCGCCGCGCCACAACGGTCGTCAAATTTATGGCTGCTCTATTACCCCTGATTTCCCCTAAAGGTTTGCAAGCAGAGGTGTACCTTTTTTTTTGATAACGGGGGGAAACCTTCAAAAGGCGCCTGGACTTTTGGGGAAAAGACCAGGGAGTGTGGGATTCTTACCTCACTAAAACCACCCCGGTGATCACCACCAGCACATGGAAGAAGCAGAAGTGTGGCACCCACATTCGACTGCAGTTATATTAAAGTCCCGTATAATAGGGGGCGAGCCTATCCCATGTATCAGAGGGCGAGCATATTGCCATCAATTGGGCGCAAACTAAGATTCCAGGCTACTACTGAGAGTTTCTGATGGGAAAAACCTAATAACACTTTATTCGACACGGGAATCCAATCCAAGACCTCATGTTCAACAGTAGCACTTACAACCACTAGACAACAAGGCAGTTAGTTTATTTATTTTACTACACAGAAAAAATACTGAAAAAAGTACACATACAACTTATGTTGTGCTTCTAAGGGTATAAATCCGGGCAAGTACCAATATGACTTTTTTATTTATATGTAACTACCTACCTTAAGTTTATCTTAGACCTCACTGTCATCGGTGAAGGAAAAATATCTCATATAAGAATTACATTAAAAGGTTGGTATTATTATCTCTAATTTATATTGTGCTCGGCATGCAGTTACTTAATACACACGTTTGGCGCAGTGGCTGGGCGATTGCCTGCTGCGCCGAGTTTCGTGGGTATAAATATCTGTATGGCCTACAGGTAGCTGTTCCGGGATTGGATGTTTGTGCATGTGAGTTTGAATATTAATTAGTGTTTATCTTATAATATCACAACGAATCGAGACATCGAAGCGGCAATAGATGACCAAATAGATGGCTTGCAAGCCCTACACAAAATAAGTAAGTTAATGAAGAAATTGAGAAAAAAAATGACAATGTAAAGAAATATTGTCTTCAAAATAAAAGCCGGAGTCAAACACAAGTCTGCATTATAAGTGATGTTTGTAAACACACCCACGATACAGGAGAAATTCCTTGTGTAGTGCAAAGTCAAAAAAAAAATAGGTATGTGTGACCTCGTAACACCGCCCCTGTATCCCTCTTGGCACTATTAATCTCGCTAAGAGTACACGTTTTGTCTCTTTATATTTCGCACAGCACACAAAAATGTTTTCCTTTTATTCTATTTTTAATTCATAAAACAAAACGCTAGAGAGAGATCCGTCTGTCTGTGCACTTTTAGCTCGCCTCAGGGAACTTTATACCGGAATAAGATGAAAAAATGGACCAGCTAGATAAATGGCTTCTAACGTTAGACGGAAAGTAACTGAAGATTTATATGGTGCTACACTGTGCTTACGAACGCGGTTTGTAGAAAATGTTAAAAGTCTTTATGTATGTTTCCATTATCATCATGGTATATAGAGAGAGTATTCAGTAATATACTGCTGCCTACAGACCCGCAGCGCTTGGTTGAACGTTCATCATCTGCCTAGCCTTTTCCCAACTATGTTGGGGTCGGCTTCCATTCTAACCGGAGGCAGCTGAATACCACTATTTTACATGGAGAGACTGCTTATCTGACTCCACAACCCAGTTACTGGGCAATACGATACCCCTTGGTAAGACTGGTTGTCAGACTTTCGGTCTTCTGACTACCCGTAGTGACTGTCAAAGATCTTCAAATGACAGCCGGGACCAACAGCTTAACGTGCTTTCCTAGGCACGGAGGAGTCTCGATATGTTACGAACGGTCACCCATCCTCAGACTGACCTCGGCAAGCGTAGCTTAACCTTCGAACGTTCGAACCAAAATAATCAACCTCAGTGGTTTTTCGGTCTAAATACATCAGACTACATACATTTAGGGTTCTCTTGATGATTAGAACAGGGTGGAGGGGACATCGACCCACAAGCTGATACCATGAGTTCAGCATATGATCCTGGAGCCCCTTGAAATTTTTCGTCGGTTTTTCTTTATTTCTACATGATTTTGTGGGGTTTTTTTGGTAAAACTATTTAAAATTATGATTTCTACCTAACCTAGTGAGATGTTTAAAGAAAGAAGTAAAGTATTAACTGTTTCATTATAAATCTCATTGGGTTAGATAGCAATTATGATTTAGCCATGACTTCTTGACTGTTTAAAGTAAAAACACGGGAAATAGATAACACAGCCGACGGTAAATTTCAACTCTTAAGGGTCCAACTGGGAAATCGTGCCAAAGATGCTCTTGTTCTGCTGGACATCCATACAGGTACGTATGTATGTATGTCAAAAAGTTTCTAGTCATATTTTGTTATTACAAGGACAACATTTTGTATAGACACCATCTCAATGGAAGCCTTGTAGGAAAAGAAAAACAAAACTAAAAACTTGCGTTGTAAAACAACGTAAATTAAAAAGTTCAAGTTCCTGCAATACTCTTTACAGCACCATTCTACAACCTACTTTATAAATACCTGCGTTAAAACTTTATTTCGCGTTTGTTTTCAATGCAAAGAGGTCAATGTTTATGTTTGGAAGTGTACAGTATCTCGGTGAATCGCAGACGATCCAACCCATTTCAGCTAAAAAGCTTTCCCAAAGCGCATAACTTTTTAGAATAACAAATGAAAACAGAATCGTGATGTATAGAGAGGCAGAAGCATTGTTCCGTCTCGCTCTCACAATGAACTCGGTAACTGTGACTATGGTAGGTGTGAAGGAGTACGTGTTTCTTTAGCCTCTTTTGTGCTACAACTTAATGATAACTATACTAAATATTAAAGTTCTGATAACCAGGCAACGAATATACTTAAAGAAGTTCCCGTCAAACTTCCCATTTATATAATTCACATCTCCATGACATTGGCAGGATAAATAAATTAATGTTTTTTTTTCTCTATATCTATGTAAAACTTCTGTGTTCATTTTGTGTGGGTACATTCCACTCACTTTTAATTCCATTTAAACATTTAACTGCAGATAAAACTGGTGCTGAAGATATTCCAATGTACAAACTAAATTATTTGAATAAGAGTGGTTCGCACTTACACAATCAGTACCTGGATGACCGAGCTTTGTTCGGATAAAACGACGTTTTCTAAAAATGAAACCTAGCTAGATCGATTTATCGCCCCCGAAACCCCCAGCATACTAAATTTCATGAAAATCGTTGGAGACGTTTCCGACATTCAGATTATATATTTACGACCATATATACAAGAATTGCTCGTTTAAAGGTATTAGAAAAACAAAGGAGTAGGAAGATAGGTACTTGTTATTATTGAAGATATAGTACCTGTTATAACATTTTCTACATATTATTACTGCTGATAAATTCATGCTCATTTAGTTAATTTTACACAAAACATGTAAAACCTTTTTTGTTTGACCCATACCACTGTCAGACATAAAACATTGTTAAATGGAAATGGACTAGAAACTAGATGGAACAAAAAATAAAATAAAAGCCTTTTTGTTTATTTTCCAACGCGACGTGCACCGGTGCGCAGTGGAACAAATGTACAGACACCACCACATAAACCTACCCCAAAGTGTAAAATTTTGACAGTTAAAAATGAACCTTATTTTTTGTAATAAAGTTGAAACCTATCAAAGAAATTGGACACTCTGTTCTGTACCTATGGGAGAAACAGTCTCCGAATGAATAAAATAGAAAACATTTGAAAAACGAAGGACGGTGACGTATTTATCTTGTAGAGGCTCATTTTTTCTTATCTTGGGAGTTATTTAAAGAAATATGCATTTTAACCCTAAAAATCGAACTCTGTCGGCCTCTTCTCAATTTGCCTTCTTATCTATCTTAACACGCATACTAAGAGCTATATAGGTCCTAAGACAAATGGGCGGCTAAGCTTATGCTAATGCTAAACTTTTCCCTTAAACCCATTTACTTCTTTATCATTTACTAGCTGTACCCGTGACTATATCCGCGTGGAATTTAATAAAACATTGGTTATCATATTGTTTCGCGGAACCCTCATTCTTTTTTAAAAATCAAAGTAGTTTTAGTTACTCCTTAACACAGCAGCTAAATGCCAGTAAAAGTCCCGTCAAAATCCGACAAACAGACACACAGAGAGACAGACTATTTTTTATTTGGTAAAAAAATTATGAATTCATATGGATAAAGTAAAAAGCTGTTATTATAACACTAAATACGACACTTCAATTCTTTTTATCGGTACAGATAAAGAATTTTTTATAAAGAATTATTTACTTGAATGAACCGTTTGGCATTTAAACTAAAATAGTCCCACAGCATCACCACCAAAAGTGTCAGACGTTTAATCATATCAGGTGGATCCGGCACACTGAAAACTGCTTGATTTCCCCAAGGGTTGATGTCCGTTCGGCGGCCCAGCCAGTAAAACTGTCATAAATTGAACTGGTCTTGCTGATAAACCGTATCAGGAAATAAAACATGAGAAAATATATGGAAACGTTCGTTTGTGAAACTAAACTTTTAAGACGTAACGTAACTTTAAATAGTGGATAATCTGTACTAATATAACAAAGCTGAAGAGTATGTTTGACACGGCAAATCTCTGGAACTATCTGTCAGATTTGAAACTTTTTTTTTGCATTTGATAGTTCAATTCTTGAAGAAGGTTTTAGGTTTAACATCATGCTACCTTTAGAAGTGTATAAAACTGCGGGGCACAGCTATTTTAAGTATTTATTTAAAAACAGAACAAAAACAAAAAAATTGTTGTTTTAATAACAATTTTTCATTTGTGACTGTAAAATCCATAAAAGGTCCAATGCAACTCCAAATAATTATAGTGCTTCTATTAAAAAAACATATCTTATTTCCTAATACCAAAACAACCTCCTAGTAAAGAAACTCTGGACTTCATTATACATATATTCGTTAAATATATTTAGTAACTATATTTTTAATACGATAATTTACAAGTATTTTACGAAACATCTCGGTACTCCGCCATACTATTCAAGCTTGTTCACTCTACTACAAAACCCATAAAGAGATTTTTCCTTGGGCACGGTAAGCGCTAAGCAATCTGCCTGATGTATCCGTCCTTAGACGCGCTCGTAATACGATGGCTGACGGCTGTATCACTGAGCGCATCAGCTGATATATACGGTTCGATGAAATAAAGGTACACTCTTACAAGGAACGTTACTGATGTTGATATATATCAAGTTCTGAATGGAAGTGGAAAGTTATGATGTGTTTTTTCATGCTTCCAGAATATTATAGTATTGCCAAGAACAAGGTTTTGGTATTGGCAGAAATCTTCATAATCTCATCTACCTATCCTTTTCCCTATTATATTGGGGTCAGCTTCCAGTCTAACCAGCTGCAGCTGAATACCAGTATTTTACATGGAGCTACTACCTATGTGACCTCCACAACCCAGTTACAAGACATAACAATTCCCCTTGGTAAGACTGATTGTTAGACTTTTGGGCTTCTGAGTACTCTGAAAACTTTTCTGAAAACACAAGGCAGATATTACTAGTCATTTAAGTGGTTCAGATAATTTTGGGAGCAAACTCAATCAATAATACTAGTACTTCACTTGTTTATAATTAGTTATAGATGTTAATATAGACTTAGTAAGTATCGCATTGGGTAATCCTGTGATAGTAGATGTAAATAGATAAATTATCTTTCTTTACGTCCGTAAAGAAGGGTTGAAGAAAGCATTGTTCAGTTTTGGGAAAGACCAAAGGCAACAGTACTCTGACATTTGTCCTTTTTGTAATAGAGACAAAAATAATGTGCGAAAATTCATTTTGTCTGGACTTTTGTGCCTCCAATCTGTCAATACGAAACTGTGATAATGACGCTTTTTGCCCAAAGATACCGGATAGAAGATATGGACCTCCTTTTTCTGCATAAAATAAGAAAAATCAGCACCTTTTTTATTCCACATCTAGGTACCTATTATAATGATGAATGTAGTCGGTTGTGATCGATGGGCCTTTTACATGGCGCCGCGGATATACTTAAGTTAATAGCGGAAATATCACGTCAGTGGTAAAAAACCAGCATATGCTGGCCCAGCATTCTATTGAAACGTAGTGGGAAAATGAAAATATACTATACTATTCCTGCGAAAGAAAACGATATGATTTCATTCTACATAGTGAAATGTTTTCGGTCCTGGATTTAAACTTACTTATTTTTATTTCGATAGATATCGAATTTAATAGCGGAGTAAAATCAAGACACGTTTTAAAATATGTGAAAAGAAAAGTTAAAATTAAAATTTCAAAGTTAAAAGTGTTGTACCCACTGCATGATAGAGATTTCCCTTTCCATTTGCCACTCAATTCCATTCTGCACCAACATATACCAATCCCGTCTCGAAGCGTAAAGCTCATTCCTCCATCTGCGCCTGGGTCTTCCGCACTGCTATTGGATGTCTTCAGGGACCTTCATATTTGTGATCTCAGTCCACAATGCAACAGACATGTCAATTTCATAGTATTCAAACTTAAAAATAAGGTAGAAGCTCATAATTTGTAAGTTTTCATGGTGCACAATAAAGACTATATCTATATTCTATTCTCAAAGATAAATTAACATAGGAAAAGTAAAGGTATTTAAGAAACTTCCAAACACCGTGGCCCATATTATTTCAAACTGTTTGTTTTTAATTTAACCTCATTGGAAATTAAGCCATCAATTTAATATAATCCTCGTCCATTAAATACTCAAACGCACACAAACAAACTTTTGTTTAATTTCATTACAGACAGGTAAGCCTGATCCCTGGGGCGTCGTAAGATTCTAAGAGATTACATCAAGTGGAAAACCACCGCTCCTCACGTGAACAGAGAAATAATAATGCGGGAACCGGATCCCCCAAGGAAAACAGGGTTAAACCAGAAACGTAGATACCGGCACATCCTGTGCAAATAAATTTGAAAATAACAAAGAATGATAAACGCTGGTTTGATTTTAGTTGCGTTGTTTCTAACTTTTTTTTCTCTGGTAATAGATATTTTTATCGTAATATCAACTCGTAAACGTCTTCTTTACCTAAGCTTTATTTATCACACACACACATACACTTCTTAAATATCCGTTTACATTCTAAAAGGTACGTACAGTAATTATCATAGCTAATAGCTAAAAGGAGCTCGTGGCTAAATAAAAACAGCCCCACGGTTAATTGAAGGTTAAGCTACGCTTGCCGAGCTCTATCTGTGGATGACTGACCGCTCGTAACATACCGAGTCTCCTCCATGCCTCGGAAAGCACGTTAAGGCGTAAACATATGTTGTGGATGAAGTTCAGATAGGCAGTCGTTCTATGTAAATCTCTGGTATTCAGCTGCATTCGGTTAGACTGGAAAACGACCCAACTTATTGGGGGAAGGCTAGGCAGGAGACTTACGGTAATTTTCATAAAGTTTGCATAGTGGTTTTGATGTTTTAAATATATGTAGTAGTTATTTTCCCATAATTGCTACATTTTGAATTTGATCTACATACATCTTAAAAAGCGGCGGTAATTTGCAAAAAAAGTAAAAAATTTCTAAATTCGCTATCTTCTAAAATATATATCCTTTTTCTGTTAAGCAGGAAACTTAGAAAAAACTGTTAAAGAATCCCCATTAGGAACTTGTTGGCCAGTTGGAGTACGACTCAGTATTACCGCGGTAACAACCAGTGCTCATTAGCAACTTCTTGCTAGATAACTCGTTAATGAGTACACGATCAGTAAAAAGTTGTTACTCAAACAGGAATGGAGAGAGCGAGAGGAGGGTGGAAGGAGAGGAGGACACGAACACATAAAAATAAAAGAAAAAGACTAACTCAGTAAACAAGAAAACAACATAAAAATTTACAGCAGTAACATTTTTTTAATGTACTTTTCTGCTAATAATATAGCTTTTAAGATTTTTTGCCGCGAATCCGGACACATTAAGCTTCCCACGGAAACATTATCCTTGGTTTCCTCCGTCCCGTCCCTTTTAAGGGTGGGGTTGAACATCGGGCTTGCGGCAGAAAGCTTTCCCTTTTCAGAGACAAGCTTTTTTCGTAAATACCTCACGAACTACATAGTTGCACGTAAAGTTAAAGAAACGGTTTCTTCGGTAAAAGGTGATTGCTACATAATTCTCAGAACATAGGACTTATCCCATGGATATCGAATTGGAGTCGTACATACATATATATTTGGGACAGGATGTCCTGCATGATATAATTTGCTCAATACATAAAATATTTTTTTAGTTTATTAGTATGACATTTGTATTTCTATAAAAATCACAGAGCTTGTAATAATAATTCGGGACGCTGATCATCTTTTTATATAAAAACGAAACCCAGTTTTCCTAGGTCACGCCATAACTTGAGAATGACTTAACCGATTTCATTGATCAATTATTTTTCAAGTCTTTTAATATTTTGTATAAAGTTCGGGAAAGAAAAAATAAGACAATTGCGCAGAAAATTGGAATATTGCAGAAAACTTAACGAATATTTTAACATCGCGCTTGAGAAATGTGAATTTACACAGCGGGGTGCAGCTAGTTCTTATTAAATATCCAAAGAAACCGACTGTAACATAATATATAGCTTTATACTAAAACCTCTAATTGTCCTCGACATATTATTAACCTAGAAACACACAGCCGTAACAAAAGAAACCGTTCCTTATATGTAATTAAGGTCATGTGACCGTGAATTTTAATAATTCACAATAACAACTAAGAAGTCAGAACCGCTATTATTTTCTTTCAATTATGGTATAGGGCCTGGCAGCGTCGCGCCGAGCCGGATTTAACTGAATTATTAACAGCTGTTCAGTGTGTTACTGTAATGTGTGTCGTGTTCTTAATAATTAAAGACGTCTCAATTACGAGTAGTTAGAAATCTAAAAATAAAAAATACGTTTGGTCTTTTTTTTATTTTATTCAATCTTTTGTTTTGAATCAAACATTAGATACTGGAAGACATTCTTGGTAGTATAAGTAAATTGTACTAAACTTGTTTATATTTTGTAAAGACAGATGTTAAAAAATTTTGTATTTACACACGTTTTCCCTTAATTTTCAAAGTTGCATGTAACCATGTACCGTAAAACGGGGTGAATAGAAACGCAGTGGTACGTAGAAACAAAACATTGAAAGACATTTTCGCGTTAGTTTGACATTGTTTATTACTACAAGGACTCTTATTTTTAAGGCATTGAAATGATTAATTTCAACACCTTGTCAGTATTTAATCATGTTGAATCAACGATTAAATCTCATTTAAAGTTTTGTTTCGATCATTCACCCCTTTTTACCTTACTTATTTGTCTCTGCATCATCCAAAGGTTGGCTGGTAGTACACACCGAAGGCATTATGCTTGCCTCTGTGCATTTGTGTGTTTGAGGAACTAACTAAACACAAACTGCTGTGAATAAGCCTCATTAATTCTTCTTCTCCTTAAATATTTTGGGTACTATCATAATCACCAAGGTAATATTGTCATCACAAACAAAAGAGATAGCCAAGATCACCAAAAGGCTATTAGATCAGCCTCAAGTATTTGAAACAATCATGATTACCTTTTTGCTGTCTTTTTACTATGCAGTTACGCCCCTTTTATAGTTACGTTTACAACTTCAATTAAATTGAGCAATATATTCTTATATGCCAGTAATAAAATATTCCATTATTATGAGCCTTCACTTTGTAAACTCTTGCTAGATACACCGAGTAGTCATATTTGATCTCGTAAAGCCGCTGAAGCGTGCAAAATATATTGCTACCCGCGTTTGTTCACAGCTGAAATTCATATATGTAACATGTACGTGCTAGATATAAAGCTACTACGATACATGAGTAAAGTTACTTGTAAATAGCAGACATTTTTATACAACTGAAAAATGTTGTAGAAAATATTTTATCCTTTTGAAACTTTTAGCATTCTGCTCTGTCCGAGATTTCTAATAAAAAGGTATTTTATTCTGGACAGCAATCACTTTTCTTTTTCTTGGTTGTGATGTTGTGCAGCATTTTAGATAGGACACAGCCTATCTTGTCTAGAATTAAAGAGCTAACTATAGAATGGCACAATTATAAATCTTCGGTGCCCCAGCGCCGACGACCGCTGCAAGAGTCAACACTTTCCATGCAAACCAAGCATGTCACCGTTTACTGACACACTACACGAGTACCGTGACAGAATGATTGCGCTCAACGCACTTTCGGCGCCACGAATTGCATTAGTACTGCCGACGCTAGACGCTTCCGGCGCGCAGCGATTCTGTACTCTGTGGTTGCAATCCAATCCATTTTTGTTCTGAATTCCACGACGGCGACAATCGATTGAGGCGTTTGTTGAATCAGTGCGAAGCCTGAGCGAACGTTTTCGATTTTCCTGTAACAGAAGAGTTTCGTTACGGAACGGCATATATGTGGGTATGGGAAACTTTATTGAAACATCGGCTAACTGTGGTCGTACAACGGCTCTACTATGCGAAACGTGTCACTAGTGTACCTAGCACGAATAATTACATAAATTTTAAAATTGACATTAAAAATAAAGAAAGAAAAAACAATTTTAAACTCGTTCGAATAATCGTTACGTTTACCTCAAAAATTCGTGCTAGGCTCGGGATGTGTCAATTATTTTTGGAAACTCAATTGTAACTGTTACGAAAATACTTTTATGAAAGAATCTCATAATAAACGTGTTGGTACAAACAACGTGAACAATATAATAATGTGCGGCGTCAGCGTGAATGATAAACGGCGTAACTTTATGAATTTATAACGTCCTGTCAAGTCGGGCCGTTTCACAAAAAAAAATATAATTATAACTGTATGAATATTGTGTTTGACAGCGGGAACAAATTCTGTAAACATAATACTTGTGTAATGTATAATTACTACTAATTTTAGTATTGTCTGTGCATATCCCTTACATCTGCACCTACCTTTATTACAATTATCTGTGGTCCGCGCAGTACAATGTACTATGTAGTGTATAGATACTTGATTTGCTGGCCGATTAATCTACCCAAATTTGTTAAATTACTTTGATAGTTTTTCAACTTTACTATAAAAGACTCATGGTGAATTCAGAAAATTTCACAGTTTGGGATAGCTTGATGTGCTGAACTCTGTACGGTCTACGTGTTTTTCTTCGGTACGTCTTTATCAGTGGTCATCTCACAGTTCATCCTTTACTTAATCTGTTCATTAGTAATTTTATGTGAAGGGCAATAGAGAAATATTGTATGTTTTATGCGCATTGTATTAACAACCAGTGGTATACTCACGAGCAGCTGGAGTATATAAAATTATAATCTGAATGAATAACCATTAGCATTATCCTAACAAGGGGATAATTGACATTGCTATTGAGGTTAATGGTTTAAAAATAATACAAATGTTCAATACTTAAACGGACATTAAAAACAATTTTACAGTCATTGAGCACATAATGCTTAAAAATGTACATAGTGACTACGATAACATTAATGAGAATCTAATGATGGGCAGGGTCAATAAGAACTTTGTCCTTAGTTGTTAATTTGGGCGGTGTGCGATAGTACATATTCATATATATTTTATTATCGATGAACATGAAACATGTACTTGGTGTATTTACCATCCTGCATCTCCAATCAATGTTTCTCTGCGTGAAGTACAAAATGATTTACCAAGGCCTCGAATACTGCCCACATCCGAATCCTCCGTACGACGAACATAGGAAAGTTGACGTCAACATCGTTGCTGTCAACAATAGTGACGCCTTCTACTACAACGCTAACTTCAGCGTGATCGAAGATCTATCCGGTTACTCATGGAGATTCAAAAATGGATACGAAAAATCGGGAAAAATCATCTACGAAAATGATTTTAAAGGATTGTCCTGCAAGAGCTTCCTCCCAAAACTAATCTACGGAATCTCGGCAATTAAGTTTGACAAAAAGACATGTGACATCTTCAAAGGAAATTATTCTTTTCATAAATTGGAAGTAACTAAGTTAGATCGAGCTGCTAATTTGTTGCCAACGAGGAGAATTGGGGTAAATGTCTTCTTCCTAAGTTACTATAAACCGAAAGCAACTTGTTTTTGTATGGAGTCACGTGTTTTGTTCATAAAAATGTAAAGCACCAATGTATTTGAGTGTTTTTAGAATAAACCTAGCTAAATAAATGAAAACGGAGCTTAAGAAAACAGTGACAAACCAATTAAAAAATCCTTTTGTCTGACTGCATAATACTGACGAGGTGATAAAAACTAAAAATAATGTGCAGTTATTCTCCAAGCACTATACAGCGGGTGTCACATTCAGTCTGGAGTGCCTGCTGGTACTAACACCTCATTATACAGGGCGAGGTCATCACAAAACATTAAAGAGAGGCTTGACTCCGTGATAGAACGGGAACTTCATTTGTGTGCTGGCCCTGACATGAGCTAAAATAGGGACTCAGGTTGTTTAGAACTTTACGTTGATGCAAATAATACATTAAAAGTTTTCTTGAAAAAATAAAGATTATTTTTGATTATTATCGGTTGTCACGTAAACGTGTCGTGAGCAAAGTTTTGACTATGAATTTGGATGGTTATAAGAGTAGTGGTAGATCAAAAAAACGATAGATGGATTGTGTGAAAGCTGATATGGCTAGAAAATAAATAATAATACATAAATAATGCTGGACAACCCACACTTGTGTTATGGGTACTAGATGACTGATATACTTAATACAATACATTGCATAGATAGATATTTTTTATTGTACATAGCAAACACCCAGAACACCCGGAACAAATCTTTGTAGATCCTACAAACATTTGTCCCAAGGCGGGAATCGAACCCGCAACCTCCTGCATCGCAGGCGGACCTTGGCCCACCGCGCCACGTAGGTCGTCAAAAAAAGAGGTGACTATAAGGATGACGGCAAACAGAAGAAGAAGCACGCTGCGCCGATCACAATTAAATTGGGATAAGGGCATGATTATGATGATGAGTTTGAATCACAAAATTTCTGATTGCAAGATCCAAGATATATGGTTTACCATATAGAGCAAAACCTAAACACCCCAAATTCTACGCAATCAAAGAGAAAAAGTTATACGTAACTAACGTATAAGTGCAAATTTATTTTATTCAAAATCACAAGAACACACAAACATACACGAAACCAAAACCACGCCTGTATTCCCGAAAGGTTAAATATAGGTGCACCTATTATAGTACCTATAGTACCCACATTTCGCCAGTATGTTTAAGTCCCATATAATAGGGGGCGAGCCTATTGCCAAGGCTTTATTCAATATGGGACCTCACCTTTGTCTCTCTCAGTCGATAAATGTTATTTTAAACATAGGTTTACACGTAAATATCATCATCCTCCTGCCCTTATCCCAACTTATTTGGGGTCGGCGCAGCATGTTTTCTTCTTCCATACATTTCTATTTGCCGTCATCTCATGGGTCACCTCTTTTCTTGCCATATCCTCTTTCACACAATCCATCCATCTTTTCTTTGGTCTTCCTCTACTCATGTAACCCTGCACATTCATACTCAAAACTTTCCTCACAACATGGTCCTCATTCCTTCGCATCACATGCCCATACCATGACAACCGATTTCCACACAACTTCTCGGTCACAGGCGCAACTTTAAGACTTCCTCTTACATACTCATTTCTTATTCTATCCATTCGCGTAACACCACACATCCCCCTCAGCATTCTCATCTCAGCTGCATGTAACTGCCTTTCATTCATGCCTTTTGCGGCCCAACATTCTGATCCATACAAGACAGCAGGTTTACACGTAAATATATAGTACCTAATAGAAGCCAACAATGTCGTACCATATCCTTTTACCGCGCTTATGGTGTTATCCCGGTTAGGACGAAGCCCTTAAGGTATCAACGGATTTAGACTTCGGCCAACAAACAGACGCACATAAAAACACCATAAAACTTGGTTGCGATATAAAAAATGCTTTGCTAAAAATCCAACGTCGCCCAAAATACTGCTTTATTTATCAACACAAACACGGAGATAGTAAAAGCCGTATTTTTATATATCCCTTTGAAATATTTATTTAAATTTATCAACACAACGCCCACGCAATTTTCTTCGTCCTACATTTCGTTACATATTTTACACAGGTAAACAAACAAGGAACTAGTATTTTTTTTGTTTTATTTCCTCGCTTTTTATTTTAGTGCTTACAGTTGAAAATAAAGTCACGCACATCAAGTGAACTGTATACATAATACAATCACATATTCATAATTCTCACTAACATGTTACGAGTTTCCATCACAAGCTATTTTGAGCTCTGAGAGCTAACAAAAGTTTCGAGTCAAGGGCCCTCTGTTCTGAGAGAAAACGTTTGGTAAGTGGCCTCTCAGCTAAAAGGGTTTGAGAGCTGTTGTACGGCTAGTGGTGACAAGAGTCTAACTGGCCTTTGTCTAAAGAATAAGATACCGCCATCTGCGAGAAGCATCCTTAAGATCTAATCAAATAAGGGGAGATATTTACCTAATATACCTGATCTTGCATCGTCCTGTTACATACAGATTGCCTCCGTGTAACTTAATAAGGAAATATGATTTTAATTTGGTAGACACTGATCAATTTTGGGAAAGAAATGTATGTGTGTGTGGTGAAGGGCGGGCGTTTTGGGGAACTGTTTCATGATAACTTTGATCTTTCATTTTTGTTTTGCTTTTTAGCAAAGTGCTGATTCGAAGCCTAATTTGAATAAATTAATGGTGATTTTAATTTTGATTTATGTGGTCTATCCACGTTACGGTCGTCCTTATTAATGATCATCATCTGCCTAGCCTTTTAGGGTCGGCCAGGCTAACCGGATGCAGCTGAATACCAGTATTTTACATGAAGTGACTGCCTATCTGACCTCCACAACCCAGTTACTAGGTAACACGATACCTCTTGGTAGACTTTCGGGCTACGGATGACCCTTCACGACTGTCAAAGATCTACAAATGTTAGCTGGGACCTCATAGCGACGTAGGAGTCTATATATATATAATAGACGGTCACCCATCTAAAGACTGACTTCGGCAAGCATAGCCTACGCTTCAATCGACCTGTGCGGCTGTTTTTATTCAACCACGAGCCCTTAGCAAAAAGTGATGTCAAGATAAGTCACTCATTAAAACTGTTACAGAAATAAATGAAGAACGCCTTTGTCAACCAATCCTGAAGAAGATATTTCAAATTAAGAAGGCAAGGTCCGTCTAAGGTTTCGTAAGAGTGGTTCACCGTATATGCTCCGATTATGTTTGCCTTTATCTAAAGATAGTTGATGGGGAAAAACTGCCCCAGAAACTTATTTCGCTAGAAAGAGCACCCTTTGTTTCAGACACAGGAAAAGGTCACAGGCGAGTCATGTTACCAGTTACATTTTCATTGTCGGTTGTATTTTTTTGTTGATGAAAAGAAAGTAGCACGCATTGAGAGGGCTTTGACCCCAAATATCTATGCTCGCATAAGATTACATTTTGTTTTGTTGAAATATTTTTACGACATCAGCTTTAGGATGTCTCGACGGTTGTTATAGTTTAGATATCGTGTTATTTTTGATAACAAACACATAACTAGTGATTTGAACCTCCTTTTATGTATATAAATGTCTTCATTAGGAGCTGCTAAAAATAAAATTACCTACTTGGTTAGCTGTTGTTGTTGTTGCTTCTCTCTGCAACCCTAACCACCGGTAGCTTGGATCCTGCTCCTGCCATCGGTGAAGTACTATATTTTATATCTTAAATATTTCTGTATTTTCGTATTTTCAAATATTTTAAAAAGTAATCCACATGTTTAAGTACAACAATTAACAATGTGAATATTACTAATATTTGTTTCAGGTGTATTTGACTGACACTGTAACTACTTCATAAGATAAAAAGTAAAGTACCTGGGTCCCTTATTAATAAGCACGGAGTAATGTTATCCCAGACTTAACCTCAAATGATAATTACATGGTAAAATACGAAGGTTTTAACTTTACTCCACTTTTATAAACACGTTAAACGATAAGTGACCGACAAACAGTACATTTTCTATTGTCTCGTTGTCTGGCAGTCAAGGTGTAAAAAGGAGGGTAAAAAACCCCATACTTAAACTTCACAATTAACAAGAATCAACATAAACTGTAAAATATTGGCAGTTTTACAGTACAAACGCAGCAAATACGTAAAATGTAATTGGACCACATTAAGGCCTCTGACAAACAACAACAGCTCTCCAATATGGAAGGCAATCTCACTGACAATGACGTAATAGGTACGAAAATTGCAATTATCTCCGGCCGCATAACCACTCTATACGTAATTCCCGGGACAAGTAAAAATAAAAGAAAGACGATCCCGAAGTTAACATAAAACGTGCTAAGCCTATATTGAGTGATGGGACGAATAAATATTTCTTGACGTTTAGAAACGACTCTGTAGGAAAATAACTGTATCCTTGTAAGGTTTTTTGGTTTTGTATTGATACAAATGTAGCTCGCCGTTTGTATTTGTTAAAGTGAAGTGCTCCCGTTTTAGCGGCACTACTAAAATGGCATGAACTTACTTGTTATTATTTTCTTTTTTATTTTCATTTTATTTTACACGTTTACCGACATTACATATTATTATACCAGCCTGTTACTGTCCCACTGCAGGGCAAAAGCCTCATCTCATACAGAGAAGGCACTAGCATCAATCACCACGCTTGCTCAAGACGGGTTTTCGATTTCAGATTTATATTAATTATAAGTCCAGGCTTCCTCATGAAGTTTTCCTTTACCGATGTCAGTGATGTCCAAGATAAACTTAGAAAGTACATATGCATTGAAAAAGTCACATTGGTACTTGCGCACACGAATACATAATTAAAGAGGCTATAGTATAGTATAGCAGAGCTATAGTAACACCCACATTTACACGTTTATACGTATGTACAAATTATTTTACATACTTTTATATTAGTGCACAATACAACTTATTTACGTCAGTGACATCTCACAAACTCAGGTCCAGTTGAAAACCCGCGTCAAGCACTCGTTGTCTGTCATTTTCGCCTGAACTAGTACTATTTGGCGCACCCGCGAGGCACACAATTTAATTATTTTTTATTTTCCTTTTTGTTTCTTCTTCGTTGAGTGTTGTGTGCCTGAGCAAATCATATACCTACATACATTTTCTACCTTTCTTACTCCCCTACAGAAAAGAGCAACTTTATGCCATTTTTACTTATTTAACTACTTTTTTAATGGTCACACTTTCTCAATCTATTCAGCCTCTTTTCTAACTAAAGCAAGCGTAACTCACACTTGCCACTTTCTAAGATCATTAAAAAGTCAGCAGGTGTCTTTGGTGAGTCACGTAAACACGTTCGAACGTGTGAGACACGTACGACGTCAAAGGACTCGTTTAGTCGAGCTCTGCAGGAGTTCCACTTTACCTAGGCGTAGTCAGTTGGATCGATAGCGGGCAGGTAGCAGTGACGTAGCCAACTGAAGTTCTGATACCAACAGGTCAGTGAACTCAGGACGGTATTGTGAACTGACCTCTAGGAACGGCGTAGTTTTTTTTCTTGTTTCTTTAAGGTATCCGCAGGTTGCACGTATAACTACATACCGGCAATAATATCCATACTAATGTTATAAAGGCTAAAGTAACTCTGTCTGTTTATGTACAAGCCATTTAGTCGTGAAACGGTAACAATACTGTTTCACGACTAAACGGCTGATTGCATCGTAATGAAATTTGACAAGGAGATGCAAAATATCTTGAGGAACGGACATAGGGTAGTTACAAGCGCCAACTTAGCAATTTATAGCCCTACCCACAGTTAATATTTGAAATAAAATTAAAGTCAAATGTCAAAATTAAATCATTTATTTCAACTACTGAACGAACTTCACTTACAACTTTTGAACGAATAAAATAACACAAAAATATATCGATACCGGAAATTTCAATTGTCGTAAAGGACATTTTACCGAAAATGAGTTATATATAATTATATTTGGAATCAGCGTCACGAGCTCTATCGAATAGTATATTTAAAAAAAATCTATCTCTTAAAAAAAGCCCCTTACGACCTGGATTTTGAACGGCTCTAGTTCCATTTTTTTTACTATTTGGGATGTATTATAAAAATAATTTTCAATAGGGAGCGTAAAGTCATGTTTTAATTATTTTTGAGGTTGTAACCCTTACGACCAAATCTATGCTTTGGTATAACTCACGTAATTAGGGCGTAAAGGTCGTTTGTTTTTTAATTGTCCTTTACGACCCTAATTTTAAGAAATAGGCAATTATAAAACTAGTTAGTAGATTAGTTTATTAACTGATTATTCAAAAAAATTAACAGTAAAATCTTGATGGCTAAGATTTTACTGTTAAGTTTAATTACTAATAATTTTATTTAATGTCAGTAGGTAATGTAAATAAATATAAGTGAACAAATGAAAAATACTGTTCGTAGGTAGGTTCGATGTTGTTCGATGATTTAAGGTGTTTTCGTCTATAATCTAGTTATTGAGAATAACAGTTAAAATCAGATGTTTACGAGATCTGAATTTTGATACATACTGATTTATAATAGAAAAACGTGTCTGTGGGCTGCAATAAAATTAAATCTGGAATTTTGCATTGAACTTTGTATACGACATTATAAACAATAATTATTATTACAAATCAAAAGGTCGTAAACATGCTATTTGATAATCCAAGACTGAAGTAACTTGTCATTTAATTCATACTTTAGAATGTCAATTGTTTGAGGTTGGAGTTAAGAGGGTTTATTAAGTTGGCAACGTCGTAAATAGCTGTCAAATATTTCGCTGTTTTGATTAATTTGATAATATTTCTGTATGGAAATAAAAAATGTGGTTATCTAGCGAACTAGAATATTGATTATGAAATGTAACAATTAATATCGTAACACCGAATAGTTAGTTTTAGATGTAAAGAAGAAAGAAAAACTTTCCAAATGCCTTTTTTTACACCTAAAACGGGTGCAACATCAAATTCAATGTTATGATTGCAATTCATTATTAATATTCTAGTTAGTTAGTTAGCCACATTTCTTATTTCCATACAGTATTATTTCCAAATGAATCAAAACAGGTGAATATTTGACAGCTATTTACGACGTTGCCAACTTTTAGGATGCACCCTCTTAAAGTGGACAAAATTTGTTATTATTTTGGTTATTTTTATAAAGTTTAAGACTGTTCTGATAAATATTGTTTGAGTTTCATTCATAATTATTAAAAAAAAAACTAGTTAGTGGATAAGTTTATTAGCTTATTATTTCTAAAAATTAAGTTATTTGTCAGCATCGCAACAATTACTTTCTATTTAAATTAAAAAATAGCATCACATTTTCAGTTCCTATTAGAATAACATTTTTGTTTATTTTGTTACTGAGTATTTTGATTAATAAAAAATAATAACAAAAAAACCTTTTATTTCACTTAGTTTTACTACCTTATATAGGAATTTCTAACCAGATCTTTACGTTTTTTGTTCCTATTACCCCCTTAGTCTCTGATTTAAATGACTTGTACTACCCATTGATGATTAAGATTAGTCCTTTACTATGATACCTTTACTATGATGGCTATGATAAAGTCAGATCTGTAGATCTGACTTTATCATAGCCAATTTTTCGTGGCTGTAAAGTACTTCAGTTCAATTTTTGTGGGCTGTAAAGGACTCTCATTTTCGTCAATAATTAATTTTGGTTTATTTGGTTAATTGATACGGATAGAACACGAAAAAATAGTTAGGTTTTCTATTGACATCATGAATATAGTACTTTGTTTGAAAAAGATATTAGACAAAAACAATTTAGTTTTTAGTTTTTTTGCTCTACTGAAAACTCGTATTTTGTCCTTTACGACAATTGAAATTTCCGGTATCGATATATTCAACCCATCTATATCTACTGTTTGGTTAACGCAAGAAGAGGCTCGTAGACAAACCCAATATGAGCGGAAAGAAGCCGGTGACTTTTTTTTTGCTCTGTTGGAGTGATTGCTATATGGCGTCCCAGTATGAGGATAAATAAATTGAACAGTTTTAGTGTTTCAAGATTACTAAAAGTACATATGATTTTAACTCCTGTTCCATTCAAAGCTAAGGACTGATTGCCTCAAGTGATGATTGTTTTCCTTATTAACAGTGCCCTACGACATTGACTTTTTAATAAAGACAGACGGCTACGAGAAACCATTAATGACTGCTATTTCGAGACTGATCAATTGGTGATGTCACACACGTTATTAAAAGCGACCTGATTGAAATACATCATCAGCAATAACATTCCATAATACCAGGAAGTAAAGTTCAAAATCGTTTATGGTTGAGATTATTTTTATTGTTCTGTATCACTATATGAGCCTTGATTAAATGTTCTATATTTAGAACAGACGTGAGTATTTCTGTAAGAGGTTCTTTCTCTTGAGAGAAGCAGACTCACGGCTCAGGATAGAGCGCTCTGGGGAGAGCTAAGCTCGCAATTATTGAAATAATTGCCTCCCAAATGTGTAGTAGCCTAATTATTTGGAAAGTTTGCGCAAAAATATAACACTCGCTTCTTATAATGGGTCTCGAGAGACACTTGAGCCTGAAGTTTGTGATTAGATTTCTTCTTACACCGCACTTACAGAGGGGGCTCTTAAAAGGCTCAGAAACAGGATTAAGGTGCTTTTTTGTTGTTTACGGTTTGTTCACGTACAATTATTATGATAATTAAGTTTAAATTACACAAGAATTATTATGACGACCGATGTGGCGCGGCGGGCGAAGGTCCGCTTGCGACGCAAGAGGTTGCGGGTTCGATTCCCGCCTTGGGACAAATGTTTGTACGATCTACAAATATTTGTTCCGGGTGTTCTGGGTATTTTCTATATATATAATAAAAATATCTATCTATGTAATGTACTGTATTAAGTATATCAGTCATCTAGTACCCATAACACAAGCTCTGCTTAGCTTGGGGCTAGATGATGCTGTGTGGATTGTCCAGCAATATTTATTTATATTTATTTAATTGCCTGGATTAACCAACAACTCTTGTACGATATATATCTACCAAGGGATCTAAACCGGTAGGTAGTTAATATAGAAAGAAAATTATTTAGTAGGAACAAGCTCAAGAACTACAAAGAACAAAAACTGTAACTAATAAGTTTAGAAATAAAACCAAAAACGGGACTCCTGTTTGGAGCCAAAAATGCTCTAATCTCAGCACAATGCAGGGATATTAAAAAAAATGGAATAAATACCGTGCGTAAAATATTATACAACTGAATGCAAAGATCTGCAAAGATTTTTCAGATAAGTAATCAATTGTTTTATCCATTCACAATTCGCTTCGAATATCAAAATAACACCTCTTATTGGAAAACCCTGCAGTACACGTCTTTAATCTAATAGTCTAGCCTTAACTATACTGCAAAATCTATACAAACCGTATTATTATTTAAATATATCCGTGCGTGCGTATCAATTCCTTAAACTAAATGAATATGTATTTACAAAGAAGTTAGCAGACCGCTTGGGGCTCCTCCTATGCATATATTAATGCCGAAAATATCCTCGAACGCCAAACATGGCCCACTAATGGATACAGTCACGCTAACAAACGTATAGGCCTTGCTTCTACTTGACGCCATTTAATAAGCAGCTGTTTTCGCCATTGTTTGACATTGACCTACCTATTATTGTTACACTAATATCATTTTAATTAGTCTATTTCCTTTATATCAAGTTTGTATATTTTTTGGGATCATAAATTACCAGACAACTTTTGTGAATAAATCCTGTTTTATTACTGTTTTTCCAGGAAAGGAAATTGCTAAAAGTCTAATTGAATTACAAGAAAAAAGTTTTCGAACAAATTCATCTTTTAAATTACCAGAAACGGAGCGGCGGATTTTTTTAATGAGAAATACTAGGAAATACAGATACTAATATTGCTAAACAACTTTTTTGTTTTAAGATTACTTAACACTACTTAACTCAAATATATTACGTTCTGTTCGAAGTTAATTTGTAAGTAGGTACTTTCTTGCAAACTTTTCTCACCAAACATACCTTTTCGTCGTAAAAGTTAAATAGCAACACTGAGCCGCCATTCGTAAATGAATTTTTAAAATTACTTTCAGGAATGTGGTTCAAAGTTACACTTTAAGAAGTTACATAGGAAAGTTTCCAACTACTTAACTAAAATTATACGAATGAATCGATTAACACGAGCATGAATTACCGTTCACTTCAATTTCTTTCACGTTCCACTAATTGATTAATTTGAATGAGTATTTATTGATCTTTTTCTTTTATATTTTCCATGAAGCTCCGGGACTGTAAAAAGTTGTAACCGATTGGCTTCAAACTAAAACCTACGACGATGTTGATGCTATTATTTCTACTTTGCAATAGTCAAATTAGTTACATTTGGGTCTTAATTGGGAAAAGTGAACTAAGTTTTACTCATTATAACTCACACACCACACAACCTCACTAGACACACTCACACCCACACTCACACACACCCACACTCACACACACCAACACTCACACACACCAACACTCACACACACACTCACTCATGATGCACATAACACAAAAACACGCGCGATCTGGTCTTCTTCTGCTGTACATAGCTGTTTGTACAATTTCTGTTACCCTCATATTATTTATTTTTACTTTTATTTTCTTTATTCTTGCATGTTAACATTGTCCACATTTAAATTTAAATTGCTTAAAAGTGACAAGTGGCAGTGCGATGTCTCCTAATACAAGCAATTCCTTGCTTAAAAGGAAATCTCCAAAAGTATGTATCAAGCTACTTATAGCAATCGAAATAAACTTTTTTTTTTGTCAAGTCTGAAATGTCAAGAGGATTTCCTGATCTTACGGATACATTTAAGAGGTACATGCCTGTGCAACTATGCCTGTACTTACGCTTAAAACTAGGACAATGGATTCCATGGAATGCTTGCAGCTTGACACAATTTAATATTACATTGGGAATTCGAATCCGGGTTTCCGATACGTAGCTGAGCTATCTTTAGGAGGTTACCTTATTATCTATATATAGCTGAAGAAAATAATTGTAAACTTTAGATATCAGCCAACAGTGTTTATTAAAATGTTACATCAGTACTGCCTGATTTTCTGTCAGTTAATTAGTTTTTGAGTACCTTAAGTTTTTTAAATAAAGAATAATTACTGATAG
Organism: Phlogophora meticulosa; assembly: GCA_905147745.2. Lineage (NCBI taxonomy): Eukaryota > Metazoa > Arthropoda > Insecta > Lepidoptera > Noctuidae > Phlogophora > Phlogophora meticulosa. Next base: position 5,754,754 of record LR990523.1, read on the forward strand.
AACTACTAGCAATGCGATAAACTATTCGGTAGGGTTACTGACATAGTGGCGTGACAGACAGTTTGTGATCAAATATTCACAAGCACTTCGATTTACCATTGCTACGAAAATATGTGACTCACTATGAATTACGTATTTAATCAATTCCAATGCGATGTAGATACTCGGGATAATAGGTTATAATTACTCTATATAGAGAAAATTGGAACGATTTCCTATACGGAGATAATTAGTGGAAAAGTAGAACTCCGCCTAATTCACCAGTCATTTTCATTCTGTGAAAGGAAAAAATATGTTGATGAGTTGAGTTACCTCCTGATACAGACCTACAGTTACGATAAACATTACTGAACAACTTGCATATTTAATTTCATAGTATATTGTGTTGTTATTACACACACCGAGTTTACATTTTATTCCCAATCGAATATTCCCATTCTCTTTTGTTTTCTTTCAATATACGAGTAGAATACAAGTACTTACGATCAACGTACCTATTCTGAATATCGGTTTCTCTTTATTGTATACGTGGAAGGATTACGAACTAAATAAGTTTCAGCACGCAACACTCAAGTCAACGCTCGAAAGGATATCGCCGTTTCTGAAAACGTTCAGAATAGTGCTTATAATTAAGCTGAAACTGTTGTTTATGCTTTTTTTATTTTATTTGCCGCTACCATTTTCAAGTTATAAGACACGTTTGGTTTATTTGTATTTTTTTTTGTTTAGAATAAATTCTTTGACATTTTCTAAAATCAAGGAAATTCACCCTTTCAAATGTAACTAACAACAAGTAAAACTTGCAAAATTGGTGACAAAAAATCTTTTAACTTCCTCGGTTGCTCGTTGTCAAAAGCAACTATCGAGAAAGGAAATGAAGTGGATTTTCTTGTGCACTATTTTTAGTCCGATGCAATTCTACTCAAACTCACGTTCGTTATTTCCAAAGGCTTTTCTAGTCAGAACTTACTTCATTTCTTGTCAGTGTTCAAAACGAAGATCGGGAAAAAAAGAATTCACACCGAATCTCTACACTGTTTTTGACAGTCATTTGTTCTGTTGGTGACCGTTCCGTACTCTAAGTAAATGATTTACGAATAACATTCTACCATGCATCTGCAGTACGAATATTACAAAACATAATTAATTAATAAAAAAAGAATGTGTAATCGCATAAAACAAGCATCATAGGTACCTACTGTACGAAAAACAGACTAAGCAATCTCATTCCAGAGTCCGAACTAATCACGCTGTCGAAATCAGTACAATTATGTCAAATAGGAGCAGTTCAATTGACGCTATCCCGTCGGTTTAATTACTAACACACATTGTGAACAAGATTTAGGGCAATATTTACATTTTACTGCAGCGGTTCGTCGCGTCGTGGCCACCCAAGCGAATGTAATTAGTGTGGTGAAGCGACACAAAATTATGTAGCTATTGTATGGAAAGTGTGACATGGAGTAGAGAGAACATGGAGTGATAACGTGAGAAACAATTGCGAGTAGGACTCGCCTCCTAAAGATTCCGTCCCAAAGCTGTGCCCGGCTGCACATATTTCCAATTCCATATCAAAGGGAAAACTTGACTCTGCAGCTGTTCTTCTATACGTGATTCCACATCACGGTCGTTGATCCAACTGCAAATGTATCTTTGTAAGTGCATACACTAATAAATTGAATGTCAAACAAAATTAACAATTGTCGATTCAAGTACTTAGGTCTTACAGTACAGGTTGCTTCTTGCCAAATTTCATGGCAACTAAGTAAGTAAGTGAAAAGTGAGAAAATCGTCTAAATATATGACATATTTGACTGTATCTAATTATTGCGTTAAATGTGATATTTATGTTAACTACTGCGATAAAGGGTCTTGACAGACGCAGGATAAGACAAAGAAGTGATCCTATAAGGGTTCCGTTCTTCTCTTTGAGGTATGGAACCCTACAAACTGCGCTGAAAAGGGGACTAGCTAGGAATGCGAACTCAAATGGCTCGGTGTGATCATGCGATTGAGAAACGTGACGGCAGTAATCGTCCAGTGAATACAGATTCCTTCCTCATACTTCTCAATTTTGCTGAGCGAGTATTCGTTTATACAGAGTGAGGTGACATTGAAGCACATCCTGAAACCATGAGTTCAGTACATGATTTTGGACCCCCCAGCGATTACATTTTTCATTGCTCTTTGGGTGAACCACCCTTAACATTTAGGGGGGTGAAAAATAGATGTTTTCCTATTCGCAGATCTAACCGACATGCGTACAAAATTTCACGAAAATCGCTCGAGTCATTTCGGAGGAGTTAAATTACAAACACCGTGACACCAGAATTGTATATATTAGAAGATAGAGCATACAGATACTCAATATGTAAGTTCCCAGATATAACACTGTACACTAAGTAAAATTATGTAATGTCGGAAACCTCTCCCAATGTGTGTTGAAAACATTTTTCAATAACGAAATGGTTCTGTTGGGGCTCGAACATAACTTCATTTGCTCTTATTAAATTGGATGTACAGCCGCGCTGTTTGTGAACTTTCAGTAAATATTTTTGTAGAACTTATTTTCATGAATAAAGTTTTTACGGTTATCGTATTTTATATACTTTTATTTATTTTGTCTTTTTACGTTGCCAGTTGAATGTGGGTTTCCTATAGGCTAGTAAACGAAAATCTTGCTTATCTAGTGGATAGCTTATTTAGATGCCTATTTATTTAAGGCTTACGCAGAGATGTACCTACAATATACTCTCATTTCGCCGGTTATAGTTAGGTCCTATATTTGCGGATGAATTTTTGTGTAATTATTGTGTATATAGTGAAAAATTTCCTGTGATTATTATTTTATTTTATTTCTTCATGTATTAATACGACAGTAAACACACGCCTTTTTTGGTCCTGTATAGTGTTGGGTTACCCTATTGCCATCGAGCGGGCAAAATCCAAAATCCAAAGTTTTCAGAAGCAGCTTACAGTTGCTTCTGAAAACTTCCTGATAGAAAAACCCAATAACACTTAGTGCGACAAGGAATCCAGCCCAGGACCTTGAACCTTGTTATTTATTAAACCAGAATATTTAATATCAGTACCTGCAGCCATTAATATTCCATATCATTCAGCATATTAATACCCAATTCAAAATAAATAATTAACGACAAATTCGCGAGTATCACGCCAAGTGAGATATTGATTTCATGAATTAGTTTGCCGGTCGCGTTCGAGGTTTGCGGCGCCTGCCCTGAGCCCAATTACGTATCACACTTCCTATGGCAATGCCTTTAAAACTGTCAATTCGACAATATATTAACATTGTTACAACATATTGTTACATTATATCATCCAAATGGACGGATGGATGACCCAGTAACAAAAGTTATAGCTAGCATGGAAGTCATTGACCAATTATTTTGTACCACACTGATTGCACTCTTAAGTACTAGTTTATTTTCAAACATTTTCACTTACGCAGCAATGGATTAAGAACGAATTTCCTTCGAAAACCATCGGAATGTGATAGCAAGTGTGTTACGAAGTCGGAGCGCTGAGCCCCAAGCTCCCTGCACGCGAACTGGTATGCCTCCACGTTGTCTGGTGAAATATATTACGATTAGAATAATAATATGACCATAGTGTTTACGATTCCTGGGAAAGCAGAGGCACTTCACAGATTGATTATTGGCTTCGGCTGTTAGATACCATCAAGGGACCTATTAAAGAAATATAGATCGGTATGTCTGTGTCAGGAAAAACAAAACACAATCGCGTTTTTTCACCATCTGCAGATGTCAGGCATCACCAAACAGAATTAGAAGAAGAAAAGAAACATAACATCACGCTTGTATTCCCCAAAGAGTTGGGCATAGGTGCACCTATAGTAATACCGATATTTCGCCAGTTATGTTTAAGTCACATGTAATAGGGGCGAGCCTATTGCTATCAACCGGGCACAAATCCAGACTCCGGGCTGCTGAGAAAAGAGAGAATGAATAAATTCCTATTGGAAACCATCAATAATACTTTGCCCGGCTTGGGAACCGAACCCAGGACCCCACGCTCAGCAGTCGCTTTTGGGACCACTAGACCAAAGACGCAGGCAAAAGAAAAAATAAAGAGAAATATTCTAGATTGGCCCAAAAAACACCGATAAAAGTACTTACAGTGCTTGTTATAATAGCGCCTTAAGATGGCTATAAATACATAAAATTACCGCGTACCTACATAAAAGCCGGCAATTCCTCTATTTTCATTTTCAGAAAGTAAAATAGCACCGTGAGTCACGAATCAAAGTAATTTCGTCCGCGGCGCGATCCAGTTATTTATCGAGTTTTGTAACAGCCGTGTACTACAAACTTATTACATAACAGAGCTTTTGTTTCGGACTAGCTGTTGCCTGTAACTTTGTTCGCAAACAATATTTTACCATCGTCGCAAGCCGAGCAAAAGTTGTTTTTTCAAAGGAGTTTAGCCTGCTAAGTGCACCCTAGAGCCTCTTAAGAACACGTCTTAGAAATGTTGCTAAGAGAGTAGGCAGTTAGTTACGAACCCGCTTCATAATTATACACGGGTTGGTATGGCCCTTCCCACATAATAAAATATAGAAAAACAACCGTAGCAAAAACACGGGTTCTTAAGAAAATACTGTCCCTTTGAAAATACAAAACGCAATTATCCCAAAACCACTCTCACGTACGCCTTTACGGTTTTTTATCTACTCAATCTGCTTCATACCTTTTTACCGTAACTTTAGAATACCGGTAAATCAGTCCATGAACCTATCACTCAAAGTAAGATTGCATTAGATGCCGAGTTCCGAGGTAGATGCATTTTATTACTATGGCCGATGTATACTGCAAACCGTATTGTTTGAGAAGACGATCGTCTTTTGTCGAGACCCGAGATACATCGTGTGTTAAAAGGAAATTCCATAATTCAGGAATAATGCATGATTTTCTTTGAAATATAGTGCTGTGAGAGTATCTCTGTCATCGCGGTACTAAAATTATAAAATACGGATTACATTTATCTGACCAATGTTTTTCTTTTCTAAATATGGATTTGTGTTTACCTCTTAACATGCCATTAATTTATTATATATCCGTGGGAATCGGTAGTCTCGTGGTATGAAATGCCGGTATTGGTAACTTCTAGGCAAATGAGAGGTGAATGAGGATGTAACTAGAGCTCCTTTGTTTTCTCATGCCACTGTATATTTGACACTTTCAAAATATGCTGCCAATCGTGTCAACAGCAAAGATAACAAAAAACACAGTAACTTTATCCATTTCGTTGTCCTTTATTAACTAGCCAGTACCAGTCTGAGACAATATTACTTTTTGTTTTTCATTTTGTCTATTGACAGCGCCACACCAAACAAACATCTAGCTTTGACGTAGGAACGAAACGCCCGCGGCTAGAGTTGCACTCGGCCGGGTTTTATTATTGCTCTTTTTACGTCATGCTAAATCGCGGGATTATCTGGGTACCAACTGTGAAAATCCCGGGATTACATAAGAGGATTGGGTTTGTTTTCTGACTGCAGTTTTATTTGCCCTAACTTTAAACAGCGATCGCTTTTTATATGGCTGCCTTGTTTTGTCACTTTGTATTGTAGTTCGCGATACTGTGAGGTTTGTAGGTGTACTGAAGGGAACTTTATGGCATTCGAACGTTAAAGTGATTTTAGAATGTTTTAAAAATAGAACATGCTGTTGTTTCGTTTGTAGCAGATTTGTTTCGAACGCCCTAATGTAAAGTCGTACTTCAGATCCCTTTTTAAGAATATTGCGCCAACGGAGGAGTGTGGCTTTATATTGAGAAAGAGTGCGAGAGCGGTGAGTTTTTTGTGTGACTGACGAAGACGCAGTGTGGTTAGGTCCCCCACAAGGTAGACCGAATATCTGGTAAAGATCGCAGTAAGCCGATGGATAAGGGCAGTGCAGGACCAATAGTTTTACAAATGTTTGGGGGAAGCCTATAAACCTCCAGCTGTAAAACTTCAGAAATATATCTATGAATACCTACTATGTACATATACATTTAGGTATATTGAGGATCCAATAAGTCCAATTATAAATGTGTAGGCGGTTACCTTTGCTCATTCAGCCGAATTAATCGTTTAATCGTGTTTTTACGCTTAGGAAGGCAGCTAAACCGGAATTACACGATTGACATCTTCCGCCTACGTTTTGAATTAACCGCCGATTTAATCTTCTTAGCTTGTTGTTGAAGCTTGGAGTTTATATGAGGAGGGTTACAAGAGAAGAGCTTCCTCTACTATCGCAAGATCTTCTCGCGAGTTCGTCGCAAGATCCATCGTTTTGGTCTTCCCCAAAGAAGCAATGGATGGATCTTGCGAAAGATGATATGGCTATTAATCCAGAACAGTTGACGTGCAAAAGGAAATGACTATTGAGATGAATGAGAATGATGGCAAGCATGGAAGAAAAAGCAGATCTACAACACTCATTCCGAAGAAAGGATAGATAAGGGCAAGATGATGATGAGCTTGATGCAACTGTCATTATTGTTCTATTTGCGTTGAAAGATGAGAATTCCCAACTTATGGCCCAATTTTTGTTACACTTAACTTGCTTTGTTATAGCGCTGCGTTTAGTGCCTCGCTCTTACGTACGAGGTTGTCGGTTAAAATCCGGGCAAGTACCAATTTGAATTTTTCAATTCATATGTGGGTACTTTCTCAGTTTATCTTAGACATTACTGAAATTGGTGATTGAAAACTTTGGGAGGAAACTCCGATTAATGTAATGAAAATAAGTCTGGAACCTTGAGGAAGCGTGGTGATTAATGTTCGTGCCTTCTCTAGGCCTTAGTCCTGGTGTGGAACAGTATCCGTAATGGAAAATAAAATAAAATTATGAGCTTTATACTCAAATTTAAAAAAAAGATCCATTTTATAATGTTAGTAAACGCACCCACGACACAGGTGAAATGTAGTGTGGGGTAAATAATAATAATAATTTAAAAACTTGACATAAGATTAATCTAGTTTACAATGGCAAAGGTATACATCATAACCTGTTAAATTATGTACGTCTACAAAAATTAATTTACATAAGTAGTAGTCGCTCTGTGGCGTAAAGCCTCTCCTAAACCTTTCCACACATATCTGTGACAGTAATAGGCTGGTAATAATATATCACAACTTTTTAATAACTATTTTACATGAGTCATACGAATTAATGAATGTAGAGAAAAGTAAATAGGAAAAAGGTGGGGCCAACCTAGCTGCCCTATTTAAGTACGAAGAAAAATATTTGACTCGCAAATAGCCTGTCAGTCAGCGAAGGCATTTTTCTCCTTTTACAAAAGTATTTTCTTTTCACATTACTCATTTTTAAAACATCTTGACCCAGGAGGATTTAAAGTAATTTAATGTTTTACATAATTTAATATTATAAGCCGTATCCCATTCCAAAGTCGAATTTAAAAGGAAAATTCTGAACAAAGCTCAATGAAAGAACATTCTTTAGGAAAACTTTGCCAGTTAACCATTACACTGAAGTAACTCATTCCCTTGGGACTATTGAACGGAACTCATTTAATTATTATTCTTAATTTATTACCATCCGGACGATTAAGTATTTTAGAATTATTAGTACAATACCGGATGGGGGCGTTTCTGTAATCACAATCGAAATCTTACTTGAATGACGTTTCCTGTAGGTACGCATGCCACTTTTGAAACATAATACAAATACAAATACAAATGTTTATTTTTTGGAACATAAACAGTATGGTACAGATACATAAAGGAATCGATGATAGCTGCAAAAGTTGAAACTGTGTCGCAACTATCAACGCCCATCTTAATATTTAGAAAACATTGTTCCAGACATAACAACTTATAATAAATATGGCATGCAGTTGTGTGTGAGTGTTGGAGTGTGAGGGTGTGTTGGGGGGTGTATGTTGGTGTGTGTGAGTGTTGGAGAGTGCGGGTGTGTGGGGGTATTGGGGGGGTGTGTGGGTGTTGTGTGTGTGTAAGGTTGTGTTTTTGTACTGATTACGATTCCACAAATTTTTCAGTTTCAGCGTGAGCATCACGCTTTTATTTTTCGAAAGGTTAGGTAGAGGTGTACCTTTACTCCCACATTTCACCAGTTATGTTTAAGTCCCTTGTGATTGGGAGCGACCCTGTTGCCAGTGACCGGGCAGAAATCCAGACTCCATGCTGTTACTAAAAATTCCAGACAATAAAACACCTTAAACACCCGACCCGGGAATTGAGCACAGGACCTCCTGCTCACTAGAACTCAAAGCAGTCAGACCCTGAGAAGAACAAGGAGTTTTTGATCCGCTACATCGTCTGCATCCACAATAACCGACAAAAAAGACAAAGTTGCAGGTATAAGCTAGCGTTTTTATTAATCATCACACATAATATATGTAGTATAAAACAAAGTCCCCCGCCGCTTCTGTACGCGATTAAATCATTATCTACGGAACGGATTTTCATGCGTTATAATTTGTCACGAGCGCAGCCGGGGCGGATTGCTAGTTAATGAATAAATATTGAACAGAATACACTTACCAATAAACAACAATGTATTTGTGTTGTTATCTTATTAAATCTGAATCACTAGTGTTAAGCAGCGACGGGTGAACGATAAACCTCGTTATCTCCAGGAGGTCCACTTAACTTAGCTCACATTACGCCGGCCGACGATACTGCACTCCACTACACAATATTTATTGGTTCTCATACTTAAGCTGTCCACTTCAACTCTTTTTGCTTTGTAAAGGAAAAATGGGGAAGATCTTTTGTTTTGAACTTTTAATAAATAACTTAATTATTTTTAAATGAAGCTACAGTTACATTGGAACTTTGATACATAATTTAAAAGGGTGGGGCAGCTTTGTAGAAACTATCTTAATAACAGGGGACGAGTCTATATCCATCAAACGGGCACAAAGCCAAAGCAGAAGGTGCTGAGAAAACCCAATATCACATCACCCGACCGGGAATCGAACTCAGGTCCTTGTGTCCCCCAGTGTGTGTTGCCCCAGTTACGCCAAAACATACCAACCAGCAATCACTCAACAACTCAGTTAATGCTGCATTTCTGTTTACCAAATGTCCAAACTTAATCAAATAATCGAGAACAATCAACACGGCTCCTTGTAGAACTGGCATCTCTTGAAATTTCAACCCTTGATAAGAAAGGGCTGTATTTAACGGACGGGACTTTGTAATTGGAATGAAAGGGTCCGAAGTTTCAAGTTCTTGGTAGCTGGGAGACAAATTGTATGTGTTTAGGCACGGCCTGACTTTCGACTTTCGGCCTGGTTGCTAGCAATTTCATTAGAACTACTCAATCATCATCTGCCTAGGTTTTTCCCAAATATTTTGTCGTAGACTTACATTGTAACCGGATTGCCTATCTGACCTCCACCACCCACAAGTTGCGAGGTAACACGATACCCTTTGGTAAGACTGTTTGTCAGATTTTCGGGGCATCTGATTACCGACTGTCAAAGATCTACACATGACACCTGAGAACAGTAAAGAAAACCTAACACCGGTGGAAAAAAACCTAAAAATTAGGAAAACCTGACGAAAAATTTCAACCCTGAGAGGTCCAGAATCATGTTCTAAACTCAGGGTGTCAGTTTGTGAGTCGATGTCCCTTCCAACATGAATAAGTACTGTTACTTTTTAATTCCTTAACAATATAACAACTTCTACCCTAACCTAAATTTGCTACAGACCCTTTGCTGGCTTAATGCGGCACTAAGATCGAGTATCCTCTTATACACAAAAATAATCAAGACCCCACTTAATTTACATTAAGTGGGGTCTTGATTATTTTTGTGTATTTTATTATTTTTGTGATTGCCTTTTAGAAATCAGACTCCAATCTATGGACAAATTTTGTGTGACAGAAAACTTTAATTAATTTTTGTTTAACCCAGCAACCGACACCGAAAAAACTTAAAGCCACTCGCCCCTTATTATCGTCCAATGAAATCGTGTAAAAACTGCACATTTTTTTGTCATTTTAAACACGAACGGGGTGAGTACCCCTTTCCTCATCCCACAATCTGGGCGAGTGGTGCGAGCACGTCAGTAGCAGGAGCCAGCCATAATTGCCTGCTACCAACGCTAATAACAAAGTTTATACGCAGCACGAATTCATGATGCGACCATTAAGAGCACTCAGACCATCAGACATCTTAAACACACGCCGCAGTAAACAGATGTAGGGATGTACTTATGTACCTTTTAGTAACGCTCTGTCTTGTTGCCTTGTATTGTTGAAGACTGTACAGAAAAGGTTAGTTTTCGTCTTAGAAAAGAGAGCTAAAAGGTGAAACGAACCAATTTGGATCCAGTATTAAGACTATGTTCAGTGGTTAAAGATTTATTTGTACAAAAACTCATTTACGAATCCATTATGATAAATTATTATCTGCTCAAAAAACACGGTTCCAAATTCCGATTCTCAGTAGGTAATCGTTCGTTATGAACTGCTCGTAGTATTCGTCTCAATCTAATAGTAGCATCACAACTGTATTCTCCATAGGATTAGGTGGAAGACTATATATAGTACTCCACCTTCCCCAGTTATGTTTCAGTCCCATGAAATAGGAGGCAAGCCTATTGATATCAACCAGCCACATACTGCTACTGAATTCCTAAATAAAAATAAATTCCTAATTCAAAAATTCAGAAACTCTTTGTCCGTCCTGGAAATCAAACTCAGGATCTCATGCTCGGCTACCTGTAGACAGTCAATGAGACAGTCTAGTCCTTTTCCTAATGACAGTAAATCCGTAACTTATAAATATGACTATTACACAACTAAATGACTCTCCAGTCTCCGGGAACGACATCAACCCCGTAAGTAAACGCTGTCTATTAACACCTTAATGTACACCTTTAAGTAAATTAATAGTTCTTCACAACATTTTATGCAAACCTATTTATTATGAAACATCCTAGTAAAATGTACTCACTTTTTTCATAAATACATATTAAAGTGAGATTAAATTATTTCACCGATAGAAAAACCGTTTAAAATACCGATTGGATTCACTTAATGAATGTTTTACATAAATTGTATTTTACGGAGAATGTGAAAAAGAAATATTATTGCCTTTACCGTTAATTACTTTTCAGCAGCACTAAAAATTGCATGAGAATTCTCGAAAAAGTGTAAATTAAGTCATAATTATTATTCCTGGAACATTTTGAAGTATAACACCACGGGTCTGCAGAGGGAATTGGCTTGAAAATTCTTGGTCATAATTAAATGTGTTTTATTTAACTTCGCTCGCAGATGGAGAAGAAACAGATTTATAGCTGAGCAGTCATTAATCACCGTGCATACTTTCACGATTTTCTTTTATTTTTTCTTTGTAATGTCACAACTTTATAACATTGAACTAGCCTCCATTAATTTAACAAGTAACGAACGTATTGGTTATGAAGGCGCTACATATTGTATGAACACACTGTATGAACTGACAAATCTACGTCATTCTCATCTCACCTGTCTTTCATACCGAAGAGAAGTCAACCTACTCCTTCAAACATCAGCTATATGCCCGTGAAAGTCTCATCAGAATCAGTCCACTCGTTTCGGAGATTACCTCAAACAAACAAATTGGCAGACAGATAAAAAAGTAATTGTTTTTTGGTAAAACTACCGTATAAACTTTAAAAAAACTTTAAAAACTGTTACTTGCACATTATAAACAGACACTTAAATTTTACTTTGTACAGATCCTATTTCTCGCCAAGTTACACAAAATCTGAAGAAATACACTGAAAATAATGAAGGCGATCATATTTTTACTAGACATACGAAAATCTCAGATTTTTAATAACGTAACGCGACTCCACCATCGTTCCAATAAAGAAAATATAGAGCAATAAAAGTACTGGTATTTCACACAGAAATAACAACCGATATTTATTTGTTCGGCGGTAACGGAATTGCTGACCATACGATATGATTCTTCATTTATGGGAAGACTGTATCTCGTATGTTTTTCTGTTTTATTGGCTACCGACTTTATTTAGAACTATCTGGCCCGCGACTTTATCCGAATTTAACTAATCATTGGTTCAACTCTAATTATTTTTCTAAATTAAAGTAGATTAAATTACTCCTTATAAGATAAACCATGTACCAGTGAAAGTCTCGGCAAAATTGATTCAGTGGTTTTGAGGGTTAGCCCAAACAGAAAAAAAAATATTTGGAACACACTCACGTAGTAAAAAACAAAAGAAAAAGAAACTAAAATCTAAAAAGACCAAAAAGGCTCCTATTTCAGCACATGCTGCGATATTTTTACAAGTAGTAAAAACACGGCAACTCCTGAAGCCAGAATCAACAGTGGTGACCACCACAAAATCAACGAGTCCCGGAGAAACTCAACTGTCTTGGATCCCATTACGAAATTAACCAGAAAAGAACACCGTCAGCGTACAGACAGAAAAATACATATAATTATGGAAGTAGAAATTATGCTTGAAATTACATTGAAATCTCGTGCCACCTGTAATCATTTTAAATCTATTTGAATAACGAACTTGTTTAAAACAAAAAAAAACGAGGTTTTATATTAATCCCACCTTTTTTACACACGCGATCCGTTTATGCATCAGTGACTCATATTTTCACAACAGGTGCAGAAGGGTTCCATAACCTCGTGTAATAACAATATAACCCCTCCCATCCCTTTTTAGGGTTATATTGGGCCACCTATTGATTTTGAATATATTTCGGGCTATATTGGAAAAGTTAATAAAATCACGGTCCATTGCACGCAATGTAACGCAATACGAACACAATTCGAGCAATAAATAAATATATTGAGTTTGTTTTGTTTATGATTATTGCTTCGTTAATTTTGTAGTGTTGATTGGAGGAGAGATTTAAGAGCTTGTAACCCGACAATTGCGGACTGAAATCGGTTTAATTTAAAATTAATGTGAACCAATTCGTTGTTGAGCTACAAAATTAAACCATACTTAATAATATAGCAGTAACATAAATAAATTATAGTAATCCATTGCTGCGTATGGACACTTCCTTATTTTTTTTAAATACTAATGCGTCAATGTCACTAACTGGTTACTATATGTATATATATATATATGGTTCATTAGTGAACCACATATATAATATATATATTATGTATTTACACTTAAAAAAACTGCGAACAATATCGTAAACAAACATACATATGTACATCCATTTCTCTACCCTCAATTTCGGCAAATTTATGTATCTGAAACTGTCGTCAAATACGATTACAAAAAAAATAATTAAATATGATTTAATTATTATACAGATTATAAGCTGGTGTACAACAATCCGACAACTATCCTGCTACATAAAATTAAATTGATGTAATCTAGATAGAGGTTTAGAATTTATCCGCATAATGGACATATAATGAATTCCGATAACACCCGCCTGGTTGGAGGATCCTCCCTTTTCAGTAGAGCCGGAATTTTTTTGACCGCCACACTCCTAAAATGGTAAATATCAAACGGTTCTGTAACGTCAAAACTAATCCAACACCCTAACGGAAATCATAACATATCCACCTCCATCATTAGCCAACATAATGCACAATTAAAACACACATCAGACATACTTTCACATCACTACACAATACACACACACACACAACGATAAAAGCCTGACAAGTAAAACCCGTGTCCGGAAACGGGCATAAGCGAGCCGGGCTGGGATTACAGGATGATGCGACCGGAACGAGCCTGAACAGAACCGGAGGCAACTCACAACGTAAGCCTCTGACCCGAGCGACTAACGTCTCCTACGGTTCAGATGTCATTTTTCATTTTAAGAACAATTTTCAGATGTCGTTCTGTGGGAGACGTTTTAGTTTTTCTAGTGCTTGTTATAGTAAAATACTTATTTTCATCTTAAACCTACATATCCACTAAAATCTACACACACACACACATTAAACCTTAACCATTTGGTTAAGGTTTGTTTATTAGCATGTCAGCAAATTACAAGCACATAAGGCAGTTCAACTTTGTCATCAGCAAACCTCTTGGGGTTATATTTATGGATCATACTTTGACTTTACTTTACTTAGTAAAGTTAACGTTTCATACGAATAATAACCTTATAGTTTGTTTAAGTACATATTCACACATACAAATATGAATATTATTTGCTTAGGGGCCGTCCATTAATCACGCGAGGCTCGAAAGGGGGGGAGGGGGTTTGGCCAAAAATCACGAAATATCACAAGGGGGTGTAGTAAGATATCACGTGTATTTATTTTTAGTAAAATTTAAGATTAGGTTAGGTTATAGGTACTATACATGTGATTTTGGGTGTGGGGGGGGAGCGGGGCGGGTCAAACCTCACCACATACCACCAAGGGAGGAGGGGTTAATAAATGCAAAAAAAGAACATTGCGTGATTAATGGACGGCCCCTTTTAAGTAAAAAGTTCATATTTATAGAACTATACTTACTCGTAGAATAAAAATAATAATAAAATAATTCACACGTTTAAAAAGAAATTGCTATAATTGATGCTACGTTAAATTAAAAAGTTAATCGTGTCGACGTTAAAAAAATTGGTACAAAAAGTGCTGAATAAACGCTAACCATCGATAATAACAGGCAGTGATTTATGGCCCTTAATGTTTTGACTAATTACACTTTAACAGCCTTTATTCTTTCGAGGCTCATTTCTACAGATATTTAAAATAAATGTGGAAATTGGTTGTCGTGGAGATATGATGCGAATAAATGGAACATGTCGTGAGGAAAGTTTTAAGTCTGAATGTGTATAGTGTTAAGAGGAGAGGAAGACCAAAGACACGATGGATGTATTATGTGAAAGATGATATGGTGAGATAGATGACCACTGAGATGACGGTAAACAGAGATGTAGGGAGAAAATGACATGCTGCTCCGACCCCAAATTAATTTGGATAAGGGCTGGGAGGATGATGATTAAAAAAAAAATTAGTGCTCCGCCAAAAGCGAGGTGGTAAGAACAAAGCTAAAGGTGATAAGGAATCCAGAGCCACCTTGCCGTATCCAAGACGATCCCTCTTAATTCAACTCTTCGCTATCTCAGGCCTTATATTGAAGAAATAACTTTTTCTTTATTTTATTCGAACTGGTCTACTCCATCTTGTTCAAAGGTTTTTTTCAACTGCAAATATACGTTTACCTTGAATCCATTAGAAATTCTTAAGTCATTCCACTCAAAAGCCGCGGATAGCTGTGCACAGCTTTGAGACAGAACCCTCAGAGCCCGAGTGTCACTCGCACATGCCGGGTTTTTTTTTTAAATAGCCTGCAGTATTATTATAATTACTCCATTTTGTATCAGATAAACGTTTCACACATGAGAAAATTTGTTTGCTACGACACTTAACAATTGCTACAATATATACAAATCTCGTAGCCGCGTAGGCGCTACACCCGCTACGGCCTACGAGGTCTCGCCCTCTCCCACTCATAATTACGTTACCGGCCCGCGCTGATAAGCCTCGAAACAATACCTTCATTTGTACCAATGAAGAACTCAATGGGTGCTTAATTTTATTACAACTTTGTAATTAATATTAACAACCCAGCTAATAAATGGAAATGCGTACGTTTTTGGGTTTTGTGAT
Source organism: Phlogophora meticulosa (assembly GCA_905147745.2). Lineage (NCBI taxonomy): Eukaryota > Metazoa > Arthropoda > Insecta > Lepidoptera > Noctuidae > Phlogophora > Phlogophora meticulosa. Next base: position 5,770,405 of record LR990523.1, read on the forward strand.
GATAAATGCGGTTCTATTTTTAGAAATGTTGTGTGTAGTAGCTGTGCTGGTTCTTCAAATTAAAATTATTATAAAACATGTTATAGTATACTTAAATTTCGCCAGTTATGTTTAAGTCACACGTCATAGGGAGCGAGCCTATTGCCATTAACCGGGCACAAACAAGGCCTCAGAGATATTTCAGGTAGAAAATACGAATAACACTTTGCCTGACCCGGGAATCAAACCCAAGACCAATTTTTTTTTTAGTAACACTAGCATCCACTAGACCAACGAGGTAGTCAGTTAAAAAAAGTGTAGCCATTAAATTAAGTTTATTGTCATTCGTCAACATGGAATAGGTTTTTCAGCATATGCCTACATAATAATACATACTAGTGATCGCTCAATACTCCAAATTCAATTGTTTCAGCCTTATACAGTTCTTCTCCATGTAAACTTTAACTATATCAAATCTCACAATCATCCGTGCGCGCAATATTCTTAAAAAGGGATCCGAAGTTTTCGCTTCACGTATTAATAAATAAGTGAAGTGGAAACTCTAGATCCCTTTTTATTTTATGTATTATTTGAATCATAGGTATAACTAGCTGTAGCCGCGACTTCGTCCATGTGGTATTTAACAAAATTTTATCTGTATCTTTATGTGCGGAACGTAATTTTTTTACGTTTGTTACGTTTTTTTTACTCCTTGTTAAAATATCGCAGCGTATGCTGAGATAGGAACCTTTTTGGCCTCGCACAGATCCTTTTAGTTTATATTTTTTATTGTTTAGATTTTAGTTCCTTTTTTCTTTTGTGTTTTTATTATATGTCCGCGTGTCCCAAATAAACGTTTGTTCTTTCATTTTTTCCTTTTCTTTTCTTTTAATTATTTTTCTAAAATAAAAGTAACTTTAGTTACTCCTTAACACATCAGTTATCTGCCAAAATCGGTCCAACCGTTTCGGAGATCATCTCAAGCAAACAAACAGACAGATATACAGAAATTTAAAAAATTGGTTTTTCGATATACCTACCGTTTATACTTTCATACGCATTTAGTAACATGCTGTTATTTTAACATTACAAACGGACACTTCAATTCTATTTTTTGTATAGATGTATAGATATGAATTACAGACAAAATATATTATACCTATAATTCACATAATACATATCATATCTATACTTCAAACTCCAGTATAAAGTTCAACGAATCCGGATTGGACTCGGTACTTTGGCAACGTAAACCCAGTGAATCAAGTAATCTCGTTAATTAATTCAAAACTTGGTAACATGGAACACCTCTATTTAACATTACTCGCACGTGTTAACTGCGCGGAATAGGGTCATACGTAATACTGGCTGTAATTAAAATGCACCATATATGAACCAACAAACATACACTGTATGGATGTGGATACATGCATATGTGTGGGTGTTTTTATACATGCTGACATTTAAGTAATCTTTCAAAAGGCTTTCATTCTCTTTCTCTCTAATATGGGTACAAAATATTTGCAGTTTTGTTATTATTATATTTATTTAAATAACATTTTAAGCTCACAAATGTACAGAGGAGGTCTTAAGCTGTGCATTTTACCAGTCATCCTTTGAGTGATACAGAGACGTGTTTAGCGTAATTTCGAAAATTGAGGAAAATTGAACAATTGTTATTATTATAATAGGGATGTGTGCTAGGTAAAAATATATTATGTCTATTTAGTCCGTCAGTAAGATTACAAAAAAATATTGGACACGTATTTTTTGCTTACTCAAATCAATAAAAAGTGACAATGATATAGCACATCAAAGTTCACGAGAAAGGGCTTGTGACGTCACTGCTACGTTAAAAGTGTATCACGGCGTGACGTCACGCGCTATTTCAACGCACTATATCGTCGTCATTTTTGGTTTAAGTGACAAAAGAAAAAATACGTGTCCAGTATTTTTGCGTAATCCAACTTTCGGACCAATCAGAATTTTTAAGGACACTACCCTATTTAACGAATAATGTGAATATTGGGAATGTACGAATAATGTGCGTAGTACTCGCAACCGGTGTGCGTGTATGACCAAGATGTATGAACGTCGACGAAGCGAAAGGAGTATACATGTAAGGATCGTAGCAGATGGCGTTCTGTAGTTTCTGCCTATGCCCCCATGGGAAACAGGCGGGAGTTTATGAATATAAATAAATAATAAAATATAAATAAATATTGCTGGACAATCCACACAGCATCATCTAGCCCCAAGCTAAGCAGAGCTTGTGTTATGGGTACTAGATGACTGATATACTTAATATAATACATTACATATATAGATATTTTTATTATACATAGGAAATACCCAGAACACCCGGAACAAATATTTGTAGATCGTACAAACATTTGTCCCAAGGCGGGAATCGAACCCGCAACCTCTTGCGTCGCAGGCGGACCTTCGCCCGCCGCGCCGCATCGGTCGTCGAAGAATGTACGGACCATGCGGGTTATTACTCTTTCTTTTCCTGTTACTTTTCATGACAGTCTGGCAGTTTAAGTGCCTACTTTGTGCGGCCTACACAAATGTACTTTCTTTAGAATTGTTCGTCTAGTTATTTAAGTACAAGTTTTTAGTAGAGCTACATAATTACTGGCAAATGCGTGCACTGACTGAACAGATCCACTGATAAATGTGTGGTTCGTTCATCTCTAAAACATATCTACATGATCCCCATATCATCTTAACAATATAACGTCTGGATTTCAAAAGAGACTTCAGAGTTATGTGGTATAACAAAGTTTTGATTATGTAACGTGTTAAAGTATTTATTAAAATAAATTTACGAAAATAAATAATATTTATCATTGTCATGAGCATACCAAACATGGTCGTAACACCTTAACTGCCAAACAAAGAGACACAATAGAAAATGTACTGTTTGTCGGTCATTTGGCGTTCAACGTGTTAAAAAAAACAATTGAATAGAATTTCAAAAACTGATTCTGTAAAAGATTATAATACATACCCACGACAGGCAGGCTAAAAGGCAACTCCAACACAAATTAAAGAAGGTTTATATAAATAAAAAGAAACATCCAATTCGGAACAAGGCATCCTTTTACATAAAAAATAATGCACATAAAGATTATTCTCCTAAGAGCGTGATTTAGACTCTTCCCCGGGATTTATCAACGAGCCAGATATTAGCATAATGTCGCACCACGACAAGGATTTAGGAATGAATGACAGCATTTTGTAAATGCAATGATTCCCAACCTTTTTAGGCTTTGGCCTTTAAAATCCGGGGTCGCTGTTGAGCTTAATGATAGCCCAAATCATACTTGTTTTATTTTACGCCAAAAGATTTTATAAGTGTGAATTGTAATTCTAGATAATCCCTGTTTAATCTGTTGGTTCGACACTTGGGGACCAATAAAAAACAAATGCATAAATCAAAAGTAAAAGAAAACAAATGAATGAAGTCCAAAGGGAAATGATACCCTTTTTCATTCCCCAAAACAAAAAACATTGGGGCCCGTCAATGGACTGCTAATGGCGGCAAAAACCGGTTTTGTATACCAGTTATTTGTGTCTGATAGGACGAATATATTTTTACTTCGGTGTTACGTGTACGTAAACAAAACACAGTGAGTATTATTAAAATGGCCGCCAGTTGTTGACTTAATTAAATGGGAGAGGGCGCCAATGAAAAAAGGGTTTTATACCGTCGGAAAATAGTAGAGTGGAAAATGTGGGAACCCTCGAAATATTTGAGGGTCCACAAAATTAAAATCTAAATTAAAAACCATAACATTCCAACTTATTCTCACCAGAGATGAAGCCCAAACATTTTGCAATATTGTCGCTCTGAATGAGAATGTATTTTTATGTCAGCCATTATTCTTGGTACAATGTGGACCGTTCTCAAGAACCTTGTAACAAGTTTCACAAAGAAACGGACGGCGGCCCTCGGACATAATTCGCATTTAAATTAGCTCGTAAATAGAGGTGAATATAATAAATAACTGATAATGGTTCGTTTTAATTTTCATAATGTAACTTAGTTTTTCGTTGTTAAAACCGCAAGGTCGCATGTGGCGCCATCTCGCGGTGGTACGATGTCGCATTAAATTTTACTTTACGGCGAAACAAATTGAAACAGGACTAGACGAGAAGTTTAACATAATACGAATGTTCACTCCTTCATAACGAGAAGTATAAAGTTGTAGCTCCGGGTCCTCTGAAATCAATAGGTGTAACGTTACATAACTTGGTAAGATAAAAGAAAGTTTCTGGTCGCAGTGGTAACATTTTGCTCGAATTTATTGTTTCGACGTAATAAGTGGGAGCCCTACCGCTATTTTTCGAGCACGATTTATCTATACAAATGTAAAGGCGTATATTAGATCAGCTTTTTCGAGTGAACCTACATATTTTCCCACATTGTTCGTATTTTCTTCGCGTTCGGGGAAGTAAAATAATGTTTATATGGGAAAACCAGGTACTTAATTGTATTGGAAATAAATTACACAGGTGGGCATTCATAACATCGACGGATGTTACTGAGATCGTGATTCTAGTTTTCTTTGTTTCTGTTGCCAAAGTGCCTTGGAGAATTAACTTGGTTTTCCTGCTATGGAGTATTTCTCATTTGATGTAGGTTAATGTTTGTTGCAGATATTCAGCGGACATGTTGTGGCGGACACAGAGGACGCGGGCGGGTTGATCCATCTCTCCACATGCCGACAAAGCTCTGCAGTCAGCAGAAAGGTATTAACCGCTTCATCTTTTACACATCTACTAGCTTCCGTCCGCGGCTTTGCCCGCGTGGTTTGCTGATGAAAAGTAGCCTATGTCCTTCCTCGGGATGTTATCTATCTCTCTGCCAAATTTTATCGAAATCCGTTCAGTGGTTTTGCCGTGAAAGACAGACAAACAGACACACACACACTATCCCGTTTATAGATAGATATGGATAGACTTTCTTCATGATAAGTTTACCTACTAACCAAGAATTGGGAAATACTCTTTGAACAATAGTATTGCTTACATTGTTCTGAAATATGTTAGAAAATGAGCACTCCCCTACCGTACCTAAACATCTCGTACCTTCCATTTGTAGGTTATGAACAGAATTCAATTCCAAAGAAAATATCCAGCAAATCTACTTATGCGAATAGCAGTTTTATGGCGAACTCTACAAGGAGCTTCGATAGAACGCTTTCCCTACTCATACGTTATAATTTTTCTAAGATAGCAAAGCAGAAAAGACATATAAAAATATAACAGTACATTCCCGAAAATAAAAATGAGTTAGACCACTGGGCAGCACTGACACATTCACAAAGAAATAGGTGTCGGCATCTGGCCAAGTTTGAAAAGGGAACGAGTATAAAATAGGCCTCGAGTCATAAATTTCGATATTTCGCCAGGAATCGAGTTTGTAACTTCATACGTCACAAGTATCGGGAGCGATACACCTTTTGTTAGTGTTTTTGTCGCAAATGTTTGCTTTAGTTCAATTTATTTTAGTAGGAAATACATTATTGTTCAGCAAATAACCAATAAACGTACGACCGTATATTTGTATAATTTTATTTCCCATGAGTAATTTTTACTTACATACACAAAGGAACAAATACGAATAAAAAGATCATAACACGTAACAACATTCATCAAACCAACTGTGAAAATAAAAAAATCCAATTACCAAAAAACATGAAAATGTAACCACAACATTTTATTAAAAAGGGTTGTAATAAAAACTGCACATACAGTTAAAACAGTATAGGTAGGGGTTGTCGCGCTCGCGCCAATGATTCGCGTGTTGGCTCTTATTGACGTCATAAGCATAACCATAATACAAGTTTTGAAAGTAGGTCATGTGTTCTCTGCGCTTACGGCAAAAAATAATATACAAGTGGTGGAGGCCTTGCAGCACGCTAGCGACAACACTGCGTGCGCATGACTCTACTCGTACTCGTGACTGTATTTTGATACATTTTATTTGCAAATTAAGTATGTAAATTAAATAGGTACGACTACAATACGGATATTTGCTCGAGAACTTGCCAACTATGCCAGTGATAAATTAATGCTACTACAGAGTGGCAAACTTACGGAATACATAATCCTACACGGGCACTTATGAAACGTCAGTAGCTAAGTGTACTGTTCCTATTGGTCGACAGTGGAACAGCTACCTTTGAATATAATTAGCTTTTCCATTCTTGTTGTATTACACTGTTAATAATTAGGCGCGCTTTAGCTTTCTGCGCTCCCTCTCCATTTAAACTTTACCTATGCCAAATGTCAGACTCTTCGACCGAAAATGGATCCGAAGTTATCGCTTCACATATTAATATAATTATAATTAGAGGACAGATTAGGCATGTCAATAGATACCAGGCACTTAAAAAAATGTTAAACAAAATGGAAAATAGTCAACAAATTGGAGCATCTATGAGTCTATACATGTAGCGTTCCCAATTTTTAAACTCACAGAAGAGAAAAATTGTTAGTAAATATGTTTTTTTTTTAGCAAACAAATGAGAACAACTAACAAAGTGGTATTGATATATTGACTACTGAAGCCACTAATTAAATAGAAGAGCTGAAGTTAAATTTGTAAATAATATGAAATAATTGCAAGATCGTTGTCATTGAAGTTTATACATATAAATAAACTATTGTAATTTTTACTTACTTACACAATTATACCAATTTCATTGTAATATACGCATAGTATACAATGTACTCGGAATATAGAATTACAATCAAAACTCTTATTAGTCGTTACGGGTAGTCAGAGGCCCGAAAGTCTGACAACCAGTCTTACCAAGGGATATCGTGTTGTCCATTAACTGGGTTGTGGAGATCAGATGGGCAGTCGCTCCATGTAACATACTGGTATTCAGTTGCATCCGGTTAGTCTGGAAGCCGACCCCAACATAGTGTGGAAAAGGCCAGGCAGATGATCAATCAAAACTCTTATAATACATGGACATTATAATTTGTAGGTATACCAGTCTGAAAGGTATAGCACCGGAATCTCAATCCATTTTCCCATCTCATAGGAAAATTCCACGAAACTATTTCCCTAATACGAATAACTTATATATATTTTATTTACCTTCAGTAATCCGAATCGCTCTTCCGAGGGATCTGTTCGTTGTTCTAAACAACGCTGTCTTTGTTTTGAATACTGACTACACTCACATTATAATATACATAGTACACGAGTGATACCTAGTGGAAATTCTGTTTACAATGTTTGGCATACGAAAATCTGATATACAAGTAAAGGTTATAAGTAGGTCAGGGTAATCTTAAGTCTAGCCTAACTTACCAAGGGCATATGTTTCTGTTTTGAATACTGCAATATTTTAAGTATAATATTAGTCAAAATAACGCCAGTAATTTTACCTACAACGAAAAATACGTGAAACAAAAACACGTAACACGCCATTACCCGTAATAATCCTAGCTTTGCAAAATGGGTTAATTTGAGTGCTTACCTCCTTAAAAAGCTAAGTAAAAGAGGGTTAATCTTACCCATTTAAATATAAGACGGGGTTGTAATTATTTTGTAATGGTCCAAAAGGGAGCAACTAACTATGTATTTGCGAATTCATGAAAATTACCAAAGGCAGTCAAAAAGGGAGTTGCAACGAGGTTTACGTTTGTCACTCTCCGGTTCTATTCTATCCTACTACACATACAGTGTACTAATATTGAAAATGGAAAATTTGTTGTTGTGTCACGCAAGAAGTACTGAACGGATTTTGTTGAAACTTTACAGTATTATACTCGTATCTTGTGCTCGAGAATAAGACCGGCCATAATTTATAAAGATACATACGCAGACCAAATCGCGGTTGGTTGCAAGTTTTTAACATGTCAAGCAATGCCGAGGTGAACCGTGTATCCATAACCTGTAATCTTTAAAATTAAGATAAAATTCTTACCGCCAATTGCTAAACCCGAAAATCGACTTCAATGTTTTTAAATAAAAATTGTGAGCCGTCACGGGACGCCTGGCCGATGTGAAACATCGAGATTATTTTGTACAAGTAATATGCATAAAACAACAGATTGTTGGGTATCGATATCAAAAACAAATGAAACTACAAAATTCCACTTTCAATTTTTTTTCATTTGTTCCTTGGCGATACGACGCCACGCCAACAATCGGTTTTATCCGCGCCTATATGTAGATGATTCACGTCAAAAATATGTCATGAACCACAATTTGTTAACAGGTTAAGCACTCTGACCGCTGCGGCCAATCATTCATACCCCAGACACCAAACCCCATTTTCCCTACAATATACACACGATTCGCTGGGGATTTGAATGATGCGTTGAGGCCGACACGGCGGTCAAAGGGTTAATATTCTAGACCAATCACTTTCAGCGGCGACATAGTAGCCTCCTTTAGACGTCACTATAGCAACGTCAAAAGAAAATATTATGAATCTACGTCACAGTCGTTGGACAGTTTTGAAATGCCAATTTCGTACATACGAGTATATCGTAGTGCAACTGCTTCATATAGGTAAAAGAAAAAGGAAAAAATGTTTATTTTGCAGAAGACATAAGTCCATATTGTAAAATAAAACGTAAAACAGCAATTTTCTAATAATAGTATTAGTAAATGTTTAGCTTAAATTATGTTAGCTAATATAGAAAATTGCTGACTGTTGCAATTTGTGATGTGCCCCACAGCACCGCGCTGCTTTTCAATGCTGACCTAAACACAAACATCAAGTGGCAGATTAGGTAGTAAATTGTCAAGCAGTTCTACGAACTGTTACAAGCCGTTGTCCGCGGAACTATTGCGTATACCCGGAAAACATTAACTCAGTAACACCAGCCCAGACATGGTCTACCCGAGTGCAAATTTTCACCCAAATTCATTAAATAGTAGTATAATGTGGGAAACCCTTCCGGGAATTCAGGCGTCATGTTCCGAAAATATTTTATGTGATTGAGTGAAACATAAAAATGTTAGTTGGGCGTGTTGTGGGTTCGATCCTCGCGCGGAACAAATATTTGTATGAACTACAGTTAATTGTTCCGGGTCTGGCTGTTTGTGTGCATGAGTTTAAATGTTTGTAAACGCACCCAACGTTTTTTAAAATAATAATTATAGTAGGTATATGCGTAAAAACTAACAAATATTTTGTAATGTTTCCAGATGTCCTAATATGGGTTGGTCATGCGTCGTGGCACGCGCTGTGGCCATCTTCCTCATGCTCAGTCGAGCATCAGCTCTCACATCAGACATGTAAGCTAAAACACTTTTATTTTACCTTTCACAACTTACTTACACCCCAGTTCCAGAAAGCCAATAAATATGCTGTGAAATCTTATGTTCACTGTTGTGATTGGTCGACCAAAATATCAATGAGTTAATAACCAATCATGTATGCGAACATGAAATTTGACAACATATTCAATTGGTAACCGTTGTTGATGCCGTTCAAGTGGTATACAACCAGTTAGGATATTTAATTTTGATTTCAACTTTGTTACAACCTTAACAATAAATAACTTTTCGATTGTCAGCTGTCAAGTGTCAGATATATTCATTGTTTCTTACTAAAACCTTTATCAAAATTCTAAACCGTCAAAACAGAGTTCTGTGGATCTATAGTCACGATAGATTTAGATGGTAATGAGTAGAGCGTGGAAGGACACACGCCGGGCGCAGGCGGCGAAGCGTATTTAACACGCCAGCCGGCCCACGCCAGCCAAGCGTGAAGTTCCTCGCTCCATTAATACACCCAGCGGCACTATGCAAAACAAATTGTCTGTGGCGAGGGTTATACCCCCAGTATGTTTATTATCCCGTCTACATTATCACTTTCCCTTGATTTGTGTAAACATAACTTGCTTTAGTTGCTTCGTATCCACGTTGACGTGATTATTTTAAATGCATACAGTCCTCTTGTTTAACTTTGGACCAACTTACAAATCAGTTTAGCACGAGTAAACAACTCCTTGCATCTCACAAAGCTTCTGTTTCCGCACACAGTTACCAAAAGTTAGCTTTGACGTGTGTTCCGATATGATTCAATTGCGGTTCAATGTCACTGAACTTCTCAAATTAGTCACTAAACACTGTTGTTGAATATTTTTTTAATCCGTAGTTAGTTAATAGCTATATTTTGAAATGATATCTCAATGATTACAACTCACTTGTAATTTTCAATAGTTATTTAACAACTCACTTTAAAAACCACGTCGTTTTCTATTGGAACGTGTCAGTTCTATTTATTAGCTTATTGGACGGCTTTTGTAGCAGCAACGTAATAAGTGGTAATCTAAAATCAATACCAAGCGTACTGCTGTGCGTTTCCACACGCTTAATTTGCAATGATATATGTTACGGCATAAATCTTCTGTATTACTCGCTTCCACGCCATTATTTTTGATGATTTAAAAGGTTCTTTAGAAATTCAAAATTGCTTCACAGTTGTTATATAAAAGTCTATTCACTATTCTCCAGATTTGCAGCGGGAAAGTCGGACAAAGAGATACTGGACAACCTTCTGAAAAACTCCCGCTATGACAAAAGACTGCTGCCACCAGTAGATGGTAAATTTCATCATTCTCAACCGTACTTATAATATAATATATATTTTACATCGAATATAATATGACGAAGTTTTCAAATTATATCATTAACATTTCATGGCATCATTGATTTGATATAATATGAAGACTTGTTGGTTTAAAAGGGTCAAGTCAGTTATTGAAAATTGGTGTAAATTGCAGATCCAGAATTCTGTTGTGGTCTAACTTCGCCCAACGACTCTCTGGCCCAAAATAATGTGGGGCTCCCGTCTCTGCGGCCTCGCTCGCACAATCGTGGTGCGTTGTGTTCATGTTTATGAAAAGAGAAATCCTTCCACATGTATCTGGATCGTAGCAAATTTATGTTCTTGTACTTAAGTCCTTGCACGCAATTTCAATCTTTCTCCTACCTCACGCTACTGTAGATACCTGATCCTATGCTTTAGAATAATTTTATACCTATGTATATGAGTCACATATTATTTCTACAAATATGGATGCACCTGATAGCATTGATGTATTAGATTAGAACACACCCACTTTTATAACTGAATTTGTTTGTATTGATTATTTTATAGCCGTCGGTAAGCTACGTTAGTCATTACTTTATATCTCAAAAATAACAATACTACGTTTAATGGTTCAGTCACTCAACATTGAATAAAGAGTTTTCTTTTTACGCCATGCTTTATGCCTACAATGATTTTCTCTTTTCACAAACATCAAACACAAATTATGAATTCTTATCTCTGTCGTAAATTCATACTTCTCTTCCAATAGAAATCGGATCTGCCAACTTCTTATTTACAATTTTCGTTATTATTGCAATATGTGTAGACTACGGTTCATTTTGCAATTTAATTTTGTTATACCTTCCATTATTTCCACTACATTCCAACTTATTTCGTTCACAATATAATCATAATCGAAATCTTGATACTAAGAAAGGTCATGAACTTGGTTAAGCTAGATAAAAAGAAAACTGCTAGATAAGTCAGGATAGATAGAGCCCTACTGAACTCCAGCACTATTGTTAGCAAGCATGTACTTTAAGTGTATATCGTTGTTGTGTCTTGTATCGTGTAACATGTTACCAAATCATGAATGTCATCAATTATGTTGTTTTCAGGTGTCCTCACCGTAAATGTAAGCGTACTACTTCTTAGCTTAGCCTCTCCGGACGAATCTAGTCTTGTAAGTATCTAAAACAAACTTTTGATCTCTGCGTATCTATCTTCCTTCTCTTGTTTCATTTGCCGTATAACTTGATCATTTGCAGAAATACGAAGTGGAGTTCTTACTACAGCAGCAGTGGTACGACCCTCGCCTGCGGTATTCGAACCAGTCTCATTACGACTTCTTAAACGCTATACACCATCACGAAGACATCTGGTTGCCAGATACGTACTTCATCATGCACGGCGACTTCAAGGTCCGTATCGAACTTTGACCTAGAATACTTACATAATTGATGATTATCTGAAGATACAGATTACAAAATTATATTTTCATCTAATTTTATACATAATTATTTCCACCATGCTTTCTTCTGAAGGAGTTTTCCCAGCACTCATGGGTATTTATAACTACATACAATGCTTCATGAATCTAAAAGGACCATTATTTGTACATACAGAATTTTTATAGCTGACACTTCATGCTCGCCTCGATTTGTTTCTGGTTTTAAAATGCAATCTAGACGTTTGGAGTTGATTTTAGTAGATTTCATCGTAATATTTGGTCCGGTGGTTTTGGTGATAAGTAATATTTGAGAACACCATGTAGGAGTACTTAGGATAGGAGCGTAATTTTATAGTGCAAATGCTTTATTTTGATTACTTCTTACACTAGATGATATTCTTAACTGTGCTTATTTTTCAGGACCCGATAATACCAATGCACTTCGCTTTGCGTATTTATCGCAATGGTACTATTAACTATTTGATGCGGCGACATCTCATCCTCTCGTGTCAAGGACGGCTCAACATCTTTCCTTTTGATGACCCATTGTGTTCATTTGCCTTAGAAAGTAGTAAGTTAACTGGTCCTATTATGCATCTCTCCCTACATAGTAATCACTGTTCTGTTTTTGTTCAATTCCTTGAGTAGTAGTCGTATGTTTTTATTTTCAATCCCCAAGATCCCATTGATTCCACGAATTTAATCAGTGATAGTGTTGTAACTCATTTTGTATTTGCCAGTATCGTACGAGCAGTCAGCGATCACTTACGTGTGGAAGAACGACGAGGACACGCTGCGAAAGTCGCCGTCGCTAACGACGCTCAATGCGTACCTCATCCAGAACCAAACTATTCCCTGCCCTATCAAAGCCAGTTGGAGAGGTAAAGTATACAATTGTTCATACCTACATATTACATACATACAACATACCAACATCGCTTCTAAAACGTTATATAAAAGAAAGATATCCTCCAAATCATATATTATTTTCGCCCTATACGGTAGCTTAGTAACCAAAATTAGATATTTTGTTGAAGCACATCTTATATTTTGCACAAGAGATGGTCAAAGGTTGCCTAATTATATTGAAATTCTGATTAACTCTTTTCAGCTTGGTCTTGATTTATGTAAAAGGTTAATTTTCATGATTAATTTATTTTGTGTGTTATTAAAAATATATATAGTAGAGGCTTGATAGTGTACGTTATGCGATCACACGTTGTCGAATACATTAATTAGGTGTAACCCTAGCTAAACAGCATGTTCATCTAGGTTGTCTGTCCGATCATTCAGTGTGATCACTAGTCTTTATACAGTGTGACTATGTAGTGTACAGTCATTGATACAAATTTTGCTATTTCTAACATCTAAATGTATTCATTAGTTTGTTGAGAATGTAGAGTGTAAGAATTTGTTAACGTCTTTGCAAGCAGCTGAGGGTAATTCACTTTACGAGGAAGACGAAGAGATGACATGTAATCTTTGCCAGAGACGCTTTGAGGAGCAAGGTACTTAAGTTGCACCGGATGAGGCACCGTTCTGTCCGGTGTCGTCGTAATTCAAATATTTTTTGCTTATGTGTGAGTAAATGCGTTATTGTGTTATTAAAATAAAGTGTTGTATAAAGTGTTGTAAAATCGGCCGTGATGATGGGAAGTCGAAGGTTTGCTCCTTACGATACCTTTGTTACATTCACCAAGCGTTCATGTTGTTTTAGTTAAGTGCTCATCACTTCTTTCATTGTTTTCATCATGCATGCACATATAAATTACATACATGACTGTGAGAGCATGCGTTTGAAATAGTAAGCTGTATCGTTTTTAATGAACGTCATACTGCTACAATGTATGTTCATAAACATAATATGACACGACAACACAACACGCATTACTCATACATACAGAACGTAGTTAGTATATTTAGATGATGTTTTTGGCTGTTCATATGTACTTTAATTTTAACAAGGCCTCTGAATTGAGTTACTTGGAATTTTGTATCCTGGTTATTTTTTATTTTGAAATTAAACGACAAACACTCCGCGTGCTACGATACTCCAATTGTACCTAATGATATTCACTCCGCAGGTAACTACAGCTGTCTAAAGGTCGACTTAATATTTACTAGAGACCGAGCGTTCTACTTTACAACAGTATTTATCCCTGGAATAATTCTGGTGACCTCCTCGTTCATCACGTTCTGGCTGGAATGGAACGCAGTACCAGCCCGTTCCATGATAGGTAAAAACAGTGGCTGGTATCTGGAATGCTGTCGGTCTTGCGTACTGCATATATTTTACTCTTCGTAGATGTTGGCTGCGGCTGTTTATATAACACGCTATCTGTTGCAGGTTTCGCTTATTATATGTAAATAATCCTCATGTAGTCAAAGCCGAATCGAATCATACTCACCTGCCAATTTTTATTTTTGTTTATTTTTAGATTATGCTTGACATTTTTAGGTAATTACAGCTGCCTCAAAGTGGATCTTATCTTCACGAGGGATAGATCATTTTACTTCACCACAGTATTCATTCCGGGGATCATTTTGGTGACGTCATCGTTTATTACTTTTTGGCTGGAATGGAACGCAGTGCCAGCTAGAGTAATGATAGGTTGGTTCACTGTTTTATTTGCTCACATCTACACATGTTAATGCCATTACGGATATATTGTTTAGATTTTTTTATAATGACCCCTTTCACGATTACCTAATTGACAGATTATAATTGTAAGTACCTACCGGGTTCCTTCAAATATTTTATCATTTTATGCAATACAAGCCTTGCTTACAAAGATTGGCTATTCGTAAGTAGATCTACATATATGTACATACTAGTAATTTGGTAATCGCATGATCTTTCTACGTTTCTGTGTAGAGCTTCACAATTTACATTATCGATGTTCTAGTAACTGTATCATGAACACGCTTTATTTTTCTACTAATATTGTTAACTTTAGGTAATTGTTATCTTTTTGATGTTAGATATTGAAGACTGTGTTTAGATTCTTATGTTGCTTTGCTTTTTACGCAGGTGTAACAACAATGTTGAATTTTTTCACTACATCGAACGGATTCAGATCGACACTGCCGGTCGTGTCGAACCTAACTGCGATGAACGTGTGGGACGGCGTCTGCATGTGTTTTATCTATGCGTCGTTGCTAGAGTTCGTGTGCGTAAACTACGTGGGGAGGAAACGACCCCTACACAACGTTGTGTACCGACCTGGAGAAAATCCAGTCACACAGGTGAATACTTTTTTTTATATCTCTCAATACTGTCTAGAGCGTCATCAGTGTTTCTTTCTATCTTTTACTTAACATCTTAAGTTACACTGGTGACTATCTATTTAGAAAGTTGAGACTTTACGTGTAATCTATGTTTCAAATTTAAATTTCGTAAACCGTGTTTTCTTTGTGCGATTTTTCCTGTTTTAAATGTTTGTACAAAATTTTAAATCTGTTTATTTGATAGGCTTCTTGGGTATAGTGAAAAACATATAAATTCCAACACAACATTTGTCCAAAGTTTCAGTATACCTACTTACATGTCTAAAGCCCTGTATATACACTCACTACATGTTTACGCTACTAAACGTTTACCTCTCCTTACTGTGGTCCTTGTAGCCCGCAATTGGTATTAGATCTTTTGAAAAAGCACTTTGATTTTGTGGTGGTATTAGGAGTATTTTCGTATGTAACCCACATTCCATTCACGAGGGAATTTAAAAGTTTATCTTATTTGAGATAGCCAACAAAATTTTTGTATTGATGCCTGACATAAATTAGCTTCACCCAGACTAACAAATAAGTTCCGTCGTGATAATTTTTTTCTATCTTTACTCTTTGCAATGTTTTCTTTCAACCTTGCAACAACAAGACATG
This sequence comes from Phlogophora meticulosa, assembly GCA_905147745.2. Lineage (NCBI taxonomy): Eukaryota > Metazoa > Arthropoda > Insecta > Lepidoptera > Noctuidae > Phlogophora > Phlogophora meticulosa. Next base: position 5,786,296 of record LR990523.1, read on the forward strand.
GCCTGATATACGAGTACGTACTTTATTACATAAGTGAAATGGCAATGTCGTGTTGTTTGTTTTCTTCCTACAGCATGCTTCACCTGTCTAATGTCTTTGCATGTGTTTGGCTCATATCTATACTAAATTTAACGGGTAAGCAAGAATTCATCACATATGTCATTTGCAATCGTCACTTCACTAAAACAAGACTATTTTGTGTGGCCATATATCATAACTTACAGTTCGTGACTCAGTCATTCCTTGCTTTTCATAATTAAATCCATAATTCAGTGTTGAATTTGTGTATTTAACATCTATTAGAAAACATTGCAAAGATGCATATCGATTTGTATTTTGTGATTTGTTTTACGTAAGTGGGTACCGTATCTATTTCAAAGTGTATACTATCCATTATAATTGTGGCCACTACAACCTAGTCTACGTTCACGATTGCACATCGTTAGACCATCTGTCACGAGTGAACAAATTGTGTGTGTGATGTGTTCGCAGCGACTGCCTGCAGTCCTGAGCAGAATTGGCATTATACTGGCCAGCCCCTTGGTAAGAACATTCGCCGCAATCATTGGCACTATCCAGACTCAGCTCGTGTATTTCCCTCTTACCTCTGTTCCGAAAGGCTGATTAGGTGTAGAATCTAGTTTAACCACATTTGCTTCTAAAACTAGAATGAAGCAGGTAAGTTCAGTTTTAAATTAAGATTAGCAACAATCAGTCTTTCTGGAACATTCTTTACATTTTTGACACGAGATATATGTATGAAAAAATTTAAATGGTGTTTACGTATGTTGAAGTAAAAAGGAAATATGCGGAGCTTAAGTCATCATCTTCAAACACAAAACGGTTATCGAAAATGCATGCTGTAATACTATTAACAAGCTTCGGTAGTATTGGCCTCTATCCAACTATTTTCTTCAATTTGTACTTAGTTTGTATTTCTTTAGTGTATATAATTGTTATTTTCATTCTCTTTAAGTTCCAAAGGTAAAAAATCTGGTTAAGAAGCATGCACACCCATCTTACTAACCTTCCTCTTTACCCATTAACCCTACGGTAACGTTGATACTTCAAATCAAAACTAGCCGTGTACGCCCTTCTATATCAGGGTATTCCAACTTTATTTACTCAGATTCAGTTCGATAAATTGAAATGTGTTTTTTGATAATCAATAGAAAGCTTATAGTTACTTCGTTTACATTGGACACTTTGCTTATAAACCTTGAAACAATATTGATTCTGCAGCTTCAGCGGTACGTTTGTACGTTTACTAAGTCATGCTTCGGCTAAACACTGGTTAAACATTTACGTAGGAGGCGATGGCTTTCCTCCAATGGGCACGACAAGATCAGATGCCCCAAGCGGAGAGTAGCGGCGCTGTAAGTGACGTCATTGACAGTGACACTAGTTAGCCCCACTTCACCAGCATCATCACCACTGAGTCTGATATCATGAAAACTAACGCATTCTCTTTTTTAACGCTGCTTCGGAACACTCCAGCCTGTGAGTATACTGTCGTATCATCTGTACAGGGTCAAGAGTTGAAGATTGCCCTGTAGAGAAAGGACCCTTAATATTGATATGACCAAGTTTTAGTCAAAGGAAACGTTAGCTTTTTAAATAGTATCATTGGTTTCTAGGCCAACTATCTTTCAAAACTGTTTTAATGCTAAATAAAATTTGGTAGCATCAATATTTGGGGCATTTCTCCCCCAGTGCTAGCTTCAACTTTACATCCTGTAAACATGTAGAGCTGTATTAAGTTGTGTAATATTCTCATACATATATTAACTAAACAGTATGAATTTCTTACGAAACTATAGTTATTATAACAAAGAAATGTTTTTATGTAGGTAGTTTACTAATTCTATGCAAATGCCTGTTTATTAATGAACTGAGACAGTAACATGTAAGTTGTTTTGAGACTAATGTATCACATATCAAATCTTTATACCGTGTGTGATCACCACGTACAGTTAAGTACTATTAAAAGGCTTGTATTCACAATTAAGTCATTAAGCTTTTGTTTTTTATTTTGCTATTAAATGGGAAATGCACAGTACCAAAACATGTGACGTTGACCTTACACTGTTCAACCACTTCTGACATAAAAATTCTTGTGTCCCAAGTGCGGGTAAGTAGGACGCCATCCCATATGGTGGTAGACGACCCGCTCATAGAGAGAACGCCTGAGTCCCGGCAGTGGAATTAGTACCTATAGGTTGTCATGTGTTCTGCACGTCGTTATCTAACAGGCCAGTGTACATATATGATCAAGTAAAATAAAAGAAATAAACCAACTGGTGTTACAGGGAGACAAAAAGCGCGAGTCGACAGGCGGCGCCGACCTCGTGTCTTGCACCGCGTGCACTGGCCCGGGGGCCTGTACACACACCGCCAACAATGGCGGAGTCTCGGAGGTAACTGTCCCTCCATCAGACGCTAACATAAACTTACCAATATTTTGCATATATGACCTTACATTTCCATTTATTTTAGTACAACTACATAAAATAGTAAAAGCACTTCTTCGAGTATGTAACAGCTTGCGAGTAACAGTTTGCAGCTTTCATAAGAATAGGGTAAATCCGGCTATTTTTTTGTTTTCGCGCTGATGCGTAGATAGCACAGTACATCACGGCGAATGCGAGAAAACCTTAGTACTGACCTTCATCTGCCGTAGGGTTTGATTTACGTAACAGTGACACAGTTTCACACCTCCATTAGCCTGTTATACACCGTAGCGGCTTTCGGTATCATCATTCATGTTGCATAATAATTTCTTTCAGCCATGTTTCGTCCAGGTTCGCAAAAAAGAACCGCCGCACCCGATCCGCGTGGCGAAGACCATCGACGTGATCGCGCGGATCACGTTCCCCACTGCCTACGCCGTGTTTCTCATCTTCTTCTTCATTCACTACAAGGCGTTCTCTTAATGCTGCCTTCACTTACCGCTGTCGCTGGCCGCTTTGTGTAAACGGACATTTACTGTGTTCTTCTACTATTCTTTTACTGCGTCACAAATATGTATGAAATTCGGCTACTCACTCTTCTGTAATACATATTTGATGATTGTCAACGGTTGAGAATTGTGATTGTACCCGTTTATAGTGATCGTACTGTTAAGATAATTATAGTTTAAGAGACTTGAAGCAGAAAGCTGACGTCGCAGCTTTCCATAATGTAACGTCAATAAATTGAAAGATGTGTGCGACTTTTCTACAGGTTTTGAAATAGTTTTCTACAAGTTCATAGGCGGACGTTTATAATGTATATCTACGCGTAAGAATTAATTTCTTGTGAATACACGAAAACTTATGATAGGATAAAGAGGGATCAACTTATGTAATTGTATGAAAATTCTTGTATCAACGTGATTACATCGGATTTTGTATGAATTTAGAGAGATCGTCTAGATTCACGAACGGTGGATTTTATAATACGGAGAGCGCGGGAGAAAGAAATCTATTTCAAACCTAAAGACAGAACTAGCATATTTGATTGCTTATAAGTTATTATTACTAGTAAGGTAGCAAAAGACATGATTACTTTTATATTTATTGTTAGATAATAATCAGCATAGCCATTAGTTTGTCCAAACCAACACTTACATAATATGTTGTGATAATTATAATAATATATAGTTATTGCTTTGTGAAGGTGAGGCGTAGGCAATGATCGCCGTATCATTTGAACTAAAGTGATTAAGTTTCAAGATAATATTATTCGGAGATGAAGTATTGTAAAAAATAGCTGTAGTTGCATAGATGAAGCTCAAGTCATTATTATCTTTATATTCTAATATAAATTATATAGAATACCAATGAGTTCACGCTATTCCAGAGCCTAGGTGTACAAGAGTGTGTATACCGATTGTGTTGATATTGTACCATGAACATGCCTTCTACATGTGAAAGAATTATTTTTGCCTGATATAATATTAGCGATTAATACAGAAATTGATATATAATGCCGGCTGTAAATAATAATGAAATAAAAATGACACCTATCAATACGTAAGGTATACTAAACCCAATGAAATATTGTAACTAGATACTTGTGTATTATAAGTATCGTGAATATTGTGCTGTGAGACCATACCGTCACCTTATTTGCTGCGTAAGTAGTTAACTCACGACGTTAAGATATTTGTAAAATTATTATAATATTGTCCTCTATCATCACACCCTAGATATTACGTAGTGTCCACAAATGCTAGAAGCCGTTTGTATTTAGGATTAATATATTAAAGAACGAAATCTTTGTCCAAACCCGCAACGCGCTTTTGTTCTCGTGTACCTGTAGGATATGCGTCTTTCTTTGATCACAAATACCTTCCTGAATGGTCTACAGAACACGTTACAAAAAATACTGTTCATTAATTTCCTTTTCACTATATCAGTAATATAATTATGTGTGATTAAAAAATACTGAAGTTTAATTGAACACCATTGATATTATGCCTTTGCTTGATAAAAAGTGGACCAAAGAGTCAACTGTTTTGAAAAATAGATTTTATATCTAAATTATTATAAAACAAATAAATTATAAGAGAAAGCATATGGCTGTGCTTTGAAATCAAATTATAAAATTGAACAATGTAGAGATGCCTGATCGAATCAATTAATTATAATCTTATTATATTATATAATTTTCTTTTGAATCAATGTAACGGGTGGTCATATGCTGAGTAAAAAAACAACGCTTTTGGCTGTGCGTAAAAAATATATGCATCGATCAATTTCTATTGAAAATCGTGAGGTGTCCATATTTGTAAATTTAAATTAAAGCTTGGATGCCTTATGTAGGTACTTATAAGTAAGTGTACTATACACTTACATGATTAAAGACGTGTTAGTTAATACATCCAAAAACTTATGAATACAGTCAACACGAAGTATTGTACAAATCTCAGCTGCTAACCCATTTATTTCAGTGTCACTGCTGATAAAGATAATATTTAGTATAATAATCTTTTGCTAATGATCTCTATTTACCAGATATCTAATTATTACTGTTTTCCTATGTTAACAGTATTTTAAAGTTCAATAAATTTTGAATACAAATGAGACCATTCCCTTAATATTTGTATAGACACAAAGTGATACTATTTTAAATTCGCTACGTTTTTATAGGTACTATTTAAAATGTAAGATAAAAGTTACATATCATTCGCTTTATAAGATTCAACCATGTACCTATGATATTGTGCTATCCTGTTTAAAATATTATATATTCTATGCTGCCTTTACATATATATACACGTATTAGTTTTATATGGGTAGGTATTATTTATTGATATTGTAAAGCACTACTTCGTTTTTGTAAAATTACGCGTCGAGAGAATGTTATATCATGCCAAAATGTTTAAATTGCTGATCATATTTTAATTATTTGTGGATCAATCTATAACACTTGGAACTGAGTATTTACCTACTGTTATATTTTAAGGCTCGCTTCCCTCCATTTGTCTATGCTTGTGGTCACGCCCTTATAACCTGGCAACTTGTTACCCTTATTTCGGTGCTTGTTTATGAAATATCTTGTTGATTTATATCACTTACTATTTGGACATAGTCCAAATGCTAAAATGTTGATTTTATATACTGAGTATTTGAGTCTAAATTGTTCTACCACATAAGCTGTTGACTTTGAATAAAGTTTAATTGTTTTTCATGAAATATTTAACAAAAGATCTTGTTCTTATAAGTTGTTATCGTTTTCATAAACAAACATGAAAACAAAATATATTGCGTTCTAAAGCAAAGTTTGTTAAGTACAAATTGAGAGACACCTGCTAAAATAGTGTTTCACAAAATAAGTTTCTACTCCTCCTGTATAAATAAATTAATAAAATATAATTATAATACTCTTTGAACGTTTATTTTTCTATCATATAACTTGTTCACATTTTCTAGTCATTTTTGTCAAAGAATATGAATCTTGAGAGCTGAACCCCTCGAGGTTCTGGGGGTTCTTGTAGGGCAATTATAAAATGCTTTCGCTGGAAATGAGAGGTTAGGCTTAAATATAAGCCGCTTAATTGTAAGTCTAAAATAAGCAACTTTAATTAATATTAGGAACTTGTATGTACCGTATATGCTGTACCAAAAAAACAATAATATGAATAGATACTTCGTTAATACCTGAAACTGTAATCGCGATCGTGTGTTGCCCATCTTAGATTTAGATGCAGATAATCTAACATCTACGCAAACTGAGGTGAATTTTGCCGAAAGTGCAGATTCTAAATTAACAGTTCGAGACTATTCTAGAACAAATTTACTCTAATTCTTAAGTGTTTATACGAGAAAAAAAATCTCAGATCAACAAACGATCGTGGTTTGCTTGGACTTTTCCCGGTCGGGTTCCAGTCTACCCGGATGAAATTGAATACTGAGACTGCCTATTTGACCTCCACAACCAACTTACTGGGTTACACGATACCCCCCGGAAAGATTGGTTGTCAAACTTTCAGACTTCTGACCACCCGTAACGACTGTCAAATAAACTAGGACTGAGAAATTACAGCTAAAACAAAACCACGGGCTGAACGTGTTTTCCGAAGTCCTAAAGGTATTCCTATATCTATCAGCGAGCATCCTTGCTACCCCATGTATTTAATGCCGAATACTTCAGGATTTTCCTCAGTTTGTGTAGCAATAAACACGATACTAGAACTTACATAGTGCATCAGAATATTTACCAGCATTCATAGTTTATCTTGATTAAATATTCAATAATCAGTTTAGAAAGCTCTCACAGCTGGGGCACAGGCTTGCTCTTGGTGAGAGGGAGTGGACCTTTAGAATCCACCACGTATTTTGGTGATGTGACTGGACAGGCAATGCCAGTTTCCTTACGATCTTTTCCGTCATCGTTTTGAGAGCAGGCAGTTGAAATAAATTACACAAAGTAATGCATCTGCTTGGGTTTGAACCCACGAACTAAAGCTCGTAAGTTGGGGCCGCTGCCACTGGGCCACCACTGCTGTCTGAATAAAAATTGGGTAGCATTATTTCGAATACACTATATTTTGTACATTTTTCGTATGTTACTTCAGCTAGGTAAATGATTAAAAATAAATTGAACAACACAATATTATAATTAGGTATAACCTCCACATTAAAAACGTACAAAATGTTAAATTAAGAGATTTTTGAAACCAATAGATACTTAGGTAAAGCTAAGACACTCTTCTTGCAACTTATTTAATTAGAAAGTGTTCAAAATAATAATTTGCAAATTATATCTAGAATAAGCAAATTATATCTAAAATAATAACCCTGGCACATGGCGTTGCTGGTTATTGCATCTTATAAATATTATGTATAATTGTAGATACATTGTAAAGCTTATTTTTAATTACCTAGTACCTATAGTGTTAAGAATTGATTGTCAACATTTTGATGCATGAAAAGACATTAGTGAGATATCTAACAAATAAAAATGAAACACTTCTGTATTTGAAAGTGATAGTTTATCATTGTTTATACTTAGTAACAATAAAATTGTAAACATAGTGTTATTATCTACTAATTTGTGACACAATAGATACATATTTGGCAAAAGTAGCTTTTAAAAAAGAACGGATCATAAACAAAAAAGTTATGCCCGACGATATAATATAGAAAATAATATATACAAACGTATTGTGTGAACCACCTCCTTGTTGCAAGTCAGATCAAAATAACAACTGACGAGTAAATACCTAAATAATATAGCAATGACTATGTAAAATTTTCGTCAGGTCCTACACGATACCTATTTAACCTAAAAAGGCATTTCTAATTCATGTACGATTGGCGCGCATTTTGAGTGTTTAAGAAATTATATCATACCTCCCTACTAACCTTTTCACTGACCAACAAACCAATAATATGACCCGCTCAAACACATCCCAAAAATGTAATCAAATCGGTCCAGCCATTTCAGGTTTCAGTTCAGGTTTTTGCGAGACTAACGGGTAATTGATTTTCAGGAAAAACACGCATTTAAAAATGAGCGTCAAACGCTGTATAGATCGACGTAGCCAGCATTAACCAACTTAATATTTATTTCTTAATGGTGATAACAGAAATAATACATTTATCTTTTCCGTTATTCGTTGATTTTGATTGTTAAAAATTACTAAAGCACAGACGCCAGCACGCTAGCTATCCCAAACTGTCAGATTTTCCCAATTGAAAATTAACCTTGTTCTTTTGTTATAAAGTTGAAAAACTATCAAAGAAATTTAACAGATTGGGATAACTTGATGTGCTGGCCTCTGCATCTACCTACCGTATCATTATTATATGAAAATCTAAAGCTCTTAAGATTAAGTCAAGCTAGCCTCAAGCTACCTTAAGTCAAGTTAAGTAGTGTTGCACAAAACTGCGTAGGTAAAGTCACCAGCACATCAAGCTACACCAATCTGTCAAACTTCTTTGATACTTTTTCAACTTTATGGCAATAGAATAAGGTTCATGTTCAATTGGGAAAATCTGACAGTTTGGGATATTGATGTGCTGGCGTCTGTACATAGATAAGAAGTATTGTATGATGTACGAACAATAATAACATGTCGTATAAGGAGAGGATAGAAAATATGAATTTTCCAACTGCCTCACCCGTCCTGCTAAATTCTACCTACCTTAATTAAATAAAACTAAAAAAAATACAAACTAGATAGGTTTAATATTAACATGGGACATCTCTACCTATGTGTAAATAGGTAATTGTATATTAGTCAACCTGATTCAAAATTTTCGGCAATAGGCACGTAGATACTAGACTATCCCCCGTTCTTATTTGTTTTTTTAATTTGTTGGCTCAGTAAAACGAACGTTTATCAGCTTTTAGCTAGAATCTGAATAATTTATTTTATATCCCGGGACCAACATAAATTGTTTTAAAAATTCTCTTGAAAACTCTTAATAACGTGACGATCTGACTGTACCTTGCAAAATCTTTTCACGAAAATACATAAATTAGTATCAAGGTCCACCCTGGGCCCCTATTCTGGGGGGGGGGGGGGGCAATCTCGAGAAGTACTTTGCTCGCTCGTGTATAATAATACTCATTAACTACATTCTCTTTATTCCCATACTTCTCCGCATTAGTACTTAACTGCTATTTATGTATGAATAATCCATCGAAAACAAAAGAAAAAACTTAACTTATCCAAACCGGTATGTCTGAATTTTTGGGGTTGCTTCGCTCGCTCGTTCATCCTACATTCTCAATTATTTCGCCGTAAGCCTACAACTTAACTTCTATTTCTGCATGAATGGTAAAACACCTTACCCATCCGAGCCGGGTAACGATGACACGGGGTGGTAACATTTTCAGCTCGCTCTGTCTTGCATGCCAACTTCTCAAACTGTTCTCTATAAGTCGACAGACCAACTCCTGTTTTCCATATAAAATTCAGTGCCCCGGCAGGCCTAGTCCGCCACTGGAATGTCACGCGACATTGATATAATGTCGCGTGACGACAAGTCACAATTTACCCTTTGGTTCGAATAGTTGGTATTTTGTATCAAGCAAATAATTAGATAATAAATTAGATAAGTATTCAATTAATATTTTCATAATAAAATCCGTCATGATCCTGCGCATAATAATTATTTATTAGGTAATGATGAAGCATGATTTACCTAGATGATTTATTGTTATTGTAACGTCGTATCCAAGTCTGTATTGAATTTATTAATTGTGTTTGTTCGAAAATCAATGATATAGGAAGGAGCTAAATAATATGTTTAAGATACTTTGTAGTTACCTACATACGTTTAGAATATATTTGTACCTGCCACATGCATCACTATTGTTTATACCTACCTATAGGAACCGACTTAATGCTGTTTCGGTTAACTTTCTTTAAAATAAGTACTGATACACGGATTCCGTATCAAAGTTATCGTCGCGTCACAAATTAAACGCAAGTCAATTCAGTGATTCGATTAACTGTTGATAATTCATTTTCACTCTCTCAGAAACTGGGTGTTACACACTGACACTGGGTATTAAGTGCATCCAGCTTTTGTAAAATTAATACGACAAACTGTCAAGTGCATGTTTATAAGTGTAATGGGTTAAATTATTAACGGACAGTCGCATAAAGTGACTTCGTTTGATTTGCGACGCGTCAATAATTTCGTTCCAAAAACTGGGTGTTAGTGTCACAGTTTTGTAATTAGATAATTATAATTATTGCAGAGTCATTAAGAACACCATTTGCTTTTGTAAATAATAAGATGTCAGCGCGCTGACCGCCCGTTCGTGTTGAAATTATGGCATTGTAAATAATTTTAATATAAAATTTATGAATTACAATTTTCATCAAATAAAAACACAAATTCGACTTGATGTTTTATTTCATACGCTTATTAATCACAATGAAAGTTGATTGATGGGATTTTCATCGCTATAGAAAGTAGGAAGCACCTACTTGTACCATTCCAAATGTAATAGATACCTCGATAAATATGAAGCAGGTGCAGGCGCAGCCAAATATGGGGGGGGGGGTCACCGTTACAGTAAAAATAAGTGAGTAAATTAAAATTCACTGCACAAAACAAATCCGATGGGATATGAAAAATAAAAATCGTAAAACAGATGGAAGTCTACTATTCATTTTAGGTTTATAATCTACTAACTTTTGCCCGCGGCTTTACTCGCGTTAATTTATAATTTGACAGTCAATGCAGGTTGTAATAATATAATTCAATCATGATTCGAAAGACACGTAGCGCTATCTATTACCATAAGAACTTTATTATCGTCTTCCTCGGGAACAGAACTTCTTTTCGGGTTAAAAGGCACCCTGTGTCCTGTCTGCACACCTGACAAAGTATATGCAATATATCAAGATGATCGGTACGCGGTTTACGCGTGAAAAGGTAACAAACAAACTTACTTTCTCATTTTATAATAGTGATAGGATTAGGAAGTAAGGACTAGCTTTCAATTTTATCCGCGTTAATGTCTGTTTTTGCGGAGGCAAACGAAGTCGCGGATTAAAAACTAGATATATGTCCCTTCTTAGAATATAATATTTCCTCTTGCCAATTGTCATTACGATCCGATCAGCCGTTTAGACGTAATAAGGTAACTAACAAAAAAACGAGTTACCTACTTTTATGGATAGTATAGTTATATACCTACATAATAATATTATAACAGGCCGATGTTCGTACGTGATAGATTTTGAAGAAGAACTAATATGGGGGTCTTCATTGGGGACCAACAGTTTTAAGAATTTTTACACGCATTTGTACACGCATCACGCAAAAAGTACTGCATGGAATTAAATGCAGGTTTTACCGGTGTATTGCTAAGGGTCTATCTTAAAATATAGGCTTAAATATCGCACTTTGTTTAATTAATGAATATCGTAAAATGTTCATTTTTAGGTGGATAGTCCTTGGAAAAAATTAAAAATCCACCGGAAACCTGGAAAATTCAGATGCAAAAAAATTGGCACCCGTGTGTGTTTCGCCTTCCGGGGCTGGTAGCTTGTTAAAGATAAAATAGTACTAATATCCAACGTGTGCATTAACCGACCGTGTGAGTTGTGACTGAAAATAGATGACCATTGTTCACCTCTTTACATTGGAGAAATTAATTCTACTTCCGTTCCTTTTCAAGTTAAGTGTTTCCACATCCGTATCCTCTCCGCTTCTGGGTCCATTAATTTTAAAACTTGCAACTCCAAAACTAGTGGGGGACTCATGTTTTCCAAAGACCGTCGATATTAAAATTAAAATCGCCTAAATTAATGTTTTCTTGTTGTATGTGATTAAATTGATAAATTAGAGTGCCTTTAATTCGAGTAGTACCTTTTTTTAAAGGGATTTATTTTTTGTAATAATTTTGTAGTGTACAGAAGCCAGCACATCCAGCTACTCCAATGTGTCAAATTTCTTTGATAGTTTTTCAACTTTCAACCGAAATAAAGTTTTAAGTTTTAAAAATGTAAACACTCTACTGTGATTATTATTATGCCCTATGATTATTTATTTTATTTCTTCATATTTGAAATATAAAAAAACATAATAATTCAAAAAAAAAAACACTACTACGCTTTGCTCGATGCGGGAATCGAGTCCAAAATCCCATGCTTATTAGTAGCACTTGCGACCACTAGACCAACAAGGAGTTATTTAGCGTAATAAAACAATAAGCCTAAGATACAATTTCAGACAATATTCAACTTGACTTACTAATATTCCGTAAAATGGTTAAGTAAATAATATGAAAAAACCGTAAAGAGAACATTTGACAGCAGGATTGTACTAAATGGCACATCAATATTCTGAAATATTAAAAAAAAGTATGTGGTCATGACAACCGAAGTAAAACCGAAACGATCGAAAAAATATACTATTAAATTATCAAATAAATGCAGGAGTATCGTGTTAATAGTACAATTTTGAAAAATGATTATGTTTAACCTTTGGTCAGTGCTTCAGTGGTACCTGCGACCCTTAATAAAATGGTTTCTCAGAAAAACGACGAAACTGTGTGAACTGCAAAGAATCTGTTACGGTGATAGAGCTGGGGCAGAAAGAACATGTAATGTAGAGAAATCATTGATGCTCTCTCGTACACGAGATGTAAAAGAGGTCGTATCTTTTTTGGACAGTTTGGTTTACGAAAGAAGGTTCGTACCTCGTAATTTTCGTGAATACTTAGACCCATCAATTGGAATCATACTAAGGGTAAAAAAAATAAACCCTAAGCTACATGGGTCCTTTGTAGGATCTTTTCGACGATGCTTAGAGCAGATTTGGAGCTATAGATGTCTTATAGACCAAGTGGAACACCTGCAGCAGACTCAGTTTGATAGTAATAATGATGATCATGAAGATAAGTTGTTGAAGTTGTGGTCCTTGTTGGTGCCTTCTGCACCCCTTGAAGCGCGCGTCACCAAGCAATGGCAATATATAGGATTCCAGGTAAGTAAGCTTTGTTAGAATATGGTTCTAGTGGAAAGTTACTTTCAAAACTAACTTTGGTATATGTATACTTTTATTGAACAGTATATAACGCCTTTTTCCCCGAAGGGTTAGGCAGAGGTGCATCTATAGGACGCTTACACCTTTGGGGATGAGCCTTTGAGCCTATAGCCATCAACAGGGCACATCTAGACTCCAGTTGTGAAATAATTATAATACTATGAAAATTATCTTACTCTTACAAGCTATGCTTAGCTTGGGCCTAGATGATGCTGTGTGGATTGTCCAGCATTATTTATTTATCTTGCTAAACTCTGCTAGTAATCACATTTACACATAATTAAATTGTAAGATATATTGTTCTATTATTGTATTGTATTAATACAATACAAGTTAGATAGGCCGATTTCCGCAACTCCACGACGTAGTGCGTGTTATGATATTGTTCTAATACTATTGTTTATTTTTACTTTCAGGGTGATGATCCAAAAACAGATTTTCGTGGAATGGGCCTCCTTGGATTAGAAAACCTACTATATTTTGCTATGGAGTATCCTCAAGTTTCAAGCCATGTTTTAAGTCATTCACTGCATCCTAAATATGGCTACACCTTTGCCATAGTAGGTATCAATATCACATCAATGGCTTATTATTTACTAAAAGATGGTTCTGCTAAAACTTACATGTTTAATTCAAAACAGTATTTGCCAAACGTTAACTTGTTTCATAAATTTTATTGCTATTTATTTTACGAGTTTGATAAATTGTGGATAGAATCGAAACCAGCCAATATCATGGAGTTTTCTGATATCTTTAAGAAATTTGAAAATGCAGTGCGTATTGAACTGGCAGACCCAGCTTCAGTTTTTAGGATAAATGTTGAAGTTGACAATGTTTAATGGTAAAACCAATGCTAGTAAAAATTCACAAAACTTAAGTAGCTAAAGATATTACACAGAAATATTGACACTTATCAAGCTCAGCTAAGAAGACTGAGTGATAATAAAATGTGTGATACTTACTCGCCTTATGACTAATTTGCTTAAAGGTTTTAAGACAGGCTTACATAATATTTTAATAAGAAAACTTATGCAATAGTAACAGATCACTATAGTAAAATATATCATTATAGATAATTATATGTCATGTTACAAGGTCGACATCCCAGTGTTATGTAGTAATTGATATTATTATTTGGTTTCTGAATGACATTAAAGTTAACTAGAGTTATTTTTGTAAAAGTGGATGGTATATTTTGTGGACCATTTATTAGGATTAACATAATTATACTTTATGATCTCTCTATTAACTAATACACATTGACGTAAAACTTAAAAAAGATAGTGCAATATGTAGAACATAGTCCAGTGTTAAGTTAGTTGGTTTATTTTTGTGGTACTCTAAGGTCTGTTTAGCACTCTAGGCTCAGGTATTACTGAAAGCTTGTTGAAATCAATGGCTTTGGCAATGTTTTCAACCAATCAAATGTGATTGGTTGTAACCAGTTTTAAGTACAGCTTGTCTTGAGTGTGTACAGAGGCCAGCACATCAAGCTACCCCAATGTATCAGATTTCTTTGATAGTTTTTCAACTTTATCTAAATAGAAATAAGGTTCATGTTCTATAAGGAAAATCTGACACATTGGGGTAGCTTGATGTGCTGGCCTCTGTACCTGTAGTAACTGTTTATAACTGCAATTCTACAGTTACTCAATTGTTTTTTTTTATACCCATTCAATCATTTACCTATTTGAAATAGGTTACTTATGAATTTACAATACTATTTTCATTTACACCATACTACACAAACAAATATTGGATTGTTATATTGTTTGATGTGGTTCCTGCACGTTTTCCTGATGCTGATTTGCATAAGTAGATTGTGGTACTCGAATTTTACTAGATTTATCACAATTTTAAATAATTCCTTATGCTAGTTAAATTGTTAGATAAAATCACTGATTTTCAATGTCATTTAGCTTGTTGTTTGATTAGTAATAAAAATAAAAATATCACAGTTAGATGAATTGATTTTGCTTGTGAATTTATCAACGAAATTTAATAGAATACTTATAGTATATTAATTAAATGTAGGCCCTTTACTTGTGTAAAGGGCCTACATTTAAGTTTAAAGTTAGTTTAGTAAGTAAGTTTAGAGTTTTAAGTCTTAAGTGAGCTTGTGCTCACTTAAGACTTAAAACTCTTAGAACCATTTAATTGATTGACTCTAGTTTTAGGTATTGCTTGTCTTGAGTGATCTTTGAGTACAGGCCATAGTGTACTAGAAATCAAATGTTGCTATAATAGTCTGTTTCTGGAAAGAAAATTAAAGTGACAAATGTGAAACATGCTTTAACTGCTGTGATTGGTTGAATGAATTGTCAACACTCAATCGCATCACTTCACATGGATTTAATTTGTGACGTGTCTATAATTTGTTTCCAGATCCAGGGTGTAAGAATAATTATGTTGGTTGGATTTTAACTAGTTATTAATGCAATTATTAATTTAACATGAGTGTTGTATGTGGCTTTTGCTATTTATTTATTTATTAAGAAAAAAATGCACAGAAATAAAAATGCATTAGATTCAACTGTTTTTTTATTCAATATTACTTTTCTCAACCACTTTATCATAGACATAAATTATTTAAAGAGTAAATTATCATATCTTGTGTAAAAAAGCAATAAGATAGCCTACTGAATTGTTTTACCCAATTGATTTGAGACCTAAGTTTATATCAACACCAATTATTATAGATATAATGATTATATCAACAAGATAATTTAAAGTAAATAGGTAAGTTAAACTCATGCATTAATGACCTTAACATATTTATTATTTCTTTCATTCTAATATACATAATATATAAAATTATTTGCAACATTACCGATTTATGAAATCTACAAACATCTAAGCAATCATTTTACTGATGCTTCACACCCAATATCAACAAGTTTCTTATTCACAACACAATAAAGTAAATGCAAAATTTTATTTAAAATCAAGTATAAAATAAATAAAAGATAAATGCATACAAAAAAGGTTTTTGAAGTAACCGAAGTATAGAAGTTTATTTACTCTTCTTATCTTTTTTGGGATCTTTAGAAGGTCTAGATCTTCCTGCCTTGAGAAGAGCTATGATGGCAGTTATAGCAACTAAGCCAAATCCTGCTACTCCTATTTGCCAAATCCAAGGATGTTGTGCTAGAATGTCGAGCCCAAATGCGACACTGATTTTGATCATTTGGACACACCAATCCACTAGTTCATCACTGTAACATAATCATATAGGTATATTAAATTATTCATAAAAGAAAATGAGTTAATTTAGTAATTTAAAAAAATAGTTCGACTTACAATGGCGATGCCAGCAATGGTACAGGTTCTCCTTTGGAATTCTTATACCAGTCTTGAGCAAAAATAACAAAAGATTTGACATCTTTCTTGGGCAAATCAAAGTGGTATACCTTTCCGAGGCGGAAGCTGAAAGAATATTTTTAACGTTACTACCTATTTGACATCATTCCTTAATATTTCAAGAAATACACTTTCAACACATTATTTCGATGTAACAAATGAGTACATGTTTGTATAATTTATCACCTATTTAAATACTCAATACAACATGTGTGTACACTGCAAATAGCCGTAAATTGAATACTAATTACTCGCTTATTATCACACTATGCATTACACACTTGTCTGATAATGCAATACCTTCAGCTCTTGTGTTTAAGCAATAGTTTCCACACTAATCATTAATCAGGAGAAATAAAAGTAACTACCGTAAAACGAGGTTACATTGATTAATTTTGAAATGAATTCCCATGATCTTTTAAAGTTCTTAAATAAAAAGTCGGAAAAAATAAAACGGTTGAGGAGTCTTTAAATGATAACTAAATAACGATATTTTAATAAAACAATATTAATAGTTCCATGGAAAAAGAAATTAAAATTATTAATTAAATTGATATTGAAAATGGGGCTGCTTTGATAACACATAATTATTTAATTGCCGTTCAAAGTCACCCCTATCTAGAATGCGTTTTCGATCAAAATTCAGGGTTTCAAAATTTACTGTTTTTCATCTACTTAGAACTAACTCTAATAACTAACGCATTGGAAAAATATTGCCTAACGACTAGAATTTCGAATAGACGAATGAATTTTTATTTTATTTTTTAAACTTTGCCCCACACTAGGAATTTCTCCTGTATCGTGGGTGCGTTTACAAACATTAAACTCACATACACAAACAGCCAGACCCGGAACAACTACCTGTAGGTCATACAAATATTTGTTCCGTGCGGGGATCGAACCCACAACACGCGGCGCAGCAGCCGATGGCTCAACCACTGCGCCAACCGTGTCGTCAATGAATGAATCGAATGATCGTGTGCGTTCCCTTTAACGGGTGAATTGGAGACAATAATTCATTTCTGAACAATTATCAAAGTCGGGCGACTTTACAGTTCGCAAAGTAACCCCGTTTTAACGTATATACTTACAAAAGGAAACTCGGCAGTTTGTTGACATTGAATCTCTTAGCTGTGTTGAGTCCTGCTTGGTTTGAGTCCATCCGCGCGACGTTGATGCGGCCCTTCAATGTTGCGCCCACACTTTCCCACACTGCATGTAGCCTCTGGCAATCCACACAGGAAGCTCCGTAGCTGGAAATTATACATTGTTTTATTAGTAAGGAAATGTATCAAGCTTAATGTAGCATAATTTAACTAGCAAAGAAGTTGGAAAGGGCTTTTTTATGATGTTACTGGTTGCTTGATGCCAGAAATAATATTTAGTCGTATACAGTCATCCACTGATACAAATTATTTGTATGACTTGTGTACAGACACAACACAAGTTATATAAATAACCTAATTCATTCATTGGGATGACTCAAGTTTATTACCTTTAGGAAGCCCAGATGCATGCTTTTAACATGTTGGGGTTTTCATTCACTGTCGTAAGGTTTGACAATAAATAATGGGCATAGTAAAATAAAAATGGAATCCATACTTACAACATGACAAACCAGTCCCCTGTCGTGGCGCCTGTGGCTGCCTGAGTGATATGTTCAAATATTTTATCTGTGAGCTCTTTCACCGCAGGAGCTTGGTTCTTTTCAAAAAACCCATATATTTCATTCTCATCAGGTTCTCCTACAAAAACGAATGTTTTTGTTGAATACGTAATGTACTACTGTGAAATGTTATGTTCCTAAGTTGGTTCACACTTTCAGATGTTTTTTATGTGAGAAAATATTATTTAGAAGTTTCTGAAATTCATGTGACTGGGGCAAGCGAGAGTCACAAGCATACTTTACACTTGCATAAGATTGAAAAGAATTTTAACTAAACATTTTGTCTTCAGAATATTTTTTTTTTGTTGCTAACAGTACCTATTATCAAAACCATACTACTATGGTATACCTAGGTTTATTTAGTTAAATTGCAATTGCTATTTAGATCACTTTTGAATTATGTGTGTATGAGGTTCACAACTTAATTATGTCCGTGATTGTATGCTAACATTATAATGACGACCAATCTCGAGCAAATGTTTGTACGATCTACAAAGATTTGTTCCGGGTGTTCTGGGTATTTGCTATGTATGGTAAAAATATCTATCTATGTAATGTATATCAGTCATCTAGTACCTATAACACAAGCTCAGCTTATCTTGGCGCTAGATGACGCTATGTGAAAGGTCCAGCATTATTTATTTATTACATATCCCTGCTTGTGGCATACAAGTTGGAACCAAACAAAAGACTTACCACTAAACAGTAAAGGGACGCCATGTCTAAAGAAAACAAGAGCAGGATCCTTGGCTGGATTATACAACCTACTCAGGTGACTGTTTACTGTCTTCACACTCACAGCATTCATATGCTTCTTAAAGTCATCCTGTAGACTCTCTATGTGAGTCTCGAATTCATCGCATTTATCACAGTTTGGTTTGCCTGAAAAAAAAAACCAAATTGAATGGGAAAAGTTAAAAATGATACAGTTCCTGGGCTAGTTAGGTAAAAGCTTTATAAAGGTATCTCAGATGACAAAACAGACGACAAAATAGTAAAGTTGTTATTGATTACACTATTCTGAGAATCTTTTTGAAATGGACAAAACTTTGGTCTTGTTTCTATATGTAAAATGATGTAACTCGCTCCCGGTACTCTCACATAAAAGGCAGGCAGGTAAAAATACAGAGTAAAGCATGCTAGGTAAATCATTACTTACAAACAATATGTCATAAAAATACCGGATGAAGATCTTTACATAATTCGACCAAGATTCTAGCTACATCGAGTCATTGCAATTCCGTTTAAGGATATCTAAATAATATGAATAAGTACTTACTAAATAAGACAATAAGCTTTTCTTTTTCTCTAATTAATTCAAGGAGATCATCATCGCTTACACTTTGCAAAGTTTCGCTGCTAGATTTTATGAATGAAAGAAGTAAAACTACAAGACACACTTGCAGCTGCATTTTATTTATATTTAATCCTTGTTTGGGATAAATATCACTAAATTTTTATTCCACTTATAATATATCAATAAGTCAAATTATTCAGTAAATAAAGGTATTGAATTTAGTCCATCACAACGTCCTTCACCTGCACAGACTACAACTACAACCACAGAGGTACTGCCCTTTCACCTGTGTGAACTAGAGAGGTACTTTGACTCAAAGTCAACCGACAGAACGTGGCCAAGATAAACAATGTAAGAGTGACTGATTGTGGTTGTCCATTTGATTTGAATGGCAGTTTACCGACAACTGTCGTTTAGTAACTCTTCAATGGATGTAACATTAATTACGGTTAATGGGTGGTAAAACGTAAATGTAAGAACAGGTGGCGTTGCTTGTTATTCAACTCGATCTCATGTTTTTCTAAACATGTTTGTATGTTATTTCATTCTTTTTGTAAGTCAAAAGAGACCTTGGTAAAAGTTTCTCTGTTAAAAATATCACTATGCTATACCTACTGCCAAAGTGGTCATATTGTTTAAGAGAGGGCCAGGGGCCTGGTATGCACTCACAAAAAAATAACTATAATAATAATGATCAACGCGATTCTAATGAACAGTCACTCTGTTTGGTTGCATTTGAAGTGCTTGGATGATGAATGATATTTTAAGTTCTACTAGATAACCAAGTTCACCGACCAGTGAAAAGACATATTCCAGACAAAAGAAAAGATCGCACTCATACCCCATCACTGAAAACTTAAGATCGAAGCACTGATTTTTACGACGACGATTAGGAGACCGAATGTTTCCGCCGTAAATAGGTTTTGAAGTTATTTCATTTATATCCCACATATATCGCCCCTAATGTAGATTTACACTTCTAAGAAAAGTGCTACAAGAACTTAGCCTGTGAATAATATATTGCAATCTGTGGTTCTGTTTGTCACTTGGTTAACTCACTGTCAAAATATAATCTAATTCGAAATTATCTGTGGTGTGGTGGAAGTCTGGGGTTTACACGATTTGAACAAAAATATTATTGTGAGATTTATTGAGTTTGATTTGAATATATTCTATACATGTTTACTGAAACATTTTACTGTGATTAGTGGCTTTTACTTATTTGACTGAACATTGTCAAGTTAAGAGATTGAAGCAACCATCAACAGGTGTAGGTTTATTTCAATGTCACAAAGCCTTTACTGACCCACCTCCCTTGGTATCTAAACATGATTACCTTGTGAAAGTTCGATCTAACAAAGTAACAACGTATCAGAAATAACACGACTATTTTCCAAGCTATGTTTGGTATCGAAAGGGAGTTTTTCATATAAGATTTCCTTGAAGAATAAGAAAGTCATAAAAAGGGAGGAAATAATGAGTCATAGTTCGTAATTTGGTAGTGCTGATCTAATCCTTAGCAGTGTTGTATAGTTGTTGCAATCATATATTTTTCTTTGAAGGAGTTCTTAGAAAAATGGCGGAAGTAGAGGAAAAAGTGGTGATGACACCAAAATGCAAGACTGCTAATTCAACAACCCTTGTGATTGAGAGGAAAGCGGTGGAACCAGAGGCCAGTGATAAGATCCATGTAGCTGGTGGTGACCACACAGGAATTATAATCAATAAAGAAAAAAACTATGGTATGTTTATTTTTTTTTAATCCTACAACAGCATGCTGGGCAAAGTTTTGGGATTACACATAATTTATTCCATAATTCCTTCATCCAATGCATGTCAATGGTGTAAAAGTAAAGGTGATGTCATAGTGCCTTAAAACGGACTTGGTAGAAGGATTGATATTTTCAGGAACGATCCAACATGCTTTTTTATATACTCACCATACTTTAATTATTAAGATAAGCAAGTTATTTATATCAACTTGAAAATAAATATGCTTTGGTAAAAAAAAGCAAGTTTTATAAATGGCACATTCAACATAACTTCAATGTTATCTTGCCAACAACATAAAAGTTTATCAATATGTTGACCTTGCTGTTTCCTGTAGCCTAGTTTAAACATGAAATCAAAATGTAGGGATTTTATCCTTTAACAGTATTCGAGTATCAAACACTCTTTCCTGTTGGTTTTCCTGTTTCTTATTATTAGAATGATTTTCTCTCATTATTTCACTAATAACTTTAATTTGCAGTATGTAGTGTATGTAGTGTTTTGGTAGGTACCAACATGCTGCAGATTAGTTAAATAAAAATAATATAACTACCTAGCTATATTATTTTTAATTTAAAAATGAAACTAAAATATGCTCCTAAAATAATAAGATCAAAAACAGTGCCAAAAGTAAAAAAGTAAAAGTATAAACACAAAATAATTTGTGTTTGAATGGTCTGTTAAAGTACAATCAACCATAAATGTATTAGCCATTAAGTTCATAATAGGCCACACCATAAACTGACATAGTAAGTGTATGAGTAATACAATCAAAGAATGAAACTATTCTTCAACTGCAATTAAGAATTATCACTCATTAATTTGATCAACTTATTAAGCTACACAATGAGCATTGTGCTGTGCT
This sequence comes from Phlogophora meticulosa, assembly GCA_905147745.2. NCBI lineage: Eukaryota > Metazoa > Arthropoda > Insecta > Lepidoptera > Noctuidae > Phlogophora > Phlogophora meticulosa. Next base: position 5,808,255 of record LR990523.1, read on the forward strand.
ATATTGAAACAATGTTCTATGTTCATGATACATTGATAGATAAGAAAATTAATACCGATTTGAGGACGACGGTTGGCGCAGTGGCTGAGCGATTGACTGCTGCGCTGCGTGTCGTGGGTTCGATTCCTGCACTGAACAAATATTTGTATGGCCTACAGATAGTTGTTCCGGGTCTGGCTGTTTGTGTATGTGAGTTTGAATGTTTGTAAACGCACCCACGGTACAGGAGAAATTCCTAGTGTGGGGCAACATTTTTTTTTTTAAACAAACAAATGCGGGTGGATTAATGTTCCAAAACACTCTTTATAAAATTATAATTATTGTAACTTATGAGTAGTTTGGTTGCTTTCTTGGGTTCAGGACTTTAAAATAGAAATCTGAAGAATCACTGTGCTGTCAATTTGCCTTTTTTTTATGTAAGTTTTAATGTTCCTAAGCAGTTACCCAGGACTGTGTCTGCATATGTATATTTATGGATTATAGCCTGTGTGTTATTTTGATATAAGCTATAATACTGCAAAGTTTCATCAAAATCCATTCTGTAATTTTTGCATAAAAGTAATAAAAATCCAAACATCCTCCCAACTTTCAAAATTATATTATTAGTAGTATTACTTGTTAATATATAATATAATGTATATAATTGTTCTTATGACAATGATATTTTTCATCATAATAATGACTTTTACTTTAGTCTCACCCACTTGGGTCAAATATTTTTAGTCTGAATTTTGTATTTTTATAGCTTCAAGATGTCAAGGTGTCTTAAGCATGACCACTAAGTATGACCTAATGATTGCACAGTGAACTCATCACCATTGTTAGCACTCTTTGGTAATAATAAATTATGTATTCATGTTTCAGAGAATGGAGTGACGGAGCCTTGCCATGCTCAGTTAGAATTCTACGTATATTTAGTGTCTGGCGCCACCGGTACTCATACGAGGGAAGCGCGCGCGTTGCGGTTCTGGTTCAAACCCAACATGACCCCCAATGAAAGGCCATATGAAGCACAGGCTTTCTTCCGGGAACTGGTCAGCCCACATGATTTTCCTAAAGGTGAAATATATTGCTGTCTATGAACAGATCTTTTGAGATAATCTACCCAAATCCAGGAGAAAATTGATATTGTTGTCATTGTTTTTATTTCGAATACATCCATAGGATGTTGTTGAAAACTTCATATCAAATATATTTATACAAGTTAGTTCTATAAATCAACACCGCGACGTATCACAAGCTATAACTGACGTAATTAAAATATTTGAAGTGTAGTCCATTCTTTTGACAACCTCTTGCCTGTTATTTACTAAAACAATGTCTGAAAATTTAAACAATGACTATTTGTAACATTTCAGACTATGTGGGCTATATTAAAAAAATAATGAAATTGATGCAGCACAAGTACGATCAACTAAAACTACTAGAAGTAGAATTAAGACAAGAAGCAGCTGGACCCCCATTACCCGGTAAGTACTTTTGGAATATGTTTAGAATAAAATAATAATTGCACAAAATATTGGGATTATTAACAGAAAAAGTACATTATCAGTAAGATGCATATTCTTTAATATGGGGTTGCTTAAGTAACGGGCGCACAAAGTTATGTTGAACTTACGAATTGTTAAGCTGGGTACAGACCAGACTCATGAATACAATGCTAACTTTGCTCACTTTCTTCATGGGACTTCATGGTTCTACCACATCTCTGCCTAAACTTTCTAGCAATTTGAGGATTTATCATGTGTCTGAGGGATCAAGTTTTCTCGAGACGGAAATAACGATCAAAATTAGTTGGCATCGTTAGTTATTGATTCAGTCTGTACCAAGCCCAAAAAAAAATTACAATTTATAATATTCTAAGCTTAATACAAATAATAATAAGTATATCTGTTTTTTTTTTTTAATTTTATGGTACAGAAACGAATGGCGTTATTACGAGTAAGAGCGTTATATACAACTATTCTAATGGCTGTATGTATATTATTTTCATATGTATTACTATTATGCATGTATGTACTGTATTCTACAACTATTTTAATTATATATCTGTTCATTTATAATATCTAGTAGTACAATTGACCAAATCACTAAAACAAATGTATCAGTAGCAACAAAGTTATTAGAAGGGCGATAAATCCATATTTTGGAGTATTCAACTTTTTTAGAAACTATAGTGTAGCTATTATATTGCTAAAGGCTTGTCCACCCTACACATACACACATATTGGTTTGGGCAGCTATGCCAACATATGGGATCCTTCTTTATTGACATAAGTAAAAAAAAAATACAGTTTTTTTTAGATTTATAAAAATAATTCAAAAATTAACTAAATCACTGACAGGCAATGTATATGCTATAAATCCCAATGGGTCTAGAAGCATACAATGTTGCCCAAGAGTGCCTTATATAACTAAGGTAAGCACTAAGGAAGGAAATTTGAACAATAAAACCCAATTATTCAAGTTTGTATGGAATTAGTCATTTTTATAGTGACAAAAACCGATCTCCGGAATTTTGCTATTGAAGCCCTGGTTATAAGAAACACTGAATTAGCATCATCCTTAGCTATCATCGGCTTAGAAATTTGTCAATTTTTTTGACGCCCTATGTGGCGCAGCGGGCGAAGGTCCGCCTGCGACGCAAGAGGTTGCGAGTCCGATTCCCGCCTTGGGACAAATGTTTGTACGATCTACAAAGATTTGTTCCGGGTGTTCTGGGTATTTTCTATGTATAATAAAAAATATCTATCCATGTAATGTATTGTATTAAGTATATCAGTCATCTAGTACCCATAACACAAGCTCTGCTTAGTTTGGGGCTAGATGATGCTGTGTGAATTGTCAGGCATTATTTATTTATTTATTATTTATTAATTGTATGTGACTTACTGAGTGGTCGACATAACCAAAGGTTTGATTGGAATTCCAAAAATTATCCATACTAATATTAAAAATGGGAAAGTGTGTGTGTCTGGTTGTCCGTCTTTCACGGCAAAACGGAGCAACGGTTCGACGTCATTTTTTAAGTGGAGATAGTTGAAGGGGTGGAGAGTGACATAGATTCCTTTTTGTCTCTTTCTAACCCCCCACTCCCTAGCGCGAGCGGAGCTGGCAAAAACTAGAAATAAATAATTCTACTCGCTTGTTTGAAGTATTACAAAATTCATTAAACAAACAGAACTAAGTTCTTACAGTATGTTTTTCTTAATGTTATATTTACTGACATGTATTTACGTATTATTTTAGTCATGAATATTTATTTTTTGCTTTATCATATTTATTATGTGTGAGATAGTTGCATTCATTAGTATCTTTGCGCCATTGACATGAATTTTCTCTTAGTAACCATTAATAGGTCGATTAATTTTAGTAAACACATTTTCTTTTCGATGCAATCCACTAACGTACTGATTGCATGTATGATTTTTGTATTGTTTGAACTGAAATTTAGTTTAGAGTAATTTAAGATGTGTCTTTAAGACGGCGCGGTGGCGCAGTGGCTGAGCGATTGGCTGCTGCGCTGCGTGTCACGGGTTCAATCCCCGCACGGAAGAAATATTTGTGTGGCCTACAGATAGTTGTTCCGGGTCTGGCTGTTTGTGTATGTCAGTTTAAGTGTTTGTAAACACACCCACGATACAGGAAAAGTACCAAGTGTAGGGCAAATTTCTTTTAACACCTTACTATCTGTTGTTGTTGAAATGGCAATGCTAGTACTGGTGTCAAAAGAAAGTCACAAGACAAGACCTATAACAGATTAGATGTTTCGTCTACCACTTTGCAAAAGCGTAGCAGTGTTTTTTGTCTTGCAGTTAGCAGGATTGTGTTTTGTTTTTGATGATAAATAAATTCTCTCAAAGACTTGATGCCCAACCAATAGTAACTTTTCATAGATGCTTTTGGCATATGTAAATTGTTCTTTAAAGGAAGGTTACTAAGGCTCGAAATCCGGTACAACGAAATACGAGTTTCTCCATTCCAATTCCTTGACTGTGTTTAATAGATGATGATTTTATTTTAGCGTATATTGAAGACAGTATACTGAATCAAACTCAAGATAATATAATCTCAGAACATAGAGTGTTGGACATGATAGAGAATGCATATCCTAATCCATTGAGAGTGGACGATTTTGTCACGTAAGTACCTATTACAAGTTTACTTCGTGTTCTTTTGTCTTTATAATCATAACAGCTAGGTTCTCAAGGCTTTTAAACATGTCTGATATAATGGCTATGAAGTATTACTAATAATACGGATGTATCCTAGGTTAAAATATAATAATTCTATTTGATCCGTCAATTAGATTACCAAAACAAATTGGACACGTATCTATATTATTATATTAGGTCTTTACCTATGAAATTGCCGTTCTGCAGTACTGGCCATTTCAAATCAAAATATTTTTTGTTTGGCTAAGAATTCTAATTTCAAATTAATTTTATTTAAAAAACATGGATTTCTTTTTCCAAAAGTAGTCATTTGTTTATTGATTAGTGTTACATTTTCATCGCATTTAAATCTTTTTCGTCATCATGGATACGTTAAAAATTCGAGTAATTATGGAATATGAGTACCGTCGTGGCAGCAACGCGGCACAAGCGGCACGCAACATCAACGACGTTTACGGAGCTAACACTACAAACCAACGCACTACCTGTTATTGGTTTGCTCGCTTCCGTTCTGGAAATTTCGACCTGAAAAATGAACCTCGCGGTCGTCCGAAGACTTTGGTCGACAATGACGAATTAAAGGCGATTGTGGAAGCTGATGATACACAATCTACGGCTGAATTAGCAGCAGCTTTCGACGTTAGCGTCAAAACAATATTGGTCCATTTGCGTCAAATTGGCAAGGTAAAAAAGCTTGACAAATGGGTGCCCCACGAACTCAATGATCGCCAGCGCGAAGTACGCGTCGAGACGTGCCTTGCACTGCTCAACAGACACACAAATGAAGGAATTTTGAACCGCATTGTTACCTGCGATGAAAAATGGATTCTGTTTGATAACCGCAAGCGCTCAGCAAGTTGGTTGGATCCTGGTTCAGCACCTAAACAATGCCCTAAACGAAAACTTACCCCAAGAAAAGTGATGGTCACTGTTTGGTGGTCTAGCGCCGGTGTGATTCAACACAGCTTCTTACCAAACGGGGTGAGCATTACTGCAGATGTGTACTGTGAAGAATTGAACACAATGATGGAGAAGCTGGCACATCTCCAACCAGCATTGGTCAATCGCTCGTCTCCGCTGCTCCTGCACGACAACGCGCGACCTCATACTGCACAGCAGACGGTCTCCAAGTTGCAAGAACTGGGGTTGGAAGCTCTCCGTCATCCGCCCTACTCACCAGACCTTGCGCCTACAGACTACTACTTTTTCCAGAATTTGGATAACTTCTTGGCGGGAAAAAAATTCAATACCCGAGAGGCAGTACAAAATGCCTTTGAAGAATTTGTTGCCTCCCGTCCAGCTGATTTCTTTAAGAAGGGCATCAATAAACTGCCACTGCGTTGGCAAAGATCCATTGATTGCATGGGTGATTAATTCGATTAATACAAATAAAAAATACATGAAAAAAATTCATTTAAATTTTTTCATACAAAACGGCAATTTCATAGGTAAAGACCTATTATATTGCTTACTCAAATCAATGACAATTGACAAAGATATAGCACATCAAAGTTCAGTCGAAGGCGACGCTTGTGACGTCACTTCTATGTAGAAAGTGCAACAAGGCGTGACGGCCACGAAATTTCAACGCACTATGTCGACGTATTTGTTTACGTGACAAAAGACAAAATACGTGTCCAGTATTTTTGAGTAATCCAACTATCGGACCAAACAAAATTTTCAAAGACACTACCCTACTGCATTCATATCAAATAACTAAATGCTTCTACCAGATGGGTTAGCGGTCGTTCATACTGCGCTGTACATATTTTACACTGTACTTACGTTATTTTACAGTAAAACGTTGGGATCGAACAACAAAAGCAGTATGTAACTGCTATGTGATTCCAAAATAGGGCATTTGATTGTATTAAAAGTATGGATTGTGCTATTGTGTGGATAATTCCAGAAAATTAATTTTACTTTCAATGATTTCAAAATTAAAAAGCGCGATATATTTTCTATCAAATTCGAAATAAAAATCATTTATTTCGCCGGCTCACGTGACTGCTAACGCTCTAATATTGGTCGAAAGAATAGACCAAAAATAGTCTTTCTAACCTCAAATGGCGTCACAAGGGAGACAAGCAAAACTTCTACGTGTTTGACAACATTTTTATTACCTTGTGACCCCAAGTGTTCCACAGGGACTGTTTTATTACTTTTGTAATTTGAATTTATTTGATGATTTTCATTAAGAAATAAAATATTTACTTAACGTACCAAACCATCAAATACCCTATTGTACAGTAAAAGATGTGTGTACGCGGCCTTAGTCTTCGTTAGTTGAACTCGTACCTAGTACGTATTAGTAGTAGTAGTATTAGTTAAAAATTGCCAACGTTTGTCATGACTGCTTAGTGTTCTTTATATTACGAATTCGACCTTATTATATTTCTGTCGACCGAATTTTATTTAAATCTATAAGAACATAGTTCACTTATAGTCCCCGGCAAGTAACTTGGCAAGAGTCGTTAGATGGAGAGAGTCTCTTTGGTAGTCAAGCGGGACGCGGGGTATGAGGTAGCGTCCATCCGAGCGCGCGATTGGTGCAACAGTCGACTGTTGCCTCCCGAACTCCCGATTACACTTGCGTGCACGAAAGTTGTACCCTTTGTTTTTGTTGTGTTTATGTTAAAGAGATATTGTATTTTTTTAAATTTAGTTTTTGTTACGAGTTGATATTATTGTTGTTGTTTTAAATTTAAAAATTAAGGCGAAAAAAGGTATGCCTTTTTTCGCATACTTTTTGAGCATACTTTCCTCGTATGCATATTATTTCTAACTCCCAATAAAATTTACAAATTCCACTCCCTTCTTCAACTTTCTTCTAATCAGATATTATTAAATATAAATGATGGCAATAACCATAAAATAATGACAATCAATAAAAGTCACCACTTTTTTGTTCCACTAAGTACACGATGCGCGAACTTACCCCCACTATGCCAAAACCTTGCCAACTTACGTGCCGGAGACTATACAATGAGCTTAAAATACTAATTATAATTAATAGGTAATACAGATAACATTAAGAATGACACAGCAACGAACATCCTGAATGTGATAAGCAATAAGATAGACAGCACTGATGTGGAACCTCAGCCAGACGACTAAATCTATATTAGTTATTAGATACTAACATATTTAAAATGTAAATGTTATGAATCAATATTTGTCTGAACAAAAAATATTATTATTATTATTTAAGCTGTACAGAGATCGAACGGTTTTTTAAAGACTTTACTCACGTATTTTTTCAATCGAGTTCATATAGCATTGATTGACAATCCTTGATGTTATTTGGTAAATCAATCAATCTTGTTTAAAAATATAATTTTCATTTCTATTTGCAGTGCTGGAAAGTGGTCGAAGGCAGATGTAAAAGATGCGTTACAATCACTAGAAGAGAAGGGTCTAACCCGTGCTATGTCAGAGGGACTATACGTCCGACAACATAGTGTAGACACACAGGTAATATTAATAGAAACACATAACACGTTTATACATATAACGTTGAAATAGGAGCTGACCTGGCGAATTTTGTTTTTACTGATTCTTTCTGATATTTTAATAGTAATTCTTCTACTATTTGGGGAGGAGATAAATACAATACAACAAATCAAAGATTATGAAAGTTGGTGTGGCCGCGCCTGAGTTATAAAAAGTGCAACTATCTCAACTTTGCTTTATACACATAGATATATAAAAGGCTTTATGTACTGTAGTATGTAAAGAGTGAAAGAAAAAACATGATTGGCAACAAGGCGTATCAGCTGGTCTGCCAATAAAGTATTGGCAGACAAGTAATCCAATAACATAAAATGAACGGTATGTTGTAACTTACTGCCTCGCTCTTTTAGTGTTTACAAGCGCTAATACTGTCCATGAGGTCCCCATGAGGTTGGAAGTGTTATTGGGGTTTTTCTTCTAGAATATCTCAATAGTAGCCTGTAGTCTGGAAATGTGGCCCCCGCTATATGGGACTTAAAAACAAAAGTTAAAGTTATTTATAACAGTGTTATAAATTTAATGTACGAGTACATACTTAAAATAGCGCTGCAATTTCCTAAAACCGCAATGAATTTAGAATTTCACCTAACTTGTGTTAAGATTCACAATTGCTTGTGATATTGCTCGACCCGGTATATAGGGAGTAATTCTATTATCTGGTATACAGGTAAATATTTACTTTAGGCCTCTTACCAGTCATGAAATCGCGATACCATTATTGCAGACTATATCCGAAACTCCATTTTCCTCCTTACTTCACTGTGAACAGTACAGATGGCGCTAGTAGTACTGTACTGAAAGGAATAATTTTATTCTCCTTAAATGTTAGTTATTTATAGTAGAGATTAGGTATAGGGGCAAAGCTACCAAAACACTTGATTTCTACTGGGCTAAAATTTAAAAGGAAAAAAAAAGTATTTTAAAATTAAAAAAGGCGTTTAAAAAAAGTTAAAATTAAACCTAGAAAATGGCTTGAAAAAAAAATCGGCTTCTAAAAGTATTTTTAAAAATTAGGGCTCAAATGTATTTTGGAAACCAGTCTTTGTAAAATAACGTTAAAATTATGTGTAAAAAAGACAAGTACGTCACAACCATTTACCGAATATTAACTCAAATTAATGTGCCCCCAGGTTGTGAAACAAATGCCACAGTTGTGTTCATCACGCCAGCCGAGCATAGCCGTGATAACGGCTCTGTACTGCGAGAAACAAGCCGTCGACGCCATGATGGACAACCAGGAGACCTACGTACGATACACTACTGTCGGTGAGTCAACCAATAACCCCCGTATTAATTAATTTATATAATTTACTTTATTTATTACGGTTGTAAACAAGTTACAGTAATCAAAGACGCAGTTTATACGTACGGTTTAGAAGGGACATAGATGCACTACCTGATAGCTTGAATTCAGTACATGATTTTGGACCCCCAATGTTGAAAATTTTCGTTGGTTTTTCCTCAATTTCACATTTTTCTTGTGTCTTTCCAAGTTATACTGTAAAAAAAATCATGTCATGTCATGGTTTCTATCTAATATTCTAACCCAATGAGTTAATTAATTAAAAAGTAATTCATTTGTTTAATTAAAAATCACATTGGGTTACATAGACAGCACGATTTTTCACAATTTTAAATGAAAAAATACATCAGAATAAAAGGCCGACGAAACACGTCAACTCTGGGCGGTCCAGAATCATGTATGGAACCCATGGTATCAAGTTGTGTGTCGATCTCCCTTCCACCCTATCTTATGTAGAATAACATAAAGATTTGAGTTTAAAAAACATCAAAAAGAGTAAAAACGTTAATGAATCCCTCTCGTAGTACTTCTGACTTCTGCCAATAGAATCTTCCTCCATTCAGAAATGCATCGCTCGTTGGAGAAGAATCCAAGAAATCAGTATATTATATAAAAGCATGCCTTTATTCCCCGTGTAAGCCACTGACCGGGAACAAATCCAGAATCCGGGCTGCTACTGTAAAATTCCAGATGGGAAGAACCCAATATTGAAATTTGACGGCACGGTTGGCGTAGTGGCTGAGCGATCGGCTGCTACGACACGTGTCGAGGGTTCGATTCCCGCTCGGAACAAATATTTGTATGGCCTACAGGTAGTTGTTCCGGGTCTGGCTGTTCGTGTATGTGACTTTAAATGTTTGTAAACGCACCCACGACACAGGAGAAATTCCTAGTGTGGGGCCACGTTTTTTTAAAAGAAAGAAAGAATAACAATTTGACCGACCCGAGGATCAAACGCACGGACTTCATGCTCAGCAAAAGCGCTTGCCGCCACTAGACCAATGAGGCAGTACTACAGTACCTACTACACATTTAAGGGTGATAAACATCGAAAACAGTTCTCTAATAGTTAACTGTGAATGTTTAAGATGTGTTTAAAATATGGTGGAATATAATAAATTCGGAAACGATTTGTGTATAAATTAGAATCTTTGAAAACATTAGCATTAGTTTTATCTGCGTACATTCATTCGAAAACATCCAGAGCAAACTAATGCTAATGTTAAAGCGGGGTATAATTCTCAATTTGAAAAACTGTGTCCATCTAAACATCAACATCTACGCTATGAACATATAGATGCACGGATGGGAATGACTAGCGGCCTTACCTCCTATTTTAAGTCAGAAACTACAACCAATTTATGAAAAAACCTTCGTTCTCACTTGGAGCTTCGCACCACGTATCCCTAGCGAAATTGGTCGAAGTTGCGGTACATGAGGCGACTTCACACGACATGTCTGACAACAATGAAGACGATGAAGGAGGTCGTCGTACAAGATGGCTGTACACTTTGGTCGACATCGCTTGACGTTGAGCGCACGCGTCGCGGGGCATTTGTCCCATAGTGAATGAGGCTTTGCAGAGCGCACTAAAGTGCTAAAAATAGAAAGTAGTAATTACACTCCATAAAAGGCCATACCAGGCCATACCAGGTGTCACAATAAAATCATAAAATAACACCCTTTACCCAACTCACGTTCATACGTCATGCGGTTTTTTGCGACGAGTGCATAAAGGTAATACCTATCGAAAACCGCTCATGTTGTCTTTGCGTAAGCGAAAAACGTGAGTAATGAAAATTGTCATAGTGATGTCATGGACTAGCCTTTTTTTAAATTTCCTATATAATCTTCTCTCTAGACCCTGTCGTTTCGTTTAAATAACTTATGGAAGAACTCCTCACGAAGAGCGCCAAATGCGATAGTTTTTTAAGCGACCAATTATGGGACCAGGTACATAAAAAATCAGTAGATTATTGTAACCGACTCTAATTTAACGGTTACACAAAACCACAATTTAACTTAAAAATAACCTCATAGTTAAAGTATATGAAAGATTTTGCAGTTCAGGTTTCCTTTTGATAAACATATAATTCTATACCATTATAGGTAGACCAGTGGAACGCGGGCCGCGACTTACGAGTTTACGGGCTAAGGTTCGAAACCACAATATTTTGTGTAAATAATATAATGTTTTTAACACTGTTCTTAAAACGGTGAAAGCAACGTACGGAACCAATAATATCGAAGACACGTCGTGACGTCAACCAACCCGCACTGGGCCGGCGTAGTAGATTATGGCCCACTGACTAAGGAGGCTCTTGTCTCAGCAGAGGGCACATTATAGCCTTATTATGTTTACTAGTGGTCGAAATTCGACTGTCACTAAAGTATAGCTTTCTACACTTCTAGTCATATAAACTTTAAGTGCAGTAAAACGGGGTGAATCAAAAAGTCGGGGTGAATCGAAACAAAACTATAAATGAGATTTAATCGTTGATTCAACATTATTAAATACTGACAAGGTTTTGAAATTAATCATTTCAATTCTTTGAAAAAAAATAAGAGTCCTTGTAGTAACAAACAATGTTAAACTAACGCAAAAATGCCCTTCAAAGTTTTGTTTCTACTTATCCGTGCGTTTCTATTATTTCCGTACGCGCAGTATTTTTTTAAAGGGATCCGAAGTTTTTCCTTCAAGTATTAATATACTCAGGCTGACACATCGACGCACAAACTGATACTGTAAGATCAGTAAGTACATGATTGTGGAGAACCCAGCGTTCAAATTTTTCGTCGGGTTTTCCTTATTTTTACGTTGTTTTGGCTGTGTTTTGTACTTAAAATAGTAAATATTCCTAATACAATCATCATGTTAACCTAATGACATTTTAATTGTAAAAAATCATGATTTCTACCTAACCCATTGGGCTAGGTAGAAATCATGATTTTTTACAGATTCAATTTATTTAAAAAGAAACGTATAATTAAATTAATTTGCCTACGTATAGTGTATAATATTGTAATGTGTGTTTTTCTATGGACTTATGGTCTGAAATAAATGTTATTATTATTATTATCCCCTTTATTTAAAATCTTTCTTATAAATTATATTTTTAAATATTTCAATATTAATACAAAAAAAAAAAAACATTTAAAAATATAAAAAATAGTGGCCCACCGGTATCGGGAACAGGGTCCAAGCTACCGGCGGTCAGGGCTCCAGAGAGAGGAATCGCCTAACTATACGCGCCGTGTCCAGAAGAACTGCTTTCTGAATCAAGCCCTTGATCCAGCTGCCTAACGCGAGCCTCCTTAGATGTTGGTCAAGGCTCTTAGCTATTAAGCCATTGGCTGACACGACTATCGGTACAACGATTGCTGAGTCCACATCCCACATGTCGACAACCTCGCGAGCCAAGTCAAGATACTTGATTTGTTTATCTTTCTCGGCTTTCACGAGGTTCCCGTCATGCGGGACCGTTACATCAATAATCGTTGCGCGCCTCTCGATTCGATCCATCACCACTATATCAGGCTTATTGGCTACAATAGTCCTGTCAGTGATGATGGATCGGTCCCAATACAAAGTGACACTGCCATACTTGTAGTATGGCACTTCCGATTCTACAAGACTGTATTTTAGAGCAAGTTGCTGATGGATAATCCTGGCTACTAGGTTGTGCCTATGCAAATACTCTTCGTTAGCAAGACGAGAACAACCAGAGATAATGTGGCGGATTGATTCGCCTGGACGGTGGCATGCCCGACAGATGTCAACCGTACCATCCTTCACAATAAATCTCCGATAGTTATTCGTCATGATAACTTCGTCCATAATTGCACAGACAAAACCTTCGGTTTCCCCAAAGAGGTCACCGAAATGCAGCCAAGATACGGACGCTAACTGATCTACATCAGGCCCATGTAGGGCCTGGAAAAAGCGTCCGTGAAGCTCCTTACTCTGCCATACTTCCTTGCGATCGTTAGTGTCAAGTACTACAGGTTTGCGCCAGTTCTCTTTAGCCAACGAGAGCGGGGTGAGGCCCTGGTCCACCGCGACTACATCTCGATGCATCCCCACGTCGGTTTCTAGGAAATAATCCCTGAGACTACATTTTTATTATTATTATTATAGTGTGTTTGGTCGTCGCTTTGATATTTTGTTTTGTCAATTTACGTACGCTATTTCGGTTTTTGAGTAAACGTTGATATAAGTATATATGTATATTATAATGTAAGATATTTTTTGTGAATAATCGCGTTTTTATTTCGTTTTGTTAAATAGAAATCGCTAAATATTGAAATATTCATATACTGTCACCGGCCATATCTCTAAAAGTTACGTAGATATCGAGTTGTGATTTTTTCCTACAAAACTTAGAAAGCCATTGCGACGGTAAAAAAAATCGTGCAAGTCGAGTTATCAAATTCTTCACGCCACGCACGGTAATGAACATAAAAAACCACAAAAACAACTCTAGGGGGTCCCGTTTAGGAGTTAAGTTGAAAATCAGCATATTTAAATGAGACAATCCCTCGAAACGCCCGCCCTTCACCACTTCCTAAATATTTTTTATGGGAATAACAACAAACAACCCATCAACTATAAAGAATACACTACAGGATATAGTTTCCACCATAAACTCCTTACAATTTACAAGACGATTAGATTATACCTATTCTAGAGAGATGAGCACATACTATGCCAAATGTTTATTTATAATGCGTTACTTCACCGCCTTGCTGTCTAGTGTCTGACCATGTGCTATAATAGATAATAGTTATCGTATGCATTGCAGACAGCGTAAAGTGCATTAATCATCCATGATTTATTCGACTTAAATATTGTAGGTATATAAATGTGTCAACCTTGAGATGTAAGTATATTACGTGTAAAATATCCTCGCGTTGTCCTGATCATGAATCATCAAATAAAAATCTGGCCTTATCATATTTACAACCACTAACAGGTATTGTCTACGTTTCTTTCGAAGTGGAACTTTAACTGTATCGGGTTTAGACACAGAATAGCTTGACTTAGGTTTACTGGGCTGTATTCGCACTTAGCCTCTTGATTGGGTCATTATTGTATAGCTTGGTTAATCACACCTATCCGATATGCTATCGGTTCTGCAAGGTTCATTTAGAGGGAACGCTAGTAAATGGTAACTTTTATGGTAGAAATGAATAGACGATGGATTCCTTTATACCCGACTGCCAGAGGGTGTTAATCAGCATAATGTATGTTTGTTCCTTTAGTTCTCTAAAGTGTTTTTACACGTGGGCTAAATTTGATGATATACATGAACTCACACTCCTTTTTCCCATGGGGTTAGGTTAGAAACTACATAATGCCACCTGCCAAGATCCTTACATACTCCTTTTGCTTTGTTTACGTTTATAAATCTGGTCACACTGATTCTGACGTCAATCGATTTGTCTTAATCTTGCTAGTGACTAAGGAGATGACAGAAAACAAAATTCAAAATGGCGACAATCATTGCCGTATTGCGAAAAAGAAAAAAAATAAAGTCGACGGACTTTGGGGAATTATTGAATAGGTATTAGATTACGTCAATCGATTTGTCTTAATCTTGCGAGAGTCACCAAAGACATGACAGTAATCAAAATTCAATATGGCGACAACTAGACGCCAAATTGTGAAAAGGAAAAAAAATGGTCGACGGACTATATTAAGTGCGGTATCATTGAATAGGTATTTGAATAACATTCGTTTCTCTTATCATTTTTCATTTCGAATGACCATTTAGGATCTTTATCGATTCAAAGTCGGTTAGCAACCATTCTCAGTTCTCATATAATCGCATAGTAGGTCTTATTAACGTGAAAAATAATTAAAATAATGTAATTCTTAAAATCGAATGACAAACCCAGAATTTGACTGCTTCGAAAGATAATTTTAACGACCGCTACTTGATACAGCGCAAATTAACCTAATCAGGAATAAATAGGCACAGTATATTATACTGGTCGGAGGTCGCAAGTAAAATAAATAAAATCATGCAATTGGGGCCGAGCGCCCGTGTTGAAAGAAACGATCTTCCTAACAGAGTTATCTTATAAGGACAATTAAGTGATCATCTCTTTGGAGGTACTAGTTAAAACTTGGATTGCCACAGGCTGTTAATTTAGAATATGAAAAGAAAACTATGCATTTTATTTCTCCCTTAAAAAAAACGTTGTGGGAATACTGTACCTAGCGGGCTTGTCCCAAAATAATACAGACAGAAGTTAACACCCCATTTTTACTGACTGAAGATTAACATAACACACCTTCACGCTTGTATTCCCCGTAGGGTCAGGCGGAAATGTATCTATAGGTAGTAAATAATCCCACATTTCGTCAGTTATATTTTAAGTGCCATATAACAGGGGTTGAACCCTTTGCCATTCCTGTATCGTAGGTGCGTTTACAAACATATACTCACTTACACAAACAGCCAGACTAGGACCAAGTACCTGTAGGCCATACAAATATTTGTTCCGTGCAGAAATCGAAACAGCGACACGTAGCGAAGCAACCGATCTCTCAGACACTACGCCAACTGTGCCATCAGAAAACGAATGTCCGTGGAGTAGGCGACAGAATCGAACCATCGACGACAAAATCGATCCATCGACGAAAGAATTCGAAGCATTTCGTGAACAGGGCTAAAAGGAGCAAAAACATTTGCCATTGATACTGAGCTGGGCTTTTACTGTATATAAATTACAGGGAACTCTGGACCGAGCTGTGGTTTGATTTAAGTTCACGCAGTTTTGCGACAAGACGGGCCTGTAGCCTTGAGCCGGGTTAGTTCCTTAGATGGATTAATAATATCAGTTGTTTAGATCACCACAGGCTGCTTAATATTCCCCGCGATATTAACTACCTGAATGAAAATAGAAGCTTGCGAAATTTGCCCTCTTATAATCGTAAGCAGAAAGAGTAATATTTAACAAATCCAAAAAGCCGACTGCGTATAAAATGAACTTAACTAAAAAGAAAAAAACAATTCCAGTAGTCTAGAATTCTGTTATTAATAATGAAAAACTACCACAATTGAACAAGTTTAACGATTGATACACAAAAAAAAATCGAATTCTATTTACTTATAAAAATATATAATGGGTCCCGACTCTTAAAGTCTTTGCTTAACTGAAATTGCTTACCCTTGTTAATTAAATAAGTATTCAACCTCGAAATGCGAGAGTTAGAAAGGTGTATGTTTGCAGAAAATTAAAATGTTTGTCTTGAAACTTTAAACCCACGAGTTGAAACAGGTTGAGGTAGAAAACTGTACAATTGAAACAAGGTTTTTGAACCTCTCTTGGTCCTCAGAGGTCTGTTGCCAGATGCAATGTTAATATTCTGATTTCTTAACCAAATAATAATTATTTTAAGTCGACAAATTAATATTGAAATAATTTTAACCTACTTATTTGGATAGAAAACGTACTTCAAAAAATATCCTGCTATTAACTCTTGAATTTTCACAAACATCCTCCTTACACTAACGTCATAACGATTACTAGTGAAATAAAACAGGTACCTACCTGTTATATTTTACTTATATGTATATTATGTGGGTGCGCCTGCGTTAAGTAAAAAGTCCGTGTCCAGTTCGACCGCGCGGCCACAGCGTTATTTTTTTTAAAAAAACCATGTCAATTTTTTGTAAAAATTTGTCAAAGTTGATTCCCAAAACCATAAATTTGTCAAAGATACGGTTAAAAAGTTATAAGGGTTTGAACATGGCTGCGCCATTGAAACGCGGCGAACCGCGCGGCCACTGAGATCTTTAAAACTAAGCCTTGTAGAGACCTGAAATTTACGCAAATGCAAGATTTAATTTGTAAAAATATAAAAAAAATACTCAGGTTTATAGTTTAAGAGCTATAACACTAAAACCGAATGGCCGCGCCATTGAAACGGTGGAGAAAACGCTATCGCCTGTATCTCGCTGAAAAAAAATCGCAGAGGTGTGTAGTTTATTGTAATTACCCAGATTTGAATTTGTCGAAACTAGGAAAAATACAACAAAAATTCCTAGGTTTATATTTCAGGAGCTATAAGACTAAAACGATATGGCCACGCCATCGAAACGGTGAATAAAACGTTATTTCGCCTGTATCTCGCTGAAAAAGCATCACAGAGGTCTGGAGTTTTTTGTAATACCTAGATTTTAATTTGTCAAAACTAGTAAAAATACAATAAAAATTCTTAAGGTTATATTTCAGAAGCTGTAGAACATTATCAGTATGTGGTGCGATAGGGTGACCATGTCTTATTGTTTACAGAATACTTTCTACTTATTGTTACAGAAATTATAATTCAAGGATTCTAAATAAAATTAAAATGAAACCATAAATATAAAAACAATTATGTTTATTGGTTTAAAAGTCACATAAATCACAGAATGTTACAAATTAAAAAAAAAAACTCAAAAATCACAAATTGTTTACTTACACTAAGATATAATCAAAAATCACAAATAATTTACTTACACTAAAATATAATAAAAAATCACAGATATTTTACTTACACTAAGATATAATCAAAAATCACAGATTATATATTTACTTACACTAAAATATAATCAAAAATCACAGATTGTTTACTTACACCAAGATATAATCAGAAATCACAGATTGTTTACTTACACTAAGATATAATCAAAAATCACAGATTTACTTACACTAAGATATAATCAAAAATCACAGATTGTTTACTTACACTAAGTCAGATATAAAATGAAAAATAGAAAAAATATAAACATAATTTACTTATAATTTAGTTGCGCTATCATTAAATATAAAGTGTTTTAGTCATCATCTATTAAACCATACATTAAATTATGAATTGTAAGAGGTTGTGCAGAACTTTCATGATGACTAAAACACTTTATATTTAATGATAGCGCAACTAAATTATAAGTAAATTATGTTTATATTTTTTCTATTTTTCATTTTATATCTGACTTAGTGTAAGTAAACAATCTGTGATTTTTGATTATATCTTGGTGTAAGTAAACAATCTGTGATTTTTGATTATATTTTAGTGTAAGTAAATATATAATCTGTGATTTTTGATTATATCTTAGTGTAAGTAAAATATCTGTGATTTTTTATTATATTTTAGTGTAAGTAAATTATTTGTGATTTTTGATTATATCTTAGTGTAAGTAAACAATTTGTGATTTTTGAGTTTTTTTTTTTAATTTGTAACATTCTGTGATTTATGTGACTTTTAAACCAATAAACATAATTGTTTTTATATTTATGGTTTCATTTTAATTTTATTTAGAATCCTTGAATTATAATTTCTGTAACAATAAGTAGAAAGTATTCTGTAAACAATAAGACATGGTCACCCTATCGCACCACATACTGATAATGTTCTACAGCTTCTGAAATATAACCTTAAGAATTTTTATTGTATTTTTACTAGTTTTGACAAATTAAAATCTAGGTATTACAAAAAACTCCAGACCTCTGCGATGCTTTTTCAGCGAGATACAGGCGAAATAACGTTTTATTCACCGTTTCGATGGCGTGGCCATATCGTTTTAGTCTTATAGCTCCTGAAATATAAACCTAGGAATTTTTGTTGTATTTTTCCTAGTTTCGACAAATTCAAATCTGGGTAATTACAATAAACTACACACCTCTGCGATTTTTTTTCAGCGAGATACAGGCGATAGCGTTTTCTCCACCGTTTCAATGGCGCGGCCATTCGGTTTTAGTGTTATAGCTCTTAAACTATAAACCTGAGTATTTTTTTTATATTTTTACAAATTAAATCTTGCATTTGCGTAAATTTCAGGTCTCTACAAGGCTTAGTTTTAAAGATCTCAGTGGCCGCGCGGTTCGCCGCGTTTCAATGGCGCAGCCATGTTCAAACCCTTATAACTTTTTAACCGTATCTTTGACAAATTTATGGTTTTGGGAATCAACTTTGACAAATTTTTACAAAAAATTGACATGGTTTTTTTAAAAAAAAAACGCTATGGCCGCGCGGTCGAACTGGACACAAAAGTCCAACACCACATGAATAACAGGATATCTATTTACGTTACTCATAATCGCCTCTATAATAGTTTTATAAATACTTGACGTCAATTTACTGTGTAGGTACTAGTAATATTTACTTATCACTCAAGAAATCATAAACTGATTATATACAGGTATTAAATATGTATTGACTTGAATACAATCATAGTAAGATCAAAATGTATGTAACTGTAAATTACGCAGTCTTGTATGGCTGTGTTTAACACTTCCATAAACGTAACAATCATCTGCCTAGCCTTTTCCCAACTATGTTTGGGGTCGGTTTCCAGTCTAACTGGATGCAGCTATATACCAGTATTTTACATGGAGCGACTGCCTATCTGACCTCCACAACCTAGTTACTGGGCAACACGATACCCCTTGGCTTACCAAGGGGTATCGTGTACCCCTTGGTAAGCCAAGGGGTATCGTGTTGCCCAGTAACTAGAAATGTTAAACAGACGCCCGAATGTGTAACAAAAAATCTTCTCCTCTCGATTGTCGCCTCGCTCACCGTTCCCACTTTGTAGATTCTAAACATAGGGGTAGGTAGGGCTTTCGGTAGTGCTTTTGTTTTTTCGGGACAGACTGTAGACTGTTATGTTATCTATTGAGCTTCCAAACATATAATACAATATGTATGTGTTTTAGGAAAAATAACTGCAAAACCCACTCATAAAGTTCATTTTGAGCAAGAACATTTTTTTATGACTTTTCTCAAGTACTAGGCATTCTGAAATCAATACTGCGTGTTTGGCTTTTAATCCTACGCATTTGTTTAATGCTTGTAGCCCAAGTTCGTTCCATTTAGAATAAATTACTACAAGGCTCTTAAAGGAAGTTCTCTAAGTGATGATGTGATTATTCTTGTAATTGTTCCCCATTAGTAAAGTCCCGCAAGGGAAACTAGTACGTTAGAAATAGATATATGAGTCTATTTGCCTATTAATGTTATAATTCCAATTAATTTCTGTTATTAATATCCCGAGTGCAGTTTATTTTATGAATTAAATATTATAGGAAAACAAAACAAAAATATAGTAATCATACACCATGTTCTCATTCATGTAATTACATTTACGTCAATTACAAAACGATATTAGATTATGATAGTAGTGGGCAAAATCCCACGTTGATACATAACGCTCAATGTTTACCTACAAGTTATAACACAGACTAGAAACAATTATGTTTACAACATTGTAGGTACTGTTATTAAGTAAGTAATCATTCAGCCTGCTCTTCTAGTCTTTGAAATGGAATACCGTCACTTGGGGCTAGTTGCTAAATTTTATAGGAACACTAGCGGACCGAACAGACGTTGTCCTGCCCGTACAGCGCCACCTACTGGGTCCAATTGTAAATCTAAACCATTCTCGAATCTCCACGAACACACACAAAAAATTTCATCAAAATTGGTCCAGTCGTTTAGGAGGAGTTCAGTCACATACACACGCACACAAGAAATATATATATTAAGATAAGGGTGTCTCAAATATAACAACACATTTAGCAAGAATTATTAACTGGGGTCGCACACACACACACACACACACACAAAATAACAGATTTAAGAGATAGTGAAAAATTTAATTTTCATTCTGAATATAATGTTACAAAATGTAGCTACCTATAATAATAATGTGCGTAAGCAAATATGTCCTCAAGCCAAGTACACAAACAACAACATAGGATCATAAACATATAATATGGAACATTTAAACACACAACAGTGACTATTACATAATGAAATTTCTAAAAGTTAAATGGTGGGATCTTGACTAAAGATTGAAGACACGTAATTTTCATAGATTTATGAAAATGTTGAATCATCAACATGACAAACAGCGATTCTCATTTTTTTGTGTTTCATTTGTTTTATTTACGACGAAGTCACGTCTCATGAAGACGAAAGACTCAAATAAAAACAAACCATACTGCAACAGTTATAAGGTCGAGTGTGAAGTAACATAATTTAATTAACTTTGACCCTCATAGCTGATACTATGTAGACAAGGTCAAACCATCAAGGTGAGATTAACATTTTTTTGACGACTACTTACTGTAGTATCACTATTTCGTAGCTATAAATAAATTATTGAAATATAATTATTTTATTAATAGATGTTACTAAAACTGCCATAACAACAAAGTTTTAATTAAAAAACAAAAATTACGTGTCTGCTACTAAACAAATGATTCATTCTCACAAATTAGAAAAAAAACATTTTTATTGTTACACAATTGAGTAAATGCTATTTGCTAATCATTTCAATCCATTTGCATTTAATGCATTATAGGTAAAATGAAAGAATGATTTATAATTAGAACATGTGCTTGTACTCATTACTAACACAGGAAGGTCATTAAAACACAATAACTATATTATAATAGAATGCACATGCAAACCTAAATACTAATTGTAAAGAAAGATATCTAAATGCTTAAGTAGGATATAATTGTTCTTAGACAATTATTGGCTTTTATAATATATCATATCTTAATACCATGTTCATAAATACTTCAACAGTAAGTGTACACAACTATGGTTGCGGCATAGTTGCCATAGTAATTAACATAATAAAAGGTAAGTATATTATGTTAATATAACAGGTGCAATAAAATTAACAAAAAAATATAAAAATATGGACAGATTCATAATACATTTTCGTGATGTCAGACAACCTTAAGCGTTTACACAAATACAATAGCTTTTACAACACTTATAAATAATATAATAATAATGATAAAACTGAAGTTCGCATTCTGGCAAAATTAACTCAATGTTCAAATATTGGATCTCTATTGGTCTCTGTCAGATTTTAGTAGACATTAATGGAATACAAAAGTCTAAGAATCAGTAAGTATTGTTCTAGAAATCTAGAATAAGGACTTTAGACATTATTTTACCCAAATTGGAAATAAAGTCCTGATACTGTACTAACATCACCATTGACAGTTAAAAATCTTATATTTTGTATATCATGCTTTAGCTGCATTGTGTGTAAGTGGGATTCCCCTATACGTACGTCCATCCATCCGCTGTCCCTCATTCTAAATGTCATACTGAAATTGGTATCTGAAAACAAAAAAAAAAGTAGAGACTACTGGAATGTTGATATTAAATTAGTATGATCCAATATGATGTGTTTGCATAAGATTAGGCAGAGAAAACCGCACAGAGAAAGGACTGGAAGGCTGGGGAGGCCTTTGCCCAGCAGTGGGACAATATGGGATAAGAAAAAAGAAGATCCAATATGAAGTCTTTCAGACATGTCAGTATGTGAATAACGAAAATTTAGTTTCAGAGCAAGTCAAGAAAATATGAATGCTATTAAATGAAAATGTTTATTAGTAAATATTAGAACGTAAAAGTCGTAATTCACAATATAATACCATTAGTATGTGACCGTTGATATGGCTTGTTTAAGAAACAAAACAAACAAATTATTTTCAAGTTTCCCTATGCCATATGAACAGCTGGGTAACTATTCTCTAATGTTTAAATAATAATAGATCTAGTGGAAAATAGAAAACCCCTTTATCAAACAACATAATATACAATATTCATTTCATATGTTAATCATCATCTGCCTAGCTTTTTCCCAACTATGTTGGGGTCGGCTACCAGTCTAACTGGATACAGCTGAATACCAGTATTTTACATGGAGCGACTGCCTATCTGACCTCCACAACCCAGTTACTGGGCAACACGATACCCCTTGGTAAGACTGGTTGTCAGACTTTCGGGTTTCTGACTACCCGTAACGACTGTCAAAGATCTACAAATGACAGCCGGGACCAACGGCTTAACGTGCTTTCCGAGGCACGGAGGAGTCTCGATATGTTATGACGGTCACCCATCCACAGACTGACCTCGGCAAGCGTAGCTTAACCTTCGATCAACCCGTGCGGCTGTTTTTATTTAGCCACGAGTCATTTCATATGTTAATAGTGCACTTAAATAAAAAGCTTCCATTTTTTTTTATCAAAGATTGGGTTAGTCTTAGGAATTTTCTTAAAAAAAAGTGTTCACAAACCTGTTAAAATGCCTATGAAGTTAGCCAAAAAGTCCAGTCTCAGAAATCAGCATGCATTTAAAAAAATAATATATTACATACTTTTACCTTCATAGTAATTTACAGCAGAATCTTCATAAACAAGTGTAGATTCTCCATTCTGTACTGAGGTTATTGCCAACTTATCAGAATACTGAGGTGGGAAGTACATCTCTAATTGACAGGCAATGTTGCTATAGTCAGGTGTATTTAATCCTGTTACTAATCCAAATCTCAATCTGCAATTAACATAAATGAATGAGTCATCGCATTATATGTGATTATAGCCGTTTTATTAGCAAATACTAGCTAATTATTCTTGAATAGTTTGTTTTGATGTACAGGTAACTTGTCTATTATACTCAAGATGAAAGGGAAATTTATATAACAAGTGAAATATGTAGTTAATGTTACATACATGCCTGGTTGATTCATTGTCTCGCAGTTGACAGTGATTCTGTCTTGTGATTCCAATTGTTTGGGTATTAGAAACATCTTTTCGTTCTTTAGCTGTGGCGTTGGCCACGGCGGGGCTTTACTAGCGTTCGCGACGCTCCTTCCGTTTAGTTGAACACTATATGACTCTTCAGTGCGCGCCGCGTCTCTAATATAATAAACAAATATTTTAGTACAAGCAGCACACATCTTATCTGTCTTAACTACAGGTATAACATAACAGTACGATATAATGATGGATGATTGGATGGGATCTGGCATTGTTTACATCGTACCTATGTTGCAATTAGACCGATCATAAGTTTATAACCTATATAAAACTCGAAACATCGCAGCGTAAGTACATGACGCGATGTTGACTCAGGTGGCATTTCACTCCAAGCATTATCAACGGTGGTTGAAATTAAATTTTAGTCTAATTTTATTCACTTTTGCACTATTATTTCGCTTAACATTCGGGATTATTATATTCCTGTTATTTTTTGTTTGACGTTTTATCGTAAACTGACATTTAGATATAGACAAACAAACTATGACATTGACAAATAAAATGCTGCGTCCGGGAATGTTCTTGATACTATTTCAACACGTTCATTATTCAATTTATTCATGACACTTTTCTAATTTCCAAAAGTATCATGTAATTCACAGGTCAACTTATAAAACGATTTAATACTAAAATTCCTAATTAAGTCATACCCGGCTAGGCAATCCCAACACGATTTCAACATCCTCGATTATTTTGGTACACAAGATTTTTCTTACACGTCAGACGTTTACTAGCATCAGTGTTTCATCGTGACTACTGACTGCTAAGATAAATCTGAGATCCAAGTTGTTTTACGGTGACGTAATGATGAAAACAAACACACAGGCACTGATTCCACCGACCTCGAAATCGTCTCGTAGATCGTACTACGCCATTTCACGACACGTAGGTTCGCTTCGACATTTCACTTGATACTGCCACTCATTTTCTGTTAAAATACATTCACTCGCTATGTTTAAGAACGTGTAACACACACACGGAACAGAGGCTGCGAGAAAACTGGTTAGAGAATTCCCCGCTGAGATTTTATAATAGCATGTATACAATTATTTACATAGGTATTGTATTGAAAATAAGCTTGAGAGTTGATAAAGTTGATAAATGGTAACCGCGGCTATTGTAGATTTACTTAACTGTAGAGTTTGTACGGAATTGTTCGATATTGTTACTGATTAGGTTAAGTAGGTTTTATAGGAACTTATTGGAATTTTATTGGATTGGAAAATGAGTTAAAGTAGGTATATAGCATCACGCCCGTAGGTAGGTACTTGCTGAAAAGTTAGGCAGAGGTGCAGGTATAGCAAAGTACCTACACCCTCATTTGGCTAGTTATGCTGCGAGTCTATTACCATAATACTTATCTGCCGAGAAATTCTAGTTGGAAAATCATTGCAAAAAGGTTGACTCATTGAATTAAAAAGTACTTATTTAAACGGGTTATATCCGTTTTATAATACAAAGTTACACTGTTTAAATAACGATTAAATAAATTGTTGGTTAAAGTTTGTAGTCTTTCTCCAAGATTGAAATATCCAAAATCTAACTACTAAAATCTGACTATAAAGTGCAATGTTGGAGGAGGCCCTTGGTCATCAGTTTAAGCACAGCAATGTCTAGCATATAAAAACTTTAATGCGTACACGCCATTCAGAAACAAAGCCAGTTCGGTTTTTGCATTCATTTATTAACAATGGATCCAACAAACCAACAACTCTCATTAATTTCATTTATTTCCTATCGTGGCGGTTGCAAATTATTCTTCACGATCACAAGAGAATTTATATAAACATTTATAAAAAATAAACTTACTGCACTTTATTTTGCTGTTTCTTTACAACTGCATTCCCTGCGTTAGTTGTTCCTGCTGTTCGTTTCATTGTGTCTATCTACTCCAAACACGAACTAGACATTGAATTAAGTATCGACCACCAAATACATATTGGCAAAGATTTCCTTATTCTGAATGAATGTGTCATAACTTTATCAGTAAGATAAGATCTTTTTTTATGGTTTGTGAAGTTCGTCATGTTTGTAAATAGTAAAATACAACAACGCATTGTGTAATATAGTACGGTTACTAATGTCTGAAGGTTAAGACTGGTCATTTTAGTTAGAGCCTATAAGTCGTTTCGATTTAATGTCTCCAATAGCCGAATCGGTGCCAAAGACTAGTTCATGTGTAGGTGGACGTACCTGTCTTATATAATATGCATGAAGAAATAACAAGGCATGAAAGATGACGAAAGGCGGCTTCCTGTTGGTTGTTAAGTGCCAAAGCATCAACTCAGCATTTTTTTTTATAAAAAGTTTCTAAGTTTAATTTACAATCTATATCAGATGCAAGGCTGGAAAGTTGGATCATCAATCTCTTTGGTCACAGTTTAAGCGCGTACTTACTTTTCAGTCATGTTAAGACCTATTTAACATGACTGAAGAGTAAGTCTATCGGCATCTACTCCTATAGTAATCTTCTCCTCTTTGTAAAGAACTTTTAAGTGGCCAGTGATAAATGTAGATTATGATTTAACATTATTATGCTTTCTTTTCAAATTGCCCTTTTCTTCTGTTTACTTTTTTTAACCATCATAGATCAAGTTGATCCGTGACCAGAACCTGATTGAGAACGTCCGGCTTAAATGGAATGGGCCATCTTTTTCTATGGGCTCCTCTCAACCGAGGAATAGGCGCGATTAGTCTGACAGCCTAACGATTACGTCTGTTGGTTATTATCCGCTGGCGCCGTCGGATGCTCGGAGACAAAAGGCGTCATTCAACAAGTGTGACATCACTGAGCAAGCCCCACAGTTGTAATTGCGTGGAAAGGCGCGGCGTGACCGCGTATCTAAGTGTCGTAGAATACTTTAGAGTACCTACCCTGAAGCTCTTTATCTTTTCTTACGAAAAACCTCTAACAGGAATGCTTGGGAGCGGGTCGATCAGTTTATTAACTGATTGCTTCGCCCCTAATGTTTCCTTCCTTATCCGCCAATATACCGGAAATAATACTTACCTATTCATAATTATGCACAAACTTTTTTATCGGTAGTAAAATTTGTAATGAAGTAAAAAATCCGAATTTTTCATTGATAAAAATACAAGAAGCAGGAGTACCAAGGTCACCCAAATACCGATTGTCGACCATGAACCAGAAAATAGAGTATGATAGATCTCCTGAGTGGATTAATTTGGTGTTGATGGATTGATGTGTGTTTAGCCCCTGTAGGCGTGGCTTAGAAAATTACTATACGCTAGTCAAGGTCGATCCACGGCTGGGTAACCATCCATTTCATATCGAGACCCGCCCTCATCTTGGAAGACACGTTTAGCCGTTGTTCCTGGTTGTCATTTGAAATCTTCGACAGTCGTTACGGGTGCTCAAAACCTGAAGTCTGACAGCCAGTCTTACCAAGGGGTATCTTGTTGCCCAGTAACTAGGTTGAGGAGGTCAGTCGCTTCAAGTAAAATACTGATAGTCATCTGCATTCGGTTAGAAATAAAACACGACCCTAACAAAAGTATTTAGTTTTGAAAAGGCTAGGCAGATTTAGGGACTAACTACACTTATTCAGTTTCGTATCATATGCATACGCGTCCGTTCAGCTGAAAGGACGCGTTTATACAAAACTGGTGTTTTCTATGGACGATAGTTGAATTGAGTTAAATAAGTGCAGTTGGGACAGTAGAAGATGTTGGAGAAGGCTCAATATCCAGCAGTAGAAAATCTTGCGTGAATTACGATTGATTCATTGATTGATTCTACAATCAATTAATCAATCAATCGTTATTCAAATAAATATAAAAATATTTTATCTACATAATATATCATGATTCTGAATGTAGATATCCTTGGAACAACGTTTTGTTACAAAATCAAATCTGAAGATGAATCGCACTGATTGGAATGCGAGCTGAGATGAGTCCCAGTAACAAAAAATATACAGTGCAAACTTCGCTTTAATAAGAAATTAAATAGAGACATTACTAATATCAGTATAGTGTTCAATAAATAAGAAGAAGGTGATTCAGCAGACCAAGCTGTACTTGTTGGAACGGCGCCAATATCAATTGTTTTATTGTTTATGTGTTATCATTGGGAACACTTTCGCTAGATCTTGCATTATGAATGCAGATGTAGGGTATTCTGCCTATTAAGGGTCCGTGCACAAAATTAACTCATTATGGACTATTTTATTGCTTTATTGAGTGAAAGCTAAAAAAATGGAAATATGTATAAGGCTGTGTGATTGTAAAAGTATTGTAACGTTAAAACCATAAATGCCAGTCTGATGCACCTGATATACGATATACGTAAGGAAAATGTTGTATTTTATCAAATAAAATTAAGTTTTTATTTAAAGAAAAACTGAAGATTAATGTGTGATTTTTGAATTTCTTAAAAGTTTGGCTTAATAATAGTAAACACATACATTTGTGACGGGAATTTTCTCAAAAATTACTTTGTGCAACATTTATTTTCTGCAACATTTTGTATGGAACTTGAAAAAAGTGTTCAACCCACATACATAAAGACTGTAAAATGATGCTTATGATATATTTTATTTTTCAATATCAATAGCAGTTTCATTTTATTCGATGGTCAAACGTCCCTCGAAGATGATTGCTCGTAAAATTGGTTTTAAATATTTGCGTTTATTTAAAAAGTATAAGAACACTAGGTACAATTACTTTTAAAATTTTAAAGAATTTGATTAAATTTTTATTCCCTTTCCTCAAAAGACAATGATCAAAAATTGACGCATGCATTAATAAAAATAAAACCTGATGAAAATAGATTTTAATTTTCATGAGTGTCTACAAATCCGTGGGCATTTCTTATTACCCTGATTACTCTGATTAATTTGTTAAATGCCAACGACATATACACTCACACGTACACAAACACTTTACTTGCTGTTTATGACATTAAAAGTCCTAACGAAATGTCACTTGTATTAATGAAAACCATGCCAAAATGTCTCCCGGCTCCTAAGATACAGGTTTAGGTTTGTGTACCTGCCGCGTAAGCATCACAAATCTGTCAATAAAATTAGACTCGTCCGTACGAGCTTCTTAGGTTTTCTTTATCGAAAATATTTCACATTTTATTTAAACTACGTGGGAAAAAGTCAATCAAACAATATATTTATAATTTTAATAATTTATTATAAGTGTAGGTTCTTATTCCCATTTCCACTTACACTTGGCAACACCTAAATTTAATATCAAAAAATATATTTAGCGTACTGTTTTTGCACTGCGGGACTAGGCATAACCTACGTTTAGGAGTCACCTAGTGTTAGTGGAAACGTACATTATACTTATACAGATACATCTTTGTATACAAATGAAAAATAACCCTGAGCCGGAACCAGCCGTTCAAAGTTTGACTAGAAAAAAAGATTACAAATAAAATTATTTCTATTTGAGCCTCATTTTTAACTCTTAGAGCGATATATGTGAAGTCCATTACAATGCCTGGACTACAGAAGATATTAATTCTAGTTATCACGGGCATTAAGTACATATTTTGTACAATTAGGTACTAAACTAATATATTAGAGACTCTACCCTAAACATACAGAAAACGCCAGAACAAAATAATAATACAATTCGTTTAAAAAATGTGATTAATCTGTTTAGTAAGGTGTGCAAGAAACCTCAACTATAATTAAGAATCACAGAACTAATGAATATCGTTATCATAACAATACGATAGATATTCCACGCATTTATAAACGACATAACGACGGACATTAGGATAGTAACATAGGTAGTTAATGATTTTCTAATGATTTCACTATGTCCCCATAAACTTAGTATCTGAGTGGTATATAACCTGTCAGCAAGATGGAAATTGAAGTTTGAGAGTAGCGCCATTAACGCCTTAACTACCAGACAACGAGACACAATGTGTTGTGAAAATGTGTTGTTTATCGGTCACCTGGCGTTTAAGGTGTTATAAGGAAATCGTTGGTTGAAAACGTTTTTGTCAATCCCTAGAGACATGAGACAAGGTGATGATGAGAAAGGTAGAGCGTAGGAACATAAACTCCATGGAACTAAGTAACTCGTGGAAGTTAATTTTCCCCACTCTCGCTGACTCTCTTATACTCG
Source organism: Phlogophora meticulosa (assembly GCA_905147745.2). Lineage (NCBI taxonomy): Eukaryota > Metazoa > Arthropoda > Insecta > Lepidoptera > Noctuidae > Phlogophora > Phlogophora meticulosa. The sequence goes on from LR990523.1 coordinate 5,837,979, forward strand.
AAGAGTAAACTGTCCACACGAGCAACGCCTTGTTTAATTACCATCTGCTTAATATCCCGGAAGTTCTTGACCCTGCATATCACTTGTCTACTTGGGCCTATGTGGGTGACGAAAGTCACGCCGAACATGTCCTTGTTGTCTATATCCTTTCTTGCCACTATCATCATTGAAAACGATGGTCCTGTGAAAGAACAAAAATAAACTTAGAACAATATTTTACATACAGATGAGATGACTGCAGATAGAGATGTAAAAAAGAAATAACATGGGGAATTTCCAACCCATAGTAAATTAGTGTCAGTACAGGCTAGTGTCGTTGATGACGATTTTAAACAAGAAAAACAGTAAGGTTTTTTTTTAATTTCAATAGAATATGTCAATGGATACCAACCTTCAGATCCAGTAGTAACATGCAGTGGGTACTCAGTTTTCTCATAACCTTCAAGTGCTGGTGTAATATAAATGAAGTGCTCCTTAGTACCAGAGTAATTGAATTGGATCCGACAGCTTTCTTCACCGCTCGAGGAAGGAAACTCCACAATTAACCTGGAATAATCATAATAAATTATTTTATACTGCCAATATATGAACTCCAATATATTTTATTTTTTAGCTCAATGAAAGTAGTTTTAGTTTAAACTGCACTTTAAGGGTACTTACGTTGAATCTTTCGTATCTATGGTGCCAGATAAAGTGATTAAAAAGTCTTTCCTCATAACTGTTGGAATAAGGAACGTCCTTTCACCACGAGATTCCGCTTGCCATTCTTCTGAACTTGATAAGCTAGGAAAAACAAAACATTGGTTAGTTTGGAGTTCTCACCAGACACGACACATTCTCAACTCCAAGCTTCTGCCCGCGAGTTCGTCCGCTTGGAAGTCAACTACACCATAAAACATTTGCTACGGAATAGTGTCATTAAACTAAATAGTGAAAGTATTTTTCAAATTGGAAGATATATTTCGGAGATTACCTCCTGCATCTAAATATGGTGTAGATGAATGCACAAAGACGATATCCATAATTTACGTTATTATATTAGTAACTTACTCATTCATTGTGATGTATTTGCTGTGCAAAGAACGTGCTGCACCTTGATTGTAAGTTATCGCAAGCACAATAAGAACAGACACCAAAGACATAATCACTGCCATTTTTCTGAATTATATTAAATCACTAAACGTCTCCACAATCAAACTGAACTGGTCACTTGTGTATGTAACGGTAGGCGAACGTCAACTAAGGTGATGATTTAACTGCACAATTAATTAATTATTTAATTAATTTTATTTATTGGTAGTCCCAATAGTAGGACTATTTACCAATTGCAGTCGGTTGACACTAATGGTTCAATCCAGTGGTCCTTTTATTTAAACCTAGTTAGTGAATCATTCATCAGTCGCGAATTACGAAAATACGTCATCACTAATAAACTCGTCTCGTTAATAGATGTAATGTTCAATATTTATTTGTTATAGGTACGGCTTTACCATCCTTATTGGGAATTTCCCTATACTCCCTTATGGGGGGATCAATTTCCTCCTGAGCACATAAATGTACGTAAATAGTCACGTGCTATCTTCATGTTATTTCATAAATAGGTAATAGTTATTCAATCGTTTTTTTGTTTTTTTTGTGGTTGGTTTTATTTTGAAATAACTCGTCGTATGTAACTGTATCGTTGGTCTAGTGGCAATGGTAAAGTTATTGTAACTACTTGGCATCACCCTTAGAGGAATACGGGCGTGATGATATGTCATGTAAGTCGGTAAATGAGGAACTCTAAAACTAAGGAATTACAATAGTTATAGTCAAAATAAGAATATTCACTTTTTTCTCAGGGGAATCGAACGTGTACACACTGGGCACAATTGGCAACCATCGGGTGGTGACTACTAAACTGCCATCCGTGGGTCGAACTCGAGAAGCTATGACAGCCGCTGGCAACACCACCACAAGACTTCTAGGAATCTTCCAGAAGGTAAATCTTTGTTTATATACATAAACCCGGCGTGGGCTGCTCCCATGGTAGGTAGTGATTACTACTTAAAGTATAATGTCTATGACCCTATCTATATAATGTAATGTGTTCGGGTTTTGGTGGAAGTTCGGGATATCAGCGAAAATGTGAAAACCAAAATACTGCGGGTTCAAAAAAATATGCACTCATCGATGAATTAAAGGCACAGATTTCGAAGATCAGTGTAATCCTCATAATAATGGGCGTTTTACTGGGTCTTGGCATAATATATCATCACCGTTCCTGAATCAGGAACCAGATTTTGCAAAACAGCCTGCGGCGATCGTTTATCCATTCCAGAACCATTTCGAAGAAGAGCGTGTCAATCTTCCAATGAAGCAGAAGTCCAAGGGTTCATCATACTCATCTGCGGTATCATTTTAATGTGTTCGTGCGTATCAAGTGCGTTGTGCGAATATCAGTGCGTAATATGAGATTTTATCGGTACGTGGCGAGTCGTCATAATATCAATAAAGAGACAATAAAATAGTAATAGACATTACGAATTATAATAAAGAACTCAAACTTAAATTAGTGGTTTTGTACACGTATTGTTGTTATGAAGTGATAGCATATCGATGTATCATTTTATGCGCTGTGTTCTCTACTACGGTAACTTACCGTGAGAGTTAGGTATGTTTTTTAATATCACTATGGTTTAATTATAAATTACTTTTGTATGAGGGAATGGAATATGAATTATTGCAATTTTAAAATGAATTTAAATTAACAAGGAAATATTTAATTTAAATAAGAAAAACTCGGTTTAAAGGTAATATTATTAAAAATAAATTATGGAAACCATAGAACGTATTCTGCAACAATTCTTAAATGCATACCGGTTGAGAGTACTACGCACCTGACCTATCTAAAGGGCATCACTAAAGAGGAAGTATGTGTCCTCCTAGGGCGTTCCCTCCCGGCGTTTCCAGTCACATTTTCCTCATATTTATAACCTTTTGTCTGTCGCCTTTAGTGCTATCCTAAGAAATAGTGGATTAAACTAGGCCAAAATGCTACCTATTCTAAAATGAATGTAGGTACAAAAATCAGGTGATACATCTTGTAAGCGTTTCCAAGTACATTCTGCCTTATTATAAGCATGCAGGTTTTATTCAGTTGGTTCAAAATGCAAACTTATACTACTTATCAGCTAAGAAACCATTAACTGAATAGTAACATTTTCCTAGAAGTAATGTTGTGAGATGTTTTTTTAATTTTTCACAATGGTTGATCTTTTATACTGTCTGGTGCTTTATTAAAAAATACGGGTGCCATACAAATGACATTTTCCTTAAAGCAGTAGTTTTATATACTTCCGTGCATAACAAGTTTATTATATTAAGATCCCATAGTGTTTGGTCGTTATTAGTCGGTAAAGTGATTTGTGAATCGTTTATTTCTAATCAGCTAGCGGATAGAAACCCATTACTTATTAATTACCTGGGACTGATCGTGGTGTTATATGCGATGCGAAGGAATGAGCACCATGTTGTAAGAAAAGATTTGAGTATGAATGTCGAGGTTTAGAAGAGAAGAAACCCAAAGAGACCAAAGAAAAGATGGATAGATTGTGTGAAAGATGTTATGGCTAGAAAGGAGGTGACTTTTGAGATGCGGCAAATAAAGATGTATGGAAGAAGAAGGCATGCTTCGCCGACCGCAAATAAATTGGGTGGGATAGGGGCAGGACGATGATGAATGATTCTAATGTTACAATCGGTAGAAACCTGTTGTGTCTATGTATTTACCGCTAAAGTTCTCTCTGGGCCTCACTGGTCTTAAAAGTTTGTTAAATTGGCAAGCTTTCTATCAAGCCCCATGCCGCTGAAGTGAAAATGTCGGTTGAACGGTTATTTACAGAGTAATGCGTGTTCTGGGACACATTGAGTGTTTTACGTTAGTGACTATTTTAGATACCCATTAGCGGTTCGAAGTATAGGAATGTTAGGATGTGTGTAGAAAGCATTTGTGATGGACTGAATCCTGAGACTGGATTCTTCGTAGCTACACTGAGCCGGCAACTATTCGTAAATATGAAACTTAATCCACGAATCAGAGCACATGACATCTAGATACAAATTAAAAACAAAGTTGTAATGTCAAAAGAATAGCTTTTTAGTAAACGCATATGAAAGTGTATATAGTATACCAAAAAATCCTTTTTTTGTCTGTCTGTATGTTTGAGGTAATCTCCGCATCGGCCTGACAGATTTTGAACGGACTTTCACCGGCAGAAACAAAACAGATAGGTGATGTGTTAAGGAGTAACTTAGGCTACATTTATTTTAGAAACCGCGCAAAAGAAAAACCATTATTTTTTATCCAATTCCGAGTTGCGGGTATAGCTAGTTTGAAATAAAACAGCGTGACTTTCATCTACTCTGAAGAATTTAATTGTTCTTACGCCAAATCATTCTCCTGCCCTTCCATCCCATTTATGTAGGGCCAGCGCATCATCGTCTTCTTATTCCATACATCTCTATTCGCCGTCATCTCAGCCGTCAACTCTTTTCTTATCATATCATATTTCACACAGTCCATCCATCATTTCTTTAGTCTTCCTCAAGTCATAAATCCACAAGTATAAGGCGAAGCCATATACTGCAAAATAAACTCTTGCCTAGCAGAAGCGCATTGTAATTTTTCATAGCCGGAATTTTTCCTGTAGGTACTGGAAAATTTCGTTAAAGCGGTTGACTAAGTTTATTATAAGCTAGCTGTGCCCGCGACTTTGTCTGCGTGGAATTTTACAAAACAGACGTAGCCTAAGTTACTCTATATAACAGTAACTTAGCTATCTGCCAAAAAAAGTCAGTAATTTTTTTCTTAATTGGTTTTTTGGTATGAATATCTTATAAACTTTCATATGCATTTAGTAATAGGTCGTTATTTTGATATAACTGATAATTTTATTTATTTGTATAGATGAATGTTTACTGATGTAGTCTCTAATAGAGGTACTTACTTACTTTTAAAGGTACTTTTTTATTTTCATGAAATCATGCACGAATGAGTTTGCAAAAGAGGTATCATAGGTGCCTAAACAAACCACTATGGTTTGATGTGCGCATTCATATGACTATTGGTACTTACATGACTATGACTTAATTCGATTGTCACGTGCGATATGTTTTCCCAATGTCGTCAGAAAACTAAATGGTGCAGGACAAAATTAAGGCAAAGCTAAATCACACAGTTGTAAATCAACGCATTTGAATTGTGTACCTACGGTAAAATGGACTTCTTTTTCCTTATTATTGTTGGGATCGGTTTCCAAGCCTTCTATTAGTATCATCCCACGCTCGCAACCCAATTAAGGAGCATTGTACTACTAATGGGAAATAATTTCCCCAGTTACATTTTTCTAAATCGACTAGGCATTTGGGCATCCTTATAATTTTGAATGTTCAAACTTCTTTAAATAAAATACGGTTCCAACGACAAGAGCCGTTTACAAATTGCATGGATATATAAAAATGATAATTTGTACACTTACCACGTACGGTTTTGACAGGACCGATTGCGGAGTTGTCGATAGCACACCTATATTTTATCGAACCCCAAATAAATTCCTTATTGATCTTCAAAAATATTATCAACTGACATAATCATTGAGTTTCTTTTTGGGAGCCTCAAATAACAGGAGTTATTACATTCATAAATACTAATCAATTAATATTTTTGGGTACCCAAAATGATACTTGATCGTTTTCTTGTTATGTGCTCTATCTTAGTATTCCTAGTAATTGCGACCAACTTAGATCTAGCACTCGCTGGGCTTTGGCCATTTCGTAGCACCGCTCGCCGCGCTCGCTCGTCTCCTATTTGGTTTTACCCAGTTCAAGCTTAGGAAATGCGAGCAACTTAAAAAAATCGTTTGTTTAAAAATGTAACGATCTTGAGATTTAACAAGTTTGCAGTAACAAACTCCTTTGTTTATTCGTACAGTGAGATGAATCTAGTTACATTTTACGAGCGCTGCAAAACTGCTGCAAACGAATCTCAGATTTTCGCAAATGTTACTATCAGACGTAGGTATGTAGATTACACTAATGCAGTGCATATCATCATACCGATGCATTGTGACGTACACACAGACATGATGCATAAATAACACAATAACACTATTTCAGCGGTCCTGTGGGAAAATTACCATAAATGGAACTTACGCAGTGATGTGCGGTTTTATTCTTTCTTTTTGGTCATATGGATATTGAAATAACTTCCGCCGAAAGAATCCTATATTAAAAGGAATGTCCTGCGCAGCCTAGTCCGTTAACTATGCTTGGATAATCATATTCATTAAAATGACAGTTGTAGGGATACCAGTTTTAAAAAATGAGGTGAAAAATTAGAGAGTGATATTCAATGAACTGTACAGTGTACTTATTGTTACGCATAGTTTTAATCTAATTTAATAGTACTAGTAGTCTAAAGCATATTATATTCGTTTGTAACATAATTAAAAAAATGAGTTTGAAATGAGTATATGTATAAGAGGAAGTCTGAAACTGGCGCCTGTGACGGAGAAGTTGTGTGGAAATCGGTTGTCATGGTATAGACACGTGATGCGAAGGAATGAGGATCTTGTTGTGAGGAAAGTGTTGAATATTAATGTAGAGGGTTTTAACCCTCTACATTAATATTCAACACTCACAAACAAACTCATCATCACCCTCTTGCCCACTTTGCAGCATGTCTTCTCCTTCCATACATTTCCATTTGCCGTCATCTCAGAAGTCACCTCCTTTCTAGCCATATCATCTTTCACACAATCCATCCATCGTTTCACTGGTTTCCCTCTACTCTTAAAAGAGTAGAGGGTGATGATGAGTTTGTTTACAAAAAAACTAGTAAAAGAGATAAGTGATAACATTATTTCACGTTCAACTATCAAATTACTGAATGCGATTAAAAGTGCAAGTATACAACCCTACCAAGCCCAACCACCACCCTGCTGATTGGCTAATATTCTTACCACGACATAGGATATTCGCACATAGTTAATTTTTATACGAAAGAAGACTTAGAACAAAGTTCTCTGATAGGTAATTTATGACAATATCAGTAGTACCTTAGCGTCAGCATAAGACGTCAATAAAACATTTGTGGCTTCTTCTTTCGGAGAACTACATTCAGTGAGCACATCCACGATTTTCAATGTTCCATCGGTATTTATAATGCTGCATGATCATGAATACAATATAACATTTGCTATTTAAACATTGAAGTTTATTTTGAATCAAAGCATCGGTTATCCCATTGATATAAGCTTATTATTGCGGCCTTGGGTTTGGTCTATTTTGTATCCATGCGTGAAATAGCAATGATTGCATGGGATTGGCATGTTTGGTAACCCGTAAGGACTGAATTAGCTCGACAGAAATAACTTTTGGAATAACTTTGTTGCCATATGTTCCGTGCGGTATCTGGCGTGGTATTTTGATTTATAAGTTATTGTTTGTGGTCCAGTTGAAAACCAGCGTCAGGCAATAGTTGTCTGGCATTTTTTCTGAACTGGACCCTTTTAGCGCAGCCGTAAGGCACATACTTAATAATATATGTATACTTATATATTTTTAATGTATTTATTTTTACTCGTTTTTTTATGTTTTCCATGTTAAGTATGTATTGTGTCGTTGTGTGCCTGAGCCTGTGCTAAATAAATGTTTTTTCTTTCTTTCTTCTTTCTTTATTTCTTTTCGTTAAGAATTTCTGTGTGCTTTGTTTCCTTGTGTTCTGTGGCTACTCAAGGAAACTTCGGTTTAATAGATAGAATAGGTCGTCAACATACCTTTATAACTAGATACGGCTGGATATGACTGGGTCTCTTCCTCACATGCGTTAAAACCTCTAGTTAACTATTCCTATTCGCCAAATAAAAAATATACTACAGTGATACGAAGTGAACTGCATGCATCATAAATGCAGTTCACTTCGTATGACTGGAGTATAATATATTTTTATATAAGCTATAAAATATATACAACGTGTCCCAGAAATCAACGTCAAGCCGAAAACGGGCAATAGGCCAAGTCGTGACAGCTATTAGAAAAATATAAAAAAAATCTTGGTCATGTATTTTTCGAATTATAAGCATTCAAAAATAAATCTCAAAAAGTGACACCCTGTGATGATTTTTCAAGTCCTGTGACTACATTATTAACATTTCGGTAGTTTTTTTCTCTGTGATGTAACCATGAATAACCCTTCTGTAAATTACAGTTAAAAGTTAAAACGTAACTGCCTCAGTTCTAAATTAAATGTTAGATTTTTGCCCAATATTGAATTCAAAATAATGACATCACCCAACTTTAACCGACTGTACTGAAAAAAAAATCTACTACACTATTTTGGCAAGTAACTTTAAAAGATGGCGCGTTTAGTCAGGATTCCAAAATGGTATAACACATACTAATTGCTACTTCTTAATTGAGGAAAAAAAGTACATTGTTGGTTTTAGGTGCGTTTGAAATAAAATTCAGTCGTTGGATTTCTTTTATTATAATTTTTATTAAATCAGATTTACGAAGTTTTATAACAAATGTTCAAACTGTTTTCCTTCAGCTGCAATGCAAGTTCTACATCTCTTTAAAAATGATCGCGTAATAAGACGGGCGTATCTTCTTGAGTTGATGTATTCAGCGGCTTCTTCAATTCTTTGGCGCAGCTCGTCTAAATCTTGAATTGGTTTAGAGTACACTTTATCCTTTATCGTACCCCAGTAAAAAAAAATCTATGGGGTTTAAATCGGGTGAACGGGCAGGCCACGAAATTGTACCACCCCGCCCAATCCACCTATCGGGGTATTCTCGATTGAGAAACTCTCGTACTCTCTAGAGCATAATGCGCTGGGCAGCCATCTTGTTGATACCACATGCTGCCGTAAATGTTCAGTGGCACTTCTTCCAATAATTCTGGTAATTGGTTCTGTAAGAAGTTCAAATAACCCTGGGCATTTAAATTCTCCGGCAGCTCGATTGGACCAATAACTTTACCATTCAAAATTCCCGTCCACATTAAACTGGTACTGAGATCTATCTTCCCGCATCAAATTTGGATTTTCCACGTGCCATTCGTGCAAATTGTGGAGGTTCATGTAACCGTCCTTTTTAAATGTTGATTCATCGGACCATAGAATTTTTTCAAAGAATCGCGGGTCCTCTCGGTGCCTCTGCAACATCGTTCGACAAAATCGTACTCTCTCTGGGTAGTCTCGGGGTAGCAGACTTTGTACTCGTCGTACATGGTATGGGTGAAACTCGTTCTTTTTTAAAATACGATGTGCAGTACTTTTGGGGACTCCTATGCTCTGTTCAATTCCACGTACTGAGATACTTCTGTCTTCTTCAACTGCTTGCAAGACTTCGGCTTCGTAGGGCATAACGGGTCTTCCCTCGCTAACCATTTGGCTAGGAAATCGACCCTCTGATAATGACCGATGCACATTAATAAATACTCGATGATCGGGATGACGCTCAGCATTCGGGTATCTCTTACGATACACTCTTGCTGCAGCATTGGCGTTGCATAAGCATTCTCCATAAATGAGATGCATGTTGGCGTATTCCTGTGCGGTGTATCGAGATGGCATGATAAAACACTACACAAACACGGGGTTGCGATTAAAACAAGTCCGGGGTTGTCAGAAACGGTGCAGATAAATCCAAATCACAATGCAAATCAAGTCCAATAAACAAAGCCACAGTTGTAAGTACGAAGTCAATACGAATACAAAAAGATGTGCAGTCAACGAAAGAGCGTAACGTACTGCAGTATTGCACAATTTGCCGACGCATCCCTGTTTAGCCAGAGTAGCGTCTCTATCTGTTTCACTCACACATATGAAATGATGTGTCAATCCGTCTCCCTCTTAGTTAGATAAAAGTAGCGTCACTATCTATCTCGCTCCCACTTGTCAAAGTAGCGTCACCTCACATTAGTTAAAATGAATCTTTCTCGCTCACACTAGTCAAAATAACGTCACTCTTCGTCTCAATCGAACTTTTATGAAATACGGCTTCATAAAAAAAAAAATGTTTTTTCTCAATTAAGAAGTAGCAATTAGTATGTGTTATACCATTTTGGAATCCTGACTAAACGCGCCATCTTTTAAAGTTACTTGCCAAAATAGTGTAGTAGATTTTTTTTTCAGTACAGTCGGTTAAAGTTGGGTGATGTCATTATTTTGAATTCAATATTGGGCAAAAATCTAACATTTAATTTAGAACTGAGGCAGTTACGTTTTAACTTTTAACTGTAATTTACAGAAGGGTTATTCATGGTTACATCACAGAGAAAAAAACTACCGAAATGTTAATAATGTAGTCACAGGACTTGAAAAATCATCACAGGGTGTCACTTTTTGAGATTTATTTTTGAATGCTTATAATTCGAAAAGTACATGACCAAGATTTTTTTTTATATTTTTCTAATAGCTGTCACGACTTGGCCTATTGCCCGTTTTCGGCTTGACGTTGATTTCTGGGACACGTTGTATATATGTACGGAGGCTGATGTAAGTAAGTACGTACATAACGTTACCTTTATTTATGGATTGAACCAATGACTTCTCCAGTTCTGGGTGGAACGGGAGGGCGTGTCAGACTTTTACTGATTAAAACCCATCCTTTTTCCGTCCTTGCCCTTCACGTTCCAGGGTCACGTTAACTCTTTTGATCATCTCGCAATCCGTCAGTTACCCTTTATTTATTTTATTTTTTATCATCATCATTTATTTTCAATCATGTAGTTTCAATTATTTCTCCCGTTCTGGGTAAAACGTGCATCCGTACACATACTACAGTACCTCATCATTTGTTCAGGGCAACGGTACCCTGAACAAATGATGAGGTACTGTAGGAACACATCTCCAAGATGTCCCAATATTTGTCGAGATCAGCCACAACTGGTCTTCAAAAAAATTAAATCTAGTCATATAAGGAAATATATGACTGACTATTTCAGCAGGTAGGTAGGTACTGTTTTCGATCATTATTAGTTACCTGCTATATTTATGTTTGTCAAAATGAATTGTAGCTCGAGGAAGGTAATTATTATAAATAATATTATCATGTCGCTCATGTATAAGTATTTAATATTATGATCGTATTACGTCTAAAAGCAGGCTTTTGTGCCTAAATATACCTAATTTAGGGAAAATAAGCTCTTGGTTTTTCCACGAAATAACTAGTAAGTATTCTGATATCAAGGCGGGCTGAGACCATGTTGCTAATTAATTATTCCATATATGTATGTACATATTTAACTTTTGTATTCAAATAAATAGCTGTATATTAACAGAATATTTCCATTTAATTTCGAACTATCCCCACCCCCACCCCCCCTTATGACCTCACTAAAATCTTTCCCTCCTTGACGGAACCGCTCAATGATAGCGGATGTTTTGAATATTAGGAATATCGCCACTAACAAAATATTCTAATATTTCCTTCACCAGGAAATATTATTCGTCTCCTAAGATAAGTGCAGCTATGAGAACCGATGTAAAATTACCAGAGTACCTACGGCCAAAGAGACGAAATTACTTTTTTAAGGCTTCGTATCAATTGTCATGACATTTCTATTTCTTTCTCTCGTTACAAAATCAACTCAGATCACGTGCTCTTAAAATTGATATTCAATTAACAGCGGTTGCACGTTTTTATCTATACCTACTTCCTAATTAAATTGGCAATACTTACAACCTCAGACAAAGTGCCAAGTTTATCCCATCCCGTTACTCGTATTACATTAGCAGATTAACAGCTAGACATTTGTATTCGCAGGTTGAGTACGTGTTCCTCGTGGGCGTCGGCGGCGGGGTACCACACTACACGGACTATGCGAGACACGTCCGACTGGGTGACGTCGTCGTCTCGTCGCCTGCGCCCGATTTACCCGACAAGTATGATTCTATTCAATCTTATTAACACGTTGAACGCCAAATGACCGACAAACAATACATTTTCTATTGTGTCTCGTTGTTTGGCAGTTAAAGTGTTACGGCATAATCCTGGGCGAAAGTTTATTTGTATGTATGTGTGTGTGTGTGTGTGTGTATGTTTGTAAAGCCTCGTATTCACTAGGCAATTGACGCCCAACACGGGACGCACAGTTGCAGGCGCGACGTTTCCATCCGGTGCGCAATATGACGCGCGGCATGTTGTTTGTTTCTGTGCAACATGCAGTTGAGCATCAAATTTTGCCAAGTGGAGACGATTTTTTTTTAAGGATGATAATTAATCATCTAATGACTTCTCCCGTTCTGGCTGCAACGGGAGGGCGTGTCAGACTTTTACTGACTAAACATCCGTGTTCCGTCTTTACGTTCCGGGGTTACGGTAACTCTTTCGAACATCCCGCAATCCCGGCAGTGAAGATGTAATCTACGGATACGTAACGTGGTGTAACGAACGAGTGCTCAAATTAATTGAACTGTACCAAAACTATGTTTTTTTTTTTTTAATTCATTTTTCGATAAAACAACACTAGTTCCTCTGGCGACGTGCTGTCGACGACTAATCATGCCTAGACAGACAACGTTGCTAAACAAAAGTTGCGCATGAACTTTCATCATGTCGCGCACCATATGTTGCCAAGTGGATACGAGGTTTTACTCCTTCACGCTGAAACGGTTGAACGGATTTGGATGAAAATTGTTATGAAAGTAGCTCATATTCTAGATTAATAGCTACAACTGCTACATTTTATCCCGAATAAATAAATAAAAAACTATTCGAATAGTCTCATGTTGACTTTTTAACCGCGGTGCGCAGCTAGTAGCTCTATAAAAGGATAATACTTTCTTCCTCACCGTGGCAGTTAAATAAATAAATAATAAATAAATAAATAAAAATCTTTATTCATACAAGAACCTTTACAAAGCTTAAACTCTAGGTTACATAAATTTCAGTGAAAAAAGGTACATATAGATAGAGTATCCCTGACTCCCAAACTAGGGGATCCTGTGACTTAGGAGTCAGTGTTTTGCTGTCACGTTGGTACACAAAACCTTTTACTGCAGTGTGTTTTCAAAAATTTTAGACAAAGAAAAAAAAAAAGACAGGTTTCAAAGCACAATTAGATTATTTAAACAAAAATTTTTAAATAGGTATTTAGGAATTTTATTGTGTTATGGGTGTGTATGTGTAGGTAATGGTTTGTAGAGTGTGGATGTGTAGGTATGTATATGAGTGTGTTAATGTGTAGTGGGAGGTATAAGTGTGCGTAAGGGTGTCTGCATGATTGAGATTGTATAATTATATTAGTGTGTATGTGTGTTGCAATGTAATTGTGTATTATTATGTGTCGATCAGTAAGTGTAGGGATTATTGCATAATTACTGCCGGAGATGAAGTAGTTCTTCTGTACGAGCGTAATCCTGATCTTGGAGCCAATTATGAAGACTAGACTTAACCTCATGATGGCTCAGCCCAGTTAATTGAATGATTTTAGCGATGTTTTTGTAAATTAAAGAGCTCACAACGTAGAACTGTCGCTTGGCGAATGCAGTCTTGTAGCTTATTGTTGGGAAAATCAGTTTGGCTCTACGCTTAGTGTAATCTGGTGGTAGAAGTGCTTTATGCCTCCTAAGTGTGGCTCGGAGAACAAACAGCTGTCTCACTGTGAGTAGTTTACAGTCCGCATATAGTTTTGTAGTTGGATATCTATATGGTTTACAAAGCATAACCTTGAGGACAGCTCTCTGCGCCCTTTCCACTTCGATAAACTTGGTTTTGGCAGCTCCTCCCCAAACCGGGATGCAGTAAGTGATAACGGACTGACAAAGTGCTAGGTAAACCATTTTCAGAATGTATGTATCTGCACAGAGCCTTAGAGATTTGAAAATATAAATAAGTCGTCTGACTTTTGAAGTAATATTTTCAATTTGGTCGTACCATTTCAGTCCGTCATCAATCACTACACCCAGGTACTTCGTTTGGTTGACGCGAGTGAGCGTTGCGCATGAGCAGTGGCTGTGATCTGAACATGAGTGTACCGTAATTTCGAAATCGGGAGGTGCTTTGTTCTTATAATTAATAAAAAACGGAATAAAATTGGATTTTGCCACGTTGAGTGTGAGAAGGTTTCGTTGTAACCACTTCCCAACAGTCTTTATCGACTGTTCCGCAGTGCGCTTAACATCGTTCCACGTCTTGCCATAAACGACAATCGCAGTTAGATATGTTTGTAGCTGACTGGTTTATTGACAGACGGTCAGAAAAATAGAAGAAATTTGTATTCAGTATTTTCCTCAATGGAATTCGCTTAAATTCATCCCTAGAAGGAGTATCGAATTAAAATGACTAAATCTGATTTACGTTAGCGAAGTTAATATCACATTCTAGAGTTTACATTCACACTGTAGGTACACGTCCTCTTGCGGTTTAAATAAAAGCCACTCATAATATAACTGGAAATTCCGGAAGGGCACGCCCAAGCTAGACAGACGTACACGCTAGGGACAGTGACCTCATTGGTGTCGACCTATATTATGTGTGTCATATTACATTCATGCAGATACCTGCATGAATGTATCCGTACATTTTCACGGTATCACGATGATACCATCGTGATACCGTGAAAATGTACGGATCTTAACCAAAATCTGCGTAGAAAACACATTTAGATCTTTGTGTAAATTGTAGCGTTCCGTTTAGTAAGTCAGCAACAAAAAAAGAGTCAAAACAAAGTTGTTTCGCCCATTCTTTAAGCTTGGTATGCAAGGATCGTAGCACATTGCATTCGGTCGTTCGATTGCTCTGAAGTTGAATTGATGGTGTAATCTCCGCCTTACTCCATTCATTTAAGGTGTATTTGATCATATAAGTACTGATCTATCTTGATTACATTGACGATAAACTGATCGTGTAATGAAACGGTAGTCATTGCATCACATATATACATAGTTCAGAATTTTGCACAGAAAGTTAAATAACCCTTTGTTTTCATAGGAAAGCAAAGCTATTTTAGCTATTGTTCCATAGTCAATGTTGTTCATTTTCATGAGTACTACACGCCTTTAAAGTATTTCCCTCGTTCTGCCTAACAACCTGTATATTGACAGCTAATATACATATTTGTTTGTACATCATTTTCTATAAGGAACACAGCATTGCTACTATAGAAAATAAACATAATTCCGATGGTAAACGATCACCGGGATTTGTTATACTTTGCCTTTTATTGTTTTTATTTTCCTGAGTAGCACAGGATAAACAATTGACGCTAAACTAATAATGACCTCGGATCACAATGCAATATAGAGACCCACATAATTAAATTGAGCAATTATCTTAAGCTCATTTTTATGGGTCGCTTGGAAAAATAAGCACATAATGTCGTCTATGTGTGTTTTTTCTCGAGGAACTTGTGGCCAAATAAAAACAGCCGCACGGGTTGATCGAAGGTTAAGTTATGCTTTCCGAGGTCGGTCTGTGGATAGGTGACCGTTTCCAACATTGGTCGGCTGTCATTTTGTAGATCTTGGACAGTCGTTACGGGTAGTCCCGTAGAACTTACCAAGGGGTATCGTGTTGCCTAGTAGGTAATTGGGTAGTGGAGGTCAGATAGGCAGTCGCTTCATGTAAAACTCTGGTATTCAGCTGCATCCTGTTAGACTGGAAGCCAATCCCAACATAGTTGGGAAAAGTCTAGGCAGATGATCATATGTGTTTTTTTCTTACTTGATACGATCCACGTGGAAGTTGGTAATTATTTATTCTTGGGAATAAATACATTTTTTTATCCATTAGCGGTCCAGTATGACGTTAAAAAACTACGTCAATTCTTATTGGTCACTATTTATTGAGAACTTTAGAAATGACACTTTGAACTATGATGGCACTAACCAACAAAGCGAGGTCTTTGTTTCATCACGCCCACTCACAAAATTTTAATAATCCATACTATTCTTCTGAAAGTGTTCCCTCTTCTTGGTTCTCGATGGTACTATTCCACTATTTATTTGAAGGAATTCCTAATAGTACTTAAATTTAAAGATTCTTACATTAGTTGAATTTTGACATTGTAATTCATTAAAAATTCCTAGTACCTAAGTAAATATGAGTCCCTAGTGGGTTCATATTTACTTACCAAAAACGCAATTTTGATGTGGTTTAACTAACCACTCACTCGATGTCTCATCGAAAACAATTGCTTATTCAATGTGTACATGAAAGTTTACATCACAATATGTAATGGAAATAGCTGAAAACCTCTTATAGAGTCATCGCGATGAACAACTTTTACAATGGGGCCGTACCGCGAAATAAAACCAGCCGTGTGTCGAACTTTTGACTTTTTCTGTTTAATCTGTTTCTCATACGAAAAATGAGGGAATTTTTCCTTATTTTTCAAAATATTGGTACTTAAGTGTTTAGTAAAATATACGTAATAATGAACATTATCACCAAATTTCCAGTTTAAATATTTAAATTTTCCAAAACAACATTTTGTAACTAAAAAAAGTTTTGTGGCTTCTCATTCCTTTGTTTTCCAAAAAATAAAATAAAAAATACTGTATTTTTCCACTCAACGTGCTCTAAACAACGATACCACACTCGATGGGGTAGATTAACATTTGTTTTGTCGCGCCCCTCTTTAGCTGTACGGGACCCACTTTAAATTTTTTTGATCATTTGTATTGACTTAAAATTTTAACACTGTAGCTGTAATCGTTTGACTGTAAAACTTGTTGTACCGACCGACCCGTGGCCGTGATTATGAAACAAAATTCTTTCTGAAACATTTCAAACCTCACTAGTAGTCACGGATTTTGTAATGCCTTTTTGACAGACCTTTCGAACAACGATGACGTAAACCGCGGTTAAAAATGTCAGCAAAAACCAATCACTTGACATGATTTGTGCCACAAAGCTCTACTGTTCGTTGTTAAATAAACGTGATCTTCGGGTAATGCTAATACTTAAGGTCTTGACTCATCAACCATGGAAACTAAAATGTTTTTTGGCTAAAACACGGTGTACAGAGGCCAGCACATCAAGCTACCCCAAACTGTCAAATTTTCCCAATTCAACATGAACCTTATACTTTTGCAATAAAGTTGAAAATCTATCAAAGAAATTTGACAGTTTGGGGTAGTGTGATGTGCTGGCGTCTGTACCTACGACCTACGTGACTTAAAACCACCGTTACTAATACTATTGTAGTGATATAATTATGATTATCCCGCTATGTGACGTGCCCACAATTACCATATGTATTGACATGCGCACGATTGTTTACGATATATTTTTCTATAACGTCCTTGTTCATGAAATACCGTAACATGAGTTAGTAGACATAACTACTAGTTACATAGTTTTAATAAACACAATACCCTCATTTGCGTCGCGCCGTCGGCGTCGGGTAAAAAGTAGGGAAGTTTTCCTGCCTAATGCAATGTGGTAATTATAGCGATTTGTTAGACAGTTATGTATTTATCGATACCAATTGGACTTCGTGCCGGAAGTAGTAGTACAAGGGTAAAGTAGACCGATGACGTAGTATGGTGATCTATGGATGCGGGCAGTGGTGGATTGGACGTTGTGGCGTTGCGTTGGTTGGCGGTAGTCGATTGATGATAAAAACTACACTAACATACGGGTCATTTTTAATGTTCCTTTTTCAAAAAATGTCTTTAATTGGTTTTTAATATGGCGCGGTGGTTATATGGCACCTTTTAAATTCCTTATTGGTCTAGTGGTCGCAAACGCGACTGCTAAGCATGAGGACCTTGGTTCGATTCCCGGAACGAGCAATGTGTTATTGAGTTTTCATTAGGAATTTCTCAATAGCTGCCCAAAGTCTGGATGTGTGCCCGATTGATGGCAATAAGCTCACCATAACTGAAAACATAACTGATGAAATGTGAGTGTACTGTAGGTACACCTGTGTCTCATCTTTTGGGTTATATAGCCGTGATGTTATGTTTGTGAAAAGGTCTAATGTTTAGACTTTTTTATTTGTATTACTATGATTGAAATTGTTTCAAGTAAACATTCTTAGAAAAGTTAAACAGATGACAGATGGAGGCGTTATTTATACAAGCACCTGGATGACCGAGCTTTGTTCGGGTAAAAATGAAATTATACGATTTAAAAATGAAACCTAGCTAGATCGATTTATAGCCCCCGATACCCCCTGCATACTAAATTTCATGAAAATCGTTGGAGCCGTTTCCGAGATTCAAATATACATGACATACAAGAATTTATTTATTTATATATGCTAACACGGGTCTGATGAGCCAATTACGCTAACATTACAGATTGACAAATAATATCAAATTTATATAATATATACCTACCTATACATATAAAAAAGAATATAAAACAATTGAAATAAAGTAAAAATTATAATAATCAGATTGTTTTGCTTTCGCAAAAGCTTAGACAAACGCACATTACAATTTTAATTTCGTCCACAAATAGGTCACAGTTCGGGTTGGCTTCCATGATACTATTGAGTGTAGATAGAATGCGAGGAACTGGGGATGATGCCCGAGCCACGGTGCGGCTCGCGGGCACAGCCAGCAGGCGGTGCTTCCGTCCGCGGAGATAGTTACACGGAGCGTAAAGTCGAACCAGCTCATTGAGGAGATCAGGAGCATCTGTTGTCCCCCTACATATTTTAAGCATAATGTTCAGCTGGTCATATGCTCTTCTGGTTTCTAACATATTATATCCTAGACAGCCTAGGAGAAATTTTGTTGGATACAGATATGGATAAAATCCTAAAATAGACTTATAAAGGAATCTTAGAAACGCTTTTTGGACCTTTTCGAGCAGAAGGTCATAAGAAGCCTCACATGGGTTCCAGACGCAGGAGCTCGCCTCCAATTTACTTCTGACAAGCGTACTGTATAAAAGTCGTATGACATGCTCGTTTCGAAATTCGCGCGAGTTTCTCAGAACAAATCCCAGTCTTTTAAAGGACTCTTTGGCAACGGTAGCGATGTGGACGTGGAATGTCATCTTCCGGTCGAATACAACACCCAAGTCTTTCATCGTGTGTGATCTTGTTATAGTAGTGTTATTTATTTTGTATTCAAAGTTAATTGGGTACCGCATTCGACCAAAAGTCATGACAAAGCACTTAGAGGAGTTAAACTCCATTTTATTAGTAACTCCCCAATTAAAGACTGCATCTATGTCTCTCTGGATAGCCTCACAATCTGATATAGAGTTGACACAAGCATAAAGTTTTAAATCATCAGCGGAAGAGAATCAGAATTATTATAATAATTAAGTATATACAAGAATTGCTCGTTTAAAGGTAAAAGATAAGCGATCTGTAGTCCGAGAAGTAAGAACTACTAAGATAAGTCGCAAATTATAATACGTACCTGCCTACTGAAACATGCAGCATGGTAAAACATCTTACAATAAAATATGTGCATATTTGGAATTCACGTGAATATTTATGAGGGGACCATATAAATATTTACGCGAATGGCATACAGGGTGAATTCTTTTACAAACCAGCTGAGTGTCGTAGTTTCGATTCCTCCCGCACGGAACAAATATTTGTACGGCCTACAGGTAGTTTTTCCGGGTCTGGCTGTTGGTCTATGTGAGTTTGAATGGTTGTTAACGCACCCACTATACAGGAAAACTCCTAGTGTGGGGCAACGTCTTGAAAAGAAAATAATACCGAAAAATTGTTTGATATTCTTAAAACACATGAATGTTACTTAAAACTTTCAGCGGTTTTCCCTGTGACCTGAAGTTTAAATCTTATCATATCATGTACTGATTAGAAAAAAAAAACATTCTGTATACGTAGCTAACACTTAGGTATCACATCGACAATGCAACGTAATTATTTTGCTGTTGTCCTACAACATTTACATGTTCCACGTAAGGCGTAATTCCATACTACTAGGTCTTTTTACTTTTAGGTACAAGTTAGGATACTTACCCTAAGCTCTCAGGATTAGGTAGAGTCATTCCAAAGGGCGGACAGCGTCAGCGTTTAGCGTTGCGGTTGCACCATTTTGATTTCGTAGAATAATCCTGTAGCTAGGGTCGGGGGGATCAAAAGCTTTGTGACGTCACTTGCCAGAATCTAAATTTTGTGTCTTATTCAACATAATTTATCATAAAATTTGTAGGTTGGCCCCAAACACAGAAAATTTGAGATTTTCAGAATTTTTTGGATCTGGTTATCCTTCCTATAGGCTGGGTAGTTTACCGAATTAATAATAGGATATCTAAGCATGACTGGACTGTGATGTAAACATTACCAACGTGATTAGTTGCAAAGCCTTTAAAGCTATTAAAAAACAGACGTGTTTTTCCGTTCTATCTCGAATATAAGCTAGAGCCTAATGTTGTATATGTATTCTCATATTTCTCACAAAATTTGGTTGTCCATGATGATCTTGTAAAAATATTTGCCACAAAGGAATGAGGTCAAAGTTTGACGTCAGGTAGATTGCTTTGGAAAATCCATGCATGTCGTCACCACATTTTTCAAGAAGGTATAATTACTGTTTCATTTAGTAGAAAGAAATGTTTTCATTTATGTAGGTACTGTACTGACATAGTATAAAGAGGGGAAGTAGGTTATCTCCGGCCCAATCCGCGATATAATTGCCTACTGTCTTAGGGTTGTCACTTTTAGCTAAATTTTAATTCAGTACCTATAAATTGGCAAGGGTCGGGAAGTTGTATTTTTTACTTTTATTGTCTGGGTACAGGGTTTGTCAGGCGTCACTAATGAATTGGTGACAGTACTATTGTACTGTCACAAATTCATGAGTTTAAAACCCGGCCCTTGCCAAAGATAACACATCTCTTATTAGTCAATAAAGTTCAACAATGGTTTTCCTATCAAATATAGATATGTATTCAAGATACAGAGCAGCATTATTTATAATAAAAAAAGATAAAATAAACCAAACGGCGTAAAATAAGCCGTGACGCGCGAAACTCGTGCAGTGTTGGCCCCGACTGGCACAACTCGAAATGAGTCGAGATTTTGTTAAGTGTGCGTGCGGCGACGCATAGAAACTACGGCGCACACATACAAGCCGCGCGCAGTGCGTTTGTATGAAGATAACTTACTTCCCGCTCTTTATACTATGGTACTGATGTCAAACACCTACATAAACGGTATTATGAAAATGTACGTACACTCTAAATCATTTGCATACTAAAACTATTGGTTTGGAGGATAAATTACATTGTTATATACTTACCTAATGCGAAAATGTGGATCATCACTGTAACACTAATACTTACAGTACGTACGGCTTAGCCTATACTGAGCGCTCCCGATCTGGCACAGGAAGAAACCATGTGTAGGTACCTGCATATAGGTACATTTAAGGAGGTGAGGTACTCATGATTAGTACAACATTTACTGTGAGACCATCATGGAAATGTAAAAAAAATATCATCTGTTTTATCTTTTTCATCCGCTGGGTAATCATTGCATTTTGTTTTGTATGAAACAGCTGATAATTTGGTAAAAAGTGAAAACGTCTTTAGCTGCGTTGAGCAATTTATGGCAAAACTTATTTGTTCGCGTCACCGACATGCTAATGTGACGTGCTGCGCCAGACTGACAGTTATTCCAAAGTTTTAAGTTTACTTTTGTTTTGTTGGCGTTTAAGACTGACCCGCCTTCATGGGATAGAACATCTCGTTTCGTCAAAATTCCAATTTCGTATTTCGTATTTCCGCAAACACGCTGTTTTGCCTAAAAACACACAGACATTATAATGTCAATAAATAATTATTTAAGACCACATCACAGAAGGAACGATAGTAAAAATCCAATTGATGTTTCTAAAACTCTATATAATCGTCTGTATGCGTGGGAGTTTCAAATTATGTAAGAATGAGTAGGAGGCGAATTCGCGTGTCCAATGAATGATAATTGACCACTGACATTGCCTGACCCTTATCGAGCTGATTTAATTGTTCTTGTCCTGTGTCATATGGCTGTAATCATTGTTAGTCAGCCCGTTATTAAGTGCGTGAGAAATTTATTGCGGTTAAACTGCGCGAAAGCGATTACTTTGACGTAGGCCGCATTGTTTTGGAATGTCATGTTTAGGTATGTATTACCTAATTAAGTTAGTCATTGGCATTGGTTGACCGCAGTAAAATAGGCAATTTAATAAATTAAATTTGTAATAAGTCTGCTGTATGTTGAAGCACAGACAGGATCGGTCGGTGCGGCGACGCTTGGGGTGGGCCTATGTCTAGCAGAAAACGTGTTTCAGATGTATGATGATAATGAGCTCGCGGCTAAGTAGACACGGTCGCTGGGGTCGATCGAAGGTGAAGCTACGCTTACCGAGGATGGATGACTATTCATTACGTATCGAGATACGAACCTCGGAAAACACGTTAATCAGTTAGTCCCGTCTTTATGGGTAGTCAGATGCCCGACATTATGACAGCCTAGTTTACCAAAGGTTATCGTGGTTCTCATTAACTGGGTCGTAGAGGTCAGATAGTCAATCGTTCCATGAAAAATACTGGTATTTATAGGCATACGGTTAGACGGGAAGCCGACCCTAAGGTAGTAGGGGAAAAAGCCAGGCAAACAAACCTTCTTCTCTTTTCTCGACTCTCGGTCCTAGAAGATGGTTTACATTCCACTACCATATTTTTCTCCTCCAGCATAGTTAGTGAAGAATTACTTTGCAAGAAGGATAAAATATCGACCTTGGAAAATATGTTTCCTAATTCTTAATAATTTTTTTACAGATACGTGTACATATTCTGCGAGAAGGCAGAGAAGAATGCGAAAGGAGGATGGGATTATGAAGTGAAACCTTATAAGCCTGCCGACTTCCTGCTCCAAGATATTGCCGTGCGTCTAAGCAGCGCTAAACCTCTTTGGGACGCGTTTGTCAGTGAAGGTAAGAGTAAAATAATTTAAAGTTTATACTTTGTAGGTAAAGTTACGAAGATCTCGTGGCTTAATAAAAACAGCCGCACGGGTTGATGGAAAGTTAGTCTATGGATGGGTGTCGGTTCGTCACATATCGAGACTCCTCCGTACTTCGGAAAGCTCGTTAAGACGTTGGTCCCGGCTGTCATTTATAGATCTTTGACAGTCGTTACGGGTAGTCCCGTAAAACTTACCAAGAGGTATCGTGTTGTCCAGTAATAGGGTTGTGGAGGTTTAAATAGGCAGTTGCTCCATGTTAGGTACTGGTATTTAGCTGCATCCGTTTAGACTGGAAGCCGACCCCAACATAGTTAGGAAAAGCCTAGGTTGATGACTTTGTAGGTAAAGTGAGCCGCACGTCAGTGATAACACTGTGACGAAGAGCTATTTTTTATCACTGACGCGCCTACACTTTGTTACGCATCCCAATGAACGCCTAATATGTAAAGTAGACGATTATCATAATCATAGGCGCCACAAAAGTGGCACAGATTCAGTCGTCAAATCAAAAGGAGGTTAAATATTCGTCTGGAAATGTTGCTATAAGTACATAGATATATCCAATTCTCGGTCCAGTAGAAACTTCAATACCTACAACTCTCAACAAGGAGATTGGAACGGATTCCGGAAGTATGTTGTTATCGACAGACAAGAATTGTTGCCGTTGTTGGTGTCGTTGGTGGTAATTTTTATTTTTCTTACTCCTCCGCTGTACTTTTCTGATTAATTTCGTTGCGAGATCCAAGACAGTTGAATCGTTTCTCCGGGACTCGTCGTGTTGATTCTGGTTTTCAGGAGTTGCAGTGGTTTGGGAATAGGTGGCGGGCTTGTCTCATATGTTTGGTGACAACTTTGGGCCGCCTTTTACGACTTCTATGAAAACGTAGGCGTGGCCTATTTTGCCGTTACCTTCAAAATTTTCGACGACACGGTTGGCGCAGTAGTTAAGCGATTGGAGATAAGTCTGTATATTTTTTGTGAGTAGCTAAGAAATCCCCGTAGTTTTTTTATTTGTTTAATATACTACTGATACTAAAGCGCAGTTCAGACTATGCTATATTTATCGCTATATAGTATAGAATTTTGTGTCATTTCTTTTATACATACTACCCAGACGACACGGTTGGCGCAGTGGTTGAGCCATCGGCTGCTACGCCGCGTGTCGCGGGTTCGATCCCCGCACGGAACAAATATTTGTATGGCCTACAGATAGTTGTTCCGGGTCTGGTTGTTTGTGTATGTGACTTTAAATGTTTGTAAACGCACCCACGATACAGGAGAAATTCCTAGTGTGGGGCAAAAAAAAAAAAAAAGAAAAAAAAAAATATTTTATTTTTTGAGATTGCAGAATGTGTGTAACGGAAATATCTTTATGAGTTCTAAACAAAGCTATAAAAGATAATGGTGTTTGCTTAAAAATTCTTTGCATATCTTTATCTCAGCAAAGAATAGGCTTGGTCTGTTTCCTGTAATTTTTACCTACGTCAAAAAGATGAATAGTGACGCCAGTCGTAGATAACAATCTATAAAAGTTTCAAACAGATATTTCATCAGCGGTTATGTATTTTCAAGTTTTTAATAGACAAAGCCTAGTATAATGTATACGAACATTTTCATGACCTATTTTATGTACTTGTACTAAGTACCTCTCTGCCTAATCGATGGTGATGAATGTGGTGTGATTCAATGTCATTTTTGTCCTTGATTATCTGTTAAAACTTTTGTTTTTTTATTCTTATTTTGTAATTCGCATGACGCATGGTTAATGTAGGTGATACCAAATTGTATACCGTGTATATGATTATAATTATTTATTATCTGAGCCCTCTTCTTCCCATATTTGCAAACCTATTATTGAATTTGAATTAATAGGTAGGTACAGCAGATTGTATCGTGCGGTCGGGTAATTGTTACCCCCCGTGGTGGTATGATGCACATTCGAAAGGTCGTTCAGGAGTACCTAGTGTGATTCAGTACTATTCGTACCATATCAGAGAAGTCAACTCACTTTTACTACTAACGCCACTATGTGGGTAGGTTGTGGTTGGGTATTATACTGTAATGGAGAAAGGGATCGTCTATTAATCACGTGTAAGGCTCGAAGGGGGGTTCGGAAAAAAATATAAGGTTGGAGGGGGGTGTTGTGAGATATCACGTGTATTTATTTTTTTGTGTACCTACCCTCGCGCTTATTTGTAACCTATATTAGAAAATAGGGGGGGAACTTACTTAAGTAACGTAATTATTGGAGGTCCCCAACTCTGGACGTTAAAGGCCTCAAAAAAGCTGTCCTAATAGTTGTTTTCGGGACATAACATTAGTGGCATGTAATCTCGACTGCCTCACTGGCCTCTTGGTCGCAAGAGCTACTGCTGATCATCAGGGTTCAATTTCCGAGTCGGCCAAAGTGTTGGGTTTTCCATTTAGAATTGCCCCGTAGCAAACCAGGAGTCCGAATTCTTGCAGGTTGGTGGCAATAGGCTGGCCACCTGTTACATGGCACTTAAAACATAACTGGCGAAACGTGGGATTACTATAGGTACATCGATCTACTTAACGTCCGGAATACAGGCGTGAAAAACACCATAGAATGGAATACTATCTTCATTGTACACCATGAAAACTTACAAATAATGAGTTTAAGAGCTACTTAGCTACATAGCTACAATGGGCGGCGTGTGTTATGTTAATCTTCAGTCTGAAAAACTGGGGTGTTAATGTCTGTCTGTATTATTTTGGAACAAGCCCGCCAGTCGCCACCCTATTCCCAAACCACTGCAACTCCGCACTGCACTGCACTTCTGTCTGCATACTGAGTTTCTTTTGTTATCTTTATTTATAGGTCTGGAGCGGCTTCGAGGAGTGCCTGGTAGATGGGAGCCCCCGGAAGGTGCTACGGACCGCTTGTGTGTGGACATCGGCGAGGGTGCCTTCATCGAAGTGTCTCACCCTGCACCGCAGGGAGACCAAGTGTAAGTATTTTATATACCGTCTATATTAGAATCCACAATCTCAGATAAATATCATGTTTTTAGAACACGAACTCTTTGTCACAGTTCAAATTTTATTGCAACATTATTTGTTACTTGTTGGCGCGCTTGCGCACAGTCTAATGTCTCTGTTCACATTTTATTGCGAGTATATTTGTTTTTTCGACGTCACCGTTAAAATTTGATTGCGACATTATTTTGTTTTATTGTTTGAATGAGCTCATATCTGGAACTGCTAGTCGGATTCGAAAACACATTTTTGCTTTTGATAGCCCTACTCTTGGGGAAGATGTACGTTATGGAACCTTAGAAGTGGGTGAAACCGTGTGTCACGAGTAGAATTTTAGAAGGACCTTTTTATTACTGTTACTAGAACATATATTTGGAATACATAACGCTAAAGTAGATAGTTGACGAAGTAGGTGATGGCTTGAAGACCTATAGTTAGGGTCGTACAATACACACGGATGATAGCATACGGCTAGTTGTGGTATAATTATTTCTAACATAAAGTGTTTTGTTAAAATAATGGTTACAATTTATTTTTGACACATACACACGCCCATATTTCTCTGGTTAGTCAGAGGTATACGTATAGTACACCTAAGGGCACAAATCCAGACTTTCGAGCAACTACTGAGAAACTTCTAATAGAATAACCCATTACCACTTACCAGACACGGGAATCGAACCTAGAACCTCACGCTCTTTCGACTAATCTACCAACGAGCCAGTATTTTCGAAATTTCAAATAAATAAATGACGCATTTTAGTCGCTAATGGAGGCTATTACGTTGGTCGATTTTTGAGCAGAATTTGGCAGGTAATGGTATTTCTTTCCTTGGTGGTGGTACGTCCTTGCATTCAAATTTAAAATAATCCTTTCGCGATAAGAAGAGTACCTAATAGGAATACCTTTTTAGAGTTCCGCAGTGAAATGACAAAAAAACACAACCCATAAATTCATCCCTCTGTCGGTATGTCCGGCCGGATGTTCCACAGCTATTTTCATCGTAGAATATTGGCACTATAAGGTGTATTCCATATACCGCTAAACAATGGTGTAGTAAAATTACGAATAATAGAAATATATCTCTGGGATGACGGATACATGCCACAGAAGGATTAAATTACAAAAAAAAACACTGCGCGTATACTCATTTACTTTTCACTAAGTTACTAGGTAAGTTTTTTGTTGCCTCGGAAAGCACGTTAAGCCGTTGGTCCCGGCCATCATTTGTAGCTCATTGGCAGTCCTTACGGGTGTCAGATGCCCGAAAGTCTGAAAACCAGTCTTACTTAAGGGTATCGTGTTGCCCAGTAACTGGGTTATGGAGGTCAGATAGGCAATCGCTCCATATAAAATACTGGTATTCAGCTGCATCCGGTAAGACTGGAAGCAGACCCCAACATAGTTGGGAAAAGCTAGGCTAGCTAGGATGATAAAAAGCATTACTGTGCCTGCGTAAATATTCATCCCGACTACGGAACTCGTTAATATACAAGGTCCAGCCAACACCTGGCCGGTGTATTATTTCCTCGTCAAACCGGGTCGCGGTTTTCAGATATCCTATCAGAGCTAATTCTATATTTAATTATACTCTTGTATAACTGAATCATGTTACAAATTAGTCCCGACATTATGCACTCTTATGTCACTGAATTATATTATTACAGCAGCATTTTCCTGCAGTTATATCCATTACCAAGAATACCCTGGGAAAATCCATTCATATCAGTCCAGACGGAATATTCCACACGCTTAAACGTTTACAAATATGGGTAGATAAAGCTAAAATAGTCTGGATTGTACAAAATTAATTAATTTCAAAGGAAAATTATATCAACAATGTGTGATTGGGGCTAACCACACGTGAGGATTAGACGGTTTAAGACAGACTCATCCGCTGTAATGACGCACTTATGTCAATTCGCGCGTAATAAGGATCATTCTGTTTTCGTAACAACGTTCTGCATGAACTTGGAATAGGCTAGCGACCTGTTATAGTGAGAGTATAAATATTGTAATATCACACCTATATTTCCCAAAGGGGTAAGTTGTGAGACAGTCATTCTTTTTGCCATTTATGTTTAACCTTTTTACTACCTGATTTTATATTAGTGGCCTTGCCCCCAGAGCCAAGCATTTAAATCGTCTCTACACCAGCACATCAAGCTGTCCCAAACTGTCATATTTTCCCAATCGAACATGAACCTTATTATTTTGTAATAAAGTTTAAAGCCTATCAAAGAAATTTGTCAGATTGGGATAGCTTGATGAGCTGGGAATCAAACCTAGGATCCCATGCTGAGCAGGCGCTCTTTACGATCACTAGACCAACGGGTCAGTCGAACTACAACCATTATTATACCACTTTTATCGTTTTATTGTTTTACACATTAGGTAGTAATGTGCGCATCGGTGCAAAACGTACATACAACCTATATAAATATATTATATATTTATTTTGATACCTATTTAAGTAAAAAATATACTTATATAGGGGCAACATACAATTCGTCGTGTTGACTATATTGATTTAATTTCCACCAGGAAAGTTATTAGGTATATTAACACCTTAACTGCCAGACAACGAGACAATAGAAAATGTATCGTTTGTTGGTCACCTGGCGTTCAACTTCTTCAAAGAGCTTTGTGACTTGGTTACTGCATATCTGCGTCATCCTACTGCTGGGCCAACAGCTTTTATGCCACATATTTAGCCAGCCCAGTCCTAATTTTATATTTAAATTATGGGTGTCTTATTAATATTACACTCATATTCCTAGTAATGTTATTATCAGTGAACATTTCTTTACATAATATCCTAGCTAAAAATTATTTGAAGATAAAATGAGAACTGAAATTTCCAGAGACAGGAAAGGCAGCGGGCTCCGCGTGCACTTGTCGCCGCTGGCGGGCGGGCGCGCGGTGAGCGGCTCGGGAGAAGCGCGCGCCGCCTTCGCTGCGCACGCGCGGGCGCTGGCCTACGACTGCGAGCTGGACGCCGTGCTCGACAGCGTGATCGGGAACAGGAAGGATTGCTTTGTTTCTATCAGAGGTCAGTTCTACACGGACACAAATTTGCTGGCGCATTTTTTAGGATATCAACTCTCATGATTTTTACAAAAACTGCAAATGCACGGGGTTAACAGCCACGGGACGAAATGAAATTGAAAAAATGCCGTCGAAAAAAAAACTCGACTCATACTCGAACAGTCTGTTAAGTTCCTATAGCTTATTACCTGGGGTAAACTTGTAATGAAAGGCGAAGTACCCAGTCGGACATAAAGAAGACTCTTCACTCTGCTAACGACGTTTTTTTTGTTTTTTGTTGAAAGCAAAAACGAATATACCAAGAATCAATGTTGGCCGGTACTTAGTCGTTGTGCTGTGGCAAAATCAAACACGTGTGGCGAACTAGGTATCTGGAGATTATAATTTTGCTTTTCTTTCTACAGGCATATCCGACTACCGCGACGGAACACGCGGCAAAGAGTGGCAGCCGCACGCTGCGTTAGCCGCCGCAGCTGTAATGAAGGCAATCGTAGCCGCCATGCCGCCGCCTACAGACTAAACGCAACGCACACAGCACCTATATATATGTTATTTGTATGGCGTTTACTTACAAAATCTATATGTATCGCTGATCGAACCACGGAGTAACAAACAAATGGAGTATTCGGATACATATCTTATCGAAAACCTGTCACGAGTATCAGAATAGTCAGTTTTTAAGACGGACTTTTAATGTGCTCGATTACATTATTATTATAAGTAATGTAGAAGGAGGTATTGCTGTTTTTATTCCTGATGAAGAAAATAACGCGCGTGCGATGCCCAGTGTAAATCCACTTTTGTTCTTTGCCCACAAGGGCGATTTTACAGTAAAGGCTGGTAACTTGTCTGTTGCAGCTGCAGGAAAACTGTCTTTAACTTTTTGAGTTACAGTCAGCGAGTAAACCAATTTAATTCTCACATTTAACTCACAGTTTCGCGTAATGATTGATAATTAAGAAAGAATCTGAGAGTGAGAGTAGTAGAAAAGCTCCGAATCGCAAAAACATTTCCTTCCTGCCTTTACTGCCCTGTCTCCAAAACTCGCCCGGTGTATTCTGTCCGCCTCTTATCACTCCATTCGATTTTTACTCCGTGTCACGTAATTTTAGTATTTGACACGCACATATTCACAGTAACAAGTGTTCACGGCTCCTTTTATATTGTACACTTAATTATTTACGACCAATTATTGTCGTACCTTAGTACAATAGGTAGTAAGTACACAACGTATATAAAAATGATATTATTGATCTTGATTATTATCTAAACATGGTAGATGTAAACCATTCCAAACAATCATATTTAACTCAATCTGATTACATAGGAAGGTATTTACTGTAATAATGGATGCAGATGTATGTTTGAAAGTGTTGCGAGATTTTAAAATATTTCAATATCAATCTGATATTTTTAAAATTATTGGCTAGATTTATTCGTATAAATTACTATTACTAAAAAAAATACATCATTGACCATTAATAATAAGTTATTATTAATAAAAACTTCTTGAAGGAATAATAAACCTTTATACATTTTTAATCTGTGCTAGTTGTTTATATGGAATTAAATCTAGCTTTTATATCTAATGTACCTACAGGTTTACTTGCCTTAGCGTTGGCTGTTATAAAAGTAGTAATTAATATTGTCTTATAATAGATATTTACGAAATAATGGAGTAGTTTTAGATAGTGCTAAAGTACACATGGTAGCCTTTATGAAGAACGTTATTTGTGTGGAAAACACGAGATTTAGTCAAATCTTTCCACTTGGAAACGTCCTAAGGACATGAACAGAATATTCTTAGACTAAAACAATGGTTAAGACTGTAAACAGATTTCCAATCCAATGGTACTATTTCGAATGACTAGCTTACTTAGAGAATACTGAAAATATATAAGTTTACCGTTTTATTTGTGTTGTGTTGTGTTGCCAAAACAATAGTAGCTAAAAAAGGGCTCAAATATTTTCTGTCTTCCTCTTTTTAGGTTGAAATGTAAACTTTTGAAGTATTTTAATTGTATTTTACTTGCATAGAGAAACAGAAGAGTTACCAGTTTCCAGATTATTATTATCACTTGTATTATTTTAGATTAATATTTCTCAAAGTATTCCATAAAACACCAGTTCACTTGAAGAAATTAGTGTGATGCCAATATTTATAGTAAATTGTTCACTTTGCCAGAGCTTAGGATGTACCTTAGATTTATTAAATTATATAAGTATGTATCAAATATTTTCAACAAGTAATTTATTATATTATTTATAAAATACTAACTCACTGCCACCAATGGCCTATTTATAATTATAAGATTAACTTTGTTATTGGACGATGTCGTATCAAAATATGTGATTACATATTTTAAAACCAAAGTTTAGACGTTTGGCTGTTTTTTGACAACCTGGTCTAGTCGCCTAAAATGTGAACATTTTGTTGAAATGTTTTATTTACACTTAATTCTTAAGAATCATTGATCTATGTATAAATTGTGAAGTCACATAGTTTTATTCTCGTTGATGTTTGTGAAAATGTTTTCATGTTCGAATTTGAACACTCCTCTCCTTTTTTGTAAACAAACTATAACTTGATTGGGGCCATGATTATCTTCAGGATTGTTCAATCCTGTTGACAATTGAGTATGTATAATGAATATTATTTATTTACTTTTCTTTTGTAGTGTATTGTTATTATGCTAGTTCAATAATGATAAAATCATGTTAAATTATTTAATTGTTTGATATTATAATTTCATTAATAACAGTTGTCTGTTATGTTTAAATATTGTGTTAGCAAGCTATAATACTGTCATTCTATTGTATCGCACAAATAAAGTCTTAAAAAAATGTAAATATTTCATTTATTGAACCCTGAACACATTGGATATGATTATGAAGCTGACCTTCGGCCTGATCCATTACAGTACGCCTTAGCTGCAGTAAGTGGACAGAAACTATGTCAGATAAAACACTGAAAATGCACTATAGTGGTGCATGTGTCTTAGAATCTACTTTGTAGGTTATTTTATTTACAGCACCAAGTTACTGCATCTAATTAAAAGTCGCACTGTAAATTAGATCTAGCCTTCTTGCAGCAGTGCATGGTAACAGACAAGTGCAGTACCTATAGGAAAATACAAAAACAAAATGAAACACTTAATTGGCCTCGAACTACAAATTATACATTGAGCTTCTCGGTTTAGAGGAATGTCTTTCATAATATTAACAACTATTTCTTTCTTCATGTTTTCAGCCTATCCACTTCTGATTCATTCTGAAATATAAATTATTTTATTATCTTCATATAAATAAATTATAACCCATTGCCCAATATAATTTAAACATTAATTGTATGGATTCACAAAATAAATAAGTTGCATATGAGAAACTTTCACCTGTTCAAATGTACCCTAAATTGTATTTATATTATAAACCTAAGTGAAATTTTTAATGAGAAAACCAACATTCAGACCCAAAGGAGATAGGATAATGATAAAATATAATAGTCTTTAATTTACCCTGTTAAACTTACAAATAATAACTTTAAGAGTCACAAAGGGTATTGGTACAATATTGGTGGCCTTATTACAAAAAGCGATATTTTACAAACAACCATTATGATGAACTTTCTTTAAAAGAACTCAGATGTTATTTTTAGTATACTTACCTTGACTCACTTATGTGTATTCTCAATGGGGAAAGAAGTAAAGGGGATCAAAAACATGTACTTATACAAAAAGCAATTTTTTTCGACTAAATTGTTTTTAAATGTTACAATCTTGAACACATTGTTGAGAATTTTAAATTGCTCTTAATTCATACATACTACTTCTGTAAAGTTTTTAATTCAAATCTGTATATGTTGGTAATGTATATTAATACATATTTTAATATTTGCAGTAATAAAAACCTGAAGTTTAAAGAATGTAAGGAACTTATAAAAATAATACTATCTGTACATCCATTGAGCTT
This sequence comes from Phlogophora meticulosa, assembly GCA_905147745.2. Taxonomy (NCBI): domain Eukaryota; kingdom Metazoa; phylum Arthropoda; class Insecta; order Lepidoptera; family Noctuidae; genus Phlogophora; species Phlogophora meticulosa. The sequence continues at coordinate 5,870,935 of LR990523.1, forward strand.
ATGGGAATAGGCTGATTTGTGGTGTCACATCAAGCATTGTTAGATTTTTAGTGTAGCAAAACAGGCTGCAGGGTTAACTTGTAAAAAGAGTTGTACGATGATTAGTTACAAATATTAGTATGTGCACACAGAAGCAACATTTGTCATAATCAGATATCATTACTTGCATCAGTCTTAGAAGCATGGCAGCCTTGTTTCATCGTATGTTATTGTTGATCTTCTATAATTGTATAAAAACATAATTTTATTATTACATATCACACATCATAAATATTACAATATTAAATACTAACACAACATTCATGTTTTAGTTAATTATGCTACATCCTTAATAATAAATATATTTCTTTGGAAGTACAGAGGCCAGCACATCAAGCTACCCCAATGTGTCAAATTTCTTTGATTTTTTTTCAACTTTATTGGAATAGGAATAAGGTATTGGGAAAATCTGACAGTTTGGAGTAGCTTGGTGTGCTGGCGTCTGTACATATAAGTTTAAAAACTGGCAGAACTAGTCAAACTTGTGTACCACTGGTTCTGTACCTTGATTGGAGTAATCAAAAATAAAAAATGAAGAATACAATTATTATATTTTGAAAGTTACAACTTTATGTTTTGTGTCTACAAAATTGTGAGGAGTTTAAAAGGAAATTGATTGTTTTAAAGGAGTTTTAGTGGTTACCAAAAAACAAGTCACTTACAGCTAATTTTATTTCCTGTAATACTTAAATAAAACTCCTTCAACAAGGTTTATTTCCGACTTTTGGCTTTGCAAACTTCAGAGATAAGGGGGAGGCAACAGAATTTTTACGATTTTTATTCATTAAAAAACATTATAGCACAAATTAAAAAATATTTAAGTTCTATTATGTCCATACAACACCCTTTTATATAATTCCCAACATAATCTAGGTAACTACCTCACTTTGAAATGCCTCTACCCTCACTACTCTCACATTTTCCCTTCTATTGCAATGAAAATGACAATACTAATAATTAAAAAAAAAATCACACATTATGTAAGTAGTCAGCATTGTTTTAACTAAACCGTCTGTTAACTGTCTCTGAAACTAGTTATCTAGTTTCTGAAATAAAAACCTGTGATGGGACAAACTCACACCAACAGGGTTCTTTTTATTACTATTTTGGTACAGAACTCTAGAATCAAAATATGGCATAACTTCAGTTACATCGGAAACAACTGATTTTGATATGGTTCAATTTCAAAATTGACCTCTACTCACCAACATATTTAACTTCATCAAAAGCTTTTCTAGCTTTCTTTAGTTCTTCATTCATTGTTAGTAAATCTTTAACACGAGCGTATTTTCGTTGGTCTTTGCGGACTAAGAAAATTATATCTTCTACTTGAACTCTTCCAGTTCTGCCAACCTCCATGGCCCTGAAAATAAATCATCATCCAATAAAAAGCCTATAAAATACAATAAGGTTCAGTTAAGCTAACTAGAATCCGAAATCCCACCTATGTGTAGTTTCTGTTATGAATTCAATCACTAAATCTTCCAAGAAGTCGACACTTTCTGTGTATGGATTCTGGTCGTCTCCAAATCCGTACATCATGCATCTTAATTCTTTGCTGAATAGCCTTTTGCGTCCTGATGCAGTTGCTCCAAGTTGCTGTTCAGTTTCCTCTTCGTCAAACTGTAAGCAAAAGGAGGAAAATGATATCAATTAATGTTGCTGCTGATGAGACACTTCTGGACCTGTTTTACGGACCTGATCATAGTTATCTGGTGCATCTGGAGGGGTCGTCATTGTAACAGGTGTATTTTAAATCGTTCAAGTAAAGTTTTAATATATGTTCCTGCGTGTTTATTTTCTTTGTATTAATGTCAAGTTTCGGATCATGACAATTTGACACGACACTGACAATCAAATAAATAAAGCACAGCCACAGAATCACACAGAACAAACCGAAAAGACAAAGTAATAACAAAACAACAATCTGTCAACAAATGTTTTTCTAGTCTAAAGTGATTTAAATATTTTAGTAGATTTGCTCCAATCATTGAACACGTTGTCAAAGGTTGTCTGCCACAATAAAAAATGAAAGCGACATTATTAATTAATTTAAAAAAGTTATTTGTCCCCCAGGAAGTGTCCCTCAAGAAGGTAACAGAGGATCCCTTCCTATGTTTAGTTAGGGATTCTCTGGTACCCTTAGGTTACCCTACGTGTTCAGGTGTGGGGAGGGAAAAACAAGCTACTTCAGCAAGCCTTTCCCCAAATCTTTTTGTGTCTAGGCTAAGGAGTCTATCACTAAGCTCCACGATAAATACTATCAACCAAGTCGAGACTAACTAAACCCTCATTGAAAATTGGATCTGATTGGAACACTCTCAGTCTCACTCAGCGCAGAAACAAAGAGCTTGCTCACGCGCTCTACGCTTACATGCCATAAATTGTATTATTTAAAAAGGCAACTATTTTTTGTGAGCAAAACGGGGTCCCTCCCAAAAATTGAACAAAAGCTATAGTAATTATTACCTTGGATTAAATTTTAATTCTTTGTAGGGCCAACACGGGTTACACGTGCACGGGTGCAAGACAATAGATAAATAAATAAAGTGTTTGTCTGTGCACATCTCTGACACTTTGCGGCAGAGTATAGGTTATGTTTTGTATTTTGAAAACATAAACCACAATGATTTGCTTTTCTGAGAATAAGGAATTAAAGTAATACTACAATAATTAATATTTGGATGAAACAAGATTGAATAAAACGATAAAATGAATCCTATGACGTATGTACAACTTTTATATTCCTGTAAATTTTTCAGACAGAAAATAGAAATTGGTTTGGAACCCTCTATTTATTTTCAGAAATGTGAAGAACGTTCTAAAGCTAAGCGAACGCGAGCTGGCTGGTAAAAATAAGACATCTTGGCATGACCAATACAAGGACAGCGCTTGGGTGTTTGTTGGAGGTCTGCCCTATGATCTCACCGAAGGCGACATTATCTGCGTTTTCTCACAGTAAGTTAAAACCATAAGTTAATTTATCGTATTACCTATTTTTAGTTATTGGATCTTTTTGATGGAGTACTCTTCAGTGTTGTACATTGGTTGAAAGTGCTCATCATTTAATCTGTAAAACTTGTTGCACATAAGCCTCCATTCACATTCATAAACTACCTACAAGAGTTTGTTAGTCTTCTCTGTAAGATATACCAATCCTATGTATAACAAATGTGTAAAAGGTAAACCTTTTTATAAAAATAAATATCATTTATATAATTTATTACAGGTATGGTGAAATAGTGAACATAAACTTGGTCAGAGACAAAGCAACTGGAAAGTCACGGGGGTTTTCATTTATATGCTATGAAGATCAGCGGTCAACGGTCCTGGCAGTTGATAATTTAAATGGAACCAAAGTATGTTGATTGAAATATGTTGATTCCACTTCAATGTTATTTTTCATGCAATTATATTGGTATAAGGTATGAAAATAAAGGGTACGTAGAGGACTGCAACAACTATCGAGGGATAAAGCTCCTGTCACATAGTATGAAAGTATGGGAGAAGGTGATAGAGAAAAGATTGCGAGAGGAGAGTGAAATTACCCCAAGTCAATTTGGGTTTATGCCAGGTCGAGGAACAATGGACGCCACCTTTGCACTCCGCCAGCTGTGTGAGAAATACAGACGTGCACATAAAAACTTGCACATGGTGTTCATTGATCTGGAGAAAGCGTATGATAGGATGCCCCGGGAGGTGTTGTGGTGGGCCGTGAAAGAGAAAGGTGTGCCTGGGAAGTATGTGGAGTTAATTCGTGCAATGTACACCCGGTCTAGGACGTATGTCCGATCGGCTGCTGGCAACACCGACAAGTTCAGTGTGGCTGTAGGACTGCACCAAGGGTCGGCATTAAGCCCTTACCTCTTCTTGTTGATAATGGGCGCTCTGACGTCGGACATACAGGAAGAGGCACCCTGGTGCATGTTATTTGCCGACGACATTGTTCTTGTCGGTGAAGATGGACCTGAGATCCAGAGCAGACTGGAGAAATGACAACAGAGGCTGGAGAGTGTGGGCTTGAAAATCAGCAGAACCAAAACTGAATATATGTTCTGCGATTTCGGCGGTCTCTCCAGTCCTGAAGCAATGTCGCTTAACAGCGTGCTTCTCCCGATCTGTTCCGACTTTCGGTATCTCGGTTCACTCGTGCAAAGTGACGGAGAAATAGATCGGGCTGTCAAGCACCGAATTAACATAGGGTGGATGAAATGGCGGCAGGTAACGGGAACAACCTGTGACCCCCATATTCCCCTTAAACTTAAGGGGAAGATTTACAAAACAATGGTTAGACCTGCTGTCTTGTATGGATCAGAATGTTGGGCCGCAAAAGGCATGAATGAAAGGCAGTTACATGCAGCTGAGATGAGAATGCTGAGGGGGATGTGTGGTGTTACGCGAATGGATAGAATAAGAAATGAGTATGTAAGAGGAAGTCTTAAAGTTGCGCCTGTGACCGAGAAGTTGTGTGGAAATCGGTTGTCATGGTATGGGCATGTGATGCGAAGGAATGAGGACCATGTTGTGAGGAAAGTTTTGAGTATGAATGTGCAGGGTTACATGAGTAGAGGAAGACCAAAGAAAAGATGGATGGATTGTGTGAAAGATGATATGGCAAGAAAAGAGGTGACCCATGAGATGACGGCAAATAGAGATGTATGGAAGAAGAAAACATGCTGCGCCGACCCCAAATAAATTGGGATAAGGGCAGGAGGATGGTATGAATAAGCCATACTTTCATACTTAATGTTATAATTGTGAAAGTAAAAAGTAACTCAGTTTGTTATGCTTTCACAGCTAAACTGCTGAATCAATTTTGATGGAATTTTGTACACAGTAACCATGAACCACAAGAAAAGATATAGGCTACTTTTTAATACATAACTTCATCTGTATCCATGTTAACACTTTTAGTGCCCAGCACCTGGCTCCCGGGTCGAAAAAGAGTTGTTCATGTACACAGAATTTGCTTCCCGAGTCGTACATGTAAAAAGCTATAGATGAGATGTGAACATGACCATATACCTACGCATTATGTAATTTGCCAAACATTATGACATACAAGTTAAATCGTATTTTTGAACTGGGCAGTGAAAGGGTTAAACAACATTCACGCAGACTACAAATGAGACACTGAAAAGCAAGTTACATGATCATAACACTGAGCTGTTTTAAATTTGTGCTTGTTGAATAATCAATGTATTGTAATAGGGATGTGTCCTAGGTAAAAATATATTAAGTCTATTTTTGCCGTCAGTAAGATTACCAAAAAATATTGGACACGAATTTTTTGCTTTCTTAATTCAATAAAAAGTGACAATGATATAGCACATCAAAGTTCAGGAGAAGGGGCTTGTGACGTCACGCCGTGCTACACTACGAAAAGTGTAGCACGGAGTGACGTCACGCGCAATTTCAATGCACTATACCGTCGTCATTTTTGGTTTACGTGACAAAAGAAAAAATACGTATCCAGTATTTTTGAGTAATCCAACATTCGGTCCAATCAGATTTTTTAAGGACACTACCCTATTCAGCCCATTCTCTATAACAATTAAGTAGCTTAAACAAATTGATCTTTTATATTTTCCCCTAGATTTTGGGCCGTACAGTAAGGGTGGACCACTGCGAACAATATCGAGCTCCAAATGCAGACATGACAAAAGTTGACGAAGTAACCGCAGCAATTAGGATGGAGGGCTGTGCTCCACAAATTCAACCAATTATTATAACAGAGAAAACGGAGACTGTTGTGAAAGAGGTAAAGCAAAGTTTATATATCTTCTGGCTTCTATATAAATTAAAATCAATTGCCGCATGTATGTGTCTCTTGATCATTAGGTACTTGAGATTATTTTTGCTGTGTTCGTAAATTGTAGGTACTACAAGGTTGGTATGAATATTTTTTTGGAAAATATCAAAAAAGTTGAAATGGTAGCTCTGTATAAAGATCTCACACAAAAAATTGCACCTTTCACCACATCTTCCAAATAAATAAATAACTTCGATAATATCTCTCGCACACTTTCTTTTATTTAAATCTAAAGATAGGTCACGCTTAATGAAAGGCCCTGTATTTATAATCTAAAATATCTTGTTGCAGGAAAAGGAGTCAAAAGAATCAATTAAAGTTGGCAAGGTAAAGAAGAAAAAAGAAAAGAAAAGTAAAAAAAAGAAAAAGAAGAAAAGCAAAAGTTCTACTTCAGAATCAGAATCTAGCAATTAATTAGTTTTTATTAAGTGAAAGTTTTTTTTTAATAAAAAGACATTATTAATTCATATTTTTTTATTAGACAAACAATACATCACAGTTCACATGCAACATAGAGATCATAATAATTAAAATATTTATTATTGAATAGTACAAGATATATGACTAGATATATTTTAATAAACTTTGACATTACACGCTTATACATTCACAAGTAAAAAGATATTCACGTAAATATCCAAAAAAATCGTAGTAACAAATACATTTCACTTAGATACACCTAAACAGTAATATTTCGTTAAAAAATCGGCCTTATATAATACAAAGAAATAGTTATTTAAATAGTTGAATACAAACAGTAGGAATGATTGAGAACTTGCTAATTATTTTGGAGATCATTTCATGACCTGTCCCTCGGTGACAAGATTAACATTGCATATGACAGGACCTAAGATATTATATTATTTATGTATTATAGTTTTAAAATAGTAGGTGTCTCTACATGAACTATTTGAGATTAAGGAGATATGTAATTTTTTTTTTTACTTCAGTTATTAAGAATTTTCTTAATCTTATCTTCTGTAGTGCCATCACTATAGGCTATGATGCCTTCTTTGTTGCTATAGTCTTGAGACTCCAGGTCCACCTCATCGTTGTAAGTGATAGAATTTTGAGTAGAGTAGCTGATGAGATCCCCACCCTTTGCTTTGAGAATTGAGTGGGGGGCACAGGTGTCCCAGCGGAACGTAGTTCCTTGAGACATTATGTATCCTGCTGCCTCACCTGTGAAAGAAAAATAGTATGTTAATTATAATTATCAAAATTCTAGGAACATGGGTCAGGCTAGCTAGTAGCTCTTCCTTAAATAGCACTTATTCATCATCCTGAACTTAAATCTACTAGGATTTTCACTCTGTAAAAGAACTTAATACAATTGAATCTACTCTAAATATCCCTCAATTGCTTATCTTGGGAGGTATTTGTTTGAAATTGATTTTCAAACAAATTCCTCCCAAGAAAATGTACAAAAACTGATTAGTTTTCTCACCTAGAGCAACTTTCAGAAGCTTGTGCCCAGCTCCAGGAAGGGACTTCACTTCCCAACCGGCCTGTCGGAACTTATCAGCTATTTCTGGTTTCTCAGCTGTGCTGATGAGTAAGACATTCTTCTCATTGTTGTCAACAACATAACTACTACCCCACTCATGCATATCTTTGTAGTTAATGCCCCATACCACTCGACCTTTACCACTGGAAATAAAGATTTTTATTTAATTATTAATCATTTTTATCTATCAATAATATTATTTGGTAATGAAATGAAAATAAAGGGAATATAAGGTACATATTAATATTAATATACATTATTAATTCAGACCATGGTGTCCATTTTGTTAGTAACAATTCGTGTTAGTAATGCTTAAAAACTATCAACACAAACAAAATAAAAACATTATCTTGACATGATATTCTCCATTTAATATCAACTTACTTATCATAAAATGGCTGATTGATGACTCCAAGAATAGGCTCTCCAGTAGACCTCAGATAGGCACCAATGAGCACCGTCACACATGGAAGGCCATGGTCTGCATCAGCATGTCCCTGGACACCAGCTATGAATTCAGCAGTGGCATCTAATAACAAGATAATCAGGTTAAATCTTACTGTCATCTGGTAAGTTCTCTCTCAGGACTCTCAGTCCCTTATTAACTTTATTCGAATAAAATGTAAGGTAAAAGTAAAAAGGATATAACACGAGAATGCTTACCAATTGGATCTATCCAAATGCCTAAATCAGAAGTGTCTATTTCTGGAATATCTTTAGGCAAATTGTCACAAAATGTATGGTTGGTGTCGCGATGGGCCGCTTCGGCCATTCGTGTCGCAACAGCCGGTGCCACTAAATACTGTAAAATATCTGCAGTGCCTTCAACACTGTCGCATAATTCGATTCTCACTCCACCAATCTCGGTACACTCTTCGCCTCTTACATGCTCTGCAAGCTCTGGAAAATGACCAGCTATTTCAGTCTTTGCAGCTTCTTGGGCCAAAACATCCGCAATCGTTTTGAAATCTCTCTCAAAACGGGCGTTGGCATCTCCTTCGAATTTTTCAGCGACCAATAACACTTCGTTTGTGCCTCCTGCACAACAGGATCGAGCTACACATGCCGCCTTCTCTGACGCGTTTATAAGAGTCTCTAAAATGTTTGTCATTTTCTTAGTATTATCCACACATTAGATGAAATCAATAATTCAATTTACAGGATCTGTGAGATTCTGAGATCTAAAAATAGAAATGTCACCTGGTCAATGTCAAGTGTCAATTTTGTTTATGTTTTTTAATCAATAACAATAGGGATGTGACAGGGAAGGTGCGAACCGTAATAATGAATCGACTAAACTATTTTAAAGGTATAAATGTACACACCCGATGCCATTGTGTTATCCTCTAAAACTGATTCTTGCGTAAAGCTGCGGGAGCCCCCTTCTATGTCCGAAATGAGACTCTACATGTAGATTTCAAAGTCCCCACGATAAAGCAGACAGTTCGAACAGTTCTATAGAACATCCCAACCCCTTAGTGGCATCGGCCACCCGATACACTCCCTCGCAAATTAGTAAAGTTCGAAGACCTCGACACACTAACAGAGCCTATACCACACCCTCCCGCGTCGCTGAGCCAGTAACTGTTTAAATTAGTCACCTAAATCATATATATATATATATTTTTTTTTTTTGATGTCCTAAGCCGAGGCTCGTACTCCGTAGAGGGCGCTTAGCTTTTAAGATTTTTATGCCCAGGCTTGTGGCCTTGATTACTAATTAAGTACACACCGGAAAGTTCGGTTAAGCAGTAGATATATTCCTGAAGGTTGATCCTACAGGAATATCTAGGTACTGCTGCGAGATGCCCATTCCAAATAAAACCATTTTTTACATAGAGTTGAAATCATCTATTATAGACTCAAGACTTTAAACCATAGATTTCTCAACAAGAAAAAGGAAAATATAATGGCGATAAAATTATTGCCACGAAAAACAGAAAATGAGGAGACTTCGATTGAAAATGACTAGAATTTTTAGTTATTAATAATTTTATTATGTATTACAGCAATAGGTACATTTAATATATTTAGATATGTACAAACTTGAATATTGGGTGTGGCAAAAGAGACATGAAAGTAGAATTATAATTGCTGTAGAAATCCCGGAAATCCGTTCCTAACGAAGTTTGTGACGTTTGTGTGGTTGGTGTAACTATGAATGATAAATTGAGGAATGTTGTCATAAAACAATGTTGTGGTTTAAAGGAAGATGTAGTGAACAAAATTGTAAAGAGTTATGATGAGCTGCTTAGTTCTTTTCTTGGGATCCATAGTTGTTTTTTTCAGGTTGAGAGGAATGAAAGGCTACTAACAAAATGTAGGCAGATGTAAGTGGAAACGCCACGGGAGTGGACGCCCTAGAACAGAGCAGACAACATAAACACAGATCTTATTTTTAAAGTTCTTCAGAAAGGTCAGGTGCGTTGTACTTGCAACCTGTTTGCGTGTATGACCAGATGTATGAACGTAAACGAGGAGAAAAAGGGGCAAAAGGAGTGTCTAAGGATCGCAGCAAGTGGCGGCGTTCTGTAGTTTATGCCTACCCCATGGAATTTAGGCGTGATTTTTTGTTTGTACTTATACGTTACAGCCGTGTTTCGAAAAGGGTGATATGATTGAAAAGCGCTACCCCTGCTGCTCATGTCTTATAAAAACGCGTTTCATAGAAATAAAAAAAAATAAGGAATTAAATAACGCTTCATAGCACGAAGCGTTCGTGCTATGAAGAACTCCAAACATTGCTATTTAGTTATCAATGCTTTAAACTTCAAAACGAATCGTTATGGACAACTGAAACTCCTATGTGGAACCAAATATTTTAAACACGGGGTCCTTCCTTTCTATTCGATAGTATTAGTTAAAATATGCCCAGTGAATGGTGTGTACGCTTGCCCCTTACTGGTAACAAACCTTTGCTGTAGGTAACAACGTCGTAGTTTTAGTGATTGGGCAATTTTTCTTTCTTACACCATGCAGGTACCTATGTATTTATAGGCTATAGCCAAGTCCCTTAGTCAGCATAACTGATAACCTTGAGTAACCATGCAAAAAAACAATACTCCGCAGAGAGACCATACTCGTTAACGCACGGTTGCCGATTGTGTTAAACTTAGACGTATAGAAAAAAGTTTTCTTCAAATATAATAATATAAATATCTGACGACACGATTGGCGCAGTGGTTGAGCCATCGGCTGCTGCGCCGCGTGTTGTAGGTTCGATCCCCACACGAATCAAATATTTGTGTGACCCACAGGTAGCTGTTCCGGGTCTGGCTGTTTGTGTATGTGAGTTTAAATGTTTGTAAACGCACCCACGATACAGGAGAAATTCCTAGTGTGGGGCATTGTTTAAAAAATAAAATAAAAAAATATGTGTGGTGTTCCTCAAGACCTGAGAGGCACAAGAATAAACGGAGCTGTCTCTGGACAGCTTTCGTTCAAGCCCTTTAATTAAATAAAATCTTACATATATTGCTGAATATCTGCAAAATTGATACGAGTAGATAGATGCAATAAAGACATGGACAAATAAATAAAAAGGTGTTCTCAGATAAACAATATGAAATCGTTTTTTCATATTTTAATGAAAGTGTTCAAGGTTGCCAAATATTGGCGCGCGAGTGCAACTTTAGCAACCATCATGAATGCGTGATACTTGTAGTGAAACGGTGCGTGCTTGACCTTAGGGGCGCGTGCTGATCGAACTATTTGGTTAAATCACTAGTAAATTAAATAAAGCACCGAATAAAGTAATATTGTCGAGACATGTCGCTGTATCAAAGTAGTTCATGAACGCTGTTTTTTAACAATTATCGTCTTTTGTCCTGCGTATAGGTATAACCACCGGGACGGATCTTCATCTTGATCGCTAGACGCAGTAGTGGGGGTAAATACACATAGGTATTTTATATTAAAATATAATCGACAATCGACTGCTCAAATCAAGGTTAGCACTCAAGATCCTTGCCGGTAACTATTCCCATGAACCCACTCTAAAAAGCGTTAACTCAGTTAATCGAGTTACGAGAATAAAATATTGTAAAAGTTGATTTCCCGAAACTGACATAAATATTGGTATTCAGGCTAGGCAGATGATGAGTATGATTTCAACCAGCGCATTTGCCGCTGTTGAGCCGACTGCGTTACACAATAGGTTGAAGATTTGAGCTGGTCTCGATTTTTAATGGCTTCCGACTGTAAAAGTCGCAGAATACTAAACTTCAGGACTTTTTTGTATTTACTTTATTTTGAATTCATTTTTTACACAGTTTGGTTTCTATTTCTTTTTTAAGTTTTTTTTTTATGCTTTCGGGTTTTTGATTTTTTATATTTCAGTGTGCAAACTGAGTAATAATGAGATACCACCCTAACCTACGAGTATGGATCGATATTTTAGTACGTAGTACGCCGTAGTATCCTACTTAGATGATAACCTAGACTACTTAACTGTAGCGATTAGATATTATAAAATTATTTATCTACCCATTATATAATTAATTTTTGAACACTTTATCTTTTTAGATTGCAGCATAGTCCTTTTACCTGAGTAGATTCTTAGATTTGCTTGATACGTAGAAAGGGAGACCATGGGTCACTACTAGTTCAGGTATCAGTAGAAATCTGTGATTTAACCTCATGATTAGTCAAAGATAGATTACAGGATTGATATAAGTTTATAAAGCAGTATTTTTGGTCTGTACTGGCTTTCAAAAAACCTTGCTCGCTATCTCTCTCAGCAAAGTACCGTGGGAATATCAAATTGGGACAAATAGGTATAGGATACTTTAGAGACTGCAAAAAAAAAATGACAGACTTTGCCACAACTGCGCTACATCAATATGAAGATGATATGGAAAAAGAATTTGTGGCGAAAGCTACACATACCTACCTAATCAGTACATACAGTACATACCTAATCCGCGAAATTCAATTTTGCTCAGGTTTTATGCAATTTACTAAATTATTAGGTTGAATAGTAACAAAAACGTCTTACGTGATTTGGTCGCTCATTTTTTTAAATTCATCAATCAATTCATCTTAGCGAGATTACAATTGACCTCTTATGTCATGATTTCAAAAAATAGTTTTTCAATGGGGTAATTTAAAAATCGTTTTTTTTTTTTAATGATCAGCTAAATAAAGAGGATTTGGTTAACTCCATAATGTGTTTTGTCAGCAAACACGGTGAATTGAGCTGCTTCTACTGGTCGGCAAAAATATTAAATTGCAACATTTAGTTACTTGCCCTTTTTTAATAACCTAAAACCTAAACTGCTAATTGAAACAAACATAAGTAAAAATTTGGCTACTACCTAATGATATTATCTTGCCAATTGTTACGATAAGTCACAAGTTCTGAATTAGTATCTACCGAAGTACTTACCTACTTCGTGGTCAACTGTGGGTGTGTCAACCTCATTCGTGACGTAATCGATGCATTTTATTTCAATAAATCGTGCCTCAATTTACGTTCTTACAATGATTTGAACAGTTATTACGGCCAAATTTATATCTGTGTATGATTTTTGTTGCTTACTTCCATTTTTGTGCAGGAAATATGCTCTTACATATAAGAGCATACATTTTGGTTAGGGCATTATTTTGACCGAGTTTTGCTTTGTGTGTCCTTTCTCTTGGTGTTAAAGACCTTGCGGTCGCTGCACGCTTAATCTGAATCATTCGTTTTCAGAGGTATTAAGGCACGTGCAGACCTAATAGTTGCGTGCACGAGTTACGTTAGGCCAGCTGCACATCAAGCTATCGCAAACTGTCAAATTTTCCTAATTGAACATGAACCTTATTCTTTTGTTATAAAGTTGAAAAACTATCAAATATGTTTGACAAATTGGGGTAGCTTAATATGCTGGCCTCAGTTCTTATTAGTGTGCGATCTGTTGCACCGAAACAATGTTTTTACTCAATATATTTATTTGGTTACCTAATGTAATGTAAATGTTATTAGTTAATGTTTCGATGGTAGAAAGTAACGGCATCATGAAAAAAAATCGATAGCACACCTGCATTAAAAAGTAAAACATACAAACAGGTGAGACAATTCTCATCGCTTGTATAATAAGTAAACATTTTAATACTGAGTTCATTAGGTATGTTTTTACCTTTACATCACTATTGAGCACGTGGATGCTACACGCATAATATATAGTAAACCACTAAATGCACACATTCATAGATAGGTTCTGAACATACACGCACATAGATATGTAGGTACCTACTACAGGCAGATATTGCACGCACATGGGTAGGTACCTACATAGTCATACATTGACGACACGGTTGGCGCAGTGGTTGAGCCATCGGCTGCTGCGACGCGTGTTGTGGGTTCGATCCCCGCACGGAACAAATATTTATATGACCTACAGGTAGTTGTTCCGGGTCTGGCTGTTTGTGTATGTGAGTTTAAATGTTTGTAAACGCACCCACGATACAGGAGAAATTCCTAGTGTGGGGCAAGGTGTAATACAAAAAAAGTGGTACCTACTGTTGCAAATAAAAGGGCTCCACTAATTTTATGGCATTTATTGAGTAACGAAACTTCCATCACTATGCAACAAACAAGAATATTCTCTTAGATAAGCGACATCTCTCATTTTCTAAACTATTCTAATATTGCTTGACTGTTTGAAACCAGAGAGAACAAATCGCACCTTCGCTCAAATAGTGTCACAACTCAAAAATTAGAAATACCGTAAAACAGGGTGAATAGAAACAAAACTTTGAAGGGCATTTACGCGCTAGTTTAACATTGTTTGTACTACAAGGAGTCTTATTTTTTTTTAAGGAATTGGAAAGAATAATTTCAACATCTTGTCAGTAATTAATAATGTTGAATCAACGTTTAAATCTCATTTAAAGTTTTGTTTCGATTCACCCTGGCGTTTCTATTCACTCATTTTTTATCATTCGTTATAGAAAACTTCAAAATCTTATTTCAGATAGTGTCATACTTATGGTTCAAATATTTATCCCTAGATGGGACTAGTGTCATCACAAAGTTAAATGTAAGTTATGTCGTACCAAAACCATTGTAACTTACAAAAAGAGTTGTGATTCTAATTTTGTTAGTTTTAGATTTAAGACCCGAAAAGTGAAAAAAAAAGTTAGCATAAATTTCAAACACCTTTTTCTTTTTTTTTTACTTATGATACTATTTGAGCGGATGTGCGAAATATTTTTCCAGCCTGTATATAATAAGGTTTCTTATTCTATATAACCTTGCTACGTAGCTACACTATATACATTACCACGGCATAGAGCTCTACCCTGGTTGGGGTAGAGCCCCCCCTCGATCCTCCAGCACAGCTCTCTTTGTCTCTCTGTTTTATTTTGTAAGTGGGTTAGAAAATGCCGAGATCCTTTACTTGAAATTGTAAGTGTGATTAAGTAACCGGTCGATCGATCAAATAAAATTGAATCCTTCAATACCAATTTAATTTCAGACCACTTATTACTTTTCTATTTATTTATTCTTTAATGTACATTGGCGTCCATTCTCTCTCACTTACACAATGATGGCAACTAGCATTATTTTAACAACAAGTACTTAGTTGACTGTCTCTTTAATCTAGTGGTCGTAAATGCTAAGCATGAGGTACTGGGTTCGATTCCCGGGTCGAGTAATGTGCTATTTGGAGTTTTCATTGGGAATGTTTGAATAGCAGCCCGGAGTCTGGATGTGTGCCTTTTTTATTAGAACATGGTACCTACATAAACAAACTGGTGAAAGATGGGTGTCCTGTAGGCGCACCTCTGTCCAACCTTTCTGGGAATAAAGGCGTGATGTTATGTGAAGTACTGAACTTATAAAATCAAAGTACCTAGTAGCTTTTGAATTTATTGTTTTGTAATAAATTAACATGAATTGTTCTAATAACATTTATTTTCCATAGATTAAATTTTCAATAAAAATACATATTTACAGTAACAATAATTACAATTACAAATACAATAAAAATCTAATTATATATATTAAAACTAACCACTTAAATAGATCATCATCCTCTTGCCCTTATCCCAATTTCATTTGGGGTCGGCGCAGCATGTCTTCTTCTTCCATACATCTCTAATTCCCGTCATCTCAGAAGTCACCTCCTTCTTAGCCATATCAACTTTCACACAATCCATCCATCGTTTCCTGGGTCTCCCTCTACTCTTGTAACCCTCTAAATTCATACTCAAAACTTTCCTCACAACATGATCCTCATTCCTTCGCATCACGTGTCCATACCATGATAGCCGATTTCCACACAACTTCTCTGTCACAGGCGCTACTTTCAGACTTCCTCTTATATACTCATTTCTTATTCTATCCATTCGCGTAACACCACACATCCCCATTAGCATTCTCATCTCAGCTGCATGCAACTGCCTTTCATTCATTCCTTTTGTGACCCAACACTCTGATCCATACAAGACAGCAGGTCTAATCACTAACCACTTAAATAGATATACAAATCGAAATAAAAGATAAAAATACTGAAAACACTTAGGCGTCGAAAGTACTTCTCCGCATCGCTGTCATATGGAAAAGTGCCTAGAAGACTGTCAGCGGTACCACATGGAATGGCAAAGAATGAACCAGCCCTTTGGTCACGCGAAGTGTCGATCAGTTGGCGAATAATCTCCATGACCACAAACTGCTTAAAACTGTAATTACCAATAAGGTTACACGCTGGCTGAGGGCCTCAGCAGCCGCATCGGCAGCGCCAGCCCAGCACGCTATACTTAGAACATGACATGGCGAGAAATAGAAGCTAGAAAGCATAAATATTGTTGGGAGTAAAGCTCATCTTCTAAATTTAAATACGTTTAGAGAAAAAATTGCAACCGTTTTTAAGCATTTTGCGCGCATAGAGGAACGTGAGATTTTGGAATAGTTAAATTTTATATAGAGAAAGAGTGCTAAAACGCTCTAAGTTGCTCTATGTTTGTAGGTACTTCTAACGTTTAAGTTAGACGATATCTGGAATAAGTAAACATTCCAAATTCTAATCCTTGTGTCCAATTGATGTTATTTCCACATATCATTCCACATGTTGGTTTTACTATAAGCGCACCTCTGGCCAACCCTTCAAGAAATACAGGCGTGATGTTTGTTATGTGTATGTATAAATATCAATTTTATACTAGTGTAAATTAAGTCGATTTAACAATCATCATCTGCCTATCCGTTTCCCAACTATGTTAGGGTCGGCTTTCAGTGTAACCGGATGAATACCAGTATTTTACATGGAGCGACTGTCTATCTGACCTTCACAACCCAGTTAGAAAGAACGGACAGCCGGGATCAACAGCTTAACGTGTTTTCCGAGGCACGGAGGAGTCTCGAGATGTTACGAATGGAAATCACCCATCCACAGACTGACCACGGCAAGCGTAGCTTAACCTCCGATCAACCCGTGTGGCTGTTTTTATTAAGATCCACGAGTCGATTTAACAATGCCTAATCTAATGAAGCTGTGGGTAATTTTTCCACAAACACGTCTTTGCTTATATTTTTGCAAGCTTCATTACAAACACAGTAAGTATAGTTATAAAAAGTTCTATCTGAAAATGTTTAGAAGCCGTAACACCTGCCAAGTGCCAAACAACGAGACACCATAGAAAATGTATTGTTTGTCGGTAATTTGGCGTTCAACGTGTTAATGCCTGAAAAATAATTTAGTTTTGTTTGAGGTATTCGTACCGGTACAGTCATTACGGGTAGCTGGAAGCCTGAAAACATGACGATCAGTCTTACCAAAGGGTGTTACCCAGTCACTAGATTGTAGAGGTCAGATAGGCAGTTACTCCATGTAAAATACTGGTATCCAGTTGCATCTGGTTAGACTAGAAGCGGTCCAGGATTGTAATTCGTACTTAATAAAAACGCGTATTATGGGACCGAGCGGTAGTACTACGAAAATCACAATCAAAAAAACAAAATTCATTTATTCAAATTAGGCTGAGAATCAGCACTTTTTGAACGTCAAAAACAAAACGTTTACAAAAGAGAGTCCCCTAAAACGCCCACCCTTCACCACTTCCTAGTGTTTTCGCTGGGAAGAAGAAGTGGCGGAACAAACTCCCCAGCAACACGTCTGTCTGATAGTTTGAAGAACTTGACGCTATACAACATATGTCAAATATATATATATAATATACGAATACAATGATTAATATAACGCATTAAGAGATTACAGTTTAGTAGATTCATAGCGTCTTTGAGCAATTTATTTGGCTTAGGCACTTCTGTCCTAAAATTTTCAAACCAGTACATTAATTGAAACTCTCTAAAGAAAAGCGGTCTGCAAAGTCATTGTGAAGCAATGGTTGTGTTGGACAACTCATTACTCGCACGCATTGGATTAAGAAATAACCATGTCAAATCAAAATTACCACCTGCTTATCTACACCATAGTACGTAGTATTTGTGGCGAACGAATCTTGACATTAATATTTACATTTAAGTACTTCTTACACCTTCACACAATTGATGCTAAACAAATTAAAGAACTTGCTAAATTATGTCAACATAATCTACCTATTATTATGCAAGAACATGATAAAGGTTTGTGAAAAGTATCAAACTGTTATAATAAGGTATTATACTTATTGCACACGCATACACGCATAGCAAACGAACATAAATGGCGCAATGTGTTTAGGTAGGTACTATTGGTACCTTTCTG
This sequence comes from Phlogophora meticulosa, assembly GCA_905147745.2. Classification (NCBI taxonomy): domain Eukaryota; kingdom Metazoa; phylum Arthropoda; class Insecta; order Lepidoptera; family Noctuidae; genus Phlogophora; species Phlogophora meticulosa. The sequence goes on from LR990523.1 coordinate 5,888,984, forward strand.
TCTTACGCTTCGAGGAATACGGGCGTGATATTATGTTGTCGCCATTTTGGATTTTCTATAAACCAGTAGTATTTCTATATCTTAATTGTAATCGATATAAAAATAGGCGTCGATTGATACTTTAATTGCTTAAAATGATTTTAATAAGTAATCAGCAGCACTTAATTAAATAAACAGACAGAAAAAAAAACAGTTCCTGGCAGCGATAGCTTAGATAATAGAGAGGTCAATTATGAAAATTTAAATAGCTAGTTTCAACGTTACCGCATATACCAATATTCCTAGCAGTAATATCATATTATTCATATTTGCCAAACATTTTGGTAGGTAACTGTAACGAATAATATCTTCAGCAATAAATGCGTGTTGCCCGAAGGTCACTATGTCACGGCAATGGTAAAGAAACTCCGTAGCTACTAGTAGACGCAGGTTGATGTAACGTCATCTCATCTTATGTAACAGTTGATAATGGCACATGCAGTCCCTCACGTGATGCGTCTTACGCGATGTTTGCAATAGCATCTGTAACAGATGTGGACTTACATGATACTGAGGAGATTGTTGAGAAAATTGGATACTTCTTACTACTCGCCGCTTTTGATTGTTCGTGTAAATTGATCGTGTATGTCAGAGCTACATCTGAGAGCAACGTAAATGGAGTAGGTAACCCATAGAACTTATATTTGAAGTTCAGTGTGTATGTAGTAGGTATCAAATATAGCCTTCACCTTTCTTATTTAGTCTATATTCAAAGCCTGCAACTAGTCAACGTATTTTCATTAGAACTAACTAACCTAAAATATGTAGATCAGAGAAAGTTTCTTATGTATGTAGAAGCTCCATGCATATTTATAAGTTTTACGGCATCTTATGAGATAAGCAATATTTTGTATTTGAAATTAGAATAAAAAGAGAACGTTGTTAGCCGTTGGCTGACAGGCGGTTTGCGTATAATGTAAAAGTAATCTTAAAGGAATAAAACCTATTTCCAGCCAACCAACCAAAACCAGTGTCAGACAATAGATGTCTGGCATTTTTGCTGAACTGTTCCCATTTGGTGCAGCCGTAAGGCACATAATTAATACATATACTATGTTAATTTTTAATATCACTTCATTATTATTACATATCATTATTATTGCTTCGATGTTTAGTATGTCTTTGTGTGTTTGAGTCTGTGCTAAATAAATGTTTTTTCTTCCATCTAATATACTGCCTTTTGTGTCTTCGACCGCGTGATTATGGATAATCACAGATGCAGACAACGTCGCGGATTAAAAACTGTCCTATTTACTTCCCCAGGATATAATTATCTCCTAGACAAATTTCACTAGATACGATCCGAAAATAAGTTTAGTCGTGACTAACAAACAAAGAAACAGAGCTACTTTCGCATTTACAATATGAAATTATGGATAAATAAACCTTTAATTATCATCCCTGTACCTGAGGAAAATTAACTTACCTACAGTAAGTTAAATATAAATGTAATGTTTAATTATACATGTTTATAAAAAGACAATTTCTTCAAGTTGTAATTAATTATTTTACGCACTTTAAACTGCTTTCTTGGTCGCGGTGCCCTTGAATTGTGAAACCTTGTGCGCTGGGACCTTGACTGAATCAGCATTTTATGATATTCCCGGCAACGCAGAGGTATAATAAAAAGGTTTTGTGGTTGTGACTAATAACTATGGACCTCTTAAATACATCTAAAACCACTGAAGTGGTTTGGAAAACCCAATGTATTTAAAGTGCAAAGCCGGTAAAACATACGTGTCTTAAAACAAACGTATTAAGGTATACAAAATGGAACTTAAATTTTAAGTAGGTGTACCTACTAAGCATTAATCTTTTGACATACATGCATAAACTCATGCCTTTTCTCAATGGGGTAGGCGAAACTACAGAACGCCACCTGCTACGATCCTTACACACTCCTTTTGCTTCGTTTACGTTCATACAGGCACACCGTTTTTTTTTCTTTTTTTATTGGTGGTATACGTTTGACCGCTAATTATCTCATCTGATGGCAAGCGATGATGTAGCTGACGATAGAGCACGCTTGCCTAGATCATCATCATCTGCCTGGCCTTTTCCCAACTATGTTGGGGTCAGCTACCAGTCCAACCGGATACAGCACCAGTATTTTACATGGAGTGACTGCCTATCTGACCTCCACAACCCAGTTACTGGGCAACACGATACCCATTGGTAAGACTTCTTGTCAGACTTTCGGGCTTCTGACTACCCGTAACGACTGTCAAGTCAAAGATCTATAAATGGCAGCTGGGACCAACGGCTTAACGTGCTTTCCGAGGCACGGAGGAGTCTCGTTAGGTACAAACGGTCACCCATCCACAGACTGACCTCGGCAAGCGACCACCTTCGATCAACCCGTGCGGCTGTTTTTATTTAGCCACGAGCTCCTCCACGCTTGCCTAGATAAAAATATTTTATTACACTCTCAACTTAAGAATTCCTAGGTTTATTATTATAGCTATCGGGAAACACGGACTACGTCATTGAAAATTTCTTCTCCGATACCGTAATCACGGTCTACTGAGCAATTATTTAAAAATATTTTTTTATAGGCATGCATTCGAACAAAACATAACTGTTTAATGTGCATTTCATACTTAAAATATAACTAAGTGGGTATGTGTCTCAATCCGGCCTTTACTAAATGACATAATGATTAATAAGTTCCGAGCAGGTGTGCATTTTTTTTTTTTTATTTTTTTTTACCAGAAAAAAACCTTTGCCTTTTGAGACGGAACTGCAATATACTGCGGCAGGATTTCCCCTCCTCTTTGTGTCAATGGCCTGGGTTTTTTTGTTTGAAATATATTAATTATTCAGTTAACCCAAATTAACCACTATCGGTTTCCCACAGCTTATCGAAGAAAACTAATAGTAGCTAATTACATTTATAATTACAAAAACCAAATGATAATTACAAAAAAAATGGTGTTAGGAATCATTTGTAAAACGTGTTAAAGAAAATCAGACTGACGCTTGACGTCGCGTCTTTTCGATTTTAACGATCATTTTAATGATCATTGGCGTTTTAGGGCCGTCACCTACGGGCGGTACGGCACGTCAAGGGATTTCAGATCTTATTTTATTATGCTTAGCGCTCAAATTTCGGGATGCCACGGCATGCCAAATCTTGCCGAAGGATGCTAAAGCAGGCTGTGACGTACCAATGAAATGTGAGTGTTAATTACTGTGTTAAATAAGATACAAAATCATCTGTAGGTTTTACATAAATCCCTTGTCGTACCGTGCCGCCAGTGGGCACCGTACTTAGCTTTGCATCATCAATAATTACAACTTAAAATGTTTTATCTTATGGACTACTATTCAACTGTGTCGGATGACAACAGATCGATGAATTTCAGATCTCTAAATAGGTACGCTTTGAGTCTGATCTTGTCCGAATCCAAATGCTTCTAGCGAATTGGCTAACGACTTAATGGAGTTAGGTCAACACCACTCAGCACTCAGATGTCGATCATCATTCAGAGATACATGATGGTATATTTTAGTTTCTAATTTGTCTACATCCCTAGATTATGATAAATAGTATAAATACCTATGTAAAATGTTATTGGGCAACTCCATTAAAATATATTGTAGATTAAATTCTTGAGTGTAAACTTACGCAAAAACTGGTTTTATTACTAAAATCCCCTTACAAAATAATTAACGCATATTTGGTGAAAGTCCCCGACCAGCACTTGTTTGGAATACGTCCGAAATGTGGGTATACGAGATTCAACCTTGATATAATAAAAGTTGTAATTCCTTGAAAATGGTAACAATCGCTGTTGCGTAACATGAAATTACATGAATCAGGTTTCGTTTCAAAGTACTATAAATCATTAATTCTTTCAATACATATTTTATTAATGAAATGTGTGGATGTCCACTGTGGTAATTAATAATATTGTTGAAATAAAAATTAATAAAACTTGAAATAGAAACCGTTATAAACGAAAATTCGGTGGTTGGAAAAAAAAAACAAATTTTAAATATAATTAGGACACCTTGACCTTTTCTGAAAAACATAATAGGTTCTAATAATGACGAATGTCGTGATCACACGCAATATCGGCTGTCTATAGAGAGATAAGGTGATTGTCGTACGCCCCGGCGTCCACGTAACAGAATAATAGAAAAATGTTTAAGTCATGGTATCCGGCACTTTGAGATAATAACAGAAAAAGTTTAGTGGAGCAAGGGCAATTTCAATCGTTGTTGTTGACGAAACTAAACGTTGACGCAGATTTGATACTTACCTATTTTGATGATGTTAAGCCTTCCAAAAACTAACTACTAACTAAACTAGGTAGGTACCTATCGGTAAAACGGGGTGAATCGTGAACAAATCTAGAAATGAGATTTATATTTGATTCAATATCATTTATAAGGTATCGAAATGATTTATTTCAATTCCTGATAAAAAATACTAGTCCCTGTAGTAACAAAAAATACTAAACTAACGTAACAATTTCCTTCAAAGTTTTGTTTCTATTCACCCCTGCGTTTCTATCAACCCCGTTTTATTGTACTTTACATGTGGCTATAAATAAACTTTTTAATTCAAACCGGAAAATAGGAGTTGTTTGTTGTGTAGAGAGTTCGCAGAAAAGCTGAAGAATTAAGAAGAACTGTGATGTTCGTGAGCTCAACAATGTTTAGCATCCCACCTCCGATGGGTTTATTTTCTTTTATTCTATTAGCTAATCTAATTCGTTATCAGCCAGCTTTATTACCCCCGAGGGGTTTAATTACCCCCAGGATCGGATCGGATGTAAAGCTACATTGGCACAAATTGAATCATCAAGGTATAGGAATGCACGTTATTAACATGATCTAATGTATAAAGTAAGGATGAAAAGAAATTAACATAACATCATGACAGTATTCTTTGAAGTGTTAGGTTAAGGTGTACCTCTACAGTTTACACACATTAAGCCAGTTATGAAAATAATCCGTTTGATTACGAGTATAATAATCTATTTGAAGATATCCTTTTCTGTTGTGTTATTAAACTATCGACCGGTTAAGCTGTTCTAGTGCTGAACTGCGAGCGGCCCCGCTCGCAGTTCAGCACTAGAACCTACCTAAAAATGTGTTATAAAACTGTTTTGTGAATAAAATCATTTTACCTCATAATAAATTTAATAGATTTCTTCTTTCTGTTTAAATTATCCCTTCTCACTTAATTAATACGATACTTCAATTGGTACCAAAGCGATACTGATTTATACATTTGACAGGTTTTTCAAGAAATCCTGCCCATTTGAATAGTCCAGATTCCGATATCCAGGAAGGGTTCGATATTTTATACTTGCAATCACCGATCCAGATTTCTACGAAATAGTAGGGTAAGCTCTACTTATCTCTGACTATTGCAGTCTGAATTAATCCTCGGCTGTTCCCAGAAGGAGGTATCAATGAAAAGTTTTAATTCAAAACCAATTTCAATTCTATTGAATTCCAGCGTTACACAGACATTATCTAATAGTGCTTTTCTTTCACCGCTATATGAATCAAAATCGAAATTCATTTATTCAAATTAGGCTGAGAATCAGCACTTTTTGAACGTAAAAAATTACATTCCCCAAAACGCCTACCCTTCACCACTTCCTAGTGTTTTTATGTTAGGTTATGCTGATTAGCAAGTTGAAGTGGCAGTGGGCTGGCCATATCTCGCGAAGAACCGACAACCGCTGGGGTAAACGTGTTCTTGAGTCTAGACCGCGACTTGGCAAACGTAGTGTAGGACGCCCTCTGACCAGGTGGGATGACGATCTGCGAAAGACTGCAGGCAGATGCTGGATGCGGCAAGCTGAAGACAGGGCGCTATGGCGCTCATTAGGAGAGGGCTATGTCCAGCAGTGGACTAGTATAGCCTGATGATCATCATCATCATCATCATGCTGATTTGAAGTGTGATGCTGACCCTAACTGTCTGTTTGTTTTTTTTTATGTTTCCAAACACGTGTTGTGTAATACCGTTGTTTTGGTATCCTCATAATTAATTTATTATTCCAGTCAGGTACGGTGGCTCACTATCAAGTTTGACATTGCCTAATTTGAAATAGTGTACTTGAAAATATTCTCTACAATGACTTATGTTGAAATCTGTGCTGCATCAAATGACGAGACATATACTTCCTAATCTGAAGCTGCGTAACTTGGACATTCTCAGTAGTTTAGCGGTTCCTAAAATCTTCGAGGAATCAAACAGGAAATTACTGTGCAAAAAGGTTTTATCACTGAAAGCCAATTAATGTTTTGAGGTTTTGCATTCTGCAGATATTTATTTATGGTACGTAATTTTCATCTATTGTCACAATTTCTTTTTGTTAAGCCTTTGCGCGCACGGAGGGAGTGACAGATTTGACATAGTTAAAGTTTATTTAATAGATTACTGTACTATTTAGGAGATTATTATTGGTTTATTTTCAAAAGGAGTGCAGAAGTTACAACAGTTGAATATCGACCACTAGCAATTGTTACTTGTTGGCACTTGACACACTCTTCTTACGTAATGTTTCAGAAGCCCATTTAGATATTCTAACAATACCATTGTGATCTAGCTATCGAAATGGCAATATGTAACAACATTGCAGAACGACGTTGCACAAACATTATTAGATATTTTTGGGTAAAATCTTCGGAAACATGCGTCGGCAGAGATTTACGTTAAAGTAACGCAGTAAAGGATGCAACTGCCATAAATACATTTCAATGAGACCACGTGTTCGGGTTTTTGCACGAATTGAGGTAAATATGACCTTCGGTAATTCACAGCGGCGCCCTAAGGCAGTTCACAATAGAATACAGCCTTCGCTTGGTTTCAGTGGTTTGTGCAAGTTGAGCGCTCGTGGAGAATAGACCTCTATACGCACCAACATATACTTATGTTGTTACTCCTTTAATGTACGGTTTCTCGCGGTGTTCAATATATATCTTGTGGACTGTTATTAACGAATTTGGTGTGTGCTAGTGCAGTTTAAAAAAAAGAATACTTTAAAATGTTTAGAATACTGAATATGTTTACGAGTTGGTAAGTTTTTTCTATTGTTTATTAATTTATGTTGAGGGATTTTTTATAAATTTGAATAGGAATAGAACTGGGAATAGAATGGTCGGTTCCATCATACAAAATACAGATGTCACACGGAAAACGGTCACGCTAGAGTGGAATTGGGCTCGACAAATTTGCCGCATGTCAGACGGTCAGTGGACCAAACGCACGACCCAAAGGGTTCCTTTACATGACAAGTGACATCGCGGCAGGCTCAGGCGTAGATGACGGAATGAGCTAGACTCCTTTGATAAATGCTGGTCTCAAACAACCCTTGATATAGGGAAGTGGGAAGAAAGTAGGTAGGCCTTTGCCCTGCAGTGGGGAAATCGAGGCTAGAAATAATTAAATAACAGTAATTAGAAGTAACTTGGAAATTAACCAAAACTAGGAATAGGTAAATAAATTAGTTCCTGATATTTTTGTAGGGTTTTTTGTTACGATTTTGATTATTTAGTTAAGATCTGACTAGATGTTGTCTGAATCAAAATCAAAGATGATCTCAAATTATTTATTTCAATAAAACTCTTAGAAAATCAGAATTTAGAAGAAAGCATAATTTATTTCTAGATCTAACTTTGGAGAATTATTGGCACAAGAAATACCTTGGGTAGGTCCAATGAGCCGTCAGTAACCCTAGAACACTGACCTTGAGCTGGTCTACGGTAGTACGAAGTTTCAATAGAATGCGAAGGTCAGCTTATACTGGTGTTGTTACCAGTGACGTGCGGCCTACCGTACTGCTGTGTCAATAAGAAAGTTATACATATTATAAGTAACTTAGTACCTAGAATAAGAAGATAAATAAGATGTAAAATAAGGCCTTCCTGCACTTGCGCTTTTGTTACTAATATCACGCCTGGATTCCCTGAAGGGATAGGCAGAGGTGTACCTGTATTCGTTGCCTACACCCACATTCGCCAGTTATGTTTAAGCCCTATCACCTATGTAATAGAGGGAGAGCCTAATACCATGAACCGGAGTCAAATCCAAACTTCAGGCTGCTACTGAGAAATTTTTTGAATGAATGAATTTTTTAGTGTAAATTTTTACCGTCTAGTTAATTAACTTTCAATATTTCTTGTACCAGAATAAGATTTTTTTTACCAGAGCATACACATTGTTTTATTGCTTTTAGATACTTTAGTAGATAGTTTACGGCCCATTTGCACCACAAATTACTAAATACGTTTAGCGCTAAATATTTTTAAAACAACATTCTGTCTCTGTCATGTTCAAACCATTGAAGAAACAGAGCGATGTTTTAAATAGGTATCTACCTACGAGTACGTTGACTACACTGTAATTAATTATTCTTTAACAAAACATGTGAATAAACACATCAGTACTTGCTTTTGTGATTTAGTGTTCACTGAACTTTCGCAAAGGTGTTAATTTCTAGAATTAGTTAAAAAATTAACTTATTATTGTAATTATCGACGCATTTGATTTTGTCTAGAATGTCGTGTGGAGAAGGACTTGCATGTTTCCGTACATTCTTATATTTAATAATTAATATATATTGTCACGTTGTTTGTCCGCTATGGACTCCTAAACTAATAAACCGATTTTAATAAAATGTTGCACACAGTGTGTGTTTTGGTTAAACTTAAAAGATAGGATAGTATTTATTTCGATTACTGATCTTATTTTTTTTTTAATTACAAAATTTAAATCTTTTCCTATAATAAGTTCCAGACATTTCTAATAGATGGCAGTGTAACTTAACTTTTGAAGCGGTACGAATTTCGCCGGTACAGGTATATGTATAATATTTCATAAAAATATTTTCGAAAACGACTCTATTACTAAGTGCCATAGAATATGTCTTAATGTGCAGTTCACTTCCACGCAGTAGAAGTCGCGAGGAGAAGCTAGTCTCGAAAATAATCCTCTAATTAGTAAGTACCTTAATTGCTTACTCCGATAAAGGCAAGTGCATGATAGCAATGTTTTTTTTTAATATCCTTTCAAACCAGGCCAGTAGAGCAGGGCAGGCATCTTTGTTGACATCGGATTTATCCAAAACTGGTTACGTTAGACTAAATATAATAATAAAACTAGTCTGTTATCCACTTCCACTGCAGGGCAAAGGCCTCTTCTCATACAAAGAAGTCACGAACATTAATCACCAAGCTTGCTTAAGACGGGTTGGCGATTACAGACTAATATTAAATGTAAGTCCAGGTTTCTTCACAATGTTTTCCTTAGACTAAATAACTGAAAATAAAAAAGGGTAGATATTTTATTTTATTTTATTTTATTTTATTTATTTGACGACCGATGTGGCGCGGCGGGCGAAGGTCCGCCTGCGACGCAAGAGGTTGCGAGTTCGATTCCCGCCTTGGGACAAATGTTTGTACGATCTACAAATATTTGTTCCGGGTGTTCTGGGTATTTGCTATATATAATAAAAATATCTATCTATGTAATGTATTGTATTAAGTATATCAGTCTTCTAGTACCCATAACACAAGCTCTGCTTAACTTGGGGCTAGATGATGCTGTGTGGATTGTCCAGCAATATTTATTTATTTATTAAGGTTAACCAACGATTGTTTACACATAACATTACGTAGATATGTAATCATATAAAAAAAACGGGCAGTTATTTTAGTTTAATCTCAGATTTGATGTCACCGTCTTTGCGGTCGGGTTTTGTAATATTACAATTTTATTTCTCTATCTACATTTTATTGAGTTACATTTTTGCCATCGTCTGCTCTAGATCTTTATTTTATTACCTCACATGAACATCTCATAAAGTCACTCAGATTCCAAGACGAATCTAATAACACTGGCTACAGGGCATGGCAAATAAATCGAGATACATACTTATAAATATACATACATTTCTCTCGAACTCGAGAACATTACCTTCCTAAATTCTGGGGGAGTCGGGTAAAAATGGTACAGACGCCAGCACATCAAGCTATCCCATACTGTCAAATTTTCCCAGTTGAACATGAACCTTTTTATTTTATAAAAAAGTTCAAAAACTGCCAGCTTGATAGATTGGTGTAGCTTGATGTGCTGGCCTCTGTACTTACTTATGCTATTGTTTCAACTTTGGGGTTCTCAACCCCAAACAAAAGCTTACTAACCTAATTCTACTGTCTAAATTATGCAATTAAATCAATCATAAAGCATGCAACCACTGAAATATCAATGAAAATACATAATTTAATTACAGAAACAGGTCAGTAAAATCACGCATGTTCTGATTAGGTGTAAACTGTTACTAAGCTGATGTTACAAGGTTTTTTTTTATTTACCGTTACTATATAACAAAAAAAACCTGACATCACACCTGTATACCCTGAAGAGATAGACAGAGGTGTACCAAAATCAAAATTCATTTATTCAAATAAGCTGAGAATCACCACGTTTTGAACGTCAAAACGTTGAAAAAAGACAGTCAAAACGCCCACCCTTCACCATTTCTTTGAAAAGAAAAGGTGAAGTTTCTTTTAAAAAAAATAACCTAAACAATAATACCAATTCTACACCTATATCATTATCATCATACATCAACAGTTTTTTATGCTCACTCCGGGGCAAAATAAGTCTTCTTCCTTTTCATGCCACTTTCCCTTCTTCCTTTTTTTCCGTTTTGTGTGAGTCTTGTCCAGCATTTACGTCGTCGACCTATTTGCAATCGGTTTTCCTTGCTAGACTATCCTCTTGGCTCTCTTAGCTTTCATGTCACCGTAACGAACTATTGTTACATAGGTATTTCTTACCAGCTAAACCGGCAAACTTCGTACCGTCTCAGAACTGAATTTTTCCGATGTTTTAATAGTTATTCTGCTATTCGGAGCGGAGATAAATCCAACAAATCAAAGATTATAAAGATCGGTCCAGCAGTTCTTTAGTTATAATTGCTGTTACTAACCCTAGTTTGATGTATAGATGAGGCACCTATTTTAAGAGATGGTCTGAAATTGTCGGTAGTAAATATGTATAATATAGTAAATAAAATGTAAACACCTGGATAGTTTATTTTTGGGAATAGCATCTTGCAGATCAATCAAAGAGATTGTCGGCCACTAAACCGGAAAATCCCGCGGTGTCTTATTAAATTAAGGCTTCCATCCAGGGCATAACAACTACTAAGTGGCGAAGCGCTAAGGGCACCCCAGTGGGGTACATACCTCGGCTTAGTAAGAATGTACGACGATACAAGGGGCTTGCGATGCTTCCCAGCAGAATTGAAAAAAACGCTTGGAGAGGCGTTTCATAAAATGTTGGATGGTGGGCATTATACCATACCATATAGGCTCTCATTGCGGTCATAAGAGAGGGGCCTCGTAATGAAATGGTTTTATTATGTAGTTGTAAACTAGGATCCCTACTATATACGAGTATCTACTTAGTTTCTTGGACTTTGTAGAATTTGAACATTTCAAATTCTACAAAGTCCTAGTAACCAAGTTTAAACGTATTTGAGAATCCGTAGTTACGGCGTTACTGATGCAGCTCCCGGGGGTAGGTATGTGAGCATTTAGTCTAGGCTTGACAGACTAGTTCATCACACTAATGGAGAGCCTATAGTATTAGTTCCCAATTAGTGGTCTGCAGGAGCTGAATTATAGTGCTGCGAACAGGAGACAAAACTTTCAACTCAAATACGAGTAATTCATTGATGCAAATCTAATTTAAATATTCTGTTAGAAATGTTGTGTTTTCAATTGCAATTGAATACATCATAAATTATTGTAACGCATGTTATAAATGCTTAAAGTGTTTCAACTTTATTTTAGTTTGACTTAATTTTCTTGAACCTCCTTTACGGTATCTGCTAACGAAAAAGACATCAAAGTGGGTCGCATAAAGGTCCTAAGTTACGTCTGGGTGGTTTGGCTCTAATTTGGGCAAACCAATATTAAATAAGCATGAATAATCTCTTAGGAAGCGTCAAAGACCTACAAATAACCTTGTATCGTATTAATAAATAAATACTCATCTACACACATGTTTCACCTTTTAACAAATGCATATTCAAATCTAAATGATCAAAAATTATCAACAACACGTTATATGCATATTTAACATTATGGTCTTCTTACATATTGATCACGTGTTAAGTTCTGTAATTAATAAGGTAAATGAAGAATTCTTAATGTCTTGATAACTGCGGAAAATGGGTTTAATGGGTCAATGACTTTTTAAGTGTCACCAAAATAAAGGTGTCGAGGTAAATTTGAAGCAGGATGCTTAATGAGAACCAATCGCATACGCAGGGTCGTGCAAAGGCCGTGCAAAAAACCTATATAGTATAACCTACCTAAGGTTATACTATATAGGTATAAGAATGCAATATCGGGTCAACCGCAAATTCCTGAATATCTGATGTTGTTTTGTTATGTTAAACAGTAGACAGGCAGGAAATGTCAACACAGTTCCACCCAAAGTTTAGAACTCTCCTAAATGATCCATAATAAGGTCTGGGCTTGTGGTTACTTACTTTTTCGTTGCTGTGAAAAACTTGTCAAATATAAAATATAAGAATTTAATTTTGGTGCACTTACAGGTGTACTAAAACTAAAAAAACCATGTACTAAATTATATAGCGAGACACTTCCAACTAAGTTCCAGCCCCTTCTATAATTTGGTTTGAAAGGGGGTTTGCGAGGCTTCATTACCATACTACCTTCTTCAACTCTCAGAACAATGAGGTGACTGCTCATGAGGGGAACATATATCTACACATTTTAGAAGAAAACATTTCTCCTTTCAGTGACGATAAAATCAAAAATTACAACAATATATCGGACAGTCTTTCCAAAATTAATTGTGCTGGTGAGGTTGCTGCAGGTGTAGAAATCCTTAAGCGGTGCGAAGATAACAACCTTATTAGAAGCATATTAGCTTTTTATTTGAGTCGTTTAGGGATAAAACACCAAAGCCATGGAGTCCGAGTGTCCATCTAGTTTTTCGGGATATGCCCAAACGGTTTGCAGCCACTTCTCGTGACCAGAGGGCTAGCCTTATTTATGACCAAAGAATCAGCCATTAGACTTGGCAATGGTACATTTCCCATTGACAGCAATTGCTACCTTTTCTTTTTTATACATGTGCATATTACCCTTGTAATGTTAAGTATTTTAATCACAAATCACATTAAACCTTTAAGAAACGATATTTATTTAAAAAAAAACTGTTTTTTTTCAGGAAACAATGGTGGATCATCCTGGCTATGATATCTACGATGATATCAGGGTATCGACAGGGGCCATCACACGTCGTATTCATCATGGTTGATGATATGGTAAGGGATAGTTTATATTTGTTGCTTTTTATTGCTGCCTTTAATTATCATCCCTGTAATCTCGTTTTGACGACACGGTTGGCGCAGTGGCTGAGTGATCGACTGCTGCGTCGCGTGTCGTGGGTTCGATTCCCGCACGGAACAAATATTTTTATGGCCTACAGGTAATTGTACTGGGTCTTGCTGTTTGTGTATGTGACTTTAAATGTTTGTAAACGCACCCACGATACAGGAGAAATTCCTAGTGTGGGGCAAAACAAAAAGGTAATGGCTAACAGACAAGAAAAAGCGTTACATTAAAAGAGGAACTTACCAAACCTGTCTTTGCCATAATATCTTAGAAACTTATTTTTATACAAACACTTTTAATTATTTTAAATAATTTTGACGACACGGTTGGCGCGGTGGTTGAGCCATCGGCATCGGCTGCTGCGCCGCGTGTTGTGGGTTCGATCCCCACACGGAACAAATATTTGTATGGCCTACAGGTAGTTGTTCCGGGTCTGGCTGTTTGTGTATATGAGTTTAAATGTTTGTAAACGCACCCACGATACAGGAGAAATTCCTAGTGTGGGGCAACGTTTAAAAAGATAATAAAAAAATTGCATTATGAACATTAAGTATTACTTGAATGTCATACAAACTGTTATGTAAATATGATAGTTTATGTTAATCTATTAACATTATCAGAAAAATATATGTAACGAAATATTTTAATTAAATTCTTATAAGATGTTTTGCAACTTTTTGGATTAATTCTAAAAAGTAACCTCTTTCTAGTTAAATCACAGTATCTAGTAATGTGTCCCATATGGCGCAGACATAAGGCACATAATTAATAAAGCAAATATTACTTCTGTCATCATTACTGTTATTTGTTTCCTTTGTTCTCGATATTTATTATTGTCATTGTGTGTTTTATTTCTTTCTTTCTTTAATTATAATACATATACATTATAAAATAATTAATGGTAGATCCAATAATTATTGCGTGGTTTAATAAGTTTGTATATTTTTTGTGACTAGCTAAGAACTCCCCGTAGTTTTTTTATTTGTTTAATATACTACTGATACTAAAGCGCAGTTCAGACTATGCTATATTTATCGCTATATAGTATAGAATTTTGTGTCATTTCTTTTATACATACTACCCAGACGACACGGTTGGCGCAGTGGTTGAGCCATTGGCTGCTACGCCGCGTGTTGTGGGTTCGATCCCCGCACGGCACAAATATTTGTATGACCTTCAGGTAGTTGTTCCGGGTCTGGCTGTATGTGTATGTGAGTTTAAATGTTTGTAAACGCACCCACGATACAGGAGAAATTCCTAGTGTGGGGCAACGTTTAAACAAAAATAATAATAATATGATTACATACACAGGTACATGCTTGAGTAACTAAAGTTATGAATAAATTAACAGATACCTATAACTAACTGGTGCAGTTAATATTACCAGTGAGTCCCAGAATAAAGGACATATTCTTATTGTGGAAATCTTTAGGGCAGGCCTATATCCAACAGTGAATGTCTTTTGGCTGAAATGTAGATGATATTTTTATTGCAATATTAACCCGCGACGAAAACACAGGGGTGTTATAAGTTTAACGTGTGTTCGTCTCTGGCATCGTAGCTCCCAAACGAACTAACCGATTTTGATGCGGTTTCTTTTGTTGGAAAGCTGACGTGATCGAGACGGTTCTTAGTTATAGTTTATGAAGATCTGTGTAAGCGTTTGTAGATTATCAGGTGACAAGAGCATCTCACCAACTGTCACAGTTCCAAGTGATCTGAAATTTGGTGCACTTATTGTTACTTCGGTGGTATTTCCTAGACATGGTTATTTTGAGCTGATGCTGCAGCATCAAGCAGTATGCGAGATACCCTTCCCCTCAGCAACTTACAGCGAATATAGCGTGTTTGGGCTCATTAGAATGGTTTGGAAAGATGATTCTTTCTAACTCCTACACATAGAGATTGACGCACCCATGGTGGAGTAAAATATATAAACTTTTAAAACACGAAAAGAAAATAAAAAGTGTATAAATAAAGTTTAGGTGTTGTAATAATATATGTAAAGTTGTAATGTGTTGATTCAAACGTTGTCATGTCGGGGGACCGCTAATGACTACCCAGCAAAAATGAAAGTATGCTGTTATGGAACTGTATTTATTTATTTAAATAATTTTAAATACTTCTTTTTTTTAAAAACGTTGTCCCACCCTAGGGATGTCTCCTGTGTCGTGGGTGCGTTTACAAATGTTTAAACTCACATTCACAAACAGCCAAACCAGGTACAACTACTTGTAGATCGTACAAATATTACCTCCGTGCGGGAATCGAACCCGCGACACACAGCGCAGTAGCCGATCGCTCAGCCACTGCGCCAATCGCGCCATCAAAACTACTTACTTAGCGGTCCCCCACCCTGACGACGCGACGCCGGAGGATCGTAGCAGGTGGCGTTCTGTAGTTTCTGCCTTTCCCTACAGGAAAAATGCATGTGTAGTAAGTCCTAAAATTACTTTTAAGTAAACCCGCAAGTACATGGGCCACCTACATCAAACCAAGTAACACTAAACACGCAATAATGTTGATAAAACTGTCAGTGTAATTATGTGTCTATTGTATGTAAAATTTAATTAATTATGTGACAAAAACATCCAATCAATTTTATCTACACTTCAAATTGAAATGAGTTACGAATTGAAAGTTAGGTTATTTTATTTAGGACCTAAAAATATTACAAGGTTGTAACTTAGTAGGTTTAAGCCTTCAAAGTACAACACAGGTCGCTGGTCTTCAGGGGTCATATCCTAACTGCCTATTGCCCTACTATTGTTCAGAAATTGGTATTTATAGCACAATGGTTTGACATTTGGCCTAGCTGGCAACAAACCCGATCGAGACAAGTTTCTTTTCAAGAAATCTTTCCTTATTTCTGTAGGTACAGAGGCCAGCACATCAAGCTACCCCACACAATCCAATTTCTTTGATAGCTTTTCGACTTTATAACAAAAGAATAAGATTCATGTTCAATTTGTAAATTTGACAGTTTGGGATAGCTTGACGTGCTGGCGTCTGTACCTGAATAGTCGTATGTATATAGATACACGTCACTGGGTAATTTTTAACACTGTATGTTTATAATAACCACTTTAGATTATAGTATATTGATACATTGTGAAGAGAATATTTCATTTACATACAAAATTCGACGGTTAAAGCAACTTGTGGCAAAATATGTTTGTAATGTGGTTAAGTCACGCTTGCTGCGGTCAGTCTGTGGATGGGTGTCCTTTCGTAAAATATTGAGACTCCTCCGTTCCTCAGAAAGCATGTTAAGCCGTTGGTCTCGGTTCTCATTTGTAGATCTTTGACAGTCGCTACGGGTAGACAGAGGCGCGAAAGCCTGGTAACTAGTTAAGACTAGTTACCAGGCTTGATAAGCCAAGGGGTATCATATTGGGTTGTGGAAATCAGATAGGGAGTCGCTCCATGTAAAATACTAGTATTCTGCTGCATCCAGTTAGACTGGAAGCCGACCCCAATATAGTTGGGAAAAGGCTAGGCAGATGACAAATTTCGAGATTTTATAATAATTGTTTCAAATCATGCCGAGAATTGTGTTCTAAATATTAGCTAGCTCATCGGTATCGGTGTATCATTTTTCTTTTTACGTCTTTGAAATTTATCAAGATGGGTCCTGAATCTTTGGAAGGTTTGAATTTGACGTATTTAATTAAATGAGACACTAACCGACCATTATCCCTGTATGCAATAAGAAAGTGGACCCAAGGACAACCCTCGGTTGATGTAGACCTATTGAATAATATGGTAACGAAATATATTGGGCTATGGGCTTGGTGGCTATACTGGGCTGGTTACCTAAAACATTTTTGTTTTTACCTTTGCCCCACACTAGGATATTCTGCTGTGTCGTGGGTGCGTTCACAAACATTTAAAGTCACATACAAACTGCCAGACCCGTAACCTGTAGGCCACACACATAATTGTTCCGTGCGAGAATCGAACCCACAACAGTGAAAGTACTATGTCCCCCACCTGACCAATATTTAAAATACACGGATAATATGACGAGGGGGCGACTTGCACACTCAATGAGCCCCCGAAAACGGCCGCTATCACATAGTGACGTAGCAACAAGGAAAAAAAAAGAAAGAAAAAGAAAACAAAACGGGGCCACTTATACTGAGGTGCTTGAGGAGTGGAGAGGTATCGCACGGCTGTCAGGACAATCCCGGGAGTACGGTCGTCAGGATCTCTGCCAGCATCTTACTGGAATACTTCCTTCCTTCGAGTTGGTTTGCATTTGCAAATTGCCACTCAAGCCCGGCAAGATTAAAGCACGAAACAGTTGCGAGCTCTATTCCTCATCAGTGTTCAGTCGACCGGCCAATAAAGGCAAGCCGAAGATGAGGTACAGCACCTCTTTTAGGAGATCGGGTCCGTGAGGTCGCTACTGCCCAACAGCTCACCACAAGCTGCCCCATTTTATCACGATTTTTAAAGGCCGTAAAACCGCATGTGTTTGACACCGGAATTGCTCCACGTCGGTGGCCGTATTGTTCTGTATTGGATGCCGTTTAGGTGGCCCGATTACTAATCTGTCGTATTTTAAACCATTACGAGTGGGAATGGCGGGTAACCGCTGTTTCATGCAATAAACAACTCGGTTTGCTTTGAATTTTAATCGTAATTGCGCAATGTTAATTATTTCAAGAACTTTCCTATTGAGGTCTGTACTGTATTACACAAGGTTACTTTTAATTCATTGTCATATTTTCAAGGGGTAAAATATTCAATATGAAAAAAGAAATCAGCTGCTTAGGCATTTATTTCGCAATTTCAGACTTGGTCCCAATGTGAAAGTGGTTTATATTCATAACTTCTTGCACCGCTTGAAAGGCATCTTATGAATTAAAAGTCAGCCTGTGTGTATATATTTAAACTCGTAAATTGTATTCATAATTTTAATAGTCACATCGATACGAGTGTTGATGAGAAATGTATACATTTCAACTTTTACTAATCCTTTACACGGGGGAAAGCAATAGGATAACATCACTGAGCCCGCGAACAAATCTTTCTATATATAATATCTATATCTAATCTCTTTATATATAACTAGCGCGCAACTTTGTTAGCGTGGATTTCGTACTTTTCCCTTTGAACTTTAAACATCCCGTCCACCCCCTTTTATAACGTAGTTTAAAAAAAAATGCACATAGCACTCATGAATAATTTAGTTTTCTAACAGTAAACAAACTTTTTGAATTGGATCATTATTTCCGGAGATTACCCAAACTTACAAACAAATTTTACCTATTTATAATCTTAGTTTAGATTAGAAGAAAGTCCGATAGTCAAGCTATGTTTTGCTATTCTCTTGAAATACTGTTGCTTGGCTGCAACCGCAATAAATTTTGCGTAAATTTTAAATGTCAAAACTGCATGCTAGAATCATTAGATATTACATCAACGTGTATAATAACATTGAATTCATAACTGTACCTCACCTATAACTAATTTAACGCTCTAGCGAATGAAAAGAAACAATACTATTATTATTTCTTAACAGTTCTGTATTTCATTAACCACTTTGTTGTTTTTTCATTGGCCATGAATTTATTATTATGCTGTCATTGATCCGGTTATCTTTTGCACGAAAATCTTGAGCGTGCGTAACACTTTTGGCTTACATTTACGGCCATTACAAAAGACTTATCGAGGTATCTGTGATTTTGTGTCTTTGATAAGTGAGATCTTTCGATAAGATTCTGCGTTACTGTACCACTCCGGTACAGTAACATCATACGCACATCACACACATCGCCAGCGTGTGGGCCAATTGCACGCAGCAGATCGTGAGCGCTCTGACAATTCAATATATGCCTTCAGGATGTTGATGGGACTGCCTCGCTATTGCAATGCGTCAGCGATGTTGGCAGAAGCACAAGTGGGTGGCTAATATGCTATAATTAGAGAAAGAGCAGCTTCGCTGATGCGCAGAGTGAGAGACAGTCCCAACGGCTAACTGAGGGTACCTACCTACCATACCTACCGATCATAGACGACCTATGTGGCGCGGCGGGCGAAGGTCCGCTTGCGACGCAGGAGGTTGCGGGTTCGATTCCCGCCTTGGGACAAATGTTTGTACGATCTACAAAGATTTGTTCCGGGTGTTCTGGGTATTTTCTATGTATCTCTATGTATACTGGGAATCGAGGATAAGCTGATCCAAATATAAAGAACACGCCCGTATTCCCTAAAAGGGTAGGTTAGAGAAGGAGCAGAGCGCCCCTATAGTATCTACAGGCACATTTCGTCAGTTATGTTCAAAACTTCCCTGTTGGTCTAGGGTTCAATTCCCTAGCCGGGGGTTACGGAAGGTTCGTGTGTTCCCGCGACCCCCGGCGTAGGTGGGAGATGGAACACCGGGGTGGTTTTTAGTCAGTAAGAGTCTGACAGGCCCCTCCGCCCTCTCAGGGCGGACGACATCCAAAAGGAATTTCCATCTTAAAAAAAAGTGATATTGGGTTTATCAATCTAAATTTAGGCGAAAGGATTGTATATATGTACTGTATTCGTACCCGGTTGAGGACTATACGCTCTGCCCCTATTACAAGATACTTAAGTTACTGGGATATTAATAACATATACATAGGTAGCTGAAAAAAATTCCGCTCAAAACTGGATAACCATATTTATCTATATTTAATACCAATAATGTAATGGAGACCGGCCGTAAGTAGTCAGCTGATTAAGATAACTTTTGTCATGTCTCTTGTTAGAGGGCTGGCTTATGAGGGCCTAGTCAGATGTGTTGAGCCGAGTGGTCGTGTAGCTAATCCAACAATTAGTTCAGCATATCATTTATATCTCTGGCTTTTAGTATTACAATGGTAGCTGCAGATATTCCTTTGCCAAGAGAGTCTTAGGCCTTTAGTGACTTTTAGTTAGGCTACTTTGTGAGACCTAATGTCTGTAGTGTTATGTAGCAAGCTTCACTAGACTCTGGATTCACTTACACTAGGTGATACCTAAATGAATACCTAGTGTAGTGGAAAATTCAACAGGGCAATCATATTAATGCATTTATATAGCTGTTTCCTAGTGTAGGTAAATGAACGGGCATAAGTATTAGGGTCGGTTCAGATTACACTAACATAATATTAAACATATACCACAACAATAAAGTTCAGCATTTTAGTTGCATTTTATAAGGGCACTTGCACACAATGCAAAAAAAAGACGCATTATAAATCTGTGGCGAGGCGTCAATAGTCGTAAGAAGGAAGCTGAAGAAAAAATAAACTTATTAGTAATGTAATCAATTTTGTTGTTTAAATGTCATGATGTATTATGTACCTTTGGTGTAACTATACCTATTACTTAATATTGGGCTTTAGTGGACACTACTGACTATACCATTTTCTTTTTCTTTTTTTCATTCAATAGCGGTAGAGTTGGTCTTTCGAACTTGTCTTGAATCCTGCTATCCAGTATTGCACATGACTTGACTGCCTATCTGACCTCCACAACCCAGTAACTGGGTAATTAGAAACCTTTTAGTAAGACGAGTTTTCATACTTTCGAGTTTCTGACTACCTGTAACAACTGTTAAAGATCTATAAATAACAACCACGACTAACAGCTTTACGTGCCTCCGAGGCACGTAGGGCTTGATTTGTAATAGATGACCAACCATTCGAGGACCGACCTCGGCTAACGTAGCTTAACCTCCAATCGACCCATGTGGCTGTTATAATTTAGCCGTGAGTCCCTCAATCAAAAATAATTAATGATGGTTTCTTTAACAGGGTTGGAATGATGTATCATTTCACGGATCAGACCAGATTCTGACTCCGAATATCGACACATTGGCATATCAGAGCGTTATTCTGCAACAATACTACAGCGAAGCAATCTGCACGCCAGCGCGGACGGCACTGCTCACAGGGAAATACCCCATGCGGTTGGGTAAGTGCTTTTACACACAACGACTTTTACAACAAGACTTAACATGAGAAATGTTTTTTTTTACCGACGAAAAAAGGAGGAGTTTCTCAATTCGACACGTATAATGTACCTACATTCATATGTAGGTATGTTTATATTTTTTCTTTTTGTTATTTATGTCCACGCATATTTTTTTATAGTGTAGTCCGATTTCGATAATTCTTTTACTGGATAGAGTATACCTCAAAGTTGGAGGCATTGAAAAAAAAAAAACCCCTAAGCGTAGAAAATAGGGTCTGATTAATTTTCACCTATAAAATGTTTGTGAAAGGTGATGAGCAGTTGACTAATGTCAACTGCTCATCACCTTTCCACCTTTCCTGACCCACTTAAAACCGATAAATGAAAACATTTTCGCAATACTATTCTATGGGTTTTCATGGGTTTAAAAAAAACAAAGCGTAAAATAACTATAATTTCTTTGGTTGGTTCATTTGATTCATTTTTGCCACCGACTTACGAAATTAACTGTGAGATTGACTCTACGAACCCGAGCTCAGCGATTTCGCTTACGACAGTTGCGACAGTTCACATTATAATTATTTTAAGTCTAATTAATTTGTATGACTGTATGAATTTAAAATATTTTCATTCGAGAAAGTGTAGTACTGTCGAAGGCAAGCGACCGAATGAGAGTTGTTTACCTTGAGTGGTGCCATACCAACGCAATTTTGTGTGGGCACGCTTTCGCAAAACTAGGGCTTTTGGCAATTAACTTATATTGTAATTTTTATAACTTTAAACGATTACGATACCGATTCATTCATAAAACGTGTTTTACGCCGGTAGTTAATGTCCCTACAAGACAATCTACTTCAGTAATCAACATTTTATATTCATTCATTTACTGACAGGCAACCAACAGCCTAAGCCGCTAGGATTAGGAGCATGAGATTGTGCTCAAGAGTTTCTTATACCTATGACAAAGGTGAGCACTTAATAAATGTTTTTGTAATTTCTTCCCTTAAAGGGATTAAACAGGGGAAGCATGTTTGTATAAAGTTCATGATGTCATTGCCCAATGGGAAGTCCCATCGATCGCGCTGCTCCGAAGTCTTAAATTAATCCACTGAAAACATGTCCCTTTGCTACTGGCTAAGGGTCGTGTTTTAATCACCACAATTGCTCAAGGCGGGTTGGTGATTTCGGACTTGGTATGTGGTCAGTTTTTCAGAGTTCAATTTTACCAAATGGTGCGTCCCGAGAGCAACTGCACGAGTATTTACAAAAAATACACAAATCACTAGTAGTGTGCCTATCATACTTGAAGAGTTGCATCGATTTATCCGGGATCCCATCATCAGATCCTGACTTGGTGACAATGGGAACACCTTGATAGTATTCTCTTTCAAACAAATAATATTTTTATAATCTACCCGCAATTGTCGGAGAAAGAGAATACTCTTTCGCTTAGCAAACATACAAAAAAAGAATCGAATTTTATTAAGAACCTCCTCCTTTTTTGAAGTCAGTTCATGAAAAGGCACTGTTGCGTAACAGACCAACATATTTAGGCATTGCATTTAGGTCATCATCATCATCAGGCTATACTAGCCCACTGCTGGACATAGCACCCTCCTAATGAGCGCCATAGCGCCCTGTCTTCAGCTTGCCGCATCCAGCATCTGCCTGCGGTGTTTCACGTTACGTTTGCCTTGCTTTTAGGTATCGCGATATAATATAAATGAAAATTTACAATTTGCTCAGAAAATCAAAGGTAAAACTGAGGATAGAACGATAAAATAAATGCGCACTCATTTAATAATGATTTCCATTACTTGATGGACACTACTGTGATTACCCAGCGCGGTGTGCGGCCGATTGCCGCGTGATCGCGTGCGGCGCCACGGCGGTGACGGGAATAATTACCTACTTTTAATTGATTGCATACTTAAACCATGGTTAATTAGCACTAAGATGAGACCTTTGACATCTGTTTTGATGCTTCTATTTTATCATTCGTTATAAATTTTATGTAAATAGTGACTAGGAAGGTAGATAAGGTAAGATACTTTTGACTAGTATACACCACGATCTAGCAATGTAACAATATGATAGTGAATGTGATAATGAAAATGAGTTTTTAATTTAATCATTAGGCATGTATTAGGTATTACATATGCTGCATGTCAAACGATCAGCGGGCCAAACGGAAGACCCAATCGGTTCCTATACATGGCAAGCGACCTTGCGGCATATCCAGACGGAGATAACAGAGATGGTGTGATGAGGTGAACTGATAAACACTGGTCCCAAGTACTAACCCCGTTAGAGAGAAGTGAAATGAAAGAAGGGAGGCCTTGTCCTGCAAAGGGATAATCCAGGCTTGTGATGTAATATTACATAGCCAGGAATGAAGGAAATGTTTACCACTAGTTACAATTATAATAAACCATTTAAAAATAAGTGTAACGTAATAAAGTAATACACTCACAATTAACACGTTAACGCGGTAACTTTAATGTTGTGTTAATTAACTCAATTGCAGCAACCAAGACGCGTGACCGTTTCTTTCCCATTTTCGCAGGCATGCACGGCCAGCCTCTATTCAACTCTGAAGACCGGGGTATACCATTAACGGAGCGTCTTCTACCATCATACATGAAAGAGTTGGGTTACTCCACTCACTTGGTGGGCAAGTGGCACGTCGGGATGTCCAAACCAGAGTACCTACCGACATCTCGCGGCTACGACCATCACTACGGCATGCGAGGCGGCTATGTTGACTATTACACATACAACAAAGTCGAAACGGTAAGTTACAGACGGGCACACCAATGCAAAAGGTTCGTCGATGTAGGTAATTAGGTGTGGACACCCAGTAACTGAGCCATGAAATTTTATAAGGCCAAACGACGCGGATATGCAGTCACGTTTTGCTAGCCGTGAAAGTACTTTGAAGTGAACGGTTTAAAGCACTATTTGGTTGCAAGAACAGATGTTAATTATTACGGTAATGTTTGTATTTACGAGATAGTTATTTGTTCGCAGTGGCCGAATGGACGGCTAATGTTCGGTCTAGATCTGTACGATGATGCAATACCACAAGATTGCGAGCAAAGGTACATTGTGGACGCACTCACCGAGAAAGCAGTTAAAAGTAAGTTTGTACAGAAGTTTCATTTACAATGCCATTGTATTTTGTGTTTCCTTATGCAATAGTCTTTATGAATTCAATAACGGTGGAAATGTACAAGATTACATCTTCAATAGGTAATCAACATTGGGAACAAATGGTGTAATGTATATTTCTGCAATAGTCATTTGGTTATGGAACGTACCTTGATAATTGCAATGCTCACCCATGGTTATTACCCATTGCAATCATGCAAATATTCATTTCTCAATGTAATCCAAAATTTTGATTGACTACATAGTTTTCTTTAGTATTGCGATGCCGATTGTTTGGCTAGAATTTCTCACACGGAAATTTTATGTATTAGATCATGTTCAAATTTGAATAAAAACCGTTGCTTTTTTTTCATCTTCAGTCTGTGTTTATAGATACTGTTTGGTTTTCTGTTGACTCTGTCGATTTCCGTTGCCCCACTAGCTGTAGCAGTTCAATGTCTTTATCTTAGCTCCATTCACTTGGTAACCAACTAGTCACCAAGTCTGTCCAAATATATAGTATGTGTATATGTGTGTGTATATATGTCCTTTCAGGACATTGCTCACATATGTAGATGTCACGTGTTTTCGAATTCTTAGTTCTAAGGCATGCCTATTTTATCACAATATTTTCCTTCACCGTTTTGCGAGCTTTGGTGATGAAACACATGTCATCATGAGCAGTGGTGCTGACGCTCCGGTATAAATAATGTCACTTTTATCCTGCAGTTATCCACCATCACAACGCGTCTCAGCCCTTGTTCCTGCACGTGACCCACAACGGACCACACGCGGGCAATGATGGTGGGGCGTTACAACCGCCACTGTATTCTTCAGTCAAGCACCCGCACATCGCCAACTCCAATAGACGACTGTATGCTGGTAACGATACACACACATTCTATATCAGGATAAAAAAAAAAAAAACAAAACAATAGATACGCAGTGCTGAATTATTATTATTACACAGAATTTTTTATTCAATTGGTGAAATTGTACACTTTTATTTGACGACCTGTTGCCACACCGTGGTAAAATTATGTTTACAGGAGAGTAAAGTAAAAAGCAGGTTATCAAACCTTCAATGTCATTTTTTATTAAAAATCGATTTATTGAGAACACGCTTATACCTAATAGTGAGTCAATTTACGTGTAGCTGACTCGTATATTACCCAAACGGACCAATGCCGAAATCAGTTGTTAAAATCACGGTAAGAATGTCCAGGTATTGTTTGAGAGCTCACTGCGGAATGTGGCTTTCAGCTTAGTGATACCCAGCACAGAGGGATTTTGGCTTACAGTATGAAACTACGTACCTACACTCTGAAATCTCACTGGTTTCAAGTTTTGCGTGCTACAATGGAATATACCAATTACGTAAAACGGAGATTACCTACAAAATTCCAACCCATTCTGGAAACTTGAATTTTGAAAACAGTGTTCACCAGTTGAGCTATGTTGTAGGCACACACAAAGACAACTGCATTTAAAATTCTTCTTACGTTAAACTATCACTAAACTAATGTATTCTATTTTCAGAAATCGTGACGCACATAGACCGTAGTGTTGGCAAAATAGTTCGAGCCTTAACAGACAGAGGAATTCTAGATGACACTATCATCATATTTGCTTCCGACAACGGAGCACCCACAGTCGGAGCCCTGAGGAACTGGGGAGTCAACTTACCTTTCCGAGGAAAGAAATACACACCTTGGGAGGGAGGAGTCCGAGTTCCATCGTTTATATGGCAGTCCTCACTGAGACCGAAGGTCTGGCAAGGATTGATGCACATCTCAGACTGGCTGCCGACCATAATGGCTGCAACAGGAGGAAAAGTACCAACAGCCATAGATGGTGTCAACCAATGGGACTCCATAGTACAAGACGGAGCATCCAAACGCAATGAAGTATTAATAGCTATAGAAGATAGCAATACCAATTCCTGGGCCGCTTACAGAGCAGGTGATTATAAAATCATCGTTGGTAATGTAACAGGATTAAGCAATGGGTACTATGGAGCTGAGCTCATGGTGAATAAAAGAACTCCTCCCGAATATTATTCCGTTTTGAGAACTTGTGAAGCAGCAAGAGCTTTTGAGGATGTAGGGGTTTATTTAGATCTGGATGAGGTGAGAGCAACTAGAAGGGCGGCTACTGTAAAACAAGAGGATACTGCGAGGGATGCTACGCCGTGTCTTCCTACACCTAGTAAGTTATCTTAACTGTCTAGTATGTAGTAGATATTAGCATCACATACATTTTAGTCACGGTTGTTCACTTAGGACGTTGCAAGACTTTAATGCCCAACCTTAAATTGAGTCTTTCTTATTTTGTTATTTCATTGATGCTGTCATTAATCACTATGAGGTGCAGTAAACACCATGAATCTTATGATTTTTAAGTATATTTGCTTGTCATTGAAATGCAACATCTACCATTTATATAAAAAATTGAAATTTGACATTTTTGACAACAAGTCGATGAGCATTTCGTGACATTTTACTATATTGCACACAATTGTAATAATAATAATAATAATAATAAAAAAAGCTGGCAACTCTAAGCATGTCATGTCGTCCGTAAATTTTTCCTCCAATTAATTTCTGAATTTTATCTGTTTATACCAGTGTGAGTACCACAAATTGCATTCACAACCAAACAAAACCAAATAAATTAATGTAAATAGTAGAAAACACAAAAAATGATACCTGTATATACGAAAACCTATAAATATGTAAGCAGTCCGACAGGTGACAGATGTCACACAAACTACAATACAAATTTACAAAACTGACGATGATGAAATAAAATGCTAACAAGAGCAGCAAAGCGACGCGCACGCCCACCATCCCCGGACTCGCCGCTCAGCTCCGCCTCGCCGCCGCCGGACCTTGGATCACCAGTGACACCGACGGTTGCAGCCGCGTCGAGCTCGAGCGACGAGTATTTTTCCCCACCGACGTCGCCAACACCTGTACGTCGGCAAGGGAGAGGCCGGCCACCGAAGAGCTTGGGATCCAGGGGCCAACCGGCCCCGAGCCAGGTCCCCGCTACCGGTGGTTGTGTGCAGCGCATGAGATGGACTCAGTCTATGAACGAGAACGTCATGCGCGCATATTACGGGTCTACAGAGGGGGGAACTAACCTCACTGCGTACCGTGCTAGGATGCTGTCTCTGTTTCAGGTATTGGAACCAACTGTTAACGTCTCGGCCCAACGACTGTCGGATCAGGTGCGGGTTATTCAACGTAACCACAGGTTGGACGATACCGCACTTGATAGGCTGCGTTCAGAGGTGCTGAACAACCACATCGTCTTGACTTCGACACAGACCGCGGTACAAGCGTCAATTATTAACGCAACACCGTCGCCGTCCAACCATGTCAGTGAAGAAGCAGATGATAGGGTTGTCACAGTAAGTAGCCAGTGCAATGAAAAACTGAGGAGCGCATTGGAGGATGCGCTTCGTGAGTATAGGTCCACACCGACCGAACTTAGACCCCGGTTACCAAGGCTGCCTATGCACAAAAAAAATAGAGCGCTGGTGTGTAACTTGGATTCGCTGCTTAAGGATTTATTCGAGAGCAGCGGAGACCTCGTCGACACACATTCAATCTTGTATTGCGCGGCTGTTGCGGCATGTCGTTTAGCTAACGTCAAGTTTCCAAATAATGACGTAGCTATTCGACCAAAACCAGCTGTACCAGCCTGGCAAAGCAGGATTGAGCGCCGTATCGATGGGGCCAGGGTGCTCATCGGCAAACTATACTGCTTCAGGGAGGGCAATACAAGACCTCGAGTGATGTGCTTTGTGAGGCGGGCTTTTGCGGGGACTGGAATCAGTCCTCGCGAATACATGTCCCGCATTGTAGAGCGCATCGACTTCCTGAAGCAGAAAGTTTATGCATGGGCGAACCGTATTCGGCGGTATAAACGGCGGGTTGACCGGTACTCACAGAATCGCATGTTCCAGAGCGATGAGAGGTGGGTATACAGAGCTTGGGAGCGACCTGAACAGGATGTGGCGGACGTGCACCGCCCGGATGATACAACCACGAATACATTCTGGCGTAACATCTGGTCGGTGCCCGTCTGTCACACTGAAGCTCACTGGATTCGTGACGTCGAACGCGTGTGTGAAACCATAACAGAAATGGAAAAAATTATTATAACACCATTAGACGTGGCCACAGCAGTTCGTCCGTTACCGAACTGGAAAGCACCGGGACCGGACGGACTGCATAATTTCTGGCTAAAATGGCTTGGTAGTTCACACACGCGCTTGGCATCACAATTCCAGTCATGTTTAGAGTCTGGTTCGCTACCCCAGTTTCTCACAACTGGTATTACTCACCTGCTCTATAAATCAGGTAGTACCACGGAACCCAAGAATTATAGACCGATCACATGTTTGTCGACGGTTTATAAACTTCTTACATCCATTTTGAGAGCTAAAATTGCCGAACATATAGTTGGTAATTCTATCATGTCTGCCTCTCAAAATGGATGTAGGAACGGGTCCCGTGGTACTAAGGAGCTACTCCTCATAGACATGACCATTAGCCAACAGGTTCGTCGATCCCACAAGGATTTGTCGACATGTTGGATAGATTACAAGAAGGCGTACGACTCTGTGCCGCATGCATGGCTTATGAGGGTGTTGGAGTTGTACAAAATAGATGCAACTCTACGCACCTTTCTTGAGTCATGTATGGGGCAATGGAGGACGGTCCTTCGATATCCAGGATGTCGGCAAATTCAAGGGAATGATGAACCTATATGGATTAAACGGGGAATATTCCAGGGCGATAGTTTGAGTCCCCTTTGGTTTTGCTTAGCCCTGAATCCGCTAAGCACATTGCTGGAGGATTCAGGTCTAGGCTATAGGTTGAGAAGAGGTGGTCAGGTCATATCCCACCTCCTTTACATGGATGACCTAAAACTCTTTGCCTCCAACAATTTACAACTGATGGAACTACTGAAAATAACTGAAAGTTTCAGTAGTACCATCAGGATGGAATTTGGTGTGGACAAATGTGCGGTCATGCATGTAAAGCGAGGGGAGATTGTGGAATCCGAGGGTATTCAACTTCCGGATTCCATACAGCTTAGATCCCTCTCCTCATCCGATAACTATAAGTATTTGGGTATGTCGGAAGCATTAGGCATTAATGTTACTGACATGAAGCAATCGCTGAAGGAGCGCTTCTTTGGCCGCCTGAAAAAGGTTTTAAATAGCCTTTTATCGGGCGGAAATAAGGTGCGCGCCTTCAACGGTTGGGTCATGCCGGTTTTAATGTACTCTTTCGGCATACTCAAATGGACTCAGACCGAACTCGACGCCCTGGATAGAAGGGTCCGTACACTGCTGACCGCAAACCGGATGCATCACCCACGATCATCGGTAATGAGGTTGTACATCCCGCGGAAATGTGGAGGTCGAGGCTTCTTAAATGCTAAGACACTCTACAACCGCGAGGTGTGCAACCTCAGGGATTATTTTTTAAAAACCGAAGTGGGTATGCATCGGGATGTGGTCGCAGTTGACAAGGGACTCACCCCGCTGTCCATGGCTAAAGAGAACTGGCGCAAACCTGTAGTGTTTACTACCGATGACCGCAAGCAGGTATGGCAAAGCAAGGACCCGACCCAGTTCTCGAAGATGACCATGTCACATTGTACTGGGATCGGTCTATCATTACTGACAGGACTATTGTTGCCAATAAGCCTGACATAGTAGTGATAGACCGATTAGCGCGCCGCGCAATGATAGTGGATGTCACCATCCCACATGACGAGAACCTCGTGAAAGCCGAGAAAGAAAAACAGATTAAATATCTTGACTTAGCACACGAGGTTGTCGACATGTGGAATGTGGACTCGGCTGTCATTGTGCCGATCGTAGTTACGGCCAATGGCCTACTGGCTAAAAGCCTTGACGACCATCTGTCGAGGCTTTCGTTACACGGTTGGATCAAAGGCCTGATACAGAAGGCAGTACTCCTCGATACGGCTCGCATTGTGAGGAGGTTCCTGTCTCTGCAACCCTAACCGCCGGTAGCTTGGACCCTGCTCCTGCCATCGGTGGACTACTATTTTTTATATTTTTAAATGTTTTTGTATTTTTTATATTTAAATATTTAAAAATGTAATTTATATGTTTATACCAAGAATAAAGAGAATAATAATAATATCTTTATTTGCATAAAACATGGTATACATGATGTTACAATTTGAATAATAAAGTGCTTACATGTTTTGCCAGAATTATACTTGGCATGCAAATCTTTCACTTAACACTAAAATGCAAATTTCTTTTCCAGAAATTCTTTTAAACTATAGAAATTATTCGTAATCAACCAATTGAACAATTTGATTTTAAATAATCTAGAATTTAAGTTTTTTATGTTACTCGGTATCTTATTATATATATGAACACAATTATATACGCAGCTTTTATTATATTTAGCAAGCTTGGGCAGGTCATGTAGAACGAGTCTCTGTGGATCACGCCGGCTCCGAGAAATAACATCATTGGCTGATTTAAACAAAGCCTTATGTTTATTAACGAACATGCATATTTCATAAATATAAAGGCACGGCAACGGTAACAACCCTAGTTTTTTAAATATCGGTTGACAGGATTCCTGAGGAGGTATCCCGTACAATGCCCGAATGCACTTTTTTTGCGCAACAAATGCTCGGTTTATATCTGTGCTATTTCCCCATATTATAAGCCCGTAACGTAGTAGGGATTCTACATATGCGTGATAGGTCATGATAGCTGTTTTAAGGCTCGTTACATTTTTGAGTTGTTTAAGAGCATATACAAATTTATTTATTCGTTTTGACACATTATCTACATGCTCTTTCCAGTTTAGGTTCTCGTCAATAATTACGCCTAGAAACTTTGTTTGTGCTACTTCTTTAATGTGTGTTATGTTTAGTTTAATATTATATTTAGGATTATTACATTTATTGAAATTTATATATACGGATTTATTAAGATTTATTTTTAGGTTATTTATGTCAAGCCATTGTATTAATTTATCTATAGTGTTATTAATTTCAGTCTCATGAATATTTATACAATTATTACCTTTTTCTGTAGCTATAATAATCGTAATGTCATCAGCAAATAATATACATTGGTGGTTGGTTATATTAATAATGTCATTAATGTACAGCAAGAATAGGATAGGGCCCAGTACACTCCCTTGTGGAACACCACATTTATTGTGCTTGTATTCTGAAGAAAAAGGCACCATATCCTGATTGCCGTCTATTTTATCAACTATGACTCGTTGTTGTCTGTGTACGTTTACTGTATTGTTGACTGTGTACGTTTTGTGTGAAACCAAAATGGTGGATGCAGTGTCTCCCGGCCATGAAAAGCACATTAATCGTCTTTTACGACATCCAATAGAAATCTTCTGTTACTTCAAGTTTCAAGAAATTCCTTTGGTACTTAACCTACATTTCATTTTCAATTTTCAAAGAATTGTCCTTTTCAGGACCACACTATAATATTTTTTACATTATAAAATTGGATGCTATTCTCCAATTTAGAATGATCTATTTCAGGTTCCGGAAAATAATAAAGTACCACATTTTGGTCTGCAACTGATTCAACCCTCACCACGGTTAACAATTTTTTTTTCAGCAATTTTGATTAACTCTTAAATGTAAATACATTTTGTATCAAAATCAGAGTTTCTCAAAATTGCTATCAGTACACATGTACAACATTCAACAAAAGAGTGAAATATTAAATCCTTTTTCTGACAGCCCGCATTTCAAAACTAGGTTTTTAGATAAAGCTCTGGTATTAGACCTTCATCTAATTGGAGTTCATCTGTATAAAAAATCATCACATCACATAATTCACATCACCCGCATTTTTAACTAATGTTGCTCTAAGTATGTTACGTTCTAATTTCTTCTCATTTTTATCAAAAAGAGATAACCTCGTAGCTCGTTGGTTTAGTTGTTCCAAGTACGACTGCTCAGCGTGCGTCCCGGTTTCGATTCCCAGGTCGTGTAAAGTGTTATTGAGTTTGGCCAATAGGCATTTTCTCATTAGCGGCCTGGAGTCTGGATTTGGGCCCGGTTGATGTCAATAAGCTCGACCTCTATTACATGGGACTTGAACATAATTGGCAAAATTTGGGTATTAGGTACTATGGGTGCGACTCTGCTCAATACAGGCGTGATGTTGTATAATGTATAGGATTTCTACAAAATTTGAAATATAATTTCAGCTCGCGGCTGCCTCTACAACGTGCGTCGTGATCCGATGGAAAGTAATAATCTATGGGGAAAGGCTAATAAGATAGCCACATTGCTCACCAGCCGGCTGAGGGGACTGTGGGCCACGCAACTAAGGCGAGGGGCTCCCAGACTGAGTGTGGCCTCTGACCCTGCTAACTTCAACTACGTTTGGACCCCTTGGCTCCAACCTAACGTTACCCGCATTAATAATAACTCTAGACCTAAACCCAATGATAAGAAACGAACTGAAAACATGAACCTGTCCTTTAATTTCAACCAACTGACGGGGAGCAGAAATACTACGGTCGCGGCAGTCATTAATTGTGATGGTACGACCGGCTTGAGAAACTTTCTGTGTATACTTAAAAGTGTGTTTTAATTAGTCTTAGAATTTACTGTGTTACCAACCACCTCTGTGCTTGAGTTCTGAATTACGGGCCAATCCTGGAGCCTCCTGGAGGATCCTCAAGGAGTGTAGTTCTAAGTTCTATGGCCCAGCAATAAATAAATAAATAATGCTGGACTATCCACACAGCATCATCTAGCCCCAAGCTAAGCAGAGCTTGTGTTATGGGTACTAGATGACTGATAAACTTAATACAATACATTACATAGATAGATATTTTTTATTATACATAGCAAATACCCAGAACACCCGGAACAAATATTTGTAGATTGTACAAACATTTATCCCAAGGCGGGAATCGAACCCGCAACCTCCTGCGTCGCAGACGGACCTTCGCCCGCTGCGCCACATGGGTCGTCAATGGAAACATCATAGGTTGGTTTTGTAATCACTGCCGTAAGATTTTAACTTCTATTCAGCAGATAATTCGTTCGAGTGTGTTTTAAAAGACTTTGGTTTTGAATATCTGAACCAGCTACGCATTTGTCAGAAGTCTTTAAGATGCCATTGATATATTAAATGAAACGGTTCGCGATTAACTTTAAATAAGGTATGACAAGACTTTTTTACCACTGTCTGCATCGATTTCTTATCTATTATTTCACCTGTATCTTTCAAATCTTTATTACTAGTTATATTCTTCTTAACATCATAAATGATTGTACAGACGCCAGCACATCAAGCTACCCCAAACTGTCAGATTTTCCCAAACGAACATGAACCTTATTTATTTTGTGATAAAGTTGAAAAACGAACAAAGAAATTTGACACATTGGGGTAGCTTGATCTGCTGGCCTCAGTACAGTGACTCTCTAAACTTACCGTACTATAAATTTGTGTGTGTTTTTCGATGTAAGTAGTTGTAGTGTTAGTGTTGTGTAGTTGTATTGAATGAAACCTTTTATCGTTGATCTGTTATTTATTGTAGATAATAAATAGGTAGATTGATCAAACTCACCAACAATTTCCAAGCGTTAAGGTATTCTTAATACATTTTTCTAACGTTGAAGGACTTTTGTATGTTAACAGTATTTTCACGTTGAAATCTTTTTAAGCATTACCTGGCATTAAGTGCCTTGTCCACCCACGGTTGAGCGACACCTAAAAATCTTTCAAGAAAATCTTACAATTTGTGCGCGTGACTGAAAAACGACTTCTGAAAGCTTGATTCAAACTTAAACAATAAACCTCATTTTAAATATAATCTCTAGATTTACGATACAGTTTCTGAGGACTCATTTTGGGATAAATTTACGGCTTACGCGTATATCAATAAGGGGATAATCAAGATTCACATCAAATCTCATGCTTGATGTTGTAATTGGTTGCACAATATACACATTAACCAATC
The DNA here is from genome assembly GCA_905147745.2 of Phlogophora meticulosa. Lineage (NCBI taxonomy): Eukaryota > Metazoa > Arthropoda > Insecta > Lepidoptera > Noctuidae > Phlogophora > Phlogophora meticulosa. Next base: position 5,923,540 of record LR990523.1, read on the forward strand.
AATTCACTTGATGATCAAATTAATTTAATGGGCTTTCAGAAACCGAAGATTAGGTACGTGACCACTCTGTCTACGTGACAAGGCTTGTGGACGTGGCGTTTAAAGGCGACAACAGACATAAGTCTGTTGTCTGTTGTTGCTATAAAGCACGCCATAGCACGGAACATCAATGTAGTGCATGTGTGTGTCTCTTTCCTTACGATCCGTAACGACAAGACACGGTTCGCTATTTGACTAATGAGCATGCATGGGGTTACGTCTGGTTGCAAATGTGTGACCTAAGAATTTGTTGGTAGAGATTCCTGTGAGTTGGTTTTATTTACGAGTATAACTGTGTTGTAATTAGAAGGTTGTTATAAACTTGTAATGTAAATATTTGTGATATTTCGCAGTAAGGACTAAATAAGTAAACATTAAACATTTAAATATTGTATCAGAATTGTTTAATTTTCATCCTAATAACTGGAGATTGATTCCTGGAAACGAATATCAATTTATCTGCGTTGTTAGTCTGTCCAATATTAATTTATTACCCTATATTTAATTTATTACTAACTAATGTTAATATTATTTTTGTTGTGATAAAACGTAAGTTTACGCTTTATTTCGACTACGCTTTTCAGTATGGACTGCATTTTTTTGCATGACTTAGCTCAAGTTCACTATTTATATTCTCCATGTTTCCAAATTTCCTGTTTCCTTTGAGGTGAACTTGGTTTTCAAACACGAATTGCTTATGCACAAACGCCTAAACTCAGTTCAAATAGATATCTGAACTCTGAGATCCCAATCAACTTGTTCCATGGGGGAAATAGAAGGAGTAATCAATAAGCTTAGAAGCTAGGAAGCCACAGTTCTAATAAGCTGTCTCCTCCGATATCTTTGAGTTTGAATCAAATCAGGATTGATTCTATTTATAGTAAGAACGAGAAATCTATACCATGATAAAGCAGAAGAGATTGTTTTTTTTGCGCGTTATCTTTGGAATTACCAGCCGGATTTGGAAAAATCTTTATGCATGTGATAGCCTAATTGTTGGAGACTATTTAATATCACACCCTCGTTACGACCCTCACGCGGGTGAAACAACAGGGCATAGCTAGTCACCAATACAGGCAAGATTCACAGACAATAATTTGTAAAAAAATAATATCATGTTAGCAATAATTGCTCAGATGTTTTAGTAGGTACTTTATTTTTACATTTATTTTTTACATTTATTAAAAAAATCTGCACTTTTTTAAAAGTACGTCAAAAATTATAAAGCCAGTTCCCCAAAACGCTCGCTCTTCACCACTTCCTAGTGTATCCCCGGGTTGTCAAAACTGTCCCTAAATCATTTATAAAATCGTGTCAAGCTAAGCGGGAAAGTTTAACGTTGAAACAGGAGTCGTTAGCGGCAGTTCCGGTCGGAATGAAAATGTGCGGTGCTGGCCTCAACTGGAACGTTTGACAACTACATTATGTACGCAAAGTTGTGGTGGACGGTCTACGTGTCTAGTCCTATTTCTACGTACTATTTCGAACTGTTAAGCGGAAATACAATCTTTTTCTGTCTAACGTGAGTAGAGTTTTGTATATTTAGTAGGCACTATTAGCTGTGCTGCTGTTGACTGCCGTAATTAATCTAGGACATAGGGTAGGTATAGGATATAAAGTTAGGTATGTATATGTACTTTGGTTATAAGGTACAGGTTACCTTTTATGGGAAGAGTGATTGGTGCACTTAATACACTGCTACGGTCCTGATATACTCTTTTGTTTCGTTAAAGTTTCAGAAGCCCTAGCACGAATTTCTAATGAGAAGTTTATCAACCTAAAATGTAAACGATTTGTACTACGATTTGAACTTGAAACTAATTTCGTTTGACTAATAACTATAATACAATTAATAACAATAAAAGGTGCAATGACGTTTGGTGGTGGTGTAGGGTGTCGTTGGAAAAGTCGTTTCAAAATAGTGTCAGTGTGTTAGTATCATTTTTCGACTCAGGGATCCGTTTGCGAAATATTAAACTTTAAAGTGCAAATTTTTGGTAGAGTCCAGTGTCTCCCCCCTGCCAGATAAACGGTTGTTTATAGATATGTAAAATACTTTACCTGTATATAAAGAAGCTTAAAGAAAAATATCTTAACTAAGAAGGCTCTTCAAGTTAATGAGTAACCGTATATTAATTATTAATGATAAATCGTAATAATATGACGAGTCAACTTTCTTACCGTAACCTAACGTGTACAAATTTAAAGTTCTTTTCCCACATCTAAGCTTGCAAAGTTGGCACCCAGCTCGGCGTAATTACTGAAGTTAAACGTGTGATAATGTTGTTGATGAGTTATTGGGTGACCCATATGTTCACGGCGCTAAGTTGCATAATTACTAAAGTCTAAAGTTCACCACTCACCACAACTTTATCCTGCACAACGATTTTGCCGCCTGTGTTAAAGTTTTATCTCATTTTCTGTTCAGTTTGCATAAACATTGCAGATAGCTTATTCAGGCTTGGATTTTTTAACCAACTAACGCCGGCATCATGCAAATTGTAACAATAGGATAGGAAAGAATAAGAGTTGAAAAAAGTATCCAAAATGTGGCAGTTGGTTGCTATCCCACGCAATTCGCAAAAGGAGAGCGAGATACAGTGGCGCAGTTGAGAGGAATGAATTGGCAATCTGTCAGCGGAGCAGCAATTTCATCGACATAGAACTGAGCTATAGTATAATTGGTATGAATCAATCCCGTATTGTAACTTTGAATCTGTTTTTCGTATTGTTCTTAAGTACAGGGAGCACACTGTTTAGTTGTTCTAATGTATTATTGTATTATATGTTACTACAACTTTGACTGTAAATGGATAGGTCGGTTTCAGCACTATGCAATAATCTTTTGTTCTAAATCATTTCCTTATTTTAGATTTACATAAGGTAAAATGTTAGTAGTGGTTTGACATATATCTCATTATATAAGCGTACTTATGTATATAAATGTTAATCATTTCAAAATATTAACATAATAATAGGTCTTTACCTATGAAATTGCCGTTTTGTATGAAAAAAATTAAATGAATGTTTTTCATGTATTTTTTATTTGTATTAATCGAAGTAATCACCCATGCAATCAATGCATCTTTGCCAACGCAGTGGCAGTTTATTGATGCCCTTCTTAAAGAAATCAGCTGGACGGGAGGCAACAAATTCTTCAAAGGCATTTTGTACTGCCTCTCGGGTATTGAATTTTTTTCCCGCCAAGAAGTTATCCAAATTCTGGAAAAAGTAGTAGTCTGTAGGCGCAAGGTCTGGTGAGTAGGGCGGATGACGGAGAGCTTCCAACCCCAGTTCTTGCAACTTGGAGACCGTCTGCTGTGCAGTATGAGGTCGCGCGTTGTCGTGCAGGAGCAGCGGAGACGAGCGATTGACCAATGCTGGTTGGAGATGTGCCAGCTTCTCCATCATTGTGTTCAATTCTTCACAGTACACATCTGCAGTAATGCTCACCCCGTTTGGTAAGAAGCTGTGTTGAATCACACCGGCGCTAGACCACCAAACAGTGACCATCACTTTTCTTGGGGTAAGTTTTCGTTTAGGGCATTGTTTAGGTGCTGAACCAGGATCCAACCAACTTGCTGAGCGCTTGCGGTTATCAAACAGAATCCATTTTTCATCGCAGGTAACAATGCGGTTCAAAATTCCTTCATTTGTGTGTCTGTTGAGCAGTGCAAGGCACGTCTCGACGCGTACTTCGCGCTGGCGATCATTGAGTTCGTGGGGCACCCATTTGTCAAGCTTTTTTACCTTGCCAATTTGACGCAAATGGACCAATATTGTTTTGACGCTAACGTCGAAAGCTGCTGCTAATTCAGCCGTAGATTGTGTATCATCAGCTTCCACAATCGCCTTTAATTCGTCATTGTCGACCAAAGTCTTCGGACGACCGCGAGGTTCATTTTTCAGGTCGAAATTTCCAGAACGGAAGCGAGCAAACCAATAACAGGTAGTGCGTTGGTTTGTAGTGTTAGCTCCGTAAACGTCGTTGATGTTGCGTGCCGCTTGTGCCGCGTTGCTGCCACGACGGTACTCATATTCCATAATTACTCGAATTTTTAACGTATCCATGATGACGAAAAAGATTTAAATGCGATGAAAATGTAACACTAATCAATAAACAAATGACTACTTTTGGAAAAAAAAATCCATGTTTTTAAAATAAAATTAATTTGAAATTAGAATTCTTAGCCAAACAAAAAATATTTTGATTTGAAATGGCCAGTACTGCAGAACGGCAATTTCATAGGTAAAGACCTAATATTAATAAATTTTAATAAAAATTGGGACTTTCAAGCATAGAATTAACACAAGGTGGATGAAATGGCTTGGGATTCCCCTTAAACTTACAGGGAATATCAATAAAACGATGGCGAGTTTCGCTGTCTTGTACAGATAATACTGTTAGGCAACAAAAGGTATGAATTAAATGCGGTAACATGCAGCTGTGATTATAATGCTAAGAGGGATGTTGTCTTACAAAATTTGATAGAATAAGAAAAAAAGTACCTACGTAAGAGGAGTCTGAAAGTGGCTTCGGTAACCGAGAAGTTATGTGGAAATCGGCTGTCATGGTATGGGCTTGTGATGTGGAGGAATGGGAAACATGTAACGCGGTCATTTGGGCTCCGCATGAATCTAAATATAGGCTCATGCTGGAGAAAGTTCAAAATAAGTTTGTGAGGTACTTGTACTTACAACTATACGGGGTATGCCCATTTTATCCATTAATGTACCCTACTCTATTTATTCTGGGTATGGATGGATATAACGAGTTGAGGGTCAGGAGGGATCTCGCACTCAACTCATACCTATTCAAAATACTTAGAGGAAGGGTGCATAACGCAGATATATTGGGGTTGATGGGTTTGTGTGTGCCGGATAGGTATGTATGGCGGCGTAGGCGGCCGCGGCTGCTGGCGGAGCCGCGCGCGCGCACTAACCTCCTGAGCGAGGCGCCTCTGGCGCGCGCACTGCGCACTCTCAACCTGATAGCAGGGGACATAGATCTATTCAACTGTACTCTGAATGAATTCACAAAGGTGGCAATGTTTATAATTTCTTACAGAAGTGTGTAATATGTGTACCTATATGTTAATAGGGTATGTTGTACCTAGTGAAATGTAGAATATTATATGTGAGTGTGTATGTTTAACTATCGTCTTGGGTTGCCTGTAAAGATAGCTTAAATATGGTTAAATAAATAAATAAATAAAATGTCGTGAGGAAACTTTTGAGTATGAATTATGAGTGGATGGTTATAAGAGTAGAGCTTTCTCTAGTCTGGTGTTTACCAAAGACACGATGAATGGATTGTGTGAAAGATGGCATGGCTAGTAAGAAGGTGACTATTAATATGACGGCTGACAACTATGTATAGAAGAAGGAAATTGCTGTGTGACTCCAAATAAATTGGTATACATGAGGATGATGATTCGATTTTAAAAACCTGAGGCACTGAAGCATATATTATGTAGTACCTATTTGTAACAGATGGCGCCTCAAGATTTTCATTATTCTATAACGCCACATATGAAATGAGATAGTCTTGACGTCACACAAATCCTACATCGTGCAAGTAGAGTTATCTGTGCAATTAGCATAATCCGACTGTAATGGTCGATTTTGACGCCTGAAATGCTAGTTTTAACTTCCACTCAGAGACTCTCTCACTCACGCAGAGTGTCTTTATGCGCAACTCTGCAGAAATATTAAGGCATATTTGTGAGAACTGGTATAACAGTAACAGTTTATACTTAGCAGTATTAAAAAACTCATTGTATAAAGATCTGTGTGAAACTTACGGTTGGAAACCGAACTGAAAAACCCACCTACTTATTATTTGTTTCATATTGTTCACTATTTTTGTTCCCAATAAAACACAAAGACACCTGATATTAAATTCAACTTCTTGATATCAGCATGTAGAAATAAGCACATTTGATTTGATATATTGTTGGGTTTTTCATATTCAAAATTAATTTCACTATGGGCAAGTTGATATATATTTTATGGCGTCTACTTGTACATTGCTATAATTTGTTGACGAGTACCAACCATATGTACAAGACGTCAATGCAAAATTTAACAATACAACAATTAACGAACATAAGTTAACTCTGTGTCACACTTTGCGGTGGTACATAGATCTGTAGTTACTTAAAAAAAGATTTTCCCTGCTTTTTGAGAAGTCATTGAAATCCAGCATGCACTTTTGTTGGATTATCGTTTAATCTTAAATTACAAAATATCAGTAACATACAATTGACATTCAAATAGTTTTCTTCTTCCATACACCTCTATTTGGCGTCACCTCAATAGTCATCTCAATAGTCTCGTCTTTCACACAATCCATCCATTGTTTATTAGGTCTCTTGTTACACCCTTCACATTCAAATTCAGAACTCTCCTCACAACATAATCCAATATTGCTGCCATCACCAGGCACAAATCAAGCTTCCCGGCTGCTACTGACAAATCACATATGGAAACACCCGATAATACTCTCGATCGGGGAATCAAACAATATCTAAATTCAAAAAGTAAATATTAAGACGGGTTTAAGATACAAGTAGATGCAGTAAAATGCGATATCGGTCAATGACGGGTCGTGTGGTCACACATCGCGGACGATCAACAGTGCACGCACGTGATACTGAGATAAAGAGACTCGATTTTAATACTATTTTATTTGTTCAGTCTTATTTTGTATCAAAGTAACTAACCGTTTTCATCGTGCAAAGTTTCAGTGATTGATTAATTTTGTTTACACGTATTTTCAATTCATTGTTTTGTTTAAACATGGGACCCCATAATGTGTTATCTTTTTTATTGATCATCGGAGTTATTCGTTCGTCTTGTGAAGAGAATAATCCCAATATCGTTTTTATAATGGCTGATGATATGGTAAGTTCAAATTCTATTATTTTTAACCCCTGTTCAGTGGAGTTATCGATTCCCCCATAAATATTACCCGCAATAATAATAAGTGATCAGGAACCAACTCTTTTTTGGTAGACCATCAAATATATTATGATCTATGTCATCACAATAACTTGGTTTAGTGTAATGATCTATAAAACTAGTTTGTAGATTTAGTTTCATAGACATTTTTTTGTCAATCGCGATAGGAAGCCGGAAAAACTTGACTGAACAACAATCTATCAAAAGTCTGTATACTGGATCAATGACTCTAGAAGTTTGGGTTATGGCTTACATTTTCATGGGTTAATATAATTCATATTGTTTTTTAATAAACTCAGATTAATCATTTAAGATTAACATTAAGAAGTGTCCACGGCAGTATAATCAGGTTTCTTGATGCGAAACAATGTTTAATAATTTTATGTGAGTAACACAAGTCTTTAAGGAAAACAATAGACAATATCAACTACGTAAAACGATAACCATTTCTATTTTATTATGGCGTTGTTTGAAAACAAATCGGAGCCTTTGACACTCATTTGCATTTTTATTATATAGGGATGGAACGACGTTAGTTTTCACGGCTCCGATCAAATTCTAACACCCAACATTGACTTGTTGGCATATTCGGGAGTGTCGCTGGGGAGGTACTACAGTCACGCGATATGTACGCCCTCTCGAACAGCGCTTCTGACTGGGAAATATGCATATAAGACAGGTATTTTCCAACTCTATTTTGTTTTAATTTTTAAAACGTTACTCTAGGAATTTCTCCTGTGTCGTGGGTGCGTTTACAAACATTTAATTTTACATACGCAAACAGCCAGACACGGAACAACTACCTGTAGGCCACACAAATGTTAGTTCCGTGCTGGATTCGAACCAATGCATGACACGCAGCGCAGCAGTCAGTCGCTCAGCCACTGCGCCAACTGATGGACGATTTGATGAACTCTACTTTAGATATTACTACTCTTAAATGACTCACTCTATTTTAGATTTATTTTCTGTTTTTGTAGAGAGAACTTTGCTTTGCAGTGGGAAAAGGCAGGCTGACTAACTAAATAATTATAGTAGTGTCGCTGTTAAGAAACATAATGTTTTTTTTCCCGCTCATGGGCTCAGTGACGCTCATGCATATCATTTTATTTTTATTTTATTATTTGAGTTAGTTATCAATAAAACGCTACCTGTACTGCGTTTTCCTCGAACAGAATATAGGTATTTTTTACCCTTTTTTTAACAGGTATGCAAGGTTATCCTCCTCTAACAATGGGTGAGGATCGAGGTATTCCAACCAGTCTGATTCTGTTGCCTGAGTATTTCCAAGATGCGGGTTATGCAACCCATTTGGTTGGGAAGTGGCACGTCGGATCATCCCGAGAAGAATATTTACCAACCAAAAGAGGCTTTGATAGTCATTTTGGACATAGAGGCGGTTACCTAGATTATTATGAGTACACTTACGAGGAAAATGTAAGTACCTATACCTAATCATATATTATAATACCTATACCTAAATTATAGTAGTTATCAATAAAGCGGCCTAAACAGCGCAGTGAACTAAAAAAAGAAAACAATATTTCTTGGGTTTATCCTTGATTAAGCTAAGGTCATTGACACATGTAAATATTACCTGTGGATAATATGAATGGGTCAATAGCTTAAAAGGAATCTGAATAAGGTCTTCATTGTTTTGTACCAATTTGGAACTATGTCTACAATAAACCACATTTATACAACCATTAAAAATGTAATTAAGAATAGCAGATTACTTCCCTTTAACGTAAGTGTTCCCCAAGGTACTACACTGGGTCTGGTTTAGTTTCCATCCAAAACATCGTCTAGCTGAGAACTAAGGTTTCCAAGTACATCTACATAATATCTCGTACACTTTACGAGATGTAGGACTAATCTTATAACTCATTTCTAGTGGACCGTCGGCCAAGTTTCTGGTTTATCCTTATTTAGAAACCAAACCCCAGCATGGGATGTTGAGGGTTACATCACCGACGTCTACACAGAACATGCAAAGTCAGGTAAGTTTTATAACATTTAAAAATGTTGTTCATGATCGCACTCTTTAGATTGAGAATCATTAATTGAAGACGAAACTTGCATATTTTAACTATACAGATTAGCCGATTTATAATCAAAAAATATTTTGTTATTCTTATTGTACTGCTTCATAATATTCATGTGTTCGTGCATATTATGCAAGGCAGACTAGTTAGATTCACACTTACATTGTTATATTTACGTGTTACTACTTATCAGGTTTTAAAAAGTCTGAAAAAAGGCATAACAAGATAACATATTTTTTTATTTGTTTGTTAATCAGTGATCGAGAATCACGACACTTTATCTCCCCTCTTCCTCTTGGTGGCCCATAACGCTCCGCACGCGGGCAACGAGGGCGCTCCTTTGCAGGCACCGCCTGACGACGTCAGGGCAATGAGACACGTGGAGTCACCTGAGAGGAGGGTATTTGCAGGTACATGATTTGCATTGTTAAACTTAAGAAATGTCGAGGCTTCATTATGCCCAGTTAATAAATTTAATGTTTTTTATGATACTTACTAAAACTCTCACAATATCTTCGTGATACGTTACGTTATTATAAACGGGAAATAAAAACATTAAATCAAACGGATTTCACATTTGTGCCGGTATGGCTGTGAATTTCTTTATAATAATTAAACTATATTTCACTTTACCTTCCAGCCATGGTAAAAAAACTCGACGACAGTGTCGGTGATATCGTCCAAGCTTTATCTAGGAAGGGAATTTTAGAAAACACGATCATTGTGTTTGCTTCTGACAATGGAGGAATGACAGTTGGCCAGTATAATAACTACGCTTCAAATTATCCCCTGCGAGGTATTAAATTGACACCTTATGAGGGTGGTGTTAGAGTTGTTGGGTTGGTATGGAGTGCCCATTTGAATAATACAAGCCATTATTGGGACGGGTATATGCACGTCACTGACTGGTTGCCAACTTTATTGAGTGCTGCTGGTGTACAAGCTCCAACAGACATTGATGGAATCAACCAGTGGGATAATATTAAAGCTAATTTACCTTCTCAAAGAATGGAAATGTACGAGATCGATGATAGTACAGGATATGCTTCAATAATATACGGAGAGTTTAAGTTGGTGACGGGTGACGTCGTTCAGCATTATAGTGAATACCATGGTACTAATCTCACAGGCATGATTGGCAGTCCGCCGTCTTACGTCAAAGCTCTTGAGGGCAGTAAAGTGTACGGTGTCCTAGACACAGAATTTGGTATGACCTTCAATACTGATGACATGACTAGCCTAAGAAGAAAATCTACAATAAATTGCGAGACATCTTCGGCTACTACATGCTATCCTGGAAACGGTGAGTTTTTTCATGACATGCTAAATATGGAGCAGTAAACAAATGAACTACTAAAGAATGTACTACCCAGAGCTTTCAGTCGACAGACCCTCGAACTTTGAGTTTCGAGAAACCGTGGTAGTAATTGTTGCCACAATAAGGGTGTGTGAATTGATCCGTTGGCAAATACCTATGTCAAAAAGTGTGTTGTGTGCGTGTCAATAATGTTACGTATATTATTTTCAGGTACGGTGTGTCTTTACAACATAATAAAGGATCCCTGCGAGACCATGGAATTATCCGCAAATTATCCGAACTTAGTAGCGTGTTTGCAAGCTCTGTTACAAACAGAGATGGGGAAAACGGTTCCTAGAATTTCGCCAGTTTTTAGAAACCCCTTAGCTGCTCCTAGTCTGTTTAACTATACTTGGGATGTTTGGATCAAATGAGGTAGCTGAATGAATCTGTAGTGTATTATTCACCTTCGTAAGTATTTGCTGAGTATCAGAACACCCAGTGATAATTATAATCGGTATCAGGCAGCTTGTACTTAATGTGTTCATAGAATCAAGCTCTTAGATAGTGTAAGAATGTAGGTACTTACAAAAATGTTAGATTTGATTTTTTTTTGTCATTGAAAGAATGGAAGCGTGGCTATGTAATGAATAATTCTCGTAGTTCAGCTCCGCAGTGAGTTCCCGGACAGAGTTTGTTCAAATATTTACATACGAGTATACCTGGCGAGGTCTTGCTTGAGCTTTGTCCTCACCTTTTTCATTGTCTCTGATTGTGTACGCGTACTTACTTTCTGTGTGTATTGAGATAACGATCTCACAAAATCTGTTTTTTTGTTTACTTAGGATAACTGTGAAATTACGCTAGAATCTGTAATGGCGTATAAAATTATTATAAAGGAAATGTCTTACAGTGCTTATTCAAGCAGCTGCGACTTATCGCCTTCTTGTTGTGTCAGTGAACGCGGAAAAGAAAAGGTTTTAGCAACTCGATTAGCATTAAAGCATTTTGCTACACTGAGTTTTGTTCAGGTTTTCACGCTTGCAATCTGCGTCTTTGAAAAGTTTTTTTAACAAGAGAGGTTTTGTAAAAATGTAACTACTTTGTACACGCAGGGTATATTTCTGCCAATCTTAAACCTCGAAAATTTATTTCTAAGGGAGTTGTCGGGGCATTCTTAATTAAATTCGAATATAACTGCATTTCTACTGCAAATCAATGAATCTTAGATTTGCAGTAGATGTACAGTTTCTCAAATATTTAATTGTTTTCTAAGAACAAAAGAGTTCATGCAACGTTGAAACAAATATTTTGTTATCTTTGAATACAATCTAGATAAATGTTTATTGTATGTTCATATATATGCGTGAGAAAACTTTTTTACAAGTTAAGTATATGTCAAGTGTGACGTGGTTAGTTTTATAAGGTATTCGCTGTGATCGCGACTTCGGTCACGAGACTGATTATTCTTTTGGCATTACAATTTAATGGGAGCACGAAGATTACCAACATGAATAAAAGAAAATAATGTATAGTTTATGATCCCTCTCCGGCTCAGGGAATTAAAATCGTGCTCGAATTCTTGAAAACATTTATTTGGTCACATTTCATGAAAGACGCTGGGTACATCACAACATAAAATGGCGCGTGTTTTTCCTAAACTTTACACAAAAAACCTTAAACATAAAAAAAAAAAATCTGCGTATTATAATATTTTTAGATTAATTTGTGTATAAAATGAAACTAACTGTTCAATCGAGGAACCGCGGGGAATGTTTTCCGTGCACATAAAAACAAAAACATCGTGTTTGACATAAATGTGCATCGCCTCATTGTTCCGATAGTTTTGGATAATGTTACGGAAAAACTTGCGCATGAGACTCGGCTTGAGACATACACTTTGAAAACATTTCATTATATGTGACTGACTGCGCCAAACGAATAACGTCAGCAGTACAAGCTAGACAGCCTTCTTCCTGACGCTGTTTTTTTCTGACAAGATAATCAACAGTGCTGACTGTAAATGCTATCTGTCAGTCAGTAATCAAAAGTATTGAAGCTGTTGTACTAGAAGCTTCATGAGTACGAACGTACCTAATGTAGTTTATATGTAACATTGCTTACCTTATGTAAACGTTGTCTTTAAGAGATCGCTTTTAGCGATAAGGCCGTCCGTAACACCTTATGTAGATCTTAATGTTATTATTTGTAAGTTTTTATAATGTACAATAAAGAGTATTCAATTCTTTTCTATTTTTATCCCTCATAGCGTAAGTGTAATAATTTATAGTCTATGTACATACACTATTTTGACGACCGATGTGGCGCGGCGGGCGAAGGTCCGCCTGCGACGCAAGAGGTTGCGGGTTCGATTCCCGCGTTGGGACAAATGTTTGTACGATCTACAAATATTTGTTCCGGGTGTTCTGGATTTGCTATATATAATAAAAAAATATATATATGTAATGTATTGTATTAAGTATATCAGTCATCTAGTACCCATAACACAAGCTCTGCTTAGCTTGGGGCTAGATGATGCTGTGTGGATTGTCCAGCAATATTCACTATTTATTTTATTAACCATAAACAGACATACAGATTACTAATGCAAAATTTGAACCAAATCTTTCTGGTATTAGGTACATACGTAATGCGCTGACATACATACATACAGAAAAAAAACTATATTTTTGGTATTACAATCGTTCCCAGACCTCGTGGCAATTACTAAGTTTTGAAAAAGTACAGTTTTGACGTCGCTACTATTTTAATATTATGTTTTCAACTCCCTCCCCCAATCTTTGTTTTCTGATTTTCCAAGTTTTTAAGTAAAAATACCCCTAGTACATGAAAAAACTGGGAAAATTGGAATCGTTAATAGGTAAGTACCGTGAAACATTTTACAATTAACTTTATGGGGTTCCGTGCCCAAAGGGTACCAACGGAACCCTTACTAAGCCTCTACTGTCCGTCTGTCTGCTGTGTCTCATGAACCGCAATAGGAAGACAGTTGTAATTTTCACAGTGTGTATTTCTATAAATCAATTACAAAAAATAAAAATAAATACAAGAAACGAGTTTTCGGCGTTTTTTTGTTCGACCTTAACAATCGCGGTATCTCTAACATAGTGTGATTGTACGGAACCCTTCGTTTGCGAGTCCAACTCCCACTTAGACACTTTTTTTATGATGGTACCTACGTATCTATACATTTTCTTTTTTTATACCGCTGTTAAATAACAGGGTATAATATTAAAAAAAATGATTGAATGTCCGACACACAGCGGTAGATTCAGGACCAAAGAAGGATATTCGACATTTTTACAACGCTATAAAATGGAATTATTGTGCATAAATCTAAGAAAATCATACTCTGCACCGTCGTAAAATAAAGACAGGAGTAGCAGTGGAGTACTTCATGATTGATATAGACCAAACGAGCAGATAAAAACCAAAAATGTATTTTGTATTATTTTGTGAAAATTCATCTAAATCCCAAGCCTCATACTACTCGAAACTAGTGGCCATTTTGAATTATGTTTGATTTCACAGGTTAGTATCTAATAATGTTATAAATGTATCTTTAATGAAGAAAATACATTTAGAGTAGCCAAACTCGTGAGTGCTCTCTATCACACGTAATCCTTCAGCTTCAGCAAGCCTTAGTTTTGCCTAATCTGCTAATCCTCTAGTCCTCCATTGGAAACCAATATCAATTAGGACTGAAAGCCGATTGGCAATACGTCGAAACTAGCAAAATTCCTTATTTCCTCCAGTGAATATTTTGATTTACGAGAGCAAGCATAAATCTTACAGAAGCAAAACTAAATATGTTTATATCCTTGTTACAATAAGGTTTCTAATATGTGACGGCACGGTTGGCGTAGTAGCTGAGCGATCAACTGCGGCGCCGAGTGTCGTGGGTTCGATTCTTTCACAGAACAAATATTTGTATGGCCTACAGGTAGCTGTTCCGGGTCTGGCTGTTCGTGTATGTGACTTTATATGTTTGTAAACGCAACCACGACACAGGAGAAATGCCTAAAAAAACGCAAATAGAAAAATATTTGGGTTTTTATTTATTTAAAACTGGCTGTTGCCCGCGACTTAGTCCGCGTGAATATCATGGACTCATGTTTTTGCGCAAAGCCCTAATTCTTTTTTTAAAGTAAAGATCTAAGTAACGGCGTCAGTTATTCCTTGTAACATCAGCTATCTGCCAGAGAGAGTCTCGTCATAATCGGTCCAGCGGTTCTGGAGATTAGCCAAAACACAAAAAACAAACTGTTTTCTTGCTGTAAATACCGTATTTACTTTTATATGCGTAAAACGCCTCTATCTAGCCATTACAAACATACACTTCAAAATGATTAATTTGTATAGACCATAGTAAATAAATTGAAAATTATTATATTGTGGAAAAGATATACTCTTACGTTGCAAAGATAAAAAGATTGGAATTGTGAGATAAAATCTTCACTAAAGCACTCCGTTATGAACGCAATGTAGTGTGACACCTGAGCGATGGCATGAATTTGAGGCAGCTTTCAAATGCTCCTCATTGTACCAAAGGAATTTAGGAGCGTATTACAAACGTTTTCTTACGAAGCGGCTGCTTATTACATGAACAAAATCTCTGTGAAACCTTTAGTAGCTATTAAAGTGTTCCTCTGTAAACCACTTAATATTTAGCTTAAATTTTCGCTGTTTACCTGCTAAAGCGCTTCAGGTTAGTATAATATGCAGTTTCGTATCTTAATCTCTTCTCTCACCTCATATATTTTTTACTTTAGAAACTTATTTAACCAGAATGTTGACCAAGGTGAAGTAGAATTAAACACGAAACTAAAACCAATTTATCGGCTAAAAATATGTCGGATGAGCCTGCAGTTCAAGTTTCTTTTTTCAGCAGTTTATCTGTCTTTATAAGTTGATTCAGTTCGTTTTATAAGGGCTTCGGGAACGCCTTTTGAGGTTTCACTTATATGTTTTTGTATTTGGTTCAAAGCAACAAATGAAAGTCGATTGCTGGCAAAGAAACATTGGCTTTAAAAAACAAACGAGTGCTGCCCTCTATTGAGATTACAGCTAACATAAATAGTAATGGAGGAAGGTTTTTTTTTTAAGGATGGGAAATCATTCAATGACTTATTGTTACAGTGTGTGTTCTTCTTCGTGCAGACTTTTACTGACTAATACCCATCCGTGTTTCGCTTTTACCCTTTACGTTCCAGGGTCACCGAAAATCTTTCGAACATCCCAAAACATGATGATGAAGAGCTACCTCACGATGCATTTAAAGGGTTTTTTTTTAACAATTCAGTTAGGTTGACTTCAAGCCTGCAACAGCTAATGGCTTACAGCAGAATTGTTTGAAGTAAGAGCTTCGTTTCTAGATCAAAATATAAGTCCTCCAAATCCTTTCGTAGTTTAGAATGGAACTCCTTAGCTCAGCCCCGCTCGAAGCACTATCGACGTCCATGTAGTACCTACGAGGATATTGCTTTTACTGTATCGGCAAGAAGAAATAACGTACATGGTCTTACCTATATTTTAGAAAAAGATAAATCACCTGTTTTATAAAAACATTGTTAGTAATTTTAAATAAAATACCTTTATTTTAAAACTAGCTTGCACCTGCGGCTTCACCCGCGTGGTTTGCTGGTAAAAAAGTAGCTTATGTCCTTTCCTGGGACACTATCTATCTCTCTGTCAAATTTTATTGAAATGCGTTCAGTGGTTTAGGCGTGAAAAGGTAACAAAAAACTTACTTTCGCATATATAGGAGTTAGGATTAAAATATGAGTATATGATTTGACCTATTGCTACAAAAATGCTTGGTTTTGGTTTTTGAGATGCCCCTTCAAGCTAAACGTGAGTGGCTTTGATGAAGATTAGCTAGTCAGCAAGGCTATAAGCGGACGTACCGAAATATCGCCACTTGAGAGGCTTCTTATAAGCCTCGCCTTTTTAAATCATGGGAAGGCCACGGACAAAATAAAAATTTCGTCTGGTCTGAATGTTAGGTTAAACGAAGGATAAATTTAAAGGGGCAGATCCAGATTAAGGTTAAGATTAATTTAGATTAAATTTGTTTTTCCTTATTTCAGAATTGGTTACTAAACTTACCCAACCTAACAACCTGTATAAATCTGTGTCTGTGTGTGGGTGTGATCTGTAGTCTGTGTGTGTCTGTCTATATGATCTGTTTAAATCTTCACTTACTAACTTCCTATTAATCTCTACGCAATCCTTGTTTAGAATACAGGCTGTAATCCATGAAGTTAGGTATACGTACCTACTTTTTACATTTCCGGGTTCTTGGATGAACACACAAAACAGTGTGGTTTAGAGAAAGTTTTGGCTTCGTGCATTTTGTTGACCCTCAACGGAATCTCATTACGCTGGCAGCTTTATCCAGGGCAACGTTGTAAAATAATTACAATGTCACCAGGAAATTAGATGCTAATTAGTGCAGATTCTAATTAATAAACATTTACGAGTTGAATATTCATTGACTGTAATCTGTGGAACTTTTATTACGAAGCCAAAAACATTGTTGGATAAACAAAATGTTGGTTTTCAGTAGGTAAGTTTAGTTTTTGTTTGAATATCGTAAATCATTTTATTAAGATTTTCCTTAAAAATTTTGTTGTGAGAAAATAGCGTACCAACAGATATACCGTATCAGAACAATGACTTAAGTATATTGTCTGATGTTGTTGTTTTATTGCACTATTCCTCTCGTAGGTTAATGAATCAAATCACGTATCAACCTAGCGTTGCTGATTTTTGCATAAGTGTATATATAGGTATTGAATCAATACCAAAACCTTATTTTGTAGCTTTTATGTTAGTCCCGTACTTGCTTAATTATATGGAATATCCTCCTATGTTGTTAAACCACCGATGTAAACAATACTTATCCTTTTATAATAGGCTTGTATAATTGGATTTTCGCAGAGTTTATACCCAATTATGACAATGGATGTGTGACGACCGATGTGGCGCGGCGGGCGAAGGTCCGCCTGCGACGCAAGAGGTTGCGGGTTCGATTCCCGCCTTGGGACAAATGTTTGTACGATCTACAAATATTTGTTCCGGGTGTTCTGGGTATTTGCTATGTATAATAAAAAATATCTATCTATGTACTGTATTGTATTAAGTATATCAGTCATCTAGTACCCATAACACAAGCTCTGCTTAGCTTGGGGCTAGATGATGCTGTGTGGATTGTCCAGCAATATTTATTTATTTATTTATTTAATGTCAGTATTATGGTCACGTCTTCCATATAATGTGGATGGTAATTCTCTTCATTCATCCCCATGGGCCCATGGCTAGCTGGTGCCCGTGATTTCATTGGAAATATTAGGTCTTTACCTATGAAATTGCCGTTCTGCAGTACTGGCCATTTCAAATCAAAATATTTTTTGTTTGGCTAAGAATTCTAATTTCAAATTTATTTTATTTTAAAAACATGGTTTTTTTTTTCCAAAAGTAGTCATTTGTTTATTGATTAGTGTTACATTTTCATCGCATTTAAATCTTTTTCGTCATCATGGATACGTTAAAAATTCGAGTAATTATGAAATATGAGTACCGTCGTGGCAGCAACGCGGCACAAGCGGCACGCAACATCAACGACATTTACAGAGCTAACACTACAAACCAACGCACTACCTGTTATTGGTTTGCTCGCTTCCGTTCTGGAAATTTCGACCTGAAAAATGAACCTCGCGGTCGTCCGAAGACTTTGGTCGACAATGACGAATTAAAGGCGATTGTGGAAGCTGATGATACACAATCTACGGCTGAATTAGCAGCAGCTTTCGACGTTAGCGTCAAAACAATATTGGTCCATTTGCGTCAAATTGGCAAGGTAAAAAAGCTTGACAAATGGGTGCCACGAACTCAATAATCGCCAGCGCGAAGTACGCGTCGAGACGTGCCTTGCACTGCTCAACAGACACACAAATGAAGGAATTTTGAACCGCATTGTTACCTGCGATGAAAAATGGATTCTGTTTGATAACCGCAAGCGCTCAGCAAGTTGGTTGGATCCTGGTTCAGCACCTAAACAATGCCCTAAACGAAAACTTACCCCAAGAAAAGTGATGGTCACTGTTTGGTGGTCTAGCGCCGGTGTGATTCAACACAGCTTCTTACCAAACGGGGTGAGCATTACTGCAGATGTGTACTGTGAAGAATTGAACACAATGATGGAGAAGCTGGCACATCTCCAACCAGCATTGGTCAATCGCTCGTCTCCGCTGCTCCTGCACGACAACGCGCGACCTCATACTGCACAGCAGACGGTCTCCAAGTTGCAAGAACTGGGGTTGGAAGCTCTCCGTCATCCGCCCTACTCACCAGACCTTGCGCCTACAGACTACTACTTTTTCCAGAATTTGGATAACTTCTTGGCGGGAAAAAAATTCAATACCCGAGAGGCAGTACAAAATGCCTTTGAAGAATTTGTTGCCTCCCGTCCAGCTGATTTCTTTAAGAAGGGCATCAATAAACTGCCACTGCGTTGGCAAAGATGCATTGATTGCATGGGTGATTACTTCGATTAATACAAATAAAAAATACATGAAAAAAAATCATTTAAATTTTTTCATACAAAACGGCAATTTCATAGGTAAAGACCTATTATAATAAAAATATCTATCTATGTAATGTATTGTATTAAGTATATCAGTCATCTAGTACCCATAACACAAGCTCGGCTTAGCTTGGGGCTAGATGATGCTGTGTGGATTGTCCAGCAATATTTATTATTTATTTTTTTAATAATAAATTTTAACGTATGATAAGAAATTTATTTCATGTGCAGTGATGCTTTAATAATGAAATACAGAATGTGATTGGTGTATCGTGAAGTTCGCAGATAGATAATTATAATATATTAATTAATTTAATTATAATATCATTATAATTAAATACCTACTACTAAATAATTAAATTACTACGACATAGTTATAATTTTTATTAAGCTGCATTAACTTTTAAATTACTTTATTTTTTTTCTTTTTATGAATGCGTCCTTCACTCGGCACTCACATACTCACACAGCGGCAGTCATCAAATTTAAGAGTGTGTAAGACTGACGACACATCTGTAAGCAAAGTATTCCTAGATTAGGTAGATATATTTTACTTGTACCATCGCGGACACTGGAGGTGAACCACTTTTCAACCTTATTATTGAGGGCATAAGGACAACAGTGTTAGTGTTCACCTCCAGTGTCCCCGGATGGTAAATAAAAATAAATAAATAATAAATAAATATTGCTGGACAATCCACACAGCATCATCTAGCCCCAAGGTAAGCAGAGCTTGTGTTATGGGTACTAGATGACTGATATACTTAATACAATACATTACATAGATAGATATTTTTATTATATATAGGAAATACCCAGAACACCCGGAACAAATATTTATAGATCGTACAAACATTTGTCCCAAGGCGGGAATCGAACCCGCAACCTCTTGCGTCGCAGGCGGACCTTCGCCCGCCGCGCCACATCGGTCGTCGGATGGTACTTATGAATGTAACAGATTTCTTTATAACTAGGTGTTATTAAATCTGTAAAATAATGTACAGAGAAGAAAACTGTTACATTTATAAGTAAAAACGCAAGCATATCAAGCTACCCCAATCTGTCAAATTTATTTGATAGTTTTTCAACTTTATAACAAAAGTAATAAGGTTCATGTTCATTTGGGAAAATTTATCAGTTTGGGATAGCTTGATGTGCTTGTGTTTGTACTTATAAATGTAACAGTTTTCTTCAAAACTAGGTGTTATTAAATCTGCAAATTCATGTAAGTAAAAATCCAAAAAATAAGAGAAAGCAGCAATGACATTTTAAGCAAAGATAGAATAGCTGTAGTTTTTTGTGTCGGCCGGGAAAGCGCGTACCAAGTTTTCACACGAGTGCGCTATAAGAATGGTGTCGGACAATAACCTACCTCAGCGAAGGTATCGAGATTAATCACGTAAAACACCGTAGTGATCCCCATAGGGATTCTGGCCCTCGTCAGCATGAACAACACAATCTGTCGAACGCTCTTGTCTGGACATTTCTCCCAGTTACACGAATATATAGCTTGGCGGAACTTTTCACTCTAGAAAGATAAGCAAAAATTTATTATTAAATTGTAATTACAATCGTCCCAACCATTTATTTTACACCCCTATGAAGTTCCTTATTTATTAACAGGCAGCCATAGACAAAAAAATGTAATACTTCATTGACGCTGGTATTTAGCTCGATTAATTGATATTGAACGATCGATTATGTCACTGAAAGATAGTAATTTGCTAACGCTGGAACCATAAATACTACTAAGTACAAAGCGGATGTTCCCGTGTTTAATACAAACAATCCCTTGGATGGATCATGTTTGAGTTCATCATCTGCCTAGCCTTTTACAACTATGTTAGGATCGCTTTCCAGTCTAGCAGGATGCAGCTGAATACCAATATTTCACATGGAGCGACTGTCTACCTGGCCTCCACAACCCTGTGACTGGGCAACACGATACCCCTTGGTGAGACTGGTTGTTAGAGTTTCTTATTTCTGACTACCCATAACGCCTCTCAAAGATCTACAAATGACAACTGGGACCAACGGCTTAACCTGCTTTTAAATCGAATCTCGATACGTACCTAATAAACGGTCACCCATCCACATACTGACCGCTGCAAGCCAAGCTTAACCTTTGATCAATCCGTGTGGCTGTTTTTATTTAGCCACGAGCCCCTCCAGTTTGAGTTATAAAATGCAAAAGTCAAAAAAGGTCTTACCGTTTCCATGAGGAGGTCGCTGTAGTAACAAGGCATGAAAAAATGTAAAATGCAGCCAACAAAGAATGAAATAAACTCGACGTTTATCCGTTTATCTCGCAAATCCTGCAAGAATTAATTATAATTTATTGTGTATAATTCATCTCGTATACCGCGTATTCGGATTATTTTAATGTTTTGAAGCTGTGTTTTGTACTTTTGGAAATGTTACCTATTTCATCATCTGCCTAGCCTTTGCCCAACTATATTGGGGTCGGATTTTAGTCTAACCGGATGCAGCTGAATACCAGTATTTTACATGGAGCGACTGCCTATCTGACCTCCAGAACCCAGTTACTGGGCAACATGGTACCCGTAACTACTTTTAAGGATCTACTAATGACAGCCGGAACCAACAGCCTGACGTGCTTTCCGAGGCACGGAGGAGTATCGATATGTTACGATCGGTCACCGATCCACAGACTGACCTCGGCACGCGTAGCTTTACTTTAGATCAGCCCAGTGCGGCTGTTTTTGTTTGGCCACAAGCTCCTCAAATGTTATCTATTTAACATTTAATATTCAATTTTCTGGTCTAGCAGGTGAGTACCTATAGATAGAAGATAACTAAAATGTATATCTTTTTTACTTACTTCGACTATTTGGAATGTAGTTAGCGGTAACAAAAATGTAGTCGCTTTCATGTTGTATTCATATAAAATAGAAAAGTTAGCTTTTACGCGATCCACTAACCTGTAAATAAAATACACCTATATTTTCAATGTTAAGCAAAACTCTGTTTTACACATCACCAAAACGCCACTGATCACCATACTTATAAAGTTCCTGCAGTTTTGAAATGATCTTCTTCAATCCGTCTTCTATTTCTTTGTTATCTTCTGTTTCGAATAATTTACTGATGCGTCGAGTAAGCAACTCAAGCTGCCCACATGTATGTAACATAAATATTGGTACCATAGGATCGAATCCCACGTACATTGATGATGCATAAGTATCGAATACAAAAGTGAAAGTGAACAACAGCCAAAAGATTATCGTTAGATTCTTATAGCCTTCTATTGGTTCAGGATACGTAAAGTCAAAGAGAGGAACAAGAACGAATTCCCCCTTGCAATAATAATATATCATTAGGAAAAAGGCTTTTATTGGGAAGATAGCGCTAGTGCCGAAACCGAACACGAGCCAGTATTTGCACACGGTAACACCTCTTTTAGCATACTGTACTACTATTTCCTTGTCTTCTGCAGAATCCTGGGCTGTTTGGTAGTCCTGTTCCAGGATGCTGATGAGTGTTTTAATAGATTCTTCATGATACAGGAGCACAATATATTTGAAAGTAATAGTGAAAGATACGATAACCATCGTGCCGTTTTTGCTGGCTTCAGCAAAATTTCCGGATTTAATGTCGTGATAAAATATGGAATACAAGAGAAGAGTACAACAGATGAATGTGTTTGTCATTATGATGGCAAATCGAATTTTCCATCGTGTATCCCGTTTAATTGATGGGTGGGATCCGTTTAAGCGCATGGAAATAGTTGAGATTTTAAACATTTCTTCAAAATCCAAATCTATCTCCTTCATTTTGCCAACACAACTGTCCGATTTTAGTGAATAACAAAACCGTTCTGAATTTATTAAATGGAAATCATAATGGAAGTTGTTAGAAATGAAGTGATTTCTTTGTGAAAAAGGGCATGCTATTGACAGAATAATAACACATAAACAGCCAATACAATACTTGATATAAGTCTACACTCTGTCGCCGGCTTTTCTTCACCCGGTTGTAAATTTTCCTATTTTTGATGGTATATTTAATTTGTTGGCTTTTTTTTCCTTTTGAGTTATAAGTGATTGATTACCAGCAACTTTTTTTTTGTAGAATCGTACGTACTAAACTTACGTAGGTACAGAGGCCGGCACATCAAGCTACCCCAATCTATTAAATTTATTTGATAGTATTTCAACTTTATTACAAAAGAATAAGGTTCAAGTTCAATGCGGAAAAATAGGAAGTTTGGGATAGCTGCTGGCGTCTGTACCTAAACAGGTTCAGTCAATAAAAAATATCGGTTTAACTTTAAAGCCATTTTATAACGTGGAAAACACGAGTATAACCTTTTTTATTGTATAAAGAGGATATATGGAGGAGGACTGACTGACAGAGAAAGTTGCCAGGCTCAAATAGTCGCCGCGGATCACGACAGCCGCATGCGCAAGGGTCCTTGGGAAAAAGTCGATGGGTAGAACTGCCTTTGCCGACCCAGAAAGTGGTGGTGCGTCGACCTGAACCCGTGGCTCAAGAGCTGGTTCGAGGTAACGCGAGATAAGAGTTCCAAGAAATATTTGGTGGACGCTGGACGCCTTTGTACATCAGTAATATACATAATAAAAATAGGCACCCATAATAGACACCTGGGCACTGCCGACAGAAGTGAAAACTTAAAACTGCCGCAGCGTGCCACCAGTCTGGTGTAACACGTCAAATTAGCATGTCGGTGATGTGGTCACATGTGAATGTCGGTGATGTGGTCACATGTGAATGTCGGTGACGCGAACCCACAAGTTTTATACTACCTAAAATCGCTCAATAAAAAAAGAGGACAACAATGTTTTCATTCATAGTAGAGTTGCCAGTTTGTATCATTACCTTGTATCTGACACAGTAACTACGTCCCTTCTACGTTACTGCACGCACCCCCGCATTAGGTGCTCAATTGAATTATGGATGTCATCAATCAAGCTTCGGAAACATTACTGAAACTTCTTATTTATCGTCGAAACGATTATGGGAAATGGCTTGTATTATGGAATTTTCACGTCGCGTCGTATACATCTTTTGTATTGTGTTGACCGGGTAAATTCTCTCACGGTTTCAAAGGGAATTCTGGTATGTGGATTTATTTTTTATTATTAGAAAAATAAATTTTGGTAGGTGGGTACTGCGATTATGAATAATACGATAAGTTGCGAGTAGCGATCACAGTTACCGATACGACATAGACTGCTCCAAGCAACCAGCAGTGAATGTTTGGATAGTTGTGACTGGGTAAAAAAAATGAAATTATATTTAATCTGTGTCAGGTGATATTTTTTTTTTTTTTTTTAAATTATGTTTTATATATTTTTCATTATTTACTTTTTATATTAATAAAAAAGAGGAATGTGGGGTCGCTACGTCACAAGTATGTATAATATCTACATACACCTGACGTCTTGCAACATTTAAACTCCATATAACGACGCAATGTTTTGATTATGTATAAAAATAAAAAACAAATATCCATCATGTATTTATTTATATTTATGATTTTATGATTAAATCTATTTATAACATAAGTTTTTTAGTCATCATCCGTATTCTGCAAGGTTATGATTTTGAAGTGCTAGTACACATTATTTTAATCTACAACTTTATAGATAGGTATTGTATAAAATTTAGGAATGGTAAACATTTTAATGGTCGTTCAACCGTCTGTTTTACAATGAGCTAGGCACATAAAAATGCCAAGATAACGCACGAAAGCTTATTTTTTGATAGGCCTATAAAATTGTATCAGAGATTGTAAACACGTAGGTGTCGGATTATCATAGGAAAGGCGCCTCTATACTTTTGTTCGTCAATTTACTTGATCAGGATCGAGAAGGGTACACTCCGTTTAAATTTGGAATCTATCCTTATATCTATACTAATATAATAGAACTGAAGAGTTTGTTTGTTTGGTTGAACGTGCTAATCTCTGGAACTTCCAGTTGTATTTGATGGCCTAATTCTTGAGGAAGGTTATAGGCTATTTAACATCGTGCTACGTTGACTGACCGTTGACTGGTAGAAAATGCTCATGGCATTAAGTCCGCCTCTGTTCATTTGTGTGCTTAAAGTTTTAAATAAATAAATAAATAAACCATGACGCCAACACGCACCGAACTTCGAGACCAACCCTGAAATTGCAGTAATGAAATCCATGACAAAATGGAAACAGCAGCTGATAGTCCAGCTGCTGTTTCCATTTTGTCGATCTAAGAAACAGGAAAAATACTGAACACCTGTTTTCTTTTCAGTATTCCGCGTTATTCCCGCAGAAAAAGTTAATTATAAGATGAGTACAATCTTTAAGAGGTTTGCTGTCAACAAAAAAATACGGTAGTTTTACCAAAAATCTCAAAATTTGACCATTTTTGTGTTTGAGCAAATCTCTTAAAAGGCAAGCCCGATATTGACAGATTCAGATTCAGGAGTAACTAAGGCTACTTTTGCTTAAGAAAAATAATTTGGGTTCCGCGCAAAAATATTAAATCTCTGACTTTCCACGCAGACGAAATAGCGGGCCACAGCTAGCAATTTAATAAAGCTGAAGAGTTTTTTGTTAATTCGTTTGAACGCGCTTATCTCGGGAATTACCGGTCGGATTTGAGAAAGTCTCTTTGATAGACCCTTAAGAGCGAGTGAAACCTCGGGGCACAGTTAGTAAGAAATATATTGGTCATGAATTCATGAATTATTATCATCCCGTAAACACCTATTGGAATTTCGCAACACATTGGTTTGGCAATGATCCTTGTGTACGATATAAGGAGCTGTGGCGTTGGCATATGAATTTGTAAATAAATGATAAATAATAATCATTTCTGTAAATGGGTTTCTACAAACACTTTTACACGTCAGCAAGCAAAATATTTTTTTGAACACATTGACAGCGACGCCATAAACATAATAGAAAAACTATGGTTAACATGAGTTGAAGTTATCGGCACGGATTCGGCACATATCTTGAGCGCTTACCTTGAGTTGCGCAGTGGTCGATTTTCCCTATGCGTGAATCTACCTCTACTTCTGCGTCCAGTACTCAATATCCCTGCCGGTGTTGTAACTTGTAGTCAGGAACTTAACGTGTTTAACTAAATGGCAACCGCGTGTTTTTTTTATAATTACCTACACTACCTACCTAGAAAGGATAGCGCTGCTGGTGATCCTTTTGACATTGTCTATAATAAGAATAAGAATATTTATAAAACCTAGAACTAACCTAATTCTCAAAGCAAACAAATTAAGAAGTAATTTCTAAATCAAATTAAAAAACTAGGAAAATCTCCTGTGCTATAAGCACCACCTATATTAATTATCACTCTTCTCGATGGCCATTTCACAGTAGAGCACAATAGCAATAGTTATATTACAAAGTTTAATAACAACGTTTTGATGAAAGCGGATTTTGAAAATAAATGGGAGAGAGGCCTACATTTACTTTGAAACAACATGGATAAAGAGAAAGTTTAATTTATAAAATTCTCGTGTCGCAATGTTTGTTACCAAACTCCTCTGAAACGGCTGGACCGATTTGTATGATATTTTTTGTACATATCGGGTAGGTCTGAGAATCGGCCAACATCTATTTTTCATACGCCTAATTAATAAGGGTGGTCCACTCCAAACATTTTTATTTTTTGGATTATTTTTTTGGTTTAAAATATGTGGCACTCAAAATAACCCCTTATTTTCACCCTTCTATCACCAACCGCTATACGGCAAAACAAAGTAGCCGGGTCAACTAGCTTCTTAAAAAAAATATTGTTGTTCCTTTTCTAGTTAAGTATATACCCCCGTATTTTTGTCTCATTCACTTGTTCAGTAACAAGTGTAGTTTTTACGTAAACACAGAAAAAAATGTGTCAACATTTCAAAGTCCATTTTCAGTAGTCCCAGAGATATTCCACTTAATATTTGTTCATTTGTATTCCGGTCGTGGCCCAAAAGACCCGTTGCTGTCTTGAATTTCTTATTTTGAATCTTGACATCTCTTTTTTTTTCAGAATCTGAGCCAATTTATGAAAAAGATAACAAAATGAGGAGTGGTATCTAATGTAAACATCTCATGTAATTTTTCCCATGACGTGTACATACACGGATAAGAAAGGTGGAAAACCACATTGTCCCTTGTATTGCTGGCTTAAGGTTAAACGCCTTATCAAAATTTCGCTAAGCGGATTCGACATTTGCATAACTGTTAATGCCCTTTAAACGCGACGTGTTCGCGCAAAGTTGGGAAAAATATTTTCCGTTTGCTTTTACAAAGTTTTTAGTGCCGTCGCCGACGCCCCGCATATTAATAAACAATATTTCCTGATTTGTGAATTCGCCTACTGTTGTGGCGGTTTGAACCCGTACCCGTACCTTTTTGATTTCTAAAACATTGATAACCTCAAAGACAACGTATTTCAGATAGGATTTCTTCTTTCTTTCATTGTTTTTTTTTTTAACTTTGCCCCATACTAGGATTTTCTCCTGTATCGTGGGTGCTGTTACAAATATATACTCATATACACAAACAGCCAGACCCGGAACAACTACCTGTAGGCCTTACAAATATTTGTTCCGCACGGGCGAACCTGCGACACACAGCAAAGCAGCCAATCGCTCAGCCACTGCGTCAACCGTGCCGCATGCCAGTGAAGTAGATTCAAGATCTTTTAAAAAAAGATACCTAATTATAATATTTAATCTTTTTTTAAGGTCTCATTCTTAATTAACGCTATGCGTTTTACCTGGCGATACGTCCATATTTTTTCAGAAACCATTGTTCGTTGACGTAAATTAATTATTAATTGTCCATCATATACATTTTATAGCATTTACTTACGTACTTATAATATAACATATTAATGAATATTTGTATCGTCGCGTCGCCGTCGTTCGTTCCTGATTCCCATGGAACAAAAAAGCATTTGTCACACAAAATCAATTAGACTTGATCCGTATCATGATTCGACTTAGACCTTGTACCAATTCGCCTAAAGTGATGGTCGTCGACCAAGCAAAATGGGTCATCTCGTCAAACAGACAGCTTGATGGATAGCCGTTAGTCGGTCTGGGAGGGCAGGCAGCAGCTGACTCATTCCGAGGGCATTACCATGCTTTCGCTGTTACATTATTGAGAGGAGATCGTGACCGCAAGGGCAAAAAAAACTATCGATAGTTCAATTTTCTTTTAGCCCACAGTAAATCGGAATTCCCAGAATTCCGGTGAATTACATTCTGTGCGAACGATGTTGCATCATACATAGATACGTTATCAAATCCTTACCTATATAGTTTTAGATATGAGATTGATCTCGAATCTCATCATAACAGATAAGTATTTCTAAGTGGGTTTATATTTGGTAATCTTCTACGTCCTACTTTTGTGTTGCTAGGCTAAGATTAAATATTTTTTATCAATGGAAGACATGTCTTTTCTGGCTTAAAGAAAACCATCGCGTACATTAAGAAACCTACTAAAAGGAGACAAACATATACCAACAATGGATGAACGGAAATAATATTTATATAAAAGTATCTGTGACTGAAAAGTGAATTGAAAAAAGTGTGGCTAGGTATCTTGTATTACAGAGATCAGCTTTCACTTCTCTTCATTTGCAGTCTACTGTATTTTTGGAGATTTTATAACGCTTCGTCTTGTCGCTCTCTAAAATCTAGATTGGTCTTCGATATAAAGGATAACTGGGTTGTTTTTCGGTACCTACGCAGGTTAATATACAACCTTAGTTTTTGTTGACAGCAAACCTTGTAAGGGGTCATTGTGCTCATTACTTCGATCAACTTCTAATATGACATCGACCCTGAAGTCTCGAAATAAAAATCAGCTGTTCAAATACATTTGTTAATCTAAGAAACAGGAAATGTACAGAACACCTTTTTTTTTGTAATTCAGCGTCATAATAATGATTACAACGATCCCTGAAAAAGTTTGTTGTCAACATAAAATAAGCTTGTATCATAGTTACTGTTCAATATTCACGTTATTGAACCGAATAATATTTTCCAAACCGTTTAATAAAACTATGTATCGCTGAAAGAATTTATTTGTGATGCATACAAATCAGAATAACGCCGATTTCAGTTTTCATCTACATAAATATTGTTGCCCAGAGCTGTGTCGATAAAGGTTGTTGGCTGGTCGGAAAAAAAAATGATTTGTGTATTCGCAATCGTTATTTGCGGTACTCTTTGATGGATATGCGGTGTGTACGTCACAACGAGAACTAATTGAAGCGGACGCCGGGCGTCGGACGTCGGGGAAAAACTGCAACACGATGGGTAAACAATGGGTAGAAATAGGTTTTTGTAGCAATAGTCTCGTCTGACGAGGGCTGCGAATTATCCGTTTTGTTTCAGGAATAGGCTGCACACGTGCTAAATGCACGTCTAAACTTAAATGGAAAGAGCGGAGACTAATAGTAGTGACTGAACACAGTGTCGTGGCCATTTTTCTTTTAGAATAAAGTAATGAAAAATGAAAATGTATTTTTCTGTCTGTTGGCGTGATAAATGCTTGACTAGCATTTGGAAGCTTTTGGTGCGTGCTCCGGCAGTTCAAGACGGAAGTAACAGGTGGTTTGTTCAATGTAGGAAGGTTCTTTTTAATATCTTGCGAAAGGCTATTTTACATCACGCTACGACTGTTAGAAGCGAGTGAAACCGCAGGGCTTAGCTGGTATTCAAAAAAAGACAAAACCGTCTTTCTACGAGTAATATCTGAACTCATTTGTTTAGCCTTTTCCCAAATATGTTGGGGACGGCTTCCAGTCTCACCGGATGCAGCCGAATCCCAGTATTTTATATGGAGTGACTGCCTATCTGACCTCCACAACCCAGTTACACCAGTTGGGCACCACGATACCCCTTGGTGAGACCGGTTGTCAGACTTTCGGGCTTCTGACTACCCATAACGACTCTCAGAGATCTATAAATGACAGCCTGGAGGAGTCTCGATATGCAATGAAAGGTGAACCATCTGCAGACTGACCTCGGCAAGCTTGACAGACCTCGATCGACCCGTGAGGCTGTTTTTATTTAGAAACTAGCTCCTCAAATTTCTGATACCTACAGTAATGAATTTATCCTACTTCCCCATTAAGTTGTAGACAAAACAATACCATCACATCTCACTTAACATTATGTACTGTGTGTACGTGGGTTACATTCTGAATTCCCTGATGACGCAACACGTTATTATAATTAGGCACCCGGTTCACATCCGACTCGTATCAGACAGAATACATTCGGAAACGTTTACATGTATCTTGGGACTTTCAACGACAACGAGTAAATCTTTGTTTTGTTTTTTTTTATATTTTACGTGAGAAAGATTGAAAACAGTTTCGTCTTCGAGTAAATAGAGCATTCTGAGAGATCCCAAACATTGCTGATGATTTTGATTGTACATAACATGACGCCAATTTTCCCCGAAGGATTAAGCAGAGGTTGTTTTTTACTTTTGGTACATTTCACCAGTTACGTCATGAAATAGGGGGCGAGCCTATTGATAGATTGATTTTGATTATAATCCCTCATCATCTGCCAAA
The DNA here is from genome assembly GCA_905147745.2 of Phlogophora meticulosa. Classification (NCBI taxonomy): domain Eukaryota; kingdom Metazoa; phylum Arthropoda; class Insecta; order Lepidoptera; family Noctuidae; genus Phlogophora; species Phlogophora meticulosa. The sequence goes on from LR990523.1 coordinate 5,954,065, forward strand.
CCTTTTCCTAAATAAATTAGGGTTGGATTCTAGACTAGCTGCTGGATCCATCTGCATAGACCTACAAATACAGCTTAGTCCAACGGCTTACCGTACTTTCCTAAGTGCGGAGGTAGGCGGGCGAGGCTACTCGTACGGAGGTCGTTCTGTAGATGGGCGACCAGTCTTTACATACCGACACCCTTCATGCCATGAATAATTTATTTGATGTGTGATATTTTTTTTATGTAATTTTAGCTTTGATTGTACGCTGTTTGTGGTAGTTATAAATAATAAATCAACAAAAATATTTTCGAGCCTTATTTATTTCAACAATTTCTTATGTATTATCTTGGACATCACTGACATCGGTGAAGCACTGTAAGACTGGTTTTCAGACTTTCGGGATTCTGACTACCCGTTACGACCGTCATAGATCTACAAATGACAGCCAGGACCAACGGTCTAACGTGCTTTCCGAGGCATGAAACTAACATGTTTTGTTATATTGTTTTTAATAAATGTCTTCTTCCAATATTTTAAAATATTAATTACTATCAAGTGTTTTTTTACAATTGTACAATCAATCAGTAATTATTTGGTGAGACCAATGGGAATTAAAAATAAAATTTATAAATTATTCCCGTTCGACCTACTATCGAAACCAGTGGGATGATACACGCAAATAGGATTAAAACGAAATGTTTCAGATTAAAACACTGAATTTTTAACGGTTTACAAATTACAACAATCGTATGCTATTCACAAAAGTTATACAGTCCATAAATTATGAACATGGTGGAATAAATAACTAAATAAGGTAAAAAGTATGAACAACGCAATTTTACTTGTTTAAGAATGTTCATATATAACAGCCATGAGAAAAATAAACACATTTTATCACTTTAACAAGTTACAAACGGTACCTCTCAAGTTACTAACTTGTTTTTCACGTCCTTTCCCCCCACTGGGAATAAGTCCATAAATACAAATACAAGTTATCTTCTGCTAAAATTCACTGTCGTGTGGTTTACTTAATAGGGTTTGACATCGTGTAGCTGCTCTTACCTATATCACACCTTAATTTAAAAAGAAACTTTTCACGGCCTACCCCCTACTCCACTTTTAGAAATGTTCCGCGTAATGGATATACTTAGATTTAGTTTGTTTTGGATTCGTTGAACAACCTGTACATTTCAAATAACGTTACTACTACTCGTGCCTTCTCTGTATGATAAGAGGTCTTTGCTCTGCAGTGAGACAGGCTGGTATTATTTTTATTATTATATTATTATTATCCTACTAGTCAGGAGGTATTGTTTTATTTCTGGTTGCCAGAAATATGTTGAAACAACGAATACAACGTTTATGTACTCCAAACAGATTGTTCGTCATTATCTGCCTACCTTTACCCAACCTTGTTGGAGTCGGCTTTCTGTTGGACCAGATTTTTGAAGAATTCCACTCATTTCTGTGTTCAGAAGACCATCTCAGACACTATAGTTGTTTGTCCGCCTGCGACGCAAGAGGTTGCGGGTTCGACTCCCGCCTTGGGACAAATGTTTGTACGATCTACAAATATTTGTTCCGGGTGTTCTGGGTATTTGCTATGTATAATAAAAATATCTATCTATGTAATGTATTGTGTTAAGTATATCAGTCATCTAGTACCTATAACACAAGCTCTGCTTAGCTTGGGGCTAGATGATGCTGTGTGGATTGTCCAGCAATATTTATATTTATTTATTAAAGTATCTGCATGCTCCTCATATGATCTGACCAAGATAATTTCTGGACTTTAAAATAGATTGTGACCTCTGAGTTGGTTTCGGTGTTTCTTCTCAAAGTAGTCAGGTAGGAAAAATCCGACCTAATCTAATTAAAATGTATTTTTTCTATTTTATGAGAAAAAAAAGTGTATTTTTAAAACCTATTTCTAGAAATAAATAACATTTCATTTCACACAATACTAGGTACGAGTATATAAAAAGTGTTTGCAAAAATATCAACCCGCCACCCTTTGTTGCTTCGGAAACTTCGGAGAAAAGAGCAGACGTATGATATTTTTTCAGACTTTTCATCATAACGCACACCTAGATCTAAACTGACACAACTCCACAAAATGTTTTTTTCAGTACTTAGACGAAAAAAACGCATTTATCTATATTTTGTTGGAGAAGTTATAAACCGAGTTTTAAATTAGCTCATAAATATGTTACAGAATATAACTTTATGTTAAATGGGGCTAGGAATCAATACTAACTATCGATGAATTAGTATTTTTGAGCTTCTGTCTAAACAATCTCGAATTTTGAGTTGTGTCAGTTTTAATCTAGCAGTGCGATAAGTCTAAAAGTATGAGGCAAAATAGGAATAAGAAATCTGAACAAGCAGTATTTTAGCGATTGGTACATGAATACCTAGACAATATGATACCTCAATTGAAAAATAGTAATAACCACCACTTGAAAATTACACCGTTCCATTTGGGATATACTTATTACAATCAAAATAAAAATATTTTTAAAATTCCTTTACTTGCAATCACTGAGCAACCAATATTCCGAACTGTTCCGAATTTAAAGTAGGTAAGTTAGTGCTTAGTTTCTGAAATGAGCAGTTGACAGACAGGCGAACAGAAAAAGCCCCACCACAAGGGTTCCAATCCTACCATTTTGGTATGGAACCCTGATCTTAAAGAGTTCCAAAGAATTTCTTATGTTCTAAACTCGAAGAAGAAAAATACAATTTACTCTATTTGCAACTCTGCACATAAAACAGTGCAGCCTAGTTACGTCCTAACGTTGCAGTATATAAACACTGAAATTGTTGGTGGCATTTTTAATTTGCTGAAGGAGCGCCGCATCCCGGTTTCCTATGAAGGCAGTGTTTCACTTCACTAAATTGGAAAACTGCGAAATTCAGAATATTGTGGAACGAAATTCTACAAAACTTGGATCCGCCAGGATGTCGGACAGAAATGAAAAAGAATAAATAAGTATTTGGCTTTAAAATTTCTACCCAATTTAATTTCCCATGTCAGCTATAATGATGAGGGGCTTGTGGCTAATTGATAATATTCGCAAGGGTCGAAGGTCTACGTACTACCTATGCTTGCCGAGGTCTGCCCGTGGATGGCTAACCATCCATTACTAACTCATCCCCTGTTCTTTTCTGATTAATTTTGTTGTTGGATCGCTTCTCCAGGACTCGTTGGGCTTCATGGACTCGACGCTTTTCTGGTGGTCACCACTGTTGATGTTGCCTTTATTAACGTTAGGATATAGTTCTACGGGCTTGTCTAAAAAAAATAACCATCCATAACATACCTACTGAGATACCTGTGTGCATCGTAAAGCATTTTTTGCTAGGGATCCAGGTGACATTTGTAGGTGTTTGACAGTCGTTCTGGGTAGTCCGAATCCCGAAAGTCAGCTTATCTTACCAAGGTATCGTGTAACCCAGTAACTGGGTCGTTGAGGTCAGATTAGCAATCGTTCAAAAAGCTGCATCCGGTAAGACTGGAAGCCAATCCCAACATAGTTGTGAAAAGACTAGGCAGATGATGTTAGCCACTACGATTTCGAGGGCAGATCTAAACTGATTGGCTCTCAGAAAACTGAGGTAAGCGTCTCATTATCATATACAACCACTACAGTAGCCGGCATTTATCTTGAGCGCTGACCCTTACTTAATTACTTTTAGCAATTTTGGACCTTACTCCTGAAACAATAAGCCAACCCCCAGCACAGCCGAAAGCTCAAGTTAAATGCCAGCAAAATAAAAGCACATTGCACATTAAAATAAAAGAGATAGGTACCTACCTTTAGAGAGAGAGAGAGAGAGAGAGACATATCTTCAAAGATTTTTCTTTAAACCCAGAATAAAGAGCATAAACCTACTTACCAACTAGTGGTACTTACCAACTAGTGTTACAACTTTCAAGTAAAAACTTAAATCGATTTTCTTTTATCTACTCATACGAATGGAAATCGAGGACCAGCAATCGTCGTAATGCATTTATTATTCGTCAATCTCTAGTCCACACTCGATATACCCTTTTGTTTCCCGAAACAGGAAAGGCGATGTCCCCATACATGTTCATATTCTATAGAATGCGGCATTGTCTAGTGTAGTCTGCGCAAACTAGTCGGATCCATATGTCTACCGCCGAACAGAACGTAATTAATCAAAACAGTCGGTGTTCAGTCTAGTGATTAAATTGATGAAGATTGTACACAGCTGCGCTCTGTGCGGCGCGTCAGAACGTTGTCAAAGTGAGTCGCGTGCCCGCTACCCAAGGTTTGGGGTGCCTGACCTGAAGAGGGTAAGAGGATGCTTGCTTAGACAACTCTATGAATTATTATATCACGAGATTTCCCTGGAGTCGAGCCTATAATTATTGTACAGCAAACTTTTACCAGATTCATGTGTCGTGACTGTCGTAGTAGGCCTACTAAATTTAAAACTACAAACATAGACACACACACACACTCACTCACCCACACATACTTATCACAAGTACTCTCAAGTCATTATTTGCTAATTTGATTTAAATTTGTTTTTTTTCTGTTGTTATTTATTGTCATTATAATATTATTATACATCGAGTTCTAATTCAAATATTGATCTTATAATAGTTTGTCTGTAAGTCCAAGGGGGCTGGTGACCCATAGCAGAGGTACATACTTATTTCGGGCACCAGTCTCTTACAAATATTTTATACTCATTAATTGGAATACACACTTCCTATTTTTATAACATTTGTATTAGGAAATACTTACTCTTTCACATGCGGGTAGGCAGAAACTACAGAACGTCACCTGCTAAGATCCTTACACACGTACTCCGTTTGCTTCGTTAACGTTCATACATCTGGTTATACACGCAGGCCGGTTGCGAGTACTACGCATCTGACCTTTCTGAAGAACACCACCAATAAGGTCAGTGTACGTCCTTCTAGGACGTCCACTCCCGACGTTTTCATATTGAGAAATATAAATAAAATTAAATAAAACCTTTTTTGTGTGATTGTCCTTTAAAATACTTTTTTATAGGCCAACTTTTTTAAATTTAGAACAGGAGTCTCGATAGTAGTCAAATCGATCATCTTATTGAGTCAATTAATTAATTGGACACGGAACACGTCTCGTTATGCAATGTCACTTGCAGAACGCTATTCGAAATAATGATGGAGTGACAACCGTTGTAGGTACGACACCGATAGATGTACTGAATCAACCTTAAGCGCTAAATATAGATAGGTAGCAACGCTTTTGGGGTTCAACTTGATTTGGCAGAGTATTTTTAAGGCAGTCGAACCGCTAAAAAGGTTATTTATTTATAGAAAATCTGCAAATACTTTTGGTTTAACTGGTAATAAATTACTAATAGGCATTTGTGTTACTGTTAGGGTTAATATATACATAACATTAGGAGTAGGTACAATAAGATTTTTTTTTGTTTACTGCCACATTGGTCTGGTAGTTGAAAACGTGACTGCTAAGCATGAGGTTCTGGGTTTGAGCAATGTGTTATTGTGATTTTTCATTAGCAATTTCTCAGTAGAAGTCTGGAGTCTGGATGTGTGCACGGCGTTGATGGCAATAGGTTTACCCCTATCACATGGGACTTGAAAACTTAATTGGTGAAATGTGGGTGTACTGTACGTAGACCTCTACCAAACCCTTCCGGGAAATACATGCCTGATGTTATGTTATTATTATTATATTGATTTATTAATTATTTATTTACCCGTTAATAATAATAAACAAAATATTATGTAAGATAAAAGGGGCGTTAAGGGTTTATAACGGAATCTAGATACAAGACAGTTTTTCTCAAATCCTGCTTATTAGCAATGTGTCACGGGTGCCGCATGAATTCTACAGAGCAACATTACATTCGTGTATTAATTGCTCAAGTGTAAAGGTTGGTACTGTCCGGTGTTACGGGACGTAATGTACCATGCGCAGCGAGCGTTTTACGTTCTAAACTCCGTGTATCATACTCGTTTCGATCTCTTCACTCGCCGGTGATCCAGATTCGTTGCCACTATGTAAAACTGACACCGGGGTGGAGCACTCGCAGCGAGCATCGAGCCGCTCGTTGCTCGTTACGAGCGCCTTGTTTCCCCGTACTGTCTGTACGAACGCTAGCTGTGTAACACGTTACATTACGTCCTGTAACGCCAGTGAGCACCCACCTTAAAACGTCACGCTCCAACAATTTACCCATACAAAAAGCTAAACTTGAATAGTTAGACACTTTGAACATTTCATCGTAAGTGTCACTTCGCATGAGGCACCTATTAAATCCGTCACCACTTTTCCATTAAATATCTCATGCACAGAAGATAAAAAAAAAACTATAAAGGTGTGTTTAGACCGAACTCAAGAGACAAAGAATGGAGGAGAAATATTGTAACATGTTTGTTAATTTATTTATTTAAGTATTTATTCATTTGTTGATTTTTCCTTTTTAGGTTTAAAGAATTTATTCTCATAAGAACAATTACAGTTCACTTAAAATGAGATACAAATAGTTAAGATAAGTATTTTGGATGTTCGCATCTGGTGCGTTGATGACGTCATCGATTACAGATATTGTGTTTTCTTAATTTAGATTTAAATATATTAATACTTTCACATTTCTTTATTTCTTCGGGTAAATCATTGAACAGTCGTGCTCCTTCAGACAGTATTGTTTCTTTGCCGTAGTTAGTTCGTGCTCGTGCAGTCATTAGTTGAAACCTGTTTTTGCTTCTAGTATTGTATGTTATTGTCTTTTTACGTATTTGAATGTTTGATTGTATGGAGTTCGTGGTGATTTTTTTTATAAGAATGCAGGTGTAGTATGTGTAAAGTTGTTTGAGATTTTAAAGGTTTATTTTTTCGTAAAGTTTTTTTGTTGGGTATAGATAGTGATAATGAAATAGTAGTTTTAAGTACACCACCCGTATATACCTATATATAAAATAGCTAGCTAAAACGAGTACTAGGTATTATTTCTCATGTGTAGGTACTGTGACGAGCACGTATATAATAAAATACTTTATTGTATAAAGGCTGGCAGAACACTTATTCTCTCTGGTTACAACGTCTCAAGAAATATTAGAATAATTTAGAAGATGACATATGTCGCCCGTCTTAGAGAACATTCTTGATTGTAACATAGTGAAGTAAAGTTCGTTACTTAATAAATGCCATAGAACCAGCGAAGCCCTATGATTAACTAAAGCCAAATAGCCCGGTTTACAGTTCCTACACTAGCTATAGCCGTACATACCAATAATATAAAAAAATATATGATTTTATAAGAGATTGGTTAATTTGCGTTCACATAAGTTTACCGTTTCCACCGAAGAACATTAACAAGCTGCAATCATTGTTTCCTAGCACATTACAGCAAGAAATCTTTGAACCATCATTAAAAACACAGATATCCAAGACTAAGTTAGCACTAGAGTTTCCAAGAAATGAACATAAGGTTCACTTTCCAGTTTACCTACTCCTTATCATAGGAACAATTTTCCAGGAACTCGTTCCAGCCTTTGTTTTTGCTTCGCCTATTTGTATAGTCTAAACTCGCCTCTAGAGAAGGCTAATTACTATGTGTAGAGTCATCCTGGAATTACCATCCGCGCACATTGTCACACTGCGATGTCAAATTGGATGCTCTGTAATTTACTCTGAATATATTTAGTACAATGTGTCTATCAAACTGACAAACGAGTAGGTGATGTTGTTATTTATGTATTAGGGAAACAAATGTTTGTTCCCGTTGTATAATTACTGCACGAAAGTAATTATAATTTACCTCTGGTATGATTGATGGTTACAGTGTCATAGAAATAAGTAATAGGCGCGGTATTTGAAATTTAACTTAGAAAGACCTGCAGACTACATAAGTAGGTATATTTTTCTATAGAATCAGTCATCGAAGTCGTATTTACATACATGAAATCACACGCCTGAATTCTCAACCCTTTGCTTGGGCACAGATGCACCTATAGTAACCATTTCGCCAGTTATGCTTAAGTCCTATGCATTAGGCCATCAACCGGTCACAAATCCAGACTCTGGGCTGAAAAATGAATGGAAAAGTGAAAATTCTTTTGGAAAATTTCAATAACGAAGAAGTCGTTCATTTTACTATGTGAAGTGTTTCGTTATTAGTACGATATTTATTTCAACATTTTAAAATCACCATAGATCTGCATACTTATACTATAAATAAAAATGAATATCTAAATGACTGTGTTGCTAAGCACAAAACTCGAGAACGGCTAGACCAATTCGTAATAATTTATTAATTTTGTAAGGAAAAAGTTCTTATGAAACAAAACACCACGGGGCGCAGCTAGTTTTTTAATAAAATTATGTGGCAACATTCGTTTTTATAAAAGTAAGTAATAATACATGCTTTCAATCATTTTTACTGATCGGTGGGAGTCCCCCATGCTGCAAAGGTGTTAATGTAAGTGTAATTGTTATATTATATTATTATTATTTATTTTTCATTCCCTGAAAGAACGTGCAACTACCTATAGTAAAACCTATGCTATAAACAAACAACGTTCACGATATCCTAAACTATTTGCATGTACAAATTAGCACGAGCCCGTATTGACGGCAAGTAAGATGCGGTAGAGCATGCAATCACCGAAATTGAGTTTCCTGTGACGGATAGTTTCACGGCACTACGAGGTAGTCTATCATTTTACACTTCTAGAGTAATTAACATCACACCACGCCATCTTAGAATAGAGTCGGTAATTTATTTATCAACCCATAGGCTTGATTAATAATTTTAAGTCACTAATACGAGCTGAAGTTTAGTTATAGGTAATTAAATTACGTAAATTTGCTTCAACAGGATGCAGGCATTACATGCAAGATTGGCAGAAACTACGGAACGTCACTTGCTACGGGCCTTACATACTCCTTCTGCTTCGCTGGACATTCATTCACGCGCCGGTTGCAAGTACTATGGACCAGACCTTTCTGAAGATCAATAAGGTCAGTGTAAGTCCTTCTAGCTAGGGTGTACTCTTCAGTCACATACATAAGTAAACCTTCAATACCTTTTGTTCCTCACCTTTCCCTCGTCATTTCAAATGGACCAAACCATGTATGTCATTTCAATTGAAATGAATATACCTAGATGGTTTGGTGGGAGGAAGATTTAGTCATAATTTTATTTATCACCAAATCTTCCACCAACCACCATCTAAGTATATTCATTATCATTCAAGATACAAATTAAAGAAGATTTAGTGATATTTTTTTTATCACTAAATCTTTATTTTTTTCCAAATCATCTCCGGTAATTCGATTTTTAGGTCAAAAACCAGGGGTGTTGACTGTTGATCCATGTAGGGATTAACCAGTGGCCACAGTAACAGTTGCGACAGCGACAGGAGCAAAACAAAAGAAAGAAGTTGTTTAGGGTGTCTCACGGCTCGTGATTCACCAGGACGCCATTTGCGTAGCGGCGGAAACAGGTGACAATCTGAAGCACGAGTAAAATAAATGTACTAGCTAACAGCCATTGGCGTGCACTCCATACATGCAAATAAGCTCTGCGTACCCTGTAATCAGGTCATCTTTAACTTTAAGCGCGTTTATTATCAATTGTAATGAATTTAATTGCTTAGGTAAAAAAAAATACCCTAGAAAAATCTTACCTACCTAGGTTATTGCTTGTTGTACGTACCGTAGGAACAGACGCCAGCACATTAAGCTACCCCAAACTGTCAGATATTCCCAATTGAACATGAACATTATTCTTTTGTAATAAAGTTGAAAACCTATCAAATAAATTTGACAAATTGGGGTTGCTTGATGTGCTGGCCTCTGCACAACAAGCTGAAACTGGTAAGTTTTCTTTTTGTGAATTCCCTGTCTGAAATCTCTGTGCACGCCACTGCTCACAGCGCTTGTCTGACAAATCGAAGGCGCTTCATGACGCGCTTCGCTTGAAATTCGCATCGCTAGTTGCATTGCCTGACGTCGTAAGAGAGGATGTTGATGATGTTTTTAGCCGATATCGATCACAGCATCAGAATTGTATCTGATCATCTGCGACAAATGCTGATCTGAACATGTTTCTTCATACATACCTACATCGGTTATCTATAATATGTAAACTTTTCCTAGAAACTTTCACACTTCATAGTTTTCCAAATAGACAAGTGCGATTTTGACCAACGCACTGGGGATTTCGTACAACCGTTCAGTTACTTTTAAAACATAATGAACATGACAAAAAAATAAATTTCTATTTGATAAAGTCATACATTTCTTTACTTGTTCTGTGATACCTTGCTTCTTGCCAAATTTAGTTATTTTAAGTCAGCAGTACCTATCAAAATATGTTGCATAAAGTATTTTTTATAGCGTTTATTTAGAAGTTTAACTTAGAGGTCTAAGTTAAGGTAACAAGTTGAAATTAATACCGTTTATTATTATTATATTAGTATAAATGTTGTTTTTCTGAGAAAAGGGGTTTTGACAGACGGACAGACATATAGACGAAGAAGTGAAGGGTTTCATTATTTCCTATTGAGGTACGAAACCCTAAAAATACCAAAGGGATTACGAAGTTCAACATGCCGTTGAAATTCAGGAAAAATGGAGTTAAATGTTATGAAAATCTATATTAATGGCACCACGTACTGTAGTGACACCAAGGCTAACATTATGACAACAATGATGTGCATTAAAGCCTCAGGTTAAATAAAAGCTCGTAATAAGTAAACAGTGCGGATATGAAAAGTTGGGGCAATTTGCGAGCCTCGGAACATGCGGCCGGAAACGTTGGCCACAAGAGGTGTTAAACTTTTAATTACTTCGACAACTTCCAAAGAAGCATTAAGGCTTCCTAGCCGCTTGAGTACGACCTTTTGTTTTTCACATTGTAATCAATGAGGGTTTTTCAATGAGGACACTTTAGAAGTAAAGAACTTATTTTTTTGTTTAAAAATGTCTAGTTACTTTTTAACATACTTACGAGCAAAAATATGGAATAACCCCAGCTTCTTTCAACGTATTTTTAGTATAGAATCAATTGAGGTGATAGCTGAAATTTAAGTAATTTTGAAGACTAATGAATACCTTACAACATGATACCAATTTCTCTTTTACAACCTAATTGGTTCTATGGTGATAATAAGTTAGAAGATATGTGGATGATTCCATATTTTTGCTCATAAGTGTAATAATAATATTTATTTACGTAAAACATGGTATACAATGGTTTTAAGCATAAGTCAAAGTAGCACCATTATGTTTTTAGATAAGATAAAACATAGCATGCAAAAATGTTGTAGGGTAATTATAATTAAGTACCTATATCAATGTTAGAATATAATGTCAATATTTGTTATGCATAAATTATTTCTAACTGTAAAAGCTACATTAGTTTAGCCATTTGTATAATTCGTTTTTGAATAATCTTACGTTTCATAGTTTGAAATTGTTTGGTATTTTGTTATAAGTACACACATGCTATACAGCTTTTATTATATTTGGTAAATCATTTAACACCAGTCCATAAGGATCACGTCTGCTCCGAGAACATACATGCTGGCTGTCTTGAATAATTGTTTATTCCTGGTTACAAAAACACAATATATTTCTTTACAATAAAGTTTTATATAGCCGGCGAAAGAATAGCCAGAATAGCTGAACACGTAGGTATGCGAATATGAGAAAATAGGATTTGCTGAAATGTGGCTACAACGGAATTTTTCAAAAATATTCCACATCGACAGCTGTTGCATGCGAGATTTTAGATTCGGGATTCAGTCTCTGAAACTTTCCTGTACTAACTACTGCTAACAACGTCCAGGATGCAGTTTTGTTGAAATTTGATATTTGCTTTTTATTTGAGCCGTTTGAGAACTTTTTCAGAATTCTTTTTTATTTTTCCGGTGATTTAAAACTGGCTGTCGGGAAACTCGATACAGTCAATACAATCGTTCAGCCACTGAAAGAAAAAATAAATAAAAAGCATTTTAACACAGACTCAGGCACACAATGACAATAATAAATATAGAAAACAAAGAATGAAATAATAATAATGATGACAGGTAATAAAATAAATAATAATTTTAATAAGGTACGGCCTTACGGCTGCGCCACATGGGCCCACTTCAGCAATGGCAGACATCTAGTGGCCGACGATGGTTTTCAACTGGACCTGGGCCAACCATACCGTCAAAATTATTTAAATCATTGTTGAAATCCCTCTCTGAAGTACAGCAGTCATTTATTGAGCTTAGTTTGAGGCCTGGCACAATAGTGATGTGACCCTGGCTCTTAAAAGTCCTTCTAAATAGGTCTACTTCAGTTCCATTCCCAACACGAAAGTGCTATTAAAATTGAAGCACAGTTTTATTACCCTTGCGGACGTACTATTCCGAATTAGGTACGGCCTTATACGTTATTTATTAAGTAATTAATGTAATATGTAGGCGTGAATAGGAGTATTTTAATTCGTTAGCTAAATTTTACCAAGAAATTAAAGGGTTGAGTAAACACAACCATTTTGGTTGTTGTAGGTACTTACTGTACGAAATTGAAATTAGCATAAGTTATAACGATAATATTGAATGTAAAACGAAGTCATACAAAAATATTATCTCACTCTGATGTGTTTGTGGGAACTGAGCATTACTGAGAATTTATGTTCATTTATTTGCTTTCCGCAGTGTTTACAAGAAAAATCCGTTTTGCATTTGCCAACACATCGAGATTGCGTAAACCTAGCATAACCTACTTTGAGACTGTATGTTAGGCAAACACATACATCCCCATCTCGCGCCTTTTCCCCATGGGGGTGGCAGAAACCACAGAGCACCTGCTACGATACTTACATACGCCTTTTGGTTCGTTAACGTTCATACATGGAAGCTGGTTTCAAGTACTATGCATCTGTCCTTTCTGATGAACATCAGCAATATGGCCAGTGATGCTAGACAGAAAAAATAATCTTGAATTAAGTCAATCGGTTATTTTAATACCTTAACTGCCAAACAACGATACACAATAGAAAATGTATTGTTTTTCGGTAATTTGGCGTTTAAGGTGTTGAACAACCTTATTCAAAGCCTTTAAGGTTTATTGAATTTAGTGTTTGGTTCATCCGGACTATCATTAGTCCATTTGGACTAAAATCTAATAAATAATTATTATTATTCATTTATTTGTCAGATAACATGATCCAAAATGGTTAGTAACAATCCAGCTTAAAAAGTATGTTAGTAGGCAACGAATTTTAGTAGAAATAATTAAATCAAATCATAGTGAGAACATTCACACATAATCAAAAACAATTCAATCATAGTCAGAAACATTATGAATAGAATTACAATAGTTTAAAAAAAAAAACATGAAAAGACATTAACACACACAAGGATTAGTAACGCCTGCTAAACGGTTTTGCCTGAACATGCCTGCTGCAGCAATGCAGCATTATATGACAATCTTCTCAAAGATACTGGAAGGTCAGGTCTAGGAATAGTTTGAAGACACAGAACGTTACACCAGAAAACACTATGTTCCATTCCGTTTAATTTCAAATAATAAACACGCACATACAACACCAATTACGCTTTTAAAAGCCCCCGCAGACAGGCGACGCGACAATGCGAATCGTGGTGTCGCCAAATTGTTCTACGGATATGCATACCTACAGGGTGTAAAGAGACTAGAGAGTTACACAGCCCCCGTCTATACGTTCCGAACATCAAACTCAACATTGCACAATAAAAATACTCAGCTGGGAAACGACTTTTACTTTGAATGTAAAAAATCTCTGTTTACAGTAGCGCTCAATGTTATGCACGCAAAACATTGTGCATACAACGTTGCAAGAGACAGCGTGTATTATATATTAAAAGTAAGATTACAATATTTGTTAAAAATGAAAAGAAAACTGGCTGTCGGGAGATCGCTTTTAGCTATCGCTGTCTATTGTAACACCCTATGTAACTCTTGACGTCGTTTCTTGTTAGTTGTCATGGTGTACAATAAAGAGTATTCTATTATATTTTAAACTCAAAAATGCAGCTAACTGCCTCGTTGGTCTAGTAGTCGGAAACGCTAATGCTGAGTACGGGGTCTTAGGTTTGATTCCCGGGCCGGGCAAAGTGCTTTTGGGTTTTTCCATCTGGAATTTCCCAGTAGCAGCCTAGAGTCTGGATGCGTGCCCGATTGATGGCAATAGGCTCACCCCTATTACATGAGACTCAAACATATTTGGCGAAATGTGTGTGGTGTGTATGTAATCATTCGGATATTACAGCGTGTGTAGTTGTTATGTGTTTAAAACAAAAAACGTCAAAATAACTTGAAACTTTGACCATCGATATCTCTGTAACGAGATCACAGGTATGGTCCACTGAAAAAAAAAATAACAATGACTGGAAAAGCAAGTGACACTGGGCTTCGTGAAGCAACTTTTTACACCCGGTTATAGCTATCGCAAACTCGTGTTGCATTGTCGCGTCGCGCCTGTCTTCAGTGCCTTTAATTACCGGAAGACGGTAAGCCTGATAGGATACTATAGTATATAGTTAATCACGGTCAGTTACCTCGCTAAATACTTGGCATAGCGTACGCGTCCAGCAAGGCACGTCCCCTCAATAGGTCATGGCTAATCGGGCATTTCGCTCGCATAAAATGTTGCATTGTGGTTCTAGCTAGTTATAGTGATCGCTCTAACCACAAAATGTGATATTGTACGAACTTTAGTAGGTAATTATGCAAATTTATGATCTTGTTTTGTCTAAACTAATCGTATAAAGAGAAATCATTTGATTGTTTGTTTTGTTTGTAATAGATAACCTCAAAAACTACTTGAGTAACCGATGTACAGAAATCTCTCGCCAGGCTATAAAAAGATACGTTATCAGCGAGTAACATAGGCTATATGTTACTTTCAAAAGTAGGCTTTAAAGGATGGGATATTAAAGTTCGAAGGGAAAGAGATGAAATCCACCCGGACGAAGTCGCGTGCTAAATGCTAGTAGGTAATTGATATAAGATTACTAAAAAATATTTTGTTTGTATTTATAAAGGTACTTACGCAAAATATGTAATCGGAAAATATAAGCATGAGGTAATATTCAGGAATTACGAATTTTCCTAGAAGTGGGTTCAGGTAAGGAATTTAAATAAAATATCGAAGAATCGTTAAATGGAAATTCTTTAACAATTTATAATATTTCGATGTATCGTTATATTGATAACGCAATAACGATCCAAGTATCTAAAACTTATCAAAAACGATTGTTTTTGCACGCACATACTCAAATATTGGAAGATATTAATATATTTTAAACAAGTCATAAAGTTTCACTTCAAATACTCGTATTAGTGTAGGAAGGGATAAAATAAAACGCTAAAAAAAGCATCGCAGTGCGAAATACATCGTGAGCGAAAATAATTCCTACACGCACTACGATTTTTTGTTTTTTTTAAACGTTGCCCCACACTAGGAATTTCTCCTGCATCGTGGGTGCGCAGACAAACATTTAAACTCACATACACAAACAGCCAGATCCGGAACAACTACCTGTAGGCCATACAAATATTCGTTCCGTGCGTGGATTGAACCCGCGACACCCAGCGCAGCAGCCAATCGCTCAGCCTCTGCGCTAACCGTGTAGTCAGCTTACTTACTACGGCCTGCGAAAAAGATAGAGGAGCCCAACTTAGTAAATACTGTGCCACCTCGAAAGACGATGTGAGGACAGAAACATGGATTTACAGAAGAACGGAACTCTTATACAGGGTGGAAAGGACATTGACGCACAAACTGATAACATGAGTTCAGATCATGATTGTGGATCCTCAAGCGTCGACATGTTTCTATTTTCAAATGTAGAAACTCGATCAAATTTCTGTGCGTTCAAGCGTTTTTGCCATATTGGAATCAAATGCTCATCATTTAGGCCCCATTAATATCAGTGTTAATTTTTTAAAACGTGGTGCTTACCTTATCTTACCCAGTTGTGAATGTCCCTTTGTGCCTATTGGCATAGCTCTGTTCTGTCTCCTGCTTGATATGGAGGGAAGTGAAAATTATGTATTTTTCTAACTCCTCCGCTGTTCCTTTGTGATTAATTTCGTTGCGGGATACAAGAACGTTGAATCGTTTCTCCGGGACTCGTCGGGCTTCATCGTCTCGACGCTATTCTGGTGGTAGCCACTGTTAATTCTGGTTTTCAGCAGTTGCAGTGGTTTGGGAATAATGTGGCGGGGTTGTCCCATTAAAAAAAAACTGTAAAAATCACGACTCGATGATCTACCTGACCAACAGAGATTTTTAATGAGAGACGTAAACCACATATTAACTTTTAATTAAAGCCCTCAATGGATTAAATAGAAATGATGGGTTCTCATGACTGTTTTCGATTTCGCATCTGTGGTTTTAAATCGTATACGATTTGTTTACGCAGTGCGCGGTCCCTAGTATAATGGTTTCTTTTTTTTTAATTTAAACGCACAAGGACGCAAGGAATTTCTCCTGTATCGTGGCTGCGTTTATCTAATACTTTTAAACGAGTAATTCTTGTATGTATATACATATGTATATATTTATATAATCTGAATCTCGGAAACGGCTTCAACGATTTTCATGAAATTTTGTATGCAGGGGGTTTCGGGGGCGATAAATCGATCTAGCTAGGTTTCATTTTTAGAAAACGTCGTTTTATCCGAGATAAGCTCGGTCATCCAGGTACTTTACATTTAAAGTCGCATACACAAACAACCAGACCCGGAACAACAACCTGTAGGCCATACAAATATTTGTCTCGTGCGGGAATCAAACCGATATGCAGCGCAGCCAATTGCTCAGCCACTGCGCCAACCGCTGCCAAATATGCGTTCAGTGATTGGCGATTTTTATCCGCAATGATTAATATTCGTAGTGCATACTCACCCTTAAGATATTGACAAGTAAGAAACTAAGAATTATCATTGTTATGAATAAAATACAAGATGTATACTACAAACATCACTGTTCATCCCCTGTATAAACATCTTATAAAACATGGTTGTTTATAGAAAATTCCCGAAAACAATAGCTCTTAAAAAGAGAGGGATACCGACCCTGGAATTGCTGCTCGTGAGATTTATGGACATAATATACAGGAGTTGAGAGTTAATGCCTTACGGTTTCCAGGGTAAATAGTCATATTATACAAAAAGTTGGCAAGCCGTTGTCTAAGTACCTATATGAACACTCCATGTACATGTACACAATTATACCTATAGGATAAGGCGGAAAATATATATTTTTAGTAGTCCGGGGTCCGGGGTCCGTACCCAAAGGGTAAAACGGGACCCTATTACTAAGACTTCGCTGTCCGTCCGTCTGTCACAGGCTGTATCTCATGAACCGTGATAGTTAGACAGTTGAAATTTTCATAGATGATGTATTTCTGTTGCCGCTATAACAACAAATGCCAAAAATGCGCGTGGAAACAACGTTAGACGATGCACGGCTTGCAACGCCGCACCGCTGTGCCAGTCAGAGTGGGGGGTATTAGGCTTATTTTCATTACGGAATTTCTTGTTTTGGCCGCCGCGCTCAAAGCCCGCGATAAAAGCTATGCAATAGCTTAAAAAAAATTAAGGGCTCCCATACAACAAACGTGATTTCTTTGCCGTTTTTAAAGCTATTGGTACGGAACCCTTCGCAATCCATTCCGACTCGCACTTAACCGGTTTGTGTTTGTATGTTTTGTACGTTTGTATGTTTGTATACCGAGATCTTAAATTTATATTACGGGCATTGTTAAAATGGCAACTAGCTTCCGATGTATAATGTAGGTAGGCAGTTTGTACTAAGTAAAGAATCTAGCTCATTAATGTAAACCTATGCCTAAAGAAGTATTATAAAGAAGAAAGATCGTTTGTATGTTCGCTTGTAATGGATAAACTCAGAAACGACTAAATCGATTTAAAAAAAATCTTTTATCCGTAGAAAGCTACATCATCAGCGATTTTTTTTTAAACTACACTTTGAAGGGGTACTGAGGACGTTAAAGTTCGAAGGATAAAGTACGAAATCCACGATGAAGTTCGACGAGTAAGATGACAGTCGCGGTCAAAGTGCTAGGTGATAAGAAGAGAGAAATAATATGAATTATAATAATCAAAATCAGCACACACCACGGGATAAATAATAATAAATAAATAAACATTAATAATGCTGGACAATCCACACAGCATCATCTAGCCCCAAGCTAAGCAGACCTTGTGTTATGGGTACTTGATGACTGATATACTTAATACAATACATCACATCTATATTTTTCATTTTATTATACATAGTAAATACCCAGAACACCCGGAACACATCTTTGTAGATCGTACAAACATTTGTCCCAAGGCAGGGATGGGGAGTAAACTGCTCTTTGTCAACATGCCTTCTCCCACGTCACAGTTTTAATGAGTACTTTGTATTGTTTTCAAAGTAATAACTTGATGCGCCCCACGGTTTCCTAGTAGTATAACCTTCCTAAAGAATAGGGCTGGGCTAATCTTATGCTAAACATTTTTTTTAATGTTACTTGTAGTGAGCGTGTTCAAACAAATACCTAAACAAACTGTAGTGACATCTATCTCGCCACATACGAACTAAATCTGATGTCTCCTACATCGCGATATTAAAGTTATCCGAGCGACTGAGTATACCTATATGTATATAAGAGCCCGACAACAACCGTCGGGCTTCCCCCCGACCCTTTGGTCGAGCCAGCCTGCGTAGCTGAGCCAGCAAATGATTAAA
Organism: Phlogophora meticulosa; assembly: GCA_905147745.2. NCBI lineage: Eukaryota > Metazoa > Arthropoda > Insecta > Lepidoptera > Noctuidae > Phlogophora > Phlogophora meticulosa. Next base: position 5,972,851 of record LR990523.1, read on the forward strand.
TTCAAAGTCCCAAAATAATATATCTATTCCATCCAGCCCGTCCCTTGCTGTCCTCACTCAGCGACGTCTTAAGTCGAGGCTCGTACCCCGCAGGGGGTGAGCTTAGCGATTGGTCGCTTTGCTTTTAAGTTTGTACGCCCTGGCTGGAGGCCTTAACTTCTAACTAAGTCCCCCCACAGGAAAGTTCGGTTAAGCAGTAGTTATCCCTGAAGGATAAACTGCTGGTTGTTTTTTTTTTTTTTGGAATGGCACAAACATCTGCCATTCCAAAAAAAAAAACAACCGTCAGGCAGTAGCCCACCAGACACAACATCTTCTGGTCGGAGGATCCTCCCTTTTCTACGGTGGATGAGGAACTGTACACCCTGTTCTTCTTACTCCCAAAAAACAAACTCTGTAGCTTCATTATATTAGTATATAAGTATAGATATTTGTATCCACACATAGATTTAAAGTTAAACCGATTTTAATAACTAGATTTACAATTAACACTCATTAATTTTAATTACAACAATTTACGTGACATAATTGGATTGTGGTTGTCTTTTCCATTTAAACGTTCAGTGTTGTGTATAACTAAAGTTCTGAAAACAACTTACCTGCCTAAACACACACCTTTTCACTCCCATGTGGGTAGGCAGAAACTATAGGAGGTGCTACGATCCTTACATACTCCTTTTGCTTCGTTTACATTCATGCGTCTGGTCATGCACTGACCGTTCATAACAACATCACCAATAATGTCAGTGTAGGTATGTCCTACTAGGGCTCTCCCTCCTGGCGCTTCCACTTACATCTGCCTTGTAAATGCAATTTGTTAGTCGTCTTTCATACACCCGCTCAACATAAACGTACCATCTAAGCATACCTACTCTTTGAGATGTTTGTTGACTACATCTGAAACAACAGCCCAGGTAAAATGAATAGATTTATTATAACCGTGCCTCCAAAGTCCGTTACTTGACCTATTTTGTTAAGCTACTTAAGCTATTTAACAAGGGAATTATAAATGGTTATGTAAGCATTTCAGTAAAAAGCTCTAAATGAGTGAGATTTATAATTATACCGTTTACGTGTTGAAAATGTTATGTTGTATTGTACCTTTTTTTGGAATTGGCATCTCGCAGTTTATTTTTTTTTAACTTTTCCCCACACTAGGAATTTCTCCTGTATCGTGGGTGCGTCTACAAACATTTAAACTCACATACACAAACAGCTAGACCCGGAACAACTACCTGTAGGCCATTCAAATATTTGTTCCGTGCGGGGATTGAACCCGCGACACGCAACGCAGCAGCCAATCGCTCAGCCACTGCGCCAACCGTGTCGTCTTTCTTCTTCTCTAATTAACTTAACCATCCCAACATCTTTAAAGTTCCTTTGTTCCTAGCACAAAATCATGACGTAAACATAACGTAAACTTGTGCGATTTGATTGACAATTCTCGTTTCGCATCTTTTTTGTTTTTTTTTCATATTTATACAAATCTTGCGCTTGATTTATTAAAATTGAAAATTAAGCATACAAAGTTTGATTTTCCATTCATAAATCGATTGAATTTACGTTACGTTTACGTCAACCTAACGTGGTAAATCCAAAGGACACTCTTTTCTAAGGCAGTTTGTTAATGTGTAACAATGAATCTGTAAATCCTGAATGCATAAAAAAAAAATGTTGTGTAATCTTTTATATTACAAATAATAATAATAATTTGTTATTTTACGAGTTTCTTAACTAATTACATTGTCTTCTTGATACCGCAACTGATGGAGCCAGATGTTCTCATTTCTCATGCAAATCGTTGTTTTATAGCAAAAAGTTGGCAAAATCTGTTGTTTTTTATACCGCCCTATTCTTTAAGTTGAAACACCATAAGCTTTGTTTTTTAGTAACTTTTTAATATCTGTTGGCATGAATTATCGTCATAATGTTAGGTGCCGCTTTCTTGAACGCTTTAGGACCCATATGTGGATGGGAGGGTAATAAGGTCTTAAGACCCTACCTAAGTGATTTGTTATTTCATTCATATCGTGTTGGACTTGTTTTATTAAAACAGCATTTCTATCACGAATGCTTAACGTAAAGATAATGTAGGTAAGAACGATTTAAAAACTGATTGAATGATAAAATTATTTATTTTGAATATTTTATAATTCACACCGCATAAATTTAAACCAAATTGCTATAGTATTGTTATGCGTTAATTTTAATTATTTTTAATTCAACAATAGTTCTAACTAACGTAACGTTTACGTCAAGAGTCCGTTCACACTACAAAGTACTTCTAGAACATGAGGCCCTAATGTTCTAGATGTAATTCTATATATTAATAAAAATAAATTGATCTATAAGATTAATATCCAAGAACCTCTCATAAGTCTTCATCTCATTAACGAATCTTTATTACAGTTAAAAATTAATCAATTTCTTATAAGTAACCAAATAATCTGCCATATAATATGAGGATTCGCAAAAAGACCCATTTAGTTTCTAGTCTTGTGAAACCGCCACTAAATTATTACTACCAGAGTAACAGACGGGTCATGAACTCTTACAGGAGTCAACGTTACATGCTTTGTTAAATAGAATCACGTTTATTATCCCTGACGAGTTATCGAAGTTATAATTAGTACCTACTAGATGAAACTGACGATTATCCATTGATTTGTTTCGATTTTCATATTAAATTTTTACTTAAAAAAAAAACACTATCAACAATTCTTTATTCAAATTAGGCTGAGAATCATATCAGCACTTTTTGAACGTCAATAATTACACAAGACTCCAAAACGCCCACCACTCACCACTTCTTAGTTTTTTTGCCGGGAAGAAGAAGTGGCACAACAAACTCCTCAGGAAAGTGGCGCAACAAACTCTCATTAATATTATACATTTATAATTGAAGCCAATACCTACAGGCTCACACTCCATGCAACATTTATGGTTATACATAATATTACATAACATAACATCACGCCTGTATTTACCGTATGGTTGGGCAGAGGTGTACTTATAGTAAACACACATTTTATCATCATAAATTCAGATTCTGGGCTGTTGGTTACTGAGAAAACTCAGATGGAAAACACAAACATACACAGAAGTTATTTGCCTATCCTTTTCCCGAGTATGTTGGGGCTGGCTTTTACTATAACTGGATGCAGCTGAATACCAGTATTTTACTTGGAGCGACTGCCTATCTGACCGCCACAACCCAGTTACTGGGCAACACGATACACCTTGGTAAGACTGTTTGTCGAACTTTCCGGCTTCCAACGCCTCGTAATGACTGTCAAAAATATACATACACTCATCCAGAGACTGACTTCGGCAAGCGTTTCAACCTTCGATTGATCCGTATGTCGGTTTTTACGTAGCTAAGAAATAAGAAATAATGCCGGACAATCCACACAGCATCATCTAGCCCCAAGCTAAGCAGAGCTTGTGTTATGGGTACTAGATGACTGATATACTTAATACAATACAGTACATAGATAGATATTTTTTTTTATACATAGCAAATACCCAGAACACCCGGAACAAATATTTGTAGATCGTACAAACATTTGTCCCAAGGCGGGAATCGAACCCGCAACCTCCTGCGTCGCAGGCGGACCTTCGCCCGCCGCGCCACATCGGTCGTCAATCAAAAAGCTCCAAGTGTCTCACGGATACCTATTATATTATGAATACTAAAAAGAACGAAAGAACGAAGTGTAGAACGGAATAAGTTGTTAAAATATATTCACTTCATGTCGCCGTGCTTGGGTTTTTGTGCACGTCCGATTTACTTCTGTGAACATATCTAAAGTGGTTTTTATGGTTTCATATCCATGGGTGTACCTTCCTTTATCATCATTTATATACCTATTAACATAATATTGTATTTCTTAGAGTAGGTAAAACAATAAATGGATAATCATGCATCGCTTTTGTTCCTACGTAGAATTGGGCTGTAAAGGAGATTGGGCAATAGTGGCACCATTATTGATACGGTTTAGGTATTATTTGTAGGAACACTTCATTTTTACAATTATGCAAAGGAGAACCGTTGACGACACGGTTGGCGCAGTGGCTGAGCGATTGGCTGCTGCACCGCGTGTCGTGGGTTCGATTCCCGCACGGAACAAATATTTGTATGGCCTGCATATAGTTGTTCCGGGTCTGGCTGTTTGTGTATGTGAGTTGAATGTTTGTAAAAGCACCCACGATACAGGAGAAATTCCTAGTGTGGGGCAACGTTTTTTATTTAAAAAAAAAAAAATATTAGGATCAGAATGTTGGCCCATAAAAGGAATGAATGAAAAGCAGTTGCATGCAGCTGAGATGAGAACGCTAAGGGAGATGTGTGGTGTTACGCGAATGGATAGAATAAGGAATGAGTAGGAATATCAGTCAGTTGAAGTCTGAAAGTGGCGCCTGTAACCAAGAAATTGTGTGGAAATTTGTTGTCTGCGCATTTGATGCGAAGGAATGAGGATCATGTTGTGATGAATGTTTTGAATTTGAATGTGGAGGGTTACAACAGCAAAAGGAGACCTAAGAAACGGTGGATGGTTCGTGTGAAAGATGATATGGCTAGGAAGGAGGTGACTTTTGAGATGACAGCAAATGGAAATTTATGGAAGAAAAATACAATAAGGGCAGGAGGATGATGTTGATGCGAAGGAGAATGAATATCAGACTGACCTCTGAGATCTGTACACTTGTAGCTTTATACAGGATGGATATTCGGACGGATAGAAAAGGCAGGTTATAGTTACAAGTTTTTTTTTCTCAAAATTGCCTAATCGGATTTTGATGCTTCTTTGCACAAGTGTGAGGTATTCCTACGCAAATATCAAAACTGTTTCGGCATTGGTCTATTGACCATATCCCATACAATTTTGCCCAGTCTTTTTTATTATTAGTAATTTTAGTATTGATACAGGTGCTGGCTCTAAACCTATTGACTCATTGATGAGCGGAGCGAAAAAGCGGTTTTAATCGGTAGTTGGCAAGAAATGAAGAAACAGTTACATTGATTTTCAGTGGTCTGATTTTCTTAAAAATTTCACTACCTTTTAGTAGAGAGTATCCTCATTAATTCTAAAAATCTGCGAAAGAGAATAGGTACTAATAATAATTTAAGATAAGAACTCAGATTCAGTACCTAATTTTTTTTTTTACTGAAATATATTTGTGGTCGCACACACACACAAACACACACACACACGAACACACACACACACACACACAAATACACACACACGTACGAACACATACACATATATTTGTTTTCTTTGTGGTTTGGTTTTGGTTGGTTTGACCTACCTACTTGAATAACATACCTTTCAATCTATCGATGCTTTCTACTGCGATATTATCTAGATCGACTGAGTCCCTGGGTTATCCGGAACTATCCAATCTAGAGAGAATTAAATTTTCCCAGCCGCTCTTTTTTCCAGTCTAGGTACAAATCAACTCACGTCGCGAAGTGGAGGTAGTCTTTGAAATTCAAAAAGCACTTTAAAACCCGTCCATTCTTAATAATAAAAATGTTGTCGTTGCCTTTGAGAATATCATATTTTTTCTTCTAGTTCTTAATTCAGTTTTTCCGCTATTTCTGCATTTATATACATACTTTTGCATACTCCGCTTACCGTGCGCCAATGTACATAGATGCTTACTTATTATATATACTACGGTTGTCAAGTATTTCAATTGGTAGCCGGGTTTCAGGTGGGAATTGTTTCCGACTAATACAAACATTTTACCAAAATGAGGCTAACATTTTAGTAAGTTACTTGCAAAATGATATTCCGAATGCTTCACAATGGGCAGACATTTATTCAAAGTTTCACTTTGTTCTAGTATTTTCACCTCACTTGTGGTTTTAATTAACTGTGAAAGTTCTTCGAAGCCAAACATAGTGTTTATAGTTGCTGATGATTTGGTAAGTAACATTACGTTGTTGCATCTCAGTTACAATTTCCCTGCGATGGTTTTGGTTGAGATCTTCTTCGTGGCCTAAAATCTGTACTGTGGTTTAGTGATTACTATTTTGTGAGCCAATTTGGCCTATTGCCCATTTCTATTTCTTGATTTGTGGTTTGTATTATAGATCCGGTAAAACTATAACTAGCAGTAAGGTAATTTTTACACTCGTGAGCAATAAACTAGAATCACTTCATTACGCATCAACTTAGTTAGAAAATTAAATTAATTTGATGTCATTTGAATGCTATCAAAACTGCCTTTCAGATGATATTCCACAGTCCATAGTCCATTAACTTGTAAATAAATGTTTCGAGCAATGCGCGGTGATTGTATTATCAAATATCTGTCTTTAAATTTGTATAGCTGAAACGCTAGCCAAACTACAATAACCCAATAACGGCTTACCTTGAAACTCCAAACAATTTATTTTCCTAACCAAGTTTTTGATGTAACCATTGTACGACCTTAACAGGGCTGGGGCGACGTGAGTTTCCACGGCTCGGATCAAATAATGACGCCTAACATCGACGCGCTCGCATACCAGGGCGTCATAATACCGCAGTACTATACCGACACGCGCGGCACGCCAGCCAGGAGCGCGCTTTTCACCGGAAAATATCCTATGAGGACGGGTACGTTTGCAAGCGAAGAAAGCGTAGCTCGAGTGAATTTATATGTGTAATATTTTGAAAAGAGAACGTGTGTTTTGCTTTTTTGTTATGGAGTTAACTCTACTGCTTTAGGTTATTCGCTTATTGTCAGGAGCCAGCAATGAAGATGTTTATTAATCAGAGGATGGGTATATTATGTGCATACAAAAAATATGTTTACAGGCAATATTTGATAGCTTGGTTTGCTACCACTACCTTCATTATACTTGTATGAAACGTGTATGTTTGTGCGTAACCATAAACAATATTTGAAACAGCAGAAGAAATATGTTCTCCAAGTCGGCAAGACCCATGCAGACAACCTCCTTAGATTACCTAAATATAAGATTTGATCCAGATTGTCATACTTATATTGCTACCTATACACGTCTACTTGGCGGCGACAGACGACTAATTGATTTGCTTTGGGGTTGGTGGTTGGTATTGGTGGGTAGATCATAGGCTCGTGCGCCTAGCACGAATATTTTTTTACTCGGATACTTTATTCGGATAGTATTGTTTTGCTCATAATTGTCGGAAGCATGTTAGTGACGCAAAAAAACTACATTTTCAACAATAGTTGAAAATGTTGTTTTTTTGCGTCTTTGGTACTTTCTAATGTAATAACACTAACAAGAAAGTACCACGTTAAGTCGGTCCCGGCTTGTCATTTGGTAGATTTGTAGATCTTTGACAGTCATTACGGGTAGTCAGAAGCCCAGAAGTCTGACATCAGTCTTACCAAGGGTTAACGTGTTGCCCAGTAGGTAACTAGGTTGTAGAGGTCAGATGAGCATTCTCTCCATCTGAAATACTGGTATTCAGCTGCATCCAGTTAGACGGGTAGCGGATGCCAACATAGTTGGAAAAGGCTTGACAGATGATAATGACACTACAAAAGAACAATATCAAGTTATAAAACGTGTAGCAATATAACATAAACTGGTAATTTATTACAAAAATGTAAACAAATGAAGTACTTATCATGGCAACCCAATTATTTTCATTTACGTAGCCCGAAATAAATCCACAACGAAAATGAATAATTAAATTTAATAAATACAGAGTCGTCTGACGATTTGTTACGTAATTTACTCGACTCTTTAGCCTTCATTTGTGATTTATTTCTTTGAAGTATCGTTATGTGAAGTCTCATAAGTGGGTACAATTTTATGTCAAACCAAATGAACCGATCTAAATTTGAAAAAAACTGACCTTTATACGTCCTGTATATACCTACGTCATACTATCCTGTTAACTGTGGTTTTAATGGAGAATTATATTACGTGGCTGGAGGTACGGTGTAGTTACTTATGCTTTGACAGAATCGCTTTATTATGATTTCTAAGAAAGAAAGACTTCAAAGGCAACTTATAGTTCTTCTTAGAACGTTTGTTCCATTTTCAAAATGAATGAAAATACTCGCTTCTACTGTTATACTTACGAAATCTGTGGCAATTATTGTAATAACACCTTACATGTGTCTATTGTTTAAGCAAATTCAATAACCTACAGTAATTATACATTCATATACAAGGTACTCAGGGAATCTCGATCACATCTGCGGAGGATCGCGGCCTTGCACCCACGGAGCGCCTTCTACCCGAACATTTACAAGAATTGGGCTACACTACGCATTTGATAGGTAAATGGGGCCTCGGTAAATCCAGGGAACATTATCTGCCCACTAATAGAGGCTTTGATACATTCTACGGCTTCTTAGGCAGCTGTGTGGATTACTTTACGTATAACCACTTAGAGGTACGTATACATTATGTTTGACAACGTTAAGGTATTTTAAACGCAAAGCAGCATTGTTAAAGAGAAGTAATGAAATCTACTTTTGTTTGAACTTGGAATAGAATGTTCTTTTCTACATTTCACATTTACATCTTGAATTGTATATAGGCGAATGCGTAGAGGAAGCCCCTTGAAATTCAAATTTTCTGAAGTTGCAATTTGCAGCTGAGCATTTGGATGTACCGCAACAAACCTACACTTCTCGAAATACCTAATGATTCAATTAAAATAATCATTAAAATAACCATTAGATACAATACCTCTGTAAATAAGAATTGAGCTCAGACTTTATAATTTCATGAAATAGTCGTTCAATAGCACAATTTGAATTTCGCGGGCTGCCACAACGCATTTACCTTAAGATAGACGTCACAGGCTCTTGGATTAATAATAACAGCTGCACGAGTTTATGTAAGGTTAAGTAACACTTGCCGAGGTCGGTCCGTGGCAAAGCAAGCTCTCCATGCCTCGGAAAGCACGTTAAACTGTTGGTCCCGATTGTCACTTGTAGATCTTTGACAGTTGTTTAGTCAAAAGCCTGAAGGTCTGACAACCAGTCTTACCGAGGGGTACCCAGCAACTGAGTTGCGGTGGTTACTGGGTTGTGGATGTCAGATAGGCACACATGGTCTTAACCGGCATCCAGTTATGCTGGAAACCGACGCCATCATAGTTGGGGAAAGACTAGACAGGCGATGACGTCACTCACGTCAATCTGGAATACTTGTGAAGGAGAATAAAAATATGTTTACTTATAACTTATCTACTGATTTATGAGGTAAAACTACTTTTCGCGTGTAATTGACACTTCCTAATCCTTTGAAAAGTTACCCAGTTACTTAGATGCTGCTTTCGATACTAAATGATGATATAAGAATTTAATTTCCTGTAAGAGGATGTGTCTACTATCAAAACATGAAATATATCATTAAATTTTCAGACATGGAACGATACTGTCTTCTATGGACTGGATTTATTTAATAATTTGGACCCGATTGAAGATCAAAGGGGCCATCTCACTGAGGTACTGACGGATCAGGCACTAAACCGTACGTATGCTTGGCAATTAAAACATTTGTAATGTACACACATGAAAGTCACACGCCTTTTTATGAAGCGTTAAAACATCAAAGAATTTTAAAGCAATTAATGGTTAATTGCTTATTTGATTAGTAACTCCAAATTATACCTAATATTTGTAACTTCAGTTTGTGTTCAAGGTATTGTGGCAATAAGCAGCACTTATAACTTGGGGTAAGGCAAATGGGCAATGGCGGATTAAGACTATTTGATGCCCTAAGCCTCACGACTATGAGCCCCTTATCTACTAGTCAATCAGTAGGTTTTTCAAAGTAAATTGGATATCAATATATGTAGCTATAGTAACTTTGTTGAATTATGCAGACATTTGAGGATGAGTAGAGGGCAGGATGTACGAGCAAGTAGAAATTGAAATTACTTTTTCGACTAACGAATTAAGAGAATGTAGATTGTAAGGGCGTGGTTAAAATATTTTTTAGTAGCGATCTGCCCCGGTTTTGCATGTTTGTTCATATAAAATTACATCTGAATTTTCGACCTTACCCAGTGGCTTTTTCAAGACTCCTTCATATGAATCGTGTCGTGACAATTACTATCACAAACAATAAACAGCCAGATCGATCGAACTGTGTCAGTTAGCATTTTTTATACTCTTAATCACATCCTGGGGTCACCCCCGAGATGTAATGCCCTAAGCAATTGCTTAAGTTGCTATATTTGGCACTGGCCGGGGTCAGGGCCAGAAGATGGATAAGTCAATGAATTTGAGTCAATGTTGTCGGATCTTCAAAGTATTTTTGCAATTAACTAATTAGTAATCTCTTTAGTGCTTTTGTCTACCTGTTACCTATATATAAAGAATTATCAAGCGTTAATGTTATCTGATCTGATGTTTTTTTATAAAGTATGAACAAAGGAGTAGTGCTCTATGGATTGTTTGCCTGTGTATAGTGGTAATTCTTATTGCTGACACAGGACATTTTTATTAAACAATGTCTTTGTTAATCGAAAGCCTTGTACGATATACCTGGACAGAAGTATCCAACTGACCAAACAACTTGGTTCCTATAGGGCTTTTCTTTGGACGAATTGAAAATCAATTCTGCCGCCATTTAAAATGGTACGTTCAGTATTGTCGTAGTAGCGAGGTGTCCATTTTCATAAGAGGTAAGCAAAAGAAATAAAAACTTTAATAAAATTAAAATTAGATCAGTTATTTGAATGTAATGAATATGTCATATTAAATGTAAGTACGTTTATTACATGGAAACTATTGCCCATGCCATTTTTATTTATTTTTTACGTTTTCGTGCGCAAATTGACGTCACGTCACTAAGGGACAGTCCAAAATAAGTAATTTATCTCATTACAGTGATAAGGAATCACGATACATCTGTGCCCCTGTATCTTCATATATCTCACGCAGCCCCCCACACTGGAGGGGGGGACGTTAATCTCCAGCCGTCTGAGGACTGCATAGCGGCAAACGACCACATCGCACACTCAGCACGGAGATTATACGCCGGTAACTAAACAGTATCAAATCTTATGACAATTATAGCAAGAGGTACTTGAGGTTACCGTTATGGACTCAAGTGTAATTGCCAATTTACTTGTGGCGGAGATAGACGGTTCTCTTTTGTTTTGCAATTTGGATAAGACAAACAAATTGCAATGTGTAAATGTAAAGCTGATTCATTCGATATCGGCTTTGTACTTCTTTTTCACTCCTATAAAGCAATACCATATTCCTCATACCTGTATTCCCCAAAGGTTGGGTAGAAGTGTATTTTTAATTCCCATGTAATAGCTATTGCCATTGTTAGAATTTATTTTTATATAGGATTTATTAGGGTAGAACATAGACAAGTTCATATATATTCAAATCATAACATGTTTATTTATATAGGCACATTTCAACACTTAAAATATACTTAAGTTTGTAACAGTATCACTGAGCTCTGTTCGCTACGACGGCCGGGCACAGAATGACCCACATCTTCCGATTCTGTCCTCTTTTATACTGTGTAACAAACAACACTAAAAGAACACCTGTTCACAATCTAATGTTTTTATTATGTATGATTCATCACAAAGGTTATCAAAAATTCTAGAAAGATTTATTTAGTACATCTGTAGACGATTCTTGCTATAAAAAGACAACACGTGTTCTCTTAAAGAAGTATAACAAACAAACAACAGATTTATTGAATTATTTGTATTCAATAAATACTTTTGACAAACCAAATCATAATTTCACAAAATACCACAATCAATAATTATTAATTCTACGACAATCAGCAAATCAAACAATTACTATTTTATAATACGGCCATTCTGAAATGTACTACGTTCTCGGAGTACAACACAAATATGTACGTATTTTTTTATTTAGGTATAATATTTCAATCAATATGTTTAGGCACTACACAGTTTACAATACAATTATTTTTGATACAATCATGTGCAGACTGATAACTTTAAACACAGGCACAGCCACAGGTGAAACCAAACGCACAGCCCCAAGATCATAGGCACAGCCACAGAACCAAAGGCACAGCCATAGGACGAAAAGCACAGCCATAGGTTCACAGGCACAGTCACTTGATCAATGGCACAGCTATTGGTAGAACCACAGGCACAGCCACAGTTTTAACAATATGATTTATTAAACTTTAATCAGTCTTAAGAAATACATTACAATAGAATATCTACTTCAATTAGAGTCATTAGTAGCAGCGTCCTCATCGACCCATTCTCCTGGCCAGTATCGTAACTTATCTTTAGATATTACTACGTTTCTTTGACCTAAACCTCGCAAGTTATAACGGTCGTTATCTAAAACTTCTACTATTTCATATGGCCCCCTGAATTTTGGTCTAAGCTTATGATGACGCCGATGGTCTTGATAGACGTAAACAGTGTCACCTACGTGGTAAGTTTTTTTGTTACGTCGTACGGCATCAAAACGTTGTTTAAATTTTTGTGCGATTTCTCTTAAGCGATGTAAGGCAAGTTCACGGTCAGCTTGTAAGTCAAAATTTTGACCAACGGTAGCATCCTCACCCAAAACGTCATTAAGTCGCGCCTGTACACATGAAATGTTTGAGTTTTTACCTAATAATAAGCGAAGAGGAGAGAACCCTGTTGACTTCTGAATTGTAGAATTTAAGGATAGCTGTACATTACATAATTCGTTCGGCCAATCTGACATATTTTTACACTTTGCTGTCAGCATGTTAATTACAGTGGAAACATATCTTTCTGCTTGACCGTTTCCACGAGGAGTTCCTGTAGCAATCATGTGGTGTTCTATCTCCATTTCTCTAAATAGATTACGTATTAGATTCGAACTGAAATTTGTCCCGCGATCCGTAATGACTAGTGATGGTGTCCCAAACAATGTGATTGTGTCGCGAATTATAGGGACCAGTTCGGAGGCACTTAAATTTTTGAGCTTATCTAATATGCAGAATTTTGTAAATCCGTCTACCATAAGTAAGATATATTTATAACCTTCCGGTGACCTTGGAAAAGGACCAGTACAGTCCAAATGTACAGTGTGAAACGGTACTGCGTATTTAATAATTGGATGTAAGAATCCCTCTTTAGGACCTGAATGATTCTTTCTTTCCACACATATTTGGCAGTGATACAAGTACTTTTTTACAAAAGCGGCCATTGAAGGAAACCAATAATTCTCGCGTATCTTTTCTATAGTCTTGTAGAAACCTACATGGCAGTTTTCATCATGATATAGTCTTAAAATAGAGAGTCTATTATTCTTAGGGACATATAATTTGGGTCGGGTATCCGGGCTAATTTTGTAATGTAATAAGTTGTTTATCATGGTATATTGATTTTCGTCTAAATCTCCGGACTCTAACCTCTCAATTAATGATAAAGTTATTGGATCATTTTGTTGCGAGATTTCTAACCAGGAGCGAGGATCATTTGATGTGAGATTTACCGACAGAGGTTTATAAGTAATCGCAGGTCGATTTATAATAACAGTGGGAGTCTCAGGGGGATTACGGCTTAGGAAGTCTACGTGACTTATGTATTTTCCTTTTTTGTAAATAACTTCAAAATTAAAATCTTGAAGATATGTCCACCACCGTGCTACACGTGGAGATAAATCCTTTTTATTAACGGTAGATTTAACAGAGTTACAGTCGGTGATAATTTTGAAATTTATTCCCAAAAGATAAACTCTAAACTGTTTTAATGCATTGTAAATGGCTAATGTCTCTAAATCATATGAACTGTACTTCGCTTCAGCTGGTGAAGTCCGTTTACTGTAATATGCAATTACTTTATTTTTGTTTAGATCTTTCTGTATTAAAATTGCGCCATAGCCCAGTGAACTAGCGTCAGTGTATAATTCGGTTGGCAGGTCTGGATCATATATAGATAACAGGGGTTTTGACACTAAGCATTGTATCACGTAATTTCGAGCCGTTTCCTGTTCAGACCCCCACTCCCATTTTTGATTGTTTTTGGTAAGTTTCGTTATACAAGCTGTACGGGGCGCGAATTCCGGTATAAATTTCCTAAAATAACTGGCAAGGCCCATAAATTGGCGTACTTGCTTGACCGTTTTCGGGACAGGGGCATTTACAAGGGCTGACACTTTTTCTATACTAGGTCTAACTCCTTCCTCCGATATATGTCGGCCCAGATATTGAATATCTTTAACGAAAAATTTACATTTTTTTAAATTTATGATAAAACCAGCACTAGAAAGTGCCGATACTGTTTGGTCTAAATATGAGAGCCCTTCGTCAATTGAAGAAAATGGTATTAGCAAATCGTCTATGTAGATAAGCAAAAATTTCAAATGTTGTACAGCCTTTGTAATTGCCCGTTGGAAGACAGATGGACCATTACAGATTCCGAAAGGCATTTTTAAAAATTCGAAATGACCATCGGGAGTAACAAATGCAGTAAACCTTATCGAGTCTTCGGCCACAGGGATCTGATAAAATCCATTTTTCATATCTAATGATATAAAAAATCTGGCTTTACCTAACCTATCGATTTGATCTTCTATCAGAGGCAAGGGATAGCGGTCTTTTTCAATGATTTTGTTCAAAGCCCTGTAGTCGATGCATAGTCTGTCATCACCCCCTTTCTTTTTGACTAACAAGACAGGGCTAGCGTATGGAGAATGACTTTCGCGTATAATCTGGTTATCTTGTAGATCTTTAATAATATCATTTACTTTTTGCCTTTCTATAGGAGCTAACCTATACGGACGATAAGTAACAACTTCATTCTTTTTTAATTGTATTTTAAGTTGGCCAGTCTGAACGATGCCAATATTTCCAGAAACTGGTAACACAGTTGGATATTTCTCAAAAATACTCATTATCTTTGCTTGTAAACTTAAATCTAGGTGTTGAATGTAGCACCTTAATTTAGCAAGCACATCCATCAGACTGTCGCTAACTAAATTTACTTTTAAAATAGCCTGGGGTAGGTCTTTTTTCTGAGTCAATCTACAACCGTTTGAGTCAACGATTAGCTCTACATCAGGGTGACTTAATGCATTTCTACCTATCAGAAGATCATATTTAAAGTCATAATCTCTAACTACTTGTATGTCCAATTCTATACAAACGTCTTCAAATCTAACCGGTACAGTGATGGTTGCATAAATGTGAACTCTACCATCACCGATACCACCAGCATACTTTGAACAAGGAACCAAGAGACAATTCAGTTGTTTTGCAATAGATTCTTTCACAATGCTACAATTAGCTCCTGTATCAATAAGACAGTTTATTGGCATATTATAAATTGATACTTTCGTAAATTTTAAATTAGCATCACTAGGTAGAGCATTAGTCGAGGTATATAGTCAGATCTTAGAATTAGTATTATTCGATAGTGACTGTTGTTTTTCATAGTTAATTTTTTTAAAGAAACATGTTGTATTATCATGTCCAATTTTTTTACACACAGTACATTTTTTGACCTCTTGCTCAGTTTGAGGATCTTTAGCAGATTTTTTATTGGGGCACTGCCACCTAAAATGCCCCTTATCGCCGCAGGAAAAACACGTTTTTGATAGCGAGGTCTCGTCTGTACTAGGCATTGGCTTAGACCGTTTTAAGTCATTAGTACTGCGCAAGGTTTCAGGGACTTGATCCGCAGGTCGTTTTCGGGTTTTAACATAGGCAGAAAACAGAGCTATTAGTTCCGAGGTAGTTGTGACGCTACTATTAAATGACGCCATTTTTACATTGACCTCTCGAATTCCTCCACAAACTAATTCAATAAGTTGTGCTTCAGAAAAAACTATTTTGGTATTTTTTAACAATCTGATTTTTTTCCTGGCGTACTCGCAATAGGAATCCGCTGAATCCGATGAATATGTAACGGCTTTGTACAATTTTTCCGAGAGGTTCTTTTTTTCCGGGTATAATGAAATTATTTCATTCCGGAAGTTCTCCCAACTACGTCCTTCTTGGGGTTCCCAGGTCTCGTACCAAGTTAACGCAGAGCCCTTAAGGGCCTTACCTGCCTTTGCTACTTTTGCTAGACCGCTCCATCCAAACTCTTCTCCCAGTTTGTCAACGTTGTTACACCATACTACTGCGCCGTTGTCGCTGGTGGAAGGATCGAACGTTGGAAGTGCCACGTCGTCCTGACGTTTGTTGCTGGAAAGGGCATCCCGGATGGCGGAGAGCAACCCTTCGAGGATTGATTGATCCATATTATATTGGTACTTAAAAAATACCGTTTTATAATTCGTTATCCCACTTCTGATGTTAGAATTTATTTTTATATAGGATTTATTAGGGTAGAACATAGACAAGTTCATATATATTCAAATCATAACATGTTTATTTATATAGGCACATTTCAACACTTAAAATATACTTAAGTTTGTAACAGTATCACTGAGCTCTGTTCGCTACGACGGCCGGGCACAGAATGACCCACATCTTCTTTTTTTTTTTTTTTTTTTTTTTTTTGGAATGGGCATCTCGCAGTTTATCCTTTAGGGATATTTACTGCTCAACCGAACTTTCCTGTGGGGGGCTTAATTAAAATTAAGGCCTCCAGCCAGGCATAAAAACTTATAAGCTAAGCGACTATCGCTAAGGGCACCCCCTGCGGGGTACGAACCTCGGCTTAGGACGTCGCTGAAGAGGACAGCAAGGGACAGGCTGGATCTGATTGTTCCATTATTTAGGGACATTTTAAACATTAATCGGCTCAGCTTCGCGGGCTGGCTCTAGCAAAGGGTCGGGAGGGGGGCATTGACGGGGTCGTCGCGACGGGCCTCGGCGGCGAGGACGGAATGTCCGTTTTTGTTTGCGAACAGTGCTGGTGGCCTTATCGCTCTCCTGGAGGAGAGTGATAGGATCATCTGGCTCTGTGAGTGTGTGTTTCGGTCTTCGAACTGTGCTTATTCGCGAGGGAGTGTATCGGACGGCCGATGACACTAAGGGGTTAGGATGAGCGGTAGAACAGTCCATGAAGCGCTGGGTGAGTCGCTTCATGAACTGTTTCACCGTAGGTATTTTGAGATCTACATGGAGAGTCTCATTTCGGACGTAGAAGGGGGCTCCCGTGACTCTGCGCAGGAATCGGTTCTGGACGGTCTGAAGCCTATGAATATGATACGGCTTGGCGTGAGCGAACACTGCGCAAGCGTATGTCATGATTGGTCGGATGACCGAGACGAAGAGCCGCAATTTGCACCTGAGTGACAACTTGCTTTTCTCGTTGGTCATACAATAAAGCCTGCCGGACGCGAAGACGGCGCGCGAACGCGCCGCCTTTATGTGTTCGGCGAACGAAAGTCTGTGATCGAGTATCACACCTAAGTATTTGGCTCGCTTATCCCAAGGGATAGGCTTGCCGTACATGGCTAACGGACTAGGCGTGGGGACATTGCGGCGTCCGGGTTTCCTAAAGAGAACCGCCTGACTTTTGTCGGGATTGACCTCGACTCTCCATTTCCGGAACCAAGCGCCTAAGACGTTTGCGGAAGTTTGGAGAGTGCGAGCTATGGTGGTAGGGTTGTGACCGGTATAGTAGATGGCCGTGTCGTCGGCGAAAAGCGCCAACTGGGCCTTTCTACCCCTAGGGACGTCGCTAGTGAACAGCGAGAACAATAGAGGAGACAGCACGGATCCTTGAGGGACGCCCGCGCGGATAGGGTGAGGTGACGATAGCGTACCGTCTACGCGATATCTAAACGTACGATTCGACAGAAAATCTCGCAAGATGAGCACGAGACGATCTGGCACATCGAGTTGGTATAGCTTGTATAACAACCCGTTGTGCCAGACCTTGTCGAAGGCTTTCGCAATGTCGAGGAAGAGGGCGCCGGTGAGCGCGCCTCTCTGAAAGCCCGCGCTGACGTGTTCGACTACGCGGTGCACCTGTTGAACACACGAGTGTCCCGGCCGGAACCCGAACTGTTCGTTCGGTATCAGGCTCTTTGCCTCGACATAGTCCTTGAGTCGCTTATAAATAAGCTTCTCGTAGATTTTGCCGAAAACATTGAGCAGACTGATAGGTCGGTAGCTCGTGGGCTCAGACTTGGGCTTGCCAGGCTTGGGGATGCCAATAACCACGGCTTCTTTCCACGATTGAGGAAAGATATTGTTGCTCAGAGCGCCATTGAAGATGGCGGTCATGAGCATAACGAGTTGCGCGGGGAGGATTTGAAACACCCTATTGGTGATACCGTCCTTACCGGGGGCTTTGCGCGGTTTGAGCCCTTTAATGATGTCTTGCACTTCGTCCGGAGTGACGGGAGGCAGAGGATCATCAGGGTTGTCGACGGGAGGGAGCGAGGACCTACGTTCGACTTCGGCGTCTACCTTTAAGAGGTGAGCTTGGTCGAACGGCTGGGAGCTAAGCGAGCATTGAGTCTCTAAGCTTTCGGCTAGGCATTCGGATTTTTCCGAGTCGTCGAACGCGACGCTCTTATCTGGACGAGTGAGGGGAGGCATGGTAGCCTCTACGGTGGACCGGAGTTTCCTCTGGAGGTTCCAGAAGGCATGGTGGTTGGGCTCTAGCTCACTGATCATCTTGTCCCAGCTCTCCGACCTATGCTCCGCCACACGTTTGCTGACAGTACGCTGTAGCATTCGCATGTGGGCTTTGTTCGCAGAGCAGGGAAAAGCGCTATAGGCACGGACGGACGCGTTCTTCTCGGTTATCAGAGCCCGTACATCGTCCGGTAGGTTCCAGCGCTGGGCATTCAGCGCCGGAACCCGCCTTGAACAGTCGTTCAGGACTGTCTGTACGTGCTCCGTAAACGAGTCGACTGCGCCCGTGGTGTCAGCGACTGAGGTGATTAGATCGGGGATGGAGTCGAGTAGAGGCGACGAGGAGGATTTCAGCTTTTCGCTTACCTTCCTCCAGTCGGTAACTAATTGAGTCGGGGGTGGCTGATCAGGGTCAAGCGGACCCGTACGGGGAACTAGCGTCATCATCACCGGACGATGGTCGGAGTTAAGCTCGTGGAGCGCCTCTATCGATTGTAAACGAAGGTTTACATTCTTTAGGAGCGCTATGTCCAGTATGTCAGGTCTATGGTCAGGATCGTGGGGAAAATGGGTATGAGTCATCGGGGCGATGACGTCATAGTTAAGGGAGGCGCCCAGATTGAGGACAGCCCTCCCTCTGGCGTTGGTTACATTACTATTCCACGCGGGGTGCTTGGCGTTGAGATCGCCCGCTATGATAACGGAGTCACTCAAGCCGAGAAGAACCGAGATATCGTGGGATAAAGCTGGGATGTCGTCCCTCCCACGAGCGGGAGGGCAGTACGCGGATACAATAGTAATTGGCTGATGGCCAGTCATGCCGAGCCGACAGATAGAGTACTCAAGGAGCGAGGTCGGGGGAGGACCCACATCTTCCGATTCTGTCCTCTTTTATACTGTGTAACAAACAACACTAAAAGAACACCTGTTCACAATCTAATGTTTTTATTATGTATGATTCATCACAAAGGTTATCAAAAATTCTAGAAAGATTTATTTAGTACATCTGTAGACGATTCTTGCTATAAAAAGACAACACGTGTTCTCTTAAAGAAGTATAACAAACAAACAACAGATTTATTGAATTATTTGTATTCAATAAATACTTTTGACAAACCAAATCATAATTTCACAAAATACCACAATCAATAATTATTAATTCTACGACAATCAGCAAATCAAACAATTACTATTTTATAATACCATCAACATGGCACAAATTCAGACTGCGAGCTGCTGCTCACTAGAAAATTCCTATTGAAAAATTTCAATATCACTTTGCATGACCGAATCGAACCCAGGACCAAAAGCTTAGCAGTCACACTTGAGGTTACTAGACCAATGAGACAGTTAAGTATTATTAAGTAGGTACTTAATAATACTTAACTGTCTCACGTTCAAAGTATAGGTAATCATTGTGAACATAGGTATGTTCACAATGATTACCTATACTTTCAACGTATGGTACGTTGAAAGTATAGGTAATCATCTCGGACACGGGAGGTGAATTACTTTTCAACCTTATTACTAAGGGCATAAGGACGAAAAGTGGTTCACCACAAATGTACGCAATGGTACCTCCGATCATCATCATCATCATTTCAGCCGAAAGACGTCCACTGCTAGACAAAGGCCTCCCCCAAGGATTTCCACAATTACCGGTCCTGCGCCTTCCGCATCCATCCATCCTTTCCCGCGACCTTTACCAGGTCGTCGGTCCACCGTGTGGGAGGCCTGCCTACACTGCGCCACTCGAGAACTTTCGAGAACCTCCGATCAGCTTGATGCTATTTACGAAGGAGCTAAAAACCTCAGAATCTCACTACAGATATATATGTATACCCGTTTTTACTAACCCTAGGTGACATTAATGCCTAAATGAAAGTACATTGTTGAAATTTGAACGCTTTGCTCTTCGCCCAAAGTTGAAAGTCCAACAGTGCAATAGCTTATAGGCGTTCATTTAGGTTTCTTAAGGTTTTGCTAAGATCAGACATCTAGTAATTGACTTTTTTATGGACCGAGCTTTTTGTTCTTTCAATGTCGAACGATTTGCTCGCTCAGGGTATTGAATGCACGAGAGAGACCAAAGAGAAAAGCGATTATAGGTAATCATGACAATGAGACTTAGTTCTTACATCGTTGGTGGGTTATTATCAACTACAAAAAAAAGTCAAATACCATCACGTCTGTATTCGGATAGGCACAGATGAGTAATGTCTAGGTACCATGTAATAGGCTTCCAGGCCAATTCAAGACTCCAAAACCCAATAACACTTTGCCCGACCTGGAAATCGAACCTCGTGCTTAGCTGCTCCACTTGCTAGTACTAAACCAATGAGGCAGTCGTTTCAAAACAACTTGCAGGCAAATATTTGCTCTAGTGTCTCAACAGCTCTCTACAATTGGATCTACCCATATCAATTAACTAGCGTGTTCCGATATCTCAACAGGTCTCGTTACCTGCCTCGACAGAAGCGTTGGTCACGTTATATCGGCACTAGCTGAGAGAGAACTCCTCAGCAACACTATCGTCGTTTTGGTTTCCGATAATGGTGCAGCTTCAACAGGGTTAAGCCGAAATTTCGGTTCGAATTTACCTCTGCGTGGCACAAAAGGCACGCCCTGGGAGGGTGCGGTGCGGACGACAGCGGTTGTATGGCACGCATCGATACCATCAAACATTTGGCCAGGTCTATTTCACGTAACCGACTGGATGCCAACACTAATTGGTGCTGCAGGTGGCAATTATACCGAAACAATAGACGGTATCAACCAATGGAATGCTATAACAAAAGATGAGACACCGCCAAGACTCGACGCATTAATAACAATGGACGATCTTGAGGACTGGGCAGCTTTCAGACAAGGGAATTATAAAATAATCGTGGGGAACGTGGATCCGCAGAAAAGTGGATTCTACGGCATGGAGTTAAAGAAGTTTAGGCTGCCCGGGTTTTCATACGAGAATACGTTGCTAAGTTCAGACACAGCGCGAGTTTTTAAGGAGACATTATTTATAAACCTGGACTTGGATATTGCCGCTATGAAACGAAATAATTCAAATTTATATACGAATTTGAATAACACAACAAGTACAAGCGATCTTTGCATGCCAACAAAAGGTTAGTTTTTAAAAACAAAATGTAAACTTAATAAGCCTATTTAACAGTAATCATGTAATCGTATTGCATTTTTCAATTGCAGCAAAAGGATGTCTGTTTGACTTGAGCGTGGATCCAGCAGAAACTAATGATCTGTGGTCCTCCCATCCGGAGGTCGTGCAGCATATGGTCCTTCGACTCCGTATGTACTGGTCCGCAATAAATCCACGACAAAGACCGACGCTAGACCCAAGAGCAAATCCTGCACTTCACGATTTTGTTTGGCTCCCGTGGCTTGATAACGAAGAAAATGTATCAAAGGCTGTGCAGGCATTCCCGTCTTTTCCTTTGCAAGTTTCCGCCGGCGAGCTACAATATTTAGTGGCTTTCAATCTCAAAGCGTTTAAAGAAAGTTTGACAAATTATATGAAGGTTTCAACTGACGCGTTCATGCAAAACATAGCCAGTTTATTCTCCTTTTAACTATTAATCCTAATAAATAAAAATGAAAAAAAAATCTGAATTTTGTTGAAACATCTGTCCCTTAACTTTTTAAATTGTACATGTTTTATATTTTTATTACTGAAAGGGTTGTTAAAACATGCTTGATGACTTGGATGGGCCGAAATAATGAATTTTATGAGCCGGCGAGTTATTTTGTCGTCGCTTCGCCGCCCGCCCTTTGATCAAGGCGTGCATTAATAAGGAAAATTGGTCAGCTTTTTAGGTTCGCATAGCTGAAAGAGCATCTGTGTTATTATGTTAAAATAAATAACAACATCCATCTACTTCTAAAAGGCGTAAGGGACTAACGAAATAATAATGTTACGGGGAAGTTGGATCAAATTTCGGCCCTTTGCCATTATACTGCTTTATAAATATAAATGACGAATGAAAAGGTATTTATTTATACGTAAAATAATACACAACAGTACCTCGTTATTTATCGGAAAATCTGTGATTTATGAATCAGGTCCAGAATGATGTGTCATGAATAAAAGATGGTTAAGCGTCTGCTTCAATTGGTGTAATATGTAAGTACAATTTGAATGAAATCTCAACAAAACAAGGCTCTTGAAAAATTTATTCATAACATCGAATAAAAATAGTCCTCCTTTATACTAATGTAATATTCATCACAACATCGTTTCGCTTAACTACTATGAGTGAATGAGTAGAGAGTGATAAACAGTACTACTGCCGAACCAAACGCGACATGAGGTCTTGTGAAATGTAAGAATATGAGTATTTTTACAATGTATTACGCTAAAATGGAAGAAGGGATGCCTGGGAAGAAAAAGGTCCGTCAGTCACATTGTAAAAAATATTAGACACGCATTTTTTTCTTAATATAATTATCATATTAATATAAAACGACAGATAAAACGCATTAAAGTAGGGAAGTGGTGGCTCCTTACGTCATAACTCAGTATAAAACATAAGTGTGACGTCATGTCGCCTTTTAACGCACTCTAGATTACGTCAAAAAAGAAAAAAAAGTAGAATTCAATTTTTTTATGACGGACAGTAAGAAAACTTTTTGGCCTCTAAATTCGAGTAATCTTTTGATTTGTTTTCGTTGTTAAATAGACATAATCTAGCTGCTAACACCGATTTAAATTTGATCATCTGATCAGTATGTAAATGAAAATAGATAATACCTTCCGAAAATCTCTACAGAATTCCTTTTGTGTCTCTAAAATTGTCGACTTTAGGAACATTAAATCAGGATTGATAGCAGGAACTGTGAGCGCTACCCAAACGTTTTGAATCGACTTAGTATTGGCGTCATAAATCTTTTGACTCGGAGAGCCCTCTAATCTAACACCCGACAAGAAATATACGAGCCTTCGTTTGTACACCATTCTTATACTGAATAACCGCGAATTGTGAGCGGAGAAAAACGTGGGGAATAGAAGACTAACTGAGTTTGGATGCCAACTTTTAATGATGCAAGTTCATAGGTATTATTTATTCATGAGGTTGTCGTTGAAGTTTTATATTCATTAATGTGACTTCAAATTGTTTTCAATAAGGGCGTGTAACGAAATGTAATGGTTATGGCTATGTCTGACATTTTAATTACGATAGCATTATTTAATACTTGTGCGAAATAAGGGTGTAACTGAAGAAAGTTTTTTTAAAGGAGAAAGACACCGGTTACTAAAACTACTACTCTTGTATTCCCCCTGGTGGGCTTTAGATCCGTGGTTGTACCCCTTTTAGCGCAGCCGTAAGGCACATACTTAATAATATATACTTATATATGTTTTTAATGTATTTCTTGACACTCGTTTTTTATGTTTTTCTATGTTTAGTATTGTCGTTGTGTGCCTGAAGTAGTAGTAGTACCAGCCTATTACTGTCCCACTGCAGGGCAAAGGCCTCTTCTCGAACAGAGAAGGCATGAGCATTAATCACCACGCTTGCTCAAGACGGGTTGGCGATTTCAGACTAATATTAATTATATAAGTCTAGGTTTCCTCACGATATTTTCCTTCACCGATATCAGTGATGTCCAAGATAAACTTAGAAAGTGTGCCTGAGCCTGTGCTGAATAAATGTTTTTTCTTTCTTTTCTTTCTTTCTTTCTTTCTTTCTTTACCCGTGGCATCAATAGAATACCAGCGCTGTTATTTTTTTTTTAATATCGTAGCGTTATTCTGTCTTTTTCTACTATTTAGTTGTTAGTCATTGTACTTCCTTTGCGTGTTCCAAATAAATATGTTGCTTTATTTTTAACCCACGACGCAAAAAAGGGGTGTTATTCTTTCTAAAAACATTCATGAATACGTAAATTTTACTATAAATAACTTAAAACGAAAGAAAACAAAAGTTGCTTATTCAACTAAAATGCCCGAATTATTTGATTTCGGCTCTATGAATTCTGAATTTCACAGTCGTGCCTTACTAACTAAAAGTTGTTCGTATATATCCGTGTTAATACATTTTCATATATTTCTTTGCCAAGTTCAGTTCCCAGCGGAATACCTAAAGTTAAAAAGACTATAAGAGTGACGAATCACAGTGTACTAAACTTCTAACACCTACGTTTTCTCTCGACTGTTATTTATTCGAACTAAGGGATTGGCGCGGTACCGATAGTCTGAATACTCTCATTGTTTATCCTGTAAAAATAGTTTATTTGAGCGCGAATGTATCGGTATCAGCTTTGTACAGTGATTTTGTATATTTATTTCAGTCTGTTTTATTGAAAACTGCTGGCTAGTTACGGTTCAGAAGGATTTTTTTGGTTTCGCAGCAATATTGAATTCTGCCATCGGAACATTTTTCTGGAGGTAGATTAGAACTGGGTTTAGATTATATACATTCAGTATATTATCAGTTGATAAATGTGTCTACATAACATCTCGCCTGTATTCCCTGTAGGGTTGGGCAGAGGTGCATTAGTAACACCAACATTTCGCCAGTTATGTTTTAAATCCCATGTCATAGGGGCGAGTCTATTGCCATCAACCGGGCGCAAATCTAGACTATTTGCTGCATTTTTGAAGTGAAACTTCTTTATCGGGGTTGGAAAAAAATTTAGTGTAACATTTTTTCGTTACGCGTCACATTTTTCCGTTACGCGCCATCTTTTTCTTATCCCTACCACGCGTGATTCGAAGTATACTTTCTCCAGCGGAGTAGGGATTGGTAAATGTCTCCAATGTATTTTGCGGCCCGTTTTGAGTAGTTACATTTTTTGAAAAATAACGTCATAAAGAAGTTTCACTTCTTACGAGTGTACGCTAGTACACGCACACATTTTTTTTTAATTAGGTGTTTCTAAATGAAGTTTATTCTTTTTTAAATGCATATAATCAATGTTGGGAAGAAGGTAGAGTCCCTGGAAACTGTCTATCTAGCTGATCATATTAATAAAAGATTAAGTAGTACCCATCTGCTGTCATTTGCCAACTATATAAATAAATAAATAATGCTGGACATTCCACACAGCATCACCTAGTTCCAAGCTAAGCAGAGCTTGTATTATGGGCACTAGATGACATACTCAACACAATACATTACATAGATATATATTTCTTATTATACATAGCAAATACCCAGAACACCAGTACAAACATTTGTCGCAAGGCGGGAATCGAACCCGCAACCTCCTGCGTCGCAGGCGGACCTTCGCCCGCCGCGCCACATCGCCACATGTAAATGAAGAACAGTAGGCACATATCTGCCAGACCCCTGGGGAACACCAACATGACCCCATTACATGGCAGTTGGCAAATAAAGCGTGATTCTATTTGCATGCATGGCCAAGGAACAAAGAAGTGCGCATTTTTGTCCCGAAGAAGTTTATCAGCGGATAGCCATCGGGGATGGCACGCTGGCATCACGCCAGCCTACGTTCCTAACAACTTTATTATGCATTACCGGGTGCGCGTCAACCCTAAATAAGCAACAGTTCACTTGCCAAGTTTTGGCTTTACATTTTCATTAGATGGCGGTCTGTCAACGCGTGTGTGATATTAGAACATAATTTGCGATAACAGCGGCTCCTGAGATTGGACAAGTGTGTAGATTAATATGATTAAAAATAGATCGGATCGTGTAGCTGTAGACCGTACTGTGAGCATACGAACCTACTAGGATATTTACTTTTTGGGAAATTAGAAAAACGCTAAATTATAATTTAAAAGAGATGCAACAGATTGGCATTCATGTTATATAAAAGTATATATTATATTTCACTAGTATAATAATTGCGGTAGTTTGTCACCCTCTTACCGCAGTAACCAGTAAGGTTAACTAACTGGTCTCAACCCAGTTGTGTTTCCGTTGTGCCTAGCTCTGTTCTATGTGCTGATATGGAGGAAAGTGGAAATTATGTATTTTTCTAAGTACTGCGCTGAAAAATCCCATATGGAAAATCCCAAAAACACTTTGTCTGACCTGGGAGTCGACGAGCAGGTGACGCTTGCAACCACTAGGCCCATAAGGTAATCATAATGTGAGACAAGCCATTTATAATATTTATTTTTAAAATTGTGATGTTAGTATATTTTTACTGTTCGTGTTTTTGACGTGTTGCCAATAAATGCTTTTTTTCTTTTCCTTATTATGTTTTTCTAAATAGTTAGAGAGTGATGTTGAAGATTACTGGGAAAAAATAACATAGGCTCCATCGTTATTGTTCGTGAAAACTTCGTCTTGCCAACCCACGCATTTTGCAATAGATATGCTTTTACTCTAAGATTCCAGCTTCTTTCTAAAGGTCATCAGAAACGCACTAATCTGCCTTAGTTAATTGTCAATCAGCACGGTTCGATGGCCGGAGAAGGTGACCTTTCGATAATATAATCAAATGTCAACCGGTGGGCTTAGCACGAGCGCGTGGAGTAATCATAACGTAATTTCGATCGATTTTTAAGTTTACGCGCCAAAGGCGAATATGGAACATTATGGCTAACTGGGCCTAACTCAGTTGTAAACGTCCCTTTGTGCCTATTGGCCCAGCTCTGTTCTGTCTCTTGCTTGAGATGGAGGGAAGTGGAAATTACGTATTTTTCGAACTCCGCTGTTTCTGATTAATTTCGTTGCGGGATCCAAGACAATTGAATCGTTTCTCCGGGACTCGTCGGGCTTCATTGACGCTTTTCTGGTGGTCGCCATTATTGATTCTGGTTTTCACGAGTTGCAGGATTTTGGGAATAGTGTGGCGGGCTTGTCCTATTATAAATAATAAAATAAATATATTACAAATTATAATATATTATAAATAAATATATTATAGGCATAAGTTTCCAAATCGTTCGAATTTACGTTTTTGTTTAAGTCGTAAGTCGCGCGTTCGTGCAAAGGCCTACACGCTGCCAATCATATCGGTTACATAATCATGCCAGTTAATCAAAATGGCACGTTGCCAAAGATCTACAAATGACAGCCGGGACGTTGGTCCGGCTGTCATTTCTGACAGACGATCTTTGACAGTCGTTACGAGTAGTTTAAAGCCCGAAGGGAGGGATCTCAATATATGTTGGAAGGTCACCCATCCACAGACCGACTTCGACTAGTGTAGCTTAAGCTTCGAACTACCCGTTTGTCTGTTATTATTCAGCCATCAACAGCGTCCTCCTACTCTCATCCCAATATATTTGAGGTCGATACATCTGTCTCCTTTACCACACATCTCTATTCGCCGTCATCTCAATAGTCACCTCATTTGTAGCCATATCATCATTCACACAATGCATTGATGTTTTCTTTAGTCTTCGTCCTGCATTTAACCACCAACCCCTAAGTACAAATGGTGTAGGTTAATATGTAATAATTTGTAAAATTCTTACATGAAATTAAGCTTAATGCATTTCTTTAATGGTCTATTTCTTCTCGGTCGTTTCACTTCTGGCAGAGCAGTCGTGGTCACATTGACGCGTCCATGTCGGTCGTAGATATGGACACAGCTAAAAAAGAAAAGAAAGAAAAATAACATTTATTCATAACAGGTGCCTGAGCGGGAGTTACGTCCAGCAGTCCTGAGTAGGACGCCCTCTAACTAGGTGGGATGACGATCTGCGAAAGACTGCAGGCAGATGCTGGATGCGGCAAGCTGAAGACAGGGCGCTATGGCGCTCATTAGGAGAGGTCTATGTCCAGCAGTGGACTAATATAGCCTGATGATGATGATGAGGTGCTTGAGCACCACGACACAATGCTAAATATGAAAAAAAAAATATATAAATAGGAACAAAAAGAAAAATAAATGAAACGGAAGCAATAAAACAAAAATATTATTAAGTATGCCTTACAGCTGCGCTAAGCTCTCCGCACGATCTCCCGCTATCTGACTGTTAGCGGACTGTCTAGCGCAGTCAGATATGCGGTTTCATACTGCGGATTTTTAACAAGATTCTAAAATGAAAAACAAAAATCATGCTTTATAGAAAATCCAACTAAAAAATAGATAATAAGATTTAATAAATTTGGATTAACAAAAGTGTAAATAAGAAACAAATGTATATTAATGGACAAAAGCGGCGGGTGCATAGTGTTAATATTAAAGAATACACGCCGATACATATGTAGCCTACTGTGAATGACAGTAACCATGAAAAAATAGAAAATGTTTATAACTATTGACACTATGCACCCCATTTTTTTTTTTTTTTTATAAAACGTTGCCCCACACTAGGAATTTCTCCTGTATCGTGGGTGCGTTTACAAACATTTCAATTTTCAAGCTCACATACACAAACAGCCAGACCTGGAACAACTACCTGTAGGTCATACAAATATTTGTTCCGTGTGGGTATCGAACCCACAACACGCGGTGCAGCAGCCGATGGCTCAACCACCGCGCCAACCGTGTCGCCAAAACATTAAATTTGATTTTCTATTTTTTAGTTGGATTATCAAAATTTGCCCGTTTAAAGTGGATCAAAATCGCGCCCTAAGGAGGTTACAAACAAACAAACATACAAGTAAAGCTAATATAAAGCGAGTAATGATATTTATTGTAATACAAAAACCTCATATGATGATATCAATGTATTTTTTGTCTCTGCCTAACCCTTCGGGGAATACAGGCGGTATTCCCCGAAGGGTTGATTCTGTTTTGTGTGTTTGTTATGCAACAAAAGTTGCCTCACTGCTCTCGGATTCTCGTGTTCCGTGAGAGACTGATAATGATGCAATTTGATATTATTACGATGTGAGTTTTAAATAAACAACAGAAATCTTACTGTTGTGAGGTAAAATCGATTTACAGCAAGTGTGAGGTGCGTGTTATGTGATATTGGTATATTTCACCCATATGAACAACCGTTTAAACATATAATATTTGGGACCCCTTGTGTTTTACTTGAGATATTACTTCGTCTTATCTGCTTGCACTTGCGAGTATCGTTGACTAAAGTATTTGTTTAAAAAGCCCCAATATTGGTTAATCTTAGGTTTTACTTGTACAGGCACCAGCACATCAAGCTACTCCAATCTGTCAAATGTATTTAATTACAAAATAATAAGGTTCTTGTACAATTGGGAAATAATTGACAGTTTAGAATAGTATGTTCTGGCGTCTGTACATCTTAGGTCTTAAAACAATATGAATAAGTCTTTTGTCCAAAGTAGCGAGCCCTTATTCTACACTCGTAGAGAACTTAGACTCTAAAGACCAAAACAAACTTCTGTACATCTTCAAATTATCTGATTGTAAGTTGTTCATTCTTGTTAGAATTCCTCGTAAATTTGAGGTCCTCTCTAGTTAGAAAGTTCTGCGGGACGTGGGAACACCTTGGAAACTCCTTTGAAGATTCATAACTCGTAATAAAATTTGTGCATTTTAGAAAACCGCAATACCCTATACTGGGAATATGTGAAACTTTTCGTTTTACGCCAGGAATACTAAAATGTAGCCTTGTAGGTTGTAGGTCGCTGTATCGTTTGTAGCATCTAGCGGAGGTAGGAAGAATGTAGGGGTACTGAATACAGATGTGACAATCTATCTTTTGTGTTATAGTCAATTTGTGTCTAGTTCTACCCTCGCGTATTTGTCAATTTTATTTGGAATTTATTACCTTTACGTAACAATATACGAGGTATCGTAGGTTTTTATATCTATATGTTTAACAATTGTTTATTTGTTTTTTGTTTGTTTACGTTTTTCATTTTTTTTCTTTCTTTAATTGGCACCATGACATAAATTCTTATACTTAATTTAATTTCAGTCAAACAAGATATTTTATGTCACATAATATCAAATACTACGTTAACATTATTACTTTTGCAGCCTATATTTTGGCTTTAATGACGCCTTTGCCTTTGATCTGTGACGTATCATTATCTGACGTGTTCTATATAGGTTCATTAATACTTGTACAGTGCCTACAAATGTTGTGCAAAATAAAAATCTCTTTTTTCATAAAATTGACGAAGAAAGTATATTCATTTCGCCTTTGTAATAAAAAGTAACTAAATATGTATGAACATGAGAATACTCAAGCAAAGCTAGAAATCGGAATTGTATCTATCTAAATAGATTCAAGGATGAAAACCTTCTAATTAGCAATCATCAACGAATATGATTATAATTAGAAAACTCCGTAATTAATCTTTGAAACAGTACCCCGACGTTGTAGACATAATATTTTTCCATCGCTATGATTGTCATTAGGGAAAATTTATTCATTACAAATATTTCGTAGCGTAGGTATTGATTAAGTTATAAATATGAATCTATCATTTAGGTACATTTACATATTCATGAAATGTCTCCGTTGGAGTATCCAATTCGAATCGACGAATAGGGAACTTTCCGTTCCACGTACAAAATTCTAATTACATTATGTTTCTGAATAAAAGCTCGGAGCGGTCTTTTCATAAGCTCGCAAAGTGACATAATCCTTGAATTTAATAAATTACCCCACAAATTGAGACTTATATAACAAGAATGAAAATAACGAGGGCAAAATGACTTTCAGTAGGTAAGCTTTTATCGTGTATAAATTCGTTATAGTTCAATATTTATGTTATATGTACTGTGGTCTTTTGAGGCATTTGGCAGAGGCGTTACCTGATTACGTTGAAATAATTAAAATACTACAGGGTTGTCAAAATTACGTGACAGAAATGTTTAAGGTAGATATGAATCTTCATTATGAAGAAATTTTCATTAACTTGTCGGAGCTCTCGAAGCAACCTTCGCGGCTAGGGTCATGCCAGGCGTGGTAATTATACGAAGTGGTCAGTTAGGTTGTAATAGGGCTGACTGCTTCCTCAGGTCAAGTTGGTTCCTATTTTCGAAAGATGAACAGTATTAATAATGGTCCAAAGGCCCAAACAATTCCACTATCAGCAGTTAAATTACATAAGCAGAGCATTCCAGATAAGTAATACATAAATTCAACAAAAATAACGACATTTAAATATCATTATTTATCTCACGAACAACAATATTTAGCTGACCCATTTTTCAGACAATGGCACCAATAAAATGAACTTTCAGTGTACAGATAACGTTTCCATTCATTCATTCAGAGCGCTGTACGATTTTTGTTCCTTTTTTGCGAGTTCATATTTTACTTGCTCTTCCGTATCTTACACCCATTGATGTAGTTCATTCTGCTATTTTTAAAAGTTGCTTGTTAACATCCCCTTTATTCTTCTATATATTTGCTATCTTTTTACCCTTTTCCGAATTATTAGCTTCGTTATATCGGTCCCAAAAATGGTTTGAGTTCAGTTCAAATTGTAAACGTATCTAAGCAGGCGAGGCAGGGATCGAGGCATGAATCGTCGTAAATACATCACTACTAACTAGCAATTGGATTACCTACAGATTGGACGTGCTAAACGATTTGTACGCATGAATACGTTCCGGTCCAATTCGACGGGATATATTTGTGTGTTACGGTTATGTTGAATCATCGTGAGGGATCTGGGATCTTTGGTGATCTAAAATTGGGAATTAGGATCTCAAATTTTCTTTACCAAAAGCTAAGATTATTGCGTGAAAGCAAACTAGTTGCTTATAGGAAAGCAAAATTCTAAAAGATGTACCTATTAATAATCCCGGCTCGTCAATGTCCCATTGTCTGTAATTTTGCCTTTGTACATATACATGAGCAATGATCACCATGCATAATATCTAGACAGATTGGCGATTTCAGACTTTTATAGTAATTAAAATTCCAGGTTCCATCGATATTTTTCTTCACCGATGTCAGTGATTTCCAAGATAAACTTTCTTTCTAACGACTAGTAAAACATAAAACTAACAATGAAGAAACCAAAAGTAAAACTAATAGTCAGCATGTGTCAGCATTAAAATATAATCCGAGAGCAGATTTAGTCCTAGCTAATCCACTTCTAACTTAGGCTTAAATAGATAAGGTTGCCGAGACTTAACTTGAAAAGAACGTGATGGAACTAACTTTAATACAGTTAAAGTAGAAAGATAAAAGTTTCTTATGTTGGTAATAGATTTATATCAGATGGAACGTGATAATGGTTTGAGACAAAAGAAGTCGCCAACCGCGCTAGTCGATTTTAATTCTAAAATAACTTTGTTGGAAACGGTGTTAAAACATTTTTGGTTGAAATAATTTATTGATACAAAACATGTTTACCTAAATATAATTTCAATAAAACATAATAAAATAAAAATAAAAAAACACGACAGGAACACTGGGTTAATTCATGTGCGACGATTTTAAGATACGTTATAAGGATCTGAGATCTTAACAGGATTCTGCAAATCAAACAAAGCGTAAAATTAATTAATTTCTCAGAGATAAATACTCAATACTTTTATTGCATCCACAAGTTTACTAAGATGGTAGGTTTTACAAAGTTATGATCATTGTGGACCCTGTCGGGCACTGCAATAGTAGGAGAGAGGAAGAGGGCTTTTATTTAACTATATATTAGAATAATCCTAAATGTTTAAATGTATTATTTATAAAGCAATCTAATAATCTATTAAAATATGTATAATCTGTAATATGTAAATGTTAAATTATATAAAATTTTAAATGTATCATTAAAGTAAAATACAACTATCCAAAATCATTTTCTTTTAAATAAAGTAAAAGTCATAGACATAAATAGAGCTAAGACTTTTAACCTTAAAATATACGTTGCGTAACGAGTATTTTCAATACAAGTACTTATAAAATCCAAATTACGTTTTCTTCTTCGTTTATGCTAGGCACACTGGAAAATGTCTTTATAATCCAGAAAAGAATACATATTATATTCGTAATCTTTTCTTTTGTATTCCTTCGTAGTAGCTCGTTAACGATGTTAAGCCATTTAAACATCTATAACATACCTTATTTACAAGCTCAGCTTAGTATTGTTATGTCTATTTATATAAATGCCATCTGCCGACAAAACATGGTTTTGCTTCTTATTCTAAATCAAGTTAACATGTATTAGTGACGATGTAATTAGTTGTCAGCTAACGAGTAACGCAAATATTAATGAATCTCGGGATAGGAGCTCTTCTACGACGCGGCGGCGACCTTCTGCGAATTCTATCTGCCTAATGTCTATGCTACTCTAGTCACCTTTATGAACTTTTTGGTTAGATAGTTAACTTATTTTGTGGATAACGGTGCTGGTTGCGTTATTACCTAAATGTTCTATAATAATCTATGTAGTAGTATTAAGCATTATTACGCAATTGTTTTTGTCCCAAAGAAATAAAAATAAAATAAAATAAAATAAACTTTTAATTGGTTTTCTGTTCTTCTTAGGCACTCGTTATTACTATTGGTTACCACCAGTGAATCTTGGGACATGAGCTCTTACTTGACATTCCGCGATTCTATCTGCCCAATGTCAATGGTACTAGAGTACCGTAGTAGTAAAGATACTTTTTGGTAAGATAGTTGACTTTTAATGAGATTTCTGTTCTTAGTAGGTACTCCTTACTTCTGTTGGTTACCACCAGTGAATCTTGGTACATGAGCTCTTACACGATATTCCGCGAATTCTATCAGCCCAATATCTATGTTACTAGAGTACCGTAGTAATAAAGTTACTTTTTGGTTAGGTAGTTGACTTTTAATGAGATTTCTGTTCTTAGTAGGTACTCCTTACTTCTGTTGGTTACAATCTTGGGACATGAGCTCTTACAAGACATTCCACGAATTCTATCAGCCCAATATCTATGGTACTAGACTACCGTAGTTGTAAAGTTGCTTTTTGGTTAGATAGTTGACTTTTAATAGGATTTCTGTTCTTGTTACTTCCGTTGGTTACCACCAGTGAATCTTGGGACATGAGCTCTTACATGACATTCCGCGAATTCTATCTGGCCAATGTCTATGGTACTAGAGTACCGTAATAGTAACGTTACTTTTTGGTTAGATATAGTTAACTTTTAATTCGATTTTAAAGTGTTTTTCAGTTCAGTTCAGTGTTATCTTTTGATTAGATTTTTGTTAGTTCTCATAATTATATTTGTTGGTAGTAAACAAACAGGCTTACAAGTCCTGAACGACTAATTTTTTTAACGATGGGAGTCCAAAATCTACACTACACTAGGAATGCCTGCTGTGTCGTGGGTGCGTTTACAAACATTTAAAGCCACATACACAAACAGCCAGACGCGGAACAACTACCTGCAGGCCATACAAATACAAATAAGTGCGGGAATCGAACCCACGACATGCGGCGCAGTAGTCGATAGCTCAGTCTGCGCCAACCATGCCGTCAAAAATCATGTAAGTACTGAACTCATGGTATCTATTTCAGCGTCCATGTCCCTTTCACCCTGTACATATAGATAAAGCATGGATATCGAAATAAAGTATTAGATACAATTATGCTCCGTCATTGACAATAATCTGCCCTTATCCCGTACGTTACCTACCATGAGGCTTTTGTAAATAGGGTGGAGAACTTGACACCATGAATTCAATACATGATTTTGGTCCTCCCAGCATTGAAATTTTTCGTTGGCTTTTTCTAGAGAAAAAAAAAACTGTACAAAATCATAATTTCTATCCAATCCTAAGATTTTTAATCAAAAGGTAAATAATTACCTTCTTTCATTAAAAATCTCTCTTGGGTTGAATATAATTCATTTTTTTGGCTCTGAATCATGTACCTACTGAAATCATTGTATTAGGTTCTACGTTGATGCCTTCCACGCTGTATGATGAATCAAACTCTGATTTGATATTTAATGTTTTCTCATTAACTGTCCTTATTGTTTATGTATGTGTTTGAGTATTTATGTTTATTTGTGTATATTCTATGTAGGTATTATATTTAAAGTTTATAATCTATATATGTATATATTGCTTTTCCCTTTTCTTTTAAGAAATTGGACCTGCCACTGTTTGTCTCTGCATCACCCAAAGGTTGGCTGGTAGAAAATGCCTATGGCATTGAGTCCTCTGTACATTTGTGTGCCTAAAGTATTAAATAAATAAATAAATTTGCGCGTTTTCGCTATAGTCATTCGATTACTTATGAGGCCGACTCAGAATTTTTATTTTCTTTCATACAACTCAGTGGTATTGCAAATGAAAAAGTTTGAGGCTTCAGAATTACTATAATCTCAGCACATAATACACGAACTTGAAAAATAAATAACGTATAATTTTCTCTAATATACCTACTTATTATCCAAATATTAGCTTTTTTAAAACAAAGAGAGGTGAAGGTCGTGTAAGCCACTATTCATGACCAAATTATGATAGATTGAACATATTATATTGAAACATGTATGCAATAGTGAATATTGAATATTACCATATTCTGATAGTAACTGTCACGTGAATGCTGGCGATTGTATCATTAATTAAAATAGGAGAATGGACATCTCTTTCTGACGTACAGCTCTAGAAAAAGAAGGCAACTAACGATGACGGATAAGAAAGAGTGGCCATGGAGTTTGCTGCCCATTCTTCTCCATAGGTACCCTAGGCTTTGGAATGGGCGACTAGCTTCATTTTTCCGATTCTTTGACAATTCAAAAGTACCTATAATTGGTTTATTTTAAATAAATGCTTTGACTTTGACTTTGAAATAAGTTGGAAATGTCAAATATTTGTGGTCGATGCGTTCAAAATGTCAACTATGTTTGTATGTAAGCTATAGTTCAATTAAATTATTCATCTTTATAGAATAAAACAGGTTTATTTGCGTACAAGGAAATCGTCACCACTAAAGGATGAACTTTAAGTACCTCCAGTAACTTAACATAATCTAATGTCACCTAAGACCTAAGAAAATCATGAAAACAATCTGGTGTGCCGTAAATAAAATAACCTACAAATTAGATTCTAGTACCTACAGTTTAGTTTTTCTTTTTTTAAACTTTGCCCCACTCTTGGAACATTTTATGTATCGTTGGTGCTTTTACAAACATTCAAACTCACATACACAAACTATCTGTAGACTATACAAATATTATATACTCGACGCGCAGCGCAGCAGTCAATCGCTCAGCCACTGCGCTAACCGTGCCGTAAAATTAGTAGTACCTTGCTGGTTATTTATTGTGTTTATGCACAACCATAGTTCATTTTCAGTGTTTAATATGACAATAGTTCTATCAACTTACTGCATCGAATTAAAAGTCGTACTTTAGTTACCAACGTCAAAATGCTTAACGAGTACATTAGTGACCAACGTTGTATGATATGGCCAAAAGCTCTAAGTTAAAAGTTTGTTTAGAAGGTAATTATCTTTTATAATGTTTATTTTATTTATAGTCACTTTTACAAGATTGCTTTGTTTTTCTCTAATAACTTTGCCTAGCCACTCTTACTGAATTTCACTATTTCATGATCAGTGTGAGTCTGTCAAAATATTTGTATGAAACAGTGAAAAGTCAATTAGTCTCACGAAATTGAAATATAAATGAGTAATCATTACAAAACGATTTTTTTTTTTTAATTATGTTAGTCTTACAAAGAGTAGGTACGAAATGGTGAAAAGTCAATTAATATGATAAAATTGTACTACGAGTATAAACGATTCATTTTAAAATAATTTGTTTCAACGTAAACAAAACAAAAGATATTACAAAAAAAGTAATTGGATACATCTCGTCAATATTTCAGGAACCTTTGTTAAAATAAATGTTGAAAGAGTTTTGTTAACTAAACTATACGTACAATACTGAAATGGTGAATGGAAATGTCATTTAATTAAAATTCAATTTTCTTGAGAATCGTAAATGAAATATTAAATGAAGAATCAGAATAGCTGAAGTGAAGAACTGACGTAAATTAAACAGAGGCGGTAGGAATGCTGGGTTATGCACTTCAGTTGTCTAACGACCAATTTGTTCCGTAACAAGATTGAAAAAAGTAAGCTGAACAACGAGTTAGCTCATGGTTATTCAGATGCATTCTCCAGGCAGATGATGCAGTAAAAGGTGAAGTAGAAAGTGATGAATTCCTAGCAGCTGAAACTGCCTAGCCTTTTCCCAACTATGTTGGAGTTAGCTTCCAGTCTTTCGGAATACCTACAGCTCAATACTTTACATGGATCGACTGCCTGTCTGATCTCCACAACCCAGCTATTAGGTAATACGATCAAGTTGTAGCTGTAAGTCGCTGTGTAAGTTCTGTTATACTTATAACAACCACAACTTTGTTGCTATAGTTGTTGTTAATCCAAGTGCTTACTAAATTGAAAGCTATTTTGCGTCTTACATAACCTACCTTGTTCAAAAGTCATAAGATTTGATTGGCTACATCATTATTAGCAACTCAGTGGATAGATTTTAATGCTGCTGCACTGTTGGTGTATTCATATTTTTCAGATCTTGCTCTACTTATCCTTACGCTTAGCTTTAAAAATAGAACATTGATTGATGTTCCATAAATTAAAAATATCAAGTATGACGACCGATCTGGCGCGGCGGGCGAAGGTCCGCCTGCGACGCAAGAGGTTGCGGGTTCGATTCCCGCCTTGGGACAAATGTTTGTATGATCTACAAATATTTGTTCCGGGTGTTCTGGGTATTTCCTATGTATAATAAAAATATCTATATATGTAATGTATTGTATTATGTATATCAGTCATCTAGTACTCATAACACAAGCTCTGCTTAGCTTGGGGCTAGATGATGCTGTGTGGATTGTCCAGCAATATTTATTTATTTATTTTATTAAGAAAGCGCAAAAATGGTGAAAAAAGTAAAAGCGCAAAAAATAGCAAAAGATGGATAGGCGATATGATAGAAAACACAATGGACCGTAACCGTCACGACATGACGGCACGTATCGGCCGAACGGCGAACCGAAGCCGTAACACCGGCCAGCGAGGGTACCATAGGTAGAACCATAGAGCACAGAGATACCTCGGCGGCCGCTGCTAGAGACGGCATTGACAATACTTTCTATACTAACCAAGCGTGTCAGTCTACGCCACTGATTACCCATAGAAAATGATAGCCCGTGATAATAACGATGATGCCTGGATAAAACAAAATCCGCAGCTTATAAAAATAGAAGACATGATTTTTTTCTTTAACAAAAAGAAAGACTTCGATAAAAGCCACTACAGTTGGGGAATGAGGGCTCGCTACGTCACAACTAATTATCAAATCAACGTAGACGTGTCGTCATGTCAAATTCATTCTAGTTGAAAGAAAGAAAAAATAAAAAATAATTTATTCAGCACAGGCAACAAAAAAAAAAGAGTACCAAGAAATACATTCAAACCATTTATACTCGTATATTATTAAGTATCTCCCTTTCGGCTCCGCTAAAAGGGTACAGTTCAGCAAAAATACCAGACAACTAGTGACTGACGCTGGTTTTTAACTGGACCTGAGATTGTGAGATGCGGATCACGGATGTAAGTGAAGTAAATAATGATATAATTGACGTAAGTACAGCGTGATGTCAGTGAAAACGTGAACTGTATGTGTGTGATGATCAGAGAAAAATAATACATATTTGGGAACGGGCGCATGCGAACAGATTAATGAGTGTCAGATCAAATAAAAAACCTGTTTCCAATGCTGCGCTGCCAGCCTTATTACGCATATACTATACATAATGGGAGTCAATTAATCCGTGCACTTTACCGGCATTTTAATACGCTGCAAGCAGGCGAGCACTTTCGAAATTCAAATTCAGTCAAATTATTTCTTAAAAATAATATTTGTGTCCAGTATGTTTTGTTAAATCGTCATGCCTACTGTAACTGTGCTTGCGACAATTAAAGCTTGCACGGACACCAATGCTAATGTAATGACCCAGTCGGAGTTACAGTTCGATTAAGCAGTCGACAACCTCATGGCTTGACCTGTGAGGTGGAAAATAGTTTTACCCACAGAGCAAAAACGCTTGTGTACCCAATATTTCTGAAAATGTTTTAGTCGGCTGCCGGTGATTCTGTGTCCTGTGGGTTTTGGGAACTATTCGTTACACGTCAAATCTTTTCATGTGTCATCGTATAACAAGCGTGTTGTGCTATCGCAGATATCAATTTGAACGCTGTTCGCAGGTCTGTTTTTGTTTTTTTTTTTATATGGACGTCCTAATTAGGATTGAGGTTGGTGGGTTATCGGTTTGCAAAATAATTGACTATGTGAGATGTAACAAATCTACGTGTGTTATTTGGAAATCAAATTTATGATGTGAATAGGGAAATATTGAGGTGATCCGGAGTATTATTTGCAATCACCCAAATGAGTTTTTAAATAGCCAAATAATCAAAACAAGAAAGCTTGACGGGTTTTGTTTACATTCCGTCATACACAGGTTGGCACAGGTAACATTATTTAACAATCAACTCCTCGAACACGTAACGGAACGATTGCATCAACGCAGTTAGTACACACAAAGGCTTTTGAACTTGGCAGTTAGAAAAGGTTGTTGTTAAAAACAGCAGGTAAACCGCAATAAATGTTTAAGTAGGTCTCACAAATAACCGTGGAACCTTGACATTGACATCGTAAAGTATCGAATCCATTTCGTGCTTTTAAAGTGAAGTTGCTATGCTAATCACGCTTTTAATAATTTTCGAAGCTCAACGGTCATGGTGGGTAAGATGACCAGTTATTTGCCGCGCCGGTTGGTGTGCGAGGGAGACGGCAGAAGCGGTGCGTCAACGCGTCAGTGCCTCCCGCGCTACACCCGGCATTTATCGCGGCGCATTCTCGTATACCGCGCGTTCCCTGCTCGGATCCCGCACATGTATTCCGCGAGTGTATCTCTGTGAACCTCTCTTGTGATCTCTGGATGTTTTGCGTGCAACCATGGGTAGCCGACTAGTGTTGTTGTTAGTGATGTGCACGGGACTCGTGCTCGCCGACGGGAAACTCACCGTTGTGGAGAAAATCAGAGGAGACGGGGACCTCTCGCAGGTATTACAAACTTTCTAACGAGTACTTAAATAGTTTTAAAAGTCTTTTGTTTTACTTTTAAGGAGTTCTGGAGAGCACTCTTTGGTGTTAGAACTGGTTTAGTTGCGCTAAAGTTAGTTACGGCTATTTTATGGAGTAACTTTGACGAGTGAAGGGTTACGTTGGACCTGCAGTTTAATTGGCTCAAAGTTGTATTATCAGCGTAACCGTGTCACAACGTGTAGATTCAAAACAATTGCTTTACTCTATTTTAATTCAAGGTGGGTGTAAGGTAGAGGTTACGAGGTCTACGATCCATACCAGCTATACTTAGTAATGAGTTTCTCTGCATGATAAAAAGTACATTAAAACAAGTACCAGAGTCAGATATGTTAATAAATAAAATTCTTATTGGTCTTTATGTACGGACCAAGTTGTTTCTTTTTAACTGGCGCACTGTGCCAGCCTTATCAGCATTATAGCTTTGATGACTCCACATTATAGGGTTGTTTTTGTACGGAGAAATGTTTAGCACAAGCATGTTTTGTATTTAATATATTTCCTCATTCATTGTGCTTAGTTTACATAATAAGAGGTTAAGTAATAATAACAGCTGCGATTAATGATTGTGAATGCGGTTTGTAATCGCTAGCCATCTGGCAGGACCGTGAGTCATGTGGTCATACCCCTTAGATTGTTTTCCACTTGAGACAATGTCTCACTGATTTGTGCCTTTTGGCTTTCACAGCTCGACATTAGCATTTCCTTTGCTTCTAACATTTTACGATGAGAAGTGGCGAATCGTGCTACGATCATTATGTCCTAAAAAGGATGATGAGTTGGTCTGAACAAACGTAATGCTTGAACTTTGGGTTCAATCAATTTGGAGATTTACAATGGGTTGCCGCCCTTGTCTAGTTTTCTCAAACGACGCTCTTACGCTGGGTTTGAATCGTACCAGAAAAGCTCAGACACACTGCTCCGATTTAGGGTCCAGAATTGGACTGGGACTTGGGATTGAAATCGCTGACGGCAATGCCCTTACTTTCGCCAAGTTCCAAGACGATGACGATTTCTTACAAGAAAGATGCCGACGTTGTTGGTGTTCTCTTCCCCTTAAATTCGGAATCGCAACCAAAAATTATGAAATTACGTAACTGTTGGAAGGGTTGGGCAGAAGAGAAGTGACGCAAACGGCACACCCAAAGTACCAATTTGCAAATTTGCAATTCATAGATCGACGCCATTACAGACATCAGGAAGTGGCTATAAGAAGCCTGAAAACAAAAGACGTCAGTTTGAAAGCTAGTAAGACATAGAGAACGGTCAAGAAATACAGCCATACTTATAAACCTGTCACTCCTTAGTGCATAATCTACTTCTTACCGGCTAGATGGCTTCCGTTTTAAGTACGCATGAGTCATGAAGCAGCCATTACGTACGACGCTGCAAGTGCATGTCAATAAAGTTTAAAAGCTGCAGTGGTTCAATTAGAGAAAGGTCAGGAAGTTAATCTAATGTGTTTACTTACTCTTATACTTCCTGGTAGAGTAAGTAGTGCAATTGCACTAATTGATACTCTACTTAACTCTAACTCATCTTGACATCAGCCTTGGTACAAATACGGTTAAAACGATTAAGAAGAAAATAGGAGGTTAGAATAGTTACTGTAAAATAGTGTATTTTTATTTAGCATTCAATAAAGTTGCATCATAAAGCCATGGTCATTTTAGGAAGCTTGGACGGGAATGCCGATTCAGATGGAATATTACTCTTAAAAATAAAGCATCTAGTCTTGCTGCTGAGAACTAATGCATAAACTAAGAGTAACTTAAAATATTAACTCATCCTGCAATCACTTGAACGCATCACTTGTATATTTTTTGGGACAATCCCGCCACACTATTCCCAAACCACTGCAACTCCTGAAAACCAGCATCAACAGTTGCAACCACCAGAAAAGCGCCAAGACAATGAAGCCCGACGAATCCTGGAGAAACGATTCAACTGTTCTTGA
Organism: Phlogophora meticulosa; assembly: GCA_905147745.2. Taxonomy (NCBI): domain Eukaryota; kingdom Metazoa; phylum Arthropoda; class Insecta; order Lepidoptera; family Noctuidae; genus Phlogophora; species Phlogophora meticulosa. The sequence goes on from LR990523.1 coordinate 6,015,240, forward strand.
ACCCCGCAACGAAATTAATCAGAAAAGAACAGCGGAGGAGTTAGAAAATCACTTGTACATCCGGACCAAACACATGTAGTCACGCATTTGAGCCGGATTTACATAACTATATTAACTTATTGCTATTTATAATAGCTTGTTCATCCATAATACGTATCCTAACAAAACAAGTGAAACGAATGCTGATTTTAGTAAGCAAAGCTTGCTTGAAGAGTTTATTTAAGACACAGCATTTTTTTCTTTTATTTACGTACGTAACGGTGGTGGTTTGGTCGGGGCCGATAAGCTAGGACAAAATCTTCTTATTAAAGATATTATTTAGTCACGGTCCAAGCCGGGTTACAGAGGAATTTACATATTTTATTCGAGGGCGGAAGAAGGGCCAAAATATACAAACTCAATAACTATAGAGTTGTCCAAAGGACTTAAATTTGAGCCCGTCATCGGCGTTGTTCCCAAAGGAACAAAACGTATTAAGCTATAATGCGTAGTACCTCTCCGAGGAATGCATAAACCTCGTTCGTATTTCAGGCCCAAGTGGGAAAACTCATAAAACTTTGTTAATGTCTGTTTTGGTACACATTTTGGTTATAAAGACTTACTTTTAAGTGTTTAATTTCGCTTCACTCGTTATATCTCCGAAACAAACTCCCATTTAGAGTTTGTCTTCAGCGTAATTGAATTATCTGTTTAGGCAATAATCGATATTAATCAGTGGTCGTGTACTACTAATGTTAATAAAGGACTGTTCATAATTTAATCGAACGTCTCAAATAGCTGCATCCGTTGTCTTATGTCGTTTCAATTGTGGTTCAACTTTGTCAAAGGCTGGTCTTGGATTTATTAATAGCTGTAGCAACGTTTAGCAATTAGTCCTCTTAGAGTTGAGGGAGGGAACATCTATTGAAACAGGGTACAACTACGTACAAGGTAGTCTGGACCGTTTATGTACTTATGTTACCAAACCTCTTCATTGTAAAGTCCTATACAAACATAGAGTCGCGTTCTGTTCTGAATTGTGGCTTCTATATGTTCGAAATTGAAAGTGGTTTAATGACCGATGCTAAAATACAGACGACTTGCTTCGAAGCATTGGTAGAATTTGGCATAATTTTCAAATTAGTAAGCGCCAGCCGTTCCAGGGGAGGATCATTTTCGATTTTGATCTCTTTGAACTGTGAGTTCTTGCTTATTTTGGACTTTAAGGGACTAGACGTGCCATTACTTCTTATTCATGTAGCTCTGTGGCGTGTGGTACATATTCTACGAAAAATATATTTCTGTTTGGATCTACCACACGTTACCCGGTTACTTGAGCACTGGCGCTTATTTACGGACGTGCCTCTAAACCTAACCCACAGTGAATGATGAAATATTAGATAACTTCTTGTATTGTCTACGTTACGGATGTCCTTATGTGCTTACGTGCGTACTAGGCATACATAAGTAGTGGGAGCACGCGACGTGCGCTCATCTTACCCGCTTCCTCCGAGATAATTATTGTGGACAACGGGTCCCTTCGTCAATCAACGAACAGTTAAATTTCATTTGAGCTTCCTTTGTGAAGGTTACCAGTTGTAACGACTCACGATGAATATTATGTTACCTCCCAGGAACTTTGTCATGAGGGTCGCTATGGCAATTATTGTGGATTAGTTAGGACATAGCAACTGTTCATTTATCATGAAACTTGTTATTAAGGTATTATTTATTCAAAATAATATTACAACGTTTTTTTACTTATGATGTTACTTACTTTATGATTACTATTACTTTACTGATGTTACTTTTAATGTTGACCGTACAGATTGTGTTAGGGTAGACCTTCATCCCAAAATGGACGGCAAAAATAGATTTATTGGAAATATTATCTCTAATAAATCACCAAAAAAATGCGTTTACTTTTTATTTATGGCATCAGTTTCTCTGCTTCACAATTGGTGAAAAATGCTTTAATGAAAAATTGTTGTGTGTCGTGACCGGCGTTCGAGGTTTCAAGGGGACTGAGCAGCGCAGCTTTGGCTGGCAAATCTAAAGTATTTTAATAACTCTTATCTACCGACCTGGGAAGCACGCGAATATGTTTTGTTCTGAAAATTAAATTCTTATGCATGGACTTGTTCTGCAGATGCTGTTGTATCTTCAGGTAGACATTTGAATTGTATTTTGATAGGTAAATTATTTAGACGCTTGTTTGATTTTAAAACTAAACTCATTTTCTACTAAAAAACTCTGGTTAAGCAAAAGTCCATGTGTGTATGTACGGTCTCCAAAACTGTTGATGAGATTTTCAGGCAATCCTTAAATTAAGGTCAGCAAATGATCCAGTGAAGTTTGGTCGCGATCGGAACATTTTTTTTTTTTAGTAACACCCTTGCAAAGCAGAGGCCAGTTTGCTAGTACTTTTATAAATCGCTATAGCTATACAGGATTTATTACTTTTTATTGTAGAAGTATATCAGACGACCTATGTGTATATAATAAATAAAAAATAAAATGTGTATGTAATAAAAAATATATCTATCTATGTAATGTATTGTATTAAGTATATCAGTCATCTAGTACCCATAACACAATAAACATAGATGATGCTGTGTGGATTGTCCAGCATTATTTATTTTTATTATTTATTTTATTTATTTATATAGTTTATTTTCATAACACTCGAACCCGAGCAAAATAGAAAGAAAAAACCAATTTATTAAAACAAGTGAATGAAATTCACAATCTTTCAATAAATAAAATTGAAAAAGCGATTTTCCAAACGCTTTTGTTTATAAGGTGCGACCGACTTAATTGGAAGGCGGGTGAAGTGTTGGAAATTCCAATATGGCGCTGATGTACAATGTTTCTATAAAAGTTACATATAACAATAGTTGAAGAGACCCGGTAATGTCGCTCTGTTCCCGGTCCACCGGTTGAGTGTTATTTTATGAAAATGGATTTTCTTTTCCATCTTCGTTAACTTTTTTTATTGGAAAGTGGACAATATTGCTTTTCTATTGGACTTTCATTACACCTATTTGGTTTAATAAATAGGATGTTAGAACGAGAAGATAATGTTTTGTCCTATTTTTCCATATTATGGCTAAGTTCGGCAAACACAATCATGAATGCAATAAAAGAAACCATTTTGTTGTAATTGAAATTGTTGTACCTAGATACTACATGCTGACAAATAATGTTTGAAATAAATCAAATGATTGAACAAATACTCATTTATTTATTTAATACTTTAAGCTCATAAATGTTCAGAGGCGGACTTAATGCCATAGGCATTTTATACCAGTCAACCTTAGGATGATGCAGAGACAAACAGTGGCAGGTGCAGTTACTTAAAAGAAAATAAATACTTAGTTGTAAGGGTAGAATAAAATTTGATATAAGGAATGAATAAGTTATTACATACTATAATTCTTGAAGTAAATAATAGATACTTATGAACTACAGCCCAAGCAGAGACACGACATTTTAATCGACATTGATATTAATGTTCTAATTTTATAATACATTCATACATATTTTAAATGGGTGTCGATATCATGTTATATATATATTTTTTAACATATTTAACAATATTATTTTGGGGAATAGGTAAGTTGGGTTTGTTGTTAAATAACTGCGCGTTCCGACATTTCAGTCCGTGGGTGCGGGTGGCCATTGGGCAACCATACTCCATTATACGTAATTATAGCAGGGCCACTGCATGCCTCGGTAAGCATATTAAGCACTTGGTCTAGGCAGACATTCTTAGATATTTTTCTGTCGCAACGGTAGTTAGAATCTGGAGAGCCAGTCTTACCAAAGGGTGAAATTTTAACTAGTAACTGGTTGTGGAGATCAGTTAGGCAGACGCTCCATGTAAAATAATGGTATTACTGTTCACTAGCATCCCGTTAGACTGGAAGACGGCCCCAATGTAGTTGAAATGTTACTTTTACTGAAACCGGAAAAAGTTCCAAGCTATCAATTTTGGTTTATTTTATCACAAACTTTTTGTTAGAATTCTCTCACGGAAAAAACACGCCTCCAATCACCGAAAATGTATCCAAAAAACCTTGCGTAGCTCAATTTGTGAACATTTGTAATTGGAACAGAACTGTTTGTACTTTAAGCTACTGGTTTTATTTGTATGTGATTTTTTTATACATATGACATGCCATCTACAAAGCCATTCCACAGCTTCGTTGATGTCTGCTTCCAGTCTAATCGGATGCAGCAGAATGCCAGTAGTTTCAACTAGTTTACTGGATAATACGATACTCCTTAAATAAATTTAAATAACCCCAAAATGTTGAATCCCTCGAATTTATTTCACGTGTATTATACTCCTATAGTAAGAAAAATACATGCACGACGTGACAATGTCTGGGGACACATCCTGTCACCGCTTCCTGCGTTCCTGTAGGTGACGAAGTATCAATTGATAGGGAATTCAATATGTGCGTACCGCGTGCCGCGTAGTGCCGCGTATTATGCGGGCTGCGAGACGCGCCCAGCGTGTTTCGTATTCTGAGCACGACGAACTGACACCTACCTGACAGGTGTTCCTAATGCCTAAACGAATTTTAACGTATTTTTGCGAAGGTCGACTTACTTATAAAAAGTAATCATGGCTATTGTTACCTATTGCTTCCTTGGGAAGTGGGGCCGCAGTGATGATTCATAGGCATGAATTATTCCAATATAATGATTGTTTGAGTTGATGTGATCGTCTTTTTAACGATAAGGAAAATATGAAGTTACGTCATGAGCTATCCAATAAAAAAAGGTTACGAAACATGAAATCTCTACTTTTAAAAGGAAAATTACCTATGACATTAAGTTTACCTATTACCTAATATATTAAGAACATCAAATGGTTGAGATACATATTTTCATTCTATCCACGAGTATGGAGCAAAAGTCAAACGAACATTTGATATAAATAAAGTTGACTGTTCGTGAATAAAACTGTCCGTTTCGGGCTTTTAATATTCAATATTCTGTTTCAGAGACGAACTTTCCCACCTTGGAGACCGATACCAATACTGCTACCGATACTCTATCACTATTAGTAAGCTTCAGTCGATCGTTCCGTCTTTAATGGCGGCGTGGTCGCTCGACAGCTGTTATATTTCACTTCGCAAATAATTACCGCAATTAAAATATTTAACTACCGTTCCTGACCCTCGACTGGGTGGGTTGACGGACGGTAAGAGCACGCTTCCGTGAACAAAAGACGAGTCGGTTTGGTGAGCTACTAATGGGTAGGTAGCCACCATAGTTTTTTGTTTCCTTGCAGATAAAACTGTGCTTTGAAGGTAGCGCTTTAAGAGGTCCTAATAGTTTTATTGCCAGAGTTAATAATTTGATATAGGGACATGTTCAGACTATTTACCGAAAGAGTTCGTTTACTAGGGCTATCCGAACTGACAAAAAGTATCGATATTTAAAAAATGTTTTGATACATTTTGTAAAAGCTGGTGAGGGTGCTGTATTTTGTTCACAAATCTGGATTTCCGCCTTTTAAGCTGAGGCGATTTTTGTAGGTTTAAAATATCGTTGTTCGTAGTTGGATATTTTTACACCTACGATTTAGATACTAAATATTTTGATAACATACATAATAAGTATTTGATGTATCGAAATTTTATGTTTTACCAAAAAATATTTGTAGTCAAATGAAAATATAGATAGATTTATATTTTTTGGACCAGCCAGAGTATAATTAACTTGTAACATTAAATAAACATAACCTTAGTACAAACGCGGGTGTAAAATTAAGGTAAAGACGAACGTTATTAAATTGGAAATACATGTTCCGTACACATTATTTCTTTTGTTTGAACTATGACTTACTCTTACCTACCGTTATTATTAGGTACAACTTTGTGGAAGCATTTTTGTTTAAATCTATGTGGTAAGCACAAGTAGTAAACATCTACTACATCTCTACTTATACAATGTGCACGTCACATACGTATAAGCTAAAATGTTTTTGTAAAGTTGTATTTTCGATCCAGAAATCGATCGAATTTAATTAAATTTACGCCTGATTTTCATGCTAGAACCACTGGACTGTAACTTTATGTCATTTTATCATTTGAGTTCACAAATGACCGGACACTGAAAGTTGCTCCAACTAATACATTTTAGATTACTTTCGCACAAGTTATCTATCCAGTTAGAAGTTCAGGCTAAGCATGTTTAGATCGCGTGGTTCTCTTTGAAGAATGTCTTGTGGTTTTAAGGAATTACTAAATTAAACTCAAGTGTTAAAATATTACGTAGTAAACCTTAACTTTGGGAGTACTGAACTTAATTTGGATTAAGACGCGTTGAACTTAATTATGTTATAATAATAACTGGTTTTAATAGCTTTTGTTGAGAGGAAATTACATTTTCATGTTGTACAACTTAGAAATTTGTATTATATTTGTGATACTGGAGGATAAGCAGTCTTATTTTACATATTTTTTTTGTAAACATTTCCGCTAAGTAGGAATTTCTCCTGTGTCGTGGGTGCGTTTACAAACATTTATAGTCACATACACAAACAGCCAGACCCGGAACAATTACCTGTAGCCCATACAAATATATGTTCCGTGCAGGAATCGAACCCACGACACGCGGCGTAGCAGTCAATCGCTCAGCCACTGCGCCAACCGTGTCGTCAAAAGCATCATCTTCCTTTCCTTATCCCAAATTTTTAGGAGTCAGCGCAGCATGTCTTCTTCATCCATATATTTCTATTTGCCGTCATCTCAAAAGTCACCTCCTTTCTGGCCATATCATCTTTCACACAAACCATCCATTTTTGTTTTGGTCTTGCTATACTCTTGTACGATAAGCAGGAGTAAGAGTTTGAATATGTGGGTACTTCAAGGCATCACTATTTAAATTAATTCTGTAAACATCCGTTAATTCGATATCGATTGTGTGTATTATCCCTACCTATATCTGAATGTAAAAACAAAAACATCTAGCTCTGTTATCTTTATTTATATTGTGCATTCAATGTCAAACCAATCAGGACAAGATAGTTGTTTGTTTTTTTAATACGTTCATGACTTTTAACACTTCTAGAATTTATCAGCGGCCATTTTATTTAAATTTCAACAGTTAGAGAATGTGGGTAGTCGGATAAGTTTGTAGGTTGATGCAAATAATGGAAGGGTCCGAGTTCCCGACAGTGATGCGGGTGACTCTCAAGTGATAGCTCAGTCTTATACAGATTTATTTATGCTCTTTTTGTGTCGACGTCTATCTCTTGGTTGGGATATTAACACTTTGATTTTATGTGATTTGAAGAAAGAATAGTGTTATTTTTTTTTCATTATTAATATAACTGGCACGACCGTTTGACGTAAACGTAACGTCAATTCTAACGATTTTTTAATTGTTTTAAAATACTTGCTTCACACATATTATTTATTTATTTTTAAAACTTTGTTAATGTCTTTTGGTGATACTAATTGTGATGGCCTCATAAATTTAAATGAAAATTCTATGAGATAATAGAAATGTATTTTTGTACCAAAAATTGATTACCTTTACTTTACATTTACTTCAAGAGTATGTGCATCTGATTTACCTACTTAATTATGCTTTTTGACTGGAATAAGTGATCTAAGTATTCTCTTAATTCACAGTTTTTTTTGTATGGGCATCTTCAATATATCGCAATATTATTATAAATGCAAAAGTTTGTTGCTACGTGTTTGTATGACTGTTAGTCTTTCACTATGAAACGGCTGAACAGATTTGGATGTAATTGTTACGAAGATACTCTGACTTAACACAGGCTTTTACTTGTACTTTATATCCCGTAAAAGTGAAATATTCCCGCGGGAATTTTAAATGTCGTCTGTCGTTCACTTTATTACCGCGGGTATCACCGCGGTGCGCAACTAGATTATTATGTTTCTTTATAGTTTATCATACTCAATTCTACAGTAGGTACTTACTCAGTGCATCTAAATGATTACAGTGACCTAAGATTATCTTAATGTCGTCGACCTATCGCTCTCTCAGACGAAACACTCAGAAAGTAACCATTATAAAACTGTCCTCAATAAAATACATTTCATTGTTATCCGGGAATCTAGATAATTTCGTAGCTAACTGGCCAGTTAATGTAACAATCAAATCGATTGAACTCGAAGACGAGAAAATAAAGAAATAAGATGCAGAAAATGAAAAAAAGCGAAGGCTGGTCGAAGTTTATTGAACTCACTGTTATGATCGTGTTCAAAGAAAGAAAAAAAAAAGTACTTATGCTGAACTTTTTCTAGCGACAATCGCTCGCAGCCTTTGATCAAAAAGCAAAGAGTTTGTTTGAAATTAGCTGCTTTCAACGCGGGAAAATTGACCCTTCATCTATGATGCCCCGATAATTGAATAGCTGTTATAACACGGAGGAAAAAGTTCCACAATATTAGTGAAAGATTTATAGAGAAAGTTTTTCATTATATTTTACTGCATCAAAATTATGATGAAAGTACACAGCGGGCTACATTTGAAATAAGCAGGTGTTTTCAATCGGATCAAGTATAACGACTTGGCGCAACGAACCCCGTGCCAGCACCCTTTGAAATTGTACGGTTTTAATTATAACTTTCGCATCTGCCGTCAAAAATAATTAAAAATGTTGCATAACGAAATTGTATGATGACTATGAGATTGTGTACATGCATCGTACATCCGCTGGATATGAGAAACTTAGGATTGGCCGACGTGGTGATGCGAGGCTTGGGGGTGACCTATGTCAAGAGGAGGAGGCAGAAGCGCCAGGGTAGCCCGGGCCAGGGTAGTACTAACCTGCTTGGCAAAGTTATATTCGACCGTAATGAATACATAAGTAGGTAGGTATACGAACATATTAAAGTTATCGACGGAACTTTTTGGTAAAATGGGCCTCAAATATTCATGATTTTAAGAAATAGTGATCCAATCGAGTAACTTGAACTTGGAGAGTTGTATTGATTATGTGATATAATTAAAAAAATATGTATTATGTGGTAATAACACAATATGAATGTAATGTAAAAAAGGAAATAGCTTATATCGCGCAAAACGCGCAACCCATTAAGCCAACTTTTTTATACGTTGCCGCGTTTAGGACTTTATCTTGTATCGTGGGTGCGTTTACAAACAATTAATCATAAAAATAAACAGCCAGATCCGGAACAACTACCTGTAGGCCATACAAATATTTATTCCGAGCGGGAATAGAACCCGCGACACGGAGCGCAGTAGCCGACAGCTCAGCCACTGCGCCAACTGTGAAGTCATACCGTGCTGATTTTTTTGCCAAAAAAGGATTGGAGTTGACATTGGCCCCAAACTAGGAAAGTCTCTTCTTATCTTATCTTGTCTGCGAAAATGATGAAAACGATGATGGGCATGTAATTTTTGCTACTAAATAAGTAGAAATGTTTTGAAGAGCAAAGATAACATCCTGCATGATTTTTCTACAAAAAACATGGCCTCCAATCCTATAAAGATTGCAATCAAAAGTAATGTGCCGCAACAGTAAATAACATTTCAACGTTATCACAAATGTGAGTAAACGACAAACGAATGAATCCAATAACGTTCGGTTACTATTCGGTAACATCTCGCGTGTGCGGCGCGGATGCAGGCAGCTGCTTGAGAGATAGGCTCTTTTGTATTCAGAGCGGTGAGCCCACACGCCGAATTGCTTACAGTTCTACAGAATTTCTGAACAGTATCATTGTTCTTGTTTGGATATGGATCCACAGGTATACGTTTTAAAAATTCAACCCTTTTGAAACGTTCACTTTTGAAGAGAAATTTACACACGTAGCGTTGTAATTTCAAAGTGGCTTGCCTTTTAATGGTTTCTGAAATGGTTGTGGTTGATTCAAGGTACATTTCACAAATTTCAGCCCCAGTGTAATGATTTTGAGCACGTATGTTTGTTTTATGTACAAAGCTACATAATTTATGTAATTAAATAGTAATAACCATGCTACTTTAATAATGACTACCTAATGCCCGCGACTTCGTCCACGTGGAACTTTATAATTTAACATATTCATAAAACAGGCGTATGATACTAGTCGATAATTTAGATTTCATTACGTGAATATTTTTTTGAAATCGTTTGAGTACCTAGGTGAGTAATAGAGGGGCTCGTGGCTAAATAAAAACAGCCGCACGGGTCGATCGAAGGTTAAGCTACGACTGCCTAGGTCAGTCGGTGAATGGGTAACCGTTCGTAAATATCGCGACTCCTCCGTGCCTCTCAAAGCACGTTAGGCCGTTGGTTGCGGCTGTATCTTTGTAAGTCGTTACGGGTAGTCAGAAACCCGAGAGTCTGACAACCAGACTCACTTCCTACATCTAAAATGTAGCTCTCATTTTTATTTTTTTCTTAAAAAAAACGTTGCCCCACACTAGGAATTTCTCCTGTATCGTGGGTGCGTTTACAAACATTTAAACTCACATACACAAACAGACAGACCCGGAACAACAATGACTTACTAATAATATATTTGTTCCGTGCGGGGATCGAACCCACAACACGCGGCGCAGCAGCCAATGGGTCAACCACTGCGCCAACCGCGCCGTCAAATTATATAGCAATAGCGTAGATAATTATAGTTTAAATAAAGAACACGAGTCAACAGTGTCAATAAATTATTAATTGGAGAACGACTACTAACAGTCCACTAGAAAAACAATTTGTGACAACTTCCGTTTAAATCCAAATGTTTTATTCAGAAGTGCGAGTTTGTCGGTGCTCCAGGAAAATAAATTCACTTATGGAAAAGGAAACTAATAGGTAGAGGTGCGCTAGCCGTGAAGCACACTTGACTCTCTAAAATGTCTGCTCGTTGTGAGGGGCTCGTTCGAACGTGACATGCTAAAGTCGACGTACACTCTCCTCTATTGTCTACGGGGCATCCGTGGCGTTATCGCGTTACTCCGCCTTCCCCTTTATATGGCTGCATCCCTAAGAACTACGCTCCTCACAAAAAATGCTTGTTTACCGTACACCCATTTTTGTAAAAGAAAATGTTGCTCGCTTTTTAGACATGTTTTCCAATGGAAGGCGCAGGCTTTGTTCTTTTCTTTTAATGTTTTTTTCTTTCGTTTTAACTAGCCAAAGCAGAAGTGTTTGTTCGAAACAGAATTCTAAATTGCTGTTATTTATTACACCATTACAGCCAATTGATTTGACTTTTTTTCGGTGGTAATTGGAGCAAGTGGCTTTACTGAGCCGTCTGTAACTGAATTGACAAATAGGACTGTGCATGATTATAATGAATAGGAAGTCCGTCCTGCTATCTCTTACAAACTGATTTTAAAATGCTTGCATGGCCCATTTAATCCGTCATCGTCGTGAATTTATGTGCGTTGCTCAGTGCCCCTCTCTAATAAAAGTCGATGAGCCGTGATCTGTATGCCAAAAGTTCCACAATAGCGCTATAAGTTGCTTTTATTACGCACCATGCGTCTTAATGCATCCGTGAGGGTTATAAGCTAACATTACAAAAGTCCGATTAATTAAATATCGTATGATTTATTGCATTCCATATTTTTAACGATGCAGATAAAGTTTTTTTTTTTTTCAATCGACGTGCTTTGTTGAGGAGTAGCGGAGGTTTCAATTTAATAATTTTGCTCGCAAACGGGAAGTGTGCTCGACTGTACTGTGTCAATTCTTTTTATAATTATTATACCTTTGGCCTCGACTGCGTACGCGTGGAATTTAAATAAAATTGTGCCTATGTTTTAAGTAAGACTTCTAGCAATACGTCTGTGAAAACTACATTCAATTCTATGCAGTTGTTTTTGCGTTATGAGTGTACAAACATGCAGGCAGATAGACAATAATTCTAAAAACTGTTGTTTTGGCTTCTATTACTCTGAAATATTGGTATATTTCAAAATATTGGTCAAAAATGTAACAGGCTGGTTCTGTACATTATATATGTATACTGAAGAAATACCAATAGGGGTGGTCCCCTATTGGTATTTCTTCATTCTACATTTTTTTGTATGTTTAAATGTATGCAAATTTTGTGACGAGTTCACATAATATGTAGATACCCATGTAATTTTTTTCATAGACACAACCCACTTTGGAATTTTTTTTCTATATTATGAACAACTATATGAGTTACATCAGATTCTGAAAATGTTGGCGGAAGCTATTCCCATTAGTTTGGCATACTTCCCACCTCCTTGACAGTTACATGGGATATACATTAGTTCCATCTCGGATAAACCAAATATTGACATACATCGAGCGATTATAGTTTCCGACGTTGTTATATGAGCCGGCCTTTATAAGTATAATGATTTAATCGGGCTCATCAATGGACATATGGAAGTACCTATATCCAGCAATTAACCGCTTTAGGCTGAATGCATCCTATGCTGCAATTAAGTCCCTAATGGCCACAGGCACAGTAGGCCGCATGTCAGTGGTAAGTGGCCAGTATAAACTGGCCTCGGATTTTTTTGAAAGTCTCTACTATGCTAGTCCAGCTCAAAGTCAAGTGTTGCCATCGGCGCCCTACTGCACATTGTATCAACTCAAAAATAGGTGTTCATCGAGGCGCTTCGCTGTAATACCATTCGCCGTCACGACTATTAAATTTAACTATTAAATTAAATCAATATTGTTATTATTATTAAAATTTAGTTTCAGTGTTTAATCAATTTGCGTTGATGGAAAGTTCCGAACACAATATTAAAATCCTAGCTCTATTAGTTTTTGCATTCAATGCCTAAAAACACCTAGATTTGTAAGCGTATTATTTTGCACGCGATTCAAATGATTTTTTTTATGCAAATTGACACATACCTCAAAATACTGGTGTGCGGTGTGTCTCTGTGAAGCTCGAAACGCAATAACTAAAAATTAAATTCGATTTAGTTTCACGAGTGGAAGTCTGTTTGAATAGCATAACAGATATATGTACATAACATATTGATAGATGTATAGATACTGTACTGTACTGTGTATAGGAGTGTTCTTGTAGGTATATATTATGAAATTTGTACCTACCGCAAGATCGCAGCAACATTCTCGAGATAACATCAAAAATTCTTGCCCTATCGGTTATTATTATTATGTTTTCGAGAAATGGTAATGCGATATACTTATTGTGCACGTGACACCAGCCTCTTTGTTGTGTTTCACAACTTCAGAGTAAAAAAAATGTTGGCGCGTAAAAAGATCCCTAAAAATCTGTACTTAACGATGTTTTTTGTGCTGGCCATTGTTTTTGTTTCTGGATGCACGATGCTTGAATTATAAAGCAATTATAAAGCCTAAGGTACATTTTGTATATTCAAGATCGTAAATAGATACCTATTTAAATCTGCAATCTTCTACTAAGTGGATCGATGGCAATCTACAGGGTAGGAGGGACATCGCACAAACTAATAGCTACCGTGAGTTCATAACAGGATTCTAGTCAGCCTAGCTTTGAAATATTTCGTCGGCTTATTCCTTTTTTTTTCTAATGTGTTTTAACAAACACAACTAAAAATCGTAACACCTTAACTGGCATGCAACGAGACACAATAGAAAATGTTTTGTTTGTCGGTCACTTGGCGTTTAACGTGTTAATAAGTTACATAGAAATGATGACTTTTAGTTTAAAAGTTAATACAGTACGTCTCTCATTAAATCTCATTGATCTGACACATAGCGATTTTTAAAATTGGTAAAAGAAAATCAGACATAAGCGTAGAAATTAGGGGGATCCAGAATCATTATACTGAACTCATGGTATCTCTTAGTGCGTCGATATCCCTTCCACCTAGTATATTGAGACAGTCCAGAACTTACCTAAAAGTTAAGCGCCTTCAGTAGCGTCCATCGTATTCTCCAGCGTGCAGGCATCAGGACACGATATCAGGTGTCCCATAGTTATTGGAATAGCCCAACACTAGCACTCTAGGCTGGAGTCATCCATTTGAGTATCTACTTAGTGGAAAGTATGCTAACGTTGGGAGAAGCAATCACTGTGCTCCCGTGTTTGGTGTGACAGATCCCGGCGATAAGCGTAAGTCCAAGGATGTGTGACCGGCTCTGGGTTTCATCTCTGAGGGTTTCCTAAACGCAAATAATGTCGCTGTGAGTTTTGCGGTAGATATTGGAGTGAATTTCCGTTGTGTGAGGAGAACCCTTCGATGTTAATGTATGCTCAGTGCCGGTTTCATAAGTGGCTTTTGGATTACAGTCGTGGTGAATCGATTCGCCCAGGGTGCACCGGAGATATTGCAGGAGATACATCGCTCGGGGATGCGTTTTCCGTGCATGACGGCGCGGTTGGCGCACTGGCTGAGCGATTGACTGCTGTGCTGCGTGTCGGGGGTCAACATCTTGTATGGCCAAGAGATAGTTGTTCTGAGTCTGGATGTTTGTGTATGTGAGTTTAAATGCTTACACACACGACAAAGGAGTAATTCATAGTGTGGGAAATCGTGTGGAAAAACTGAAATTTAAATGAATCGTTAGAAGCTTAAATTATACGTACATAAGTAGCAACGCTTAGTGATTTCAAGCTCCGTCCGTCCTCGACTAAAGCGCGAATCCATTTCTATTTTCGCTTTAATCTCCCCCAATACTGGCGTTCAATTGCCGATGATTTAATTACAAGAGTTAACTTTGACAATGCTAGGTACTCGTATAAACGTAATTAATGCGATCCATTGCGATCCTCCTTGTTTCAAGTTCTTAAATACGAAAGCAATCCGCTTTGGAGTCGTGTCCGAAGTGTTCAAAAATAAAAAAAGAGTCTTGAGTTTCTGAACACTTGAACAGTGACTTTCAGGATCGGTTTAATCAAATACTTTTTGTTTGCTTCACTGATGTGACAAATAATGAACAAAGTTTAACAAACATTACATAACATTACGCCTGTATTCAGAGGTTGAATGGGACCTAGTCATACTGACTAGGTCCCATTTAATAGCATGCCCCATGGGCTGCTTCTGAGGAATTAACCATCATCTACTAAACCAACTATGTTGGTGTCGGCTTCCAGTCTAACATGTTCTGTATGCAGTTGAATACCAGTTTTTACATGGAATGACTGCCTATCTGATCTCTACAACCCAGTTACTGGGCAACACGATACCCCTGGCTACTGCATACTGGCTGTCAGACTTTCGGGCTTCTGACTACACGTACGACTGCCAAAGATCTATAAATGACAGCCAAACGACCAACGGCTTAACGTGCTTTCCAAGGCACGGAAGAGTCTCGATATGTTACGAACGGTCACCCATACACAAACTGATCTATAATCCGTGTGGCTGTTTTTTTATGCAGCCTTCAGCTCTTCCTGCTTCTGAGAAATTCCAGATGGAAAAATCCAATAAGACTTTGTCTGTCCCGGTGATCGAACCCAGGACCTCATGCTCAGCAGTAGCGCTTGCAACCACTAGACCAACGAGGCCGTCAATTTAATATGTAAACACATAAGCCTTGATAAAATGGCTTGTTTGTGTTCACAACTCTTAAACTAAGAAACTTACTTAAATATTAGTTTTCAACGCATATTTTTTTTTTTTACTTTGAAGAAATTTAATTTCTTTCCTTTTTGACCCTCTCCTGTTTGTAATAAACTTAGTATCGAATGAATGGTTTTTAGTAATTGGAATACATTCACGAGCACTCCAAAACAAAGCAAATTACTTTTTATTTTATGAATGAATAGAAATCAAATATATAAATACATAAATAAATTCACATAGGGTGGCTGGCTCTTAAAACAAATTGAATTATATGTAGTATTCACACTCAAACTATAAGAACAAGGATTGTCTTGTGCGAAAATGGTAAATTAATTGTCAATTGTTTTATGTATTATATATACGAGTAATACTAGCTGTGCCTGCGACTTTTTCCGCGTGGAATTTAACATTACATGGGTTTTCATTTGTTGCGCGGCATCCTTAATATTTTTCTGATATAAAAATAGCCTTAATCACTCCTTATTTCATCAGTTATCTGCCATTGAAAGACTCGTCAAAATAGGTCCCGCATTTTGGTGATTATCTAACAAACAGGAAGACATACAGATGGACCAAAATTTAAAACATTGTTTTTTAGAATAAGTACCGTATAAACTTTCATATGAATTAAGTATAAAGCTGTTATTTGGACTTTACAAAAATACATTTCAAATTTATTTATTTGCATAGATAATTATGTGTATTCAAATATTTATCTAAATATTGTATTGTATATACAAGTACGCCACGAACTACTAACATATCTTTTTTTCATCTCTATTAAGTCGGTCCAACGATTGTCTGTAAGAGATCACCTTTAGCGATAAGGACGCCCATTGTAACACCCTACCTACGTAGTTCTTAAAGTAATTATTTGAAAGTTTTCATGGTGTACATTAAAGAGTATTATATTCTACAATAGGCCGCACGTCAGTGGTAACACCTGAGCTGGCCTAACGTAGCACCGTTTTAATAGAATGCAAGGCCAGCTCACTGATTTTTTTACCACTGTCGTACGGTCTACTGTATTATGGATATTACAATTTTTAGTGTAGGTAACATGTTACTAAACAAAAGTTTTTAAATTTATTTTATCTTATTCCTATTTATTATTATCAATAGTCTGTTGGTGTGTGTGTGTGTGTGTGTGTGTGTGTGTGTGTGTGTTTGCGTGTGTGTTTGCGTGTGTGTGTGTGTGGGAGAGCGTGCGTGTATGTGTTTGTGTGTGTGTGGTTGTTTTATACGGTTAAAGTTTATTTTATATTTAATAGAAGAGTCTCTACTTCTTCGTATGGTAACTTGTTTATCCTTGGCTTAACTTGGTAATAATACCATTGTTTACTGTTTCGAGTAGGTATCCTTTTTGGGAATTACTAGCTGTTATGGTTATGTTATTGCCTTTATAGCTGTCATCAGGAAGAAACAGCGATGTCGTTGTGTTTCCTCTTTTGCTATTGAACAAATACAAAAGAATAATCGTTTCGCGGAACGAATTTTCTTTTACTGTTATCCATTCGTTACCATAGTTTGATCATTTCAAAATAATATAATACTAGCCTGTTACTGATGTCACGGCAAAGGCCTATTAAAGGAGCATTAATTATGACGCTTGCTCAAGCTGGGATAGCGATTTAACAAATTGAGTGTGTCCACGTTCCCTCAAGATGTTTTATTTACCGATGTCAATTTAAAATATTAAAAAAAATGCCACTTAAAATTATAACTTTTGCTTAGTGCTTAGTGCTTAAGGCTGCGCCAATCATATTTTTTCCATACAAAAACGATGTGGGTATATGCAACTGTTTGGCATGATACCTAGTATTGTCGTCCATACGGAAACAAAATAATAAAAATTATGTAAAAGATATGAGCCTCAAAAAATCCGCATTCAACACTA
Organism: Phlogophora meticulosa; assembly: GCA_905147745.2. Classification (NCBI taxonomy): domain Eukaryota; kingdom Metazoa; phylum Arthropoda; class Insecta; order Lepidoptera; family Noctuidae; genus Phlogophora; species Phlogophora meticulosa. The sequence goes on from LR990523.1 coordinate 6,032,626, forward strand.
ATTTAACGTAACATAGGGTGTAAACAAATACAAGAAGCAGTATAAAACCTCCATAACAAAATTCGTTCTGGCATAATACGTTTTTATTTAATTCCTATATTCAGTTAGTAGTTTTTCCACAATAACCCCACTACCTAGGAGCTACGTTATTACGTTTCTAGGTATAAATCAACGACTTTAGGCGAGTCAGCATGCATTTTAGCCACGCCCATGAACGACTAGAGCAGTCTTAATCAAAGCGGTGTAATTCTGGCTGTTCAACAATATTCTGTAATATCTGTCGAGTAAACTAATTTTGCAAGCAATGGGAAATGTTGATTCGACACTATTACGAAACTATGTTACAGGGATAGAACCTCAATACCTAATACGAAAACCTCAGCAGCAATTGATTCAATTAATAAATTAGTGCCGTTAACCGGATTTATTGTAGCGGAACCGTAACTGTGTCACACCCCTACTTGTGACTTATTAACGTAACTAATGTATAAAGTAATGCGAAACTTTGTCTAACAAGTGTGACAGCGAACTTCTTTTCGAGTTGTTAACATTCTCTCTTAAAACTTGCTTCAAAGACAATTCGGGAACAAAACTTACGATTAAAATTAATGAGGTTCTACGGGAGTTTTATAGGTACGTACTTATTTATAGCCGTGGCTAGGAGCTCGTGGCTAAATAAAACGCTTACGCTTGCTACGCTTGCCGAGGTCAGTCTGTGGATGGATGACCGTTCGTAACATATCGAGACTCCTCCGCGACTCGGAAAGCACGTTAAGCCGTTGGTCCCAGCTGTCATTTGTAGATCTTTGACAGTCGTTACGGGTAGTCAGAAACCCGAAAGTCTGACAACCTGTCTTACCAAGGGGTATCGTGTTACCCAGTAACTGGGTTGTAAAGGTCAGATAGGCAGTCCCTCCATGTAAAGTACTGATATTCAGCTTCATCCGGTTAGACTGGTAGCCGACCCCAACATAGTTGGGAAAAGGCTAGGCAGATGATGTACTTATTTATAGCCATGGGTCCGCGATGTTGATCTGAAGTGGGTTGAGAGGTTTGAGAGGTATTGCTGTCGTATAAATCTGTCAGTCGTCATGGCAGTCAGAAGTTAGTGGAGTTGGGTCTTGTTGGTAATTGGGTTATGAAGGACAGGTGCTAGGATATGCAGCTAACTGAGCACAAACAGTTCACTGTTGGACCTATGAACTAATCTGAATCAAGTCAAATATACAAAACGAACCAAAAACTTATACCCAATGCATAAAATACTCCTAACAAATATTCAATACAGATGTGTGGATAATAAATCACTAATACGTAAACGTCCAAAGTCCAAACTGCGAGCAGATTACCATTATTTAATATAATACCATTAAATGCCAACTACCCGCAAAATGCGTGCCAAAAAACATGGCATTTTGTATGTAATCCGCCAACTTATTTGTCATAGCTAATGGCTTTTACTCAACGTAGGTAATAATCTCTAGTTTTTTTTTGTCCGATGTTTGTGTACAAAAAAATATAATGTGTTGTGTAACATGGTTTTGTGAATCGCTTAGCTGAGAGCAGCCACAATAGATGGGGCCCCATTGTGTTGGGTAATTGAAAATGCGGGCATAATCAATGCTTTCTATGTTATTGTAATATTTTGACGCGCGTCGTGATTTCTCGTGTCGATAACTTATTCGACGTATTATTTGCATTTCCAACAATCGCGATCACTATTAAGCTCGTTACCAGTGGCAAATTGGAGTCTTACAGTTAATAGAACTGGAAAATTGTTAGTGCTGCTGTAAATTTCGGTTAGCACTGTTTGCTATAAATTTAGACATTCGAGCAACTCTCCAGTGGCTAAAGCGCTGCCTTTGAAGGAAGATATTCACTCAACCGTCTAAACAGACTAAGCTTTGAGCCACGACATAGTTGGCGCTGGTCTCTGTTAACGCGATTTAAACAAGAGAATATTAAGAAAAATAAAGGAAGAAAATTTGAGTGTTATTTAATTAAAACACGAAGGTATTACGGGCCACGTTCTTGGTGTGTAAACTAGGTAAAATGAAGGAAGCACTTCAAGAGCCTGTTCCGGTTTCGAGCGAAATGCCGACCCGCCACCGGTATGGCTTCCGCTCACTGACCGCAGCATGTACCCTTCACCCGCTCACACGCTCAGTACACATCGGACAGTTCTGTAACACAACTCCGTCCGAACCCGGACATCATATAGCAAATAATTCACGCCCGATACATGAGGGCTACCGACGTTCAAGACACACCAATTTATTAAGCAATTCATGGAATACTCGCTCATAGAGAGGCTTTGTTCACACAAAGTTATTCACAGTACTCAGTCTACAAATCTCAAAGCGGCGTGTCAAGAATATTTACTAAACGACGGCGGCGGCCTACACATTAATTACCTAGGTATATAATTTTCTTTGTTGAAGATATTCCGGTTAACTGAGCACAATATTACGGGTCTTCTCATTCATGTAAATGCAATGGCACCAGCGTAAACAAAGCAGTGAGCGTTAACAATTATTGTTGGTTTGAACACGGCGCTGTACTGATAAACAATTTGTTGAATTTGTACGAGCGTTAACGTACTTCATCAACAGTTTCCTTGTTTATTTACGGTAATTAGCATCGATAATAATATAGCTGACGTTTGTATTTACCTTACAGTACAAGATAAACAATAGACCCTCTTATTTCTACAGATCGCTCCTCAAATGTAAGGAGAGCCCAGTCTTTTGAATGAGTCGGGGACATTGATCCGACATGCAGGGGCGCTCTGGAGAATTTTAATTGAAACGTAATGGAACGCTAATGATTACATTACGTAGTTCGAGGCATTCACTGTCTAACAGGAAGAGAAGCTCGTCATAAAATAATAACAACTGTTGTATCAAATTAAAACAATTTCCATTGAATAATTTACTTACTTTCAAACTTTGGATCGAGCTACCGGAATACCTGTCATAGTATAAATATTACAAGCTCAAAATGAATGATCGCAGTTTTCCAACTCCGTCGAGTCTGATTTATTCGGGTCCAGTTGTAAATAAATGGACGCGCTGCCATCAAGCCATCAATAAAATGTTCACAAACATATCACTCACAAAACTTAAGACAGTTTTGATAGATATAATGACAATGTTGGAAATTTATTTTTGCACGAAAAGCATTTTGTAAATTGATGAACAAATTTTGTTGAAAACCATCCTTAAGTGATTGGAAATTCCGTTTACGACTTTACAGCTAACAGAATAAAGTCTAAAAACGTTTGATGTGAATTTGACTCGGCCTTTCATCGGGTTTTAGGGTAGTCTGCGAGAGAATAAAAAAGATAACTAGTCAGAATCCTTTAAGCTTATCAATAGCAGCGGGCTTAAAATGCATACTGTTTAACTAAGCCTTCTTTTTTGCACCACTGGATCGTTTGATATAGTGATGCTTAGGGAAGGTATATGTCTAGCACTGGACGTGTCTTGACTGAAATGATGACGATGATGATGATTAACCACTATACAACATGTAACAGAATAAACGCAATACCTCTTTCGGCGTCATTGTCACCTACTTCAACTTTCAAATGTTAGTAACTAAATTATTATTTTTTCTCGACGTTCTAACATCAACGGAACCACTTTTATTACCGTTTCAGCTAACTAGCTACTCGTTGATGCATGCAAGCCAGCTTGCTTATCAAAATCTTCAACAAAGCTGTGTATTGTCCTAGCTGGCTCATATTGAATGCAAGCCAGCGCGCGGCGCGGCGCACCCAGCGGCAAATCAAAAAGTATGCTGTTACGCAGGAAATTCTCGGTCGGTGGTCTTATATCTATACCACTTATAGTCTCGGTAATAATCGGATAGCCTGGATCAGATAGCCGCTTTAATATAATAAAGGAGCTTGCGGCAAAAGAGCTCGCAAGAAGTGCATTTTTAAAATGATTTTAACTAAACGCTCGCTGTACGTAATAGAATTCTTAGTCACTGAGATACTCTTTAGACTTTAAGTAACGGTCAATGGTGCTTGATATTATGCAGATTTTAGACTTAGAAGAGTTAAACCAAATAGATTCTTAAGTTTTATAGGTTCTTAGAAATGTTATGCAAATGTTCCATTTATGCAAAATTCGCTTTAATTGTATTTAATTTAATCTACGTTTTTTGCGCCTAACGAGGCCAGACCACAGTTACGGAGGGTAATTAAGAAAATTTCAGCATTTTTGTGTTATCACAGTTGGTCATTTCCGTCAGATGTGACGGCATTACTCTTGATGTTTAACTGTGGCCAGGGTTCAGACACCTTAATCTGTGCTGTCATTGCCCAAACTACCCTTGCCCTCCATTGAACTTGAGAATAACCTTATTAATCATTTAAGATACCACCATAAAGCTCTCTTCAAAGTCTCTAATAAATTAAAGAGATTCAATGTAATCCGTTAAAGTTGAGAATTTTCTCGCTGAATATGATTTTTTAATAATGTTTTCGGTCTCCTATCTGAAAATAGCTTTATATGTATATATTTGGCTTTCGAGGGTTCTCTACTGAATCAAATTATGTCTAACATTTTTATGTTAATATTTCCAACACTTGAGATTCGTCTTGGCTCATAAAATTAGCATGAATAATTTTGTTAGTTGTTCAAATAAGACAACCCTCAAAAGCTATTTGACAATAAAATGCGAATAAGGCGTAACGAACCAACAATTGGAGCGTAGCGGTTGCAGGGTTAAATCAGTCGTTATTAAACATTGAACTTCAACGTCATAAATAATAATAGTTTAGGGACATATCTGATAAGATAGCATGTAAACTAAATGTAGCTTTTAGTAGAAGGCTGATCGTAAATTCAAATCCAATACACATGGCTAAAAGGAGAGTCGGAGAGCGTCGCGAATATTACGCAGTCACACTACAGCCATCAATATTCTACGTCAGATATATTGTTTGTAAAGAGCTTTTATTTACCTACACCTTATACCGTGTGTGAAATTCGGTAACGTATGCAGTGTATTAAATATTCATTGAGTCGGTAGAATACTTATTCAGTATAATTCAGACCGTTATCTGAACAAAAAGGATCATCGTGTTGAAACAGCGATAATTTATAAAAAAAAAACCCTTTATAATTTACAGCGAACATTACCGTACCGACGAATATTTCAATTACAAAAGCAAATTCGCTTTTATTGCGGATACTGTTGTATGTTGATCCGTTTTATACAGTCAGTTATATTCAGATTTTGTTATAACAAACTACAAACGTAACCAGAGGAAATGACTAGGGTCCCGTAACTTTATAGGAGTTAGAACAGTGGCTGTAGACACGAAATGTCGCGTCCTCAGAATGCGGGTCCTATTGTTCATACGTCCCGCCGATGTCTGTCGTTTAAACACTTGATACTTACTCCCCTTTTGTCTGGTTTTCGAGACCTCATTACACATGCGACAATTTTCAAGCACGGATTTTTAGTGTAATAAAATGTATTTTTATTTAGGACGCGTATATTTCTAGACGTAGATTAAGGTTGATTGTTCACCATACAAATAATATAACCATTACCTAAACCAGGGTGGCTGATTTTACATTAAGATTGGCTGTGAAATTAGGAATTAATTTGAGGTCTTATTAATACTTTAATCAGAATTCAAAGTAACAATTAAAACCAGCCATGATAAATTATGCTAAAAGTGTTATTTCAAATTATGAACACCATTTCCGAATTTACACACAGCCAAATTTTTATAAAATACGAGTATTATTGATTTTGCTCGCACTGTGCAAAACAATTTTGGCAAGTGTCCGTAAGTGTATGCAAACCTTTCCAGCGTGTAGTCTCTCTCTGTCTCTTCTGTTCCAAAATATAGACAACCGTATAACACGACTTGTATTTCAAGCGACAGACAGATAGCTACTCCCAAAGGGAATAACCCCGGAAATCTAAAAACAGAGAACGTAGCTATTGGAACAAACAAAAGAGGCGACATATCGATGACGGCGCAATCAGCATACTTATGTTTCATTCAGCCAGGATGCAGGGGGCCGTCAGCTATCCGCGCATCGGACAAAGTTCGATTTTTCATGCAGATTTAATCAGTAGCTGGCTATTAGGCTGCCGTCAGACGGACTGCAGCGCAGCAACCGCGTGCAGTCGCTATATTCAACTGCATGTAGTTCTATTGCAGTCGGACTTAGCATAGTAGACGCCACGCATGAAGCTCACTGAGCTTCGAAGCTCGAGCTTCTTTGAGCGTTCACACTTTACACACTAACTATATGCGGTTAGCAATAGACACCGTGTATCGACTACACGACAGTAGCCGACCGCGTGAAGTTGATATCACGAATGTATGCAGTTAATATCGACTGCATACGACTGCAGCCGACCGCGTGAAGTTGATATCACGACTATACGAAGTCGAAAGAAAAAAGCATGCAGTTAAATATATCACCTAGGTGTGGTTGCCGTGGTGCAATCCGTCTGATGGCAGCCTTACCCGCCGTGACCGGCTGCACAAATAAACATACGCTCAAACATCGGACTGCATGCCGCGTAAATTCGTGGCATATGGCGCATTAATCTCTCAATTGACGGCTTATTGACAGAGATTATAATATTAGAAAGCCCCTTTTGGATCTCTGGAGTACAAATGCCAATTAAGATTAGATTTATTAAACATAGAAGTTGAATGCTTTTAGCATCTGGATGTTCGTTTAGTCCGCTTTGTCATTTGGTGTGGTTTTGATCTGCATACAATAAATAGTCATGGTGACGGGTATTTTTAGAAAGTGTCCAGTATACGCCGCGCTAAGTAAAATGGGTTATTTATTTAGGTGGGATGCAGGAGAAGGTTCTGCAAACATCATGTGACTGGATGTGGACTATCATATCTATTTACTACCACAGTACCTATTTACCTAGAAAAAAGGAACAATTTTCTAGAATTTAATAAAAATATATTTATAGAGCACTTTAATTACGCAAAGAAAGGTCTATTTTGTATATTTTATGAACAGTTAAGAAATCCGTCGAGTGAACAACAAGATTGATGAGAAATATTGAGGAACTCTCTAAGACGTTCTCTTAATATTAATAACAATGGTCTTATCTACTTCACACTGTTCGACAATGTACTTGTGAATATGTGAGAGCATTTTTCGCATATATTTAAAGTCAGTATTTTCCTGTAGTAGGTTGTAGGTAGGCGTCCTTACCGGTGTAACGGCTCGGAGGTAGGGATGGCGAAAGTGTCAAAAAGTATCGATATATCGATATATTTATTTAACTAGTAGCAGCATGCGGTGTTATCCTTGGTTAAAATTCACATTTCTCAAACCCGCGACCTTAAAATAGTCTTTAAGTTTTGTGAAATTAGAATTTATTATATTAGTTTTTATTATATGTTCCGTGCAACTTTCAAAGTATTTTCCTTCTGATAACAAAAACAAAAAAATTGAATTAGCGAATTTGTGCAAGCCAATCACGCCTGATGCCGAGACAAAGGGAAATAGGTAATATAATATTAATTTTAATATATACAATAATAATTATACAGATAGAAGATATGTATTTTTTAAATGCACCGTTATTGCTATCGATATAAAGGCAAAAAAATTGGAAAATCCAAAAGTGCACGCCTCATAATCTCATTTTTAACTTCTTCATATTTTTTTAGTTTTTTATTAATTGTAATTAAACTACCCAGACATTTTCAATAGCAAACAGCGCGCTGCGATTATGAAGCTTTTAAAAAAAAATACTTCGAAACATTAATTTTTACGGTCGTGAGAGTGCCAGATCCAGACGTCCTCGAACATTTCTGTATTTTTTTTTCTACTAAAAATATGAAATACATATGTTTAAACGAATGTTTTTACTTGATATATGTATGATAACATTATCCTATAAGTGCATTGTGAGAAAAATACAGTCATTTTTAGTTTCGAGAAGTCCTGACTTTCATATATCGTGAGTAGAGCATCACCTCAACGCTTCGCTTGTGAGGCGTGCAATTTACTGATACATCGAAATTATTTAGACAACTGGGCACAGAAGTCTTAATGGATCTGAACATTCCTTTTGAGCACCAACTATTGTTTTTAACATTGTATACCAAAAAATATCGATATCTCGAATGAAAAATACGCATCCATATTTCATCGACAAGCCTATTAAGTGGGCGTATTGTGTACTGGAAATTGGAATAATTTATTGTAAAAGACTTTGTCTTTCAGACCACTGGGGCTTGTTGTGTTCTCATGCCATATGTACCTACTGAAATACTTTCAAGTTAATTTTGACACTAAAATTAAAGGCCTTGGTCTGAAATAAAACTGTTAATATTAAACATTTTAATATTAACAGTGTCTAAGTTCAACTTGGTAGATGCAAATAGTAAATAAACTAATAGTTTTAAACCATTTGGTTATGTAGAAAGCGTTAGGAAACTATCAATATCAATATTGTACTTTAGGGAAAAGTCCAAAAACGCATTTTTTTTCAAATCCCATAGATTTTCGCTTCGGCTATTTGGGATGCTTAATTGTTGCAAAGGGGTCATCAGTCATGCTATCACTTTCTAAAAGGAATGCGTCAAAATACAAGTCACCCTGTATGTATAATTATACCGGGTCTTAATACATGTTTTAGACAGGTAATTTTAAACTTGAAAGACACTACTTTCAGAGAAAACATTTTTCAAGATAGTCGCCTTAAATAAATATGCTCTGTACGCAAGGTTACTTCATATTATAAATTATTATTTAGATAGGTACGTTACGTACATTAAAAAGTACTGAATCTTTTCCACAATGTTTGGTTTAGAGTCCCACATTAATTGAATAAATAAGGTACCTTTAGGGTAGGGATTAAGCAAATTTGTTCACGTCGATTTGTTCCCGGGTATAAGGTACTGTTTGAACAAAAAAGAGAATGACAAATATTTGCTTATATCTTTACGGTTTCATGAAAATCAAAAAACTTTCTTTACGGAGGAATGAAAATGGTTTGACTGCGATTTTGTGGTAGCTACGATCTCTATAATGGGAAATCCATTCTTTTGAAAAGCTGGGATTAATCGCTCTGCTGACGGCTTTTAGTGCACTGTAAGGAGAAATCCTTTTGACAGTTCAACAAAATCCATTGCGTTCATTTAAGTGGGTACCTAGTGCTTGAGAAGACAATATTTTATGAACGAAATATAAGTTTCAATGGAAACAATGGCGATTTTCATTGTTACATAATTCATGTACTGTTTTATCGGTAAGTACTATACAAAATAGATGAGAAATCCTCGCAAAACCTGATACCATGAGTTAAGTACATGATTCTGGTACCCACAGCCTTGAAATTTCTCGTCGATTTTTCCCATTTTTGGGGTTCCGTACCAATAAAGGAAAAAACGGAACCTTTATATCACTTTGTTGGCCGTCCGTCCGTCGGTCTGTCACAACCCTTTATGTCGGGAACGCGTGGAGGTATCGAGTTGACATTAAGACGACATACTCATGTTTACAGTCTTTTGAAGCTGTGAAAAAAAGAAACGTCTAAGTTAACGTAAAGAAAAGATACGACCGTTTATGCCTCAAAAACGTATATTTCGACACTCTATAGGGAATGGATCAAGTGGATCAAAATTTAAAGGGTATTTTCCGTTGACCTAGAAATATAAAATTTGGCAAGTATTACTCTCTTATCCTACAAGTATAGGAAAATATCTGAAAACCATGCATGTGAGGAACAGCGGTCCAAATGTTGAATTGGGTTAACCGTATCATGTAGTGTACCGTATGAAACAGCTACATTGGCACAAGCTTAAAAAGATTTTTAATTATTTTTATGATGTACATTTTTCGATTTATGACGAAGAATGTATGTAACAAGTTTGTACAGAACCCTCGGTAGGCGAGTACGACTCGCACTTGTCCGTTTTTTTTTTAATTTTTAAGACCCTGTATGTCTTGTAAATTGTACACACATTCTAGATATATGCAGAGTAGTGTTTTGTATTATAATAAATGTATGGGATGAGCCACACTATAGTCCTATTTATCTGCCTTGAAATTGACAATTCGTTTCCAACACAACTTGGATTAAATGGAAGACTTGTAAAGTAGTCCGTCTGAACCGTGCGCCGGAGCGCTGGACGCTGTTTGTTGTAGCAAAAGTCGAGAAAAAGCTAGACAAATTGAAACAGAACTTTATTGTGGAATTACTGGAGTAACCCTCAAAAGCCGGTAAAAACTTCACAAGTTGTTTCTTCTTGAAACAATAACATTAATATTTTGCCGCAGACAATGGTGATTTTGTAACAATAAGTTCTTATTGTAGAGCTTAAAGAATAAACTGAAAATAACATCCACCTTCTTTCGGGTGCCTTTTCACTAGAGGTGCGCTACGTTGCTAAGTTTCGCATGTATTTCAATTCTACCAAAAGGATCGCTCAATTTTTATAAGCTAGCTTGGCTTTGGACTGGTGGGCTTAGGAAGGGTTCAATGAAGCTAAGTTTTTTATATTAACGGATGCGTGCTAAGGATGTTAGCTAGTGATGCGCGAGTGGTGTAGCTGTGTTCAGAGCAGAGGTTTCTTTATGTTTGGAATGGCATCTTCCAGCATCTTGCCTTTGCCTACTGCTCAACCGGACTGGGTAAGTCCGGTTGAGCTTGAGCTGAGTTAGGGAATTAATAAATAAAGGTCTCCAGCTAGGGGATACAACTTAAATACTAAGCGATTACACGCTAAAGGGGTACGGGTCTCAGCTTAGTGCGCCGCTGGGAGAAGACAGCAAAGCGATAGGCTGGATTCCAACGATATTATTCAGGGACGAATTGCTCAGCGTCGCGGGCTGGCTCGAGTGAGGGCTAGGGAGAGCATGGACGGGGGCGTCGTAGCGGACGAAAAGAGCACAGTACACGATTACGTCGTCGTTCATCTTCCTGGCAAAGCTTCGTAGCACATCTCACCCGCTCTGCTACACCTCTTAGGTCACATTGTTTCGTAGCTTAGATTGCCATAGAAGTTACAGACACACAATATGCGGACCTTGCATGGAAAAAGACCAGACGGGAACCCACGTGCTCCTCTACTGCCCAGAGGTCACTACATATTGGGCATAATACTTCGGTAACCCAACTGGGTTAGTAATCTGACGTTACTGGCGAACTCTCGGAGAGTAACTACTCTCCGAGAGTTCGCCAGTAACCTCAGATCGCTGCTGGCCTTTCTTGAGGAGCTGGGGTGGATCGAATAAGGTATTGTCCCACCTGTTACGCAAAATACGCACAGAGTCGTGGAGATGTAGATATCGGCTCGTCAAACAATACAAAACAATACAATTCCTAGCTTAGCTTTGGCCTCGCTTACTGCTTAGCTGGCTAGCACGTCTCTGGTGGAAAAGCAGCCTTAGGGTTGTAAATGATGGGCTACAAGGGAATTTACATTACTTAACCTATTATTAGCTTACAGAGCAAGGGATGGACAATTTACGCAGGTAATGAAAATTATTTAAATCGCAATTCTGAACTTAATTAGGTATAAATTGACCCTCACTGTTTATGACTTAAAGGGTGAGAGATTACGTTAACTTATCTCGAAATAACGTATTGTAAGTAACTTTATAATAAAAACATTCGCTGGAAAACATAGATAAGCCTTTTAATAACAATAATACGAAGCTATGACTGTGGTGCTCTAATTATATTTATCATACTTTCATCACGTGTTCTTTTAGGAACTTTTCAACAATTGATCAACAGTCAATTACAAGTTTACATAGATATAATAAGAGTTAATTTAATACTAGTTAGCAGACATTGTTACTTTCTCATTTAAACATACTACGTTTACAATGCAATGTAATGTTGTCGAAGAAGTGGTTGTATAGAGCCTTCTTTAATTTAGATGCACGAGTATTAAATATGTCTATATCAGCTTCCTGGCACGTTTCTAATCTAGACGAGTATGTAAGAATCGTCACAGGTGGCGTTCTGTAGTTTCTGCCTACCCCATGGGATAACGCTTGAGTTTATGTATGTTTGTATGTATATATTTTAGTTACATAATCTGTGTGCCAATTCGGAGTTCAGAGGGGTTTAGTGACCCCTTGTTGACGTATAGCAGACTCGCAGATGTTTATAGTGGCAGTGCCATCTTCGGGTGGCGCCAACTAGACTGCCAGGGATCCCGTCGTCGCGACAGTACGGCGCCGGACACCGGATTGGTACATTAAGACGACTCCTTTATTTCTAGTGATAACAGTAAATGTGTACGTTGTTGAAGAGATGCGGTGTTGTTTTTGGTAAATTAACGTATACGTATTGAAATATTTTATCGGTTACTGCCTTTTTAGGTAACAAAGTGAACAATCCACTGCGACTAAACTTTCGGCTAAGAAACATACTAGTTGTGAAATGGGAGTTTGGTTTAAACTACAGTTAAACTAGGGGATGATTAAGTTTAGTTCCGAGCAGTTAAGCAATTGCTTAGGCCAACTTCAACTTCGTTAAACGGCAATTATAGTCATAGTCTTCGACTATCGTTGATCCACGTTTAGTAAATAAGTCCTATAATTACTTGGCTCTACATATTTATTCACTTTTAATGAAACGGCCGCTGAAAAAGCTTCAATGAAAAAAAAAACGTTTTAGCGCTGCAATGGCGTGAGCATTGAATATAATTAAAACACTCTTCTAACTTGTAAACGGCTGTGGAAACTTTCTGAAAAACGTACAAAGATGTTGTGGAGCGTTTGAAAATCTATGCGGTAGTTTGTAAACCGACGCGGTCGGGAACTTTGTTGTGTGCCGCGGAACTGTGGTTCGTGAGGATTAACGCAGCACCAAATGGTTTGGAAAACTAGATGCTATTGAAATAACCATACAAGGAGGAATTTGTTTGAGGTGTTATTTGCTGGGCTAAAATACATTTGTAGGTACACAATTTTCGGTTGTACGTAATGACGTTTTGTATAATTATTGAAATTTATTCGGTTACGGCCGCTGCCATAAGAAAATGTCGTGGTGGGCGTGCTCAGAATTCAAACCTGGGCAAGTATCAATGTGACTTTCTTAATTTGTATACTTATTTAGTTTGTTTTTGACATCAATAACATCAATGAAGGAAAACGTCGTGAGGAAACCTTGAATTATAATTTTTGCAAGTCTGAAATCAACCCGCCTTGAGCAATCGTGATGAATGCTCGCATCTTTTGGGATTATGCGATATTTCAGTAAAAGATTTCTTGAAAAGGAAATATGAAATATTTTAACATACTATGTCCATTATGTTGACATTAGCAGAGAGAGAGAGAGCGTTTACAAAGCTACCTTAATGATTATATACTGAGTTTTTTTTCAACAGCATCTTTGCTGTATTAAAAGAGACTTTTCATCGCGGCATCGTTGTAGGAAAACATCGTGAGGATATCCGGACTTAATTATCATTTCTATAAGTCTAAAATCGTCAACACGTCTTAAGTAAGCGTGGTGATTAATGTTCGCACCTTCTCTGTATGAGAAGAATCTTTTGCACTGCAGTGGGGCAGTATACAAGCTGGTATTTATGGCTGGTATTTTGGTCGAAAAAAGAGCAATTTTCCAATATAAACAGGACCACTCACCGTCATCACTTCTGCTTAATCTTTAAGGGCATACCCATTAATCCAATCTCATTTACATTGCTTATCTAGTTAATTCAATTATTTTCAAAAGCTATCATAAACCATCTCAGATGGGATAGCCTGTAATTATTATCTTTGAACATTAAGTATTTCCAACGGAATTAAGGGTATCCGTAATTTATTCGGATTCCTTTGATTGTAAAGTTAGGGGTCATAATTTGTGAAGACTTGGCAAAGTTTTGTCGCAACCCCACTTGATGTGATTCAAAGGAAAAATTCTCGATTTCAATGTATGGGAAGGACATTGCATAATCAAACTGAAAATCGTTCTAAAAAAACAGCCGTAGCTGTTCTGCCTCTCGTTGGATTTGTGGACGCATGGACTACTGCTGAGTATGAGATCCTGGGTTCGATTCCTGAGTCGGGATTTTTTTTAAAGGTTATAAGGAGAGGAATTTAGCAGGGTCTGGATTCATGCCCGATTAATGGCAATAGTCTCACCCCCTATTTATTACATGAGACTTAATATAACTGTGTGAAATATGTATGTACCTTTGCCCTTCGGGAAAAAGAGGCGTGACGTTATCGGTACATCACTATTTTGGTTATAAACAACGTAACCGGTTTTCATTAATTCATTGTTTCATTATTACTGGCCTTATTTTCCCTGGTTAGGATACAAATATCCCACTTCCTACTCATATAACAAATGAATGAAAAGCTAAATCTAAGCTGATTTCGATAAAAGTTGGCAAACGGTCAGACTCGATATAGGATACTTTTATCGCGGCTGTACGTTCCCTTGTAACATTTTTCGACGATGGCAAACTCTAGCTTTTTAGTAAAAGTAATAAATCAACTTTTGCTCTCATAATATTAATCATCTCTCTAGCTTTTTTCCAAGCGGCTAAGTTTAAAGCCCAGAGTGTAAAAAATCTTAGAAGAAAATCCCGGAGGATTGATTTCGAGCTCAACGATCACGCAACAATCTAGTAGTCCGCATCGGAAATTAAGCGAGTTATGATAACAAGTAGATGTTCTGTAGCGCTGGCAAATATTATATGCAGCGCTTGTAGTAAAAACCGGCAAAAAGCGAGTCAGACTTGCACACCGAGAGTTCCGTATCAGGAACTTATAAAATAGAATAATGTGTTTGCTACCTTACCTTAATAACGTGTTTGTGATATCTGTGTGAAAGTTATGAACTATATAAAATTTGATTAGTAGGAACCTACGCTTCACATTTAAGTTAAATAAAAATATAATGCTGTACAAAGCTAAGCAGAGCTTGTTTTATGGGTACTAGTTAGTATTTAAGTGTAATTGTACTTAACTAGGTACCGAATTAATAATGTATACAAGTTATTTGTGGGAACGTTGTGGATTGTACATTTACCCATTAGGTATGTCATACCATACTTTATTGTACCACACAATGTACATTGTTAAAATTTAACTAAGTTTTTGGACATTATTCATCATTAATCGAAAGCTATAGTTCTAGCATAGATTGATACGTAGCATAGATTGATTCTAATTGAAATAACTACGCATATATGAAAAATAAATTATGATTTGTATTATGCATCGTATCTATACGTGCCCTTTTATATGAAACCCGATTTGACCTAGTTACCCAACTTTATAATTTGGTTACTATTGTAATGGAAATAATGAGATACGTATATTTTTAATATATGTACTCGTAAGTGTACAAACATAGTTTATAACTGTTCCAAATTTCAAAATTAAAAAAGAGATATCAGAAACAAGCACCTACAGACAGCAGTCGTCAGTCACCGTAATAAGAGATTATTTTCTACCATTTCTTAAGGAACCCCAAAAATTTATCTTTTTGAGATAAAACTATTATGTTCATCTTCCTTTGAAACTTGCAGTATATTCAAGTTTCTACGACTTGGGGCACGATATTCCGATGAGATTTTTCCTTCAGATATTATCGTGGAACTCTAACATAAACATTTGTTTATAGTCTGAAACCAAGTGTTTTGTTTGTGCATTTCATGTAGGGATTTCATTTGATTCAAGTCTCAGCAGAATATTTTCAAGCCGAAATAAGTTAAATAAAGTGAGATGCAATTTTAATCGCTATGTTACATTGTATTTAACACCATATTCGGATCGTTAACCACCAGTAACAATCGCTTAGAAATTGTGCTGACTATGGATATCAGAAAGTGTAAGCTTATCATAAAAATAAGTGACTTTTTATGGGCGATTTCAATCCACTTTACGTCTTCTTTGATATCTATCTATGAACATGTTAGAATCGTAAAACATCCCGTATAATACAGGTCCACTCTGAGTCCGCACCGATTTAGGGTCGAGAATCCGGGTATACTTGCCATCGTTTATCTTGTTTCGAGGATTTTCAATAATCTTTTCAGACCTGAATCTCTGAATCTGAATCTGTAAATTGTTCTCGACTTTTCTGTAACAAAAATTCTGAAGTAGTAGTATGTTTGTACTCATATGAAAATTACTAAAACATACTTCGCACAAGCTGCGAAAACGTTCGCGCGAAAACAACATCTATTCCCCAATAAACATCAAAATGACTGATTTGACGCCTTACCCATTCTGACACAACACTTAACCCTTCGCCCAAAATTTATTAGCACTAACGTATAATAAAATAAAACTATATGTGCGCTTGCCCGGCGTTGGTTGTTTGAATGATTTCTAGATATTTGCTCTACGGCGCCTGCGTCTATTTTATGGGCTGATTCAGCGCAACTTGAACGATTGGCACGTACGACTAACAGCCCTATCGATATCTTTATATCCGATAGGCCTGACATTTTGGTTTGTGGTAGAACGGTGAAAATGTTAGCTACCATGGCAAAAAAAACGTAACGTTAACTTTTATGATAACGTTCTTTTCGTCTTCCTGTCCTTCAGTTGTTTTATGAAGTAGGTACCAACGTAATAAAGAAAGTACACATGGGTGAAAGGGTAACAAGGGAACTGTGTAAGGCAGGTTTGCAAAACGTCAATCTTACCTGCACTGGGTAAGACAAATGAGGTGCTGTCAACGAATAGATAGCGGGAAAACTGTTGATCTTGCCGAGCGCAAACTTCGAGCTAGTGACGAACAATGACGTCACCACTGCGGACGGAACAACTACCCTATTTTGGAGATGCCAATGAATAGTAGCTGTTTTTCGTTAGCATCTCTGGTTCGCCAAAGGATGATATGTCTAGATTTTAATATTAATAAAACATTTTTTTAACGTTGCCGCACACTAGGAATTTCTCCTGTATCGTAGGTGAGTCTGCAAATATTGAAACTCACATACACAAATAGCCAAACCCGGAACCACTATCATGGAAATATTCGTTCCGTGCGGTAATCGAACCCACGACACGCAGCGCAGTAGCCAACCGCTCAGCCACTGCGCCACCGTGTCGTCAAACAACAATACTCCATGGTAAACGATTTCTTGATTTAATTTTCTTTGAGCAGGCATAATAGAATCAATTACACTTTGTGCAAAAAAAACAAAACCAACTTTTAAAAATCTAACTAAACAGCAATATTTCCGTGTGTCTACTAAAGTTGTGGTTTTATTTCTCTTCTCAATTGTGCCAATAGTGTACGTTTGGTGATATAAGGGCACTCCGTAGTGATTTATTTTACGAGCTTGCGACAGGTGAGACCTGGGTACACGTCCCCTACTCATGTATGAACAGGGGACTGGAGAACCCAACTACATTTTTTTCTCGGAAATCACGTACGTACTTTAGATATAAATAATGTAGGTGCAGTTTCTTGTGTTATAAAGTGTGAGATTATTTAAATTTAGGTGATATCTAATAAATACTGATTTATGAGAAGCGTTTATAATGTACGAGAAATTCAACATTATTTTTTCTAATAAATAAATAAAGTATAAATATACTGCATATTATTGTTTTTTTTTTACTAAATATGAAAACTTATATTAAAATTAAATTAATTAAAAAAAAATGATAATAAAAATTAATTATAAATAAAAAGAACTACAGTAGTTCGTAAGCCTACTCAACTATAGTAGAATGTAACCACTACTCGGTGATGGTTAACATTCAAAGGAAATGTACAATTTAAAAAAAAAAAACTATGGCAGCTATGCAATAGTTTATTTTTACTATAATATATTATAGCTATGCTAGTTATTGTTAAGACACGCCATCTTTTTACTTTAATTATTTTTTTTCTAATTAAAACGATTACCTGGAAAGTGGTGAAGTGTTGAGTGGCCACCATACTTTATGAACCAAAAAGAAAGCTTAACAAAGTGTGACAGTGCCCCCAATACCGACCAATTAATTGCGCTTCATAATGTTATTAATGGTCGCGAAAAACTAAGGGAACCGTCTCGTTAAAAATATGGTTTACAGTCGTTCAAAAAAAAGATCAGATAGGCAGTCGCTCCATGCAAAATTCTGGTATTCAGCTGCATCCAGATATAATGTCATGATGGCCCAGTGGTTTAGGCCTCGCCTCTTGTGCACGAGGTTGTGGGTTCAAACCTGGGCAAGTACCAATGTGAGTTTTTCAATTCATATGTACTTTCTAAGTTTATCTTGGACATCATTGACATCGGTGAAGGAAAACATCGTGAGGAAACCTGGACTTATAAATTAATATAAGTCTGAAATCGCCAACCTGTCTTTAGCAAGAGTGGTGATATATGGTTAAATTTATTATTGATTTATTTATTGTAGGGAAAAGACAGGTAGATGATGAGTAATTAAAAAAGAAATATATGTGCGTCAAGTTACGACGCTGTAGCGACTTTACTTTTCAAGCACTATTTTAAACCTGTTGCTACAGCCCAACTACCATCTATAGTCAAGATTAAACAGAATTTTCTATGGTCTTCAGCTCAAAGACAAAGAAAAAGGAAATTGATAGGTGCAAGATTGTCTTAATTCTATTCTCATGCACCTGATATATTATTAATTATTATTCCTATACATTTTTATCTTTGTATTAATGATCGCAGTTTCAGCATCTTCCTCCTGTCCTTATCTCAATTTATTTGGGGTCAGATCGCTTTTCTCCTTCTTCAATACATCTCTATTTGCAGTCATCTCAATACCCACTTCTTTTCGCGCTGTTTAAGTTTTCTCACAATCCATCCGTCGATTGACAACATTTTGTTTCCAGAAAATAATCTGCAGTAAGTTATTCGTTTATATAAGAAATCCCATGTGACATGTTCTAAAATGACTTTTATGGGTATATTATTTGTTATCATTCTCCCATGTACCCATAACTTATCTGCAGACGTTGGCGGTACAAAACTGATGGGTAATAAAACGACGTTGCGCGGGCGGTTCGTTATGTTACCCTAAGATTTTTGTAGTGACAAAAATTGAAAAGAGTATGCTCAGACGGTTTGGTAACGTTGTGAGGACGAATGATAGAAGACGTACAAAAGGTATTTAAAAGGCAAATATAAGCGGATACGCCGGGAGGGGCCTACGGAGGGGCCTACGCCCTAGAAGGACATACACTGAACTTTTTTTTTTTTTTTTTTTAAGTAAAAGTTAAAGTTTATCGGTGATGTTCTTCAAAAAGGTCAGATTCGTAGTGCTCGCAACTGGCGTGCATGTATTAACGTTGACGAAGCAAAATGAGTATGTATGTACAGTAACAGGTAGCGTTCTGTAGTTTCTGCCTACCCCCATGGGACAAAAGGCGTGAGTTTATGCATATATGTATGTTTGAGTCATGTAGGGAGGACCTATACCGTGGTATCGAAATGTTGTAGCTTCGTTTAAGTTGAAAGTATCGTTCACGGCGAAACTATTGATTTTACCCGATTGCCAAGAAGGGTAATGTTTCGATCTATTTGTTATACCTATTCTTCGTAACTTCGTATCGTCGTATAATGGCTGTAAGGATTTCTGCAATTAAGGTATCGTTGGATTTGTATTGGCAAACCAAGTGTGTGCGTATGATAAAATCTGATATCTGCCACCAACTGCAAGTTACCTACTGCTTGGAA
Organism: Phlogophora meticulosa; assembly: GCA_905147745.2. Lineage (NCBI taxonomy): Eukaryota > Metazoa > Arthropoda > Insecta > Lepidoptera > Noctuidae > Phlogophora > Phlogophora meticulosa. The sequence goes on from LR990523.1 coordinate 6,052,271, forward strand.
ACTCATCTTGTTTTTAAGTTTTAGTTGTTTCTTGGAGTTGAGTTTTTTTTACCCTTTTTTCCACCAATCAAACAGTAAACACTCCTACAATTAGGTATAGCAGATCCCAAATCAGTGACACTTCAACAGTGAGCTGAACTACCGTAGTTCGAAGTTTTAATGGCAGATTATACTGGTCAAGTTACCAATGACGTGAGGCGTACCGTACTATGCTAATTAACCGGATCACAATAAGGTTATAAAAATAATACAAAGTAGGGTTACGGACTTATACTCGTTAAAATTTACCCCTTTCCGAATCCTAAAACTAAGGAGGGATTATTTTAATCTAGTCCACGGACCACACGGAATGTTTTCACTAGGTACAACACTAAACTAGCTAGGTAGTTACTAAACGACGACCGAATTTAGAAACCACTCACAGTCAGCAACTAATGCATAAGCCATGTTTTAAACCGAGCGGGTTACATTTCCTGAAAAATATAAAAAGTCCGTTCGTTTAAAAATACGCAGGTAAACTCAACTAGGAAATATGCAGGTGGGTGAAAATACTTTCAGCTCGTGCTCTTACCCTAATTTATTTGGAATTCGAAATTTAAATGACGTCTTCTTCCTCACATCTCTATTTGCAGTCATCGCAATAGTCACCTTTTTCCTTGCCACATCATCTTACACACAAACCATCTATCGTATCATCTAAATTATACACAGTGGTTATACCAAAATACATTTTTTTTGTATGTCTGTCCGTCTGTCTGTCTGTTTGTTTGAGTTAACCTCTAAAATTAGGGATCCGCGCAAAAATAACAAACCCATGATATATTAGTTGTTGAAGACGTGGGTACAGCTAGTTTCAAATAAATAAAAAATGTTATGATATCGATACATTTGCTTTGTCTGCTGAGAAGCTCTGGACATTTACAAACCTTTGAAACCTACACCCCCACCTGGTATCTGAAATCATCAACATGTCAAAATTAAACGCGTGTCGCGTGTCGCTTTTGATGATTCATTCAGCCATTCACAACAGTTTTCCGGCACATGACCAAACCGGGTATTTAAGTCGTGTTTTTTCCAACAGCACCAACATTAAACAGTTGTGTACCAACACCAACGTGATTATCCCGCGAACGTTCACGTATTTACTACACATGTACAATTTAACGCGCTGAGACTGTTCCACTTGCAAACTCGATTAGAAGCGCCACTTAAACTAACTGGATTTAGCGGGCATGTCTCACATCCGTGCTACCAGACACAAAACATGCACGATTTTATATTTTATCAGCACGAAAAATGTCACTACCGTAAAGCGGGGTGAATAGAAACGCAGGGGTGAGTAGAAACAAAACTTTGAAGGGCATTATCGCGTTAGTTTGACATTGTTTGTTACTACAAGGACTCTTATTTTCTTTAAGGAATTGAAATGAATAATTTCACACATCTTGTGAGTAATTAATAATGTTGAATCAACGATTAAATCTTATTTAAAGTTTTGTTTCGATTCACCCCGGCGTTTCGATTCACCCCGTTTTACAATACCACTCAAAAGTTATGAACGATTTCTGACAGAAAGAAGAACTTTCCGACCGACCACTTTTCTGTGGCCGCGAGTGTATGATTTAAATGCGATCTGCAACGTTCAAAGCGGAGTCAAAACTTCCAAAAATGTAGTTTTGTTTCTGAGCACTATTTGCTCAGCGTGGTCATGCCGTTGCACTTTACTTATACGATGATTGTACACATATTATATGCTCTGTGTGCATTGTAACTATATGCCAGTAAAATATATAAACATGGACATTGCCCGTCTGAGTCTGTGTCTTTTATCAGGTAAAACCGAGTCTGATACAAAAATAAACAGGTTGACTGGGCGAAACGGGCGAAAATACGAATAAGTAAATAGACTGGGAAAACTTATACTATAAACGGATTTTCTTGGGTAACACATCTGTCGTTTATCAGTAAATGTATTGGTAGTTACAGTAAAAGTCACGCAAGGCATATCAACCACACTGACTCCAGCATGTGGTATTCTGTATAAATGTCCCCGTGAAAATGAAGGTGAAGTTAGGTGCCATCCCATACTAATAACAATGGGACATAGCACATGTAGTAGACCTATATCCCAAAAGAGGCTTTAATTTGTACGCCAATTACGGCAAAACATGTTGAACTGCAACTTTTCTTTGTTTATCTATCCACTCATACTCGTATATGCATTCTCATGTATACAACACACACACACACACGCATCTGTCTATTCGCGGGAAGGTTCTTACAGAATAGACCAGCTGATGCTAGGGATTGACAAAAAGTTGGACTCGAGGATCGAGTTTACGTAAAATATTTTATCTTATTTTATGCAAGTATTTAAGAGTCTTAACATTACTACTTGAGTTGGATGACACTGACGGCTCACTTTACCGCTCTTTTCATCCAAGTTTTCACGGGGATATTTTTACAGGATCGACCGACTGGACTCAAACAATTCTATTGGTTGGTTACCCAATACCTGAAAATAGAACTTTTCGCGGCTGATAAATAGGGGCTATTAGGCCGAATTAAATACCTTCCTATGTTTCGGATGTTCATTCAACTTGTCCAGTCATGACCCACGCAGTTTTCGGTCAGGCCATTTTATCTGTATCCATCTTTGTGTCTTTAGAGGACACAATAAGGGGTGGTTGGGTTAAGTCAGACGACAATCGCTCCTGTGCCGTCACAAACTTGCCTTATGGATGACCAAACTAGCTGTGTGCGTCCTAATGAACGAACTAACGCGTATGAAACCCGAAACTGACCAATGAGCTAGAAAAATGTACATAGGCTAAGTAGGATGAATTTAACACGACACCAGTGAAAGATAAAAAAAGCTTGAAAGTAAAAAGAAATAAAAACATTAGCAGTATTTAGAAATATTTAAAGAAACATCCAAAAATGCTTCAAGAAACTGATCTGTAGTAAAATTCCTGATTTTTTAATTACATCTCAGTTGGACATCCTTGAATCGGAAACCCTCTCTGCGCCCTGAACTGACAATTAATTAAATGAAAAACAAAATAATGCATTTTGAACCAGATTCCTGATACAAATTAGGCTAACAAGCCAGGAAATCCGCGCCCGTTTTCTCTTTTTAATTGAGCATACAATTTATTAGCAGTCCGTGTTCACGAAGTTTATAACAATAACATCGGGAGGCTGAAACTTAATAAGGCGATAGAGTTACAAAGGCAGCAGACAAGACAAGGCATTGCAAATATTATATGTACAGTCGAGTCGTATATACCTTCGTCAGTTTTCAAATTATTTCCTTTATCAAGTCAGGACACATAATACCTTTTGTAGCTACGTTTCTGTGCTCACTACTTCATATAAAACTATATTTAATCAATAGCAAATAAAGGTCAAAATAGCTTATTCATTTCATCAATGTCTAGTTGACATAAAACTAACACTTTTAATGGACTTGACATTTGATGAAATAGGCATCAAGATATGTGCAAGAACGATTGCATTCTAATCTCATCACATACATCATACATCTGTCAATAATATCGCTTTTGGTTACGGGAATGGGCCTTCTGAAGTAATTGTATATTATGACAGTACTGAGTCGGTAAAGCATATTCTGGTGACGAGCATACTTTTGCCGTGACTGTACAAGCCTGATGTATTATTTATGGACAGGTGTGTCGCGGAGTCGTCGCCGATATAAAAAGTGGGTCTACCCTTTATAGCAGAACTTTTTATGTCATAATATTAATTAGCATAACAGTGCATAGCATAAACTTCATTTCGCAGAAAATCGTTCGGCATACACTCATTTATAATACATTAAAAACGCATAATTTTGTAAGTCAGAATCATCTTTAGGCATAAATTTCATATCCATAATAATTAAACAGTAGAACCATCATATTGCAGAAAGTTCAATGTCAGAATCGTCTTTTGGCATAATTTTGTAAGTCAGAATCATCTTTAGGCATAAATTTCATATCCATAATAATTAAAAAGTAGAACCATCATATAAGCTTGTTTGTTCCGTGCGGGGATCGAAACCACAACACGCGGCGCAGCAGCCGATGGCTCAACCACTGCGCCAACCGTGTCGTCAAATAATATTAAAATATATTTTGCTTGCATGCTTGCTTGCAAGCAAGCATGCAGCATGCAAGCAAGCATGCAGCATGCAAGCAAGCATGCAGCATGCAGGCAAGCATGCAACATGCAAGCAAGCAAGCAAGCAGCATGCAGCAGGCAGGGTTTCTGTGACGGCTCCGGCGCTGCGGCCCTCCGGCGGCCCCACGCGTGCTAATCGTCGCAGACGGCTTTCGCTCACCACCGCAGCTTCGGCTTGTTGGCCGGCACCGCCGGCCAGCCTCAGCCGCGGCGGCTCGCTCGCAGCCGCCTGCTCCTCAGCCCGCGGGCCGCCTCGCCCCTACGCGCCTATGCGATTTTAAATAACACTCTAGGGGTAGGACAAACAAGACTACGTGAAGTCGGTTTTGCAGCAATTCGGTTCTGTCACTTCACTAACTTTTGTAGTACAACATATTGACTTTTCAAGACAATATTTTAATTTTAATTTTAATTTAAGGTTAAGAATATGATTACATTTTATAGAAATGACAATAATTATGCCTAATAAAATTATTCCAAATGAAATTCTGCCATCTTCTTAATATGCCAAGTGAAATTATTCCAAATAATCGTCGCTCTAAATAAACGTTATGTGAAACGAAATTATGCGAAATTAAGCTTTGCCAAAAGTAATAATGCCAAATAAAATTCTGCCATCTTAAAAGTATGCCTTTGTAAATTCGGACGTATAAACATTCGGCCAAACAATAATTATATTAAATGATTTTTATGCCATATATATATTCGTTTAAAGAAGATTATGCCAAGTGTGTTATGCCAAATAAATTTCGGAGCATCAAAATTCTGCCAGATAGAGGGAACCCATAAAAAGTACATCTTATCTGTCACAAACTCTTGCTATACTTTACTTAATTACTGTACCTACCAACGGCATGTCGCATCTCCGCTCAAATAGTGTCACAACACAAAAAAATGTAAAATCTCTTTTATTGTGTCTCGTTTTAGAAAACTTCAAAATCTTATCACAGTAATAATACAAAGGAAGCTTAAACTACTAAAACGAAAAATGAAGGAGAATAAAAAGACAGATTTACTGATTTTCTACAGTTAGAATGAATTTCAAACACCTTTTTCTCGAAAGTTAGATTTTTTACTTACGACACTATTCGAGCGGTTGTCACTACTACTTGCACCAAACTATTATGTAACTGTCTTCAGTCTCAGGGATTATTACCGTTACCGACAGGTCAGGTATGCACTTACAAAACTTCGCGCAAGACCACTATCCAGCTAAAAATAAATTGATAGCTGAAAATAATATACTTTTAAGATAATTATCACAGGATATCCATCGACCACGTGCATGACTCCGTACTACTTCGTAGTATCCAATGCATCAAGTTCGACCACACTCAAGTCCAAGGATCTATGGGTAGATTTCGCTGTAGTAAAATTATTATTACATGCCTTCCCACAAACAATTTATTATAAGTTCGCGCAACTTGTAAAACTAAAAATACGAAATGATTTTACGAAACTTACCTCGAAGTAGCTTCCAACCTCGACTTTAAACATTCCGCTTTAAAATACGATTTGAAATTTTATGCTTGAAGAATAGTACGAAAATGTCAACTTATCATCCATAGTTTGGGACAGGAGCTCTTCGAAAGATTTCCATCAAAGAATTCCTTCGAAATTTTCCAAAAGCAATATTTGAGAGCGAAAATTTCAGTTGGTGGAATTATCCCTGTAATGTAGCAGCGTTTTCAGAGAATTTCTTACGTTTCATTTTCACCGTCACTTGTCTTATTCTGTCTTCAGAATTCGTGAAGACGAATTTGTCAAATTGAATTACGATTTTTGTTTATATGCGTAGATTTTTCACGATTCTGATTTTACGAACATAAATTATAATCCGCATGAGAGCTTTATTGTGTCAATTTGCTGGGATAAAACGGTGTCCGTTAAAGCGCTGAAAAAGCGTGCGTAAACAACAGATGGAGTGCGACACGAATATTAGCTGACCCTATAATAAAACCCGGGTACACACACATAAATGTTGAATAAATAAAGGCTGTCGACAAGTGCTTTTTGGGACACATTAAAATGCGAGAAGAAAAATGAAGTGAAATGTATAAAATATGTCACGTGTAACTTAAGTGGCAGTGGGCGGGGTACTTTGCTCGCAGAACCGATGGCCTCTGGGGCAGAAAGGTTCTAGTGTGGCAACCGCTTACCGGGAGACGCAGCGTGGGTGTTACCCCCCACAAGGAGGACTGGTGATCTGGTGAAGATCGCAGGAAGCTGATGGATGAGGGTAACGCAGGACCGATCGTTATGGAAGTCTTTGGGGGAGGCCCATGTCCAACAGTTGACGTCATGTAGCCCAAATTATGATGATGAAGTCGAGTGTTTCCGTGATGTGATGGGTCTGAGTGAAGCTATATTACCGAGGAATGTATTCTGGATGTCGAGCGAAACAATTGCACTTAAATCTAATATTGCAATTGAATCTTCAAGAAATATACGAGTAGCGAGAATAAGAAAGAAGTGGAATATTTGAATTATTTACTTTGAGAGGACTGTTTTCCTTTGCAGGACGAGAATAGCAGAAAATAAGTAGAAGTGACTGCCGGAATCGTTCTATTTTAACCTGCACTTTGACATCTATTCGACAGACATGATTTTGCAACAGCCATAAAATACTGACGCCAAAAAGTTAAGTCGTTAGGCTATGAACGCGGACAACTACCGCTTGTCACAAACGGCTCTGACTAGAATAGAAAACACATGTCCCTTCGGCATAGCGCCAAGTAGAAAATGTTTGAAACAGACTAATTAGGGAAGCCAGAAATTATATATGTCGTGCGGTTCCGGGCAAAAAAATAGTCCACACTCGGCGTCGTAAATGGCGACCAAGAAGTTATGTCACGAGAGAATGGGTAGCAGTATGTTTGTGCTAACTGCAGCGTAGGTACCTACCTACTGCACTCACATGTCTATCTGTCGAGCGGGGTGATTACATAGTCTTCTATCTATCGTCTGTATAGAAAAAATCAATTACCGCATGAATGAAAGATCATGACTGGAGAACAGTTGGACCGATAAGGCTGTTTTTTTATTGTGATTATCATTGTGAGGATAAAGTTTGTTATAAAAGAAGTTTGAAAAATCCACCGGAAAATCGGATTGGATTTTGTAGGAAATTCTCAATAAAAAAATGTTATTCGCCGTGCGAAGCCGGTAGTAATACATACAATCGAAGCGGTCATTGGGAAACTTCCATGTTTACAGTACATGTTAATTGGTTTTCGGCAAGAAACTGACAATTCTACTACAAAAAGGGTTGAATAACTCTTTCATCATATCTTATACAAAACAAGACCATTTTTGCGACGCGGCTGCCATAAATATTTTAATGAGAATTCTCGCTACAAAGCTAATCCTACTCATTTGGACGGACACTCATTCATAATAATTTGCCTTTCAGATTATGTACAAGCTCTAAGCCAATTTGTTTTATGTTACCAAGTCCAGACGCCGCTAACGGACTTATAACGACTGTTTATGTAAGGACCCGATTAATTAGTAATGAGAAAATAATTAATTATGCATTTTTGACCTCTGGTAATGTAAAGTTTTATTATTAAAACCGCCAACCTGAAATTCTGCGAATCCTCTTTTTATATTACAAAACTTTTTGTTCGTTTTACGATTACTGTTTTGCGGTTAAAGGGAAATGTGTGTTTTACACTTTTACATTCGATGTTCGGTTTACGGTTTGTTATATTAGAGATCCTTTGGGCTTTCATTAAAATAATAATGGGGACATAAACTTGTATTGTAGACTGTACCTCCGCCATATTGTACGCTGTCAAAAGCTATTAAATTCACAATAAGGCTCCTCCTTTCACTAAAACTTCGGCCAAGCGACCCTTTATTTAAAAAAAAGAATGTCATGCATCTCTCCTGCTGGGTAAACACAATGAATTAAATCAGATTAACACTTACTATTACAGGGAACGCTTTGTAAGCGCATTCTAATCAAGATTAGGGGTGTCGCAACGTAATTCTTTACATTTAAATTCGTCGTCAACAAAGGGCGCGCTAAATCCGAATGGAAATAAACAATTTCACACGTTGTTGGGGTGCCGACTACTGAGCTGTCTGATTTTATCGACGATTTCAATGGGTTAACATTTACAGTGAGCCGGAATCACGACGGTTATTTATTTGAGATTATTCTTATTACAACTATGCTAGTTCTCACTTGAAATTATGCGGAGAACTGGTTTTGGTTGCGTGTCAAATAACGTAACTAGATTATGAGTTAACGTAAAACTGGGTAAAATTAAAATGCAGGGGTGAATAGACACAGATGAAGATTTTCACGGTCTTTAAATATTGTTTTTTTATGCATTTGAGTACAAAAGTTTACTACTAATCATTTGAATGCCTTGTTAGTAACAAATAATTTTGATTAAACATGAAAATCCCATTGCATTTTATTCACCCTGTTTTACCGGGTAGGTACCCATTAAATATTAGGATTCATTCATATTTAATGAGTATGTAGTTCAAGATTGTGAATAAACAGACGCAGCTTTACAATGTCTGAACTATTATAAAGAGGAAAGATTGAATTGTATTGTATGTTTGTTTGTAATGGACAAAAACTAAATACTTAACCGATTAAAAAAAATCCTTTACCCATGTAAAGCTACATTATCAGCGAGTAACATAGGCTATATTATATTTCAAATACTTAGCTTAAAAGGGGGTGGAGGGTATGTTAAAGTTCGAAGTGAAAAGTAGAAAACCCACACGGACGATATCGCGGCCGAAGTGCTAGTCTATCTAAAGTTTTTGACTACACTTTAAGTAAAGAAAACAGAATAGCATAATAAGTTATAACATAACATTATAAACATAACTTCACGCCTGTAATCCCCGATGGGTTAGTAGGAGGCGTACCTATAGTACATCCACATTTCGACGGTAGTCAAATATTCAAGTATATAACACAACGAATAACATGTCAAAAGCCTATGTCATGTCCTAAGCGGTCAAACAAAACCAAACCAAATTCATCATCATCTGCCTAGCCTTTTTCCCAACTAAGTAAGAGTCAGCTTCCAGCCTAACCGGATTCAGCTGAATACCTGTATTTGACATGGAGTTACTGCCTGCTACAACCCAGTAACTGGGCAAAACGATACCCCTTGGTTAAACTGGAAACCAAGCCAAATTAAGAACAAAAAAATAGTTGAAACATAACTAATCAAAAATGTGAACGCTAAAATGAACCGAAGTTAAACTACCATCAAGAACAGATCCAATCTACTCTAAATATCTTCATGAGACCTAAGCAATCTACTTAAGTGAAATAAAAGGAAACTATGTCCATTGCCGTTGACTTAACAGCCCCACAAAAGTTAGAAACTCAGGTCTTTCTACTTATTTCCTGTAACAGCAAAGAGCGAATAAAATGTCAGTTTGAACGCCATATAACCTGCACCCTGTTTATGTTACGGCAGCGGTTGGTGACTCACCTTATGTTTGTACCTTATGCCATACAGGGTGAATTGTAATGTGACATATTCGGTTTACGGCGAGATTGTGTGCTAATAAGGCCAAATAGAGAGCTAATAAGGTCAGATAGAGGGCAATAAGGCCAGATATTGTGTTAAAAATGCAATATAATGTGCAACGGTCAGATACTTCCAAGTGATGACACGTCAAAAAATATTGTTTGTAGTGCAGCTGTCAATTTACTTTACAGCTACAAATTATTTACATTTTAATTTACCGCTGAATTTTTTATGGTCTTTTTTAATATCTGAAAGCTTTTCATATCTGAAAGCGAAACAGTTGAAAGCAATGATTAATCTCTCTCTATCTTATGCATATGTCAAACAAATTATTCTGTATCAGGCATAAATAAGGCGAGTCACCAATATGAAAAGAAAAAACCAATCAAATTTATTTTCTTCTCCGGGCCAATATTATGAAGTACAGATTTAAAGCACGTAAGTCACATTAAAATGTCTAATGAGAAAATAATCCGCCTGTATATGGCATTGTTACCGAAGTGACGATTCGCGTTTTGCATACGACATCGATGACATGTTTACGTTTTAAAACGTGGGGATTTTAGTACCCCTCGGTTTTAGTAGTCCATTGTTCTTTGATGGATACGTGATTGTTTGGTGTTATATTGGATGTAATATTTTTTTTAAATAAATAGATGAGTAAATGTGAATTTTTTATCCAAATTGGGAATATAATTTTATGAAAAGTGACGTGGATGGACTTATTTGTCAAGTTACTAAAACAACTCGAAGAAGTCGACCCCAACATAGCTGAGAAAAGGCTAGGCAGATGATGATGATGATGATGAGTAAAACTTAAGAAATTTAAATATTTTTTGTTGGAATTTTTTAGATCTTTACCGCACGTAAAAGCCGCATTCAAGCCAAGCTAAAGCTTAAGGCAAAAGTTTACGAAAAAGGGTACCTAAAATTTCCGAACGCTGGACACTGGGCCAGCACAACTTTTTTCAAAAGCAGACCCAATATTGATAAATCTGGAGATCTCTGCTAATCTGCTTTTATTGATAACTGACGAGAATCAGAGCAACAATATCGGTCAAGCTTGAGTTCAAATATGACACAACAACAGACGACGCGTGCTGAAGGGGAGTTTGTTTAGCTAATAAATTAATCAAACGTGAATATATCAATAGAGGCGTGACAGACAAACAGACTGAATAGCGTGCTACAAGTTTATATACGTAATCGAAATGTGTAGCAGATTTCTCGTCGATTAGTTGGACTTTGGGAGACTTGGGGCCTTTCTCTTCAAACTTATTTTAATTCCGATCTAAAGTCAATACGATTCCAATATAAATTGTGCAGTGATTTTATTTTGGCGAAATACACAACTGTCAAAATAACCTATGCAGCGTTTAGCGCGCGCCTAGTCTGATCACGAATTTCGAACTCAAGAGTACGAAACATCTAAATTCCAATTTCAATCAATCAGAATTAAAATTTAGAGTGAGCGCGCAGGCTGGCTCATTTTTTGGCCAAAGAATTAGTTGCCATCCAAGGTTGCAATGACAAAAAAAAATAAGTAAAGACATTCGAAATATTGATGAAATCGCAATTAATTAAAGACCACACAATCCATTCGCTTTCTCTCTTACCTAATGGAAAGAGTCACTTACGAACGAAACCCATTAAATTTGTATGAACATTGATTCAGTTTTTTGTAATCCGTCATGCAAATGGGTGTTCCATCACTGTAGTTTTTTTTTGTACTTTATTTATATGGATGGGGAGAGTGAGTGATAGTTATTTGTTATCCTCGTGTGTAATGTGATAGTGGAACTAAAGAGTAAAAATAAAATAAGATTTTCCATCAGACATCTTACTAATTTGTAATAGTATCACTCTAATAATATAAATAAATAAATAAATGCGAAAGTTTGGATGGATTGATGTTTGTGACTCGTTCACGCCATATCCAATGGATCTGGATGTAATTTGGAACAGTTGCAGATTAAAGTCTGGAAAAGCACATATTAAGCTGCTTATTACTTTATATCCCGATAAATTGAAGTATTTCTATGGGATGGCAACGGCAGCTCATGTTGACTTATTAATCGCAGGTACCACCGCGCGGTGCAGCTAGTTGTTTTATAAATATGAAAGTTTGTGAGGATGTATGGATGTTTGTTATTCTTTTACGCAGAAACTACTGAACGGATTTTAATGTAACTTAACAATATTATAGCTTATACTTCAGAAAAACAGATATTGCCAAGATAGGTAATTTATAGAGACACGTAGGTGCGCAAATGAACTCGAGAGTGACTGGGCTTAGAATAAAAGTGTTCTCTATTATCGCTAAGCTCATATTAAATTTGTATCACTGAACACCAATAATATTTAATCTGTAATAAGTTGAATCGACAAGAAACTTACCTATAAACTGATAAAATCATGCGATCATCAATCTGCCAATTTAAAGATTCGGCACCCTTTTTTGTTCGATGCCCAGGTAAAAACTACTGAGAACTGAACGTAGCAGGAGACTTAGACAGCACGAGCTGGCCTAAAAAAAAAGGCGCGTATTATCACGTTGTGACAACTGGGGCGAGACGGAATGATAGGTACGAGTAGGTAATAAAAAAGAAATAAAAAAGCAGGTATTACGTAATTTTATTCCTACAAGGACGCACTGTGGTATCCAACTACAACTTTTTATGAATTCTTGAAAAGTATACTCAGACAGAAATATTGTTGTAGTGAATTCATTTCTGGGAACGTAGAATTTATATGGAGGAGCTCGTGGCTAATTAAAAACAGCCGCACGGGTTGATCGAAGGTTAAGCTACCCTTGCCGAGGTCGGTCTGTGGATGGGTGACCGTTCGTAACATATCAAGACTCCTCTATGCTCTCTTAAGCTGTTGGTCACGGCTGTCATTAATAGATTAAATTAATATTTTTATATTATATTCTTAGGAACTACACATTGGAGAATATACCTACCGTTGTGGTGTTAAGTCAAGGTGGTAGCAGAACTGTTCGTATCGTCATCATCCTCCTGCCCTTATCCCAATTTAGTTGGCGCCAGCGCAGCATGTCTTATTCTTCCATACATCTCTATTTGCCCTCATTTCGACACTTGATACTCACCTCCTTCCTAGCCATAACATCTATCACACAATCCATTCATCGTTTCTTTGGTCTTCTAGTAATTTAACTCTCCACGCTTGTACTCATTCCTCCGCATCACATGCCCATACTATTAATATTGTTATTTTATTGATAAAAAATATGATGAGTCGTCCATTTTGCTAACGGTACCTTACGACGTAATACTTTCATAACGTTTTGTTAATAGTATCCGATGCTAGTCTAGCCTTTTCAAAGGCTAAGTATACACTTATGTACCACGTTTGTGTTTATATGTGTGCACTATTGTGAGCCCTCAATGACCAGTCATTAGCAATGAGTGAGCAGAGGCCTTGTGTAACGTGCCTAACAAAAGGACGGCCTACTCATTGAGGTCAAAGATTAGAGTAACAAATGTAGGTTCCAATCACTTAAGGCAACGGTAACTGTAATTTACAGTTTATTTTACGTTAATTGATTGTTAGAATACTAATACTTCATATGGTTCAAACATGTTGAAAACAAAATGTAAACAATTTCAAATTGCTGCGCTGTTTTTCGTTGTGTGATGATCGAAAATAATGTTGCCGCGATTTTTATTTAATAATTACCTATAATTTGCTAATAAGTAAACTGAAAATTACAGTTAGGTACTGTTGTCTTAAGTGAACGGAACCTACATTTGTTACTCTAATCTTTAAACAAAAATCAATATTAAAACATCGATATATGTAGTACTCCAAATCATATTTGCTGCAAATCATCGTATTTTTACGAAAAAGTCTTATTTCCTCAAGAACCAACTTATTTTTAAACGACTTTCTACCATAAAATTTCCGCGAGTTTACTTCCCTAACTTGCAGTATTCCAAAGAAAAATTCATGCCTATTTTAAAATGTTCGCAAACAGAAAGTTTGAAGTCCTATTGCCTAGTCGTCCCGGACATCGTTATATTTAGTTCTCCTAGACCAAGTTTTAAAATATTATAATATCTGTAGTATTTATTAGTATTCTTCTCCTGGAAAAGTAGTAGGGATATAGTGATAAATCTTGTAAAGTTTCCAAGTGCTATTTCTCACTGGATTCTTGAATTTTATTTAAAGGTTAGTCACGAAAAATAAAAGAACGTCGAACTTTGATTATCAGGAAGTGTCCTAGCACACTACTCAATATGATAAACACAAAACTCCAACATCTGATGTATAGCTGCAGAAAACTTCACTTGCGGTACCTTATTAGAGCCTATTGTTCAAGTGCTGTATCATTTGCGGTTTCCCTTTTGTGGGCACATGCTGCGGAACCATTATTGCGCTCCCTAATTAGAAGGGCTGGCCATGTTTCAGTTAAACATCGAACAAGGCTGAACTATCGCTCGGCCAATCGTAAATAAGTCGTTATAAGGCTAACACAGTGATAGAATACAAAAGCTTTTGTCTTTGTGAAAATTATGGCAGCGATAATTTGCAAGTGGTGAATTAGCACTTTAGTCGTACACCCGGGGGTGCTCGGGGGAGTTCGGCTCTCTTCGTTAGCTGAACGAGGTCCCATGTTTTTAGGGGCGCAAAGAGATTTCGTCTAGACTTTGTGCTGCACATTTCACGTGAATTTTACTCACTTCAAGTTAAGTTGAGTGAAGCTTTTTCGGGTTCCATTTTGTATATTGTGGTTAGCGTTTTTTATAAGTACCTACCTAGAAATGCTCGTGTTTAAAGTAAACAGTATATTTACTGTGTATACATACATATACATACTCTATGATCTTGATTACCGGGTGCAATTTTTTTTTTCTTTTAAAACGTTGCCCCACACTTGGTATTTCTCCTGTATCGTGGGTGCGTTTAAAAACATTTAAACTCACATACACAAACAGCCAGACCCGGAACAATTACCTGTGGGTCATGCAAATAATTGTTACGTGCTGGGATCGAACCCACAACACGCGGCGCAACAGCCGATGGCTCAACCACTGCGCCAACCGTGTCGTCGAAATTGTATCCACAAATTTATAAGCTAAGAAAGATGACAGTTATAAGTGACATCTTTCTTTATGTTATAATAACATAACATCACACCTGTATTCCCAGAAGTGTTAGGCAGAGGTGCACCTACATTTCACCAGTTATGTTTAAGTCCCATGTAATAGGGGCGAGCTTATGATTGCTATGTCATACAGGTATGACGTTTTGGACATGGCTAGACAGATCTGGATAAAACTCGGCACAGAGATAGCAGTCTCTAGTCTAGAATAGCACTATGCTACGCTTATCTTTTAAAAATGAAGCATTACCGTGGGAATTCTAAATCGTCTCATGTTGACTTTTTATACGCGAGTATAAATATTAGTAACAGTTCAAAATAAATTCAACCGCTTGTCCGAAACCTCAGCAGTTCTCCCGTGGGAATACGAACGTTGGATTCTGTCGATATTAGAAGTAAAGTATTAAAAGCTTATCCACTGCTAAACGTTGTAAGAATTGAATAAAACACACTCCACCGATTTTCCCATTCAATGTAAACACTGAAACGGAAAAATACGAATAATTTATTACGGGATCTTCATAAGAGTGTCACGTAAAAAGCTTTATATAACTATCTACGTACTGTATATACCACACCTGCTTTATAAAATTCTCTTTGAATATTCTCATAATACAGGTACTTATCGTTATGAGCTTTGTGGATGAGAGTCGTATTAAACCCAGCCGTCATGTCAACATGAACGGGCGTTGGGATTTCTGAAGTAATTACACGAGAAACGTCTACCGCAGGCTGGAGACAAAACATTGTACACACCCCCCGTACCCTGGGTACGTTGATAAATACATTATGTGCACTCATTCATACTGATAAAAGTTGTACTTAACCGCGTAATAGGACCCAAGATAACAATATGGTGCACGTTAATGCAGAACAGTGTAGGAGATGGGTCTATATATTTTATGTTGTATACATATTTATGATGGCCTAGTGGTTAGAGCTTCGCCTGGCGTGCACGAGTTTGTGGGTTCTGATCCAGACTAGGACCAATGTGAACTTTTCGTGCACGAAGTTGTGGGTTCTGATCCAGGCAAGGACTAATGTGACTTTTTCAATATAATGTACTTTCTAAGTTTATCTTAGACTTTTGAATTGTCATCGGTGAAGGAAAACATTGTGAAAAAACCAGCCAAGTGCGAGTCGGACGGTATTATACAGTAAATACATTGTTTACTTTAAGCACTAGAACTTCTAGGTACTTTTAAAAACCTGCCAAGTACGAGTCAGACTCGTGGACGAAGGGTACCATTATCTATAAAAACATCAAAAAAATCATGTCTGGTGTATAGGAGCCCCACTTAAATATTGTTTTATTCTATTTTTTTAGTGTTTGTTGCTATAGCGACAACATAAATACATCATCTGTGAAAATTTCAACTGTCAAACTATCACGGTTCATGAGATACAGCCCGGTGACTGACAGACGGACGTACAGTAGAGTCTTAGTAATAGTGACCCGTTTTACCCTTTTGGTACGTAACCCTAAAAACGATACTACGAAGGACTAATATTAGTATCAGTCTGATATCGCTATCCAGCCTTGAGCGAGTGCGGCGATTCATACTCGTGCCTTCTTTGTATCAGAAGAGAGTTTTTTTCTGCAGTGGGACAGTAACAGCACAGGCTGGTGTTATAATTTTATTATATTTCATGTATTATGATGTATTCGTACCTACATGGTTACCAAATCTATAACCAAATGAAATTTCATTTCGACAACCGAGTTTATTAACAGAGCTGTCAATTTTATTTTGCGCGGCTGAAAATATATGAAAGCACTTACTTACTTAATACGCAATCACGAATGAAATTTTAAATATTTCAATCAAAAATATTACGTTGGACATACAATACAACCATTGCTTTTGAAACTTGCCATTGATTTAAGCTCCGTAACAGTGATTCTATTTCATCAAGCCAATTTGATTTACCTGTAACATGATCTAATCAAGTCAATTTATGCCAAAGTTTCGCAACTATGGGGTCATTAAACCGCCCCCAAATAGGGCACTGGCTCACCCCATACGTTGGCAAATCTTGTCGGCGCCGATACCGTCCCGCCGGCGCCGCTCCAAAACCGTACCCTTATTTTGCAAGCCAGTGTACTTGCAACCTATTTTCTGTTGCCAAAAACTCGATATGTTGACCCATATGTAATATTAATATTAATGCGAAGCAGTGAACTCATGATGTGGAATATTTTATGATATTTCAGTCTATGGTCTTCGCGCGTGTTTTTCAAATGGAATTAATAAGAACCGTTACTAAGATTTCTCAATAAACCAGTTTAAACAGTAAGCACATAGACGATCGAAGAAATCTTGTAAAACAGAGGCTCTTTTCACGTTCCTTTGAAAAATTAATTAGTTTTGCGGTTTGGAAGGAAGGATGTAGAATTTCCTATGAAGGAAATCAATTTAAATAAGGAGCTCTTTATCAAAGAGATTAAACTTTATTTTTTTTTTTTTTTTATTAAAAAAAAAACGTTGCCCCACACTAGGAATTTCTCCTGTATCGTGGGTGCGTTTACAAACATTTAAACTCACATACACAAACAGCCAGACCCGGAACAACTACCTGTAGGCCATACAAATATTTGTTCCGTGTGGGGATCGAACCCACAACACGCGGCGCAGCAGCCGATGGCTCAACCACCGCGCCAACCGTGTCGTCAAACTGTCGGTTACTTTGATGCCATTTCTTTGTGCAATTAAAAAACGTTGCGAGCCATATCTAGATAAGACAGCAAGAAGCTACTTGATGATAAAAAAAAAATGGTGGTTCTGGGAGTTTTGCCAGACACTGAAAATTATGCATAACACGAGAATGGAATATGAGTACAAGTAAGGTTCCGTATGTTACAACCATATCTGAATGTTGTACTGTACATATTTGTGGTTATAAATAATATATGCCGTTGAAACATTACGGGCTGATAGGGGTGAAAATATTCAGAACGGACCACACCAGTTTGTTACAAACGCTCGTTTATGAGCCCTCATTTTCAGACCTTAAAATATTAACCATAATACGTCGGTACAGGTCAAAAAAACTTAAATTGGTGGGGTCGTAGGTATTCGTTTGAACTAACCGTATCCCTAGAGATGTATAAGGAAAAGGTCGCCTGAAATAGCAAATCCGGTAGATATTATTTAATACCATTTCACTATTTTATGAGCCGGGTTAATAGTAATTATGTGATCATCTGCCTAGCCTTTTCCTAATATGTTGGGGTTAGCTTCCAGTCTAATCGGATGCCGCAGAATACCAGTATTTTACATGGAGCGACTGCCTATCTGACCCCACAACCCAGTTACTGGGCAACACGATACCCCTTGGTACTGGTTGTCAGTCTTTCGGACTTCTGACTACCCGTAACGACTG
Source organism: Phlogophora meticulosa (assembly GCA_905147745.2). NCBI lineage: Eukaryota > Metazoa > Arthropoda > Insecta > Lepidoptera > Noctuidae > Phlogophora > Phlogophora meticulosa. Next base: position 6,070,478 of record LR990523.1, read on the forward strand.
TCAAAGATCTACAAATGACAGCCGGAACCAACAGCTTAACGTGCTTTTCGATACACGGAGGAGTAACGATATATTACGAACGGTCACCCATCCACAGACTGACCTTGGCAAGCGTAGCTTTACCTGCGATCAACCCGTGCGTGTTTATTTAGCCACGAGCTCCTCCTTTAGTAATTATGTCTGATCTATAAATTATACTGATACAGTGTTTTCGTAGGTATGATTGTGGTTATTTTAATCGAAACTTACTGTACCTACTCCATTCATTTTACATTACTAGCTTTTGACCGCGACTACGTCCTCGAGAATATCGGTTATCGCGGATGCCTACCAAGTTGAGGAATAAAAGCTATCCTATGTCCTTCCCAGGGTCTCAAACTATATCCATATCAAATTTCATAGGAGTTCATAGTATCAAGCGTGAAAATGTAACATACAGACAGAGTTACTTTCATATTTATAATATTATTAGTATAGATTTAACGATCGATTTTTTGATTTAATTATAACATCGCCGTCGTTATTTCTCTATCAGGGTAGGGTAGTAATTACAACAGTAGCAACACGACTTCGTCGGCGTATATATGTTTATTAATTATAGCCTGTGTGTTATAGTCGTTCCTAAATGAAAATACCCGCACAAGTTGATCGAAGGTTAAGCTACGCTTACTGAGGTCAGTCTGTGGATGGGTGACCAGATATGAAAAATAATTTTCATAACTTTAAGTGCTGCTATCTGAGCACGAATAACAGACTAGGTATTATTGTCGCGACAGGATCTTGAAAATCGCAGAGAATGATTTTGAGAAATGTGTTCTTTTAACGCGAAAGAGTCACGGATGGGGCGTAGATGCGGTGTTGTAGGCGCACAATGCCCATTTTCTGGTCCTTCTTTTGTAATTTAAACTTAAGACAAAACACATTAAACTAGTACTATATCTTTGTGTATAGAAATGCGCTCCGGAAATAATTATGTACGTACCAGTGATTGATGAAGTTCTTCCAAATACTGTCTCTGGATTTCAATTATCTCTATCTGCCAAAGCAGCAATTTTTTTCTTAATTAACACGTTGCACGCCAAATGGTCGACAAACAATATATTTTCTAGCTTATTTCAATATAAAAATTGTGTAGTGTAACAATGTAAAAATTGAGTTATTTAAATTTCGTTACCGTAAGGGTCTCACTATTGCTGTTGCACCTAAATGTATCGATAGTAACTATTGAATGTCACTTTTTGGGGTTCCGTACCCATAGTGTGCCAACGGGAGCCTACTACTGAGCCTCCGCTGCCCACCCGTCCGTTAGTCTGTCAGCGAAAATGAAATTAAATTAAAAATTAAGGTGAGGTTAGAGATTTTTTCGGCGTGTTTTGCTCGACATGGTACGGCACCTTTCGTGGGCGACTTCGATTCGCACTTGACAGCATGACGAGCAAAGCCGATAGCGCCGATTCCCTTGTACAACAATTAAACTTAGATTCGAGAGTTGAAATCTCTGTGGCATTCAACTCGAGAAAAGGACGGTGATAAATATAAAGCGACATCTATCTCGCCGTAAATCTAACGTATCCTACATCGCGATATCAAAGTTATCCGTGCTATTGAACATATGTATTTACAAGAACCCGACAATAACCGTCGGGCAGTAGCCCACCAGACACAACACCCGTCTGGTCGGAGGATCTTCCCTTTTGCAATGGTCGATGAGAAACTTTACACCCTGTTCATCATACCCCCCAAAGATAAAACTAAGTGAGAGACGTCAAATTAGTTTCTACCTTGAAGTTCTCCGTATTTTTGTTCGATGCGATCTGAAATGTGAACTATGTTTGAACGGAAGCTTTAGTTCCACTAAAATTGACAGTTCTCGTAATATAATGTCCGTCCTTTTCTCGTTTTATAAGAAAGAGAAAGATGGAAATACATAGTCCAAATTTAGTTTAGGTTGTCGACAAGAGAATTTTTAAAGTAAATTGGTAAAGCACGTACATACTTGCTATACCAATTTACTTTAGAGATTCCCATCAAAAATAACTATAATACATATTATAGTTATTTTTGATACTGATAAATGAAACTCATGCTTAATTTTTAATTCTTAGCTTGGGGCTAGATGATGCTGTGTGGATTGTCCAGCATTATTTATTTTATTTAATTTACTAGTAGCGCGTGTCCGCTTCCACTCTTCAGTGTAATAAAACAAAATTCTTGACGGAATTGGATACTGTAATCAAAAAGCGCCGTTTCAGTATTTTCCTTAAATCAATGATACCCACTAAGGCCAACAAGGATTTTTTTATAAACTGTGTGTGAACCAAATAAATGTAACTATGATCATAGTATAACATCACGCCTGTATTCCTCGAGGGGTAAGACAGAGGTGTACATTTAGTACGCCCACATTTCACCTGTTCTGTTAAGTCCCATATACAAAGGCGCGAGCCTATGGCCACCAACTGGCACTAATCCAGATTCAGGGGGGCTACTGAGCAATCCTAAATGGAAAAAACCAACTACACTTCGCCCGACCTGGAATTCGAACCCAAGTCCTCATGCTCAGCAGTAGCGCTTACGACTACTAGACCAACGAAGCAGCCACTAAGAAGTAGTCCAGTATTATTATTTTAATTTTCATTGAATAGAAAAAGCAACAGCTTAAAATACAAAACACTGTTCCCGTCGCGGCTCGCTTTTACAAAGCAGATGAACACCATAAAAAAATATGACACCATCAATGTTAGCAACTCCAAAGAATCATTACAAAACTATGGCAACTCTGTGAACCAAACTTTGTGCAGGGGCAGTGAAACGGACTCGTGTTTATTCGTCAGTGATTGGAGACGAATACGTCAGTTAGAACTGTGTGTGCGTAGCTGGCATCCACTTTGACGAACCTGACGTCGTCAGAGCCTCTCGCCTTTTTGGATGCTGGGACGCAACCAGCGATGTTGTTACATGCTACGAGTAATTGAATGTAACCATTGAATGAAGCAATTGAACGAAACATCAATGGCTTAGTTCAATTGTTCCATTCAACTAGCTAGTTCTTATGGTTGAATAATAACAATAAAATGTTTCTCCAAAATTAAATAGGTAAAATATAATTAAAAACTCTTATTGCTAATACACAAATGAATGAATGAAGCAATTGAACGATGTTATATGGTACTGTTCCCACTTCACCATTTTATAACATTTGTATAAAATCTATATCTATCTATATCATATATATGTACTAACTCTTATATAGAAAAAAAGGCAGGATAGTTGATAAAAGCTGAGACTGCCAGGTTTGTTTTTATTTTTTATAGAGTCCATGTTATCCGGAGCATAGTCAAATAAATTCATACGTGATAATGAAAAGTAACTCAAAACGGCGTCGAAATTTGCCGTGACAAACGCAACTGCGAAGCGTGCAATTGGATAAATATTTTGTTTCGTATATAAAATTGATAAATGATATGTATTTCTGTAAAATTGGTTTTTTCAAAAACGTTTACACGTCAAACAAGTCGTAACTATTTAACTTATTCATGTTCTTTTTATATTTTTGTTTAGATTGTAATGTTTATAAGTGTTACTTAAGAAAGGTACTGTAATCAGACACTTAAAACCAGTTTCAACCAATCAAATGGCTTCAAACGGGTTCTGGCTAACGCTTGAGTGTGCTTGTGTAGTACAGGCCTTAGTTTGAAGTTATTGACTTTTTTTGTTGAAGGAACGGTAATGAGATTTCACGCAATCAGAACGGAACGGATAAATCAAAAGATAATTAATCAACCTTTAAGAGAACAATTAGTACCTATTTGAGACAGATTACAATAAAAATACATATCTCTAAGAATGGGTTTTGCCGTACTAAGGAACTGCTCCTCATTGACAGGACAGTTCTGAGATCCTGAAAGGATTTGTAGATTCTAATTGATTGCAAACGGTCCACGACTCTGTGCCACAAACATGACTCATTGGGCTGCTGAAGTTGTACAAAACAAACGGTCCTCTTCGCACCTTCCTGATGTGGGACCTACTATGCTTAGAAGTAATCAAAACATCGTTCTTCAAACATAACCTTATTCAAGATGCAATCATGCAAGAGTTTCTTAAGATCTGGGAGAAGCTGAATCTTTTTTGTTTAACTTAAGGCAGATATCTTAATATATAAAATTCTTGTGTCACAATGTTCGTTCCCATACTCCTCCGAAACGGCTTGACTGATTTTTATGAATTTTTGTGTGCATATTGTGTAGGTCTGAGAATCGGCTACTATCGATTTTTCACTCATCTATCATCAACCTCTATAAGGCAAAACAACGTTTGCTGGGTCAGCTAGTAATAAAATAAAAAACAAAAAAACAACAACGCCTACTGAAAGTTCAAGCTATAAAAATATAAAGTCATATTAAAAGATTTTAACGTTTTAAATATTCTTTTGTGTCCAGCCTATAATATGCAAAAAACAGCAAAAATTATTCACACAATTACTTCTTAATGCGAAAAGAATAGGAAAAAAAAACATTTCAACAACAATTTCACAATGCGAATGCAGTCAAATGTTCGCCTAACGGCTAAGTACACATCTCGCGCATTAACTTCTAAAGCTCTGAACTTGCAACATTTAAAAACTACAGAAGTACGCTAAGCGGTCGACTGTTGCAACTTCCAAGAGAAATAGCCAATTGACGCGGCCGTCCTTTGTTTGCCAGATAAAAAAAAAAACGGAAAAAGAGACAACTGAAATAACGGATGAAAAATCTGATGGTATCGCAAGAGACTGTTTCCCATTTCTCATCGCTTATTTTCCGCACAATGCGAACGAAATAAATCCAGCTGCGTTCATTTGTGAATGCAATCATGAGTACAACGCGGAACAGCTAATCCTGATCATTATTAATGAGAGTTTTAATTGGTTCACTATGGAATGGAGTAGCATGAATTTTAAATTATAGTCTCCTGGGCATCAGGGTTTAGAGGCCGGACGGTGGTAATGCAATGTGCGTACATGGAAGCACCTGTGTGTTAGTTTGTTTTGCATTGTTTGGGAAATCTACTCTGAATTGGTTAGTATGCATTGGCTTATTTGAACTGCCAATGGAGTGAATCATGTTGCAATAAATTGAATGTTTTGTAATCGTCCGTTCACCTGTTGTATGAGCATTACAGTGAAATTGTTTGCAAATGGACGCGAACTATTAGATATTGTTATGATTTTAGGAATTTGTCTATAGCAATTTACACTCTTGTACCTTTTACTATAGATTTTTTTTAATATAAATTTCTTCTACAAAACTGCTGAGACTCGAAAGAAATTTTCGTCTTTTCGTTTCCTTATAGGGCCAAAATACTTTATACTTTTATTAAGTGCGTCTTGGAATGCGAAACATAGCTGGTTTTTTAGTTAAAACATTTTCCAAAACTCAATAAAACAAATAAAAAAGAACGACGTCTCGTCAATCAGTTCGTTCACCATCAAGTGGGTAATTTATCTCCAGCTGAAAATATTTTCATATTTCACATTTCAGGGTAACATGTTTTTCCTGAATAAAATATAGTGAAATAAAGAAATGTAGCGGGTTGTGAGCGCGGTGAAATTATGGTTATTTCCCGGTGGTTTAAGTGCCAGTGCGAACATATTGTGTGTATGGGACTGGCCCATTACCTGCCAGGTTGCGTGGACATTACTGCGATGATACATCACTCACACACGTGCTCATTTCTTTTTTGGGCAACTTGTCAAATACGTTTAAATAATTAAGACTGTCATAAAATTATAGAGTACCTGTTATAATACTAGGAGATGGGGCCACTTTAAGAACTGTGACATTTTAGGACAAAAGAGTGATAAAAATTGTGAGATAACAAAAAAATCTGTTAAGTATTCTATAAATAAAAATCTTGTTAAGCACCTTAGAGACTGAAAGCTTAAAATAGGATTCTCTTTGGAGATTTCCTGTACCGACTCAGGAATAAATATAAGATTCATATTTAGAACACGGTACAGTTATATTATCCGCTTACACTGACAAATTAAGAAGACAGAATCCGTTTACATTTCTCATATAATATAATAATACCGAGCTTTGCTTTTTCAACACTTTTGTGTTCGAATTTCAAACCTCAACAGATAAACAAAAATAAAAAAATACTTACATAGCTTCTTGTTGATGGGCCGGTCTAATATTAGCCCCTCATATACCCAAAGAGGTTATTTGGTCAATCGATATGTATACAGTACTGTATTATAGGTTATTGTGTTTCTTCCAATAAAAACTTGTTAGCTGAAATAAAAAAAGGCTAAAAGTTTTAACGAGATTCGGTAAGTTATAAAGAAAGTCCAAACGTAAGGGACTCCTTGTGTTCGACTATCTTCTATTTTAATCTTGTGAAAACTAACTTTTTATTAGCAGTCAATAACTGTAATACACCCTATCTAAACACCACATCTACACACCTATCTGCACCATTTTTTATTCATTAAATGTTTTCATCATCACTAAATAACAGTATTTTACATGGCTGACCACTCCAACCCAGTTACTGGGCAGCACGATACCCCTTGGTAAGACTGGTAGTCAGATTTTAAGGCTTCTACCCGTAACGACTGCCAAAAATCTACAAATGACAGCCGGGACCAATGGCTTAGCGTGCTTTCTGAGGCACGGAGGAGTCTCTATATGTTACGAACGGACTAACCTCGACAAGCGTATGGACCCGTGGGGCTGTTTTTATTAAGACACGAGCTGCTTTCATCATCACTAAAACCGTTAAAAAATAAGAACTATTTCAAATAAGTACTTTCTATTCATCTATTCCGATAAGAATTTTCTTGTTTTATTTAAACTTTTTTTGTCTTAGAACTTATTTTGTATAGTCAGTTTTTAAAAGAAAAAGTGCTATAGCTGGATCTAATGCCGGTAAAAGGAACTAACGGTCAACGGGCATCACGACGCGGGTCGTTTGTCCGGCCACATTGCGACACTCGTCCTACTTAGTGTCCAAATATAGACCTCTGACTCGACCTTAAGACGGTACACGCCTGTTTCTTATTATATAATAATGCTGTCTGTGTTTTAAGATGCTCCCAGACAGGATACCGGTATACCTAAGGCTGGGTACACAATGTCGTATTTGATGTACACGTGGTTTATTTTTAAGAATTTAATCATCCGGACGAGTGCGAGTTTGAGTCACGCACCGGAGGTTCCGCACAATAGTTAGGTAATTGGTCAGCTACTTTCAGCAAAATAATGGTTGGAACAGAAAGCAATTAAGATAAGAAATAAAACCACATATTTACGATTTTGGGACTTATCCCTTTACTTTTGATGTGAGACCTTGTTCCTCGTACGAAGTACGAAAGCACGGGTGTCTTTAAGACTGCACTTTTAAGAAAAAGTGTTATTTGTATGGCACCACTTGTTTATAATAAGTTACCAAATAATGTCAAGGAACAACCACTAACTAAATTTAAAAAGCATGTTACGGAATTACTTTTGCACAGATAAGTTTTATTAAATTCTTTTAAAATGTAAATTTGCATGTCAATTAAGGTAGAATGTACAAGGAACCATAAAACTTTGTAACACCTAATAATATGTACCTACATTCATTGCAAATAAATAAATCTATTCTATTCTATTCTATTCTATTCTCGTCAAATCTCAATATTCTTGGTCAACGGGAACCCTATACGTTTTGAATTACTTGCGAGTTTCAAAATATGCATAAATGGCCGTATTTTTAGAAGCTTAATATTTTTAGTGTTCCAAGAAACTTATGTATTTGATATTAATTTCAATTTGATACCGCCTCGCGTTTCAGAGAAAAAGGTCCTTGATAGACAGACAGACAAATAAACGGACAACGAAGTGAAAATCAGTTCAGTTTTTTCCTTTTGAGGTATGGAACCCTAAAACACGAAGTGATCCTGGTTTCCTAAAGAATACAACATAAATAGTATTATTTTTTCATCCTTGCTTACGTGACTGCTCAACACTATCACTGGTCGAATAATTTCACTGGACCAATAATAATTGACCGTACTTCGAATTTCAAATGACATCACGTTAACGATTCGATGTGTTTGACAGATTGTTTATTACCTTGTGACGTAACGTGGCTCAAAAGATCACGGTGCTTTAGTTGATTTAATTTATTAGTTGAATTTGAATAAGGAATACTGATAATGATGATGATTAAAACGAGAAAATACTATAGTATAAAGTACTATGCTTAGGGATCAGAAGCGGTTAACATTAAAAGAAACAAAGCATGTAGACATAAGCAAAGCAATAATAAACCTAGGAAGTTTTATTCCTTACAAATGCTTTTACTTAACAAGAATATTGAATAACAAAAGTCGATATACACCGAACTAAAAATTTCTAACAGAACAAAGACTACTCAAACGTCAGTCACGCGACGCGTTCGAAAACCAAAAGAAGAAGAAGTATGAGGTTTTAATCGCTCCGTTTTATTTACACCTTTCCCGTCGTCGGTCCGATTAGTTACTATACTAAGGAGTATTATTTAGACTATAGTATTGTATACACACATTTGAGATGGTTTCCTAAAACCGTCAAATAACATATTTCGAATTGCGAACATAAAACAGCGAATGTTCGATGTCCGGTGGCTACAAAGTTTGAACATTGTGGCTGCGGCCTTGTGACGTCCGTATCATGCATACGATAGCAAGTTTGTTTGAAACTTCATATATGTACTTACTTACGGCTACTTTAGCATGAATTGTATAGTCTCTTCTTATAAAGAGATCACGTATATACACATACACATATACAGTACCTACTGTTTACCCATGTAAGAAAGAAGGTATTTAGAACACAAGCAAAAAAATGCATCGGAAATGAATTGACGAGGGCAATATGACAACAACAAACAAACGAACAACTAATACAACTAATAGCTAACTATAACTATGAGACTCGCATAACTCGACCAAATATAGGGAATAGTTGAAATTATATCAGCGACTAAGCAAAGCCCGCGACTTCATCCGCGTGGATTTCGTACCTTTACCTTTAAAATTTGGAATTCAACATCCCCTCTACCTCTTTTAGAAAGTAATTGTAGCCTATATTATGACTCGCTGATAATGTAGCTTTCTATAGATGGAAGAATGTCTTAAATCGGTTAAGTAGTTTATGAGTTTATCCATCACAAACAAACACACAAACAATTAAATCTTTCGTCATTACTGTAATGTTATTTTAGAAGTTTCGATTTTAGGGTTAGTTCCATACTAAAAGTTGTTGATATTGATGAGTACAATGACTCCTTGAATATTTCTTACTTCTGATAAACGCTATATGTATAAGAAACACGTTTCAAACTCGGATACATTTTAAGAGTAGGTAAGTTTATTGCTTTACAGTCTTCGTGGGCATTTATGTTCGTCCATTGAAATAGTATCGCTCTTGAAGAATGAACACCTAACAATCTACGATCCAATATTGTGTGATAATAACATTCTCAACACTACAGGCTCACAGTATACTGAAGAGTAACAACAGATTGGTTTAAAGATTGCAACTCTGAATTCGTAATGTCAGCTTGCGAGCTCTACTACGAGTCGTTGTCTTTCAGTAAATCTTTATTACTGGTGTAGGTAGGTAACTTTAAACACTAAGGTACGAAATTCTAAGCAGCTACGCCTAGTGCACACGAGGTCAAAACTTCACCTTTGGTTATGTATGTAAGCCTGCTTTTATGCCGCATCGCTTTTGCGGCTTTGTCGTTTCTCGGCGTTCAGCCGTATCGTGGTATCAAATGGCTTCGTTGTCGCTCCCAAAACTGCATTGGCTTTTGACGTCTTTCTCATAGCTAAGAATTGTGTCAGTGCACTTTGAGGTGCGCGACTTTTCTGTCGCTATGTATTGCTTTAAAAAAAAACCGAAAAGAGTAACTTGACATTTCTACGCTGCACCTTATTGTCCACCGCACAGTCGTCCTTTGTATTTGAGCTGCTGGGATGCCTTTTAAATATGTTATTTAAAAATGCAAAGGCACTTGTGCCAGACATCAGGTGAGTGCACTTCGCACATAGCGTAATAATTTTTATCACACGTTTCAACAATCTGCCGACGGAATTTCCATTCAAAAGTACTCAAATAGTGTCTATGAAATGTCGAACTTTTGTAGAACGGAATCCGTAATATAATTTATCGAATATCCAACCAACGTGATATGCTAACAGAATTTTTTTAAACAAATTATATAACGATGGCGGAAAAAAAACTGGAAATTGATTACGATACCCAATTATTTTGCCGTAAACATATTTTATATAAATATTTTTCGGCGATCCTTTTTGTGAGTAATCTGAAATTCAGTAAATAAAGTGCCGTAATATCGAGTACATTTTGAGGGCCGAACAGAGATTATCCCTCTCGATATTCTGATCCGCTTATGTAGTCTATATTCGTATTAAGTAAAAAACAATGGCTTCCTAGTTTCACCTTGATAAGTGAACATAAAGGCCGGTACATACATACGCCGGCGAACAGTGGGCTCTCGAGGGAACCATTGTTGTTGAAACTACGCACGACGCCGAACGACGTGATTTCTATTACCGTTTCCGAGTTTTCTTTGTATGAATTATATTGTTTGAAGTGTTTCACTCTCTTCACAATACACGTGATCTGGTTGGAAAACCTTCTTGTTTATGCTGGGATTTGTTTACTTTAGGTAGACAACTTGATATTTGATATGGTGACCTAAACAGGGGAAAAAGGCTTCGTTTTAAGTAGATATCCAAAAGTAGGTAAGTGTAGATGTAGGATAGGCTAATCGTAATAACCACCTTTGGGTGGATTAAGTTTTTGTTCCATTTGACAATTTAGATAGCGACGTTACCGTAGTTTATCAGAACGCTGATCGTAGAACGCTCCACCCATATCCTATTTTCAAAGCATACTCAAGCAACCCCTGAATACTTAACTAGATAATATTTTTACAGGCGGTTAATCGAAGTAGATAACTTCGTCGACCAACCGCTACTGTAGCCATGCACGTCAGTCCCAAAAGTTACATGCGAAGTATTGGCTAGAACCTGCTTTTGTAGCAATTCATAATATCCCGAAGCAGGTTATTGTTTTCCATGAAGTCGGGAACACTAGAAACACTAGGATAATACTAGAAATATACACGCAAAACGAAAGTTAAAATATATTAGCAAACGTATTCGCTGCATAGCGAAAAGAAAAGAAAAAAATATATTACGATTTCAAATATTTATTAAAAATAAATTAAAGCAGCAACATTTTGTTTTATAATGAATAAAGGAATGGAAAATCTAGGCAGCTCAGCTCGTTATCCGCAGGCACGGATGAGGTTGCACTCATTAGTCAATATTTGTATAAACAAATCCTTATATACTCCATAAGGTACAAAAGAAAAAGTAATACAGGAAGTCCGGAGCAGACAGGTTGCTTTGAAAAGATAAATAATAAAAAATAGTTCCCTTTTTTCTTTCAAACATTGCAAGGGAAATATACAAGACCTGAAAGGGGTATTGTTAATTATTACTTCATTTACTTTCCCGCGTGTCTCTTTTTATGAACCCGTGCCGTTTGTGTAAAAAAATATTATCGTGGAAAATAGTGTAGGTATGTCATTATCAAGGCTTCAAGCTACATACTTCACGCGTCGTTTCCTTAAAATGGTTTGGTTTAGCCCTAAAAATATACAAAACAAGAAACAGATAACAGAACTAGGATACCTCTGAAAAATTGGTAAATTTTGTTGGCACTAGAAATAAATATACAATGAAAGTAAACTATTATAGAAAGGTCAAACTTCCCGCTCAATATTATCCTAATATAAATATGTGATGAAGCCCTTGAAAAACTTGTTGGAGAACAGGTTTGAGACCATAAAATAAGGAACCTTAATTATTTTAAGCTGTTTTTGTTTAGCAGATATTTGTAGGTACTAGGAGTCAAGTATAGGGACTTGCTTATTGTGAAGCTCGCAGACAATAGCTACCGTTATTTCACCCGGTTGAACTATTTCGATTTTATACTCTCAGCTCAGCTAAGTACATATGCAAGTTTACCTGAACCAGCAGATCCGATAATAGCGAAAATAGAATACATACTCGATAAACTTCTTTTACTGTGCAACAAGAATTACCATTACAAAGCTCGCCTTAAATTTACAACTTAGATGAATCACAGACGCAAGAACAAATACGAAAAATCCAGTAAGTAAAACAGCAATACGAACATTACTATCGTACCTAACAGGATCACAATAATCATCATATACCAATTGGATTATTTAGTTTCATGTTTTTTGTGGTGCCAATCAAATTTGTTTAGGTACTGACATATTGACTTTGAAGGTTTTGGTACTAAGATAATAAATGGAACCTTTAAGCCACGTGTACACCAAACGAGTAGTCAGCAGTTTATGAGTAGATACTAAGAGCTTATTAGCTCAATGGTGTATTGTGTGAACATTGTATTTGAAAAGCAGTAATGAACTGCCCCTGGTTTATCCGTGGTGCTAGGCAAATGGGCCTAACCCAGTTGTAAATGTCCCTTTGTGCCTATTGGCCTAGCTCTGTCCTGTCTCCTGCTTGATATGAAGAGAAGTGGAAATTATGTAATTTTCTAACTCGTGCGCTATTGTTTTCTGATTACAAGACCAAGGGATCCAAGACAGTTGTATCGTTTCTCCGGGACTCGTCGGGCTTCATTGTCTCGACGCTTTTCTGGTGGTCGCCTCTCTTCATTCTGGTTTTCTGGAGTTGCAGTGGTTTGGGAATAATGTGGCGGGGTTCTCCCATTAAAAAAAACTGCGTCACGCTCGCTCAGTCGGCGGTTTGGAGCACGTTCGGTGTGAATACGGCCTAATAGAACAAATACTACAGATAAAGACAGTCCATCTGTCAGTTATACAAAACTTTTTCTCGAGTATGATTGAAGGTTGGTACAGTGATCATTTGGCACTTTAATGACATGGACAGAAGAGCGATGGAGGGAAAACATTTGTGAAATTGTATAAATAAACAAGATGAAGAAGTTAATACCGATGTTGACCACGCGGGGAAAGATCCTTGTACCACTATATTTAGAAACGTGTAATTTATATTCGAACTAAATAGTTATGTGTAATTTTAATTTAACTTAAAGATAAGATAAGCTAAGATACATTGTATTCGTCAAAAACATGTGTAGGTCAACAATCAGTTGGAACGATTTCAAAAATAAAAAAAGTTTCAACATGTTTTGCCTAGAAAGGCGTACGAATTCAATAATCCGATAATATTGCAATTAAAAGTACAAAAATCATAAAATTACGTTAAATTAATCTATTTTGATTAATTTAACGTAATTTTATGATTTTTATAATAAAATTTTTCGTTTGTAAAATTGTCTAAATTACATCATTTAAATATTCGACAACTATTAATATCCAAAGCTTTGGTACCTTTTTGTATATTTTTTTCAATTTTTAATTAATTTTCTCTATTGCCCACAGTTCCTATCCCTGCTGGAACGCAATGTTGTAGCCAACACAACCCTCCACTACCGACAGATGACTCTGTTCGCGCCGACCAATGAGGCATTCCAGAGGTTTAACGGAGAATTGGATGACTCACTCGTGCTCTATCATATAGGTATGTGAGGTATTTTGTTCGGAAAATGTTGTACAGAGATATCAAGCTACTCCAATCTGTCAAATTTATTTTATAGCGTTTCAACTTAATTAAAAATGAATTAAAGCAGCAACATTCGACCTATGTGGCGCAGCGGGCGAAGGTCCGCCTGCGACGCAGGAGGTTGCGGGTTCGATTCCCGCCCTGGGACAAATGTTTGTACGATCTACAAATATTTGTTTCGGGGGTTCTGGGTATTTGCTATGTATAATAAAAATATCTATCAATGTGATGTATTGTATTAAGTGTATCAGTCATCTAGTACCCATAACACAAGCTCTGCTTAGCTTGGGGCTAGATGATGCTGTGTGGATTGTCCAGCAATATTTATTTTATTTCACAACACAGCTATACCTGTGGAACCCTCGGTCCATTTCTCTATGTGTATGGTCAAATCAAGTGTCTAAGTGAGTGCCACTATGGAAACTGACGGTACGTGACAATTCTAACTACGCTCTTGACAGCTGAAACTCAGCTCAGCGTAACTTGCGTGGACACGAATCTTATTAGTAGCTAACCCGCTAAGCTTTTGCCCGTGACTTCATCCCCATGAATGTCGTTTATCGCGGATTAAAAACTATTCCATGTCCTTCCTCAGGACCTATCTTTTTACCAAATTTCATCTAAATCAGTTCAGCGGATTAAGCATAAAACGTAACAAACAAACAAGAAAACAGAGTTACTTTCGCATTTTTTTTAATTAGTGGCGTGGTGATTTCTTGGTCGGAGCCAAAAACCCGTGTGTCAGTACACCGTTGTTGTGGAGTATTGACAGTGACAGCTCTTGAACGCGGTTTAGATTTGCTGATAGCGATCAACTTCGTTGGTGAAGAGTTTTTCTTGACATGTGTTCATAGATGGTTGCTAAATAAAAAAAGTTTATTTTTATTTTCATCACTAATTATATTTATTATCTCTCTGTATTTTCTTATAAAAATATTCTTTGATAATATCTCTAGCGTTTGGTAGTATATCAGTATCTTCGTGATACTGGCAAAATTGTGAAGAGTTGAAATTGAAGAAGAATATTATTAAATCAACTAGATGGCGCCTTTATCTATGTATAAGTTGAAAATTTTTCTGTTAGAATGCGCTTATCTCTAGAAGTACCAGTCAAATTTGATAAAACATTTTTTGCATTTGACAGCCCAAGTCTTGAGGAGGGTTAAACGCTATTTAATACGCGCTACGACCCTTAGAAGTGAAACAGTGGGGTACAGCTAGTCTCTCTCTTTAAACCATAACGAATGTTTGTACAATATACAACCTCTTCACAACCCTCCAAGTAATTTGAACTTGACAGTTATTTTAGGTAATGTTGTATGCAGATCCATTAAAACATTATCTGAGATATTTCGGTACATACATCAAAGTCGCGTGTTGTTTTATACAAGCTCAAAGACTAAACTTGCCAAACTTATCCTATTAGTCAACCCTCCTTGTAGTTTAGCTAGTTCAGGTACAGCAACTCCTTAAATTAAAGCAATATTCAGCTAGATTTTCACCTAGTGTCTACGTGTAAACCTAGGCATTCGTTACTTTTAAGTCCACATGTCTAAGTCACTGCTTTGCTTATTGTTTAGAATATCAAGTTTGTTTAATGTCAACTACAGGTTAGTTTAACTAAGATGGGAGTTAAAAGTTTGAATGAAATGAAAGTTGTGTAGAAATACAGTGTGGAAGGGACATCAACGCAGAAACTGTTCAGTACATGATTTTGGACCCCCAGCGTTTTTCCGCGGTTTTTTCCTAATTTCTACGTTTTTTTCAGTTGTTCTTATTACTTTAAACAAAAAACCTAACCCAATAATTCTTTTTATGAAAATCGTGAATTATTTACTTTTTAATGAAAAATGTCGCTGGCTTAGGTAGAAATTTGACAATTTGTTTCATGACTATTTACAGTTTGTGCGTGTATGTCTCTTCCACGTTGTACGAGTATATGAAAGTAGTTTTCGCTCAGTCTGATCGATTCATTCTAACAGTCAGCTCTGTCGAATCTATGATACACCGAGGCCGTTAAAGGCAAGAGCTGCTGTCAAACTACCAGCACTACTTTAGGAATTTAAAAAATAACATGAGGTCAAGACGTCATGCTTCCTTTTTGATTCCCAAAGTATATTTGTGTTTTTCCAACTGGCATTTCTCAGTAGCAGCCCGGAGTCAAAATATGTGCTCTGTTAGTGAGGCTTTAAGATAAATAGTGAAATGTGGGTGTGCTAGATAAACCTCAGCTTAACCCTTCGGGGATAACAGGCGCGGTGATGTAGCGAATCAAGGACACAAAGAAAAATAAGTCGATAAACACGTCCGAGCAAAGACAAGGCTAGAATTAGATTCAGTTACAACTTCTTATCATTCAAGTCTATCCCTTCCGTAGATTGATAAAGGAGCCGCTCTAATTCAATATTGGCTGACATAATCCGATTATAATAGTCTTGGAACGAGCTAACTGTCAAACGCGGTTTCGCCCGCACATTATTTGAATAAAATATTAATAATGGCGTCGCCGTGTCATTTATCAGGAAGATAAATAGATTTTGTGACCTGAGAAACGTCACAATATTCTGGAGCGAAGTTTTATAACGAATAATGTATATGGTCGTGTCTTACGCTGTTTATTTGGGTCGATGTGTATGACCTTTCTAGTGTAGGTATAATAATCTTTCAGTTATAGAAAGCAACATTCCCAGCAAGTAACATAGTCTATGATTTCTTTTAAAAACTATGCTTTAAAGGGGTGGAAAGAATGTTAAAGAACGATGAGAAAAAGTACGAAATCCATTTAGACGGAGTCGCGGGTGAAGTGCTAGTAATTTATAAATATATATCAAAATACTAGTAATTTATTTATCTACTAATCCTGCTGTTTCCCCCGCTCTTAAGGGTAGTAGCGTAATGTTAAAAAGCCTATAACCTTCCTCAATAATTATGCTATCAAATGCAAAAAGATTTTTTTCAAATCCATGTTATAGTTCCAGAAATTATCGCGTTCAAACAAAACCAATAACTCTTATAATAATAATATTAGTACCTATAAATTATTGTCATCTGTTGAGCAAATATTTGCTGTAGAGACTGCGGCCCAGGTAAATACGATCCAACGGGCTCAGATTTGATCAGTTCGAATGTAATTATATTCTTAAGCTCCTATTGAAATTATGTTGGTAAGTACATACATAAGAGTTTAGCTGAACCACACATGCAGATTCTTTAAGAATTAAAGATTCTTGGTTCATCTCATGGAGATGGAAAGAACCGCAGGTGTCACCGAAGGCATTCATACAAATGAAATAACACAGAAATAAATGATATGGAATTGTCTATTTGTAATGTGTGTAAATAAAAGCTTTTTACTCAATGCATGAGCTTATGCGGTAACTATAACAAGACTTTCACTGGCTGATGGTGATGTTCTAAGGAGGTCACTCCGTAGAACATCAGCAGACTATCAGCCTATAAGGCTATAAGTTTTAAAATTAGGGTTCCTTGCAAAGTTTATGAAGCCCATGAATTTCTACGGGGATGAAGTCGCAAGCAACAGCTAAATAAGGGTTTCAAGCATAAAATAAAACAAACTCATCAAACATAACACGTCAACATGACAGCTTGTCACTTTTTGACAACCCTTGTTTTTTTTTATGTTTCCGCGGAAAAACCTTCAAAAGGCGCCCGGGATTTTGGCATAAGACCAAAGAGCGTGGGATAAGAATCTCACACCTCACTAAAACCACCTTGGTGGTCACCATCAGCACACGGAAGAAGGTACCGTGTCCTCTTAAAAGACCACCCCGGAGCTCCCTCTGTGCAAGACCTGTAAGGGCACCTCCCTCGGGAGTCTAAAGAGGGGTCTCCCTTCGTCTGTGTCTGCCCTAAGGTCACTTGGTAGGCGGAATCACTTCGTGGGCGACCCTTCCACACACATAGTTAGACGTATTGCAAGATTACGTGTGTGGCTTTGCCAAGCAAAATTAAGTTTTAAATGAACAAGTGTAAGAAATCAGTACCTGATCAGTATCAACATAAGAACCAACTCAATTTATTGCAGCAAATCTGGCGACGACCCTCTCGAACATGGACTACGCGATATCGACGGATTTGGACGGGAACCCCCCACTGTGGGTGACGACACGGCGGGGAGCTATGCATGACGACATCTACGTGAACAACGCTAAGGTCTACGTCTCCAGATCTTACCAGGCCAACAACAGGAATAATAAATTACAAGTAAGAATTTTGTTTTAGAATAAACTATAATAGATTTATTGAATTGCAATAAACGTAGGTACAAAAATCTGGTGATACATTCTACATTCTGCCATAATATGAACATGCACATTGTTACTCAGTTGGTTTAAAACTGGCTGCATCAATAAAACAATAGTTGCATCAACCCTGAAATAGACCAAAACTTAAAATAACTGACGCAAATTATTACAAACAGCTTAAAAAGTTAACTGGTTTCTAAATTAAGTTTTTTTGACGGAGTTTTTGATAGCTACGTATTTTTCCGGCTTTTTAAAAAAGGCCATGCTACACAGATATTTTTTTGCCCTAAATATTTATTACGTGTCTCAATAAAACGGGCCGATATTACCTACTGAAAAAGTAACAAGCCAAAATAATGAGAATTTCAAGAGTTATTTCACAAACTAAGCCCGGATTTACCTCACTGTATTACGGATGCCAATAACACCCCCTTGGGATTCATAGTTGTCGTCAGGTGTCTCTGGTAAAGACATAACACAATTATTATTTGGAGCAGATACTTCGATAACTCCTTTAACTTAATTTTATAAAGAAGCTTACTTCAATCCGGCCGGATTAGGGTTGTATAAAATAATCGAATCGCGTGTTTACAATTGAATCAAATCGAGGTTAGTTTAATGACGACGTAAAGAGACAAAATAAAGCCATTGTCTATGAAGAGGGTTTCTAAGTCAATCAACCTACAGAAAAATTGAAATTTATGGTAGACAGACAAACACCATAGTGATTTGGATATGATGACCATTCGTCCCATTCGCTATTTCGTGCTATTCCGAATAGGTCTCATTCACTAACACCTTGTGTATCTGGTCAGTTTTCTTAACTCCTTTCATGCCGTATTTTGACTCATTCCCAACTCATTGGATAAGTTGGGGATTAGTCAAAATACAGCAGGGGCAACAGCTGGGAGGCAAGCTATTAGAGATAGCGAATGTTACGAATGGTCATCACATCCGGTAATTTATGGGAAGGTAGTGAAATAGAATACCTTATTTCACTACCCATAAATTCACGTTCTATTTTAGTACGAAACACTAAAACTAAAGAGTCTAAAAGTGGTACCGAAAATGGCGCTCGGAAAAATCAATATTTATAAACACCTACCGAGATTATTATATTGCTGTTTGCCCAATTTATCAAAGCCCCAATAACCTTACCCAAATCAAGCAAACATGGAGTTCACTCGGGTTATTCGGAAAAATCTAATCGGGTTATATTTTCTATTTAGCCCGTAGATGTAGTGTGCCAAAATGTCCGCAACGATCAATATCCCCACAGAGTGTTGGCACGTTTCTTATTGGTAGGTACGAATAATATACAGGGTACATGTGAACCCAGGCAAGCTTGAACGACGTGATTACTTGCCTGATTCGAGAAACCAAAACATTTGGCTGATTGCACCTAAAAAAATATTTTATTAGATGCGAGAGAAATTCGCATAAACAGCCATTTTATTACAAATAAAAAAATAAAAAAAAAAGTTTTGCGTTCGCACTCTGTGACCGTGTTGCATTTGTTTGCACGAAGCTCTTACAACATTTATTCCTGACATCTAATAATTCTGGGTAAACGATCTAAGTTAAGTTACACTTAGTGTTGTTTTAAGAAACATTGATTTTTTCTTTCGTATATTTTGAAATTCCTTCTCAGGGATACAGGAAATTCCGGTGCCATCTAGCATTAAAATATGATTAAATTATTAACGTGTTTAAGTGCCTGAACAAAACGAGTTACAAAAATAAATACCAATTTATTTCGTTAATTAATAATACGATAAGATAAAACACCAGTTTATCCAAGTTAGAAAATACGTGAAGCCCCAGGAAAACACATAAACAAAATTGTCGGAACAATAAGTATCAGGTACTTAACCCAAATTCCTGCAAGACTAATTAGACGGAGGATATTGACGAAGAAACAACAATCAGGGTCGACGGTCAAGAGGACCCAACACGGCACCAAAGGAGCTTCTGACACGCTATTTATTAACACTAATAATGGCGTCGTCGCCATGCCAAAACCACTTAGAAACTGGGAAAGTTTTTCTTTAGAACATAAAAAACCTGGCAAATGCGAGTAGTTCTCGTGCCTTGAGGGTTCCGTCTCAGAGCTGTATCCGGCTGCACAATTCTAGATGCAGGACAAACTTGACTTTACAGATGAAAGAAAACCATTGATCGAGTGTAGACTGGACCAATTTAAATGAAACTGAGTGATACTTTGAAATGCGGCCCATGCAATTCTAATTTTAGATTAAAGGAAAATATGTGGTTGATAAAAAGTTCTCCCATACATTGGGTTCGGTCGTTTCTCCAACTGCAAATATTAATGCGTAATCGCATAAACTCGATATGATTACTACCATCATCACGCCTTGAATCCCCGAAGGGTAGGCAGAGATGTACCTACAGTACACTCATATTTCGCCAGTTTCGTTCAAGTCTCATATAATACCCAAAAGGGGGCAAACAAAATCCAGACTCTGGACAGCTACTGAGAAATTGTAGATAAAAAAACATAATAACGCTTCGCCCGATCTAGAAATCGAACACAGGACCTCAAGCTCAGTAGAAGCGTTTGCGACCTCTAGACTGAAGGGGCATTAATTAACCAAATTTGGATGCTTACCTATGTTTCTATTGTATGACCTTATAAAATTTAAGGCTGCAGAGTCAGCAAAGTATACCCTGAAAAACCCTCTCTTGATTGCGTTGACTTAAAAGTGTTAATAATATACTAGTCCCGCACCCCTTAGTAAAGTAAAAAAGAAAAAGTAAAGTACCAGCCTATTACTGTCCCACTGCAGGACAAAGGCCTCTTCTCATACAGAGAAGGCACGAGTATTAATCACCACGCTTGCTCAAGACGGGTTGGCGATTTCACACTTATATTAATTATACAAGTCCAGGTTTCCTCACGATGTTTTCCTTCACCGATGTCAGTGATGTCCAAGATAAAGATTAGAAAGCCCCTTAGTATTAGACATTAATTTAACTTCATTGATATCTTTACCCGCACATGAGAAAAAGATTCCGTTTTATCATTAGAGGTACGGAACCCTAAAAACTGTACTCGACTAAACCAAAAAGGTTTAACTAACGAGACAGAACTTGTTCGGTACAGTTTTGTCTTTTTTTCTTTTACATAACTTTATTATCTTTGATTTCTTTTGACAAGAGGAAGAAAATATATTTTTTATTGTATTTCCCTTGTGTAGTTATTTTATTTTTAGAAAATGGTTGATTTAAAATTGTTTATATTAAACCTAGCGTGGGACAAAGATTATTGTGATTATTTACCGTAGTACCAACCTATTATTTTCAACATACATGCAATTATGGAAAGATTGAAGCCATGAAAATTATATGAGCGTGAAAAAAATGCATAATTAGAAGAGAAATATCGTAATTATTTGGGTACGGGGATACACGAACCTAGTAATCCTTCAACTGATTGAACTTATTTATATTTTTGATGATGATGATGACCACTGAAAACCGGGGTGCTTAAAAACGAGGGGTAAATCAAAATAAGGGGATTTTTACACTGAATTGAAAATAATTATTTCGATCCCTTGTGAGTGGCAAATAACATTGAATTATCGTGAATCCTATTCAAAGTTTGGTTTTTATTCACTCCTGCAATACTATTCCCGTCGTTTTAACCGATAGTCTCCATTATCGTAGTATTTGCTGTGCTAACTTCGTAGTACCTAATCTTAGTTTAAAGAAGGAAGGAGAAAGGAAAATGCTTTATTTCATGTGTATCCGTTTGTTTTAGGTCCTGCACGTGATAGACCAAGTGTTACTGCCGCTGCAGCCTCATGGACCTAGTTCTATTAGCTCCCCAGTGTATAACCCTAATGCCTACCATTTCCTGGAACATTCTGATCTTTTCAACATCGGACAGCATCGACTCAGGTAATGTATTAATAATGATTTAGTTAAATTAACTTTACGCTGAGGGGGAAGGAAATAAGATGTTTTTTCTAGATATAATCAAGTTGGAATTAAAATTATACCGGTATCTTATTTGAAACAATAGGTACAAACCTATTGTTTAGTTCCGTCGTAGAAACAAGGAACCTATTATATAATTTGCATGCAAAATAATTATAAACCTACTTCAAAAATCAAGTTGAAATTATGCAATTATTCGTTGAAAATAATGTGCAAATTGGCTTAAAAATCCAACATAAAATTTTCATATAGTGAACCATCACTTACACGAGCCTTGTTTGCATCATAATTGTCCTTAAACGTTAAGTACACATTGTGAGTGAAGTGCTAGTTAAAAGTCTGAAAAATAAGCCTGAAAATGAAACGAGTTGGAACTTAATTACTTCGCGAGTGTTTCAATTACGGCCGAACTAGCAGTGCACCGAATTATCATCGAATTGAACTTTTGTACGTTGAGTTTGCAATACAAACAACAGAATTACTGGGTACTATCTGTAGTGGGATCTCTAATAGGTAAGGCTGCAGTGCACGCAAGTAATTCCAATTGAATTCCGTAGTAGATTTGGAGCTCAGGGGTTGTGAATTGTTGTGGGATGTTCGAAAGCGGTACCGTGACCTTGGAACGTAAAGGGCAAGGACGGAACACGGATGAGTTTTAGTCAGTAAAAGACTGACATGCTCTTCATTGGATGATTACCAATACTAAAAAAAAAATTGTATCTAGTAGTAGTAGATAAGCGTATTACAGCATACGCCATTTATGACTGTTAACATGGGAATAAACACCTTCTGTGAGATAAAGGGGTGTTTATATCATTTAGAAATTAGCCTTGTGACTTATTTGTAAAGTCTTGTCCTAAACGCAAGAGCTAACAATAAATTTTCACAAATTGTGCTTGTATCACGGTATCTGGAATTATGGGCCTTTTTTTGCTATTTGTTTTTGTGCCACAATCATTTACCGATACAAAATGATCAAAATACGGACATTCAGGGAAAGGGAAATAAAAAAAAATCACAGCTTTCTAGGTTTGCAAAGTGTTACAGAAATAACTGGAAACCCCTTCTTGTACTCATCTATTAAAACAACTTTTACTATGAGATCAAAAAGAAATCTGCGGTTCAGCACATTCATTGTGTTCTCATAAATAAACTAAAGTCAAATACAGCTTACTTTTTATTTGTGATTTTAGATTAGTACAACGACTCATAATGAGAGTTTAAAATGTATTTTAATAATACCTTGTATGTACAGTCAAACCAGCTATTTGATATACAGGCATAAACAATAATGTCTCTACTACACTGCCAAATTTCATTTTTATTGCATGCGTTATAATTTTTTCAGGTTATCGCATTCTAAAGAGAGTGATGTAACTGAATTTACTACTTAGCACACTCACAACATAGTTTAAAAGTAGTTGCAAGTAAACTACCTGTATACTGGTCAGCTTGTTCTTTTGTACTTTAAGACTAAAATTCCAGGCACGTTTAATGTACAGATACTCAATACTCAATATATTAATTGCTTCCACAAGTACACTTAGATGGTAGGTTTTACAAAGATATTTATCATTGTGGACCCTGTCGGGCACTGCAAATGGTAGGAGAGAGGAAGAGGGTAAGATACGTCTAGTTAAAAAACTAACTCTACACCAAGATGCATTTCTTTCACAGATCCTTCAGACAGAAAGTGAACCAGCTTAAAAAGAGCAAAGTATTCGACTCTGATGGCAGGCATACGTTCTTTATTCCCGTCGACGAAGGATTTAAGGTAAAGGTAATCTTCTTTCCGAAAATAGACTCCGGTAATACATCTTAAGGACGCGGAAATAAAGTTTATTTTCCTTTATAGCCGACAACAAGGTCAGATTTGATAGACGAGAAAGTCATAGATGGGCACGTGATTCCCCACCATGTCCTGTTCACTCATGCCACGTCTGATACTAAGGAGTTCGAGACCCTGGCTTTTGGGGACAATGTCAAGGTCATCATATCGTTCAGCACCGTTATGAATGGGAATGATGAGATAAGTGAGTATTAAAATACATCTGGACTTTGTTAATTTTTTCCTGTCAATGATCTTAATAATTTAACATAAAATCACGCCTGTGTTTCTCGAAATGTTAGTCAGAGGGGGGGGGGGGGGTACCAATAGTAGGTACATTCACATTTCATTCAGTTAGGTTGAAGTCTCTTATAATTAGGGGCGAGTCTATCATCGGCCATCAACCGTGCTATATCCAGACTCCGGGCTACTACTTAACTGAGAACTGTCAGGTGTAGAAACCCAATAGCATGTTGCTCGACCCGGGCATCAAACCCAGAACATAGGACCACTCGACCAACGCGACAAGGCGTTATCTAATAACCGATCATAATTACCATCTTCATCGCTTGGCGATCAGAGTTCGTTGTTTTGAGTACTATACAATAAATAAGTTTATGTATATAGTATATCATTCCTATTGAGTACTAAGTTTTCTTGTACGATACCGGCGGGAAATGAAGACGTTACATATTCTTTATCGCGATCACGAACCACAGGGAATGAGAAATCCAGGCTTTAATAATAAATTGAATATTTGTGACCTTTTAGCTGAACCCGACCATAACCGAAGCTAGATACAAATGCAGGCAAAGGGCACTGCCTTTCAAGCTCTCTTCGCGATAGCAGCTACTGACATTTGATCGAGTTGATAGATAGATTACTTTGCCTTCCCCGCTAGACTTAAAAGGCGATTTCTATTTATTTCTTGAAATAGCATTCTGTACTCTATTATTTGCCTATAAGATTTTACCGACTTTGCCATAAAAACATGCAAGTACTCTTACCTCATTACGAATGTTTTAAGAAAAATAATTTTCCGTTTCCGAAAAATTGAAAGGAAAATGGCGAAAAATGGAATAGACGCCACTTTAAATTTCACCGAATAATTAAGAATTTCAGACCGGGTTTCCTTCAACGATGTCTATAATATTATAAAGTACATATATGAATTGAAAAAGTCACATTGGTACTTGCCCGTATTTGAACCCACAACCTCGAGCGGGAGAGGCGAAGCCTCAACCACTGGGCCTTCACGACACTATACATCCAAAAAAGTACCCAAATAATTAATTAAGCGATGAATTATTTAACCATCAAAATATAGGTATTACATTATTATAAAATCTACTTCAGACTTATTTTGACAAGCTTGCATCGCGTTCACTGCAGCGATTCAATTATTCAAACTCTGACAGGGTAATTGCTTGTATAGGGGAACGCTGAAGGAATATGTTCGTACGTCTGTCAAGGAAATCTAACTTGTCTATTGTGATGTACGACGGTAATTGGCATGACGAAATTAATGGGGCAGCCAAGCGTCCGCCATGCGCGTTCATAACTCGTATGGGGAGGAATATTTTGTATGACTTGCTGACATTTTATTTTCCTTATGATTTTGTGTTTTGAATAGGGATGTGTCCTAGGTAAAAATATACTAAGTCTATTTAGTCCGTCAGCAAGATTACCAACATATATTGGACACGTATTTTTTGCTTACTCAAATCAATAAAAAGTGACAATGATATAGCACACCAAAGTTCAGGAGAAGGGGCTTGTGTCGTCATTTTTGGTTTAAGAGACAAAAGAAAAAATACGTATCCAATTTTTTTGAGTAAACCAACTTTCGGACCTATCAGAATTTTTAAGGACACTACCTTAATTGAGGTAACTATCTACTGACTTTTTCGTAGAAGCCTTGTGGCGCCTATAGATCAGTGTAAAGAACAGATTTAAATATCTGCTCTTTACACTGATCTATAGGCCTCAATAAACTCTGAGATTTTTTAAACACGATCAACAACCCACCAAATCACTTATAGAAAATAGATTTGACGTAATGGTAACATTTAGGACAAACATCGAAAACGGCTATAGAGAAATCGATATCTCTACCACAACTCTCTAAAATTATTTTATTTTCTACTCAGCCTACGTTAAGTCAAACACCGTTGCTGGCGACGCAAAGCATGCCCGAGGCGTGGTTCTAGCAGATATCGTAAGAGCCAACATACCAGTGAAGAACGGAGTGGTCCATCTCATTCAGAGACCGCTTATGGTCGTGGATACAACGGTCATCGATTTCCTCAGGGTGAGTGGACCTTTAGAAACCTATATCATATCTTTTCGTACATGTATTTTATTTAGGAAAGCTCTCAATGTTAATGATAGTCACTAATGCCATTGGTGGAGGGATTTCTGAGTAAGATAGTGTGTTTTCTCAAGCTAAGCGCTAAGGAAAAATAATCTAGTTTTACTCTGTACTTCTATGCCTCTTCACTTCTTGTATTGTCCACATAATAATGTACTACAGCCACTTGACTCATACTCTACACATCACCTAACATTATATCTTCAACTAAACTAATAGTATTGTAAGCTAATAGAAACACAATTTCAATCACATAATTGACTTTCCGCACCATTTTAATGGGATCCAGGCCATGAAGGTAAAATGAAGCGTTTTATTTATTTCTTATTTTACTATCCATCTTTGTGTGTCCTTTATTTTATTACATAACCTTTCCATTTCATAGAAACTACGGTATAATCAATTTGAGCACGTTCTTAACAGTTTTTGTGTGTGCAATCGAGTGTAAGTTTGAAGTACTGTGATAGTCTGGTAAGCTTCATTTGGTGCCATAGTAATATTATTTGGTAGTCTCCAACCTAACGTTGATTTGTAAGTAATTAACTCATTAGATACAACAGTTTAGGACCCAAATCATTAGTTATTGCAGTTTTAGTTAAGTAATGAAGTGTAAAATGTAAAAACGTTGAAAATAATACAGTAGAATTTGATTTAGAAGTATGTATTGTTAATGCGTATTTTGTGTGTAAAATTTTAACGTTAACATATTATGTCTTTAATATAACATATACCGATAGAACCCACTAGTGCAGGTAGGTATAAAATTAATATTTGTTATTATCTTTTTGTTTTTTTTGCATCCCCGCTCCGTTGGATTCCGCCGATCCTGCATGATCTTGACAACTTTAGGGAATTGTAAGTACTGTCTGCTTATACGCATGACCTACCTAATATACCTTACCTACTTGTACACCTTCTTTATACTATATTTTCTCTGTTCTATCTTTCTTAAATACATTTTGTAGAACTATTACCATTAAACTGTAATGGATAACTCGTAACAAAGGTAAAGTACGATCAATATTTAAATGTAGAAGTAAATATTTTAGTACACGACAATATTCAGCGAATTAATACTGCTAAAAGAGTGAAGTTAATTACGCATTTCATTACAAAGACCAGTACGTAAATTAATTACAACGGCCACTTGATAAACGTTGGCTTTAAAAGGGATCTTGGAAGCCTTTACCCAGATAAGAGATTACAAAGATTGTTTTGGTGTACTATTTATTTCCTCTGAGAGTAAAATAAGAATTGTTTATACAGGAAAAAGAAGACGGACCTCTTTGTAAATTCTATGAAGTAATCATGGACCTTGGTGCAAACAACCAGTTTTTCAACGAACTCACTTTAGCTAAAGACATCACTCTATTTGCCCCCTCAAATGAAGCGTGGGCCGACTTCAGCGTGCAAAATATCATTAGGTATTTTCCTCCACTTTACTTTTTATGAGCTTTTTGTGTTGATGTGATTGCTGCCATGTTTTCTTCTGATGAGCTTTTACGGAGTTAAATGTTATCTTTTTTTAAACTTCGAAGTGTGCTTATAGTATCGTGTTTTAATAGGAACCATCAGAAGCTGAGGGACATTCTGAACTTGCACTTGGTTCGCGAGAGACTGCCATTGGACGCGATAATTCACAACAACATGAATCAGGTAAATATTGAATTGTTAATTAACAATTGCTGTTTCCATTCGAATATTTAACTTATGAACGAATACAAAACTATAAATGGTGATCTGTAATTTATTACCTCGAATTATAAAATTCGATTCGAATTAAAATGAATGTCGTATATTGGTTTTAATTCTCTCTGGTTTGGTTGCTGCTATTTGGAATCAGCTACCCGGAACTGTATGTTTAATAATTTTTAAATACAATTTATTTCACAAATGTTTTAATCGTTTACAACCCGGTGTTGTGCTTAAACGTATTTATTTTTAATTAATCTTCCTCCCTGTTCATTTTAATCTATCGTTAGGTACTGTGGTTGCATGGTTGTAAAATGAATTCTTATTACGTAATTTATTTTGTTGATGTATGTACGTTCTCTTTCTATAGATGTTCCAGGAATGTGCAATCTGTATTTTGTATGACCCTATAGACATAGTTGTAAATGCATTAAAGCATGGGTGTCGAATGCAACGAATATTTTTTCATGTACATTTTTCTATAATCTGGATAATATTTTAGATCTATCAAGCGCCGACGGCTTCCCCACGCAAGTACCTGTACTTCAATGTACTGACACGCGGTCAGAATCAGACCTTGACAGTGGAAGGTGGAGGAGTCAACGCAACCGTGACACTTCCCAACATTGCAGCCACTAACGGCTTCGTTCACATCATCGATAGAGTACTGGGAGTCCCTTACACAACCGTCTTTGAGAAATTGAAAACGGATCCCATGCTGAAGTAAGCAAAAGCACTATCTCTCGCTTGTATCATGTTTAACTTAGTTAGAAATACAAACTTGTAAGTTTACTCGGAATAAGAAGCAAAAACAAATTGTTAGGAAATAATAATGAAGAGTCTGTCTTTTATTTTAGCATTACCTACAATCTGGGGAAGCGTCAGATGTTCAACCAGCAGCTCAATGATATGGAGCATCGTTACACATACTTCGTCCCTCGCGATCACGCTTGGCTAAAGTTCCAAATCAAGCATCCTTCTGCCTTCAAATCTCTGTTCCGGGAAGACTTTGGTTATTTCGTAAGTTTCAAAATTCCAACAATAACTCTAAAGTTTGATGCTTTACGTGTGTGTGTGTTTAATCATTATTCTACCTCCCTTGTCATTTTACAGACGAAACAAATTTTAGAGCGACATGTTATCCGGGCCGGGCGTGCGTACACAGTATCTGATTTAAAACTTCTCGCGAACGAAACACATCCCTTCGTACTGCCGACTTCACGCGATCCACTCCGGCTGCGTGTCAAGGAATCTGATAAGAGTAAGCTTTTAGCGGTTCATTTACATTATTATCTGTTTTCCTTTATAATGTTGAGATTTTGAAGTCAAGATTTGTGATTAAACTACTTTGTTATTTTCACAGACTACTACGTCGAGTGGAACGGCCACTGGATCCATGTGTTCAGGCCTGACGTAGAGTGCACCAACGGCATTATCCATGTCATCGACGAGCCTTTCGTGTTGGAGAGCGACATCCGTGCCACGGGTGGTGCCCAGAGAGAGAACGTCGCCTCCATGTATCTCGTACTTTTACTGTCCTTCTGTTTTGTAAGAATTTTGGAAAATTAAACGTCCATCGACTTTTGTTGAGTTAAAAGCGTTCGTATCATTAGCCAAAGAGCTATTCTAGAATTTCCGTTTCCAAATTCAAATTGTACTGCGAAACAATATCTTTTATTTGGACTATGTTCGCTACTATATGGCAATGAATGTAAATGAATTAGTTTCGGGTATTTTACGTTACCGTAGTGTTTGATTTAATATGTAGTTTAAGAATATTATGCGGGGTTTGCACTGATTCGTTTAAAATATAAAAGTCCGTTGTAAGATGTTAACCAAATGACTCGAGATATACACTGCCATCAATATTATAACGTTTTAAGTATCTTAAATAAAAGAACATTTTTAAAATTTTATATATCAGTATTTGCATTTTAAATCGAAACTGTTGTTGTATCAATCTAAATTGAAATTTCTGTAATCTGAAGTATATATTGAATAAAATAAAGTAAATATTTACGTAAGGCATTATAGTCGTATAGATATTTATTTCTACAGTAAACGTTGTTCAAGTTTCTTTAGATTAATTATAATGAATGAATGAATCTTCACTCCATTTTTAAATTTTGGGTCCCTTGTGCCTTTTTTCAAACCAAAGTACTAAAATTAATTCAAAATATAACCTATCCAAATTATTATTTACATTAAGTATATAATATTTGCTTTAAAACATAAAAAACTATACATTCCATGTTATAAGTATCTTAAAGATCTATGAATGTCTAAATATTTATCGTTGTTACCACTGAAGTACCCAAATTAAGTTTCAGTTGTAAAAAATATCTTCGACTGAAAAATTATAATTGTAGAAATTAAAGTTTGAAAGCATTAATTTATGTAGGTAGAGTTATTCATTCGTGTCAAATTAATTGGTCTATAAATTAAAATGTCTGGAGTGAAAAGATTATCTGAAAGCGTATCGAGAAGCGTCTGCTGCGATCATTATTATACTAAGTTCATTGAATATTTCCAACTTACGAAGATTTGAATTTAAGAACGTAATTTAAGAACTGGCCGCTTTAGCATGCATGCTGCTATCAGAGCTGAGCAGGTCTTTCTATCATTATTATAAGCAATGGAAAGTGAAGTATTTAATAGAAGTATTCTTAAATTGAGAGCGATCATATTATATAATAAATGTATATAGGAATGAATGGGCTTATAATTATGATGGTGCGTTTGTGATTCTCTTACGTTTACTAAGCAGATGTAAATAATTTATATAAGTTATCATAGTTCATTATAGTTATTGTATAATTTAGTAGCTATTACTTGAATACGACTGAAATTTTATCACGTTGTCATACATGAACTATTGGAAAATTTGAAAAGTGTTAAATAAAACAGAAATGCTGCTTTCTCGCTTTAAACTTTAAATAAAACGTTGAAACTTTCTATAAAAGTGATTTACAAACAACTGTTTATGTACGTACTTACATTTACAAAGGGTCACTTTATACTGGATTTATATGAACCATATTTGGAGTAGGAAATATATACATCCGTACCAAAGGCAGCATTTATTAGAGAATTCTTACTTATTAAAATATTCGAGTATCCTGTTGAAATCAGTGTAATAGATAAATTATATCTGTCGCTTTATAGATATATTTACATTTATAACTTAATAAACTATTCAAGTGATGTCTATATTAAGCCAAAGCTAAATGCTATTTCATCTGATATCAATATTACTTTCCTATATCTACTGTGTAAGGTTCTAATATTACCTAACAATAGATCTTAGATTGACATATTTGACATATAGCCGATATATATAAGATTTAAATGTTCATGAAAGCGATCATTATAAAATTGCATTTTTAATACTACCTATACACTAGCGTTACGTGGGGCATATTGAGCCAAGACAATATAATTCTGACCAAATATTCAACCAAATATTTGGTTAAGTATGAAATTGGAATTCAATTAATTAGTGGATGTTTTGGTGTAATAAAATCTATGTCAAATTAGTGAAGATGTTAAGAGGAAGTGTTTAATGACAAAGAATTTATGTGTAAAATATACATATTGAACTTCTCGCTGTTGGTTTCATTGCTGGCTTCAAATGTTCCCCTAGTCTAGTCACGTGCACGGTAGGTGGCGAATTAAATTTGGGTACGGCGATGTCGGCGATATTAGCGGACCCTGCGCCACGCCGCCTTAACAGTCTACAATAACAATGTTAGCAACAAAATCTAAAACAAAATTAACAACAATAACAATTAAATGTGTTGAGATGTACTCGCACGGAATCGTTTCAGCAGCTGCTACAGTTTCATTAATTTTCAGCTGCACAAACGAATATCCACCTAATTAACCGATGTACGGTTACACTGGAAACGTTGTTGTGAATCCAGTTTCATTAATACCTATAGATGTGCTTTTTGCGTAATTAAGTAATTGGCTTTTCTCGATTAAGTAAGAAGGAACAGGAAAAGTAAGGTATTTGACAAAAGTGTTGTGTTTTGTTTGTGTTTCAGAATCGTTTGACTTGGGTCGCACTCAAGAGAGGTCACACGTTATAAATCCATTTGGGTTCAAAATTGTAGGGTTTTCCTAAAATTTACTCATTGTAGATACTTAAATAATGTTTAACGTGTCTCACGAAAGTTATTTAAAAAAAAAACACACATTTATTTTGCCATACCCTAATGGCAATGGTAAATACACTTATCATCATCTGCCTGGCCAACCTTTTCAGTACGTTTGGGTCAGCTTCCAGTCCAACCAGATGCAGCTGAATACCAGCTAACTTAGAGCGACGCACTATCTGACTTTCACAACCTAGTTCTTAAGTAACACGATACCCATTAGTAAGACTGGTTGTCAGACTTTCAGGTTCCTGATTACGCGTAAAGACTGTCACAGATCTTCGAATAACAGCCTGGACCAACTGCTTGACGTGCTTTCTTAGGGTCGGAGGGAATATGTAATGGATGGTCACCCGTCCACGGTAAGCCTGGTTTAACCCTCGATCGTCCTGTGCAGCTGTGATTGTCACGAACCCCGCCGTTACATACACTTATAAATAGGTTTATTCAACGTCAGTTCTATCAAATTGGCTGGAGCGGTAATAAAAAAATTAAAAAAAATAGAAAAAACAAACTCGCGCAGTTTCGCGGGGCCACTCGGTTTTAACGGAATAATTGAACGCAACGCTGCAAAGGTCCTAGTCAGTCTCTTAATCCCATAAGGTTGGTGCGACGACACAGCTACCCTGCCTTGCTAATCCCCTTGATGGATGGGAGGAGTTACTCCTTTCTATGAGGCCATCCCATTACGGAGGACACGCTCACCCAACGCTATAATGCGTGTTGTGGTTTGTAATTACCTTCCATTTAAACAGAAACATTACGAATGAACAATTTGATATGTTAACAGCCACGTTTATAAACAATGGGCGCAGATTGAATGCAATTAGAGTGTTATTCTACTCAAATGTTCGCATGAAGTGAGTTACAGTTGTTAAGCCTGGAAATCGAGGGTTCAGCCAAAGGCGACCCGTATAAACGAGAGGTCATTTAAATAATGTTTGAATGTGGAGATCTATTTATAAATAGGAACAGATTTTGTTGAAAAACTGCTACAATGTGCTGAGAGATCTGAGTATTGGTGCGGAATCCAACATTGTTGAATATTCATATTTTTTGGCAAATTGTTGCGCTGTTTTAGGTACAGACGTTAGCATATTACGTGTATATTAAGCTATTCCAAGCCATACAATTTTCCCAATTGAATATGAACCTTAATCTTTTGTAATAAAATTAAAAACAAAACCATCAAAGAAATTTGACACATTGGCGTAGCTTGATACATTCATACTGATGAGAGATAATTACGCAGCAATCATTATAAAGTCATGAGTAAAATCATTTAAACCAATTATGTAGCTCTCCAAAAATTATGTTTGACGCAAATAGTCATATTGTCATGAATAGTATTTTTTTCCAGAATATGCAATGTTACAAAACATTTATATAACAGCGCTGCAATTGAAAAGTCACTTAGTATTATTAGAAGTACCTGGATGACCGAGCTTTACTCGAATAAAACAACTTTTTCTAAAAATGAAACCTAGTTAGATCGATTTATCGCCCCCGAAAAAAAAACGTTGGAGCCGTTTCCGAGATTCAGATTATATATATACGTACATATTTTTATACAAGAATTGCTCGTTTAAAGACTACTTTTAAAACAAGATGTACTTAACAATAATGTCAGCAAAAACAAGCACAATAAAATCCCTGAAGTATTTTCTATTATTTCTCTTCATCGGTGCAAAAAGCTTTATTACGTTAATTAAAGTTTAGAGAATTTCCTAGAAAAATCGTATTTTTCTTTTCACCTGAGTTAATTCTCGGTAGCGACAACTCCTGTTTCAGCGTGGAAACATTTTACACAAAAGGAAATCCACCCGGATTTTTGGTAGTCGCCTGAACAATGTAGCATTGTCTGAAAATAAATGTCTCCACACTATTTCTACTGAGTAAACAGATTTGTTTCTTGGACGTCCCTTACAAAAGTAAAAACAGGTGTGTCCAGTCATATTTTTACTCACGTAAGGTGACCCGGATAAGAAGTAAAAAGTTAAATATTTAACATTTATTTATCAAGCTAATTGCTCATAAATAAAAAACCTTTTAAACGTTATGACCGAGGTACTAAAAGAACCTATATGATTCTGGATTTACCGGTGTAGCACCTAAAAGAGTATTTTTGATTATAGAATGTATGCTTCTTCATTAAACTTTTTTTAAATATTGTCAGCCAACAGGTGTCTAATTTGTTCTAAATATGAATTAGTCTTTATTATAATATCATCATTGATATACACTTTAAAAATAACCGCTCAAGAATCCAAGAAGGTTTAAATGCATACAGTTTATAGAGGAGAGGAAGATCAATTTTCGCAGCTTTTGAATAACCCGACGAACGAAACCAATTTAACTGCTGTAAACCAAACATTGCTTTGAAAATACATAAATCAATTTTCACAGGAATTATGAACTGGTAGAACACGTAATTATTTAGCTTTGCTGTCTGTAGACCACATCCTCTTAAATCTCTCACAAAATAAATGCAAGCTGTTACTACCTCCTCCGCAGAGGGAAATGAAAAAAATAAAAGTTTTTATGGACTCGATTTATCTTCGCTCCGAGCAGAAATACAGAAAACGATCGGAATCAAACACAGTTCCTACTACTTCAAACTGCCTTGATCTGATTAATGTTTATTTTTTATTTGCTCAATCAAAGTCTGGAACTGACCAGTCGTCATTTTGTTTACTGTT
This sequence comes from Phlogophora meticulosa, assembly GCA_905147745.2. Lineage (NCBI taxonomy): Eukaryota > Metazoa > Arthropoda > Insecta > Lepidoptera > Noctuidae > Phlogophora > Phlogophora meticulosa. Next base: position 6,105,137 of record LR990523.1, read on the forward strand.
GGTAGGTGGTATATTATTTATTTTTTAAAGAATGCTGCAACTTAATATTTTTGTTGTTGTACTAGTCTGGAAACTAATAACAACAACAAATAAAATAAGTGGAAAGGGATAATTGCTAATTACAAGCTTCCACATTTATACATCTAGTAAAATAAAAATGTCGGTAAGTTAAATACAATTTTTATAAGTAGCATATTTTATGGTACTTTCCACTAAAGAAAAATAAGGAATATGTGTAACAGTCGCTGTACCTATCAGATTAATTGTTAACAAACACAAATAGGTAAGCTGTAAGTACATGTCACCAAAATAACCTATTATAAGGTAAAACGATGCTATCGGCCTGGTAAATAAATTAAGGAATTGATTTAACAGGGAACTACGTGATGACGGATGATACCTAGATTATATTATTATATAGGTATAACTAGCTGCACCAAAATTAAAATTCACATTCATCAAACGCACAAACTGTCAAACACGCGAAGTTAAAAAAAATTCTGTTCTGAAATTTTCCAATTTTCCGCACAATTGTTTAATTTCCGTTAGAACCTTTTTACAAAGTAATAGAAAACTTAAAACATGAATAAAATCGGTAAAGCCGTTCTGAAGTTATGTCCTGACCAACGGAAACAGGGATTTAATCTAATATATATGTAGATAAGATAAAGCATACTGACTTTAAATAATTAAGCAGATAAGCAGAGAAAACTGCAAAGGGTGAAGAAAATAATATGCGAAACGTAAGTCTTAACGTAAGTTAAGATCCTCAGGTTGGGAACGAGAATTATAATTTGTGTTCGAGTTTAGAAATTGTATCGGTCTATTCTAGTTACCAGTAGCAAAGAATTGATCGATATTATAAATGTGACTCAATACAAGCCTCTGATTAAATACACTCGTACATTCAACAATGCAACTCTTCAATCCCTTAGGGGAATATAGTATTGCGCTTGACGCTAGACGCGTGACGCATTTTTATTCTACCAGCTCCAAGGCGAAGCTACAAAGGTATGAGTTATTTGCATATCCTTGACAGACACTTGATCTACCAGGATCAAAATCATCCCATGTTGTCAGCTTCACGACAAGCGTATATGTATGCAAAATTGATGGAGATCGGTCGATCAACCGAGCCGTGAAAGTGGCATATGACACAGGTGTATCTTGAACTTTCGGGAAATTTCTAACAAGTGATTCTGAACTTGTATCTGTAGAGTTACGTATGTAAAAAAAAGATGAATCTACATACCATTTATTTTAATTCGATACTTACCTTTTACCATAATGGTACCGGAAGAAAATATGTTAAGAAAAAATAAAAAGGAAGGAAAATCGAGGGAGGCTGCTCGCTACGTCGCCCCATGCTACTGTGCTACGCCGTAGCTCGCATTGTGTTTTTGTGTTCGCCTGAACATTGAAATGTCCACGCCTATTGAAACTTGCAGAAAGGATATTTTAATCAATATAAGTTCAATATTTCTTCATTTGGAAATAATCACAGAAACTAGTGAGAAGATACCTCGGTGAGCGCTACCTATTAATGGAAATATTAGTTACACAGAGTACATGTACAAAGTTAGTGTTAAAAAATACACAGTACGAGAAATATACTAAAAGTAAAATCCTTCAGTGATTAAAGGCGTGTGGGTATTACATAATACAGTCTCTTTTAAAGTAACTACATTTTTTCACTCCTACGACAATTCTCTTCACGGCTGCTTTTACGTTATTGCTATTTTTTCTCCTTAGGCACTTTTCCTTTTCAAGATAATTCTCGGAACTTCATAAATTCCATGAAGCTGTTATCAGTTGGTGATATTAAAAATGGAAAATAAAAACATGCTAGCTAGCAGGATAAACAAATCTATATATATATTAAAAAGTACAATCACAAAATAGAAATCACAAAGTATATGAAGAGTAGAAATGAAGTAGGTATGAAATATAGTACCTATGAAAGGTTCAGCAAAGATGACTTACAAGCAAATATTGTAAAAACAAATAAATTTAAACCAATTATTATCATTCTAACTCAATACAAAGCAGTCGCAACGTTATCCAAATCGATTCAACTGATTCTGTTAAATTGAATTTAAGATTTAAATGTACCTAAGGAAAATAAAAAAAGGTAGCAACTTGAATGAATGGCAGCAGGAATTTGCAATTTAAACGAGACTTAGGCGATACTAAATGCGATTCCATTTCCTTGATTTCATTACTTGTATTGGTACGAGAACATTCTACTGTTTGAACTATCTCCACCGCATTTCCTACAACTATCTATCTTCTATAATTAAATCTAAAAAAATTGTGTCACAATGTTTTGAAATGTTTGTAATGTTTTTCAAATTTAATTTTGTTTTTATATTCATATTTAGTGAGGTCTGAGAATCGGTCGTTATCTATTTTTAATACCCCTAAGTGATATGCGTGGTCCACCCCAAACACTTTACTATCTACCCTACAAATTCCCAAGAAATTATTTATATGACAATACAACGTTTGCTGGGTCAGCTAGTTGAAATAAAATATAGACTAGTAAAACGTGTACGTAGTGTAACGAATACTCCAATAACAAGATTCAATTTCCCTAATTTCGAGATTACAAAAGAAAAAAGAAATCCGTCTAATCTTTGTGTCCATTTATCTTTGTCTGTTTGGTAATGTACCAATCTTTTCTTTTTAAAGACAACCACTTTGGTGGATAGAAAAGTAAATATAAATAAAATATACGCTATCTCTCCAAGTGCGTGTCGAGGACAAAGTGAGGTTCCGTAGACTATTAACAAATCAACAACACAGGACAAGGACTGTCGCCTGTCACCGGGAAATAATTTGTGAGACGAAAAGAAGGTAATGGGTTAGATAGAAAACGTAAAAGCTTATATAGATGGTCTGCGTTTGCACTGCAAGCCAACTGGAAACAAGCAGTTTGTTTGTGGTTTTGTGCATTTGATATAACTGCATTAAAACTGCGCAGCTCGCTTGCTGACGCCATATAGTTCTCTACTACAAAGTAAGTCATACAAACGTAGACCTACTAACTGTATTTACGTTTTAAGTAATGTTCAAACCTAGAAGGGTCGAACAATATTTTTGTAAAACATCCCGGTAGTAAATTAATTAAAATTTAAAGTGATTTATTGAAAGTGGACTAATTTTAAAGTGCTCCGTGAATTTTTCAGCAGTTCCTTGCTTTGGTATTTTGTGGAAAGGGTACTTTCGATGTGTACCTTTTCTTATAAAATATTTAGTTGTAGTAAATACAAATCGTTTTAACATTACTTAAGAGGCTTACTAAGACAGAAAAACATTTAAGGCATCCACTTCTACACGCCCTCAATTTGTGGGATAATAATATAGTTTTTGTGGCCGCAACATGGGACTAAAATTATATAATTAGGTAGACACTTATTAGCCAACTCCACATTAACTTTTGAGCGCCATAATGAGACTAAATAAATGAATGCAAAATCTCCTAAAATTTGTACATATCGTAGGCGATTTTTGATTCACGAGATTATGATTTATGGGCCTTTATGTCATTGGCTCCTGAACCGACAAAGAAGAATGGACCATCTGCATTTGGAGATAAAAGTTTATATAGGTGCCGTTACTTTTAATATGTCTTTATATCCTCAACCTTCAATATGGCCAGAATCTGTAGTGCTATTCTGTAAAATTCTCTGGGCTGTCAACCCATACTACAGTTAGGGAGTTTAAAAATAAAAAAACGTTGCCCCACACTAGGAAATTTTCCTGTATCGTGGGTGCGTTTACAAACATTTAAACTCACATACACAAACAGCCGCTGATCTTTTCTGATTAAATTTGTTGCGGGATCCAAGACAGTTGAATCGTTTCTCAGGACTTGTCGGGCTTTATTGTCTGGACACTTTTCTGGTGGTCGCCACTGTTGATTCTGTTTTTAAGGAGTTGCAGTGTTTTGGGAATAGTGGCGGGCTTGACCAAAAACAATATACACATACAGCCAGACCCGGAACAACTACCTGTAGGCCATGAACATATTAGTTCCGTGCGGGAATCGAACCCGCGACACGCAGTGCAGCAGCCAATAGCTCAGCCATTACGCCAACCGTGAAGTCAGACACTTTACTTCAGCTTACTTTTCGCGGGGACTATTGAGGGAGAGGCAGGTTCCTCCAAATTGCCTATAAAACGTCAACCTTGAAATGAAGAATGGATTGGTGGACTTCAGACTGCGCTCGTTCCGTCTTAGACCTGGCTCATGGCTTTCCGCTTCTGCCCAGGTGATTGGGATCAAGTTTATTCAAATACTGAGCACAGCTAAACATAACATCACGCTGGTATTTCCCCGAAGAGTAGGGCAGAAGTGTACCTACAGTGCACCCACATTTCACCAGTTATGTTTTGAAGTCCCATGTTATTGATGGTGAGCCTGTTGCCATCAACCGGGCACATACCCATATTCCGCCTGCTACTGAGGTATTCTTAATGAAAAATCTCAGTATCACATTGCTCAACCCGGGAATCGAACTCAGGACCTCATGCTTAGCAGTCGTGTTTACGAACACAAGACCAACAAAGCAGTCTTTACCAGAGTTCAGATCATTCTCGATAAAATTCTACGTTTTGAGACACTTCTTTTCACTTTCCAAGAAATTAATGTATTTTCGTATTTCGGTAAATAACTATAGATACCTACATTCTAAGAAAGTTATTCCGAAGATATTCAGGGGTAAAGGTCATAAAAGTCAGTGTTCCGCGAAGAATCTTCACAAGTCGTTAGCAGTTTAATTAAATTGACGCCTTCAAGGAAAGATCTCGAATTTTCGATATCCACCCTTTGTCAACTCGAAGTTGTAGATAATGATGTGTTAATGATGCTTTAAGATTAAATCGATAGGATCATATTTCTTTCTCTTTAAATAGATTTATTTAAAAAATCATTAATAATAAATAATAATAATGCTGGACGATCCACACAGCATCATCTAGCCCCAAGCTAAGCAGAGCTTGTGTTAAAGTATATAAAAAAAATGTACATTTGAAATATAATTCTCGTATGGTTCTCAATTGTTTATGCATCAAAGTTTATTATTATTGTTCCAACCCGCCAACTCTTCTTGAGCAAGCGTGGTGATTAACGCTCGTGCCTTCCCTGTAAGAGAAGAGGCCTTTGCCCTGCAGTGGGACAGTAACAGGCTGGTATTATTATTTTTTGTTATTATTATATCATAGTGACTGAACTTTTATCAACCTATAATATCCTATGTCACTTTATAATCTTATCTCAGTTATATCAACTGGCAGTCGGTGAGCTTAATTCCCTGTAGCTAAACTTTTAAGTTCACATAGTATACATCATGTTTTAATTTAAATTCATCTATTGAAACAGGAAAATGACGATAAAATAGTTCAGTACTAGTAATAGTACAAATTAAAACAAATATTTGCAAATTTTAAAGTACGCGTCAGTAATTAAAACCAACGTAGCGCAGATCGCAGTAAATATTAGATAGGTTCGTTCCTACATACTTTTGATAAGATAAGTTCCTTCCTAAATAAAAATAAAAAAAAAGATTTTTATTTATAAAACCAACAATACACTTCATGATCACATATCGTTGTGCGTAGAAATATGGTTGTTAGAGAATAATTCACACTGACCTCCGTACTGGTAAAAACTGTATCACAGTAGGTAGGATGACTTTTGGTTCATTGAAAATATTCCAGAGAGTTAAAGAAGCCTTGTGTATTAACACCTTTTACTATGGGACCACCCCTGAAATCACTTGAAGAAAATACACTGCTCCCTTTATTTTGACGAGTTATGGTAACATACTACATAACATCATGCCTGTATTTACCGAAATTTTAGGCAGATGTGTAAGAAATGTGGGTGTACTAAACCTATGCACCAGTCATGTTTTAGTCCCATGCAATAGGGGGCGAGCCTATTGCAATCAAATGGACACAAATCCAAACTCCGGGCTGCTACTAAGAAATTCCAGATGGAAAAATACAATAACACTTTGCCTGACCTAGGAATCGAACTCAGGACCAGCGCAGCAGTAGCACTAGCGAACACTAGACACCAAAAAACAGCTGTTTAGTGCATTTATGTTTGCCTCGTTGGAAAACATAAATGCACTAAACAGCGGTTTTTTTATTCATAATCGAGTTTGGTTCCATATCAAAAGTTGTTAACATTCATGAGTACTTTCACCCTCTGAAAGATTGTTAATGAATTACACACTGAATAAGTCAATGCTATTTTTATAGTTTCGTGTTTCGTCGGCTCGGTGGTCCCGAATGGACCCGAATGCAGCATACGATGAACAAATACAAGCACTGGTAACGAGTCTTCAGGCCCGCCGGGAATTTCAGCGGCCTCGTTGACATTTCAAAAGCTAAACCGATTTTTTCAAATAACTATCTCCCTTTCGAAGCTTCGTTAACACGCTGTCCTATCAAATTGCTGGTGAATTTTCCCATAGATAGGTTTTTTACTGTAGGTATTGTAAGGCAGTAGGTACAACTTACAGCACTGGGTCGAGAGCTAACAGTAATTGATAATAATATACTGGACAATCCACTCAGCAACATCTAGCCCCAAGCAAAGCAGAGCTTTTGTTATGGGTACTAGATGACTGATATACTTAATATACATAGATAGCTATTTTTTATTATACATAGCAAATACCCAGAACACCCGGAACAAACCTTTGTAGATCGTACAAACATTGGTCCCGGTGCAGTGGCGGGAATTGAACCCGCAACCTCCTGCATCGCAGGCGGACCTTTACACTTTAACGATGCCAAATCTCACACTCCACCGTGCGCGCAATATCATTAAAAAGGGAAGTCGAAGAGTCGAAGTTTTCGCTTTTTTTACTAATATAATATTTTTAAGCGTACGTCTTTACATTAGCGCGATGAAAACAAATCTACAACGTGCTAAACTAAGGTCGAGTTTCTAAATATCGCTTGAGGAGTCGCCTCGGCCAGACGTAATATTCTGCCAGCCTTTAAGCTATAAGGTTCCCCACATAACATCATACCAACCTCTCAGTACCTTATCCGATCAAGTGCTAATTACCAGACTCAAGCACTTATGTACTGTCACGGAAACCATCTTTTAACTAGCTTCAAAGTACAGTTTCACTACCAAACACCTGGTTAAAGTACTATAACTAGTTTTATGTGTAATACACCCGCGTTAGGACCCCCAGGATTGTTTCCAAATAAATGTCTGTCTATCAAATACATGACTTATGTTTTTCGATTTCTTATAACTTCATTATTTTAAATATTCAATTCAATATACACGACCCATTCAAGGTTAGTACCAAAAGTAAAATAATATAGAAATGGAAATGTCTATCACACACGTTTTTCAGAAAAGGACTTTTTGAATGTTAACATTTATATCTATCTCATCATATATCTCTTCACCAATTACTAGTGTTTTAACTGGCAAGAAAAAATGGCCCTTGGTATATGGCCATACAATAGTATGCGAAGTAAACTAACCAGAAAACGGACTTAAACATAAAACTAAAATGAGGTCGTTTCAGGTTTTCTGTACTTGCAGCAGACTCTCCTATGAGACGCATATGGGATGGCGCAAGAAGTCGACCCCTGAACAACCCCAGATAAACGGCCTAGCTGACTTCCAAGGCATTTTGGTCATTCCGTCTGACTTCTACCCACCGCCGGGCATAAATTAAATCGATTTACTTTAATTTATTGGATATAGAAAGTTAAAGTTTTACACTATGTAGAGTTCCGGATACAGTTGGATATTATGTACGTATAATATAACGAAAATAAGCACTTATCAAGGATTTTTAAAAATTAGAAAGGTGATGAATATTCATACATATAATATAAATAATAAACATGTTTGTTATTTAAGCCGATGGAAAATCGCATCGGGTACACGGCTTAAACGAACTTAAATCATTTTTTTCAATTGTATTTGCCACGTGTAAGTTAGTATAACGCAATAATGTCGACAAAAATAAAATTGTCAACGAGTCTTGAGCATAAAAAAATATATAAATTTAATATAAAAGTCTCTCAATTTTTATATTTCTCGCTTCAGCGGTTTTTCCTCAGTGATAATAAAGTTATTAAACCAGCCAGTAAGGGCTCCTATTTTTATCTAAATAGGAAGGTTTTTTTATAGATTTTTTTCTTTCACCACTATTAATATTCCATACGACCAACCTTTAAATGTGTGTCCATTATGAAAATTCTTTTCATATCTACATAAGACTAAGATTTACCGTAATTATGACACATTAAAATACTAGTGAAAGTCTGTCATTGATGTGAAAAGAATTTCATTAATTACTACTTGACTCGTGCGCACTCAAAAGACACGTTGATGAAGTGTCGGCAAGTTTAAATTCAGCATTCGTACATGTGGCAAATATTGTTAGACGCCGGAAGCGCTTGCCAGCGGAAACACGTCACCGGAGGCGCACGCCCTCTACATCCGGCCGACAGAGGCAGAGCTATCCGAGCGACTTACTTGCGCTCATTTCTCGCCGAATGGATTCCAGGGAATCGTTTTCAATCCGTCCAAGGCATTCTCAAAGAGCCTTTAGTTCACTATCGAACACAAAAGACAGTGTCTGTCCAATTACGTAGGTACGTATCTCTATAACGTGTGACGTGCGATAAGGGGTTGCTGAAGCTTGCAAATCTGAGAATCGAATATGGACACAATAGATAAGAATAGTTGTCAGTTAAGGTATAGAGTGTTCTAAAGCATGTATTTTAAATATTTATTAGTCATATATGACTAATAAATATTTAAAATACATGCTGTATGTATGTATCTATTTCTTACCTATAGGTAAGAAATAGATACATACATTCTAACTGACAAATTAGTTATCTCTTGTTCAAGAATTTTCTCCGTTTAGGATTTTTCCTCGTTAGGACGTGGAAGTACTATCAATATACATTGAAATAAAAAATAAATAAAAATGTAATTTAACCTGACATCCGAATGGAATATTTTTTTATTTTTTCAAAGCTTTGATTCAATAGGTTTAGGCTGTATTTTTGTATAAAACTAACATGACCCATTTTTAGAAAATCCCACAATATGATATTCAGCACGTTTCCACATTGATGTGTGTTGTAAGGTTTCGTGGATGGATTTCAATGTACGAGTATACCTCGGTACACGTGTCGCTCGTGCTATGGATTATTTATCTTTAAATAAAAATCATAACGAGATTATAATATTACCTGTCGCGGCCGGTAAAATACTTTAGTAGTTTTTGAAGAGCCAAGTTATTGGATTTCTTGGGATATACAGAGTTGAAAGGACATCAACGCACATCCTGATACTCGTACCATAATTTAAGATTTACCATGCAACATTTTTTTTTAAATCCCCAGAAAAACAGAAAAACCGATGAGATGGATTATTTAAAATTTAATAATTCACTTATTTCGTTTAAGCTCACATTAAGAAGCTAATAAATCAAGATTTTCTACAGTTTAAAAAAAAAAACCCCGAAAAAAACTTAAAAAATAGTAAAGCCAACGAAACATTTCATCATAGGAGTATTTCAGTTCATCAGTAACAACCATTGTCATCATGTAGGTATTAGAGCGTGTAAACGACGATAAATAATTGCAAGCTAGCATGCGATCGTAGCAGCTTTTAATTTGACAGTTCTACAATATTCATTGCTGTATTCGTTTTAGAAGTGCTTCCTATCGTCAGCTACAACAATTCAGTGGATATTGCTGAATTGTCAAACTAAAAGTTGTACTACGACAAGGTTATGTAAATAGGGCTGAGGATTGTTGTAACAATAAAATGCAAACGTCGTATCGCAATCCGTGTATCGTCGATTTCTCAAATCCTGGCTAGACAAGGATTTCAGAATGCAAAGTTGCAAGCGCCTTGGGTGACATCCAAAGCAACTTGTCGCTTTTCATGAATCTTTGCGATCTTTCCCGGGACATGCTGCGGTGGATGCCGCACGACGCCATATTTGTTTAAGCGCAAGTTTCATCCGTCGGTTGTTTTTACACCTTTTTTTTAGATAAAAGGAAAACTTTATTTTGAAAACATACCGTACTCCTGCAATAAAATATACAACTGATTACTTTTACTAAAACTTACATCCATGTAATGACATACTTATATAATAATAGTAACAAGCTAATATCTATACATTACACATATTGAAGAAAACCTAATATGGATGGTTTTAATGGATTTTTTGTCTGTCTGTCTGTGTATCTGTATGTTTGTACACATATCACGCAAAAACTTCAGCATGGAATTGAATGCAGCTTTCATCGATGTATTACTAGAGGTCTAACTTAAAATAAAGGCTCCATTTTATTGGTATTTAATTAATCAACGTCTCGTAAAAATAAAAATAAAGATACTTGATTTTTAATTCTAATAAAGGCAAAAGCTATTACTAAATTAAAACCTGACTAAGAACAATCGGGCGTCGTAAAATTCCTGGCATCACTGTCATCTGGAACCGTGTCTAGAAGACTGGCAGCATTGCCACGTTAGATAGCAATGCTAATTCTCTGGTAAAAGAATAAGACAGGTCATAACTTTTTGGATACAACTTTCACATTCTTCAAGGGTTAACTCATTGCTACTTAATAAGATCTAATGGGAACTGCAGGATCTAATAGGATTCACCTGGCTACAGCTACTTGCCTTTACATGACTATCAAAAAACCTTTTTTTTAAGATATGATTCTGGTGATCTGTAAAATTACTTTACAGATCACCAGAATCACTATATAATAAAAGTTAAAGCAAGCTTCAATGTTACCCAACAGTTTTTATACAGGTTCAATCTCGATTCAGTGGCTATTAATACGCACGCAAAAAAGGGTTTATTTAAAGTACCACAAACATTTTTGTTTTAAAAAACAGGGATGGGATAACTTCCGATCGTCACTATAAGGAATTTGAAATTGGAATGGACCTGTGATGTAGTAAAACTGAAATTTTCCCGAACGGCCATACTATCTACGTATACATCTGTCCTTGTACAAAAACTCAAATAATAAGTGTTTGTTAGTAATGTTAATGTTACAGCTATTTACTAAATGTAATATACATTTAGTAAATAAATGGATTTATATTATATATACGGTAATTAACAATACAATCAAAAAATGTTTTTTGTGTTAACAAATATATTTTTTTATATATTTTTATATTTCTGCCTGTCTGTTTGTTGGGCTAATTTACATATACGATTTTGGCGCGTATATATTAACTATCAGATAGCTAATGTTATATGGAGTAACTTGGGCTACTTTTATTTTAAAGAATAATGATTTCTACTCAAAAACCGGAATCCCATGTTTTGTTAAATTACACGCGGAAAAAGTCGCGGACACAACTAGTAGTACATATATTTAGTTACAGTTTAACACGTTCAATGCCGCCGACACGCCAAGCGTGTTCTTACGAATTTCTATAACTACGCCTCGAACACGCCAGGCGTGTCCTAAATGTTTCAGTGATATTTCGAAAATTAGCCAAAATTGCCTTTTGGAATTCTCAGTACATAATTCGCTAGCAATAACCTAATGATTTTTGAGGTGGCCCCCAGAAAAATCTCTTAAAAAATATATATTTTTTTAAAGTGATTATGTAATGCCGAGAACCCGCCAGGCGTGTCCATTTTAAGGAGTTGTCAACCTTTGAACAAAAATCAATAAAATATGAAGATAATTAATTGAATGTCAAGTAAGTAGAAGCCCAAGAAATAAAAAGGCGAGTAGGACTCATTAGAATCAGTAATCTTATCAAAGCTATTGTCTGTTGATTCTGTGTCTAGACAAGTACGTGAACCTTCAAATTTCCTTTTCAATGGAAAGTTTTGTAATATTGACTGACTACATTCCGGAAAACTTTCATATTCTTTACGGTTATCTTCCAGGTGATCATCTGCTTCCGTAAATAATGCTTGACTACATTCAGGATAGTTATCATAGCATTCTTCCTGATTATCTGCAGTAAAACAAATATTATATACTAGGTATTACGATTAAGTATATAAATTACCATAATAATGTCTTAGGTTTGCGCGAGCACTAGACATAAAAATCGTTGCGAAATTTTTTCAGGGATCGTGGTCTGCTTGCGACCGCGAACACTGAAACGAAAGGAATATACGCGAGTTAAGCCGTTTAAAAATCGTTTTATTAAATAAATTACCATTTAGGAGAGTAATGTTTTGTTTGCCAAAACATCATTTGTATTAATACTGTTTTCCATAATCGTCCCCGCTCATAATATTTATTTGCTATTTTCATTTATTCTGTTACTCGCAGCCATGCAGCCGGCTGCATGTATTTCGGTTTCGGCCTCCCTTACCCCCATTTTTTTGTAGTTTTTGGCAATTCATATTTAATGAAATAAAAGTATAGGGGAGAAAATTATGGCAAACATAAGTATTTTATGAAACATTTTGTTATTGTTGTTAAATAAGTATGCTATCTTCAACTAAAATAGGTATCGTTCCGTAAACTTGTAATAATTGACTTATCTAAGTTAATATTATGAAATATTTCAAAACAACCACAAAATGTTTATGATCTCTTACAAAATTACGAAAATTACTTACCTAAACTTCTATTTTCAGCCATAATTCCAGGTAAATTCTCACTACCGTATTTCAAATCACCTGTATTCTTGCTCAGCGATTGACAAACTAACTAATACTCATCGCTAAACCGAAAAAAAACAGATTTAGAATTTAACTCCATCGAGGTGCCACTGGACACGCCTAGCGTGTCCATGTTTAACAAGATGCAGTGCCGCCGACACGCCTGGCGTGTCCACGTGGCTTTATAGGGTGGCATCGCTATGAACTTCAAAAAAATTGTGGTGGCAGTGAACGTGTTAAGATAATTATTTGGCGTCCGTAAACTACTATCTTTAAAGATAGTTCTCTAAAAATAATATACTCTTATCTTACCGAGTTTTCCATTAAAATTAATTTATAACATTGAAACAATATATTAATGGTTAATGACAATGGGCCACCTATTTATTTATTTATTTAATACTTTACATACAAATATGCAGAGGCGGAATTAATGCCATAGGCATTTTCTACCAATCAAACTTTGGGTGATGCAGAGACAAACAGTGGTAGGTGCAATTTCACAAAAGAAAAGGGTATTGAAAAAAAAATGTAGATTATAAACTGTAAAACTAACACCTACATAGAATATAATATACACAAATTAACATACATACACGACTATACATAAACAATTATATATATTACAATATTTGACGACCTATGTGGCGCAGCGGGTGAAGGTCCGCCTGCGACGCAGGAGGTTGCGGGTTCGATTCCCGCCTTGGGACAAATGTTTGTACGATCTACAAATATTTGTTTCGGGTGTTCTGGGTATTTATAATAAAAAATATATTTCTATGTTATGTATTGTATTAAGTATATCAGTCATCTAGTACCCATAACACAAGCTCCGCTTAGCTTGGGGCTAGATGATGCTGTGTGGATTGTCCAGCATTATTTATTTATTTAATTAAAACAGTTAATGTGAAAAATAACTAACTAAATGTGGGTGTTACTATGTATAAGTGCACATGTGCCTAACACTTCGGCGACTACAGGCATGATGTTATGATGTTATTATGCTACAGTTCATCATAAATCTTGGCTGACATTTTATTATTTCATAAAAGGCATTATTTTTACCACATCACAACTGTATAAACTCAAGCTACATAAAAATACAGTTGAACACCACAGAAACTCCACAGTGCACATGACAGTACAATTACTGAAGAACAAATACAATCTCAGAACAACAAAGAGGCTTGATCTCTTTGATTGCAAGAACGCATAACAACATCACAGAAATTTTGTTATGCAAAATCCATATTATTTGCCCCAGGGGACCCAGAAACCCAGTTCCCTTCCTGATCAGGCATTTCAGGGGTTTATAAGCCGCTCCTTTCCTGAAGTGGGGTCCAAATCGTTAAGAACCTTCTGACAGGAACTTGGAATTTGCGAAGTCTTGACCTCGAGATGCGAGTGTCTAATTGTAGTTTGAAGTAGACACATAATGGTAAGTGCTGCTTCTGTTGAACTTTCGAGTTTGTATTTGGCACGATCTGCACTTAGTAAATTGTGTGAAGTTCTACAGCAAAACTTTGGTGAAAAACATGAGTAGTTTTGGCAGATTTGAACACTTTTTGAATTATCAGTTTGTGGTCTTACCTTTTAATAAATACAAGTGCATCAGAAAGATACAGCCTGATGCAAGTATGGAAGGTAGACAAATGTGCCTCCATCAGACACATAGAGGGTGGGTTGGATGCTAATACCTATGTCCAGGGTTACTTTGAGTGAAGTTCTACAGCAACTTTGGTGAAAAACATGAGTAGTTTTAGCAGATTTGAACACTTTTTGAATTATCAGTTTGTGGTCTTACCTATTAATAAATACAAGTGCATCAGAAAGATACAGCTTGATGCAAGTATGGAAGGTAGACAAATGTGCCTCCATCAGATAGATATAGAGAGTGAGCTGGGTGCTAATACCTATGTACAGGGTTACTGGTATAACACTGCCTAGTTGGTCTAGTGGATCCAAGCGCGACAGCTGAGAGTGAGGTCCTAGGTTCAATTCCCAGTGTTATTGACTTATACCAATAGGAATGTTCTCATATACAATGAAACGTTACTTACCTCTTTGCCTATATAATTGTAAAACGTACAACAACAACAATTTACAAAACAATACAGCAAAATTTAACACAATTCAATTATTATTTTTTATAATTTTTAGTTATTTATTTAATGTTTGATGGAGGCTTATTTTTACACAAACTTATTGACCTAAGCAAATATCTTTGATTGGTGTAGGTACTAAGTCTGATAGGCGATTTATCTTCTTCTTAGCCTGTCGATGGCCAACTAAAATTTAGTCAGCCCAGTAACTAGCTAAGAGTATGGCGCCATCACTAGCGTCCATCAAATCCTGCTACAGGTATTAGGACAGGTTATCAGGTGCCTCATCATTTGCGGAGCAACGCCAGAGTTGTACGCGAGTCTGGAATAGTATATTACGGTTCTTGATAATAGTGTAGTCAATATTTAATGCTCACAACGTCACCTCAAGGTTAAAAAAACATTATGCAAAGTCAAATGAGCCCCCAGCGAGTCACACATTTGTTAAAGTAATTATAATTTTATAACCTAGAATTAGTTATATTTCACAGGCTTTTCTAAATTACACCTACGACTGAGTTAAATAAACAATACAGAATAAACAGAGCGCCTTTTTTATTAGAGGTAATAAACTAATTTGTAAATTAAATAACTTTTATAACTGTTACCAATGTTAAACTTCTGTATTGCATAACAAAACTAAACAAGATAACGCTAGAAAACTACGAGAGTAAAGATAATAGGTAACCTTATCAAAAATTAAACCTAGAGTCTCCGACTTCTTCTAAGTTAGTAATTATTCATAAAACCACAACTTTAAAATTTTCAGTGGAAACTATAGCTAATGTCTACGTACCTACTTTAAGTTATTTTTATAGTACCAGCCTGTTACATACCCACTGCAGATCAAAGGCCTCTTCTTAAATAAAGAAGGCTCGAGCAATAATCACCACGTTTGCTAAAGATGAGAGGTGGCGATTTCCGATTTCTATTAATTAAGTCCAAGTTTCGACACGATGTTTTCCTTCACCGATGTCAGGGATGTCGAATATAAACTTAGAAAGCACATATGAATTGAAAAGGTCACATCGGTACTTGCTTAGATTCGAATCCAGGATCTCGTGCATGGAAAGCAAGGCCATAAACACAAGGCCAACACAACTTTAAATTAACTGAATATAATATCAAAGGCGAGCGATATTTCTCTCAAAACAACTTTAGTTGCCTAAAATTCATGAGGACGTGAGCTCCGACCCGGGGTCGGTGCCACGGAAAGAAAACGGTTGGACTATCACATTGTTTGTTGGCCTCTATGGGCCGGCGGCGTTAGTATCTCATCTCATGCAATTTGCATTTGTTTAGCTACACAAAGGGCAACAAACTATCCATTACGACCCTCGACCTACCTATCTGTCCTTTAGTTTGTAAGCTATTGATATGTGGCGCTTCTGTTGTCCCTCTTTGCATAAATTATATTTGTTGGATATTTATAGCTTGTCACATCTTCCGGTAAAAATACCGTTTTACTTTTTTCTGATATTTTCAAACAGTTTCCTTTCCTTTTTTAGGGTTTCGTACCAAAATGGTAAAAAAGGAAACCTTTATGGTGCTACTACGCCTGTCCGTCTGTATGTCTAGATGCCCGACTATCTGTCAAAGTAGTCTATTTCAAGAACTACTAATGCTATCGACAATAATAATAATGACATCTGCACGCTGCAGGATTTGATGGATGCTACTGACAACGCCAAGCTCGAAGATAAATTTCTGGCCCAACTCTATTTAGATTTATTTAGTACCCATAACACAAGCTCCGCTTAGCTTGGGGCTAGATGATGCTGTGTGGATTGTCCAGCATTATTTATTTATTTAATTAAAACAGTTAATGTGAAAAATAACTAACTAAATGTGGGTGTTACTATGTATAAGTGCACATGTGCCTAACACTTCGGCGACTACAGGCATGATGTTATGATGTTATTATGCTACAGTTCATCATAAATCTTGGCTGACATTTTATTATTTCATAAAAGGCATTATTTTTACCACATCACAACTGTATAAACTCAAGCTACATAAAAATACAGTTGAACACCACAGAAACTCCACAGTGCACATGACAGTACAATTACTGAAGAACAAATACAATCTCAGAACAACAAAGAGGCTTGATCTCTTTGATTGCAAGAACGCATAACAACATCACAGAAATTTTGTTATGCAAAATCCATATTATTTGCCCCAGGGGACCCAGAAACCCAGTTCCCTTCCTGATCAGGCATTTCAGGGGTTTATAAGCCGCTCCTTTCCTGAAGTGGGGTCCAAATCGTTAAGAACCTTCTGACAGGAACTTGGAATTTGCGAAGTCTTGACCTCGAGATGCGAGTGTCTAATTGTAGTTTGAAGTAGACACATAATGGTAAGTGCTGCTTCTGTTGAACTTTCGAGTTTGTATTTGGCACGATCTGCACTTAGTAAATTGTGTGAAGTTCTACAGCAAAACTTTGGTGAAAAACATGAGTAGTTTTGGCAGATTTGAACACTTTTTGAATTATCAGTTTGTGGTCTTACCTTTTAATAAATACAAGTGCATCAGAAAGATACAGCCTGATGCAAGTATGGAAGGTAGACAAATGTGCCTCCATCAGACACATAGAGGGTGGGTTGGATGCTAATACCTATGTCCAGGGTTACTTTGAGTGAAGTTCTACAGCAACTTTGGTGAAAAACATGAGTAGTTTTAGCAGATTTGAACACTTTTTGAATTATCAGTTTGTGGTCTTACCTATTAATAAATACAAGTGCATCAGAAAGATACAGCTTGATGCAAGTATGGAAGGTAGACAAATGTGCCTCCATCAGATAGATATAGAGAGTGAGCTGGGTGCTAATACCTATGTACAGGGTTACTGGTATAACACTGCCTAGTTGGTCTAGTGGATCCAAGCGCGACAGCTGAGAGTGAGGTCCTAGGTTCAATTCCCAGTGTTATTGACTTATACCAATAGGAATGTTCTCATATACAATGAAACGTTACTTACCTCTTTGCCTATATAATTGTAAAACGTACAACAACAACAATTTACAAAACAATACAGCAAAATTTAACACAATTCAATTATTATTTTTTATAATTTTTAGTTATTTATTTAATGTTTGATGGAGGCTTATTTTTACACAAACTTATTGACCTAAGCAAATATCTTTGATTGGTGTAGGTACTAAGTCTGATAGGCGATTTATCTTCTTCTTAGCCTGTCGATGGCCAACTAAAATTTAGTCAGCCCAGTAACTAGCTAAGAGTATGGCGCCATCACTAGCGTCCATC
Organism: Phlogophora meticulosa; assembly: GCA_905147745.2. Taxonomy (NCBI): domain Eukaryota; kingdom Metazoa; phylum Arthropoda; class Insecta; order Lepidoptera; family Noctuidae; genus Phlogophora; species Phlogophora meticulosa. The sequence goes on from LR990523.1 coordinate 6,123,181, forward strand.
AAATCCTGCTACAGGTATTAGGACAGGTTATCAGGTGCCTCATCATTTGCGGAGCAACGCCAGAGTTGTACGCGAGTCTGGAATAGTATATTACGGTTCTTGATAATAGTGTAGTCAATATTTAATGCTCACAACGTCACCTCAAGGTTAAAAAAACATTATGCAAAGTCAAATGAGCCCCCAGCGAGTCACACATTTGTTAAAGTAATTATAATTTTATAACCTAGAATTAGTTATATTTCACAGGCTTTTCTAAATTACACCTACGACTGAGTTAAATAAACAATACAGAATAAACAGAGCGCCTTTTTTATTAGAGGTAATAAACTAATTTGTAAATTAAATAACTTTTATAACTGTTACCAATGTTAAACTTCTGTATTGCATAACAAAACTAAACAAGATAACGCTAGAAAACTACGAGAGTAAAGATAATAGGTAACCTTATCAAAAATTAAACCTAGAGTCTCCGACTTCTTCTAAGTTAGTAATTATTCATAAAACCACAACTTTAAAATTTTCAGTGGAAACTATAGCTAATGTCTACGTACCTACTTTAAGTTATTTTTATAGTACCAGCCTGTTACATACCCACTGCAGATCAAAGGCCTCTTCTTAAATAAAGAAGGCTCGAGCAATAATCACCACGTTTGCTAAAGATGAGAGGTGGCGATTTCCGATTTCTATTAATTAAGTCCAAGTTTCGACACGATGTTTTCCTTCACCGATGTCAGGGATGTCGAATATAAACTTAGAAAGCACATATGAATTGAAAAGGTCACATCGGTACTTGCTTAGATTCGAATCCAGGATCTCGTGCATGGAAAGCAAGGCCATAAACACAAGGCCAACACAACTTTAAATTAACTGAATATAATATCAAAGGCGAGCGATATTTCTCTCAAAACAACTTTAGTTGCCTAAAATTCATGAGGACGTGAGCTCCGACCCGGGGTCGGTGCCACGGAAAGAAAACGGTTGGACTATCACATTGTTTGTTGGCCTCTATGGGCCGGCGGCGTTAGTATCTCATCTCATGCAATTTGCATTTGTTTAGCTACACAAAGGGCAACAAACTATCCATTACGACCCTCGACCTACCTATCTGTCCTTTAGTTTGTAAGCTATTGATATGTGGCGCTTCTGTTGTCCCTCTTTGCATAAATTATATTTGTTGGATATTTATAGCTTGTCACATCTTCCGGTAAAAATACCGTTTTACTTTTTTCTGATATTTTCAAACAGTTTCCTTTCCTTTTTTAGGGTTTCGTACCAAAATGGTAAAAAAGGAAACCTTTATGGTGCTACTACGCCTGTCCGTCTGTATGTCTAGATGCCCGACTATCTGTCAAAGTAGTCTATTTCAAGAACTACTAATGCTATCGACAATAATAATAATGACATCTGCACGCTGCAGGATTTGATGGATGCTACTGACAACGCCAAGCTCGAAGATAAATTTCTGGCCCAACTCTATTTAGATTTATTTTCTTTTAAAAAACGTTGCCCCACACTAGGAATTTCTCCTGTGTCGCGGGAGCGTTTATAAACATTTAAACTCGACTACTATCGACTTGAAAATAGTAGTTTTAAACAATATTTGTCCAAATAGCAAGTGAAAGAAATGACAACTATCCATTGCAAAACGACACGTTTAAAAGTACGGAAAGTTTTTAGCGGAATCATTTGGGTGTCATCTGAAAAAGGTTTATCTACACATTATTTGAAAACACATTTTTATTTTTATTCTTGACTTTTGGTGATATTATCATTGATTGATGACAAATTTACTTCGCAAATAGTAAAAATGTTGTTCCTATCAGTGCTATTTTCCGTCTTATCTTTTGTAATCGCTCGTTAGTCCAATTTTCTCACATTGTAGATTTTTTTTTGGTCAAATCAAAACAAAATCCGGCCCGAGTGGCATTTACAGCCATAAACTTAAAACAAAAAAAAAGATATTTTGTTCGTCGATAGGTGTTGCTTGGTAAAACCAAAACGATACCTACGGCTAAAACCAAAAGCGGCCGATAGTAAATATTTGTGCCCAAAATAACCGAATACCGAGATCGGAGTGCGGTCGGATTCTACCTGATGGTAAGTGATGATGTGGCCAACGACGGTATACGCTAGAAGTAACATATATTCGTGACTAGAAGTGTCCCACGTTTTCGATAGTTATCGGAAAACACAGACAGACTCTAGGAAGCATTTCTACTCCGTAGCAGTATGGATCCGTAAGTATCTTCTCAAAGGATCAGGTTATCTAGATAGTAGCACAGTTTTACTGTACCAATTGTTTTTTATCACCATCTCGCTCTTTCCTAGCTATGTTGGGGTCGGCTTCTAGTCTAACCGGATGCAGCTGAATACCAGTATTTTACATGAAGCGACTGTCGAACTGTCGTCTGTGAAAAAAAAAAATGTTTTACTGAAAGTGTTGCTACGAAGAAATCAATCAAATTAAATAAATATTACAGTGAATACAAGTAAGAATACTTAACGACTACATCTATCATAACCACAGTCATTTTAAGCTCTCTACTTTCATCCAGTTATTCGCTGAAAAGCAGTTTTTTTCAGAACATTACTCATGGTAAGAGATGATGGATTGCTGTACGTTTTTAAATATAGCTGTTATGACATTAGTTCCTACAGGAATATAAAATAATGCTAGTTATTAGTACCGAAACTTTATGTGTTCGAATATCTACACAATTACTTACTACATTTTACTAACATAGGATAAGTTCACACTTACTTAGTATGAACTATATATCATATAACTATATAACATCTGACGACCGATGTGGCGCGGCGGGCGATGGTCCGCCTGCGACGCAAGAGGTTGGGACAAATGTTTGTACGATCTACAAATATTTGTTCCGGGTGTTCTGGGTATTTGCTATGTATAATAAAAATATCTATCTATGTAATGTATTGTATTAAGTATATCAGTCATCTAGTACCCATAACACAAGCTCTGCTTAGCCTGGGGCTAGTTGATGCTGTGTGGATTGTCCAGCAATATTTATTTATTTATTTATATATTGTATAGTATAGTATGTATTACTAACACTATATGGATCCTTTGGTCTAAAATAAAAAGTTTGATTTTACATTTGATAATTATAACATAACGTTTACACACAAACAGCCAGACCTGGAACAACTACCTGTAGGCCATACAAATATTTGTTCCGTGCGGGGATCAAACCCGCGACACGCAGCGCAGCAGCCAATCGCTCAGCCTCTGCGCCAACCGTGTCGTCAATTGTTTGTTCGTTTATCTTAAACATTTGATGTGTAACTATCCCAAATTAAACAAAACCGTTAAAATCATTTGGGTTCAGCACCAACAAAGAAACTATCATGGTGCGACTCCGTCTGTCTGTCACAGCTTCATATTTCAAAAACTGCTAATAATATGATTTCAGAGCACTTATAAAATATACTTATCCATTAACTTAACAAATTAAAGAATTAAAATACAATGCAATTCTCGTTGCGATAAGCTCAGAAATGGGAGGTTGAAATTATAAAGAGGAGTTACTTACTACCTTAAATCGGGTGAAAGGAATTTATTTGCAGATTATGTTCTATTTTCTTGTTAATTTCATTTATGCAGCATAGTTTTAAATAAATTAATAATGCTGGAAAATCCACACAGCATCATCTAGCCCCAAGCTAAGCAGAGCTTGTGTTATGGACAACACAAGCTCTGCTTAGCTTGGGTTGGCTTGTGGTATGACTGATATACTTAATAAAATACATCACATAGATAGATATTTTTTATCATACATAGCAAATACCTAGAAAGCCCGGAACAAATCTATGTGGATCGAACCCGCAACCTCCTGCGTCGCAGGCGGACCTTCGCCTTTTAAACTTGCAACGAAAAAAAAATCGTTTAAAGTAAATCGGGTTATCGGAAATAAATCTAGTTAATCGAGCCACGTTATGCTTCTGCATTATTATTTATTATTTAGTAAAAGTTCATAATATAGTATATAAAATATAAACTAAGCTAAACAAACTGTGGGGTATCGTGAGCCTTTAAACACTCCTCCTTACTTAAGACTTATTATAGGTAGCACTAAATAATCACAATGGTATGTACAATAACTGTTTTAGCTATACAGAAACTTCAGCTATTATACTTACTTACCTACATACTACAACTTTCAGACAGCTGCACGTACCTACATAAGCTTTGTCGCCGTAAAAGCACGAAAAGAGGATTCACTTGGAACCCAAGTTGGGTAGCAGCCAGGAAAATTCTGCCATTGTACCTACAAGTTTGAACTTAAATGTAATATACATAAATAAATAGCTACGTTGACAGAACATTTAATAAGGTTCTTGGCACACGAGAAGTTCTTGCTACCAGATTTACAATAACGCTTTCTAATATTATTAATGTTGTATTTGGATTGTTACAAAGGCCTTTACCATAGCACAATAAATAATAATTCAATTAAAGTCAAGTAACATAACAACAGTAGTTACGATTTGACTTAAAAACCTACGTTATAAAAAGGTAAAGCGAACCAAATTAAATACAAATCATCATCGTCATCATCATCCTCCTGCCCTTAATCCCAAATAAAGAAATTTGATCATGCTGTAAGTCCAGTAGAAATTTGGCAGCACGGGTTAACGATAGCGTAATCTAGACGGCCGGATTTTTAGGATGCTGTTGGTGCTGCCCCGCACCCTGCGTACCAGGGATAGCCGGCACAATTAAGGGGTCTCTGCCTACCCTTTCGATGAATACCGACGTGATGGTTAGTCACGATGAGGGAATAACAAAACAGTAAAATTCTAACCTCATATTATAAATGCGAAAGTAAGCTTGTTTGTTACCTTTTCACGCATAAACCACTGAACGGATTTCGATATAGTTTGGCAGAGGGATAGATTGCACCCCGGGGAAGGACATACTTTTTATCAACATACCACGTAGCTAGTTATAAGTATGAATTTGGACGGTTACAAGAGTAGCGGAAGAACAAAAAACGGTGGATCGATTGTGTGAAAGGTGACTATTGAGATTTCGGCAAATATAGATAGGTATGGAAGAAGACATGCAGCGGAGACTCCAAATAAATTGGGATTAGGGCAGGAGGATTATGAGTCAATTTGGGTCGTTATCAATCGATATGAATATCGTCATAGAAATTACATATCTTGGATTTTTTAGGGAACCCGCGTGTTCGAAAATCTGATAAATAATAAATTAAGTACTGGGAAATTTCCTTGTTCTTTCTTTACCTAATTTAGATTGCGTAGAAAGAATACGCTGTCACTGAATTTGAATATAATTTCATAAAAAAATACCGAGAATCTTCCTGCTTACAATAAGGTAATTCAATAAGCATCGAGATATTGCTCGATATTTTCCGTTCAGGATGGTTCTGTTTTGTTGTACTTACATGATGTAGTCATACACATAAACGAATACGGTCGGACGGTTGCGTAATAGAAATATAGTAAAACACTGAGATATCTTGTGTTCATATTATCTACATTGTTAATATTTAATATGGAAACTTGCTTCCCATGTATAATCTTTATAGATGGGCACTACTGTACTTAGTATAGAATCTAGAACATTAATGTAAACCTAAATATGTCCCGAAACCAATATTTCTAAAATATACAATTCTCGTGACGCAATGTTTGTTACCGAACTCCTCCGATGCAGCTGGACCGACTTGTATGAAATTTTGTGTACGTATTGGGTAGGTCTCTTTTTACTAGTCGTAATTAGTAAAACTTAGCACGTGTCAAACTCTAATGGTGAAAGACCAATAATTTTCTAATTTTATATCAAACCTTACAATTTCACCAAGAAAGTAATCTATGACTCACTTATATTCGAGCTTTACCAGTAACAAATGTAATAAGCATACGTTTTGAACAATTACAATCTACACTAACTACAAAACTTAGCTAATTGAATTCCTGAATCAATAATATTTCTCGAACTGACACTGCTGCAATCTGTTCCGGGTTCAATACCTGTATGCATCAATCATAGGTAAGTATGGCTTATCGATACGGTCATTATCCCTGCAATTGCCAGATGGATTGGGGATCCATATAATAAAAATAAAATTATAATAACAATTATTAATCAGTAAACTACATAGACAAAAATCGGGTTGGACGCTGGCCCCCAAACAAGGCGTCGACCTGTATCTTGGTGGTTAGGGTTTAGTAGTATTTAGAGCGAGATTTTTTATTAAAAAGGCTAACTATAATAACTGAAAACAAATCACATAATCTTATTTTTTATTTAGTTATCTGCCAGCAAAATTCCCGTCAAAATTGGTTCAGCCATATTATTCAAATTAGGCTGAGAATCAGCACTTTTTGAACGTCAAAACGTTTACATAAGACTATACGCCCACCCGAAACGCCCACCCTTCACTACTTCACACTAGTGTGAATTAATACCTATGTACTTTCATATGCATTTAGTAAAAAGCTGTTATTTTAAAATTTTAATATCACTATATATACTCGTACTATATATACATTCAATTTGTTCTTCGACGTATATATACGTTTTCATCACTTACCTTTGATTTCAAGTACACTGTAGATATGGTTATGTAAAGGATCAAAATCATACTGAATGTCTCCCTTGTTGCCAACTAAATTAAGGGTTTTGTGGTTGGATTGCGGTTACCGGACTAACCCTAGTCTTACCCTTCCAAGTAGATACAGTAATAGGCCCGCTAGTTACGTATCAAATCCAGGAAACGGTTAACCTGAATCTAAAGGCAATCTACTCAAGTGATTTGAAACAATACTCCGGTAATTAGTTTTGGTACTTGGCTTTGATTACTCGGTTCTTAAGAGGTACCAACTGTTATTGGTTAGAACAACGACCTGTAATTACGTAAATATTAATTTTCCTAACGACACCATTTTGTTGGTTAGTCTCCTCCAGAAACCTCATAATCATTTAACCCGTATGATGTGTTTATATTTTTGGGAAACACAAAAAAAAGCCACGTTCGTGCAGTGGTTGCAAGCGCTACTGCTAAGCTGGATGCTGTCCTGTGATCGATTCATCGCGCGTCGGCAAGGTTGGCGCAGTGGTTGAATGAACTACTGCTGCGGCCTGCGCCGCGTGTCGTGGGTTCGATTCCCGCACGGAACAAATAATAGGTCTTTACCTATGAAATTGCCGTTTTGTATGAAAAAATTAAAATGATTTTTTTTCATGTATTTTTTATTTGTATTAATCGAAGTAATCACCCATGCAATCAATGCATCTTTAACAACGCAGTGGCAGTTTATTGATGCCCTTCTTAAAGAAATCAGCTGGACGGGAGGCAACAAATTCTTCAAAGGCATTTTGTACTGCCTCTCGGGTATTTAATTTTTTTCCCGCCAAGAAGTTATCCAAATTCTGGAAAAAGTAGTAGTCTGTAGGCGCAAGGTCTGGTGAGTAGGGCGGATGACGGAGAGCTTCCAACCCCAGTTCTTGCAACTTGGAGACCGTCTGCTGTGCAGTATGAGGTCGCGCTTTGTCGTGCAGGAGCAGCGGAGACGAGCGATTGACCAATGCTGGTTGGAGATGTGCCAGCTTCTCCATCATTGTGTTCAATTCTTCACAGTACACATCTGCAGTAATGCTCACCCCGTTTGGTAAGAAGCTGTGTTGAATCACACCGGCGCTAGACCACCAAACAGTGACCATCACTTTTCTTGGGGTAAGTTTTCGTTTAGGGCATTGTTTAGGTGCTGAACCAGGATCCAACCAACTTGCTGAGCGCTTGCGGTTATCAAACAGAATCCATTTTTCATCGCAGGTAACAATGCGGTTCAAAATTCCTTCATTTGTGTGTCTGTTGAGCAGTGCAAGGCACGTCTCGACGCGTACTTCGCGCTGGCGATCATTGAGTTCGTGGGGCACCCATTTGTCAAGCTTTTTTACCTTGCCAATTTGACGCAAATGGACCAATATTGTTTTGACGCTAACGTCGAAAGCTGCTGCTAATTCAGCCGTAGATTGTGTATCATCAGCTTCCACAATCGCCTTTAATTCGTCATTGTCGACCAAAGTCTTCGGACGACCGCGAGGTTCATTTTTCAGGTCGAAATTTCCAGAACGGAAGCGAGCAAACCAATAACAGGTAGTGCGTTGGTTTGTAGTGTTAGCTCCGTAAACGTCGTTGATGTTGCGTGCCGCTTGTGCCGCGTTGCTGCCACGACGGTACTCATATTCCATAATTACTCGAATTTTTAACGTATCCATGATGACGAAAAAGATTTAAATGCGATGAAAATGTAACACTAATCAATAAACAAATGACTACTTTTGGAAAAAAAAATCCATGTTTTTAAAATAAAATTAATTTGAAATTAGAATTCTTAGCCAAACAAAAAATATTTTGATTTGAAATGGCCAGTACTGCAGAACGGCAATTTCATAGGTAAAGACCTAATATTTGCATGGCCTACAGGTAGTTGGTCCAGGTCTGGCTGTGCTTTAAATGTTTGTAAACACACCCACAATACAGGAAAAAATCCTGTAGGGAGGCAACATTTTTTTCAAAAATAAAAAAGGCAGAAAAATTTATTCCTAGGTGGGACAAAGTGTTGCTGGGATTTTCCGTTTGGGATTTCTCAGTCAGCCTCCGAGTCTGGATTTACGCCTGTTTGCTGGCAATAAGGTCGCCCCTATTACATGGACCTGAATCAATGAAATGTGGGTGTACTATAGATACCTACACCTCTGCCGAACACTTCCAGAAATACAGACGTTGTGTTATATTTTGCTTAAAAAACGGTTTAACACGTGAACTGGAAAAGGCAAACACAAACGAAATCACGTTCGCATCAACAGCTTAAAGATTATAGGTACCTACTCAGTGAGGACTTACTGCCAGCTTTATTTATTTCTCGTGGCTTTAAGATATTTCCACAAATGATGCTGCGGTTCAACATTCTTTGCTAGCCGTTCGTGTGGAAAGAAATCAAAGGATCCCTGCGTTTTCATAGCTAGCTAGGTAACTGAAATTTCACGGGTCGTTGAACAACGTTTCTGGTCAAAAAGGGAGCTTATCTTGGGCATGAAAAGCTTTTTAAGTATTCTAGTAATATTATCTTTCTTTTTGTTCCGTTGAAATAGTACCTACTGAAATCTTTAATTATTAAGAGACAAAAAGTTGGTAGGTCTAAATTAGGTCTCGGAGAACAAGGCGTCGAGGAGGCAACCGCCTAAACGCCTAACATGCCGAAATGCCACCTGCATCATTTAACGCAGGTGGGATTCTCGGGTCACGGGTGCTCAGAGTGGGTACTCTGATCGCCCAACGAATGACCTTAGGGAAGACGGCGGCATAGTGATCACGTGTCGCCGTGGATGGGATGTGCCCTAACAGGCGTGATGTGCACAGAGGGGGTCCCGGAGTGGTCTCTTAAGAGGTAACGGGGCCCCTTCCATGTGCTGATGGTGATCATTTCCTATAATAAATTGTAAGCTACATATTCCGCTAACATAGTGAGTAATCCTGAGCTACTCCTGCCTACATAATAGTTCGCACCTCACGGTAGCTAGGTACAGATGGAAATACGCTGGGGATGATGAGATATTAAATAGAGCCTTTATTGGATACTTGCCTCTTTTGAACTACCATGACGACAAAATTATAGTTTACTACTCTTTGCAATTCCAAAAGACTTTTCCTACACTATGATCTGCGACCGGCGTAGGTATATCACAGAGAGATAACTTCATTCGAACGCGAATGATTGGTACTCTACTAGAAAGCGCGTCAGTAGGTGTAAAACTTAGAATCTTTGCCTCTGTTGGGGTTACTCCGCAGCTTTGTAGCGCGACGTTCGTTAAATACTGTAACACGAATATTACCGAAACCCATATCATTTCTGGTTTTATAGTTAAACCAGAAATGATATGCATATTTAAGCAGTAGGTACTGTTGCTATTTTACAACTTTATGTGATTCCCAAAAAACTTTTCAGTGACTAAAGAAATTCTGCGGCCGGTGTAGTAACCCGACAGAGAGAGGTCACTACACTCAAACGTGAAATGCAGTAGGTACAAAACTTAGAACCTTTCCTCTGTGGAGGTAACTCGCAGCTCTGTGGTGCGACGTTCGTGAAACACGGTAACACGAATATTACTGAAGCGCATACCTTAGCTGATTCTACTGTATGTAAGTAGTACTGTTACTATTTTACGAAGTGCGAGATTAAATTTCAAGAATGCGAGGAAGTAAATTGGATTTTACCGCACCATATCGTATTCTGGTGCGCGTCACGCGTCCGGATGTGGGTAGGTACCTACAGTAGGTAGGTATCATGATTGTGTTAGCTTACAACTTTAATATGAATTAAAATTAAAGGGTTATGGGGAAACTCAATTCGGTGCCATTTCATAGAGGGGTGCTGAAACTGAAACTATCTAATTTTGAAATTAGCTCTTCATGTTTATTAGCTTTATGTGATCTACTCAATTGTTATTAGATACTCAGAAACAGTGCCCTTGTCAAGTCGTATTAATAAACCTAGCCTCTTGTGCACGAGGTTGTGGGTTCAAACCTGGGCACCAATGTGATATTTTCAATTCATTTATACTTTCTAAGTTTATCTTGGACATCACTGACATCAGTGAAGGAAAATATCGTGAATAAACCTGTACTTATAAATTCTTGAGCAAGCGTGGTAATTAATGCTCGTGCCTTCTCTGTATGAGAAGAGGACTTTTCCCTGCAGTGGGACAGTAACAGGCTGGTATTATTATTATTATTAAAAAGGCACAGCAAAAGGATCGAAGAACACGATTTCAGCAAGTGGCATTCAGTAGTTTCTTTGTAGATAAACTATAATTCATTAAAATTTAACTTTACTGAAAATTAATTGTTAGCCATATTTTAAGTTTAGGTACGTAAAGCCAAACAAAGAGACGAAAGTTTTGTGAACTCTATTATATCCCTTTGTTAAATTCCGCCATTGTTTAATTAAATCGTCAAAATATTCTAATAATTTCATTCTAAAACTATATTTTATGCCGAGATTTCGATCAAACGGAATTAAATTTTCTACAATATTGAATAGTTTTAGCTCGGTTGACATATTTTGGGAATTAAACCCTGGAGCTTGTTAGAGTTAGATAAAATTGGAGTCACTGAGTTACTATATTCAACTTACATAATTATACCTAATAACTAGTGGTGGCTCAGAGGAAATTAGTGTTTTTAGCTTAGTGAGGAGATCCAAAGTTTTCTCTTCACGTATAAGTATATATAAGTAAACAATACCCTTAGCCTGAATTCTATTGCAATTTTCATATTCATAGTTACGTATTGTATAGGTATGTTTAAATAGTGAAACATTAACTACCAATATATCTTTTCTCCTTCTCTGTCAGACAAGTTCATCCAAAAGCTGTCTGTAAGAAATGGCCTTCAGCAATAAGGTCCCCCATTGTGGTCAACCTATGTAACTCTGAAACTCATTATTTGTATGTTTTTAAGGTGTACAATAAAGAGTATTCTATTGTACTCAATAATTTGGCCACTAAAAATACAAATCGCGTCACGTAACTTTGCCGCGTTGGAACAAGGCTTTGCGATGCACATAGTGCGGCACGCTGCTGTCATAGTATACATAAATATGCAAATTGACAACTGTGCAGTCATTTGCGCCTACTTCAGAGCGGTAAACTAACATGACGCTCACTGTATCGGTCAAAAGACCATCTCAGACACTGATCCGCATGGTCCCCACATTTTCTGACCAAGGCATGGTCCCCACATTTTCTGAGTTCGTTTCGGTGTTTCTTCTCAGAGTAGTCAGGTAGGGTAACACCGACCTGGTCTAATTCTCATTTGTTTATTCCATTTCACGACGTATAAAAGTTTTTTTTTTTATTAACAGAAATAAATATTATTTCATCATTTCATTTTTATTTTCAATTTTGTTAGTGAGTACTTTTGATAGTTGTAAATAGTAATAGTAATAATCGTTAATTTTCTCCACAATAATATCTAGGTCATGTATAAATAAATAAATAAATAAATAATGCTGGACAATCCACACAGCATCATCTAGCCCCAAGCTAAGCAGAGCTTGTGTTATGGGTACTAGATGACTGATATACTTAATACAATACATTACATAGAAAGATATTTTTTATTATACATAGGAAATACCCAGAACACCAGAAACAAATATTTGTAGATCGTACAAACATTTGTCCCAAGGCGGGAATCGAACCCGCAACCTCCTGCGTCACAGGCGGACCTTCGCCCACTGCGCCACATAGGTCGTCAATGTATGATCATAAGTACAGAATCCAGCACATAAAGCTACCCCAATGTGTCAAATATCTTTGATAGATTTTCAACTTGATTACAAATAGTTAAGGTTCATATTCAATTGGTAAAATTTTACACATAGGTGTGATTTGATGTGCTGGCGTCTGTACATAATATTATATTGTGGAGACTGGAGCCTGTATTAGGTGAAACCTCCAACTCGACCCAGTAATTTAATAATCGACGAATACCTGCCAAATTGTTTGAAGGATGTAAGTATCGATTAAAAACTACTCAGCCAACAATATATTAACCCATCAATTTGAACATTTAATTTGGCTCGAACAGTTTCCGCGTTCGGGAATCGTTATGGTTTATATTATGGTACCTACCAGTGCGGGAATGCAAAGTAAAAGAGACGCAGAATTCATGGATAACACTTACTCACTTCATTTACTAACTGAAAATGCTACATCAAAACAATACTGTAAAAACAAAACAAGAATATTAAAACTACAAAGAGACTCAAATAAAATAATTACACAAAGCATGTAATGCAGGGCCAGCATATTGCGGTGCTAAGCATCACAGCGGCAAAAATTTCATTAAAATCCGTGCATTAATTTTTTAGTGACGAGAGCGTGGGTAGTTAAAAAATGCTGTTTAGCTTAATATTCGTCTGCAACAGAATGCTGAGATTATATTTTTTTTTGTCTGGCAAATATTTTCAACAAGCTCGTATAAATTTTCTACAGTATTCTATTCATATTCTAGCATCTCGGTTGTTTTAATATTAAATTTTATGGACGAGTAACATTCTGTGTCTTTAAGAGGTCACCATTTTCTATCAGTCGCGATAGAGGTCACTGAGGGTTGATATAAGAGAGCGATGCAGCATCAGCTGTTGTGCTACGATCACCAATATGTAGAGTTCGACGCACGGTTTTAATCGGCTGAAACTGAAAATAATATTCGGCCAGACCAAAAATTAATGATTTGCTTTTTTTTATTTCTTTTTGTTTGACAATAGTAAAAAAAATATTTAGTCAACCTTGCGTCTTTTTTAAACTATCCTAGTATAGGCTATGATGAACTGTCTCGTTGGTCTAGTGGTAGGAAGCGCTACTGCTTTGCACGACGTCCTGGCTTCGATTAACGACATAAACGAAATTTAGGTGTACTATAGGTACGCCTCTGCTTAGCCCTTCGGGGATTACAGGCAAAATATAATGTTATTTACGCTATGATATTAGATAACGAACTTTGAATGAACGTCTACCTTCATGGTCTGCTTAACCGAACGAAATGTTACCAAAAAAAAATCACTCATTCAAACTTTAGTAATCCAAACCTTATGTGAAAGACATAAGTTGCATTTTCCATGAAACGACCCGGACAATATTATCATTCCGTGCTTTCGACGGTTGCTATTGTGGACCGGTGAAGATAAAAAAGTCGTTTTGAGCTGCAAATATTATTATGTTTTGCATTAGGGAAATAAAATGGTTCGACATTTTTTCGCCTTGTTATTTTGCTGGTCGTGCGAACGTGGATTTATTTGCTTTAATTCTCCTACCTTCATAATTACCAGTGATTGGAATAGGTACTGCAATTTAGGATGAATGACCTTAAACGTTGTATTAATATGGATAAGCCTTGTGGGAAGCGTGAATTTATGATTTGTTGTACCTAATTAAATGTTTTTCTTCTGACATATCCATGTTAAGAAAACGTCGCAAAATCCCACAAAGTTGTACTACCTATTCTGATCAAAGAAAGAAAGAAATAAAAAACATTTATTCAGCACAGGCTCACAACGACACAATACTTAACATACGACACGATCACTGCTAACATACCATCACATAACATCACGCATGTATTCCCCGAAGGGAAAAGAGAGGGGTAGGCAGAGGTGCACCTAAAGTAACACCCACATATAGCCAGTTATGTTTTTTTAAGTCCCTTGTAATAGGAGGCGAGCATATTGCTATCAACAAGACACATATCCAGATAACGGGCTGCTAATGAGAACATTCTTACTGGAAAAGATCACTCGAACCCAGGACTTAACGTTCAACAGTCGCGCTTGTGACCACTAGACCAACGTGGTCACTCCGATCACACTGCTAATTACAGACTATTCAGTACGACAAAGTTAAACCCTACATAAAGTTAAACCAAAGTTCTTCTTAACACAGCTTTATTTAATGTCCGTAAAAGGCTAATGTATTAAATAAAACAACATTTCAGTGATAAGCTTCTACATTCGGCAGCTAAGCCCCAGTGAGAGGCTCTTACTTTACTAATTCTCGTACGAAAAGGACAGATTAGGTATACTCAAGAGCCAAGAACACATGTTTTATTTCATATAATTTATCAAATAGAAAAACACAACTTGTACAAAAATAAAACTTTGATGTAGAGGGAAAGAGATAGCGAAGCCTTTTCTTAACCATGTTTCTCTCGAATCTAGTCAGTTTCCGGTCTGACCGGATTAAGATAGATACTATTTTACATGGAGCGACTTTTATTTATTTAGTAAAACTTTATGCACAAAAAAACAACAGTACAAAGGCGAAGTTAATGCCTTAGGCATTTTGTACCAGTCTACCTTAGGGTGATGCAGAGACAGAAGGTGGTAGGTGAAACTACTTTTACTGACTATCTGACTTCCACAATCCAGTTACTGGGTAAATAATAATACTAATAAATCTTTATTTCAGACATGAACACATAAATGAACAGTCCATATGATTTTAATTGATGGGTTAGTAACAGAAAGTACTTAAAGTCTATATTAGTCTTGTTAGTAAGGACACAAATACAGTAAAATTGCCTTAGCCCGTCCTCGAGGCTCATTGTGGTTGCATCATAGGTACATCTACTACTTACTTATCATAATATAGACTTTTATAGACTTTTGGATAGCATCCCTGATGCGGCGAGTGCGTGACAGCTCTAATAGCTTGGTGGCTATAGTAGCCGACAGGATGGATAGTCCAATGATGTGGCAATGGATAACCAGTCATCGTGCGTCATTCCAATATTTAAAATAAGATGTTTAGTGTATTGTGTAGAATGTGTTTTCATGTATGTATTGATGTTTTGTGTATAAAATTGTAATGTGTGTTTGTCTATGGACTTATGGTCTGAAATAAATGTTGTTATTATTATTATTATCTTTGTGTACCTATAGCCAATTCCACCCAGCGATATTGTAAAGGACAGGCGGCGACCGATGTGGCGCAGCGGGCGAAGGTCCGACTGCGACGCAGGAGGTTGCGGGTTCGATTCCCGCCTTGGGACAAATGTTTGTACGATCTATAAACATTTGTTCCGGGTGTTCTGGGTATTTGCTATGTATAAAAAAAATATCTATCTATGTAATATATTGTATTAAGTATATCAGTCATCTAGTACCCATAACACAAGCTCTGCTTAGCTTGGGGCTAGATGATGCTGTGTGGATTGTCCAGCATTATTTATTTATTTTTATTTATTTAAACAGAAACCTGTAAGTTTGACAACCAGCCTTACTAAGATAGCTACAGCGCTTACGTAGTACTCGCAGCGGCATCCTAAAAATGATTGATAACAGGCCTGACTGTCCTTTACAATATCGCTGGGTGGAATTGGCTATAGGTACACAAAGATAATAATAATAATAACAACATTTATTTCAGACCATAAGTCCATAGACAAACACACATTACAATTTTATACACAAAACATCAATACATACATGAAAACACATTCTACACAATACACTAAACATCTTATTTTAAATATTGGAATGACGCACGATGACTGGTTATCCATTGCCACATCATTGGACTATCCATCCTGTCGGCTACTATAGCCACCAAGCTATTAGAGCTGTCACGCACTCGCCGCATCAGGGATGCTATCCAAAAGTCTATAAAAGTCTATATTATGATAAGTAAGTAGTAGATGTACCTATGATGCAACCACAATGAGCCTCGAGGACGGGCTAAGGCAATTTTACTGTATTTGTGTCCTTACTAACAAGACTAATATAGACTTTAAGTACTTTCTGTTACTAACCCATCAATTAAAATCATATGGACTGTTCATTTATGTGTTCATGTCTGAAATAAAGATTTATTAGTATTATTATTTACCCAGTAACTGGATTGTGGAAGTCAGATAGTCAGTAAAAGTAGTTTCACCTACCACCTTCTGTCTCTGCATCACCCTAAGGTAGACTGGTACAAAATGCCTAAGGCATTAACTTCGCCTTTGTACTGTTGTTTTTTTGTGCATAAAGTTTTACTAAATAAATAAAAGTCGCTCCATGTAAAATAGTATCTATCTTAATCCGGTCAGACCGGAAACTGACTAGATTCGAGAGAAACATGGTTAAGAAAAGGCTTCGCTATCTCTTTCCCTCTACATCAAAGTTTTATTTTTGTACAAGTTGTGTTTTTCTATTTGATAAATTATATGAAATAAAACATGTGTTCTTGGCTCTTGAGTATACCTAATCTGTCCTTTTCGTACGAGAATTAGTAAAGTAAGAGCCTCTCACTGGGGCTTAGCTGCCGAATGTAGAAGCTTATCACTGAAATGTTGTTTTATTTAATACATTAGCCTTTTACGGACATTAAATAAAGCTGTGTTAAGAAGAACTTTGGTTTAACTTTATGTAGGGTTTAACTTTGTCATACTGAATAGTCTGTAATTAGCAGTGTGATCGGAGTGACCACGTTGGTCTAGTGGTCACAAGCGCGACTGTTGAACGTTAAGTCCTGGGTTCGAGTGATCTTTTCCAGTAAGAATGTTCTCATTAGCAGCCCGTTATCTGGATATGTGTCTTGTTGATAGCAATATGCTCGCCTCCTATTACAAGGGACTTAAAAAAACATAACTGGCTATATGTGGGTGTTACTTTAGGTGCACCTCTGCCTACCCCTCTCTTTTCCCTTCGGGGAATACATGCGTGATGTTATGTGATGGTATGTTAGCAGTGATCGTGTCGTATGTTAAGTATTGTGTCGTTGTGAGCCTGTGCTGAATAAATGTTTTTTATTTCTTTCTTTCTTTGATCAGAATAGGTAGTACAACTTTGTGGGATTTTGCGACGTTTTCTTAACATGGATATGTCAGAAGAAAAACATTTAATTAGGTACAACAAATCATAAATTCACGCTTCCCACAAGGCTTATCCATATTAATACAACGTTTAAGGTCATTCATCCTAAATTGCAGTACCTATTCCAATCACTGGTAATTATGAAGGTAGGAGAATTAAAGCAAATAAATCCACGTTCGCACGACCAGCAAAATAACAAGGCGAAAAAATGTCGAACCATTTTATTTCCCTAATGCAAAACATAATAATATTTGCAGCTCAAAACGACTTTTTTATCTTCACCGGTCCACAATAGCAACCGTCGAAAGCACGGAATGATAATATTGTCCGGGTCGTTTCATGGAAAATGCAACTTATGTCTTTCACATAAGGTTTGGATTACTAAAGTTTGAATGAGTGATTTTTTTTTGGTAACATTTCGTTCGGTTAAGCAGACCATGAAGGTAGACGTTCATTCAAAGTTCGTTATCTAATATCATAGCGTAAATAACATTATATTTTGCCTGTAATCCCCGAAGGGCTAAGCAGAGGCGTACCTATAGTACACCTAAATTTCGTTTATGTCGTTAATCGAAGCCAGGACGTCGTGCAAAGCAGTAGCGCTTCCTACCACTAGACCAACGAGACAGTTCATCATAGCCTATACTAGGATAGTTTAAAAAAGACGCAAGGTTGACTAAATATTTTTTTTACTATTGTCAAACAAAAAGAAATAAAAAAAAGCAAATCATTAATTTTTGGTCTGGCCGAATATTATTTTCAGTTTCAGCCGATTAAAACCGTGCGTCGAACTCTACATATTGGTGATCGTAGCACAACAGCTGATGCTGCATCGCTCTCTTATATCAACCCTCAGTGACCTCTATCGCGACTGATAGAAAATGGTGACCTCTTAAAGACACAGAATGTTACTCGTCCATAAAATTTAATATTAAAACAACCGAGATGCTAGAATATGAATAGAATACTGTAGAAAATTTATACGAGCTTGTTGAAAATATTTGCCAGACAAAAAAAAATATAATCTCAGCATTCTGTTGCAGACGAATATTAAGCTAAACAGCATTTTTTAACTACCCACGCTCTCGTCACTAAAAAATTAATGCACGGATTTTAATGAAATTTTTGCCGCTGTGATGCTTAGCACCGCAATATGCTGGCCCTGCATTACATGCTTTGTGTAATTATTTTATTTGAGTCTCTTTGTAGTTTTAATATTCTTGTTTTGTTTTTACAGTATTGTTTTGATGTAGCATTTTCAGTTAGTAAATGAAGTGAGTAAGTGTTATCCATGAATTCTGCGTCTCTTTTACTTTGCATTCCCGCACTGGTAGGTACCACTGTACAGCACATGCACGTTTCATAATTCGTATATTGAACACGTGTGCGATTGTTAAATGTTTCATTATTATTTATTATTAAGTTTACAGCGTAGGTACATATGCCGTTAGATAAATGGATAGCCAGTTTACTTTACTTTTACCTCGAGTGCAATGACCAAGTTGGCGCACTGAAATGGAAATATAGATACTATTTTAGGGTTATAGGAATTTTCTCATTAGCAGCCCGAAGTCTGAATTTGTGCCCGGTTGATGGGAACAGGCTCACCCCCTATTACATAGGACTTAAACATAACTGGCGAAATGTGAGTGTTACTATAAGTGCACTTCTGCCCAACCCTTCGCAGAATACAGGCGTGATGTTATGCGTTATTTGCACTGGTGTTGCGAGAAAATCATGAGACCTCGCTTCAGCTTCCGTACATAACAAGCAACTAACGCCATTTCAGCCATGTTTGGCAAATAAGCATTCAACAAAATGTATGAGTAAACTTCACAATATGCTCCATTTGCATTCGTCTTACCCTTACGGATATGCCATCAAAAGTTGTTCTGCAGCCTTGCAAACTTATCGTCACACATGCCAATATCACAACGCCTTGCGAAAATCGAAGGTACCTAAGTTAGGATATTAGTATGCATGCCGACACCCTCACGTTGCCATGTGTCACCAAACATTGTACTGAGGAGGTATTAGATATATAAGTAATTAAAGATAATTCCTCTCCATTGTCTGTTCTAGGATTGACATGGCGTCATTGAGGAATTAAATAAATAAATAATAAATAATGCTGGACAATCCACACAGCATCATCTAGCCCCAAGCTAAGCAGAGGTTGTGTTATGGGTACTAGAAGACTGATATACTTAATATCATACAATACGTAGATATATATTTTTATTACACATAGCAAATACGCAGAACACCCGGAACAAATCTTGGTAGATCAGACAAACATTTGTCCCAAGGCGGGAATCGAACCCGCAACCTCCAGCGTCGCAGGCGGGCCTACGCTCGCCGCGCCGCATCGGTCGTCAATTTATCCCTTAAGGAAAATTTGAAAAGTCGAATCGATGTCGACATTTTTACAACTCGTGGTACTACTTAAGATAGAAGTTTTACTTGTGTTTAAAAAGATAACTGGAATTATTTTGTGGATTGGTTGAATGTAAGTTTTTCAAGGTAAATGGGGCTTTTTTTTAAAGCGAACAGTAGTTAGTAATAGTAGTAGTTTTTGTAGACAAAGCGAAAGGAGTACTTATGTAAGGATCGTAGCAGATGGCGTTCTGTAGTTTCTGCCTGGACCCATGAGAAAAAGGCGTGAGTTAATGTATGTATGTCAGTACAAAAGATTTTTGCACTACAGTATGACTTTTAATTAGATACAGTAACTTGACAGTATATAATTTCACCCAAGACACTAAACCATGAAAAAAGAACTGGTGAGCCGTAAATAAAATAACTTACAAAGTAGATTCCCGTACCTACAGCTTAGTACAGTACCGTTCTAGTTATTTTATTTATGCACTACCGTAGTGCATTTTTCAGTATTGTTTGTGGCATTTATTCTGTCAACTTACTGCATCTTATTAAAAGTTGTACTTAGTTATCAATCTCCAAGTAAAGCGATAAACTCAGTGATAAATGTCCTGTTTTTATTCACTTAAGCACATTTTCTTCACTATTGACGACCGATGCGGCGCGGCGAGCAAAGGTCCGCCTGCGACGCAGGAGGCTGCGGGCTGGATTCCCGCCTTGGGACAAATGCTTGTACGATCTACGAAAAATTGTTACGGGTATTGTGGGTGTTTGCTATGCATAGTAAAAAATATCTATCTATGTATTGTATTAAGTTTATCAGTCATCTAGTACCCATAACACAAGCTCTGCTTAGCCTTGGGCTAGATGATGCCGTGTGGATCGTCGATACTTATGTAGTGTCTAGGTCGCCACCACATCAAGCTACCCCAATCTTTCAATTTTCCTTGATAGTTTATCAACTTTATTACGAAAGAATAAGGTTCATGTTCAATTGGGAAAATTTGACAGGTTGGAATAGCTTGATGTGCTGGCGTTTGTGCTGACAGAAAACAAGGTCATCGTGGAAAATGATCAAACGATCAAAATTGATTTACCCGTGGTCTTCCCAGTGGAAATGCTCAAAGTGCTCGACCATTTGAATAACAGGAAGCACACGGTCCGCCGCCGGAAGTGGTCGTGATGCGGGATAACTTCTGGTTCCGGTATACGTGCCTGTCCAGTGACATATTAGTGGGTAGGTATGTCGGGAGCCTTATTGTGCGGACGTGCCGTACGTGGTGCATGCCTTCAAGTTATGTTTGTATGTTCTTGTTTTGTCAGGTTTCATTCAAGAATGACATAAGTTCCTCAGGGTCTGAATGCCAATGTATGTGAGATTTGTGTTCGGACACACTTCATGAGAAATCCTAGTTCCGATTGGTTTTATCGCCCAGTTCAACAATGTCACAAAGGTCCACAAAGTTTTTAATGTAGTCGGAGTGTTTACGCATCTGTAATTTGTGTTCGATGCCTTCAAGAAAAATCCGAATGCAGAGCTATAAAAAACACCCTAGTTAACTTTTTACGACACACTTCGGGACAGGAGAGATTTCACATCTCCAATAATGAATCAATCCCAGTGAAACTGGTCAAAAATATCGCATAACAGCACAAAAGTACTAACGACGAAAAAACAGAACCACGGTGGAACGGTACGTCGCTGCAGAGGACGGTGTCATGTCTAATGCATAGTAATGAACTTCGAAATCCGAAACCCGAACACACGTTGACCACTACGAGCAAAAAAACACGAAACTGTATGGATATTTCCTGGTTCTTGTATCTTACAGATCGTTCCTGGTACTTTACTGTTGCTATAAATGTTTAAATCAGTTTGTCTTTATTTCATTAAAATGATACAATTATTAATATATTAAGAATTAAAATAAAATAAATAATTACAGGGCATCGATAAATTCATCCGCATCGTTGTCAACGGGAAAAGTGCCCAGAAGGCTGCCAGCATTGCCACGTTGAATGGCAATGCTGATTATTTGGCCAAAAAAAGGCCAGCCAGCTGGTCACGTGAAGAGTCGACCAAACGCTTCGCGATTTCTCGAAAAACTAAATGGGCACACGGACCCCACGGCCAGTGTTTCAACCCCAAACGGCTCAAACATATAACTTCCAGTTAGGTTGTTGTATTTTCGCCGTTTGAGGTTTTCTGTAAATGTGTAATAAATGTGTTGAACATAATGTTCTATTTTTTAATTTCGCGCCTATTTGTGCAATTACTCGCGCGCTCTAATATATAGCTATCTCTCTCTATTCCATAACATCAAGCGACCGGCATATTACAGTGTTCAATTTTAATTTAATCAAATAAATAGTGATTAAAACCTGAGCTTCGGATTTTAATTCAACAAAATGGTATATCTCATAAAGGCTGGTTGTCCTTGGGTGTGTGTAATAATAATAATTAATAAATAATCACAAAGTATTAAGAAAACTTAAACTAAGATATATTAATAACATGTGTAACGAATTACAAATGAATATGCCCGAACTAGGTTTATTGAAACCTTTTTTTCAGGGCATCACTTTACTACCTATTTACAATTAGGGCAGTAAATCAATTTTAAGTTTAACTAGGACCAACAAAATAAAATGATTAACGACTCTGAGATTTGAACATGTAAAAATAAAATAAATAAAGAATAAAAGATGGCAGTAAATAAAAAGAAAAACTAGCCTATAGTGTATAAGTGTTCAAAAATGGAGAATTACAAATTACAATTTCTATCATGCTAATATTTCTAGAAGTTTTTCTGTGTGTTTGTTTGTGTGTGATTTTAGATGCACGTACACATTTTTTCTATATGCGTGAAGGTGGCTTAAAAAATACCCACATTTCACCAGTTATTTTTAAGTCCCATGTAAATGGGGAGCGAGACTCTATTTCCATCTACCAGACACGAATCCAGATTCCAAGCTGAGAAACTGAGAAATTCTTGATGAAATAACCCGTACGTACTTTGCCAAGCCCGGAAATCGAACCCCTTGACCTCACGCTCAGTTGCGCCACTAGACCAACAAGTCAAAGTCCAAACAACGGAACACTATTTTAATTGTATCACCTACTTTTGTTTCACCAGTAAAATAACTAAGAATATTGCTTAAAATGTTTTTATCTGAGCAAAGATACAATGTCCTTTGGAGAAGTAACGTAGTTATAAGGTGTACTGTCAGTTAAAGTGGAAGAATTACCAGTCTGAATCAGTACCTAAGACTTCTAATATAATAATCTAATACGCACTTACATTACACACTACAAAACATACGACATCGGATTTCTGAAAGGTCTTCCTCACCTTGATGTTGTTGGCCATTGTATTGAGTAAGACAAAATCCTAATGGCCCATTGTGAATCATGTAATGGTTCTATTATAATTACTTGGAATGCGATCAAGAATAAACAAAAAAAAATAGAAGACGCTCTCGATTACTCGTACAAGATATACAAATTGAAATAAAAAACAAAATTGAATTTCTTAATGTCTCGATAATGTAAAGGTTACATTAAACATCTAAAGGAATGCCCATTGTTTAAACGAGCACAAAATCCCAATGGCCCATTGTGTCCCATGTCTTATTATAATTAGTTGGAATGCAACTAGGGCAAAAAAATAAAATTATAATAATTATCTTCTATAGGTAAACAAGAAGTGTTGTGTTAGTACACAACACTCGTGGATCTTGGTTCCCACAGGAATGTGGAAGCCATGAATGAAGATTTCCTTTGATGTTGTGGTTATAGACAACAAGGCGCTCCCCTTGTTCTTCACAAAACAGCTATGTCACTTTATCTACTCGTGCTACTGCGTGCAATGTGATAGTCGCGAGTTTGTCGAGATCACATGTCACGCACTTGTTCTGAAAATCGGAAGACGGCGCAACGACGCGTTGGCCGAACAAATGAAGACAATGACGGTCGCGTATTAGCGCAATGATATTATAGCTCTTGCCCTGGATTAACACATAGGCTAGTAACATAACATACATATAGTAACTTATAATTATTAGGACGCTGGGTAAGCCGCAGCATTAAACCAAAAAAATATATTTTGTGCTTTTTTCTCAGCTCAACGTTTTATGTTTATTTACATTTATAAAGTAAAACAAATTGCTGATGCTTTAAAACGCGCGCAGTAGTGTACTCCGAGCATTATCAGTAATTAAATTAGACTTGCAAAACGTAGACGTATACTATACATAAGTACGTTCACTCCCAAGCATTTATTTCCTTTACGTACAACGAAAATTTAACGTATTTCACGGAATATTGTTTCGAGTTGGTGCAAACTCGAATTCATCAAGTTTCGGGTTTCCGAAACATTTTTGCTTTGAGCGCAACCTGAATGGAATTGTTTTCGTTACCAAAAGATGAGATTATTTTTATTTTACAGAGCTCTTTGTCCTACCTCATGAACCTGCGAGGTTAATAAGATTTTAATAATGGATGCGAAGGTGTCAACTTTGTTACGTGGGGGTCATTCAGCCTATTGTATCGAGTTTACGAGCAAGCGAGCTCGTAAAGCAAGTATTGCTGAAGGTACAGCTATCAATAAACTTTATATTGTTAAAGTTGCAGCACTTTTGTGGAAATTGAACCACAAACCTAAGATTGCTAGCCTTGCGTTTGAGCGTACTCTTAAATTAATATTCAGACCTGTTCATTCTTCACCTTTACCTGGTCGATAGAACCAATATCCTTTTAGAGATAGTGCAGTAAACTGAGAACAACATTGAAACATTGTTACTGGAACTCTGAGACGCGAACTACTTCCACAATAGTAGCTCTGGACGTGGGAGCTCATACACAAAACTTGTAGTTTAACCGTCTTTGAAGACATAATCAATCATTTCTTGGTAGGAAACTTTTGAGTAGAGAGCTTGATCTTGTTACACATTGTTTACCATAGACGTCTTAGACGTATCCTCCATGCTGCCCCATTGCTGTCGTGAGCGATGGGGTCTTAGGTTCAATGCTCTGATCAGGTAAAAGTTAATGAGATTTTCTATTAGGGATATCTTAGTCCGGAGTTTAGAAGTTATGGTGTCAGCACGTAAAGACGTTGGTCCTCTTCCTGATCTCTCTAAGGTCGCGGAGGGTTGCTTTGCCACTGTCGTCGTTTGATAGAAACATAATATATATATTAACTTCAATAACACTTTGTATTGACGTGTCTTCACGTAATTTCTATTGTATTTCTATACGTGAGGACTTGTAATTGGCTTTCTGTCGTCTATGTTTTCTTTTTTTTTTGTTAAGTTTTTATATAGCTGTAAGTCTTCCATAGTGTAATAAATAAATAAATCTGCCTATTAAAGAAAAGGAATAGAGTGCACTTGTGTTTGCACTATAATATCTCCTGCAATCTTACCTTATCTCCGTTGATATTAGCCGCCGTAACCGAAATTCAGTAGGATACCATCTATCATTCCATCAACAATTTTTGATGTGTTGGGAACTTGGGATGATATATATCCTACTATGTTCTGGATACTAACCCTCGAAGATTGCAAAGGGGTGTTATAAGTTTGACGCCCAGGTCGTTCTGTCTGTCGGTCTGTTTGTGATGTCCCAAACGAATGGTTCAATTTAAATGCGGTTATTTTTATGAGTAGGTCAGAAATGTTTAATTACGATTTAGAAGCTATCAGCTTCTTTCTGATTAGTGTTGGGATTAGATTAGATTCGGATGACTCTGTACTACAGAAGTGTAGGAAATACTAAGTCTAGTATTTGTTACATTATATGAATTGGCTGTCACTGTAATTATGTGGTGACCATATCTCCATCACAGCCCATGCCCATTTTCCATGTAACAGCTCATCATTTAGGACCCATTAATATCAGTGTTAATTTTAAACCGTGGTGCTAGGCAACTGGGCCTAACCCGGTTGTAAAACGTCCCTGTGTGCCTATTGGCCTAGCTCTGTTCTGTCTCCTTCTTGATATGGAGGGAAGTGGAAATTATGTGTTTTTTTAACTCCTCCGCTGTTCTTTTCTGATTAATTTCGTTGCGGGAACCAAGATAGTTGAATAGTGTCTCCGAGACTCGTCGGGCTTCATTGTCTCAACGCTTTTCTGGTGGTCGCCACTGTTGATTCTGGTTTTCAGGAATTGCAGTGGTTTGGGAATAGTGTGGCGGGCTTGTCATAAAAAAAACCATGTCTCCATTCTGCAGCTAGAAAAGTCTGACTCCTTGACAACTAACAGCAGAGTTATCGTATTTGGGGTCATGCGTAGTTAACTTAGATATAGTGAACATAGTCTAATGATGAAACTCGACCTTATAACTCGCAAGCCCACTTTGGACTCTTTTCAAATTGTTGTGTTTTATGGCAAAAATTACATGGTTAGTACAGATGCCAGCTCATCAAAAATTGTAAAATTTTCTTATACAATTTTTAATTGAACATGAACCTTATTCTTTTGTAATAAAGTCGAAAAACTAGCAAATAAATTTGACAGATTAGGATAGATTGATGTGCTGGCCTCTGTAAATCTGTAGAATAAAGATTTTTTTGCCAAAGGAATGTTCATTTACATATATTAGAATAACACCAGTGATATATCCACCTATTTGTGTTCCTTCGTGTTCTCGTTCATTACTTACGTAAGTAAAGTTATCACTTTACTCCACATTTGTTCGGTCTCCCTAAGACAACGTATTTGGAGTTTGGCCAAAAGTGTGTACTGGCCCCTCACCACGATGTAACTTCATAAATACAACCATATTCGAGCCACTTCGACCACCTACTGAAAATACTTGTAAAGTTGGTGTCGTGAGGTACAGACGATCTTCTGGGAATAGGTACAGAGGCCAGCACATCAAGCTACCACAATGTGTCAAATTTATTAGATAGGTTTTCAACTTTATGAAGAAATAATAAGGTACATTTTCAACTGGGAAAATCAGACAGTTTGGGGTAGCTTGATGTGCTGGCGTCTGTACAATTTTATTTTCAGCATATTAAAAGAATATTTCGAAACAAACTTTATTAAAAAACATGTACAAAAAGGCTAACGCTTATTTAATGTACAGCTGCGTCTCGTCTCAAGGGGCTCGTGGCTAAATGTAAACAGCCACACCGGACGATTGAAGGTTGCCCACGCTTGCCCAGTTCACTCCGGGGATGGGTCGCCATCTACGAGTATTACATGCTCAACAGTTGACTCCGACTGCCATTCTTAGATCTTTGACAGTCTGTACGGATACAAGCTAGAAAGTTTGACAACCATTAATATCAAAGGGCTCATGGTTCATATTACCCAGTTACTAGGTTGTGGAGCTCCCAGTAAAATAATAGGTATTTGGCTATATCCAGTTTGACAGGAAGCTGACTCCAACATAGTTGGGAAAAGGCTTGGCAATTGAAAAAGACCGTTTCAGTAAAATAGTTCACGACTTGGTACTTCTTGGTACTTCACAAGCCTCTGAAGTCCTTGTTCGATTTCCGCCACTATATCAGGATCTCAAATATACATAACACCTAGTGAGTCTTCGTAGGATCATCGTTTTGTCTCAAAAAACTGCGGCTCTAGTACAAATCTGTCAAATATGTCTCAGATTAAACAATAAAACCACTACAGTCTCACATGGTTGGTGCCTGAAGGCGGACAGTGCCGGCGAGGTCGGTTCAGGAAGAAGTGGCGAGGCGACTAAAGAGAAGAAATTCAAGGGCTGGTTCAGCATGGGTCAGGAAAAGGATATCTGGAGAAATTTGAGGGAGTCTTAGCCTAAAAGATGTATAGTGTGCGTAAAATAAGAATAAACAGTACATTTCTGTATTTTTCATATAACGAAAAATAATACGAAGGCCTCTGCAATACAACAACGCCTGCAGGGTGTTGATGGGGATGCCACGTCACTGAAGGGCCTCAGAAATCATCACGGAAGGACACGAGAATTTTATATATAAGATTATAAACTGTAAATATAATACCTACATAAGTTTCTCAAGAGCAGCTCAGATACTCGAATGACACCAGGTCTAATCCCTCAAGCCTTTGATCAAGGATAAGACTTAACTCCATCTGTCCAGAAACATTAAGGCGAACATTAGTGGCGGCAGACAATTTGAACCTCTCCGTGGTGGCTCCGTGCCAAACTTTGCGGTTACTTCCCCTGGAGTTTTCGGACCCCCAGTGTATTAACAGGCGCTATCGATTGACCGCTTAACTATTTTAACAACTAGGAAATACCTTCTTACGGAAACTTTACAAGAATTTCTAATAACTTGGAATTTAGAACAGCCTCACTGGGCTAGTGGTCGCAACCGCTACTGCTGAGCGTGAGGGCCTCTGGTCAATTCCCGGGTCGGGTGAAGTGGTATTGGGTTATTCCATCAGGAATTTTTCAGTGGCAGCCCTGACAGTGGAGTTCGGATATGTGCCTAGTTGATGGCAATAGGCTCGCTGCCTATTACACTTAACTGGCGCAATTTGGGTGTTCAATAGGTACACCTCTGCCTAACCCTTTGAGGAATAAAGGCGTGATAGTAAGTTTTGTAATGTTAGAATATTTCAGCAATAACAAATTTGAAGTAACTCTGGATCACATATATCTAGTATCTACATTATACGCTATACGACATCAAAATAGACGTTTGAATATAGACAAGAGTCTAACTGCTCATATGTCTGCCTAACACGATGCGAGATGAGACAGCGTGATTTTTGACCATGCCCACCAGTGAGTTCACCCTTTAGTTACGACACTGATTCTCCGATGTGCAATACTAAGCCAACTTTTATGTCAATATTGACAGACATTGACCTTGACTTTAAAAACAAATGACAACTGTCAAAAATTTAGGTTTCTAAGCTTACGAGTTGCCTACTGAGAATCGAATGGTGAAACGGGAATAATGGTTGAGGAAACTGTTTAAGGCGTTACCTAACTAGACGTTACTTTGCCTGACGTAATTAAAAACGGGCATAATTCTGCCTAGTGTTTTTAGGAATCGGCCTTTAATTTTTATTCAGTCTTCTATTTTACTATTTATTCGTGTTACTAAAACTGGACAGTCAAAAGAGAATTTGAATTGCGCACTGAAATTTGCATGTCCTGAAAACGTAAAAAAGGAACCAACGTAGTTTGTAACTGGTGCCGAGCAGCGAACGGGTAAACTAAACGCATGGTCAAACTTGTATTACTTTAGTTTTTCTTTGCAAGGTGTGAAAAACCCCTAAAACTTATAAAAAACTCACACACATTCAGATTTTCGTTTCTACCTGAAACATCTACCGGGTACATTGATCCCTAGGGGTAAAATACCCGGAAAAAGGGTTCCGGACGACATCCATACATACAAATAGATTAACAATATCAATGGGGACTTGGAACTGTCAGGACTTAAAAGACCGCACGGGATCCCACCTTTTGACCCACAAGTTTCAAATCTCCAAGTTCTCCGATAAAAGAAATAGTAAAGAAAAGCTACCTTATATCCCTAGCGGATACCCCTGGGATACTTGATAATCAGTCAGTGAAGTAACACCCTCGATTCTATCTGCTGAAAAAATGCGTTCCATGCTTTTCTTCTCAAATCGTTTTGGTTAAAAGACTTCGAAGCTCGATATGTAAATCTGCCATTTTTATAGACAACGATCATTGACGACTGTGTAAATTATTTTTAGGACCTCCTAGGTACGAATAAAATAAAAACTTTATTTTCAGACAAATGCAGTCCATAGTGGTGACATAATTAGTAAAAGATTGTCCTTATATGTTATTTTAGTACTTAATCAATACTAAATTACCAAGTTTATTTACATATAAATATTGACCTGTAGTTAACTCCACCCAATGTCTTTGGATGGAACAATTAATAAAATTTACATACATTCTATGGTTTATCAATTTACCAATGCATAAATATAGAATATATTCATTGTAAAACATGAGTATATATAAAAAAATATAGTATATACAAAAATATCTGCATTTTTTGCCATTTATAGCGTACAAAACAACATATTTTTGGTTTAGAATTAACTATAAAAAAATTGAGTATATATAACAAACTATGAAGTAAATAACTTAATTCTTATGCCACATTATCAAACATATTCATAACAAAAACGCCATTATTATTTTAGACTCAAACCCATTTCAGTTGAGATAGTAAGCCTAATTAATTCCCAAAATACCAAGACCCAACCGAATATACGCTAGGCTGGATGAATAATATTATTTCGTAGGACACAATCACACGATGCGACTCAGATGTTTGATTGTGTCAGACAGTTAATTGGTACGATCTTCGTTGGACGCCCGAAGGCACCCCGGGGTGTTCGGATATACGGAATCGGTTATGTCCGGGTCAAAGCACGAGACACGGCGACTTTAGTTAGCACACGTAAATTATTGGCAGATTTATTGTCTTGCCCAGCTACGAATAGGTACTTGTAACTTTATTTCCTTGAGGATGAAACTAGAAAAAAAATCCGTTTGATTAGAAGAATCTTGTTCTGAAATACTCTCTAAAGTAATACAGATAAAGCAACTTTGCTTTAAATCGAAATAAGAACCATGTTAATTCTCGAAATTCAGCGATCACTCGACCAAGGAGACGGTGTTACAGGATATCTATCCAGTTATTGTACATAAAATAAACATTATTTTTCATGATCCCACAACAAACAATCTGCAACTCCACGTTTCAGATCCACTGAAATAAAAACTACGGGCGATCGTACAGCCAGATATTTCTGGCTGGTTGGTGCATAAATCAGTTTTTAATACCATAAATTCAATACACTTGGGCACGGGGCAAACAGGGCGCAGAATCAGGAGATATCTGTTCAGTTTCGTCCCAGATTCTCCCCAAGGAACCACGGGAAGGATGACTGTATATAGGTATATACGCCATTTTTGTGATTGATAATAGTCGTAACTGCTTACCGATGTGAAAAATCATGTCTGATCGCACGGATTGGTTTTTTAAAACTAAGATTGATAATTTTTATGTGATATTGTGAAATGCATTTCAGTGGTTCTGGTAAGGTAACTTTGGAATGGATGTGTTGCCGAGTTCAAGTTATTTTTATTTTCAAAATGTCCTCCTATTTGATCTTTGGGGTACGCGGAAAACATTATTTTGTCCACAATCGTCGAGGAGCACAAAGTTATGATATTTATGTTATCTTACCACTAGTTTGCTTAGACTTAGAGATATAGTGTTACCGCTTTCAGAGCTGTTTTTACAGTATAAAAGATTGCGGAACCCCGTGGTCCTAAATAACCCTAAAACGACTTCACCACATATGTACAATATCAGTGTGGTCACTTAAAAGTCTAATGGACCCGCCAGAGTAATCTGCCCAAACAAAAGGAAGAAGGTCGTCCAACCTTTCGTACCAAAAGAATCGAAAGTAAGGTACAAGATTAAATATCCAAGATGTTTTTTCAAGATTTCTCCACGTGTAAACTCTGGGCTTTTAAGTGATCTCGGGGACCATGTGGACACACAATATGTATGAAATATGCTCTACCCACAGAGTTCGTGTTTGAACATAATTTTCATATTGTTATTGGCAAAAAGCGGGCAGCTTATATTTCCTACTTTATTCCAGTGTACAGAGATAAGAATAATATGGAAGCATAATGATTTTGACGACCGATGTGGCGCGGCGGGCGAAGGTCCGCCTGCGACGCAAGAGGTTGCGGGTTCGATTCCCGCCTTGGGACAAATGTTTGTACGATCTACAAATATTTGTTCCGGGTGTTCTGGGTATTTGCTATATATAATAAAAATATCTATCTATGTAATGTATTGTATTAAGTATATCAGTCATCTAGTACCCATAACACAAGCTCTGCTTAGCTTGGGGCTAGATGATGCTGTGTGGATTGTCCAGCAATATTTATTTATTTATTTATTTATTTATAATGCTGTTGATATCGGAAAAACAACTAAAAAAAGTAATTTTAATACAATATTTTGAAGTGCCCTGTAACAGGTTCAGCAGTGGCTCTTAGCTTTAAGCCTTTTGTTAACATTTTATATCCCAGCACTGTGGAACGTTAATAAATTATTATGAATCCATCAGCGTTAAGGAAATTGATAGGAGATACTACAATAGAGCTATGTACAATATTCCTTGTTCATATTATTTTAAAAAACATTTTAACTTTGGCTTTCAAAGTTTCGATTCCCAAGACTATTTAATTATTTTCCTCATCGGGCTTTAGCGTTAAATCTTTTAAAGCGAGGTCTTAAAAACTCGTTGCCGCAATTGCACACTTTTCATAATTCCTATTCAATTTGCTAAGCTGTGAGCAAATTAATTTCGCACCGTAATTTGAATGCACCATATTTCCCGAAAGCGTTGAAGGAAGTTGTCGTCGGAAGTAGTTAGGTCTAGCGGAAACAATGGCGGCGGGAAGATGGCGCGGTTCTATACCGAATTTGTAATTTATACACGTGTGTAATATTGCTCACTACACTCACGGGTAACTATTAATTTTAACGTCGCTGTGATATATTGTTTTAACAAGGAAAATCAGGGATTTGTGCCCTAGTTTCAGCATCGTGTAAGTTATAACGGACAAGATTTTGCTTCGAGTGGCAGGCAAGACTTCAAGACAAGATTCATGGATGTCCCTTCCAATCTGCATAGATTAGCTATGCAGATTGGAAGGATGAATCTTGATGATTCTAGACTGAGCATTAAAATTTTTCGTTTCTTTTTTCCTAATTTTTAAGTATTTTTCATATTATTTTTTACTTGAAACCGTGAAAATGTTCATTAGTTAAAAGTAAATACTTTATTTCTTTCGTATTTTCTCCTAATTTATAGGTTTTTTCCATTTTATTTTATTACTTATAAATAAATACTTTACTTCTTTCAATTAAAAATGTCATTGGAAGTCATGGTTTCTTTCAGGTCAGTCATAAGAAAAAAACGTAGATTATTAGGAACAGCTGACGAAACATCGGAACGCTGGGTGGGGTGCATCTAGGTACTTACGTAACTCATGGTAGCAGCTGGTACGTCGATGTCCCTTTCACCCTTTATATTAGAAATCAGCGAAGCTATTCGCGAATGTCATGACGGCCCAGTGGTTTAGGCCTCGCCTCTTGTGCACGAGGTTGTGGGTTCAAACCTGGGTAAGTACCAACGTGAGTTTTCCAATTCATATGTACTTTCTAAGTTTATCTTGGACATCATTGACATCGGTGAAGGAAAACATCGTGAGGAAACCTGGACTTACAATTAATATAAGTCTGAAATCGCCAACCCGCCTTGAGCAAGCGTGGTGATTAATGCTCGTGCCTTCTCTGAATGAGAAGAGGCCTTTGCCCTGCAGTGGGACAGTAACAGGCTGGTATAGTAGTATAGTAGAAGCTATTTGTGTAGTGACTAGTTTTTCAAGAGAACATGCGTTATAACAAGGTACATTAATTACATTGCAAATAATAGTTTTAGTAAGTTACAGCTTTAATCCGCTTAAGACGAGGATCTCATTAAACCATAAACTATAGTTAACATCTGTGTTCTAACATAGGGATTTCGGGATTTATAATTAAAATTAATATTGAAATACTATATATAATAATAATAATACCAGACTGTTACTGTGTCTTACTACAGGGACTGCAGTGAAAGAAAGAAAGAAAGAAAGACAGACAGAAATAAAGAAAGAAATAAAGCAAGAAAGAAAGAAAGAAAATAAATTTATTTGGGTTCGCACTACTTCTCAAAAAGGGAAGGCGCGAGCATTAATCAACACGCTTGTTCAAGATGTATTGGCGTTTTAAGAATGATATGAATCCAGTTTTCCTCACGATATTTTCCATCGCCGATGTCAGTGATTTCCAAGGTAAACTTAGAAAGTACATAATTATGAATTGAAAAAGTCACATTAGTAGGTACTTGCCTACAAACTCGAGCACAAGAGGCGAGGCCTAAACCGCTGGGCCATCAAGACACGATTAACTTACTATTACATGGACATAATTTTATAATTAAGAGGCCATTTTTTTATAATTTAAAATTTTGTAGTAAATTTTGTTACTCATGGTACTCTGCACTCTCAGTTTGATAATTTCCCTCGGCCATTTTTTCCTAGAAACATTCTTAATTTTGAATTGAATATTCCAACCGACTTTTGACCTTTTATTTCGGTCAAGGAAACAAAAAAGTATACCGTTTTTTGTGAGTTTAGGTACTTACACTTTAAATTGGGAAATGTCTCAAACTTTCTTCGTGGGCGAATGATAAATCACCTCACGATTGGTATTGAAAATCATGAATGGGGTTCACAGAGAGAGAAAGAGAGAGAGTATAAATAGTTCACCTGTATCCTGAAAGATTAGGGGCTCCATAGTTAACGGGTACTTAAAGTTTTAATAGTCCTATTTGGAAAGTCCCGGTTTTAAAAGGAATAGAATAGATTTATTTGTGTCGAACGGAGATATACTGGTGAGTTGTTAAAAAATATTTATTGTTCTTGGTATGTTCTACCATTTGTCATGCAAAATTATTACTTATAACGAATATTTTTTTCTTTTTTTTTAATTCGAATTGGTAACAATTTAAATCTGGGATTATATTTAAATTCATAACTCCAATATTACTAAAGGTAGGAATAATTTACAAGTAATAAAAACACATAAAAAAAAAAATCTATTATTAGTAATTCAAAAATAGAATTAGTTAGGTTTGTAGCTATAGTTCATCATGGAGAGTAGTAAACGTCAAAATTCCGACTACCATGCTAAACAGATTTTGGTATTTCCCAAAAAAAAAACTTCATAAGGTATAAGTACCTACTTTGCAATTCCAACGATGCAGACTACCTACCACTGCATATTAGATAGAGACCTTAACACGTCGGAAAAAGGAAAGCTCTTGAGTTCTGATAAAACTTTGCCTGGACTTAGCGCCGCCAAGACGACTGACAGTCTAGACTTTAGCAGCCAAGTTAGTACTTGACGGTTTCCTGTACCTATCAGTAAATGTAGATTAATGGAAGCTGTGGTACTCGGAATAACGTACGTACATTAGTGGTATGTCTAGGATTTGCACACAGTACCTCAGCATTCTGCATTCCGGTGCGTCTGCCACTGAGACTACGTTTCTGGCCACGAATTATGTTCCACACGTGCA
Organism: Phlogophora meticulosa; assembly: GCA_905147745.2. Lineage (NCBI taxonomy): Eukaryota > Metazoa > Arthropoda > Insecta > Lepidoptera > Noctuidae > Phlogophora > Phlogophora meticulosa. Next base: position 6,158,147 of record LR990523.1, read on the forward strand.
AACAGCTTATTGTGAAGTGGAATTACGTGAGTGCATACTGTGGTTGTGATCTCGGGTTGAATTTCAGCGATTATAGAATAGAATAGAATAGAATAGAATAGAATAGCATTTATTTGCAAATATGGGTTATACATAAGTAGGTAGTAGTAGGTTTTCATCAGAGTTCTGCCATATTTCACCATTCGGCATGCAAACATTTTCATTATACTAAAATTGTTAAAATTTAAAGTCTTGTTGGAACATTCAAATAGTTATGTCATTCTCATTAAATAAAATTATTAAAATTAAAACATTCATTAAAAATATCAACTTAATTATTACAATATACATTAAAATTGTCAGTAACAGTAGGTTATATATACAAGAAATACAGAATCGTGGTCCGAAGACAAATAAACAAACAAACATCAAAATTCCAGGTCATAGACAATACACCATAAATATTCCGTACGCAAAACAATAATTAATTAATTAAAACTTCGAGGTATTTTGATAAAAATACAATAATATAATATTATAAATAGTTATATGTGGAATACTGCCGGGTTGATGGCAATAGGGTCGCTCCTTATTTCGTGGGACTTAAACATAACTGGATAAATGTGGGTATACTATCTGTACACCTCTGCCTAAGCTTTCAGGTTTTGCAGGCGTGATGTAATAGTGATCTTCTTCAGAAAGGTCAGGTGCGTTGATGCACAATGCATCGTCACTCATAACTGGAGTGCGTGTATAGCCAGGTGTATGAAATTAAACATGCCAAAAGGAGTATGTAAGGATCGTAACCGGTGGCGTTCTTTAGTCGCTGCCGCCATGGGAAAAATCGTAAATATATATATGTGAGCAGCATTTGGTTTTACTGAAAGCCGACCCAAACATAGCTAGAAAAAGGCTAGGAAAATGATAATGAAGCGAAGTAAATAAGTTGTTTTAGACCAAAAGAGGAATTTGGAAGTTATTAATAGTAGTTATACGTGTTATCAATTCAAATAAGGAAAAGGCTTCAAAGTGTTCAATTAATTGTACTCAAATTATTAATGTTTATATTCAGACCAACATACTACCCGTCTCAATTTTCCCCAATTGAACATAAACCTTATTCTTTTGTAATAAAATAAAAAGTATCAAATAAATTTTACAGATTGTGGTAGCTTGATGTTCTGGCGTCTGTACCTTGTCCTATTTATTCCCTTGAATGGTTTATTTAAATGGTTCTAATAGAAAAAAAATATAGCTACAGAACACGTTCATACGTAAAACTCTTTTTATTTATTTTTTCTCTATAATCCAAACGATTCACTAAAAAAATCAGGTTTCATTCTATCAACACCATTTTCATACAAACGTTTATCTACTTTACGAATTTGTAAAAAAGCATTGTTCCTATAGTGATTTGTCCACGCGTCACGAACACTGAAAAGAAAACAGTTTATTATTTATAGGAATACTTCAAAGGTTTCAATAAAAACAGGTAAACGATTGTGTAAGTATCGCTACAAAGGTGAGGTTTGATGTTGTTTTTATAAAGTGACCTGAATACTGTTGTCATTTTTTTATAAGTCAATAATTCTCTATAAGTCTCCATTTAAAAAGTGATTTATAAAAAGAATCTTTTATTATTAAGACAGCTACAAGACTTATCATGATTAAATGCGCATACAAAATGTCTGGTCTGTGCTGCTAACCTTTAAGGAATTCTTTCTTCTGGAGCCAATCCTGGGTGAGGAATCAGATCACGTTACCATAAAGACAAAATTCTCCTTGCTAATGAATCCAGTACCAGTACCAGTACCAGCCTATTACTGTCCCACTGCAGGGCAAAGGCCTCTTCTCATACAGAGAAGGCACGAGCATTAATCACCACGCTTGCTCAAGACGGGTTGGCGATTTCAGACTTATATTAACTATATAAGTCCAGGTTTCCTCACGATGTTTTCCTTCACCGATGTCAATGATGTCCAAGATAAACTTAGAAAGTACATATGAATTGAAAAACTCACATTGGTACTTGCCCAGGTTTGAACCCACAACCTCGTGCACAAGAGGCGAGGCCTAAACCACTGGGCCATCATGACATTAATTACAGTTGTAATGTTATACATTAATGAATCAATGTGTAACATTACAACTGCGTAAAGTAAGAGGAAGAGTGTTTACAGACAGACACCGGTACAGGTAACTAAATAAAAGCTTGTAAAATCGAACACATTATTAAAAGTATTCAAGGAAGAAATTATATCATAGTTAACTGATATTTTTTTATGTCGCTTGATAAGCATAGATATTAAAAATGGCTGAACGTAGCGTTTTCAGCTAGTAATAATGCCAGACAACTAGTGTCTGACGGTGGTTCTCAACTGGACCTGAGGTTCTGAGATGTCACGGACGAAAATCTGTTGAGAGTTGTTACTTTAGTGAGGCTATCATTCGAGGCCTATATAGGCTGAATGATAGCCTCACTATAAGTGGATCATAAGTGGATATCCACTTGGTAGGTGTCGGGAGACATAGCGAGGTGTCGATGTTTGGTGTTTATAAACAGAAAGAAATGTTTACGCTAATCCCTGATTATTACTTCTCACTCAAATCTTCTTAAGGTTAAACTAAGCAAAAGATGACAATGAAATGTTTAAATGTTATAAATACACCTATCGCGGTAGACGAAAGTGCACTGAATATGTTGTAAAACTTTTTCAATTTGGAGGCATGTCACTCGGATATAGCACCGAACATTAGGTATAGCTATTAGTGTGACAATTTCTTTAAGATCTTACGGCAGGTGGATCCACCGACGATCGCGAAAGGCATAAGCCCAGTCAGTAAAAGCCTAGGAAACAGTTCCACCGCCTAGAAAAGAAAAAGTTGGTTAAATACATACGTTTTGCAAGTTAATTGACATCGTTAGCGACGTAATTAGCAAAAAAAAAATTTTATTTTGTTGAACAGTTTCACCTTCCCAGATCTCCGCACCCAAGAACAGGAAATGGTTCGTAACAGCATCGTTATATTAACATAATGTTCTGTAGAAATGTACTAACCGAGGGCACGCGGTAAAAACCCACGGAAATAATAAAGGTGTACAGTAAATGAAACTTCTTCAACAAAGCCCTTTTGTCTTTCGAGTACTCGGTTGAAATTAAGTGAAAAATAATTCCGGCCGTGTAAATTGGCTGTCCGAGAAAACTCACGGGATAACGGATATTAGGCGGTGCAGAGTTTCCAACATAGCCATTCCTTACTTTTATGGAACGGAAAAGTTTTATAATTTTTCTTATTTTACGTTGATGAAAATAGTTGGCAAATTCATTTTGTTCAGTAATTATACATTAACACCACAGAGCACAGAGACGGCTCGGCGGCCGCTTTCTAAAGATTTTTATACTTCCGGACCCAACTTCCGGTGGCTGGCGCCCAAGTTGTTGGGCGCGGCCGGGGCGCTATCAACGCTGCTTCCCAATCTGGGGGGCCCGAGCGCGGCTTGTAGGCGGCTTTACGTAGGGATCGTGCGATCGATGGCCCTGTACGGGGCCCCGATCTGGGTGACTGACCTGACGGCCTGTAGCCTCTCTGTTCTGCGGAAGCCACAGAGAGCGATGGCCGTCAGAGCCATCAAGGGGTATTGCAAGATCTCCTGCGAGGCGGCTCTGGCCCTGGCCGGATTCCCGCCCTAGCATCTACTACCCAAGAGTGTCAGTCTGTGTCACCAATAACATATAGAAACTAACGGCCCGTGACAGTTCTTCAGCGATGCGGTAATTATTTCTGGTTAATATGCTGAGATAGGAGCCTTTTGAGCAGCGCACAGGTCCTTTTATTTTTGTTTGATTGTTTAGTTTTAGTTTTTGGTGTTTTATTACCTGTGCGTGACCCATATAAGTGTTTTTCTTTTTTAGCTATGCCTGTAACAGTTGAATCCTCGCTCAGTGCAACTGCGCAACAGCGCGTGTACGATCTACAAACATTTGTTCCGGGTGTTCTGGGTATTTGCTATGTATAAAAAAAACTATCCATGTAAAGTATTGTAATAAGTATATCAGTCATCTAGTACCCATAACACAAGCTCTGCTTAGCTTGGGGCTAGATGATGCTGTGTGGATTGTCCAGCATTATTTATTTATTTAACTGGTGCGGTCACAAATATTTTAGTAGTTTATGGTGTCTCTAGATTGCCCGCAAGGAAATATCGTGCCCTGTCATTAACTAACATGAAAAAATGCGTAAATTTAGCGTAGGCTTAGATAAGCTCTTAAGGAAATGACCTTGAGCATATTACTTTCGATATCCTTTTGATAAACATGAAATTGGCCAGTCAACATCGTCTGGCCAGATCCGTAATCTTGAAGATTAAAACGTATTTAAATAATAATTCAAACCTAATTAATTACCAGATATTGTATTAATTACTGATAATTTAAAAGATTAGGTACGCAATGAGTTTCATTATTAAGAAACGTCAATTATAAGATTAGAAGGAAAAAGTAATGATTCTACTTAAGATAAAATTTAGTCGACTGCCTCGTTGGTCTAGACATCTAGTGGTTGCAAACGCGATCCTATTACATGTGACTTAATCATAACTAGTGAAATGTGGGTATACTGCAGGTACACTTCTGCCAAACCCTTCAGGGAATATAGGTGTAATGTATCATAAATATAAAACTAGTAACAATAACAACAATTACATGTATATACAGTGAAGTAAGGATACTCTTATATACTTCAAGATAAAAATAATTGAAAAAAAAAACATTTAAAATTTTAATATAAAATAATAAAATAACATTTAAAATAGAATTACAATTACCACTTTAACTAATAATAATTATTGTAAATTATTATTGTAACAACTCACCTGTTTACTTACATTCACCTAAATTCACACGCAAAAAAATTAAGTATTCTATTTTATTCTAAAATTTAGTTTAAAACCTGTATTATGCCAGTCTTCCGTTGCAAACAACTCTTTTTTGCGCGGTCTTTAGGCTTCCTCACCTAGAGATGCCTGTCTCTCTGTCTATAAATGTAAAAAAATAACAACAATCTTCGTAATATTTTGATGTCAAAAACACTGAAAAAATGTTGTGTTTAAGTCGGTGAGTTTTTCCCCACAAGGCAAGTAGGCTATATTACATTTCTACTTCTGTGTCAGGTTTTACCTTGAAGACAATAAAAAAACCTACTTGTTTAAAAGTTTTTGATAAGCGAAAACCAGGCAAGAGCGTTGCAAATTTCACATCGAGTTCCACACACCACGCAATATATTCAACCGACTGGGTTTTATATTTCACTTGCAGTGCCCCGCGGTGTTACCCGTGGTTATAATTCAATTCACACATAAGTTAAAATAGTCGTTAAGTTTTCTGCAATTTTCCAATTATTTCCGCAGTGACCTTATTTTTTCTTTCCATTAAAACCTTATACAAAGTATTAGAAAATTTTCAAAAAAAGATGAATTAATAAAATCGGTAAATTCGTTCTCAAGTTATGGGTGCCCAAAGGAAAAACACGGGTTCATTTTAATATATATAGATACAGATGATACGCTAGTTTCCCAACCATAAATAGTATTAATAGAAACCAATCAAAATGTAATCTAAAGTTCTAAATTAATTAATTAATAACTATCCGAAACAAATGGGTTAGAAAGCCAGGGACCTTCCTCAAGCAGATCGTTGACAGTTCTAGTTATTTCAGACATATGGGCATTACTAGCTGGAGCTAGTACACCTCGGGGTGGAGCCCAAGGTGTTTAAAAATCGACATCAGACACCGTTGTCATCCCATGGGAATACTATACCAGCCTGTTACTGTCCCACTGCAGGGCAAAGGCCATACAGAGAAGGTACGAGCATTAATCACCACGCTTGCTCAAGACGGGTTGGCGATTTCAGACTTATATTAATTATAAGTCCAGGTTTCCTCACGATGTTTTCCTTCACCGATGTCAGTGATGTCCAAGATAAACTTAGAAAGTACATATGAATTGGAAAACTCACATTGGTACTTGCCCAGGTTTGAACCCACAACCTCGTGCACAAGAGGCGAGGCCTAAACCACTGGGCCGTCATGACATTGGAATAATCCCATGGGAATACTGTGAAGTACTCAGTATACTTTTTACTCCTTATTTTGATGTGGATGAAATTTGTCTGAAAGTGGCTGTGAATGTGTTAACATTAGCTACAAAATTCAATAATGTATTTCAATCGAAATCTAAAAATCGAACGTTGTATATAACCAATCAATGGCCGAGTTTACAATCTGTAACCTGTCAAGGTTACCATGAAGACAATTAAAAAACCAACTTGTTTAAAAGTTTTTGATAAGCGAAAACCAGGCAGAGCCTTGCAAATTTCACATCGAGTTCCTCACACCACGGAATATATTCAACGAACTAGTTTTTATATTTCACTAGCTGCGCCCGCGGTGTTACCCGACGTTATAATTCAAATTATCGAACGCGCAAAGTTAAAATAGTCATTCAATTTTCTGAAATTTTCCAATTTTGTTGCGCAATTGGGTCAATTTTTCTTGACGTAAAAACCTTCTACAAAGTATTAGAAAACTTTAAATAAAAGATCAATGAAATCGGTTAAGTCGTTCTCAAATTATAGCGTGACCATGGGAAAAACCTTGAGAGGGCGAATCAGGACGCGCAATTTGACGACACGGTTGGCGCGGTGGTTGAGCCATCGGCTGCTGCGCCGCGTGTTGTGGGTTCGATCCCCACACGGAACAAATATTTGTATGACCTACAGGTAGTTGTTCCGGGTTTGGCTGTTTGTGTATGTGAGTTTAAATGTTTGTAAACGCACCCACGATACAGGAGAAATTCCTAGTGTGGGGCAATGTTTAAAAAAAAAAAAAAAATTAAGATCGCGAATTGAGCTTTGGATTGAGATACACTATTGAAATTTGCAGTTAATGTGTTTATCCCAGTTATAACCTACTTTCATATAAATTTCATTCTCATCCTTTCAACCGTTTCGGCCTACAGGAGTAACAAACATACTGACATAATTTCGCATTTCTTATATGAGTGTGGCAACATCGAATTTCATTAATTTAAACAGAACTCTAAACAATTAATTAACTATTCTGCTCCACATTTCGATGTTCTATGACTTATTATCAGATACACTAAAAGTGACTTCCGCTAACACACACCTTTTGGGCGATACTAGTGAGTACTTACAGAAACAAGTGAAATTTATTTTAACCGTAGTCACAGTTAAACGACCAGATACCGGCGGCGCGCGGCGTCGCTTTTTGTCGCCCCAATAAACTATAGGATTCACGTGAAAATGGCGCACACAAATTTATTTGCAACCATATTTTTATTTGCCTGTGTATTGACCTGTCGGGGCGAGAGCTGTGAGGCCTACGATGAAATGGGATCATGTAAGTCCTAGCTGTATTGTATTATATCTCGATATCATTTGTTTGTTTAAAATTAAAAAGTAAAGTACCAGCCTATTACTGTCCCACTGCAGGGCAAAGGCCTCTTCTCATACAGAAAAGGCATGAGCATTAATCACCACGCTTGCTGAAGACGGGTTGGCGATTTCAGACTTATATTAATTATATAAGTCCAGGTTTCCTCACGATGTTTTTCTTCACCGATGTCAGTGATGTCCAAGATAAACTTAGAAATTACATATGAATTGAAAAACTCACATTCGGCGCGGCTTCACAGGCGAGGGCTAAACCACTGGGCCATCATGACATATTTTTTTTTATTTGTTTAAGTGTATTACTAACATAGTTGTATATTGTATTGTAGTTGTATATATTGTAAGTACATTGTTACTAACAGTATGAGTCCTGTTGCTAAAAATAATTATTCAAAATATTCCGGCTGAGTTATTTTGATCTGATCCCCTAATTCTGATCCACTGGTAGATCATATCTGTGGTTTAAACCGCTTGGGGTAATTTGTGCCTATCTAGCCTTCACTTTATACTCTAGACACCATCGTTGATGAAGGTGGTTAAAAATACAACAACGGATGTTGTTATACTGTTCAACAACATGCAAAGTATAATTATAATTAAATTGTACATATGTATGTATTGTAGGTATGTTTAAATGCTTAAACTGCGTTTAAATATTGTAATATGTGTAAACTGCGTCTTCAATTATTCTAATTGGTTTTCAACCGTAGCAATCACAAGTAAATAAAATAAATAACGTCGTTATGTACTGTTCTGAATTGACGACTTAAGTGGCGCGGCGGCTACGCAGGAGGTTGCGGGTTCGATTCCCGCACTAGGACAAATGTTTGTACGATCTACTAAGGTTTGTTCCGGGTGTTCTGGGTATTTGCTATGTATAATGAAAAATATCTATCTATGTAATGTATTGTATTAAGTATTTGCTGATGTACTTAATACAGAATAATAAATGTCTGCATCTAGTACCCATAATACAAGCTCTGCTTAGCTTGGGGCGAGATAATGCTGTGTGGATTGTCCAGTATTATTTATCATTTATTATTTATTTATTTACTCTACCCGATTTTTTTTACAGTTTATTAAACGCACCATAGTTTTAATACAACAGCAATGTTCGCCGTTTTCCAATTATAATTGTCATTTTAAAATATTCATTGAGCTATCAGAATATCACTTTGTTTTAAATTCAACAAAATTGGATCAACCTGCATAAGTCATTATGAATGCTGCTAACTACTATTATACTACGCGAAACATTTAATTTCGTTTTCGTTAATTATTAAACATTTAATTTAATTTTCGTTAATTTTCCGCTGTAATTACCGGAATACATAATCCTAGAAAGTAATTACTTTTTACATACGACATTTGTTTCGTCGTCCACAGCTGGTGTGATAGTAGAGGGATCGTAGGTTCAATTCCCGGTAGCAAATAGATATATAGGTATATAGTAAATTGTTTATGACTGTTTTGGTCTCATAATACTACTTTTGTTTTTATTTTCATACATGTTTAAATATTGTTCTAGTTTGGCGCAAATGCATTGTATTAATGTGGTAACTGATTTGGATGATGTGTCATTTACTTTGTATTTGTTTTTTTTTGTATATCGTATCTGTTGTTTCCCAAATAAAATAAAATAAAATAGGCTAATAAATATATTTTATGAAAAGTGGACTAATGTGAATTCAGGTTGAACTGGATGTCTTCCTAGGCAATTGTTAAGAGGTAGCGCAGAACCGCGAAACATGGAAGGAATAGAAGGTATTGATGGTGTGAAGGTGTACTAGTGGAAAGCCCTGCTGCACCATTATAGCGCATTGGGTACGTGTACATGTACCCAGTGCGTCGGGTGAGTGCAGCAGGTATATGAACTAAAATGTTCTATTTCGTTTGTTAGTAACGTAGCTTTTATAATATTATGCTCAATCTCCAATACCTCGCACCTTGACTGCACTAAATGATCTCTTGGATTCTTATCCAACAAGCGATCTGTTTGCGGATGAATGGAAGATGATTTTATTGGCATGTCAGAAGTACTTTGAGAGGGATTGATACGAGTATATGTTGTTTATAGCTTTACTTTTATTTTTTGTGTTTTGTTACTGTAAATGAATTAATTACAACGGTTGAATAACCAATTATTCAACCGTTGTAATTAATTAAATTAAATTAAATGAAACGAAACGAAATGAAATGAAATGAAATGAAATTAAATTAAATTAAATTAAATTAAATTAAATTAAATTAAATTAAATTAAATTAAATTAAATTAAATTAAATTAAATTAAATTAAATTAAATTAAATTAAATTAAATTAAATTAAATTAAATTAAATTAAATTAAATTAAATTAAATTAAATTAAATTAAATTAACAACGTAGTGTGTATTACTAACATCATATGGATCAAGGTCTGAATAAAGTTTTTATTTTTATAGAGTGAGACCCTTGCCCAGCAGTGGGACCATTCAAGCTAGTAATTATAACAAAACTCGCCTACTTCTTCGTGTAATACAGATGTTATATTTATCCAGGTACCCCACCATGTTCTTCCGACATGGTGTTATACAGCGCCGGGTGTCTCGACCCAACAATGTCGGAGCGTACGTGCCGTCAGCCCGAGGCTCGCTCCCTGGGTGTCCGGTGTGATTACTCGAGGTGCGAGTGTCCCAACCCTAAGGTGTTGGACGAAGCTACCAAGCAGTGCGTGACAGCTGACGAGTGCTCGGATCAATCGAATGTGACTACCACAAGTGACTGATTAATGTGTCTTATGAATAAATACTTGTTGAGTATTTGATTTCTTTCTAAAACATAACAGCCTGTTACTGTCCCAATTTTCAGTGATTGCCTCTTTCTTTGCAGTAGCCTATACAGAGGAAAATCTAAAATTATTTACCACGCTTGTTATGTGATGATTTTAGGTAATATTTTATTTTTATGTATTTGGGACAACACACACTTATTCAGCTCAATTTAGCTTTAGTCCATAGAAAACACCAGTTTTGTTTAATATGCATACGCCTCCTTTTAGCTGAACGGATGCGTAAGCGTCTCCATAGAAAATCGTTGTTTTCTATGGACATAAGCTGCATAGAGCTGAATAAGTACCTAGTCCCTTTTTTTCCACAGTCAATTCTTAATATCTGCATTTTCCATATACATAGTATCGTAGTAACTATTGAGTCCTTGCAACAAAGAAATTTATACACAGATAGGTATGTATGACAATATACAGACGTTTGTCAAGTGCTTGCCCCGTTTATGATAGTTCGTGCAGTGCAGCGAGGCGTGAAAGGCATGTGGATGAAACGCAGAACTGTCTGACAACTCGAGTCCTGTCCGTGACACGTCCACTCTGCCTTTGAAAATTGAAACATACAGTCAGACTGTTAGCAAAAATGAATATCACTATGAAACTCAAACGAAAAGCATATAATCACGCCTTTTGAATTCGAGGAAAGCAAGGTATCTGGATCAAGGCTAGTCAAAAAGGTCAAGATAAGTTGTGGCTGGTCCTAAAGCGTAGATTTCTATGGAAAAGGACGAGAAAGAACCCAATAACAATAATATCACTGTCTTTCGTTAGTTAATTGAAAGAAAACTTCAGTATACAAGTTAAAACGGGTTTTCATTACGACTGGGTTTATTTATACAGTACTATAAACTTCAAACCGGGTCAACTAATTATTCTTATTTGAAGAGAGTAGATAGAATAGTTTATATACCTGTCCGGACCTCTGTTTACTTTTTCAACAGAAACCAGACCAGCGCTGTGCTATTGAATTGCACTATTATAGAGATAGCTAATAAATGCTACACATGAATATTCATACAACGATGTTCCAATGTAGATTGGACAGTGTTTTTATTAACAGGAATTTTAAATGAATGGAAATTGTTTAAGAATAAAGTGGCAAGTGTTTCGGTTTTTTTATGTAATGGTTTGACAGACTGGGGGTCATCATCATCAACGGCGTCAATGCACTGATAAACTTAAGAATTTCATTTCGAGGGCGTTTTTGAGGCCGTTGTCATGGCGACCTGAGTCGAAGGATTTCCTTCAACGGACTTAGTTCATATGGGTGTTAGATGCGCAACAATTTAATGCTGTATGAATAATATTGGCCCGTATGATAGACGTCTGCAACTACCTAGGTACTAGTAGTGAGCTGATGAAGAAAATAAAGATTTCTAGAAATCGGTTTGGTAGGATTTGTATTTATCCATTACAAACAAACACACAAATAATCAACAACAAACCTACTCGTGTCTTAATAGTCGTACCAAGAGGGTTCCCGATTCATTTCAGTAAAGTTTTCAGTGTCCTTCCTTATGTGATCAGAACAGCCAGTAGGGTTGAAAAAATGACATACTCGTACCTACCCTTCCCCAAACGAAAACTATTTAAGTACCTATTTCCAGAAGAAAAAAGATCTATAGATCAATCATGCTTTGTTCAATAACAGTCACCGCAAATAAAAGAAAAAAGTAATATAAATGAGACGCACGAGCCGACGACCTACGACTCGTAGAGTGATCGAAGATATTTGATCGCATGTCAGTAGTTCTGCGCGAATGTGCGTGGCATCCGATATATCCCCAGTTTATCCCGGACTGTTGTTATGTCAAACGTGACAAATAGCTCGACGTATCTTATCGCATTCATATGGCTCTTGTACTTAACGGCCCATCATGCATACTTATCACTGTACAGCACTCTGTGAAACAGGTTTAAAATGTTAAAACAAAAAACGGTAGTGAGCAATAAAAAAAGTCTGGACCTTGCAATTGCAACAGTAAAATAGCAATACCTTTTTAGTTTGACCTCCGCAATTAAGTACAGAAATATTATTGATGGGATGATAAACAATATGACCCGTGCTATCCTTAGGGCAAATCCACGCACACTTAACAATGTATGATGCGCTGGTAAATGTGTAATGAACAAATAGAAACAACGCAAAAAGCACGTAGAAATAAACTTCACATTAAAACCACAGTTACAAAATTAATACCAAAACTTGTGGTGGCTGCCTAATCAAGCATAGACAACAAACGTTTTCTTTTACTTTACGAAGTCGTTTTATCAACCTAAGTTATACAGAAAATGTTGTTAAACGCTAGACAGAATGGTATGAAGACCTTTGCCTGCTTGGATTTGAAAATTAGAATTTCATAAGAGACGCTGGAGAGAATCAGGGAGGATAATTTTGGCGGGAACATAGCATCACACATTTTGAATAAATTTTGTTTATAAGAAATTAAAGAATAAAAGTGATAAATCGACTTAGGTTTGAAGTATTCTAACAGTATTATCCGATGCTTTAGCTTCTTAATAATACATGAACAATATTCAACACACAAAAAACACACATAAACACTTACGTACCTTGTGCTTACATAGCAACAGCTGAGCTTCATAGTTCGCTGTACCAGCGTGGAACTCATCAAACAAACATCAGTTGATCCAATTATCAAACGTATAACAACACTAAATAATGCCTAGTTTCCTAGGTCACCGTTCCAGCGATAACCCCTCATTATATTATTGGTCAGTCACGCTTCCCGTATTTATGTACTCAACATGTGTGGAGTGCACGTAAGCACGTTATCATTTTCCGATAAGCCAAATGTCATACTGCATTTATTATTATCCTACGATAGGATAACAATCATTTTGCTGTGTTATTTTGGAACACATACACTGCCTGTCCATTGAAGCGGAGTGAGACTGCGGAGCGGAGAAACGGAGAATTATTAACCTATAATCCCTGTGCACCTGAGATTTTATGTTTTAAGAAATTTCGTGAACTTGTGGCATTCGGTAAAATCCCATTAGCTCCACGTAGTCACAGGCACTGTTTTAACGTGACGTTTTTTATACCGCGCTCTGGATTTTTAACGCTTGGATTAGCGCCCAGTGTGCCCAGTATGCATGAACGCTTAACTTAAACGTAACGTAAATTTGAACAATTGGAAAATACACGTACGTTTTTTTGTAAGAATGTATTCAAATCTATGGGTGGTGCTAATTGTGATTCCCTCATACATTTAAACCAACGTGCGTACGTAAACCAACATGCCAAAGAATAGGTTTTTTTTCTAAGATAAATATACCAGCCTGTCCCACTGTAGGGTAAAGGCATCTTCTCATACAGAGAAGCCACGAGCATTAATTACCACGCTAGCTCAAGATGTTCTGGCGATTTCAGACTTATATTAATTTAAAAGTCCAGGTTTCCTCACGATACTGATAAGATACGGTTCGAATTTACGTAATGTTTTCGTCATACGATCCTGTTAGGACCTCAGCCTTTTTGGCCTCGAATAGGTCCATTTTGTATTTTAACTTTTATAGACGTCCGTTTTACTTGTTCTCGTTTGTATTTTCTGTGCGTGCCCAAATAAATGTTTTTCTTTCTTTCAGACTGAAAAATTCAACGGTGCGCTTTTTAACGGGCTAGGGATGCGCTCTGTTAGATCTTCAACGTTCAGCTGAACACAGAGAGTAGAAAATCCAGTGCGCGTTGATCTAACCTCACGTTGGAAAAACGCTTGTGCGAACTGGGCTTATAGTTCTTGTATAAAAATCTTACCTACTCTCCTAAAATACCTATTACTTGAGGTGAAAGCCTCTCGCACGCGAAGTTGTATTTAATAAGTACTAACTTCCTTTTACAGTTTCATCTATACAGCGTGTATACAGCGGTAAATAACCTCACTATAAAATCCTTGATTGGGTATTGGAATGACCAAACTTTTCCCTGTTTACGAGTAGTTTGAACTAAAAGCTACTAAAGGTTGAACTAGTAATGAAAGTTGAATAAAAACGCAGTTGGAGTACGTAAAAAATAAACTGAAACATACGGAATTTATCATTTCAGGCCTAACGCTGAACTGTGACGGTGCATGAGGTGCGGGAGGGGTGTGGTGACGTAACAAGATCTCTGTCATTCGCCCGATGACGGCGTCAGTGCCCCTCCCGCACCGCGCTCGCCGAAGTTAATGTAGCCGGGACCGATATGGTATATCAAGTCTTCTTTCATTAAACTATTGCTTATTTTTCTTTTTTTGTCATTAAAAGATAGCCTTCCTACCGCTTTCTGTACTAATTGAATCCAGGTATTCCCTCTGTTGTTTATAATTCAAGTCGATGTCTGGCAAGACTACCAGATCATCATCATCATCAAGTGATCATCAGACTTAATACTTTTGTATTCTACGTGTGTAGGTATAGTTACGCCTACATATTATACATACTTAGCTTTTTATAAACACCCAACAATTATCTTTAGAGATGAGGCACACTAATAAATGTACCATTCAACGCTTGAGTGACGCGGCGAGGGAGTCCCGAATTCCCGATCCATCCCTGGTGGCGACTGGACGTCACCCTTGGGTTGTTGTGTACTTACTCATAATTTGGTTGTTGCACCATAAACCCGAAGTCTTAACTAGTGATTCCTAGTGAACACCACGTACTTATTATCACGAAAAAGTTCCAATTTTCATAATAGATCATTTGAAACACATTGAAAAAGCGCTTTCATATTTAGCTTACAATGCGTTGGAAAATTACACGCGACCTTTTATCAGTAGAGTTGATGACCTGATAGATTGAAGTGGGTTAGATACTTATCTATATTATAGTTAACCTTTACATAAACTTAACAGGCAATTAACACATTATATTAATAATAGTTTATGCATTATTGAAGTGCCATTGCATACTGATATTTAAGCCTGGTAAGTCGTTTTGACAAACGTGTAGTAGTAAAGTAACCACATTCCTTGTTCTGCTTAAAACAGCATAATAAGCAAACGCGAGGAATGTAACAAAGCATAGTCGAGTTCAATTGTTCCGCCTTTTGTTTCAGCTCCAGAAATTCAAGATGTTGTGTAAAACGAAAATCGCAGCTTTGCTAGTTCTGGCAGTGGTTACACCCAGTTTTGAAGACCCAATTTCCGACGCCAAAAAAGAGGAGTGCAGGAAGATATCTTCGTGTTCGTCGTGTATATCAAAAAGTTTCTGCACGTGGTGCGTCACCAAAAGTAAATGCACCAAGCAATCATGCGGCAACGATAACATAATTTTCCCCAAAGAGTACTCCGCCATAATGGCCGGGCCGCAGTTCTGCCCCAGGGTCGTGGAACCGGAAGAAATATTGACTCTAAAGAGTGGGGCGAAGCAAGTTATTGTTGTGAAAATTACACAGATACATTTGTATATGGCGTTTACTCCGTGGAAATGTAAAATAGATTATAACGGTGAGGAAATAGTAGTGGTGGCGATGTTGCTGGGTGACCAAGTATATTGTGAATCCGTGATACTCAGTAACGAGTCCCGTGAGCCTCGCGCAAGTGGCAGTGTGTCGGTGCTGTGGGACTATAGTAAATCCTTTGATGGATCTCTACCCTTTAAAGTGTGCCGCTGTGACTTAGACCCTACTTGTAACGCTTGTAATAAATTGACTTTAGCGCAGTAGGTAAAATCTGTATAATAAAGAAAAGTTAGTATGTTTTTTTTTGTTTGGACGCGCTAATCTCGCTGGAGCTATGAAAAAAAGTCGGATATGGAAGTCTTGATGGATTTGAGAGCCCAATTCACGAGGAAAGTTTTAGGCTATGTTATATCACGCTAAGACCCTTAGGTTTGGGTAAAACGTAGTGCTGGTACTGCTGCTACTGTATGTGCCTATCTCTCAATCACAAAGAGCATACTAAATTAAATTAAGACTTTTCTGCAGTGTATTATTTAACGTTCTAGGTTTCTCCGACTGTAAAAACTAAAAGAAAAAATCACAAAGCGAATTTTAAACACAGTTTTACGTTTCAATTGCGTTCTCAGTAAAGAAACAAAGGGAATATTGTGACAAAGAAGCACGAGTGAGCAGTGGGGTGAAAAATTACGTGTAAGTGGGGCCACCGGTTACTGGTACCTACACTGCAATGTGGAAAATATACTCGATAAAGTTCCCACAAGCACTTGTATCTCTTACAACAGTTAAATTTGATCAGAAACTTGTTGAAAAGTTCGTTGGAGCAACATTGTTAGGGCAGTTTTCGCTTCAAAGAACAAACAAATGGTGAAAGCCTTTGCTTAATATAATGTAAGCATCTAACTTAACTGCCGGTTATGATAGGGTTGCCAGTTTAGGAAATATTATTATTGGCTTCAAAACTTTTTACTTCTTCACCGACCGTTGTTACCTGAAACAAATATTATCGTGACTGGCTAAGTCCAGGATGATCTTCCATCCTCTAGTAGTATTTCCATGTTTTTATTTCATTCTCGATAACGACATTTGTAGCTTCGGCTTTTGATGACTAAGCAAAACATGTAAAACCTACAAAGAGGAAAAGTTCAGTCACTGAAGTGTCGAGGCCAAACGAAACAGTCGAATTAAAACGGTTAAGATAAAACACACTGATGTTACTGCATTAAAATGTTTCGATGTTATTTTTACTTTAAACCGTAAAAAATGAAAATAGACATTATTCCTATCTCACCATCATCTGCCTAGCCTGTTCCCAACTATATTGGGGTCGGCTTCTAGTCTAACCGGTTCAGCTGAATACTAGTATCTTACATCGAGCGACTGCCTATCTGACCTCCACAACCCAATTACTGAGCAACCATTACCCCTTGGTAAGACTGGTTATCAGACTTTCGGGCTTCTGACTACCCGTAACGACTGTCAAAGATCTACTAATGACAACCGGGACCAACGGCTTAACGTGCTTACCGACACACGGAGGAGTCTCGATATGTTACGAACGGTCACCCATCCACAGACTGACCTCGGCAAGCATAGCTTGGCCTTCGACCATACCGTGCGGTGGTTATTATTAAGCAACGAGCAGATTATTTCTGTCTATGGATAGAAATATTGATTTTTTACGCTGGGTGGTCCAGAATCATGTACTGATCTCATGTTACCAGGTTGTGTCGATGTCCCTTCATCCTGTATAAAAGATAATTTACTAACTATCAACCAAGAATCGTATCAGTTTATGATTTAAAACGGTCGAACTTTAATTTCCTGTTTTGGTTGGAGGCGATCGTAAAATCAAAATGAATATGAAGGTCGCTTAGAATAATGTAGGTATAAAAGTTAGTCTTGTGGACCCTGAATTGATTTCAGCTTGGCAGATTCCCGTTCCTAGCGATTGTCTGCGATGGATGGATGTGGTTGATAGCTGGGGCACAGCCTTAGTATTTCCACTGTCACAAGTATAAGCCAGAGTTTACATTTAATGGGAAATGGTTCTGAAACACACTGAAAATATAGGAATAATTTTTATAATTGTTTGCTCAGTGACTGAGCGATTGACTGCTGCGCCGCGTTTCGTGGGTTCGATTCCAGCACGGAATAAATATTTATATGGCATACAAGTTGTTCTTCCGGGTCTGGCTGTTTGTGTATGTGAGTTTAAATGTTTGTCAACGCACCCACGATACAGGTTTTTTTTTTTAATACAACAACAAATAAGGTGGATGGAATGGAGCAACGGTCAACTTCTAACTTCTTCTTTTTTTGTCGTCTTTCTTCCCGGACCATTGGAAGGCGTACGACATTTGACGTTTTGAATTAAATGAGGCACCAACAACATATATATTGAAACCAAAATATATTGGACGATGGGTTTTGGGTGATTTAAGTGAACTGGTGATCTAGGTCTATGGAAGAACTACGGCCCCTGCCCAGAAAAATGAAGTGGTTGTAACCACTTCATTTTTCTATGATGTGACGCAACGTACCCGTGTAGGTATATAATACCTACAAGTATAAAATTAACTTGTCTTCATATCATTAATTTCTGTAAGTACAGCATTTAATAGATACGGCTGATGGATTCGAGCTTCGGACCCAAAACATACATTTTATCTACGTCGCATCGTATAGAAAAATTAAGTGGCCCAAAATGGCGCGAGTCAGTCCGAATTTGGCTGGCTTTTTGCAAACCCATATTGCGGGGCACAAATCCGGGTTAATTCGACTTTTGGAATGATAAGTGCCACCCAGTGCCAACAGACTTTTCATTATATAACGCGTAACATCACACATTATACGAGAACATTGAACAAATGTCCCTCAATTACAAGTTAAATGACACCTCGTACAGAAACAATGGTAGTTTGTGATAGTGCAGGCAGAAATAGAATAGGCATGCTATTTGTATTGTGCGGCAATATGAATTGTTGCGAGATTCCTTAATTAGTGCTACTACAGAGCTTGGATATCCACTGATTCTATGGCGAAATTTGAAGTCATGTGTTCAGTACCTTTTTGTTAATGATGAATGATTAATTTTTAGGGTTCCGTATCAAAAATCTAATGGATTAATATATTAGAATTTGTTAGTAAAATACTCGTAAAATAAACATTACTTACTACCAAATCTCAAGTTCATAGGTCAATAGAAAGTTGAAACAATATTTGGAACAAAACCTGTGTGACAGACGACGAACAGGTCCCGGTCGGGCCCTTCGGGTACGGATCCCTAAAAAATACATGAATTGTACATCTATTGTCTAAACATAATAAATTGAAACTTAAAAACTACTACTACTAACAGTAGCAGTAGTAGTAATATGCTATTCACTTGAAATTATTAATAATGTTTGTTCACTTTCAAAGTAAGTGAAAGAATTGATAAAGATATGGTTATTTTCAATGCAATAAGTAGGTGCACATAACTTTTTGAACACTTGGACCGTTAATATTTTAAAGTGGGGTTACTAGATCAAAAATGTGGTATCATCATAAAATATAATATAAATATAAGGGCTTTATTTTATATTTCAAGTCATATTGTGACTGCCTGTCTGTGATTGGTCTAGTGGTCCCAATTGCGACTGCTGAGCGTAAGGTTCTAGGTTCGATTCAAACGTCGGGCAAAGTGTTATTGAGGTTTTCCAGAAGGAAATTTCTCATTAGCAGTCCGGAGTCTGGATTCCAGCCCGGTGACATTAGGCTCACCCCTTATTACATGGGACTTAAAACATAACTGGCGAAATGTGGGTCTTACTGTAAGTGCACCTCTGCCCAACCCTTTGTGGAATACAAGCGTGATATAAAGATGTTATGTCATATTTTCAATTTCATGCCTAATGGGAAAACTCTTAGGCACATACAATACTTTTTGTCTATTATATACTCGTACATTGGCATTCAAAGGTTTACGCAGACAGGCGCGACAAGACAACGAGAAACTTACATCCTCAAGGCGTTTTCTTAAAAAAATCCACGCACTATATCGCAAAATCGTGTCGCATTATCGTATCGCGCATCGCGTCTGTGGCAGTCTTAATTAGCTGTAACCAATTTACTGAGAGCCTGATCAATAAAACATTGTCAACCACCAATCATAATAATTATGACAACCGCAAGTTTTTCGAATGGCGTTGGTCGTTTTGTGGTCGGGAAGCGCTACTATTGAGCACGAGGTCCTGGGTGGATTCCCGGGTCAGACAATGTTATATTGGGTTTTCCATCTAGAAATTCTCAGTAACAGCCCTGAGTCCAGCTTTGTGCCCGGTTGATGGCAATGGGCTCGCCCCTTTTTACATCATCGTCCTCCTGACTTTATCCCAATTTATTTGGGGTCGGCGCAGCATGTTTTCGTCTTCCATACATCTCTATCTCAAGAGTCACCTCTTTTCTAGCCATATCATCTTTCACACAATCCATCCATCTTTTTTTGGTCTCCATCTACTCTTGTAACACACAATTTCTCGGTCACAGTCTACTTTTAGACTTCCTCTTACATACTCATTTCTTCTTTTTACATGGGACTTAAACATTACTGGCGACATGTTATGTTACGTGCAAGTTTTTCAGTACCATTTTTTTTATTAGCCTATACGGTCCCACTGCTGGGCAAAGGCCTCTCCCAGGTCCTTCTAAGTGTTCTTTTCCCTAGTCACCTCGTGCCAGCCCTCGGACTACGCGTTCAGGATGGCTCGCCACCTCTTTCAGTAACGATACAGAGAATATTTTTACTTTGGTACAGACAAAATAGCACCCGTATTGTATATTAGATAAGCGGCTCAAAGGACTTGTGAAGGACATCTAGTTGATCCTAGACAAATACATCGGCTCACAAAACATACAGACGGGACCTTTTGTACTGTCAAGTTGCCTGATTTGAGAGGTATGAGTCGGTCGTACCAACTTGAAGAAACTGAGGTTCGGAATTATGTAACTAGCTCGAATTAATATGTATTAATGTATACAGTTATTAAATACCTAAATTCCAGGTAACGAAACGAAAATACTTAACTGTTATGAGTAAGCTTTGTTACTTCGTGACTTTAATCGGATTGTAATCTTAGTTTGTGTTTTATCTTTACAAACATAATTTAAGCAAAATTCATTGATTTTCTTTTTCTTCAATACAATATATCATACAATAATATAATCATACAATATGCACTTACGTACTTATTACGTCTTCTGTGGCACAAAACGTGACGTTAATCCGTAGGTTCTGGATATTGTTCATTTATCTTTGTCGATCATTAAGGGTCATTTTTTAATTACAATGGGAACTCTAATATCCCCCCAACGGGGTTGCAACCCCTTTGAAGCTAAATGAGCGCACAAAAAAAATCTAAGTGAAAACCACCAGTTACCAGCAAGAGTTTTATTACAAATATCGGTTGAACAAAATGGCTGGTGCATACTGATTTTTAAAAAGGACTCAGTTTTATGCTATCTCATGAATTAACTGCAAAAGACGAAATCTCTTTTAAATTCTACTGTCGACTTAAGAATTTCTTACAAGACTTAAAAAGCTATGTAGTTTATTTATTATAACGTTCAGTCGCTTCTGAAAGCCAGCCCTGCTCTATCTACATCTAAGCTATCCGCTAATCTAGACGAGTAAGTTGCTCTTTTCAATTAACAGACGTCACGGGCAATTTTTCTTTCTCCTTAGAATACTTTCTGAGTGAAAAAGGAAAAACTCCGTGCTTTTTTGTTTTATTTTATAGCTATGTAGAATTGTAGACGTTTACACTTCAGAGTTGAATATTTGTTTGATATTTGTGTTTGTGATGGCTAAATAAAAACAGCCGCACGGGTTGAGCGAAGGTTAAGCTACGCTTGCCGAGGTCAGTCTGTGGATAGGTGACAGTTCGCAACATATCGAGACTCCTCCGTGCCCCGGAAAGCACGTTAAGCCGTTGGTCCCGGCTGTCATTTGTAGATCTTTGACAGTCGTTACGGGTAGTCAGAAGCCCGAAAGTCTGTCAACCAGTCTTACCAAGGGTATGTTATTACCCAGTACTAACTGGGTTGTGGATAGATAGGCAGATAGGCAGTCGCTCCATGTAGAATACTGGTATTCAGCTGCATCTGGTTAGACTGGTAGCCGACTCTAACATAGTTGGGAAAAGGTGATGTGTTTGTGATGTTTGTGTGTTTTTTTATTTGATTATTTAATATAGACTTATATAGGCTTTATTTTTATATTGATGATTTCCAATTAAATTTCTAAACAATTTTGTACACTGATGGTGGCAAAACATGTTGAACTGTATTAATCGTATCTCCATATATATTTGTATTTCTATGTATCATGCTACACGTGTTTAAACAAATATATTAATCTTTATCTTTTGAAGCTAGCTCACAACAAAGTAGGTACAACAAAGTCTAACTCTTGCTACTAAGTATTATGTAAGTAACTTTTACTAAACCGAAGTGTATCGAGTAAGGCTTTAAACTTATACCAAGTTGCTAATACAACTTGTTTCACATTTATATTCTAATACTTTATTATATCAAAATACTAATTATAATCGAACATAAAATCACGCCTGTATTCTCCGAAGGGTCATATAAGGGTGATATTAGGGTTGTAGCGACATCTATCTCGCCACATACGAACTACACCGACGTATCCTACATCGCGATATTAAAGTTATCCACGCGACTGAGTATATATAAACGAGCCCGACAACAATCGTTGGGCAGTTGCCCACCAGACACGACACCCGTCTGGTCGGAGGATCCTCCCTTTTCTATGGTGGATGAGGAACTTTACACCCTGTTCCTCACACTTCCAAAGGGTGTTTACTATACCCTTAATATCACCAGTTTATGATAAGTCCCATGTGCTATTGTCATGGTTTGGATAAAGATCCAGACTTCTGGCTGGTACTGAGAAATTCCTAATGGCATACCTTTTTGTTTCATTAAAATTATACAATTATTAATATATGAAGAAATAAAATAAAATAAATAATCATAGGGCATCAAAAAATTCATCCGCATCGTTGTCAACGGGAAAAGTGCCCAGAAGGCTGGCAGCATTGCCAAGTTGAATGGCAATGCTGATTCTTTGGCCAATTCCTAATTGAAAATCCTCTGCCTGACTTGCGGCCGTCCTGGTTGCAGGTCACGGGCACTAGGCATTATTAACTAGTAACTGGTTTGGAGGTATTGCATTGAGCTAAATATAGAACAAGGCCTTGAATGATAAGTACTATCAAATATTGATCAATATCTCTGTAAGTACATAGTAGCCGCGATAAGTATCAAATAAAATACCATGACACCATTTCAATACCTCCCGCCACGATTTTTTTTAATTTTCATTTTATTGGGCATTTCCTGTGGCTAGCTCCATATACGCTCTATAAGAGTTATAGCTAAGGATCTGGTTGGTGTATTTTCACCATTGTGATCATCATCTACATCCCCTTATCTTTTGTATATCGTATCTACATAATCCCTTAACAACTTACAGTTTTGGATACAAAAAAAACAATTAAGAAAGAAAGAAAAATCATTAATTTAGCACAGACTCAGGCACACAATGACAACACTGAATACCGTAAAACGGGGTGAATAGAAAAAAAATCTTTCAAAGGCCGTTTCGCGTTAGTTTAACATTGTTTGTTACTACAAGGACTCTTATTTATTGAAGGAATTGAAATTATTCATTTCAACACCTTGTCAGTAATAAATTATATTGAATCAACATTAAAATCTCATTTAAAGTTTTGTTTCTATTCAATTATTCTGATTCACCCCGTTTTATCGTAGCGAAAACAAAGAAAGATATAATAATAATGACGACAGTAATAATAATAACTACTTCAGTTATAAAAATGTCAGACATCTAGTGTCTGATGCTGGTTTTCAACTGGACCTGAAGTTGTGAGATATCACGGACGTCAATCGTAAAGTAAGATGATGTGAGTACGTGAAATAAATATGTATTTCTTATTAATGTTATTAAAACGAAGTTATGGTGTGGTGTCAGTAAAGCGTGTGGGTGGTTAGAACAGAGAAAAAAATAAAAAAAATAATAATGTCTTAAAAATTATAAAAAAAATCGGGTGCATGCGATACCAAACCAATGCGTATCAGATCATATTAGAAACTTGTTTTTACTATGATAATAATTAATTTAGGTAATATTACAAAGATCCAGACATTTCCATTATTGATCTGTAATCTCTACTTGAGGATTCAGTGAGCGTGGAATAGCTGACTATTGACAATGTACTAAGCTAACTAAGCTTGCATGCACCTGAGTCCGGTCGTCAGCTCTATAGACTATGTTTGGATATAACATATAGCTAGGTAATATAGTATATGGTTATTTCCTTCATAAGGTGCTTAGTGTAACCTCAATCTGATAATTCTTGGACATAACCTGTGATAAGTTATTAAATTGATTATGTTTTGCTACTATAATAGCTTGGATCACCAAACCAGGATAAACATCTCTATAACTCGGGTATTTTTCCATGAATGTTTTGAGAAACCATAAAAAAATCATGAGTTACGATCCTAACCGGTTTTCTTTTTTTTCACCATCATCTGCCTAGCCTTTTTCCAACTTGATGGGGTCGGCTTCCAGTCTAACAGGATGCAGCTGAATATGAAATGAATTTTACATGGAGCGACTGCCTATCTGACCTCCAAAACCCAGTCACTGGGTAACACGATGCCCCTTGGTAAGACTGGTTTCTTATTTCTTATGACCTCGAATTAAGAAACTTCTTATATTCTTATAACGTGTAAATTTATTCTACAAGTGAGGAATCTCCGCTGATATAGATTAGTGGTTTGGTGATGTTGGTATTGGCTATAAACCAATAAAAATAAATAGTACGAAAAAAAGAAAAACCATTAATTCAGCACAGGCTCAGGCACACAACGCCACAATGCTTAACATGGAAAACATATATTATATAAAACAATGAAACAGAAATTAAAAAAACTAAATTAAAAAATTGTGTGTTTTACGGCTGCGCTAAGTTGTAGTTCAGCAAAAATGTCAGACATTGAGTGTCTGACGCTGATTTACAACTGGACCGGAATATAAAATAATGTAGATACAAGACAAGCCATTTTATAATCTCTCACATGATTATTTCCATATATAGGGTTTCAGCTCGTTACTGTTTGCTACAAAGTACGAAATCTTTTAGAACGAGAAAGAAAGAAAAAGAAAGAACAATATTTATTTAGGACACGCACAGGAAATACAAACGAAAAAAACTAACAAGTATAAAAAGTGCTGTGTGTGTGTGTGTGTTGTCAGGAATCCTTAAGTAAATCTCAATCTCGAAAAAACGTCAAAAGTTTAAGTTGAATAGTGTTTTTTTCAATAAATATTAAAAAGAAAGATATTTCACTTGGTAAACTTTCAAGCGTGTTTGTCCTATCAGATTGGAGTATTACAAGACTTCCTAAGTAAGTTTCAGGTACTAACGCTAGAACTGGCCTGAAAGCTCCTTTATTCTGAAGTACCTTATCTTCTTGCTCAGGTACTATTGAAGTTTTTCTCTTTGTTACGGTTGGTTATTCAGAAAATAAACATGTCTTCTAACTGCAGTAATTAGTATGTAGTATTCGTTCTAACTGCATTCATTTTTTTATCATATATTATGTCTTTTGGTGTAGTGGTTGCCAGCGCTACCGCTGAGTATGAGGTCCAGGGTTCGATTCCTGGATCGGGCAAAGTGCTATTGGTATATTCCTTCGGATATTCTTAGTAGTTGAACGGAGTATTTGTATTTGTACCTGGTTAATGACAATAGGCCCGCGCCCTATTACATGGGACTTAAACATAATTGGTGAAATGTAGGTTTACTATAGGCACATCATCATCACCATCAGGCTATACTAATCCACTGCTGGACATAGCCCTCTCTCATCATCATCATCATCAGGCTATACTAGTCCACTGCTGGACGTAGCCCTCTTTCATCATCATCATCAGGCTATACTAGTCCACTGCTGGACGTAGCCCTCTCTCATCATCATCATCAGGCTATACTAGTCCACGGCTGGACGTAGCCCTCTCTCATCATCATCATCATCAGGCGATACTAGTCCACTGCTGGATGTAGCCCTCTCTCATCATCATCATCAGGCTATACTAGTCCACGGCTGGACATAGCCCTCTCTCATCATCATCATCAGGCTATACTAGTCCACGGCTGGACGTAGCCCTCTCTCATCATCATCATCAGGCTATACTAGTCCACGGCTGGACATAGCCCTCTCTCATCATCATCATCAGGCTATACTAGTCCACTGCTGGACATAGCCCTCTCTCATCATCATCATCATCAGGCGATACTAGTCCACTGCTGGATGTAGCCCTCTCTCATCATCATCATCAGGCTATACTAGTCCACTGCTGGACGTAGCCCTCTCTCATCATCATCATCAGGCTATACTAGTCCACTGCTGGACGTAGCCCTCTTTCATCATCATCATCAGGCTATACTAGTCCACTGCTGGACGTAGCCCTCTTTCATCATCATCATCAGGCTATACTAGTCCACTGCTGGACGTAGCCCTCGCTCATCATCATCATCAGGCTATACTAGTCCACTGCTGGACGTAGCCCTCTCCTAATAAGCGCCATAGGAACACCTCTGCTTAATCTATCTGGGAATACAGGCGTGATTATACTATCTAAACACTAATTTTCATATTAGGACCACATGTGTTTTCTGTGTTGCTTTTCGGCATATGTTATATTTAAAAGTGCATACACTCGACTCAAAAAAAGTTCCCAAAGTTACCGACACAGCTCAAAGAATTAGCAAGTTGAAGTGGCAGTGGGCTGGTCATATCTCGCGAAGAACCGACAACCGCTGGGGTAAACGTGTTCTTGAGTGGAGACCGTGACTCGGCAAACGTAGTGTAGGACGCCCTCTGACCAGGTGGGATGACGATCTGAAAGACTGCAGGCAGATGCTGGATGCGGCAAGCTGAAGACGGGGCGCTATGTCGCTCATTAGGAGAGGGCTATGTCCAGCAGTGGACTAGTATAGCCTGATGATGATGATAACACTCGACTCATCATATTTTTTACAATAAATATCTAGACGTTGACAACGGCTAGCACATAAACCTTTACATTATGTTAATAATTAAACAGTATGTAATTATCCGACACCTGTGTATTTACTTTTAGATAGTGTCAATTATAAAATGTACATAATGCATTAATTATGTGGACTATTTGATTTAGAAAGTAAACAATAGCGAAGATTTATTTGTTCGCAAATAACATATTAATATAGCGTCTATATTCCCCAAAGGGCAGGGGAAAGTTGCAGCTATAGTAACACCGACGTTTTGCTAGTTATGTTTAACAGCTTTACTGCTAGAAAACGAGAATAGAAAAAGTATTTTTTTTATGGGACAAGCCCGCCACACTATTCCCAAACCACTGCAACTCCTGTAAACCAGAATCAACAGTGGCGATCACCAGAAAAGCGTCAAGAAAAAGCGTCTGCCATGTAATAGGCGGCGAGCCTATTGCTCCCAACCGAGCACACATCCATACCCCGAACTGCTATCGAGATAATCCCTCTATAATGGAAAAACTCGAAAACAGTTGGCCTGACCCGCGCATCATACCTAGGACCTCACGCACAGCAGTCGTACTTTGCGACCACTAGACCAATGAGGCAGCAAATAGCTATAGTCAGTAATGTCTGTAAGGGTTAAGTAGCGGTGTACACAAAGTACTCCCATATATCACCAGTGCAGACTCCGGGATGCTACTGAGTAATTACTCAGTAGCATCCCGGAGTCAAAAGATAACAAAGAGCATAGTGTTTTTGGGGTTTTCCATCTGGAATTCCAGATGGAAAAACCCAACAACACTTTGCTCGATCCGGGAATTGAACCCAGGACCTCATGTTCAGCAGTGCCACTAACGAGCACTAGATCAATGAGGCAGTCTTCTGATAGCCTGTCTATTGTCCTAGATATCTTTGCCTGTGATGAAGGTTGATTCTGAAAAGATCGATTTCGTTCATCAAAATCGTACCTACTACTCTTTAGTAGTTCTAAGAATATTTTTATAAAATCTACATTTAAATCCCTTCGTATTTTGCAGTTGTTTTCGAGAACTGTTATTGTGTTAGGTACGACAAATAGTAGAGCACTATTCTGTGTTTGAAATAAAAATCGTATCGATAAAGTAATAGGAATTGGCAGACCGTGAGGTTTGCTGGGAAATACAAAACTAAACGCATTACTGTCGGGTATTCTCGATTTATCCGAGACAGTTTTATGAAGGAGCCAGTTCAGTAATAATCATCTGACTAGCCTTTTTCTAGCTGTGATGGGCTTGGCTTCCAGTTTAAAGGAATGCAGCTGAATACCAGTATTTTACATGGAGAGTCTGCTTAACAGCAGCATATCACGATATTCCTTGGTAAGACTGCTTGTCAGACATTCGAGCTTCTGACTGCCCGGAACGACTGTAATAGAACTACAAATGACCGCCGGAACCAACGGCTTAATGTGCTTTCCAAGGCACGGAAGACTCTCGATATGTTACGAACGTCACCCATTCACAGACTGACCTCGGAAAACGTGGCTTAACCTTCGATCAACCTATGCGTCTGTTTTTAATTTCAGTAATGATTAACTATATTATTCACAGTCAAATAAGCAGTCGCTCCATGTAAAATACTGGTATTCAGCTGCTTCCGGTTAGACTGGAAGCCGACGAAAAGGCCAGGCAGATGATGATGATTCACTGTTGGTTATACACACACACACACACATCGCATCATCAGGCTATATTAGTTACGCTCCTTATGAGCGCCAAAGGTAATTAATTTCAAACCAATTTAATAGGATTTTGTAAAAAAAATGTACTTCGATTTTCAAATTTAAAAAAAAACATACTGCCTACTCTTTTTATGACAGCCACCGGATAAAATAGGATAGCGTACTCCACGAGGATCTCCCATACACTGTTCTTTTTAGATCCCCATGTTACCATAGTGACATTTACGTTCTTCACCCATATGAGCAGTTCGGACCCAGGCTTATAAATACTCGTAACTCGTTCTCAAACGAGGTCACAATATTTCCGCCGCTAGTCTCCGCCACTGTAATCTAATTTCAGAATAACGAGGTTACACAAAATATCGTAGCCTGGTCGTCTCGCATAAAACTTGGGCTTGTTGTCGCTGAATTTTTACATTTTTACATAGTCATCCCTATGCGAAGCTGTTCTTAGTTCTTGTTTAGTGTATGTACAAGAAGTTTAGGAGTGTATCTTTTCATGCTAACGTGCCTGAGGTAATAAGGTCGTATCTTGTGTGGCATATTGCAAGTTATGCACAGGTTTCCTTCTAGAAAATCTCTAGGTCCTTACTTAATGCACTGTGATGGGTTTTCATCTATAAATAAAATAAATAATGCTGGACCATCCACTCAGCATCATCTAGCCCCAAGCTAAGCAGAGCTTGTGTTATGGGTACTAGATGACTGCTATACTTAATACAATACATTACATAGATAGATATTTTTATTATACATAGCAAAGACCCAGAACACCCGGAACAAATCTTTGTAGATCGTACAAACATTTGTGCCAGGGTCCCGGTCCTCAAAAAAAAAAAAAAAAAACTATGCTAATATAATAAACCTGAAGAGTTTGTTTGTGTTTGTGTTTAAACGCGCTAATTTATAATATAACTACCAGTCGGTTGTCAAAAATTGTCATTGAAGTTGATAGCCGCATTCTTTAGGAAGACGAAGAATCACACTACAAGCCTAAGGGGGAAATAATAAAACAGTATAATTACATACTACTATCAATACAAATACTATCTTATAGTAAAATATGCAGTGTTCTTCCTCCTCTCTCCTACTTAATCTATGCTGTGCCCTGTCAGGGTCTACAATGGCTCTTAGCTTTAAGCATTTTATTGACATCTTATTTTACCTTGTGGAACGCTAATACGAGTAAATGAATATGATGTAGTTGAAATCATAAAGACGCCATCGGCATCGTTAGACTATATTAACGTCGATGTTTATGTCATCGATAAATTCTATCATCAAAATCATTTTTGCCCTACTTTATTTTACAGATTGAGATCCCCTTGCAAGAAACATTACATTAATTGCTTTTGTTACCCCTGATTTGATTCCATATCTCACCAACAACTTATTGACGTCAAAAAATCTATGAAACATCAAAATTATTGATTAGAATTACTTATGTGATTCAACGAAACCCTTCACTCTGTTTATCCCTCTGTTACATGAACGTGTATCGCCACCCCTAATTATTGTTTCAATAATTTCAATACGCCATTGTTTATCCAACACACAATACACGTTATTTCAATATTTATTTGACATAGTACCGACTAAAATGGCTGGGACAGACGGTCAGACGGCCGAACAAACAGGCCGAAATAACAAGGGTTCTATATTTAATATTTTTTTGAAGGAACCCTAAAAATGACTCTTAGAAACTGAATAAAATATACATAGTAGTTAAGGATAAACAAACAAAGGATAAGCTTGTAAGGCCATGATAAGGTTTGAGTTCGGCTCAGTTGAGCAGAATATGCCCGCTTAAAGCCGTCTAGTCGTGGATTTCATCGTATGTCGCGAACGTGGGAGGAATTCCTTGCAGTTTCGGAGCGGGCCTTTGTTTTGTGCCTATTATGTCGACATTAAGCCTCAACCTCCGCCAACAGTGAACTGCGAGATTTTTCGCGTGTTTCTGAGTATATACTGACACGATAAACATATATATGAACGTATATATATTTGACGACCGATGTGGCGCGGCGGGCGAAGGTCCGCCTGCGACGCAAGTGGTTGCGGGTTTGATTCCCGCCTTGGGACAAATGTTTGTACGATCTGCAAATATTTGTTCCGAGTGTTCTGGGTATTTCCTAGTATAATAAAAATATATATCTATGTAATGTATAGTATTAAGTATATCAGTCATCTAGTACCCATAACACAAGCTCTGCTTAGCTTGGGGCTAGATGATGCTGTGTGGATTGTCCAGCAATATTTATTTATTTACATAGAAATGTCATTGCTGTGTGTTCTTGCTGTCTTATATCTATGTATTTATTTAATACTTTAAGAACACAAATGTAAGGGCTTAATGCTTATATTCTGTGCAAACTTATCTCTACCTTATAAATCTTACTTGATGCGTAGTCAAAGTAACTGCATCAGGACAAAACGACCAGCTTATCAAAACTATATATGTACGTCTTAATACTGCATTGCTAATTCGAGTTTACTGCTGTCCCGCTGCAGTGCTAAAATCTCTTCTCTCACAGAGAAGGCACGAACATTAATCACCACGATTACTTAAGGCGGATTGGCGATTTCTGACTGAAATTAATTACAGTTTCCTCACATTGTTACCGTCACCGATGTCAGTGATGTTCAAGATAAACGTAGAAAGTGCATATAAATTGAAAAAGTCACATTGTAACTTGCCCGGACGTGAACCCTCAACTTCGCACACTAGAGACGAAGACTCCCTGCAATGCTGCAATACAGAGAGAAAGGCCCCAAAAAATACCACCACCACAAAAATCACAGTCTTCTTCATCCACACATTTATGTATATTTGCCGTGAGCTTAAAAGTCACCTCCTTTCCTCTATCTTTCACATAATCAATACATCGTTTCTTTGGTCTCCCTCTACCCTTGTAACCCTCTACATTCATACTCTAAAATTTCCTCAACGCATGATCCTCATTCTTTCGCTTCACATGTCCATACCATGACAACCGATTTCCACATAACTTCTCGGTTACAGTCACCACTTTCAGACTTCCTCTTATAAACACACTTCTTATTCCATCTATTCGCGTAAAACCACACAAAGAATCCACATTTTTTTTTTAATTTCATCTCCAAAATTAGCGGTTCAATTTGTAAGAGTGCTTACTAGACGTGTTGTAAGCCTCTTGTGGTGGCATGGCGGCTGGTGGCTGGCTGGCTGCAATTAATCAGCCCGCCACTTTCCCCAGCCAGGATTATAGTTAATGGCACGGATTAGAGTCGCTCGCGTTTTTACTCCTAGATTTTTAACACACGATTTATCGCAGACCTCTCGGGGATACAAGCTGACAAGTTAATCTCCTCGCAATCAGCTTCTTAATGTACCTACAGATAGCAGTCGTGATATTTATGTAGGAGATGCGAACTACTGTCGCGAACATGTTCTATTCAGCATGAGGTTGTGGTTCCATTACCAGGTTGGGCAGTGTTATTGGGTTTTTCCTTGAATTTATAAGTAACATCCCGTATCTAGATTCGTGACCGGTTGATGGCAATAAGCTCGCCCCTATTACATAACTCGCGAAATGTGGCTATACTTTAGCTATACCCTCCAGGGAATACAAGCGTAATGTTACATTATATTATGAGATGCGAACGTTTGGATGTTTGTGACTCGATCTGCGTAACGACTGAGTGGATTTACATGAGGCGTGGTACAATGGTGGAATGGAAAATTAAGTACCCACTTGAAATGGCATGGCTCTTTGGGAGTATTGTGGATGCTAATAATGAAATACTACGATCGCTGTTTGTCTACCAACATAATGTTTGTGTTTTGTTTTCACTAACATACTTAATTTTAGTAATCTATATTTAGGGAGGGTTAGGCAGAGATGTAGCTTTAGTATTCACATTTCGTCAATTATGTTTAAGTCCTATGTAATAAAGGGCGAGCCTATTGCCATCTACAGACTCCGGCCTGCTACTTAGAAATTACTGATGGAATATCTCAATAGGACTTTGTCCGACCCGGAAATTATCCCTGGACCTCACGCTCAGCAGCAGCGTTTAAATTTTTATTTTATAATATGCACATTCTCCTTCGCAAATAAACAGTTTTTCTTTCTTATATGACGTATTAGTTTCATCTATCGCCTAACAATTAGGTACTCTAGGCGATAATGTAACGAAAATTTATTTTATTAGTATATTAACGTTGTTTGCTTAGATGTAAGTATATTATGCATGCTGTGGTGTCCTGTAAGTGAAGGAGTACACCTACGTGATACCTTTGTCGCCTATAATTTATTTCCTATGATTAGTGTACATTCTTTGTTGGAGATCCTAAATAAATAAATAAATAAATAAACGTTCTTGTATGTATGTTGTCTTTAAGTTATTAGTAGGTCGCGTGTATAACTATTTATATTTGTATGGTATCCGCGGCCTTTCCTCCCATCGTCTCTTCTAATAAATATGTATTGCGGTCGTGTTCTTAGCAGACGCCACACGAGGGACACTGCCCTTTACGGGAATTATTTGACCGAACTTAGTAGTCGGTTGAGGGTAGTATTTTTAAGTACGCTGAAGAATATATTGATACTGGGTTTTTTGTTTACATTACTTTTACTGAAGCGTGGTAAAACTTCGCAGGTCAAGATTAGTTCCTTTTTAATTACAGCTTTTATCGCTAATACCCCGTTGTATTATTTAAGAAAGAAGAAAAAATAAAAAGCATTTCATAAGCACAACGCTCAGGTACACAATCCTACTAATATTATAAATGTGAATGTAAGTTTGTTTGTTACGCTTTCACGCGAAAATTACTTAACCGATCATCATGGAACTTTGTACACATATTCTTAAATGTATTAGAAGTAACATAGGATACTTTTTATTTAAAAAAAAAAACATGGCAGAACAACGTTTGCCGCGTCAGCTAGTAGTACTAAATAAATAAACAATAAATTTAAAACAAAAAAAGAACAATAATAATGAGTGTGCGTTTTAGATTTATTTATTTTATTTTAAGGTTATTTGACTGTAAATGTATGCTTATCTAAGTAGGTACCAAGTATCTCGGATAAAATCCATGTGTGATGTGAACCAGATAATTACTTCTAAAACTAAAATGGGACTGGGCCGGACATCTCAATCGCATGTCGAATAACTGTGGCTAAAAATAACCACTGACTGAGTTCATACTGAGCTATTGGCGATTGAATTGAAAGGACTAGCTTTTCTTCCTACCTATATTGTTTTCTATTAATATTGAACAGAAGTATTGGCATGTGATGCGGAGAAATGAGGATCATGTTGTGAGGAAAGTTCGAATGTGGACGGTTACAAGAGTAGAGGGAGACCAAAGAAACGATGGATGGATCGTGTGAAAGATGATATGGTTAAAAGGTATGTGGAAGCAAATAGAGCTGTATGAAAGAAGAAGTAAGAAGTACCTAGAAATACTGCGATGACCCCAAAAAAATAGGATAAGGGCAGGAGGATGATGATGATGATTGAACAGAAGTAAGTTGTAAGGTAGAATGTAAGTAAGGTTCTGCCATACAGCACACTGCAAATAGTCATGCGTCAAAAATTAAACGAAAGTCAAGTTATGTGGTTGGCTTATGATAATTTACTCCACTAATCACAGCACTTAAAGTACGCTTGACAATTTTATACATTTGGTACTGCATTTACTTCAAAAGCAAAAACAACCTTAATGAAAGTATTTACACAAACGTTTATTATTATTTATACCTACGTCTGTTAAAAATCGAATCATGTTATGATAAACTTGATTAAGTGTGTGAGAAGAAAGTGAGCGGACCAGTCTTGTAGACAGAGACGGTGATATTGCTTCAATTAACTACTTTCTCATAGACCGTAAAAAAAATATGAATCATCGGTGAGAAATTAGATAGAAAAAAACCACAGAGGTTGTATCTTGGTCGTTCCTAAAATAGACATAAGTATAGAATAAATACTTCTCCTAAGCCTGTTCATTTGAAAAAAAATACAGTTGAATTGTCAACGAGGTAGCTATCATTGGATTCTATGTAAACAAAAATATGAACAAGGTGACCGTGACAGTTACTAAAACATTGAAATCTTCGACCAACAATCGAAAATA
The DNA here is from genome assembly GCA_905147745.2 of Phlogophora meticulosa. Lineage (NCBI taxonomy): Eukaryota > Metazoa > Arthropoda > Insecta > Lepidoptera > Noctuidae > Phlogophora > Phlogophora meticulosa. Next base: position 6,192,801 of record LR990523.1, read on the forward strand.
GAAATTATATTTTGCTGAGAATTCCTTTGATAAAATTAATCTGTCAGAAAAATTGATCAGGTAAACTTCGACCTTTCTTTCAAGAGGATAATCGAATTTCTAAGTATCAAGAAGTTGGGAACCTGTTGAAGATCGAATTAATACAATCTTTGTGGACTATGAACAGGTTACCATGGAGAACCACTTGATTTCTAGTAGGTAAGTATCTAAGTACTGAGGCCAGCACATCAAGCTTCCCCAATGTGTCAATTTTCTTTGATAGATTTTCAACTTTATAACAAAAGTATAAGGTTCATGTTCAATTGGTAAAATCTGACTCATTAAGGTAGCTTGATGCACTGGCGTCTGTACTAAGAACGTTGTTCCCGTTTCTTATGATATTACTTTCGTTTCTTGTTTATCCTGTTTATTACTTTATAAACAATAATTTAGGAGAAACTTACCATCTAAGTTTAGTTAAGGTAAGTCTATAAACGGATCTTTAGTCTAGATTGATTGATACTTTTTTATTCGAGTGATCTAGACTTTAAGAGACCTCTGCTAGAACAACCAGTTTCAACAAAAATTGCATGTTTGACATGTAAAGGTGTTTTATAGATCTAATTTAAAAAAAAATATATAATTTAAGCAATAGTCAAGTTTTTCATGAAATTATCATATTTTTAGAAGTGCGTGACGGTCGATTGGACTTTCTTCTATGTCAAAACCCAACACGATCCCTTTGCCCTGCTGATGGCACCCAATATTCCTTGTTTTTATAACTTCGAATTCTCGGAAGGAAAAGCTATACGCATAAATATATCCCGAACACCATAACAACAAATAACGAATGTAAAACAAAAGTATAAGTATTCTGTTTTGCTTCCTTCTTTATATGTGCATCACTTAAGATAAAATCTAAAGTGGTTCTTATGGTGTTGCATCATTGATATTATCTTGAATATGTCTGTTTGGTAAAATTGATAAACTTGTTTTGTTTTCGAAGGGATTTACATCTCTTATGTACTTACTGGCTCTTTGATATATTGACTGGAAGCTTTGCTGGTAGCTGTAATGTCTTAAATTCGTCTCTTGTAATTACATAAATTATAAATAATATACTACGCTACTACATTGCGTCAGCTGTATCTTATCACTCATCATCATCCTCCTCCCCTTATCCCAATTTATTTGGGGTCGGCGCAGCAAATTTTCTTCTTCCATACATCTCTATTTGCCGTCATCTCAAGAGTCACCTATTTTCTAGCCATATCATCTTTCACACAATCCATCCATCTTTTCTTTGGTCTCCCTCTACTCTTGTAACCCTACACATTCATACTCAAACTTATACTCTGCAGAATTCATCAAAATCCGTATAGTAGTTTTTGCGTGAAAGAGTAACAAACCATACGTCCTCTCCAACTTTCACATTTATAATTTTAATAGCATATGGTTCCGAGACATCAATTTTGAAAGTCTCTTTTATTTGTCTCCTACAGGTCCTAAGAAATTAATCCAAGACGCAAGACGGTGAATCCCAATTTACAAGGTAAATCAAAGAATATAAAGAACGAGGATAAAGAGTATATATATATGTATATGCGATCTTACGAATAAGGATATTGACCATAATTAACTGAAATGACGTACAATTCTAATGAATTATTTTACTTGATGAAGAGAGGATAATATGTTGATCAACTTTGATATGACAGTGTCGCCAAATAATCAGTTCCTTACGAAAATAATAGAAATTAAAATCATGCAGGCTCATCCGAAAACATTGAGTTCCAGTCTGTCTTCTTTTTTCAAACCCAACTGGCGTGGGATCCTGTCAGAGTTCGTTTCCACACTGATGCTTATATTACTCGGCTGCATGTCATGTATACCCGTTCCAGGAATTGACACGAGCATTTACGCGCCTTTTGCATTTGCCTGTGTAGTCATGTTCAATATTCAGATATTTGGCCATATATCTGGCGCATTCATGAACCCGGCGGTGACACTAGCATCTGTCATCTGGGGGAATACGTCCATTGGCTTGGGAATCGTATACGTATTTGTTGAATGTGCTGGAGCTATACTCGGTTATGGGATCTTAGATGCATTGACTCCGTTTGACTTAGTGACGACAGGAGTGTGTGTGACAGCGCCGTATCCAGGAGTGACTGCGTTCCAAACTTTGGGGATCGAAATATGTATCACGGCAGTGCTTTCTTTCGTGTGTATGAGTGTGTGGGATCCAGTTAACGAACACAAACAGGACAGCACCTCGTTAAAGTTCGGTCTAACAATTCTTGGACTCTCTCTCGTGGCTGGTGCGCTGACTGGAGCGAGCATGAACCCAGCAAGGAGTCTAGGACCAGCGGTTTGGACCGGCCACTGGACCCGACACTGGGCTTATTGGATTGGACCACTCGTTGGCAGTGGTCTGGCAGCCGTATTTTACAAATACGTATTTTTTAAGAGATATGAAATTGACCGAATGTTGGATTTGAGCAACACGACAAATAGACAATAATTTATTTTAGCTGACCAACCGTATATACTTTAAGCATTCCATGTATATTCTTAAGAATAGGATTACAAACTTTAAAGATGTATAGTTATAATATTTTTACTCTTTCTATAAACTTATTATAAGTATAAAAACGTTCCTAAGTATAAAATATGTATTGTACTTATTGCATTTGTGAAAAAGTTAAAAAAGATAACTCTTTCTTCTTTTTTTTTTTTTTTTTAAAAACGTTGCCCCACACTAGGAATTTCTCCTGTATCGTGGGTGCGTTTACAAACATTTAAACTCACATACACAAACAGCCAGACCCGGAACAACTACCTGTAGGTCATACAAATATTTGTTCCGTGCGGGGATCGAACCCACAACACGCGGCGCAGCAGCCGATGGCTCAACCACTGCGCCAACCGTGTCGTCCTAATATATATTATATATAATATAACTAATTTGAAAAGGTCTTTCGATATACCTTAGTCATGTTGTTTTGATGCGAGTGGTGAGTTTATTTAGATATGGTTTTCCCTTTATAAAAACTTTCTTACATACATGTATTTGCGTAGCGAATCGATAACTTTTTCCTCTAGGCTTTTCGGAAGCCAGTTAAATATACGTTGGAGAGAAAAAAATACTCATGTAGGTATCTGTATATGGAGATCTGCTTTTGAAGTATTTTTACGACAGAATCTCACTGTCGTGGGACCCGGGCAGCAAGATTAGTAGCGATAGCGGGCATATGATCGCACAGAGTGCGTCGGACGTGGCTGACTACTTAAGAGCACGTACAAGAAAAAACAAGAAAAACACATCTACGAGTACCCTAATTTGTGAAAAAAAATATGCTTGTAGTTCCCGCAATATGCGACAGAATGAATTCTTCCTCGGAATAAGTGTGTAGTAGCTGTTACAACGTAAAACGTTTTATCGTAACAAATACAGAAAAAAGAAGGAATTTCTTATTGTGAACTTATTAACGACACACGACGCCCCAACATTATATAAGGAAGAGTCTAAGTCATATTATACTAATCCAAATCCATACTAATATTATAAATGCGAAAGTAACGATAAGTCTCTGTTCCGCTTTCACGGTAATTGTATTGTTTGACGGGCCGATATAAAAAAAAAATATAAAAAAAAAAATATACTATTTCATGGCTATATTACTGAACCAATTTTGATGAAAGGTACAGACTAAGTTTGAACCACAAGAAAGGATACAGGCTACTTTTTACAAGCTTTATATTAACTTGCAATGTTCGTATACACATATAATAAATTGTCGCCAAAATTCTTTTTTCGACTATTTATTGGTATCAGATTGAGCTGATATTTGGCATAATTATGTAAATCCGGTGAAGGTTTCATACTATGATATCATAATGTGGCTGCTGCGCCCAGGGTTGGCACCAGACGAGGGGAATCCTCAACGGTTAACGCCAAGGACTTGTTTTTTTTTAATCCGTGACTTTGTCTTTCAAGCGGATGAAGTCACGGGCAAAGCTATTATAAATTATTGTAAATGCATTGAAATCAGAGGTAGCTTCGCGGTGATTTTCAAATTAGGAAATTTTAACATTTATGTTTTTGCCATTTTTTCTTACAATTTATATTATATAGATTGGTCTTGCCTACTTCATGTCAAATCAATTTTACGATTAACAATTTTAGTTATACCTGCTCTTAAGTACTATGTGCTTCTTCGAAATTTGTCAAAACAGGTAAAACTGTCGTAAGTTATCTCCTTACCTGTACATGACATCAAAGGCCTCTCTAGACTGTTCATTTCCTTCCCTCGCGTACAGGTAATTCAGTGGCCACTCAGAGTCTTCCGACACTGCACATCGTTCTGTACTAACTCGAGATAAGACAACAAAATCCGTAATGATCTTGACAAACATAGGCATGACCTGATACCTTATCGTTGTTTAACTATAAATACTAAATCATTTCGAAAAAGGAAGACCAAAGAAACGATGTACGGATTGTGTTGAAGAAGATATAGCTAGAATGGAGGTGACTATTGAGATGACGGGTAATAGATATTTATGGAAGAAGATCAGATGCTGCGCTGACCCCAAATAAATTTGGGATAAAATCAGATAAATGATCATTCGAGTTCTTGTTGTTTCATTTGAAATACTTTTTAGTTTAATAAAGTATTATGTATATTTGAATTAATAATAATACATAGTTCTACCTATCTTATACCTTTAAACGAGCAATTCTTGTATATATCTATGTATATACATTATATAATCTGAATCTCGGAAACGGCTCCAACGATTATCAAGAGATTTAGTATGCCGGGGGTTAAGGGATAGATAAATCGATCTAGGTAGGTTTCATTTTTAGAAAACTTTGTTTTATTTGAGCAAAGTTTGGTCATCCAGGTACCATGAATAATAACACAAGTTACTGTCCCACTGCAAAACAAAGACGTTATATCATCCTCCAGCCCTTATCCCAATTTATTTGGGGTCGGCGCAGCATGTTTTCTTCTTCCATACATCTCTATTTCCCGTCATCTCAAGGGTCACCTCTTTTCTTGCCATATCATCTTTCACACAATCCATCCATCTTTTCTTTGGTCTTCATCTACTCATGTAACCCTGCACATTCATACTCAAAACTTTCCTCACAACATGGTCCTCATTCCTTCGCATCACATGCCCATACCATGACAACCGATTTCCAACAAAGATGTTACAGTGGTGTTTAATTCCAAAATGTGACCCCATCCAATTTAAAAAGAAAAATAACCTTCTCTGTTTATTCATGTAGCATCTCGATACATCTCCCAGCTCGTCTCTTAGGATAGATATAGGAATACCGCCGGTGGAGCTGAAGTAACCTGTAGTGCTTGACACTCCTTACCACAGGGAAGTATGGCAAACTTAGCAGCTTCACGGATATCAAATTTAGGTAGAAATTTAAATTGATTTTAAATCTTTATTATATTATTTCAAAGCAAACAAAATTACAAAATCTTGAGATGAACATATATGAACAGTATTCAAAAAGATGTGTGAAATAATGAATGATGTAATGATGTGAATGGTATTCTGTAAATTGGTATCAACAAAAATTGACAGGTAAAAAAAAAAAATATCGTTGATTCCTATTTTGAGAAGAAACACCGAAACTAACTCGGAGGTAGAGCCTTATCTTTACGATTAAATGTATGAACGTTAAACAAACAAATACCTATTACATGCGCATGCTAAAATTAAGATAAACATCGTATTGTTTTTGACTGTTCATACAAAAAACAACAGGTAACTGCTGCAGTTCTACGTAGTCATTTTCGACAAAGTAGGAAATACCTAGATTTTATTTAACTTTTGATTTTCAAGCTACATAATACCATCTTAACACATATTACGCCTGTATTCCTCAAAGAGTAAGGCAGAGGAGTACCTATAGAAATTACATTCACATTTCGCCTATTGCCATCAATCCGCGCACAAATCCTGAGTCTGGACTGAAGAATTCTTTATGGAATAACCCACCCAATTACACTTTGCACAACCCGGGAATCGAACCCTGGACCTCACGCTTAGCGCTTGCGACCTAACAAGGCTAAAAAATAAATTTAGTCATAGATAGCGGCGTATATCAGCGCCTTCTAGTTCATTACCCTAACTGACTTGTAAATTATCTGTGGTGCACTTTCCCGTACTAGTGCAGGAATGCAAAGTTAAAAGTACGCGAGTTGAATACCCCTTATTGTGAACTTAAAAGCCACCAATAAGAGCCACTTTACGAGCAAGTGTATAGAAAGTATATTTATAAGCACTCATTGAACATTTTCTTTCCGTCATAAAACTCTGTTAATAACACAGTATATATATCAAATACGAGTATAATGGCATGACGTCGAGAACTTTTGCACATAGCATTAAAATTCATTAGTATAGAGTAGTTACTAAACAAACCAAACAGAACGAACAAAAGAAGGTTATTTCGATAACAATATTCATTTATATTAATCCGAATTCAGAAATTCCTAGCAATACCATTCACAAAACACGATAATAAATAATAATCGGATGTTTTATGTAATAAAGGGCTGGAAAACAATAGATAACGGCCCGCTCTATCTGCATTAATATCATTTTATCCGTGTGACTGTGCGCCGGAGATATGTATAAATATTTTTACCTCGAGCCAGACGCAAACCAGTCGCGCCCACCGGTGGATCAACACCACGGAGTTACAGTGAAATTATTGATCTTCGCGCCATAAAAACAATGAGTGAATTTAGCTAACGAAGTTAACCATAATCCAATGAAGTGCGATTGAATAAACTTTTTAAATTTATTTAGTGAAAACGTGAAAATAAACATGACAGTGCCACAGCTTCCTCAATTAGTGTCAGAGGTCAAGATCGCGCAAGATGACGCGACATGCACGCTACGTGCATGGTGCAAAAGTTCCTGGCGAGGCATCCTGTCAGAGTTCCTATCCACCCTGATGCTAGTCCTGTTCGGTTGCATGGGATGCATACCTATAGAAGGAGTTGACATGTTCATAAATCCACCGTTTGTATTCGGCTTTGTAGTCATGTTCAATATCCAAATTTTTGGCCACATTTCTGGAGCATACATGAACCCGGCGGTGACATTGGCTTCTGTCATCTGGGGGAGTACGTCCATTTCTGTGGGGATCGTCTACGCAATCGTGGAAGTCGCTGGAGCTTTGGCGGGTTACGGAATTCTGTTGACATTATCTCCGTTGGACATGGTAGCAGGGAGAGTATGTGTAACGGCGCCGCATGCTGGCTTGAATAACCTTCAAGCGTTGGGTGTTGAGATAGCGCTGACAGCCGCACTCACTTTCATTAACTGCGGCGTGTGGGATCCAGTGAACGCGGCTAAACAAGACAGTGCCCCCATAAAGTTTGGTTTGACAATCACTGGTCTGTCCCTCTTGGGTGGCCCTCTGACTGGCGCGAGCATGAACCCGGCCAGGACTCTCGCACCCGCGGTCTGGACTGGATACTGGGCCCATCAATGGATATACTGGGTCGGCCCATGTGTGGGCAGTCTTATAGCAGTGGTGTTTTACAAGTTTATTTTTTTGAAGAAACGTGAAATGGATTAGACTAAAGGCTAGTGAATTGTAGGTTATTAATTTAACTTAAATGTATGGGTAATTATTTTTAAGTATTATTCGCTTGTTATTCAACTTAATTTATTGAAACTAAAATAGGTTTTTAAATATTTAAATAACACATTGAAAAACACTTTTAAAATATTATGAAATACCTATGTTTCCAAATAACGATTATAAAGATTAGATCATGTGTGTAGTCATTAAAATAATACTCTTACTGATAACTATATTTATATACCTACTACTTAGGTGATTAAAAAAATAATCCATTATGATTGGGTTGTCACTTGGCTTACAAGTAGACTTTTGTTATTATTCAAAATAATTGTTCTGCCATTTTTAACAAACATAGTTGTTCTTTAATTTATTATAACAGTATTATATAGCAGTTAATACTTCTACAAACTAAGAAATAGTTATAAGGCTTTAATATTTCTTATAAAACGGGCTATTCATTGGATTTCCCATGTTATTGGAATCCCAAAGTAATTACGCTTAGAAACTAGTAACTAAACTCTTACACAATATCGTGTGAGGTTACAAACTAATAGTAATAATATTAATAATAAAAATATAAATAAAATAATTATTATACTTATTTTAAATTAAATAATTTAAATTTTAAAAAATCTTTATAAAATTATGTTTGTGTATTTTAAATTAAGTTCCATTTTCTTGATGACAATATTATTAAGAAAGAGTTAAAAAAAAAGTTTATAAAGATGTTTAAAAATATTATGCTGAGTTCACAAGATACAGTTATGGTGTACCTTAGCAGTCTGTGTATTGGTGCGCCAATGACCTCCAAAATGAGGAAAAAGCAAGTGTTGCTCATAAGTATTATCAACCAGTCTTGATGTAACAGGTAAGGCCCAGTGTTGTACGCAATGCTATGTATTTACACACAAGTCAATGACACCTACTAACTCACTTACTAAAATGTATTGGGTCCAATTGAGTCGAAAGTACCTGCTGAGCGTCCGGTTTTTCTAAACAGGATGAGTTTTTATTAATTGAAAATATTTTAGGGGGTAAAAGTACTCGTGAATTAATACAACTTTTAATAAAGAATCGACTAACAAAAAAAAAAGAACCATCTGTTTAGTACATTAAGATTGGCAAGCGACAGAAGGTAGGGAACAACAACTTGTTTTCACGATATCGAGGTTAGTCCCAGAGTGAAAGTTGTTCATATTCGTGTTTACATTTCCCCCTTGAAAGATTGCTAGTGGATATGCTAATGGATTAAAGCCACCCTGTATAACAGTCTATCGAACGCACCTCTTTACGTTTCATTGCAAATTGCAATAAATTCAGGTATTGATGTGTGCCTACCTAAGTCCCACGTAATAGTGGGCAAGTCTATCCCCATTATCCGGGCACGTATCCAGAAATTCCAGATGGAAAAACCCCATTACACTTTGCCTGACTCAGGAATCGATTTCAGGAACTTATGCTCAGCAGTGACTTTGCAACACTAGACAACTATGGCAGTTAAGCGTGAAGCCTTAACATAATTAATTATGTAAAAAAGTAAATATATTTAACAGAAATAATAATTATTTGTTAATATATTTAACAGAAATAATAATTATTTGTTAATATATTTAACAGAATTAATTATTATTAGTTAATCTATTGAACAGAATTAATTATTATTAGTTAATCTATTTAACAGAATTCATTAATTAATTTTATTAATTGTCTATATCAACTAAAATTACTAAGTAAACCGCAGTGGATAGAGCAATTAATGCTCATAATTTGCATTTTGTATTACTAGTCTTGGCAGAAGTTGGTCAATAACCTTATTTAATCTACTTTATTAATTGTAAGCAATAGTTGTAAGTTGTTGCCCTTAAGATGAATGCGTAGTGGCAGCCCGCAAAAATTCATAATTAAAATAATTGTATATTTTGCAATTTGCAGCGCAGTACAACTATCTACATTAGAATTGAGCTGAAATATCATTCAATGAAATACACAAAATGTATTTTATTAAAATGTTATTCACGACCAAATAATTTGTGTATTTCACGAAGTATTCATATCTAATTGGAATAATTATACGACTTTTTAAGTTATTTTTTGCGATAGAAAGTTTATTTCGTGTAATTCATTTTAGCTCGTAGAAAGTTGTAATGATTATATTTTGAAAAATGTATGTATGTTACAGTCGTGAATATCATCAGTAACTATCACCTAATACTGTGCTGCAAAAGTGAAAAAAAAAGTTAAATTGAATTTCGCGGCGTGCCACTACGCATTAGCTTAAAACATCAAGTGTACTTAGTATGTATGTTAAATTATATGAACATCTATTCTATGAATATACTTGTAAATACGGTACTGTTCAAGGTGACGAACGTAGTTTTATTTGTTCATTGGCTCGATATAGAAAGCAACATGCGTTAGCAAATGAGTAGGAAAAGAAACAAAACGCAATTTTTTAGGCATAATGATGTAATCTATCTTTTGAAATTGAACTTTTATTAACCAGAATATGCTAAAGTAAAATCTGTGCCCGATCTTAACATACATCAACCGATCAATCATTAAAACACACACGTACTCACACCCACACACCTCGCACACCCACCTTGCACACACACACAAACTCACACTCCATATGCACCCACAAACACTTACACATACCTGAACTTGTGACAATAATTTTGTTTACACCCTAGAATCTATTTTTTATTTTTTTTCCTTTTACATAGTATATTGTATGGGAAGTTGCGAGGTAACCCCATCACAAGACAAGTATCGTTATAACTTACCGGGCATGTCTCAATTTCGTGCTGCTGAAAAATTTTTTGAGAAACAATAAAAACTTTTTATTTATTTATTTAGCTACTTATAAAGAGATGTGCAAGCGCAGCCCGCTAAATTCAAATTATTTTGGGTTTTATGCAATCTGCAGCTCAGTATTAGGTTGTATGCTGTTAAAAAAGTTAATCGCTACTGTAACAAATGTGTTTACATGAGTTTATGTTCGAAAAATCCGATTTAATGACTATTTCATGAAATCATGACATTTAAGGACGATTCTAATTTAGAGAGCTGTAATGGTATGGAAAAAACCTTTTATTATGATTATTATTGAGCTGAAAATTGCCATACACCGGTCTACACGGGCGCTTTCGCCTTAAGTTATACCCGACGCCGAACATCTTTGCTGATTTATTTGGATTCTCAGGTTATAAGGTTCAAAACAAGCTATAAGTCTTGTTTCCAGAAACAAAAAGTGAAATACTTTTTTTTGGCAAAATATTCTACACAAAAACACCTCACAAATAGTTTAGTGTCGTAGGTAACGTCTGTTATCAGCTGTCGTAATATGCGTCATATTTCATGTTTTGTGATACCATTCCATAAAAAGACACATTTAATATAGAATAAAGCTCCGGCCACACTGAGGCAATCCCGCTACTGCATGTCACTAAATAAATAAATATTGACACTAAAATATTGCTGTGGTTCGTTATTTTAATATACACTCCGTGTCTCCAATAAATAAACTGACTAATTGGTGTTGCCTGCACAAAAATAAAAGGGTTAATAAATGTTGAGCTCCATGTAGTATTTTTTCATCAGTTCTTTACTTTTCATTGGCCATGTTGATCATTGATTGTACCAGATTTTTTTCATTTATTTTTACAAATAATGATGATGTGGTACTTGAATGTCAAAATATGAAATATTCCTATTAAAATGCAAGTCAGTAGTAATACTGGTATAAGTGACGCAGAAAAAGCATCGACCTAAGAGGAGGGGTACGAGGAAAAGCGAAGCTTACATTGACCTTTTAGGGGCCCTATAACATGTTTGGATGTCTGTAATTCTATAATCATAAGCCGTCCTTCAGTTCAGTTTAACTGGAAGCCGACCCCAACGTAGTCGGGAAAAGACTAAGCAGGTGATGACAAATATGACTGATACATGGTGAAATTGATATGGTTCCCCAGACAGAACAGAAATAATTATCGTTGTAGCCCATTTTTACAATGAGATATATCTAGAAATATAAAAAAAAACTGAAATGGTTCATACATTTTGGAATGGTAAATATTGCTCTTTGTATGAAGCAGTAAATATCAACTGCTTGATTTTTAAAGGCCGATCTCATGCATGTACATAAAATAAGTCTCTATATGGAGAATCAAACAGGTTCCTATAAAATGGTCTTGCCTAGTAATCGCCTCATGCCAGTAACCGGATGGAATGCCCTTTTTAAAGAAATAAATACTTCCAAAGAGTCTTGTAAAAGTTTGTGCTTCGGCTATCATCGTCTATCTTCGGAAACACAAAAGTCCGATGATGTAGAAGTACTATCCTATTTTGTATTACCTTGGTAAAAAAATAAGAATTATTTTTTTATTTAATAATAGTCACATATTATAAGGTGGCTGTCACGTAAGCCGCATGTACTATGATCGCTGGGTTAAAGTCCTCACACAATGGGTGCTTGAAAGAGCAAGCCCAGAAAGAGGTTGGCAAAAGACCTGGACATGTACCGCAAGTGGTGCTTCTAGATGGCGCGGGTTAGAAGAAAGAGTTCCTGGAAGGACTTGGGGGAGGCCTTAGCCCAGCAGTAGTTAGTTCAAGTTAATCAAAAAATAGATGTTAAGCTGTGACCTGAATACCCAACAAAGCTTAGTACAAACGCGCAATGATAAGCTTTGCCAACACGAGCTTTTGCGGGGCGCAAACTTTCACTGATTCGGAAGCACGAAGATGATCGAAGCGTATAATTTTTCTGGTTTAACTGTACGTAAGCCTTTGACTATTACGTCATCTTATTAATATAACGCTTTGAAACATTATGATTAATTATAAACAAGTCCGTTGAGTATTGAGACAACAATGGTTGGAATTTTAAAACTATGGTAATAAAACCAGTTCTATTTTTAGCTTCATTAAATAAACAATAACATAACTGTGCGGGTGAATGTATCAATATCTTAGGGACCTTGATTTTTTGTAGAGGTTAATCACCTACTTCAAAAAGTAGTAATTCTGTGATAAAAAACATGTGTACTACTATACTATATGTATATACTACTTTTACCAGCATCGTTATTAAAACGATCAAGACTAAAATAAACCGAGAGACACATCTTCTGTTGAGCCATTTCCGAACTATGGTGTGGTCTGTTTCTAGTCTAACCGGACACAGCTGAATAAACAGTAATTTATACATGGCCCTTTGGTAAGACTAGTTTTCAGACTTTCGGACTTCTGACTACTTGGAATTACTGTCAAAGATTTCAGAATGAGCCAGGACCAACTGCGTACCTTACTTGTATTCCGAGATACGAAGATGTGTGAGTCACTTCGTCAGTAAGAGAAAGATATTATTAATCCGTCGATAGCTTATTCAACTTGACGGTCGACAAGCACTGAAGCTACAACCAAACTTTTAAAACTCAGGAAAAGTATTCACGAGAACCTTCTAAGTGGTGCTCTGGTAAGGATGCTTAAACCGTCAGACATACATGCAACTGGATGTGGCATTCATTTATATACTCTTTAAACTGTAATCGATGGCCACCCATCCACAGACCAACCCAGGCGAACGTTGCTTAACCTTGAAGATTAACCCGAGCGGCTGTTATTACTTAGCCATAGGCACGGATTAATATGGAACGTTAATTGCATCGACATGTTGTGTGCGGCCTCAGTTTTTTGTAATCTACATATCTTGTATACAAGTATATAAAATTGAAGTGTCTGTTTGTAATGTCAACAGAAAAGTTTTTTTCTAAATGCATATGAATGTTTATACGGTAGTTATGCTGAAAACAAAGAAATTTAACTTTTCTTTTTCTGTTCGTCTCTTTGTTTGTAGTCATTTCCGAAAGGGCTGAATTGTGTCGGCATTCTCACTGGCCGATAGCTTATATTATAAGGATCAACTTCGACGACGCAGGAGGTTGCGGGTTCCATTCCCGCCTTGGGACAAATGTTTGTACGATCTACAAGGATTAGTTCCGGGTGTTCTGGGTATTTGCTATGTATAATAAAAATATCTATCTATGTTATGTATTGTATTTAGTATATCAGTCACCTAGTACCCATAACACAAGCTCTGCTTAGCTTGGGACTAGATGATGCTATGTGGGTTTTCCAGCATTTTTTTTTTTACTTACTTTCATTTTGGAAGTGTTCCTCGTAAAAATAATAAATCCAATGAAATTTCACGCAGACAAAGTAGCGAGCACAGCTAGTTTGATATAAAGTAATCTGTGTTTCAACTGCGAATGCTATTGCATATGCGGTCTTTCGAAAGCAAAAGTTCAATCATGATACCTTTCATCACCAAACGAAGGCAACCTTACGAAAGGCAGTCGATACAGGTGTCTTGTCTTGACCCTTACTTTTATCTTAATTTATAATCACAACTAGCACTTCACCCGCGGCTTTGTCCGCATGGATTTAGTACATTTCCCTTCAAACTTTCTTTCTTCAAACAAACCCTCCACCCCTTTAAAGCGCAGTTTTGAATGTAGAATGCAGCCTATGTTAGTCGCTGGTAATATAGCTTTCTAAAGGTTTAAGAATTTAAAAAATCGGTTTAGTAGTTTTTTAGTTTATCCATTACAAACAATCATACAAGCAATTGATACTTGGCAAACGTAGTGTCGGACGCCCTCTGACCAGGTGGGATGACGATCTGCGAAAGACTGCAGGCAGATGTTGGATGCGGCAAACTGAAGACAGGGCGCTATGGCGCTCATTAGGAGAGGGCTATGTCCAGCAGTGGACTAGTATAGCCTGATGATGATGATGATGATACAAGCAATCAAATCATTCCTCTTTATAGTATTAGTTTAGATTAGATAAAACCGAATACCTCGTTGGTGTAGTGTTCGCAAGCGCTTCTTGTAAGCATCAGCCCTTTAATCATGATAAGGTAACAAACAAACAATAACTTCGCATTCATAAATAAAGAAAAGACGAAGAAAATTTATGAAAGAAATAGTTACAAAAAATAAGATGTGCCTTACGGCTGCGCCAAATGGGTCCAGTTCAGCAAAAATGCCAGACATGTAGTGTCTGACGCTGGTTTTCAACTGGACCTGACTGCATTTATAACATTAGTATGAATTGAAAAAGGTCAAAGACCGGCTATCGTGATATATGGGACACATAAACGACGCAAATAATACTGAGAAAAGGAATTTTTTTTTGTAAAAATCTTTTGACAAAGATACAAACAATCAAATATTTCGTGTTTATAATATTAGTTACATACTGGACGAGCTTCTTCCGAAAATCTGCGTATTGAACTTGTTAACCTAAGAAATATTTGATTACACTACTATCCATAAGTACCAGCCTATTACTGTTCCACTGCAGGGCAAAGGCCTCTTCTCATACAGAGAAGGCACGAGCATTAATCACCACGCTTGCTCAAGACGGGTTGGCGATTTCAGACTTATATTAATTATTTAAGTCCAGGTTTCCTCACGATGTTTTCCTTCACCGATGTCAGTGATGTCCAAGATAAACTTAGAAAGTACATATGAATTGAAAAACTAACATTGGTACTTGCCCAGGTTCAGGCCCAACCTCGTGCACAAGAGGCGAGGCCTAAACCACTGGGCCATCATGACTCTCGACTACTATCTATAGCTTACAGATACTAACTAAAAAAGGTATGAGGAAGCACTTCCTTAACAGCTCTAGAAATTCTTAATTAAAAAGCCAGCGCGTTCATTTACGCGTCTACTTTGTTGCATTGTTTTGCACTACTATGTGTACTGTGAGATTCATTTGTTTTCAATTTTCACAGACAAACTCTGACCATGGTTTCGTTGCGCAAAGCTTCGTTTTAAAATAACTGTATTTAACCGATGAAATAAAAGGAGGTGGTTCTCATTATCTCCCAAACCCGTACTCGACGTTTTTTTTTCTTTGATTTTTCTCCACCGTTTGATTTTTTTTTACTATGTACAGTGTATAATGCGGTTCAACTAAGAATAGGATCGACTTGAAAAGTTGGGTTTGCAAAGAAAACTTATTTGGGTTTCAGATTGGTTTATTTTAAAAAGTGTTTAAAAAGACATTTAGAATTGGTACATTGGCCAAATTTAATATTTAATCATTTTAAAGTCAATATTCGTTTTTTTTAAACTAAAAGTATAGTTTAAAAAAACTAATAATGGCTTTAAATAATTCTTCTTTCTTGATTTCATTGTTTGCACCGATTCGCCTAAAGGACGTTGCGATACAAAGGCCTTGAAGCCTTATTTTATTTTAATTAAATCGTTGAAATAAATGTTATTTATATAAAATTCTTTTTGTTCACCCTACCCTACTTGTTTGAACTGACAGCATTGACGTCACAAAATGGCGCTGAGTCGATCCTATCCTTAGTTGAACCGCACAGTAGTCCGATTTCTATGATTCTTTTTATTGAAAAAAATCCACCTCTAAGGGTAGAAAATAGGCATAATAGATTGTTCACCTAGATACTGAATTTCGTAGAAGCAGTTGCCATTGTAACGATGAATTACAAACCGACCATCGAAATAAGTTAAAACCGTGTTTTACAAAAAGTGTTTACACCCTAAAACTATTCTCGTTGGTTTTCTTTTTGTCACTATTATTTGCATTGTTTGTGTGTTACCATCTATCGCTTTAGTCGGTTCTTGACCTTTTTCAATCCATGACCATGTTGTGAGGAAAGTTTTAGGTATGAATGTGGAGGGTTAAAAGAGTAGGGAGACCAAAGAAAAGATTGTGTAAAAGACGAAGACGAACGACGGCTAGAAACGAGGTTATTTTGATGATGGCAAGTAGAGATGTATGGAAGATGAAGACATGCTGCGATAACCCAAAAAAAAATGTGTTAAGGGTAGGAGGATGACGACTAATATTATAAAAGTGAAGTAACTCAGTTTGTTTGTTACCTTTTCACGACTAATCGGCAGATACTTACCAGTAGCGCTTGCGACCAACGAGGTATTCAGCTTTATCTTATCTAAACTACTATTATATATAGGAATGATTTGATTGCTTCTACAAATGTTTGTTTGTATTGGATACACTAAAAAACTACTTAACTTATTTTACAAATTCTTTCACTCATACAAAGGCTATTTTTTATTTTTTTGAACTACGCTTGAAACGGGGATGAGGGGATGGTAATGTTCGTAGGGGAAATTACGAAATCGACGCGGGCGAAGTCGCACGTGCAGTGTTAGTTCTTATTCAATATTTGGACCAATTATGAACTGCTTTCTCTTGAAATGTATATGTTTATCTTGACTGCCTCAGTGGTCTAGTGGTAACAAGCGCGACTGCCGAGCGTGACGTCCTGGGTTCGATTCCCAGGTCGGGTAAAGTGTTATTGAGTTTTTCTAATACGAATTTTCTCATTGCAGCCTGGAGCATGGATTTCTGCCCGGTTGATGGCAATAGGCTCGCCCCCTTTTACATGGGACTTAAATATTACTGGCGAAATGTGGCTGTTTCTATAGGTACACCCCTACCCAACCCTTCGGGGAATACAAGCCTGATGTTATCTTGTGTATTTCTTGACTTAACCCATTATCAGTATTTAGCCAATACTAATAACCTATTAGTGTTTAGTAGTGATAAGAGATTTGTGATTAGCATTCATATGATAACATCTGTTACACGTTATCAACGCATAGTGCATCTAGGTAAAGCAATCTCTAGACGACTGGGAGGAAATGATTGATAACTGTGACTTTGTCGGTGTTATCTAAGATACGGTGATCGTTTAATCTTCACACTGATGTTTGATCTCAACGGTTTTTTATCTTTCTATCAGTATGTAACTACTGAACTACTGATACTAATAAAATAAAAAAATAAATAGGCTCATTGCAGAAACTTGTACAACTTTTACTATATGCCCGCTATCCAATGGCAAATTATAACACGGTAAAAGTGGTGTACATTAATGAAATAATAATTAAACAAAAAATAAAATTTAACAAAAAACTGTGAAAACATCTTATAATAGTAAGATTGTGTGTGTGTGCATGGGTGTGTGTGTGTGTGCGTGTGTGTGCCTTTTTTGCTCATATTGATGATCCTTGCAGCAATATTTCAATTACATACTAACACACTGAACTGAAATACGGAAAAAGTACGGTACGGGAGACAAGTGAAACACAACTCAGCTAGTGACACACCAATCTATTCACTCTCAACACATCGCGTGGGCGCAGCCACGCACACATAGATAGTACTTGCGTACAGACACTACAGTGATGTAGCATTACCTTTTACCCTAGTTTTTCACTGGGGGATATTATTTATTTATTTGTCTTTACTTTTTTGGTACGATTTTAGTTTAGTTACATTAAAAATTAAAATTAAAATAAGCATCACTATGCACTACTTATCGAAATCTTTCAAAGAATTCAATTTATTTGAAAATAAACATAGAAATTGAAAAATAAACATTTTTTCCAATTTCATGCAGGTTACTCTTTTTTCCTTTCTTAAGCATTATATGTCTGATATTTACAATTATACTATTGATATTACATATTTATAGTTTTATAAAAAAATAAATTTGTTGTATTGCAGCAGTGTACTTTACATTATTACGTCATTGTACTACTTACGTATATATTTTGTTACACTTGCAACCTAAAATCTATCTAGTTTTCTTTCAGTCCTTCCAATGGTTTTCTGTAAGAGATCGACCTGTGCGATAAGACCGCCCATTGAACACTAGTTTTGTAAATGTCTGTCTGTTATTTGATGTATTAAAAATACTACCAGCCTGTTATTGTCCCACTGCAAGGCAAAGGCCTCTTCTCTTACAGAGAAGGCACGTTAATTACCACGTTTGTTCAAGTCGGCTTGGCTATTTCAGACTTACATATATTATAAGTCCATGTTTCCTCTCGATTTTTTCCTTTACTTAAGAATTGGAAAAGCCTAGATTTATAATAAATCTACACTTAATATTATAAAGCAGAAAGATTTGTATTTTTGTATGTTTGTAACGAATAAAAAAAAAACTAAAGGTCTGATTTCAATCATTCTTTCACTATAAGAATGCTACATTATCCGTGAGTAACGTAGGTTTTATTTGATTTACAAGACTACACCTTAAATATGAAATCTATGCGGATGACAACGTCTCGGTCGAAGTGCTAGTAATAAATAAATATCACGTACTATAACTATCTTTTAACAATTGTGTTCTCGATTCCTCTTGCACAGTGATTTATTCGAAACGAAAAGTTTCAAAGTGAGTATTTTATTGGACGTACAATATAAATCGCCTCCCTTCGTTGGCATTATAAAGATTACCCAACAAAATAGTCGGGCTGTGTGGGCCCGTCGAGCCCTTCCGTTCAATTTCGCAAATCGTGTTGTGTTGACGGTCGGCCGCTCTGACGTATCGCATTCCCGCCTTCAAATTTACTTCTGCTTGATGGCAAATTGGATTCTTTTATAAAGGTTTCTCGCTGGTTTGTATTTTCAGTGACAGAGTCTAGTCTAACCGCGATATCAAATGTAATGAAGACACTAACTTAGACACACATCTATGAAATAGGTTTACGTCATCATTGACGACCTTCATTCCACATAACATATCATCACGCCACATTCTCCAGAGAGTTGGGCAGAGGAGCGTAATAGTAACACCCTCATTTCGCCAGCTATGTTGTAACTCCCAAGTAATAGGGAGTAAGCCCTTTTCGATCAACCGATCAATAATCCAGACTCCGGGCTGCTAAAGAGAAAAATTATATTGGAAAACTCAGTAACACTTTGCTCGACCTGGACTTAGAATCTCAAATTCAGCAACCATCGCGCAACATAGGCTCGTTGGCTTTATTCCATCTACTACAAAGTAGGTAGACCTTCTCTCTTTTTTCTCATGCATCCCTGGTTGCATTTAGGTCCTATCCGCAGTCCTTTGTAGACCATGCTTCAACATCATATCAATATTAAAATATAAATACCATAAAAGCAAACGATACTATTTTAATGATGATATTTTAATTTGATATTATTATGTTTTCTTAACAAAAAGCGCCTTCATCCTCTCTCCTATTAAGAATGAACTTTGCTGTACCCGATAGGGTTCATAATTGATTCCATGTTTTAACATACCAACTATCATATGGAATGGAATAAACGATTGAGTATTGAGTATTACTGTTGGTGTGCCAACTCTTCAACACCAACAAATTATTTAAGACTGTATGATTATTAAATTAACTGAATGTATCCTTAGCGCTGTTCGCCTATGTTTTCTTGGTTAACTAAAGAAGCTCAACGTGTCCTCGTAAAATAAAGAATCTATAGGCACAAATAAATAAAATTGAATTGTCTGTTTGTAATACCAAATAACAGATTTTTACTAAATGCTTAATAAATTCATTCTTTTTCATTTTTTCTTTTTCGTTTTTTCTCTTTATGTGTGTCCGTCGGTTTGTTTGGGCTAATCTCCGAAAACTCTGCACCAATTTTGACTAGAATTTATACCTATTGTTATAAGGTAACTTAGGGTGTATTTATTATAGAAAAAGAGTGTGAGTTTCGTGCAAAAATTGAAAACCCATGTTTTGTTCGATTTCACGCTTATATAAAGTCACGGACACAGCGAGTCGTAAATAAATTCCATGGTAACAAGTATGTACTCACCATTATTCCCTTTCCACGAGTAATATAAGTGTAAATCCTTTGTTTCGTGATAACAACTACGTGCCGATGATACGATTTTATACGAATCTATTTTTAGTCTACGCACATAACAGTAATTGGGGTCATAAACGTCAAAAAACAGATTCACAAACGCTTAGGTAACTGATAGCATTGAGAAGGTATCTGAACGTCATGATACCATAATTATACGTTATAAATAATGGGCTACGCTCCTCTGCCTGTCTATGTGTGGCGTTTTTTTAATAGAAATAGTTCCAATTTAAGTACTTGTTTTTGGGTAATTTGATGTGTAGGTAAATGGAGGTGACTTTTGAGATGACAACAAATAGAGATGTATAGAAGAAGAAGACATGCTGCGAAATAAATTGGGATATGGGCAGGAGGATGGTGATGATGATGATTTGCGTAATTGGTTGGCTCAGTGGCTGAGTGACCGATTGCTGCGCCGCGTGTCGTGGCTTCGATTCCCGCACGGAACAAATATTTGTATGTTTTGTTTGTTGTTCCGGGTCTGGCTATTTGTGTACGTGAATTTAAATGTTTGTAAACGCACCCATGATATAGGAGAAATTCGTAGTGTGGGGCAACGTGTTTTTCAAAATATATATATAAAGTAGTAACATGAACATACATTCAAAACTGTAAATAATAAAACCAACTACCAATGCTTTAATAATACGTCTGTGGCATTCGGAATTCAATTAAGTATTCCATCATGATAGTAATTGGCATACCTCATTTTGGTATATAGTACGTGTATCTACGCGTATTCAAAAGGCAGCCACTCAACGTATATAATCAATAACTACCGTAGGTATTATACACAGAAACATTAAGTATCATCCATGCACGTTCAAGGGGATATACAGGGCTGCAACAACTTTAGAGGAATAATACTCATGCCACATAGTATAACGCATGGGAGGTGGTAACGAAAAGATTTCGATTTTAGAGCGAGATTACTTGGAACTAGTTTAAATAAATAAATATAAATAAATAAATAATGCTGGACAATCCACACAGCATCATCTAGCCCCAAACTAAGCAGAGCTTGTGTAATGGGTACTAGATGACTGATATACTTAATACAATACATTACATAGATAGATATTTTTTATTATACATAGCAAATACCCAGAACACCCGAAACAAATATTTGTAGATCGTACAAACATTTGTCCCAAGGCGGGAATCGAACCCGCAACCTCCTGCGTCGCAGGCGGACCTTCACCCGCTGCGCCACATAGGTCGTCTAAGTCTCAGTTTGATTCTATGCCCGGTCGAGGGACAGTATAGGTACGCCAATTTCGCACTCCGCCAGAAATACAGACGTGTACATAAAAACTAACAGACATTTTGAATTAAATGGCGTTTATATAATAATAATAATTAATCATGATTTTATTCGCTCTCAAAGTACAACAAAAACTTAATAAATAAATAAATAAATAAGTAATGCTGGACAATCCACACAGCATCATCTAGCCCCAAGCTAAGCAGAACTTGTGTTATGGGTACTAGATGACTGATATACTTAATACAATACATTACATAGATAGATATTTTTATCTATGAATTAAAATTTATACGTTTGATGGTTGTACAACAGCACATACGTAATAGATGATCTACCAACTTCAGACTGTAAGAGATCTTTAGAACAATAGTTTAGCCGTCTTGTATGGATCAGAATCACAAAAGTGATGAATTAAAGGCATCGCATGTTGTAGAGACGAGCACGCCAATTGGATAAAACAAGAAAAGAGTAGATACTGTATAAGAAGTCTGCTGTCATAATACGTGCATGTTACGCAAAAGAATGAGGAATATATCATAATGAAAGTTTTGAGTATCAATGTGGATGATTTTAAAAGTAAATCAAGAAAAACTAATGAAACAAAAATAACGATTGGTCATTGGTTTTGTTTCTAAGATTGTGTGAAAGCTGATATAGCTAGAAAAGAGGTGATTAAGATGAGGGCTAATAGAGATGAATGGAATGGGATGATATGGTACGCCGACCTCAAATAAAATGGTATAAGGGCAGGAGGTTGATCAATACAAAGGCGTTATCGTAATGAAACTACGACAGTTGATTCAAAATGTTTTCCTTCCTGTAACCTACAACAAATCTAATACCTTAAAACGAGCACTTCTTGTGTATACAAGAAGTGCTCGTTTTAAGGTATTAGATTTGACAAATATATAAATATATATGTATATGTATGTATACATAATCTGAATCTCGGAAAGGGCTCCAACAGTTTTGATGAAATTTAGTATGCAGAGGGTTTCGGAGTTGATAACTCGATGTAACTGGGTTTCATTGTTAGAAAACGTCATTTTATCCAAGCTAAGCTCGGTCATCCAGGTACTTACTTACTTACTGGAATAGAGGAAAAATTTATTTAAGAAAATAAACTACTGATACCGCTGAGTGTTAAAGATATACAACCTGAGTTTGTGTTGTCAAAAAAAGGGGTGATTGAACTCATCATTGAACTTATCAGACAGATGTGTTGCTGGGGTGTTCTTGCGCCACATCTTACCAGAAATTACACTAGGAAGTAGTGGACTGACGTTCCTAGTGTCTACAGTCTTATGTAATTCTTGACGTTCTAAAAGTAACTTATTCGTAGCGTAATATGAAAAAATGAATTTTGGTTTTGATTATGAACAACGTTTACTTTGGAACCAACCCTGAAATTAAGTACGGAGATAAAACAGCTGTTTAGTACGTTTTGTCAATTAACGAGAACTCAAAAGAATGTACCTTGCAAACAGCTGATTTCTTAGTTTTGAGTCTTTTTTAGGTTAAGAATATTTTTTAAACAACTTCTGATAGTTTTTTTCAACACTCACACTTCAGCAAAACCTACGTTATTGAGTTACAGTTAGTTCGCTTAACTACGTTATATTATAATTTTGTTTACGGCAGAAACTTTCAGAAGGTACATTAATTGCATTAGAACGGTTTGCGCGCCTCAGAATTGCATTTAAGTGCAGACGTAGTACTTAGTCGCATCTTCGTTGACATTTTTTAACGTCTGTAACAACGAAATGTAACAAGCGCCCTTTGTTTGCTCCGTGAATACTAGTATCAAATAAAGATCAAGTTTAAGAAAATTAGGGTTACTTTTTATTTAAGAGAGCTTTGTTTGGTCTAGATTAAGACCAACTTTAATAAACTTAGCACTTGCTTTGGGCTAGCTATGTTCCTGTCTCTTTATTTTTGTTCTAAAAACTTAGCCCCACACTAAGAATTTCTCTTGTGACATGGGTGCGCTTACAAACATTTAAAGTCACATACACGAACAGCCAGGCCCGGAACAACTACCTGTAGGCCGTACAAATATTTGTTCCGTGTGGGAATTGAACCCATGACACGCGGCGCAGCAATCGGTCGCTCAGCCTCTGCGTCAACCGTGCCGTCTTGCACTTATATTTTGACGATAAGAATCTTTGCTGTCAATTTTGTTGATAACAACAAACAGCATTGCTTACCAACCCGTGGTTCGCGGTCCACCAAGAGCTTAAATATGGTCCGCAAAAGGATACAATTATATTATGTTTACGTCAAAAATAACATGAATGCACATGCAATTGAATTTTCAATACAAAGAAATGCGTGTTTCTGTGGAATTAAACAAATATGATAAACGATTTGACTGATATTTATTTTTAAACTGACACATTTTATTTTACTTGAACCTTCTGATCCCTGTAATCAAAGAAGAAATGAAAGAGGTTTTTAAAGACCTCTTTCATTTCTTATTTGGAAAGTTGGAACTTGAAACGTTACAGAAACGATATAGTGCGGTAGACGCTAGACGTATCTTTACAATATAACGGAACCAAAACAAAATGACGTTTAGGCCTTTTCTGTCATCTGCAGTTAGTGATGTGCGGTGTTTCTACAATCTACTATTTTATATCCCTTAACCGTTCCATGTAAAGAACCTATCGGTGTATTTGTGTTGTCCCATTAAATGCAGGAACAAAGGCGTTCATTTACTTACTAAAAAAGAAAACCTTCGCAAGGAATGCAACATTTTTGTACGTGGCAAGCACTTTACACTCAAGGCTGAGGTTTGATCATTTTATAGCTGGGGACAGTAAATGATTTTAGACAGGTCAGTTTATAAAATGAGGTATAAGCACAATATTGTTAGCCGTCCATCACTAAGCAGTCATAGACGGCTATGGGTCTTTTAATACCCTATATTTACTTAGTACGTACGTGATAATGATTATGATTATTTATTTTTTATTTTTTCATAAAACGTTGTCCTACACTAGGAATTTCTCCTGTGTCGTGGGAACGTTTACAAACATTTAAAGTCATATACACAAACAGCCATATATAGATTTTAAGCCATATGTTTTGATTTCCTCGGGATATTTTCCTTCCCCAAGCCACTCTGGCTGGCTGGGTGTGAACCTGCTACCCACTTTCACAATCTTTATTATAATAATCTAAATATCGCGTTGTTAGGTTTCGACTTGCTAATCGCAACAATACGTCATAATAAAATAATAAGCATTATCGCGCTATGGCGTGTTAAACGCTATAAATTTTAGCGACAAGTGCTTGAATAAATAATCTATTAATAACAACTAATCAGTTTTGAATTGAGGGATTGCATGAAAATTTTTACTAGACTAAAAAAACTATAGGCTGTTTAATGAATAAAGTCATAACAGCCACTTATGCAAAAATGGATTGTCATCTTGATTCCGTAATGCACTCATGTGAATTACAATCGTAATCGCTTTTATTTGGTTAATTCCTTGTGTTGTCGAGTAAATCATCAATCATGTAGGTAGATACAAAGCTATAATTAGTAGTCCAAAGACACATCTACCATTAAAAGCGGCATACGAATATGTACCTACATTGTACATATTCGGATACGGAAACAATAGTTATCCCTAGTTACAGTACAATTAAATTGTGAAACATCCAATTATACGTATTCAAATTAATACACATATTGTTAACATCGAACTTTAATATACTTAGGTGTACTATTTTGTTTACGTTTATCAGCTTTATTTTATTATCAATCAATTTGAAAGCAATGGATCATCACCATATGAAGGGGATTGAGATTGTGAGCGATTTACGCTACTACAGAGCTACAGTACTCCAGTACACGTCATCAATTTCACTTAACTTTTTTAATGTATTATTATTTATTCAATACAAAGTATTCAAAAATCATAACATAAAAACTATGCCCCACAAAACCTTTTTTAAGGTTTGTCTGTCTTTTTCATTACCATCTTTCATCTTGTTGACGAATTTCTGCTTAAATTTTAAATTGGACACCTCGTCCATATAATTTTTAAATTGGACACTGTAACACTTCGTCACATTTAATATGGAGCTCGGGCCGTAATTTCATAAATAAATAACGCTGCTAACATATTTTACTTTCAAGAGAAATATTTGTAATTTATTTCCCCAAAAAATTAAAACAATGATCATTAAGTTCCATTTCTTAAACATTGAACACACTGAAACGACAATAAAAACAATTTACCGCCTCCGGGGCTATATTTGCGTAGCACTTACATACAATATAGTACAGTCGCGGCCATTTACGTGAACGACACGTATTATGTTGCATTCTGGTCCTTATGAAAGTTTAGAGGGTGATATCGTGAACATCTCAACCCTCGTCACGCGCCAGACGCAACTGAAATGTACTGTGTGTGTGGCACCGTGTCGGCCACCGTCTTGTGTTACAACCACGCAGAATAATGTGTTTAGAACACCGCTATTCGTGATTGTACCTGAATATTTCAATGTACTTTGATGTAGTCGCTGAAGTAAGTTTTCAGTGTTATCATGCGCAGGTACACGAAATAATTTAAAGCTCATGTAAGGTAGCGAAATGGTAACTCGGAATTTGTACACGCTTTTTTGACCTACATATGTTATAACTTGCAGAATAATTTAGATTTGACAAAAATAATAGGTAGGTATTCTTATACTTACCACCTCGTGTCTTGTTGTAATATTCATATTCATATTCAAAGTCAAAGTCAAAGCATTTATTTCAAATGAATCAAAAATCAAAGAATCGGAAAAATGAAGCTGGTCGCCCATTCCAAAGCGTAGGTACCTATGGAGAAGAACGGGCAAGAAACTCCATGGCCACTCTTTTTAAGTCATAATTTTGTTACAAGTTTTTGGTTACATCATTTATGTTCAAATTATCAATGTGAGAACGATGTAAAAGACATGCACATTAAAAGCTTCCGTATCAAAAACTAAAACCAACTGACAATTTAGAAATTAAAACAGGCCGTGGCAGCTAAGATATGACCAGTCCCTACTGGCGGCGCTCGTTTACGAACATGACGTAGGGATCAGCACCATTATTTATGTTTATAGTTATGTATTAATGTATCGTATATATGTATTTAAAACTGTACCACGAACTACCAACATATCTTTTCTCCTCTATCAAGTCCATCCAAAGGTAGTCCGTAAGACATTGCTTTTAGTGATAGGGCATTGTAAACCCTATGTAGCTCTTAAACTCATTGCTTGTTAGTTACCATGGCGTACAATAAAGAGTATTTTATTCTATTCTTAATCTACTAGATAGGTAAGTACCCAAAACATTCATGTTCTATTTCTACACACTACTTATCTATAATATTCTGTCAAATCATTCAGAGATTTATGCGATTTCCGTGTTTCGGTAATTATGCATACGATCACACAATGTGAGAGTGATACAGTAAATAGCAACCATTACTGTCCGAGTAATTATTATCATGACACGAAATGCATTAACTGACGGACATACAGAGAGACAAGCCTTAAAAGGGTTCCGTTTTTTCCATTTGATTACGGAATCCTAAAATCATAACCACGCCAGCAGAATTAAAGATGTTAGAATAGAATAGAATAATTTATTTGACACATAGAACATACATTAAAACAGATATACAGGACAAGTTTTAATTTTCTCAATTTCATAATGAAGGCATCTGTGTCCGAACTAGATAAAAAATACCCAAATATTTCGGGTTTAGCTTCCAATCTAACCAGATGCAGATTAGTACCAGTATTTTACATAGAATGATTGTCTATCTAACCTCCACAACTCAGTCAACTAGGCAACACGATACCCCTTGGTAAGACTGTTTGACAGACTTTCGGGCTTCTAACTACCCGTCACAACTGTCGAAGACCAATAAATGATAGACGTGACCAACGGCTGAACGTACTTTGGGAGGTAGGGAGGAGTCTCCATATATGAACGGTCACCTATCTACAGACTGATCTCGGCGAGCGTAGCTTAACTTTAGCTTATCCTTATACTGAGCAGCTAAGACTGAGTAGGTATCGTTTCAAATCACATATTTATAAAAACACTCTCGACTCTCTGTAAGTCGAATATGTTAAACGCCAAACTGAATGTAATAGAAGACTGTGTACGTTGAAATCCTACACGACAGTTTCTATCCTTCACATTTATACCTATAGGTAAGTAGGTACTCACAGCCATTTCCAGAGACGAGAATCGAAAGAATGGAACGAAAGCTCTACTAGTGCGATCATGGCTAGAATTCCATTAGGTATCTGGTGGGGCGGACGTGCACAGCTGGCATTAGAGGCTTTGTTTCTAAATCGATCGACGACTCGCTTGCATTCATCCTAATGGCACATACAGCAAAACCTCATTTCGGCCTAGTACAAATGATCCGGATGGCGATATAATACGATAATGCGGTATCTATTCACAATTATGCAGCTTTGACGTTACTTCCGTAATCCGGCTGCAGTATTTCCTTTGTTTGTAACATAACATTACGCCTGTACCTTGAAGGGCTAGGCAGAAGTGACACCGACTGCTAGTAACGTGTGATTGGGTCGAGTTTATTGCCATCAACTGGGCACGAATCCAACCTCCAGGCTGCTACTGAAAAAATCCTGATGGAATAATCCAATATCACTTTGTCGAACCCAGGACCTGACGCTTATCAGTAGCGGTTGCAACCACTAGACCAACTCGGTAATCCTGGTTGTAGTTAGTTACTATGTAGGTATGAAATGAACAAAGCACTTTTAGGACGCATTTGTAAGCGTTATCGCATCTGCATCAAATACTTTATCGGTATTTGGTTGCGTCCAGTTGTAGATTGATTAGATATACCTACTTACTTATGCTAATACTTACAAATTAGGTAAGTACTCATAATCGTCATCAATCATCTGACAAATTACTATTTCATTTGTGCCGATTCATACACTTGAATCGTAAACTAGCAACACCACAAAACCTTCAACGATGTTTATTTAATTAAATTCAATTCAAAATTATAGTTCACTAACTACTTACGCTTTTTCATTTTATAACAATAATATTCATTTTACATAACTCTGTTTACTATAACATCTAAACTATGAAAACACAGTCATAATATTGTGAGTTTTTTTTTGTGATTTATTTAAGCTATTTTTTAACATCCCTAGCAAAAAAAAAATCTTTGAAATTACTTTTTTGTAAACAGACCCCCCCTTTTCATAAAATATTTCATTACATGAATTACCTAAGTTATACCTACCATGTTACATGATTTATCTATGTTATACAAATGGGTAAGGTACCGTTAAACGACGTTAGATTGATTCATTTTGAAATTAAAACCCATGTTCATTTATTTTACAATTTTATTGTAAAATAAAAAATCTGAAAGCGTAATTCAGTTGACGACTCTTTAAATAACAATACTTCAATGAAAAAAATAATATAGTTCCAGGGAAAAGTAATTGAACCCGTTTAGTAAATTGATATTAAAAGTGAGGTTGCTTTGATAACATCCATTCCATAACCGTTCAAAGCCTATCTAGATCGCATTTTTGATAAATGTTCAGGGTAAACTTTGCAATGGTTTTTTGTCTACCTAGTACTGTAACAGGCAAAATGAGCTAACGATTTGAGCAGCCAATAGGTGACGTTACCTTTTACGGGTAGATTTGAGTACAATATTACAATTTTGAGCAATTATCAAAGTTGCCCAAGTTATCAAAGTTACCTCGTTTCACAGGTACAGTCAACGTCAAAAGTGTTCACTGATCGAAATGTCAAAAGTAATTGACATTAATGATACATTTCACGAAAAAACATACACTTACATACTTTATTTGAAAAACAGTTGATACTGTTACGATAGGCTGAAATTACGTCGCGCAATACGTATATCAGACGGTAAGGACGGTAATGTTTACTTACCACCTAAGCATATTATACATTTTGGATTACAATAAATGATTGAATACTAACTAAGCACGCAGAATTTCCACCGCGTAATTTCGGCTGTGCAAGGGATTTTGACATCACTTCCATTGTTTGTGTAGTTAAAATATTAAGCACCGTATTTTGTAAATTCTAATCTCAATACACTCCATTGTTTCTCCGTACTCACACATCCGCAAATAAGCCGGAGGAGCTTATTCTCAAACAAAAGGCACTCGTGAAGTACTGAACTAACTCATGTCGAGCGGCGCTTATTGAATCGTACGAAAGTGTAAGACCACTGTTCGGCAAACATCGAGTTCAACGCTGAACTGCCGGGCAATTAGAAACTCGGAGTTCGCCCGACTTCAGGTCCGACTTCAGTTCGGACTGAGGTCAAAACAATTATGTCCAGGTGAGTTTGCTTCGCTAACTAACCGAGAATTGTTCTTACCTACAAATACAGACTGCTCTGTTACTAATTGCTATCTTCTCGTTTAACGGCTTCAGGATTTACAGTAAGTAAATATACCTTAAATAGGAGCCTCCTCCCTAATACCTCATTGGAGGTATGAGAAACTTACGCTACCTTTCGTTTTATATTACATACATATGTATGTAATAATGTTAGTTGTATCATGAAAAATGTAATGAAAATGTATTTAAGAAATTTTGGTTTAAAATAGTTACCTATAGCTCTGCCTAAACGTTTTAGGAATACAGGCGTGATGTTATGTTTTTATCATGGAACTAGCTGTGCCCGCGACTTCTTTTGCGTGGCACTTAGAAAAGAACAATGTGTCACTTCGATGGTGTAATGTACCATCATTGAAACGGGAACTATCTGGCCCGATGCTTGGATGTATACTTCCTAAATTAAACATCATCATCATCATCATCCTCCTGCCCTTATCCCAATTTATTTGGGGTCGGCGCAGCATGTTTTCTTCTTCCATACATCTCTATTTGCCGTCATCTCAAGGGTCACCTCTTTTCTTGCCATATCATCTTTCACACAATCCATCCATCTTTTCTTTGGTCTTCCTCTACCCATGTAACCCTGCACATTCATACTCAAAACTTTCCTCACAACATGGTTCTCATTCCTTCGCATCACATGCCCATACCATGACAACCGATTTCCACACAACTTCTCGGTCACAGGCGCCACTTTCAGACTTCCTCTTACATACTCATTTCTTATTCTATCCATTCGCGTAACACCACACATCCCCCTCAGCATTCTCATCTCAGCTGCATGTAACTGCCTTTCATTCATGCCTTTTGCGGCCCAACATTCTGATCCATACAAGACAGCAGGTCTTACCATAGTTTGTAAATCTTCCCCTTAAGTTTAAGGGGAATATGGGGGTCACAGGTTGTTCTCGTTACCTGCCGCCATTTTATCCACCCTATGGTAATTCGGTGCTTAACAGCCCGATCTATTTCTCCGTCACTTTGCACGAGTGAACCGAGATACCGAAAGTCGGAACAGACCGGGAGAAGCACGCTGTTAAGCGACACTGCTTCAGGACTGGAGAGACCGCCGAAATCACAGAACATATATTCAGTTTTGGTTCTGCTGATTTTCAAGCCTACACTCTCCAGCCTCTGTTGCCATTTCTCCAGTCTGCTCTGGATCTCAGGTCCATCTTCACCGACAAGAACAATGTCGTCGGCAAATAGCATGCACCAGGGTGCCTCTTCCTGTATGTCCGACGTCAGAGCGTCCATTATCAACAGGAAGAGGTAAGGGCTTAATGCCGACCCTTGGTGCAGTCCCACAGCCACACTGAACTTGTCGGTGTTGCCAGCAGACGACCGGACATACGTCCTAGACCGGCTGTACATTGCACGAATCAACTCCACATACTTGCCAGGCACACCTTTCTCTTTCACGGCCCACCACAACACCTCCCGGGGCACCCTATCATACGCTTTCTCCAGATCAATGAACACCATATGCAAGTTCTTATGTGCACGTCTGTATTTCTCACACAGCTGACGGAGTGCAAAGGTGGCGTCCATTGTTCCTCGACCTGGCATAAACCCAAATTGACTTGGGGTAATTTCACTCTCATCTCGCAATCTTTTCTCTATCACCTTCTCCCATACTTTCATACTATGTGACAGGAGCTTTATCCCTCGATAGTTATTGCAGTCCTGTACATCCCCTTTATTCTTGAAAATGGGCACTAGTGAACTATTGCACCAATCTTGTGGGATCACTTCCTCGTGCAACAACTTATTGAGGAATAATGTCAGCCACGTACATCCATCTTCTTTTAATACCTTCCATACTTTTACTGGTATATCATCTGGGCCCATAGCTTTTCCATTTTTCATACTTCTAACTGCATTCCTAACTTCATCCATGCTAATTTCTCTCACCAAACCCATATTTACCTGTGTCTCTTGAAGCATACCATTCCATTCATTCTCCTCGTTCATTAACCTATCAAAGTAAACCTTCCATCGCAGTTTTATTTCATCATCTTCACACAGAACCTTACCAGCATCATCTTTAATACATTTAATATGCGTTATATCTTTTGCCCTTTTTTCCCTTGCTTTCGTAATCCGATAGAGTTCCTTCTGGCCCCTAGGGCTATCCAGTGAGTTATACAACTTCTCCTGTGCCTTAGCCCTAGCAACTGCTACCGCCTGTTTTGCTTTCCTCTTCCATTCTTTGTATATTATATTCTTTTCTTCTTTCAAACTATCGTTCCCGTTTCCTACACCCTGCCATTCTTTAAACGCAACTTTTTTCTGTTTTAGTAACTTTTGCACTTCTTCATTCCACCACCATGTATCCTTATCTATTATACCCTTCCCTTTCGATTCTCCGAATACGTCCTTTGCTACTCTTCTTATACAATCTGCCATCTCATTCCAACATTCGTTCACAGATTTTCCTTCCATATCCTTCATTTCAATCATTTTATCCACAACTTGATTTTTAAACAAACCTGCACACTCCTCATTTTCTAACATACACCATCTGGTTTTTGGTGGGGGCCGTTCTTTGTTATTTCTGGCTAACACACGTACTTTAACCTGCATAACTACCAACCTGTGTTGTGAGACTAATGCTTCGCCTGGCAGCACTTTACAGTTTTTGACACAAATCAGACTATTCCTTTTTACCAGGAAGTAGTCGATTTGTGTCGCGTGGTGGCCACTTTTATATGTGATCAGGTGCTCGTCTTTCTTCTCAAACCACGTGTTGGTTATTGCCAGGTCGAATGCAGTAGCAGCTTGCAGTAGTGCCTCACCGTCATTGTTACGGTTTCCGTACCCCCAACCACCATGCACTCTCTCATACCCAACATTCAGTTTTCCAACATGACCATTAAAATCACCCCCTACATACACTTCTTCACTCTCTTGCACATCTCTCATCACACAATCAAAGTCCTCCCAAAATTTATCTTTTATACTATCCTCACATCCTGACTGGGGTGCATATACGCTCACTACCTTTAATACCAGACCCTTCACAATCACTTTGACAGCAATTACTCTATCACTCATTCTATTTACATCTACCACACATTCTTTTAGCTCGCTATCCAGAACTATACCCACACCATTTCGCTTGCCATCGCTTCCACAGTAGTAAAACTTATATCCTTCTCCTATCTCTCTAGCTTTCGCCCCTTTCCACTTTGTTTCTTGCAGACACGCTATATTTATCCGTCGCCTTTTAAGAACATCTGCTAACTCTCTTCCTCTTCCAGTCATCGTACCTATATTCCAACTTGCATACCTCAGCCTTACTTCTCTTTCTCTCCGAGCTTGCATCTTACGTCGCACCCGCCCGTTTTGGTGCGACAACCCTTGTCCATTTCCCGCAGGGGCCGGGTGCTGCTCCTGCGCGTCGCCTGTGGGGTACGCCCTAGCCCTATCGTGCAACATATCTCTTGTACTATTCATGCTTCTTAATGTTTTGGCATAGTTTTTATAGTCGGCCGCCTGCCTGACACCAACCCTCCTTGGGAATGCTATCGTTGGTGGTATACCCGCCACCATACGGGTGACCTAGAGTGCTTAATATTTTGCACCAGGTCTGAAAAACTCCCTTAGTCGCCTCATACGACACCCACGGGATGAAATGGGGTGGTCATATTCTTAGTCCGTGACCACACAGAACTTCCTAAATTAAACAATTTTTTTAAATTATTTAATGATTTTTAAATAAGAGTAGTCTTAGTTTCTACTCATAATTACATCAGATATTTGCCAGTTAAAGTCACATCAAAATCGGTCCAACCATTTCGGAGATTAGCTGGAACAAACAAAAAGACAGACAAAATTTGTTTTTTTGACTACCGTAAGCTGCTTAGCCTGTTCCTAATTATATTAGGGTCCAATGCTAATAACAGTATTTTACATGGAGCGGCTGCCTATCTAACCGTAACTACCGTATTATAAAGTATAATTTTGTTTAATATATTCATTTAGTAAAAACGCTGATATTTTGACATTACAAACAGACACTTCAATTTTATTAATCGGTACATAGGTACCGATTAATATACGTCTATAGTCTAAACCTAGGTATAGACTATAGACGTATAGACTATAGATTATGGCATGGAATTATTAAGTTCTACAAAGTTGTATCTAAAGATGGACAACGATACAACACAATAATAAAAATAAATGTTTTGTCTAAACCATGTACAATTATCATTTTAAAATGAACGTGTTAGCTTAATAATATTAAGCCGAGTTATTTCTTACATTGGTATTATTGAAAGTAATCTTAACGTGAAGTGTCACTTTTGATGTCTATCGACATCAATGTGACAACTGTCAAGACTTGCCAGCCATTTTGAAATGAGTTCTTCATTCGAAACTCAACGGTCGAACTGTACGGATTAAATCCAAATATTTCTGAGCAATACGTATTTTATTTGAGTGAACCTTCACTGATCCTTCAAACGTAAGTAGGTAAGCTAACAAAAAGACTGGACAAAAATAGCGGCCTGAGGGTTCTGTCTCAGAGCTGTGTCGGGCTGCCCGCGGCGTCACCTAACTGACACCACCGACGGTAATATCGGAAAAAAAATACTTTTAATAGAGTAGAAAGTGGACTGATTTGAATAAAGAATAATAATGTTACTTCAAGATAACATAAGGAATTTATTATAAGGAAAAAAGATGCTATAAATAAATACTGAGCTCAAAAATCAAGAAAAGAATCATCCCATCTTTTAAGTTTTACCAAATTTAATAAAAAAAATGGCTAGTGAGTTCAGCATGTTATCCCGGACAAACACCGTGGCGAATATAAAGAATCTTCCCAATATAATGAATGTTTACAAAATATTGAAAAAAAAACTATTTTAAAAGAGTAAGAGTGTCTTGCTCTTTCATCTCCATACGAAACTACCTTTCGCAAGGGGTACTAGAATCATTTTTGTATTTTATTTTAATTGAAAAGACGTTAAAATAATGGCCTAATTGAAATAAACTATTTCTTTTGACTTTTCTGACGTTTCTGTTATACTTGAATACTTGTGCACCCTATATAAGTAGACATACCTACATAAGTATAATGCACAAGGTATTCTTTTATGTTCGTGAGTAGAGAGTAGAGGCCCTGCGGTGTCGTAGGATTCAATTACCGAGGAAAATAAAATGCTAACAGAGCCGCTTCTGTTTACTCGATGGCACGCAAATTCATCTATAACGAAGTTGACTGTAGCTCCGTGTTTTAGACGTTTTATTATAGAAAACAATCGGTATTGTATATGACCGATGTAGCTCCAAAGTGTTTTTAAAAATTGTGACGTCAACATTACTGACATCACGATTATTATTCACTTGATCACTCATTTTTTTGGTTTTCGAAAATGAACTTGCTGACGTCACAATTATTATTTACTGGATCACTCTCAACTCGAAGTAATTAACTGATGATTAATTAAAGTTTTTCTGTACCTACGAGCTGTCGTATTTGCGCCGATATACATATACCTATGTGGAACGAACGCTACAGTCAGACTTTTAATTCGATGCAGTAAGTTGACAGAACAAGTGTCACTGTCAATAAAACACTGAAAAATGCTCTATGTTGGTGTATAAATATAATGATCAGCAAGGTGTTATTAGGCACTTCCATTTCGAATTTCTAAGTAGCAGCCCGGGGTGTGGATTTTGATTGATGACAATAGGGTCAAAACCTATTACATATTACTATAAACATAACTGGTGAAATGTTGGTCTACTGAATAGGTCTGCCTAACACTTTGAGGAATACAGGCGTGATGATTGACTGTCTTTTTGCTGTGGCCTGTCGGGGTCTACAACGGCTCTTAGCTTTAAGCCTTTCATTAACATCTTATTCTTTACCTTGTGGAGCGCAAATAAATATGAATATGATTTGGATCACGCCTTGTATTCTTCATTACTATTACACTTGTATTCTAACACGAAGGATGGCATTTTATGAAATTTCTTTACTTTTTAATAAAACGCTTTCAAAAAGTGATTTCAAAATAAATAAGAGTTATTTTACCGCACTTTGTTGTGACCAACGCGAGTTGGTTCAAAACAATTCTCCTATTATTTACACTTGGATTACTTATGGGATTGCACGGGGACAGGGTTGCATAATTATTTACTGATTGAATAATTATTTACTGGTTGACGACACGGTTGGCGCAGTGGTTGAGCCATCGGCTGCTGCGCCGCGTGTTGTGGGTTCGATCCCCGCACGGAACAAATATTTGTATGACCTACAGGTAGTTGTTCCGGGTCTGGCTGTTTGTGTATGTAAGTTTAAATGTTTGTAAGCGCACCCACGATACAGGAGAAATTCCTAGTGTGGGGCAACGTTTTTATAAAAAATAAAATAAAAAAAAACTAATTTAATTCTATAAAAGCTTTATGGTAAATAAAGCAAGAAGTATGGGCATGATCATCACCATGGTCCTTACATGAACAATACGACTATTATTTTTTTTAATTGGCGTCTCGCAGTTTATCCTTCAGGGATATCTACTGCTTAACTGAACTTTCCTGTGGGGTCTTAATTAGAAATTAAGGCCTCTAGCCAGGGCGTTAAAAACTTAAAAGCTTAGCGACCAATCTGCGGGGTACGAGCCTCGGCTTAGGACGCTGGGAGCTGGGAGAAGACAGCAAGGGACGGGATGGATCTGATAGACATATTATTAGATTATATTACAGGTTATGACGTGTAAAAGTTTTTTTTTTTACTATTTTACAAAATAAATAAGTGCTATTTATCATCCACAGTTAATATTAAATTAATAATTTTTTTTTAAATATTCATTTTCCATAAGTGTTAGGTTTTCAAATCAACCCAAAAAAAACATAAATTAATATTAAAGCACCCTACCTACTTATTAGAGAAGCTTTTGGTTAACTTTACTTCGCTTACTCCTAACCTAAGATATCTGTAGGCTCAAGAGAATGATTTTATCACAATTGACTTGTATTCTGAAAGCTTTTCAGGAAATCCCGTTCCCAAGGTAATATTTTGCGATCTATGTAACACTCCAGACGGCTGTAACACTATTCTTGCTTGTTCTTAAAATCTTTCTGTCGCCCATAGGTAAGTACACCTGACAGAGATAGCAAGAAGATAAAACAATGGCGACTTACAAATTAAGAAGATCTCCTGCGTTTACAATTTAGCTATAACTGTAAAAAAACATGTAGCTCGTGGCTAAATAAAGTCTGCCGAATATATATCAAACGGTGACTTATCCACAGACTGAAGCGCAGCTATCTACGTACATTTAAAAGAGACTACTTCGCAAACATCTATTCGAAATTCTTCATAAAAGGGACAATCGTTTTGTTATTTCAGACATAAATTTGGATTTCGCACGCAATATGTAGGTACTTAGTTGTTTCCCTCTAAAATACAGTACAAAACCGCCCTCATTGACGTAGCCTTCTTTAAAAATGCTATTGTGTTCTATCTACACGAGCATTCATAATTTCTTGTTCGTTATTTTTCACGGTCTCTTCGTGTTTCATAATACCTGCTCATTCATTTCTTTGGCCTAACATACAGTAGGGTGAGGAGGGCTGTTTCCTGTTTCCTGTATCCCAGAAGTAGGAACGTACCAGTCTCATTATGTAATGTTACAGCCGCACGAGTTGATCGAAGGTTAAGTAACGCTTACATATCGAGATTCCTCCGTGCCTCGGAAAGCACGTTAAGAAGTTGGTCCCGGCTGTCATTTGTAGATCTTTGACAGGCGTTACGGGTAGTCAAAAGTATGACAACCAGCCTTTCCAAGGTGTATCGTTTTGCCCAGTAACTGGGATGTGGAGGTCGGATAGGATTTAGACTGGACGCCGACACGAACGCCGCCGCCGTTGGGAAAAGGCTAAACAGATGATGATGACAGTTGGGAAGATGGCGTCTCATTATGTCTCACTATTCCCAACAGTGGATATAATTCAGCCGAAATGATGATGATGGCAGTAGGGACAGGTCTCTATAGACCTAGAGCCAGCCGCCGCAGGGCATAGTCATCAACGCAACTGTCCACATCCCCGCTTGCCTTTACTTTATATGACATATATTATATGTCATATTTTGACGACCTATGTGGCGCGGTGGGCGAAGGTCCGCCTGCGACGCAGGAGGTTGCGGGTTCGATTTGCGCCTTGGGACAAGTGTTCGTACGATCTACAAAGATTTGTTCCGGGTGTTTTCTATGTATAATAAAAAATATCTATCTATGTAATGTATTGTATTAAGTATATCAGTCATCTAGTACCCATAACACAAGCTCTGCTTAGCTTGGGGCTAGATGATGTTGTGTGGATTGTCCAGAATTATTTATTATTATTTATTTATTTATGTCAGTAGGGAAAGGACCTAGAGCCAGTCGCCGCAGGGCATATTCATCAACACAACTATATGACATACATTATATGTCATTTAAAGTATCATGTACTGCAACCCTAAATTTTATTCTTAATATGAAATTCGCTGCACATGTAATAGATATATCTTAGTTTAAGTTTTATTAATAAAAATATTATCATTATTAATGATAACTGAAGGGGTCTTTACTGTCAGGTGTGCAGACCATGTCATATGTATGTTCCAAGAGCTGAAAATGTTCACGCTCCGGTCTACCTGGCAGGCACACGTGCTCAGGTAAACCTTTCAAGCAGACCATAGCAAATATGGCTACCATAAAGAAGACGATTACCACTAAGTATAAACTGTACTGCCGAATTGAATATTAGACAAAAGTACCTACACTAAAAACTAAAATTAACAATACATTAAGTCTTCGAATATTCATTATAACAGTCCAATATCAATTAATTAATTGAAATGAAATTCAGCAGGGGTGCGGTAGAACGATCACCAATCATATGTGTAATTGTGTGTTTAGTTCTTGCCTACTAAACAAATAATTATTAGTAGATGTATTAAATGTAATAAAGTGGAGACCGCGACTCGGAAAACGTATTGTAGGACGCCCTCTGACCAGGTGGGATGACGATCTGCGAAAGACTGCAGGCAGATGCTGGATGCGGCAAGCTGAAGACGGGACGCTATGTCGCTCATTAGGAGAGGGCTATGTCCAGCAGTGGACTAGTATAGCCTGATGATGTATGTATGTTAAATGTCTCGTTGTTTTAGACCAAGGTTGCAAGCGCTACTGCTGAACGTGAGGTCCTGGGTTTGATTCTTGGGTCTGGCAAAGTGATACTGGGTTTTTCCACCAGGAATTTCTAAGAAGCTGCCTGGAGTCTGGATATATACCCAGTTGATGGCAATAGTTAAGTAAAGTAAAGTAAAGTACCAGCCTATTACTGTCCCACTGCAGGGCAAAGGCCTCTTCTCATACAGAGAAGGCATGAGCATTAATCACCACGCTTGCTCAAGACGGGTTGGCGATTTCAGACTTATATTAATTATGTAAGTCTAGGTTTCCTCACGAGTTTTCCTTCACCGATGTCAGTGATATCCAAGATAAACTTAGAAAGTACATATGGATTCAAAAACTCACATTGTTACTTGCCCAGGTTTGAACCCACAACCTCGATGGCAATAGGCTCGCCCCCTATTACAAGAACATGGGAATTAAACATAACTGATGGTTTGGTACTCCTCTGCCTAATCCTTCAGGGAATACAATCGTGATGATTATGTTATGTAGCAAAATAAAGTAAAAACTAAAGAAAGCTCCCATTTCATTTTGTTAACAATGCAGTGGGGTGAAACATTGTTTGAAATTACATTTAAATCTTTTTCTAGGGAAGCTTTTACGGCTGCAATTAAATTAAGAACCTGCTTAGCGTAATCATTTGTGACTTTAGTACGCTTCTTAAATGTATTAAAAAAATGTGCGCCTTATTTTCTTATTTTGTGATGGTAAATAAGAAAGATAAATCCGTTGGTCCCGGCTGTCATTTGTAGATCTTTGACAGTTGTTATGGGTAGTCAGAAGCCCGAAAGTGTGACAACCTGTCTTACCAAGGGGTATCGTGTTGCTGTACAGTAACTGGGTTATGGAGGTCAGATAGTCAGTCGTTCCATGTAAAATACTGGTATTCAGCTGCATCTGGTTAGACTGGAAGCCGACCCCAATATAGTTGAGAAAAGGCTAGGCAGATGATGATGAAATAAGAAAGATAAATAAGGCACACTTCAGCCAAACCTTTCAAGGAATCATATTTTACATTATAACACTGTATTTTATATAACTTCGTTTGAAAACCCAAATAGTACTTGAAAAACCAATAAATAAGTAAATAATATTCAAAAGTTCTGTTTTAAAATTGTTTCCAATGGTGGTTCATAATTCAGTAGTTATTAAAATCCCGAACAAATAATACTATTCACATCTCCCGACCGCTTCATTGTCGGGCACAAAGCTATCTTATTTTTTCAGGTATTTTCACGGAATTAATTTTTACTGTTCGAACATCACACCGCACAGTGTTGAAACGAGTGCCGATTTGCATATTCAAATACGTCGTTTAAAATCACTTTTTCATCAGAATATACGTCCATAGGAAAACGTAGCGCACTGTGTGTCCGTTACTCCGTACACAGTCGCGTTGCCCAGCTGTCGTTTGTCGTTTACTGGACAACCTTTATCCTTCACCCGACGTTTCTAAACCGACATATTCGATACACGATAAGCTCGGTTTTGTTCGTCGATGACACGATCATTTTCAGACGGGTGTTGAGCTGAACTCGTATTGAACAAATGGATGGGAAATTGGATGAAACTGTTGCTTATTTCGCGTGAATAGTTCTTGCAACTAACAATATTGATGTGAGGTGAACAAACTTTATGGTTATACAGGGTGGAATTAACTGATATACATATATTTTATACATTGAGGCACTAACTGATACCATGAGTTCAATTCATGATTCTGCAACACAACTTAGAAATTTTTGTGTCTGCTTTTTCTTCATTTTCACGGTTTTCCTGATGTGTTTTTTACTAAAAACAGTAAAATGTTAGGAGAAAATGATCATATCTATCTAACCCAATAAGATTTTTAGTTAATAAATTAACACTTCCACTCACCACCGCTTTTACTTCCACTTTCTTTATCATTAAAAATCTAATTGGATTAGGTGGAAATCATGATTATTTACTGTTAAATAAAGAAATGGGATCCTGCC
Source organism: Phlogophora meticulosa (assembly GCA_905147745.2). NCBI lineage: Eukaryota > Metazoa > Arthropoda > Insecta > Lepidoptera > Noctuidae > Phlogophora > Phlogophora meticulosa. The sequence continues at coordinate 6,234,004 of LR990523.1, forward strand.
GTTTTGCCAAAAAGATTTTGCCAAATTTTCATTACCCAAACAAATTTTCGCATAATTTCATTTGCCAAATTATTACTTACCAAAAAATCTCTTTACAAATAATTGTTACGAAACCCTATGTTTGGTAAGTGAACGTTTGAACAATAACTTGTTCACCAACTAGTACTTTTTTTGTTAAATTTGATGTCATTTGCGTATTTCTTTGTAAGCTTATGTGCTTGAATTTGTCTGAAACAAGTCAAATTTATGGTTACAAGACATTAGGTTATTTATGGAACAAGGGAGACCCTAAAAAATATCTGAGAAAGCAGTAGAAATACGTAAATACCGACGAAAATTTTCAAGAATGGGGAAAAATTCCATATTATGCATTGGAGTTATGGTATGAGTTTGAGCGTCGATATCTTTTCCACCCTGTATACTTACTATGTTACTGTTTTTAAAGACTACATTTACATTTAAATGAAGTGGAACTTCTTAATAGTTCGGAATCTCGTTTTGTTGTCGGTTGATGACAATAGGCTCGCACCCTAATACATGGGACTTTAAGCGCAACTGTAGGTATTGTGAGATGATGTGCAGGGCACTTTCTATAGAGGCTACTCCCAAATAGTCTTAGATAGAGAGTAGTGATGGGGAAAAAAGAAGGGAGGCCTTTGTCCTACAGTGGAAAAAACCAGGCTAATATTATTAATAATGTACACATCCCTGCCCAACCCGTCGAAGAATACAGCGTGACGTTGTGTGAAGTGCTTGAGTATAAAATTGATTGTTTGCATCATACATTGAAAACAATACGATCCAATTAGAAAACAGAACTATTTTTGAATAAAACTTCCAGGAAACAATAAAAAAAGAGTTTCATTCGTTATTTCTAAGCTCACAGTCACTCAGCCGGTCTGCCTGGGGTCAGGTGGAACTTAGTTTGATCGCTAACCAATGCGCTGAGTTTGTTCACCAAAATACTTTTTTTATTTTCATTTTCTGAGTTTGTTGCCCATTGAAAATCAGTGTTTATTCTGAGTTCAACGGCCCTTGATTCATGCAATTCGTATATTAACTATGTTTGCTTGGCGTTCAATCCGGTGAAAAATGGAGGCGTATTTATATGAACGATTTGCTTTTAAGATATTTTTAAGGTACTGGACTTTTTTATTTTTATTTCGTAGTGGCCCGAATTGATTATATTTTTGTGCTATATACAGATGACAAAGCTAAACTTAGAGACAGATAGATAGACTATCTTCTTACTTATAGTCACGGGATTTGCAAATATTACAAGGGGTTAATATTGAAATGCTGTTTAGTATAAAAATGGATCAAATGTAAATAATAGATCCAAACACAACATAATGTCGCAGATTATTTTACGATGTCACTGTAAAGGTACCAAAAATATAGCAGCGTCGATATGTTAAAGTTACATGACACTACGCTAGTGTTATATTTAACTAACGAGGGATTGTATAAAACATCGTTATTCACAGCCAGTAGAAGTCCACTGCTGGCTTCTCCAATCGCAAGACATTTATAAAAATACCACCTTTTCTCCGCAGCTTCACCCCGCTGACATATCCCACAGGAACCGTGCATTTTATCCGGATAAAAAGTAGTCTAAGGTACTCAGCAATAGTGTAGCTTCATACCAGTGAAATAATTTTCAAATATAGACACTTCCAAAGATCACTTCCGGCTCATACAAACAAATAAATAATTTGACCTCTTTATAATATTACTTTAGATAAAGTCACTCTCTTTCAGCTGCTACCAATCTCTTCTCGAAGACCGTCGCTCCATCTTACCAATCAAGGAGATCATTTTACACTATGCTCGTTCAATTCTAATCATCCACTCAATAACACGTCTTCTCCTGCGGTCTTCAGTTCTGCGGCTAATATAACCAGTGCAAGTTTAGTTCTAAAAGCCATAAATATTGGCCATAAATAATTCGACTACACGATTGGCGCAGTGGCTGAGCGGTTGACTCCTGCGTTGCATGTCGTTGGTTCGATTCCGGTACGGAACAAATATTTGTATGACCTACAGGTACTTGTTACGGGTGGATGGCTGTTTATGTATGTGAGTTCTAATGTTTGTAACCGAACCCACGATACAGGAGAAATCCCTATTATAGGGCAAAGCACCTCACTCATTCCTTTACTGCATAAAGACTGCTATTTATAATATTAAAAGCCACATCAAGACTGAATCGTAAAGCAATCTTGTGTTCAGTCATTGAGTCGTGAATATTCAGTCTACTAGGTCCAAAGCTGCGGTCAACTGCATGTCTATTGAGAGAGAGACTGCTTCATTAGAGATTGTAATCTATGAATAAAATGACACTTTTAGCCAAACCCCTTTGATTTGGAATTGATTTGTGTAATTTATGGTAACACCGTACAACATACACATTCGTTTTAGTAAAAGAATACTACATAAGTAGAATAGAAAGAATGAAACAGAACTGTATTACCTCTAAAAATATATCAACAAAACAATCCTGATGTATAGTAGTAGTGTAGTCATGTTGACAGGATGAATGAGTATCAAAAAGTATTTAATTTAGAAGCCGGACGTACGGGAAAACGCTGGAAACGGATGCCCTAAGAGAACAATCTTATTAGTGATGTTCTACGGAATGGTCCGGTGCGTAGTAGGTACTTGTAACCAGGACGTGCGCATATGGCCAAATGTATGAACGTAAACTGGGCAAAAGGAGTATGTAAGGATCGTAGCAGCTGGCGTTCTGTACTGCCTACCCTCATGAGGAAAAGGCGTTTAACCTTGGACGGGTTTATACAACATAACTTGACAGTACAACTTTTGATGGAAACCAAAGGTACCAAAGGTTGAATTGTTACAATTTATAAAGTACATACCTACAGTTTGCATTATTATTGAGTTTATCCAATAGTAATTTTCTCATTAGTAGCCCAGAGTCTGACAGACGGACGGGCGAACAGACATGGTCAAACTATGAGGGTTTTTTGTTCACTACGGAACCCTAATAACAGAAATTATGGTAAAACAAATCTAATATACGGATACACGTATGTATGAGGATAAAATTTTGAAAGATTTCTTGCGCTTTGAAGCGACATCTATACTGTCACTTACAAACTAAACTGACGTATGTTAACTAGACGACGATCGCGATATTAAAGTTATCCGCACGATTGAACATATAATTTCGTAGGCCGATCGTCGAATTGGGCCGATGGAGATATGCCTGGGCAGTTCACGATATGCCGACGTTTCGTGAGCCACTGTGCTACTCTATTTTAACATTCAGATTTAGAGAGTAAAAATACATAACTAAGTACGAGTATTTTTACTATAATACAGTGTTTTCTGTAGAGATGTCCGCTAATTACGCGTTCAAACGTTTGAGTTTTACAGACCATATGCCAAAAATCATTTAAAAAGATATCTACCAAAGAAATATACTTTCTGGCAACTGTTTCAAAGTATGAATAACAAAGACTCGATCAGCCGTACACTGTACCCTAACTAAGGTAACTTTTTGCGAAAACCAAACTTTAAAAAAGACGACTTGTATTTTTTCTCAAACAAGTCAGTTTTTCACAAAACATTAGCTTTATTCGTCGTTAATGTTTTCTCTTCGCTCTCTGAATATATTTCTTCGGGAGCCAAGTTAAATTGCTTGTAAGTTTTTTATTGGATAAAGTTTTAATAAGACGAAACAATACTTCATCCGGATCAATACACAATAGATACTTATCTGCTTTTTGGAGAACGTGACATAAATTGATTTTCCTGTTACAAGAATGTGTCTATACATAATATATTATTGATGTATAAGTTTATTTTGGTAATACTATCTTTGTTATTTTTAGGGTTCCGCACGATTGAATGAAAAACCGTAACAATTATAGGATTACTCCTTGTCTGTCTATCTGTCTGTCACAGTCAACTTTCTCCGAATGATACATTTCACTTACTGGAATGATCCATTTGTTTCGTATACATATCAATTTCTGTGATCCAAAGACGGACATGTAACGTAAATAAAAGAATTTAGATTGTAGACATCACTTTTAAGGGCCAAATTAGAAAATTTTAAATATGGTTTTGTAAACTCTGCTGTGCGACACATCAAATAAAAGGGCTATCGAGGATCTCAAATGAGATATGATGATGATATGTTATTTCATACTTTCATAATACTTAGTCTGGCCATAAATACTGTTACAGTTATAAGAAAGATATTACATTTGAATTTGGAATCTGTCATTTTTATACGATTGTTCATTGAGTTTTCTAACTTTGGCGCCAATACATTGTACAATATTTTACGATATTACAATGAAGTGGGGTGATAAAGAGAACCGAATCGCAGTGATTGCACTACACAAAGTTAGTATGGAGCCAAATGCAATTTTTAAAACTCGCCATACGCTTGGTATTTGTCAAATGTTTGTGTACCGGGATATTAATAGGTACAATGAGACCTTCTCTGTACGTGACAGAAAAAGATCTGGCCGTCCACGTAGTGTTCCTACGAAAAAAGTGGTCTAAAGCAGTAAGGGAAATAAATAAAAAAATTGTTTACGGATGAGAAAATCTTTACAATTGAGCAACATTTTAACAAACAATATGACAGTATTTATGCTCAAAGCTCTAAGGAAGCTTCCCAATTAGTCCACAAAGTGCAACATGGGCATTATCCGAATTCAGTGATGGTTTGGTGGAGTGTAAGCTATGAAGGAGTGACTGAGCCATATTTTTGTGAAAAAGGTATCAAAACATCAGCACAAGTGTATCAAGATACCATTCTAGAGAAGGTAGTTAAGCCCCTTAACAACACCATGTTCAATAACCAAGTATGGTCTTTCCAACAAGACTCGGCGCCGGGTCATAAAGCTCGGTCCACGCAGTCTTGTTCGGAAGTGAACGTTTCGGAGTTCATTAGAGCTGAAGACTGGCCGTTGCCTAGTCTCGATCTTAATCCGGTGGTTTATGATATATGGTCAGTTTTAGAGAGTATGGTTTGTTCTAAACGCCATGATAATTTGGAGACCCTAAAACAATCCATATGATTGGCAGTGACGAATTTTCCCATTGAAAGAGTGTGTGCTTCTATTGATAACTGGCCTCAACGTTTAAAGGACTGTATTGCAGCCAATGGAGACCACTTCGAATAAGCTTTTATATTTTCAATTGTTTTATATTTATGTATTAAACTAACACACTGTAAAAGAAATTAATATTTTTAGCATTAAAAAAAAATGTTTTCTGCGTGACAATATTTATGGCAAGACTAGGTATATGTATATTTTTAAGTTATTTTTATAAATAGTTGATAGTTGACTATTTTTTACGCAGAATACCTCCGAAAATAAAGAGCCTACAATTTAGAAAAAAAAACAAAAACTGTTTCTTGCTTATAGATTAAAAAAGGAAAACCTATTAAGTTTTGAAATAACTAGTAAAAATATTCAATATTGTTAGTAGGTACAAACTCACATTTGAAGTTGGAACTTGGGAAAATGATGGGAGATCATGTTCTTCAACTAAAATGTTAACTTTGTAGACTCGCACCTACCGGTTTATACCGACAAGTACGAGTACGACTCCACACCCAGGGTTCCGCTTAAAAGTTAGGTAATTTAACCAAAATAATTAACATTACCTACTGAAGCTTATAAACCATAAAAACACCAAAAAATGTTATTTCATATATCGTTGTCAAATCTCCAACTGTAAATGTCAGTTTGTAATCTCAAAAGAAAATGTTTTAATGCTTAAAACTACATTTTAACTATTTCCAGATTTTTTCCTTTTCTTGTGTTGCTACTTTGCTCCTTGCCAAAACTAATTATTCTAGGTAAACGGAAAGTACGGCATAGGTTTTGTTTTTTGTGAGAGTATCAAAATAGGTCGCATAAATAATCGTGTTTTTTTTTACCATGTCGACTTAAAATATTGTTTTTTTAGAGCTTTTCGGGATCATACACGTACGTATTTGATGTTCAATTTGATATTCCACGCGTTCCGAGAAAAAGGGTCCTGATAGACGGGCAGATAAACAGACAGACAGATAATGTTCCGTTTTTCTTTTTGAAGTATAGAACCCAAAAAACCATAAAATATAGCATATTCATCGTACGGAACACTACACGCGAATTAAACACCCACTTGTCCGGTACTTTTTTGTCATCTCCCATCTCTCTAGGGATCTTCGTGATAAACGGGATTACTTTTATCCCAAATCTTATCTTAGGTCACTGTACAAAACATTTCAACGGAATCGTTGAATTCTAATAGAAACATTTCAAAAATCGCCTCTGCCTCTATCTCGTTGGTCTAGTGGTCGGAAGCGGTTCAGCAAAGCACGAAGTCCTCGGATCTATTCCTGGGTCGGGCAAAGTGTTATTAGGTTTTCCAGCTGAAATTTCTCAGTAGCAGCCCGGAGTCTGTATTTTGTGCCCGGTTGATGACAATAGGCTCACCCCCTTATAATATGGAACTTAAACATAACTGGCGAAATCTGGGTAAACTGTAGATACGCTTCTGCCTATCCCTTCGGGAATAAAAGTCGTGATGGTATTACATTTCAAAAATATATTAAAATTTCTACATTTATTTTATAATTCGCGCTGTACACGTTTTACATTCGAATTCAGCAAATAAGCTACGTAGGTTTGGTTTGTTTCAGCAAATATTAATATTGGAAATTTCTAATCAGTTAATAAAGCCAATTAGGTTCCCGTGTCGTTAATTAAGAATTCCGCACCTACGTATTTTACATAGTACCTGTGTAAACATTATAACATATAAGATAAGTTTATATTTAGAGTTTCTGGATTTACATTTATCGTTCTCAGGGCCTGTTTTTGACATCAGTGTGCCTTAAACAAATGCTTGACGTAGGTAAGCGTAACGTCAATTAGAACGATTTTAAAATTGAAAATAGAACTATTTTGAAACATTTAGTTTTAAAATGAACAATGTTATAAACGTAACGAGTACATATTTTCACGTTTATAATCTTTCGAATCGCCGTTACGCTGAAATGGCTTTATGATAGTCTGTAGAGAGACGTTGTTGACTAGGAACATCATCATCATCTGCCTAGCTATTATATTTACCCAGCTATTATAATTAGGGTCGGCTTCCAGTCTAACCGGATACAGACGAATTCTATATTTTGAACCATTCGAATGGTGCTGTCATGTTTGAGACTAGAGAGAACTAATGTTCTACTAGCTATAATCAAATCAAATATCATTTATTCAAAACGTTTACAAAAGACAGTCCCCCAACCCCAAACCCGAAAGTCTGACTACCAGTCTTACCAAGGGGTTTCGTGCTGCCTAGTTACTTTGTAAGTCAGATAGGGATATCCTTGTAAAATACTGGTACTGCATCCGGTTTGACTAGAAGCTGACCCTAACGTAGTTGGGAAAAGGATCGGCACATGGTAATTGTATACGATTTTTACAATACATATGCATTACAGAAAACACAGCCAATCACATGGATCATGATAGAAAAATCCGGTGAAAATGTTTCGACGAAACCCCAACACGTGATCGATCTACAGGATGTATTTAAAATATTGACGGTTGACATGTTTCATGATAGCGCGCCATGTCGCTCGGTCGCACGAAATAAAACGCGTCATTGCCAGACATATCGCTGATACAGCACCAGCCCGGTCATGTGCGAACGTTACCGGATAACAAAACATGGATGTTTTTAAGCTGAGCTGTTTAAAAAATATTTATGAGTGCGGGTTTTTGTTAATTTTCTGCTGAAATTTGATACCATACCTTTGTGAAAAAAATATGTTATAAGAAGGAAAAAATGTGTATTTATTTTATTAATTTTAAGAAAAGTCACAGCTAGTACAAACGAAACTTTCCCAACAAATGAACCTTAATGTCTTGCAACAAAGTTGAAAACCTATGACAACAATTTGACAGATTGGGGTAACTTGATGTCCTGGCCCCTGTACATTTGAACAAGCAATAAAATATGTAGAAGATGGCCAATGTCTAGTTTCAACTTATAAACATAAATAATATTATATTATATATTTGCAAACGGATTTTTACACATTTTTCTTACGTTCTATGTATTTATTTCAAATAAAAGCTTACTATATACACATATTAAATAAACAATATTCAACAGACAGCATGAGAACCCAACATAAAAAATGGCTCAAATCCAAACAAAACAAAACTGAATTAGAAATGTAACTAAAGTTAACTATATACCGACGATGTTTGACGACCGATGTGGCGCGGCGGGCGATGGTCCGCTTGCGACGCACGTCGATTCCCGCCTTGGGACAAATGTTTGTACGATCTACAAATATTTGTTCCAGGAGCTGTTCTGGGTATTTGCTATGTATAACAAAAAAAAACTATCTATGTAATGTATTGTATTAAGTATATCAATCATCTAGCACCCATAACACAAGCTCTGTTTAGCTTGGGGCTAGTTGATGCTGTGTGGATTGGCGAGCATTATTTATTGATTTATTTATTTATATATTACTTTCTATAAATATAACTTACAAAGTTAAACACGTTAAAGAAACAGTTACACATATTTTATTTCACACAGAGGACGTGTATATTATAAGTAAGATACTAAAACAAACTCAAAAAAATAGGAAATTCTAATGACAATGTCAGTAAATATTGACTCCTGCGGTAGTTTGTTTATCTACGGAGTTGGTGCGTGAAAGAGGTATTCAATTTAAGCAGGCGCCTGCACCTTATAAGTATTCTACTGTATTGTTGGTCAAGTGGACGCTTGACTGCCATGCATAAAGTCTTAGGTTCCATCCCCGGGTCGGACAATATTATTGGGTTTTCCAGCTGATATGTTTCAGCATGACATCGGTGAAGGAAAACACCGTGAGGAAACCTGGACTTATATAATTAATATAAGTCTGAAATCGCCAACCCGTTTTGAGCAAGCGTGGCGATTAATGCTCATGCCTTCTCTGTATGAGAAGAGGCTTTTGCCCTGCAGTGGGACAGTAATAGGCTGGTACTACTACTACATTTTTCAGCAGCTACCCAGAGCCTGTTATTGTGCCCAGTTGATGGAAATAGGTTCGCCCCAATAGGTGCAGGGAGGTGAGTTATGATTTATGTGTCGTGTAATAACATGCGACTTGAAACATAACTGTGAAAAAATGAAAATGAGTATACTATTAAGGTACACCTCTGTCTATCCCTTCTGGGCATACAAGCTTGACGAGTATTTTCAAATAACCAATTCAAACGTGTGTGTGTGTAAGTTGCTGAAATATAAGTATTCCAAGTCAATATTATAATAGCTTCTCTCGCTGAAGCAATCACCTTGACAGCAAGAACAATTTCCTTTTGTCAAGCTCCGCAGTCAACAGGGATGTGATTTCACGCTCCGTTTACTAGACATATCAGAACAAGTGCGGTGGCGGTTAAACATAACTAGTCATTTCGTATAACGTCTCATCATTGTATTTACTGGGGCACAACGATTGGCTTTCATGTTTTATTTTGGATGTTATTGTTATGATTTTTTTATGTTAAATTGGTCTGTTAAACGATGGTGTTGTAATATTTGAGCTCACATACATACCTACATTTATAAATTCACGCATTTTGTCATGAGGGCAGGAAAAACTACGGAACGCCGCCTTCTTCGATCCTTATATATTTACTCCTACTGCGTCCATAGACACACCTGACCTTCCTGAAGAACGTCACCAATAAGGTCAGTGTGTCTTTATAAGGTGTCTCTTTCTATCTTTTGAACATGTTCCTGCAAAAGATCATAAATAAAAATCGTTATCAGGATCACCGTGGTAATTACGTAACACCCAATCAATGACAATACCTTTTATTTTGAGAATTCCATAACATTCGTTGCGTCATTTATGTTGCCGAGCAGACGAATTGTACAAACGTACCAATAATGCAATAGGAATCAGTTTTTGTTTTTTGGTATAACTGGGGAGCTCGTGGCGAAGTAAAAACAGCCGCTCTGTAAGCTATGCTTGCCGAGGTAACATATCGAGACTCCTCCGTGCCTCGGAAAGCATGTTAAGCCGTTGCTCTCAGCTGTTATTTGTAGATCTTTGGCAGTCGTTATGGGTAGTCCGAAGCCCGAAATTCTGACAACCAGTCTTACCAAGGTGTATCGGGTTACCCAGTTACTGGGTTGTGGCAGTCAGATAGGCAGTCGCTCCGTGCAAAATACTAGACTGACCCCAACATAGTTGGGAAAAAGGCTAGGCAGATGATGATGGAAATGGTATAACCGTCCATCCTTTAGTGTATTTTGCATACTATTTGCCTCTGACCATCTTCAATGGACCAACTCTACCGGAGTTTGTCTTACGAACCTCCAAACGAAACCCGTTAGGAATCAAGGTGTATGTACACTTCGCCACTACTGAAGCGATATTTTTACTTTTTTAATATGCACTCCATCGTTGAAGCCGCTGGTATGTCTGTGCCTTTAGCTCGAAACAAAACAATCACGATCTAGTTGGTAGCAATTAACAATACACCACTGCGGTATAATTTCATAGAAATTGTGGTTGTGGTTGTGGTGGCGGTGTGACGTATCATTACAGTATTCACAATAACTAATTAAAAAGCTTTCGCGCGATAATCGTGGCGACTGGTTGTAATGACAACATTGGTCACGTTATTTTATTTTACATAACATCACGCCTCTTTTTTTCGAAGAGGTAAGCATTAGCATCCACTTCCTAAATACACCATTGTCATAACATCAAACTAGAAAAATAAGGCAGAGGCATACCTATTATAAACCCACATTTCGCCAGTTACGTTTAAGTCCCTTGTCATAGATAAATGATAAATCCAGACTCCGGGGTCCTAATCAGCAATTCCAGATGGAAAATCCCAATAACACTTTGCCCGACCTTGTAATCGAACCCAGGATGTCGTGCGAAGCAGAAGCGTTGCCGACCACTAGACTGACGAGGCAATACACCATTTTTTCAACAATACGTATCTTATTTAATAAACTAACTTAATCTAAGAAAATGCTAAGGTGATCGGGGAAACAAATTCTGACGTCAGGGTGCTACTGAATATCTTGTAGTGGAAAAAACCACACCCCGATGATCAAGTAACAAATTGAACCCAGGACCCAGGACAAATTGGACCGTTAGGCCGAGGAAACTCGCTTTGTGTAGATTTAAATGCAAGATGAATGTTAGTTATTGAAAGAAGAAGTATTTCATGTATGTCACAAGTGCACGACATAGTTACGGAGTTTCCAAGTAGGTACTATAGAGTAGCAGCATACAGTTTCAAAGGTTATACTGCACAGTGACGTCACTCATCAAATAGTTCCCGAAGATTAGGAGCACGCCTCGCCAGACGATTTAATTTCAATCATATCGAGGTAGAACTAAGTTTCCTTTGCTAAACCGTATTTGGATCTACATTTTCTTAAAGTCTGATCGTTCTGAAAACATTAAAATAAATTTCGTAGCTCGCTACGATTTTTCGTAGCAAGTTTCGTAGCAAGAAGATCCACACGAACAATTTCACTAAAGACATATTGTGATTTCAGCTATTATGAAACCAGAATGAAAAAAAAAAACTTTCATTACGTAATTATGGCTCCTGTTATAATAAGTATTGACATGTTTGTCGGAATTGGTAATTTCATACTGAATAAAATATTGTTTACTTTAAATTCAGCACATTTTATACGTAGGTATAAAATATACTGAAAGGAAAAATATGCTTCATATACATAAATATATATCTAGGTATATATGCATATGAAGCAATAATTTAGATGTTTTCTTAAGCGTCCTCTACGTGTCGGGCCAACGCAAGCCAATGTATTCAACACAGTAGGTATACAATTTTTTACCAGAACATCGACCTACCATCATTTGAGTACATTTATCGTTGTAACATAGATACTCTGTGGCCAATATTGGTGCACTTTGGACCAACGTTTAGTGGGAGAATTAAAAATCCTTGGAGTTATTTTAGGAAGTGTTAAAGACAATTATAGTAATTTACGAACTAAGGTCATTAATAATAATAGCATGTTTTAATAATAGTTCGGCTGTGTTACGGAGTATCTGTGGATCTGTGGCTACATAGAGCATCATCTACATTAGTATTCAAATTGAAAAACCAATTATTTGTTCAAATGTTTTTATGCGTCTTAATCAGTTTATTTCTAGAACTTGACATACCTACCATATTAAAGCTTGGTTCTTTTAATAGCCTTAATTTGCATAAGGCTCACTGCAAAGGCCTCTTCTCATACAGAGAAGGCGCGAGCAATTTTCACCACGCTTACTGAAGATTTAAGGATTTCAGAGTAATACTAATTAATTAGTCCAGGTTTACTCACGATGTCCTCCTTGTGATGTCCAAGATAAACTTAGAAAGTAGGTACATATGAAAAAGTAACATTGGTTCTTGTCCGGATTTGAATCCATAATCCCGTGCACGAGAGGCGAGGCCATTACCACTAGGCCGTCTCGATAAAACTACTTCTATTTTTAGACAGTTCAAACCCACTGAGAAAAAAAATATTGTCCTCAACACTTGATGGTCCCCATTTATTTCACGTAAGCTCCCATTTGAGCGAACACCGGCTTATTTTATTAACCGACCGAGCAAAGCAAAATTCTATTACACGGGTGAATTTCAATGATTTGTTTTGATTCATTTACGGTATTTGCTAACAATTTGTTTCAGAATTTGCTTTCAGCGGCATTCATTAAATGGCTATCGAATTTGCTGATTAATTTGTTTTATTAGTTGAATGTTCCACGGGTAACCATAATTAATAATAATAAAATAATACCCGTACTGTACTACGGTACAGTACTGTACTGTCCCACTGCAGGGCAAAGGCCTCTTCTCATATAGAGAAGTCACGAGAATCAATCACATTTCAGACTAATATTAATTACTAGCTGTGCTCGTGACTTCCTTCGCGTGGATGTCGAAGAACAAAAAAGCAAAGTTCCACCATTGAAGCAGAAGGTTCCTCCAACCAGGCCTCGACAAGTTCGTTCAAGGCAGGTTGCCGATTTCAGACTTACATGACTTAAAAGTCCAGGATTCCGCACAAAATTTTGCTTCACCGCCGAGATGAAAAGCAAAAAAAAAAAAAAAATATTTGTGTTGCAAAAAATAGGTGTAATATGTAAGGTATAGTGAGATATGTCATGTAATAAAAAAATATACTTTACGTCTCTCATTAATAATTGGATCGGAAGAAATCATGATTTTTGGTTGATATACAGAATGAGACGCCCTAGAAAGACATACACTGTCCTTACTAGTGACGTTCTTCAGAAAGGTCATTTTAGGTCACATTATCATAGTTGGGGTACCTGAACAAACTGCCACCGACGCACAAGACAGAATGACTAAAGACGAACAAGACGTCTGGGAAATCACTAACAAGGTGTGCAAAGATCTTCCTAAGCCTACAAAGATTTTTAGAATTGGAAAATACACTCCTGGCAAACACCGTAGCATCAAAGCATGGTTCAACACTTCAGATTCTGCTAAATATCTTCTACTAAACAGAGACAAACTGCCACAAAATATAAAAATATTCTCAGACCAGACTCCGACACAGCAGCTATATTTGAAGAGTCTGAAAGACGAATTAGCACGCCGTGAAAATGATGGTGAGACTGACCTCACAATAAAATACATACACGGGACACCAACAGTTGTAAAAAAGTCTCCAAAAAACCCAAACTAATCTGCGGCAATATAACTTCCGACATGTACTGTAACACCTATGAAATACTTAATGACTATCGCACTATTAATACTTGCAAATCACGACTAAGATTTTTATACCTAAATGCTAGAAGTATACGGAAAAGCGGAAAGCTGGACGAGCTAAAATGTATCATAAAATCACTACCAAAAACCACACATGGCATTTTAATAACAGAAACCTGGATAAGATCGGAAACCCAAGCCTTGGCACTGCAAATTGATAATTATACCCATTATTATAACTATAGAACAGACTCAAAAGGAGGAGGAGTTTCAGCATTTATCCACAATGATCTCAAACATTGTTTATCGGAGTCTAAGTACTTAGGTGGAAATAATTACTTATGGATACACTTGGAAAGGCATGATTTTGAAGTCGGAGTAATATACAACCCTGGTAACACCAACTACAAGGAGTTCCTTCAAGAATATGAGTCTCAACTTCAACAAAGAAAGAGAGCGATCGTTTTCGGCGATTTCAACATCGATCTATTATCAAAAACCAACAAAGAGACTAAACAATACAAAACAGCAACTAAAGAGGTCGGGTATGTACTATTGAATAAAATAACTAAAAAATATTGTACAAGGGACTCGAAAACAAAGAAAAGTATTATTGACCACATTAGTACTAATTTAGTGAACGACAAATTCCACATGGTGATATTTAAATCTTCTATGTCCGATCACTATCAAATGTACTTAGAACTCAAGAAAGTAGAATGCCCTAGAAAATTGCGAGCTCAGTACGAAGCAATAAATTACACAAACCTATATAACTTCATGGAAAAAACTGACTATAAAAACCCTTATAATGATTACCTGGCATTGGAATATGTGTTAAAGTCATGTGTAGAAAAAAGCAGAGTTACGAAGACTAAAATACTAAATCTTCCACAAAAAGACTGGATTAATAAAGAGATTATAGCCCAAATCAATCAAAGGAATATGATGGGGACGGAACTTAAAAGCAATCCTGACAATGCACTAATCAAAGAAGCATTTGCTGAAAAAAGAGACTCTGTAGCCAAACTAATAAAGAAAACTAAAAATACCTACTACTACGAAGCGTTTACTAAATGTATAAAAAAACCAAAAAAAATGTGGAATCTCATAAACTCCTTAACAAATAACAAAACAAAACAAGGTTGTGTTCCTTCAAAGCTAGTAGTTAATTCAAAAACGGTTACAGAACCTAATGACATTTGTCAAATCTTTAATGATTACTTTTCCACGATAGGACCCCTACTAGCGAATGAAATACCTATTACATTTCATGATGATTGTGCCCGCGCGTTACCTTTTTCTCCTCCTAAAGACCTCGAAGGGCTATCCAGTTTAAATCCTTGTTCTGCTAAAGAGATACTTAAAATAATTACAAACCTTGATCCAAACTGTAGCACGGGCATAGACGGCATTAATACCAAAGTCATAAAATGTACCAAAAATTTAATTGTATATACCCTAAGCGAATGTTTTAATAAATTACTAGCTGATGGAAACTTCCCTGAAACACTAAAAATTGCAAAAGTAACTCCTATCTACAAATCAGGAAATGCCAGTGATCCTGGCAATTATCGCCCGATTTCAGTTTTACCTGTAATGTCAAAAATTCTAGAAAAAATCCTCCACAATCGCTTAGAAACATACTTAAACTCTATCAACTTCATCACCGATCGTCAATATGGTTTCAGACCAAAAAGTAATACCACTACAGCTACAATTGATCTTGTAAATAAAATAAAACATAATATAGACTGTAAAAATACATGCTTAGGTATCTTTATAGACCTGAAAAAAGCATTTGATACCGTTTCCCACAAGTTACTTTTAAAGAAACTGGAATCAATTAATATTACTGGCAAAGCTCTGAAAATGTTCGAATCATACCTAACCAATCGCTCGCAAGTGGTTAAACTTGGTAACTATCAAAGTGACGCAAGACCTATAAAGTATGGCGTTCCACAGGGATCAATTTTAGGCCCCTTGCTCTTTTTAATATACATAAATAATATACATGAAATAAAGTTACACGGTCACCTTACCTTGTATGCCGATGATACATGTTTGTTTTACTTCGGGTCTTCAATTCACGACATCATTTCACGAGCTCAAGAGGACTTAAATTCCCTATCCATGTGGTTTCAGTTCAACCTTCTAACAATAAATATTTCCAAAACATGCTATGTAATATACAAGGCAAAAAATAAACATATTCCCCCATTTAACCCTCTTACAATTAACGATACGCCGTTGCAGCTAAAAACTTGCGAAAAATATCTCGGTCTTAGAATAGATAGTTCCCTTTCCTGGAATGCTCACATCGAATACGTAAAGAACAAGCTCTCGACACTAGTCGGAGCTCTGCACAACATAGTTCAGTGCATTCCACGAGGATTGCGATACACCATCTATAATTCCCTAGTGAAGCCACATCTACTATACTTGGTCGAAATATGGGGTAGTGCTGTAAAAACGAAACTAGCACAACTACAAATTTCCCAAAATAAACTAATAAAAAAGCTCTTTAACTATCCGCGCTTAACATCAACAACAAAAATATACAGAGACACAAAAATAATGAACATAAAGCAACTATATATTTATAACACATGTATATTTATCAGAAAAGTTCTTAACAAAAACATTCACACAAATATCACACTTACCCAACATAGACAAGTTAGTCAACGAAGCACACGACGAGCAAGTTTATTAGTTCTACCAAAAACCAGGACCAACTATGGCAAAAAAATGCTTACATTTGAAGGAGCACAGCTATACAATAAGATACCCTCCCGCATAAGAAACCTACACTCATTCAATGCATTCAAAAACCAGCTTAGCTTGTATCTAACCGCTAACCGGACATTACTTGAAAAATGAATGCGTTGGGTGGGTCGAGTTTCGAGTAGTTTTATTTAAGTCTGTGACGGATGTTGTCGAACCTAATATAAGTATTAAGTTAAGTAATATTTATTGTTCTCAAGTAAGTGACATGTTATGTTTTTATTGAGAATAAAGTTTCTTTAAACCTAAGGTCAGGTGAGTATTACTCGCAAACGGTTCCTGCGTGAATGACGATGATGATGTATTAACGTAAAATAAGCAAAAGGAGTATGTAAGGATCGTAACAGGTGGTTCTGTAGATCCTGCTTACCAAAATGGGAAAAGGCGTAAGTTTATGTACGTACGAGTATGTGTGTATATGAAGCCTTTCATAATTAAGTTGGTAGCATGTTGGCCCCTTGTGATCTGAATTTCCTAACAAGCCATTTTTGACCCCCGTTAACTGATCCGAGTGTTGTTTAAGTAACTAAACTAGTGTAAAATACTTGAAAATTTTTTCTTCATTCGTGAAAGTGGCTTCAAAATCTTATAATAGGTCTTTACCTATGAAATTGCCGTTTTGTATGAAAAAATTTAAATGAATTTTTTTCATGTATTTTTTATTTGTATTAATCGAAGTAATCACCCATGCAATCAATGCATCTTTGCCAACGCAGTGGCTTCAGCTGGACGGGAGGCAACAAATTCTTCAAAGGCATTTTGTACTGCCTCTCGGGTATTGAATTTTTTCCCGCCAAGAAGTTATCCAAATTCTGGAAAAAGTAGTAGTCTGTAGGCGCAAGGTCTGGTGAGTAGGGCGGATGACGGAGAGCTTCCAACCCCAGTTCTTGCAACTTGGAGACCGTCTGCTGTGCAGTATGAGGTCGCGCGTTGTCGTGCAGGAGCAGCGGAGACGAGCGATTGACCAATGCTGGTTGGAGATGTGCCAGCTTCTCCATCATTGTGTTCAATTCTTCACAGTACACATCTGCAGTAATGCTCACCCCGTTTGGTAAGAAGCTGTGTTGAATCACACCGGCGCTAGACCACCAAACAGTGACCATCACTTTTCTTGGGGTAAGTTTTCGTTTAGGGCATTGTTTAGGTGCTGAACCAGGATCCAACCAACTTGCTGAGCGCTTGCGGTTATCAAACAGAATCCATTTTTCATCGCAGGTAACAATGCGGTTCAAAATTCCTTCATTTGTGTGTCTGTTGAGCAGTGCAAGGCACGTCTCGACGCGTACTTCGCGCTGGCGATCGTTGAGTTCGTGGGGCACCCATTTGTCAAGCTTTTTTACCTTGCCAATTTGACGCAAATGGACCAATATTGTTTTGACGCTAACGTCGAAAGCTGCTGCTAATTCAGCCGTAGATTGTGTATCATCAGCTTCCACAATCGCCTTTAATTCGTCATTGTCGACCAAAGTCTTCGGACGACCGCCAGGTTCATTTTTCAGGTCGAAATTTCCAGAACGGAAGCGAGCAAACCAATAACAGGTAGTGCGTTGGTTTGTAGTGTTAGCTCCGTAAACGTCGTTGATGTTGCGTGCCGCTTGTGCCGCGTTGCTGCCACTACGGTACTCATATTCCATAATTACTCGAATTTTTAACGTATCCATGATGACGAAAAAGATTTAAATGCGATGAAAATGTAACACTAATCAATAAACAAATGACTACTTTTGGAAAAAAAAATCCATGTTTTTAAAATAAAATTAATTTGAAATTAGAATTCTTAGCCAAACAAAAAATATTTTGATTTGAAATGGCCAGTACTGCAGAACGGCAATTTCATAGGTAAAGACCTAATATTTTATAGGTCGCTCGCAGCAAGATACTTCCGCTATAAAGGTATGAGAGCTATAAATTCTTTTAACCCTCTGCTACAGTCGTGAACCGCGGTGCCTCGGTCTTCATTCTCGGCTTTGCGCTCTCGACATCTTGGGACCTCTCGATGTGAGAGCAATCCAAACAGATGGCGAATAGTAACAGAATTGTCGAGATTTGAGAGGCTCGATCAAATCAGGCGTTTATGCGTACCTATTTGCTGTCTAATGATCGCTAAGTACTTGTATACTACGTTTGAGTGTCCGACCAAAAAACGATAAAGCTGCTTCGGCTTTAGTCTTATTTTCTTGCGAAAACGAAACCAAAAACGACTTAGACATTAAAAATATTAATATTTCATCAGTACACTGAAATCATCTTTATTTTCTTTACATCTAGGAAGAGGAATATCAAAAATAGGTTTCATAAGAAATGATTTTAATTCGTACAAAATTTCGTATATTTCTTGTTGTAATTGAGTGATTGTCAATATCATGTATGTTTTATAGTCAGTGAATACAACACCGAGTAGGTATCTTCTAATTTTCGGCTGGCCAAAACTTCGGCTGACGGTTGGTAAGACCGGTTGTCAGACTTTCGGATTTCTGACTACCCGTAACGACTATCAAAAATCTACAAATGACAGCCAGGACCAACAAGCGCGCCACCTGCCGGATACAATTGTGAATTTAAAACTATCTAGGACAATCATCACCTACCACCCTAATTTTAACCGGTAGAGCCGTTTTCGAGTTTTTGCGAGACTAACGCACAGGAATTGATTTATAAATATAATTATATATACATAGATAGGAGAATATTTATAAAGTAATTATAAAATAAAATGAATTGAATGAAGTACCTAATTACCTATACAATTAATTACTTAGTTCGATTTAATATTATACATTGACAAATTAATGGATCGCTACCACTATGTGACCATACCGTCCGGCTTTGAGTGGAAATGTCCCTCTTTTAAGCTGTGTCCCGCTCTCTGTCCTCAAAATACGTCGTAATTGCCTCTTTTTGATAAAACAAAATGTAGCAGTGGGTATGAGCAATAATAATCTCAACTACTTTTACAAATAATATAACATCACGCCTGTCATCAACCCCGAAGGGTTGGGCAGAGGTGTATCTAAGTACACCCACATGTCGACATTTTTTTTTGTTCCATTTAATGAGGAGTGGGCCTATTGGCATCAACCGGGCACACATCCAGGCTCCGGGCTGTTACTGAGAAATGCCTAATGAAAAAAACAAAATACAAATATTTTATATTTGTATTTTGTTTTTCTTCATTAGACGTATAAATAATATAACAATTGACAACCTACCGACAGCGTTTGTATGTCTGGCAGTAATGCCCCATTAGATATAGTGTTTTCCTAATACATTAAATATGGATGTCATAGAAAATATGAAAGCAAATTGGTTCATTCAAAAAATATTATAAACCTGTCCATTAGACTGTAAAGGACTGTACCTACAAGAGTAGCATTATTTAAATGTACATTAACTGTTGCTCATTAAACATTTAATAACCTGTTTGATTTGAAAATCAATAACCTTAAGGGTGTCCCCACTCTGAGGGAAAAGTAAAGGGTCACTTTAGTTATCACCCAATCATCATCCTCTTACCCCTATCACAATTTATTTGGGTTCGGCGCAGCATGTCTTCTTCTTCCATACATTTCTATTTGCCGTCATTCATACTCAAAACTTTCCTCACAACATGATCCTCATTCCTTAGTTATTACCTAATATGCAGTACGAATTCAGTCGGTAACCAGTTTACAGCAATTCACAATATCAATTTTTAAATGTAATTCTGCCAATGCCATTCTGACAGGCTGAACTGCCCTCATGTCTGGTATGGCTGGGGCGCCTGCCCCAGCCATACCATAATATTCTAACCGTAATTTGAACAGGAGTATGCCTATACTCCTGTTCAAATTACGGTTAGAATATTATCATTATTAAATTTTATTAATTCACGTTTAACATTTGTTATTATGAGTCTATTGTTACTTCATAATTATTTAAATAGTATAAAATAAATTATGTCGTATGTATGTTATGTCGTGATGGCCCAATGGTTTACGCCTCGCCTCTTGCGCACGAGGTTGTGGGTTCAATCCTATTTTAAATTCATATGTACTTTCAAAGTTTTAATCTTGGACTGCACTGATATCGGTGAAATAAAACATCGTGAAAAAATCGCCAACCCATCTTGAGCAAGCGTGGTGGCTCGTGCCTTATCTGTATTAGGAGACGCTTTTGCCCTGCTGTGGGACAGAAACTGGTTATTATTTTTATGTAAATAATTAAACAAATAATAATTTTTAATTTAATTAAATTAATTACTTATAATAATTCATTTTAATTTGGCAGCCTCTTCAGTCGAGTGGAAGCCAGGGGTTGCGGGTTCGAATCCCGTAAGGGGCAAATGATATTTATATAATCCCTAGCCATGGATATTTATATCTATATATTAGTATTTAGATGTCTATCCGTTAGCTAGTCGCCATAGCACAGAGATGCTTAGTTTGAGGTTAGTTATTATTTTATCATATTACAGTTGGCACAAAAACTATTTTGATACAGCAGTCGCCATTATTTTCCTGTGCTATTTTAACAGTATCCTACGATATACTAATCACATATCTCCTCTCTAATTGGTGATAAGCGAAAATATCCTATCAATAGACACAGTTATTGTTCAGTAGCATAGAAATCCTGACTGTAAAACCTCTCTGAGAAATATGGCAGCACTTATTTCCAACAAAGACCGAATCTATCGCATCGCATACATTCAGAATCGTTCCATTTTCAGGAAACGCGCTGCTGAAAATCAATGAGTGGTTTTTGATGTCAAATTGATTCCGCCGACTAGACTAACAATATGGTCATAGTTCATATAAAATGCTTTCTGTGTCCTGCTTCAGGATTACGGTTCAATGAAACTGGGTTTTGTGAAAGGGTTTTTGAATGTACTTTATGGGCTTCATTTCGTTGTTTTAAGGCTGAAAAGAACAAGGTTCTTGACCTAAAACTGTCAAATTTTCCCAATCACCTTATTCTGTTAGTTATAAATTCGAAATACTATCAAATAAATTTGACAGATTGGGGTAGCTTGATGTGATGGCCTCTGTACATAGATACTTACCTACTAGATTACAAGTGGTTTGCCATGGTAACCTGTTCGTAGTCTTCAAAGATTGTATTAATTCGATCTTCAACAGGTTAACAACTTCTTGATACTCAGAAATTCTACCTCTATAATCTTCTTGAAAGAAAGGTCGAAGTTTACCTGATCATTTTTTGTATGTAACCAACAAATGATTATTAAAACCATTTTAATGCAATCGAAACATCAAGAAACATAAAAAAACACTGTTTATTTTATTCACGACCAATCACATTCATGGGTAAATTATTGAAACCAGTGGTCAGGCAGTGGTCAAAATTCTACTGTTCTAAAATTCTACAATTTTTGCCAAAGTTACTTTTGACCATTTTATTTGTCTTTATAATAACGCGGCATATCTAATTTTTTTTTCGTGGAGACGGACATCCAGCTAAGGACTATGAAGTCTGTGCCCGATCAATGCCAATTATAACTGCTTCGTTGGGCTCATGGTCACAAGCACTACTGCTGAACTGTCCTGGATTCGACTCCCGGGTCAAGCCAGCAGTGTTTTTCAGGTTTTTCCTTCTGGAATTTCTCAGGAACAGACCGGAGTCTGTAATTGTGCCCATTTGATGGCAATAGGCTCGCCCCTATTACATGGGACTTAAATAGAAGTGGCAAAATGTGGGTGTACTATAGGTACGCCTGTATTTCACTACCTTCGCTTCCTGTTACTCTTTGGTAGGTTCAACATTCTCTTGGGTTATGTTTGACATTGTTTAGACATGCTCTGGTGTCTGAGGCAGTTTAAAATGTTACATTTCCAAGGGAAAAAGAAATAAAGAAAAGAAAAAATAGAAGAAAAATATTGTGTTCATCAGCTAAGCGTTATGATTAGTTAAAGGAATATAGTTGTGTAGGATGTCTAATTATGTATTTTTATTCCTTTTTCAATATATTAACTTATGTTAATAATATAATTCCTTTGTCAATATTTATTTCATTGTATTCGTTAAGTGTTCCATTGTTGATAGTTACCTACGTAGTGTAATTTAGTAGATGAAAAATATATTAAAACATTCTCGAAATAATTTCGAAGAAAATTATGCTTAAACTCATTGCGGATTTATTTTAAGTCAATCAGTTAATTAGTCGATTAGACACGGCCACTTGATAGCCATTAGGAGTACTTTGGATGCTCCTCTAAACTTGCGATTTTGCGATAATTATAGGATCTTCCCTTATCTGTACCTAATAGGCGAGACTACGTAAGACAAATTGGTTTGATAGGTCGCTTACTTAATTAAGAAGTCTTCCTAAGGATAGCTTAATCAAACCTCAATATATATACAAACAAATAAAATTAGAGTATCCGTTTGCTATGTCAAAATAACAGCTTTTTACTAAATGCATAATTATGAAAGTTAAATAAAATATACTTACGGTTGGTATGACAAAACAACAGTTATTAAAAGTTTGGTCTGTCAGTCTGTTTGTTCCAGGTAGTCTCCGAAACGGCGGGACTGATTTTGTCGGGAGACGGGACTTTCACTGGCTAATAGCAGATGCTATACGGAGTAACTTAGGCTACTATTATTTTAGAAAAATAATTCGGGTTTTGTGCAAAGAAATGAAAACCCATGAAATTGGGAACAAAAGCCGATTTTAATAGGGAAGTGCCCATCCAATACAAAGAAAAACCACCAGGGCAGGTCGGAGGAGCCGCTAGTTTCAATGTTGGTACATCTTTTCTAAACGACACTTGATGTTTTCTGACATCCAGGCGAAATCGCGGGCACAGCTAGTTGTATATGTAGAGGCATTATTAAGTACTTCTTTAAAATACTTACTAAAAAACACATAAAAAGAACATAGAACACAATCCTAATTGAAACGTTTGGTCGACTCTTCGCGTGACCAGAGGGCATGCCTTTTTTTGGCCAAAGAATCAGCATTGCCATTCATCGTAGCAATGCTGCCAGCCTTCTGGGCACTTTTCCCGTTGACAGTGTTGCGGATGAATTTTTCGATGCCCTGTGATTGTTTTTTTATTTTATTTTTTCATGTATTAATAGTTGTATCGTTTTAAAGAAATAAATGTACACAAAAACATAAAAAATATAAGATATTTTATCATTGTCTTTTTTTAAATAACAGAATAAGTAAGACAATCCGTGAAAAAATGTGTTGCTAGTGTTCGATTTCTGAATATTTTAGTATTACCAATTAGATCAGAAATTCCAGATTAACATCAGAAATTGCCAAACTATATTGGTTGCAATAACAATTAGTTACAGTGAGTTTAATGCAAATTGAATAGGTCCTTTAGGCAAAATTATATTCCTATCTCGTAATGGAACAATGAATAATTATTGCAGTAAAGTGCGAAAATGTTCTACAGCGAACCAACTCGATGTAAAACTTTAGTTTACAAACCGTGTATTCGTTTCCACCTAGTTTTCGCTCTATGAATGTAGACTTTAAAACGAATTCTGCGTTTGATAAAAAGTTTGTGGATACTGCTTTATATTTTTACCATAAATAAAAATTCATTAAATTAAAAGCAATAATCAACAATGCTGCAGCTGCAGTGTAAAAGAGAATCCATTCCGGAAATCTTGAGTATTAAGTAGTGCATTAAAGTAAGTAATGCAAAATTCACAGATGCGTTGCCTTAACTTTGGTAAGTCAAGTATGTGTTCCATACTGATATGAACCTTATTATTGTGCGTTTCATTAGAATATAAACTTTAATGCTAGACGAATAATGTTCAATTCACATTCGTATATGACCCTTACTTACTACAAAAACTTGAATATGATGTACGAGTAAATCAGAGTCTACTTCAATCTATGAATCTTGCCCTTAAACTGGCCTTCGACCCCTAAACTTTCTTTTCAACCACACTGGCAAGCTAGGCTTCAAAGATTTTATCGAAAAACATGGAACACTTCTATTCCACAATATCTCTATTGGTTGTTACTATTTATCTAGCTTCGCAAGGCCTTTGAGGCGTACCATTCATGCTCTGCAGATTCACTTTGACCGTTGAAGGATTATGGAGTCGCAATCGAGTCGATGCACCGAACACATATTGCGAATATTCTTCAATATGTGGTCGTTACGTGACTATGCGCAGACAACCACTGGACATTTTCATTGTTACAGAACACAATATTTGTTGTACTAACAAGTAATGTACTCGGCCCCAGCCTGTTTTGTTCGCGAACGTCCCATGCGTCAGTCAGATGTCTAATTATTACAATAGAGACAAAAGCTGTCGCATTTTAATAATATATAATAATAGTCGTTGATCGAATAATAATAATAAGAAATGTTGTGTATACACATTTCGAGTAATGTCAACTAATTTTGATCACTTTCAGGTCGAATAAAAACACGTCAATGTCACGAGGTGATTACAGCGACTTGTACTGATGAGCAGTGGAGTGGTATAGGATGATGGTATAGCATTATTATTACACATAAAATAAATTTTCATTCTTTTCATAAAAAATGTAGCTCTGAACTATCAAGAGGACTAGTGGTAATACCTCGTTAAAAAGGCACGCCACGCTCACTGCTTCCTATATTAAAATCAGTTGTTATTCCCTTGTGCCTTCCTGTTTGCTGTTTACAAAGTGGAAAAGCAAGAATACTTGATCATGTTTACATCAAAAGAGAATCCTCTAACGAATTTATAATTATGCCTACAGAATTTCCTGACACAGAAAAAAATTAACTGTACTTATAATAATTAAAAACAGGAAAAGTACCAATTTGTTAGTATTTTCCTAGTACAATCATCGTAACCAGTCCAAATATTGTTAGCTGTCTCATTAAAATGCGACAGCTTTTGTCTCTATTGTAATAATTAGACATCTGACTGACGCATGGGACGTTCGCGAACAAAACAGGCTGGGGCCGAGTACATTACTTGTTAGTACAACAAATATTGTGTTCTGTAACAATGAAAATGTCCAGTGGTTGTCTGCGCATAGTCACGTAACGACCACATATTGAAGAATATTCGCAATATGTGTTCGGTGCATCGACTCGATTGCGACTCCATAATCCTTCAACGGTCAAAGTGAATCTGCAGAGCATGAATGGTACGCCTCAAAGGCCTTGCGAAGCTAGATAAATAGTAACAACCAATAGAGATATTGTGGAATAGAAGTGTTCCATGTTTTTCGATAAAATCTTTGAAGCCTAGCTTGCCAGTGTGGTTGAAAAGAAAGTTTAGGGGTCGAAGGCCAGTTTAAGGGCAAGATTCATAGATTGAAGTAGACTCTGATTTACTCGTACATCATATTCAAGTTTTTGTAGTAAGTAAGGGTCATATACGAATGTGAATTGAACATTATTCGTCTAGCATTAAAGTTTATATTCTAATGAAACGCACAATAATAAGGTTCATATCAGTATGGAACACATACTTGACTTACCAAAGTTAAGGCAACGCATCTGTGAATTTTGCATTACTTACTTTAATGCACTACTTAATACTCAAGATTTCCGGAATGGATTCTCTTTTACACTGCAGCTGCAGCATTGTTGATTATTGCTTTTAATTTAATGAATTTTTATTTATGGTAAAAATATAAAGCAGTATCCACAAACTTTTTATCAAACGCAGGATTCGTTTTAAAGTCTACATTCATAGAGCGAAAACTAGGTGGAAACAAATACACGGTTTGTAAACTAAAGTTTTACATTGAGTTGGTTCGCTGTAGAACATTTTCGCACTTTACTGCAATAATTATTCATTGTTCCATTACGAGATAGGAATATAATTTTGCCTAAAGGACCTACATAACGTGAGTACGTAATGTAAGCCGCCGCAAGCTGCCAGTAAAACGTACTCTGCGGTTGTAACGCATTAACGTCGATAGCAATAATAAATGTTACATTATTACAGTATTTAAATATGTATGCTTATCTACTTGAATGATAATCGATGAACAAGCTTTTACTTTGTTGGGTCGTATGGCATTTAACGAACTACAAGCACTGGTCACTTTAAACTTTCGATATTTAAATTTCGTTTGACATCACCTACTGAACATCTCCCCCCGCGTTAAGAGTTACCTTGCCTGACTTGGGAGTCTATTAACAGACTCCTGACACATGTTGGTCGAAGCAGGGAAAGCCAGCTCTGATGGAAGAATTAAAAAAAAGTTTCCCCACACTAGGAATTTCTCCTGTATCGTGTGTGGGTTTACAAACACACACATCCAGACACAGAACAACTACCTGTAGGCCATACAAATATTTGTTCCGTGCGGTAACCGAACCCACGACACGCGCAGCAGTCAATGCCGACAAGTAAATAGACGAATTCAGCCTGGTGTGCAAGAGTGGTGCTGCTAAACAATCGATGGGACACCTGATAACGTGTTGTGCATGCCCTAAAACCTGCACATTGCAGAATTTAATGGACGCTACTAATGGTGCCAAACTCGTAGCTTATTTCTGGGTCGATTCTAAATACATTAACATCGACAAGCTAAGAAGAAGAATTCCTGATAAAAACCAGTTATTTGTTGTCCCCGCTTACATTCGCTATAACGTCATCCATTCAATACAGAGACAAGAAAAGAAGAAAAGGTGACAAGACATATTTTCAGAAAGAGTAGCCAGGAGCAAGTGGGCTGCAAGTAGTACGAAATAGGAATCTTGGGAAGGACTTGGGAAGTCAACGGCAAAAAGGCGATTTCTCCCAGTAACAGTAATTTATTCAGAAAAGTATTTAAACATTCATGTCTTTTTGGTCAAATAAATATGTATATCACGCCAGTATTCCCTGAAGTGGTAGGCGGAGGTATACCTATAGTACATCCACATTTCGCCAGATTACGTTTTTAAGTCCCATGCTAAAGAGAGCGAGCCTATTGCTATCAACCGGGCACAAGTCCATACTCCGGGCTGCTACTAAGATTTTTTTTTTTTTTTTTTTAAACATTGCCCCACACTAGGAATTTCTCCTGTATCGTGGGTGCGTTTACAAACATTTAAACTCACATACACAAACAGCCAGACCCGGAACAACTACCTGTAGGTCATACAAATATTTGTTCCGTGCGGGGATCGAACCCACAACACGCGGCGCAGCAGCCGATGGCTCAACCACCGCGCCAACCGTGTCGTCAATTCTAAATGGAATGACCCATTAAGACCCCGAAAATGAAGCCAGGACCTCATGATCAGCAGTAGCACTTGCGACCACTAAACCAACGAGGCAGGTCCAATAAATAATACCTTTAAGTATTTCTACTAAGTAGTGTTTTTTTTCCTTTATTACTAATTACAGGTTAATTCTAAAAGAAGTGCTTTATTCAGTGTGAGATAGGAATAGTATTAAGGCTTGCAATTAGCAAACGTCTCACTTTTTAAGTGTCAGTTTAGCTCACGGATGGTGCAATCAGGCGAACCAAAGTGGTATCGATTTCAGATCGAACAGCGTTCTAACAGTACCATAAAACACATTCTCCAATTGAATGGCCAAACCGGTTTTCAGAAGAGATTAGGTGACGGGTAACGTCTGCATTCTGCTTTCAATTGAACCAAAGAGTCATGGGCCCAAGATTTGTTTGACTTTTCTAAGAAAACGAGATGGCATATTGAAGGTATTATTATCTGGTCTCAATGCCCCTGCCCAGCAAAGAGGTTGAGCATGTTGGTCAGTATCACTGGCGACGTGTCGATATAACTCGATTTCCACCGGCTTTCCTTTGGAGGTTCGGCAAAGCAATATGCAGCATGGTTGGCGCAGTGGCTGAGCGATCGGTTTCTGCGCTGCGTGTCTTGGGCACGATTCCAGGTCTGCCTGTTTGTGTATCTGAGTTACATAGGCTATCATATACCATAGATACATAGGCTAGCACATCAAGCTACCCCAATCTATCAAATTTCTTTGAGAATTTTCATTCACAAGAACTATAAACACTATACACACTAATACAGAAGAATAAGTTTCATGTTTAATTGGGAAAATTTGACAGCTTAGGATAGTTTGTTGTGCTAGCGTCTGTACACAACAAAAAGATAAAACAATTAAAAAGCTTCATTAAGCGTTTGTATATGATTTTTCAACATATTCACCATTGATTTCACTCCACCATTCACCAAAAACCTCTTAATAAATTGCTCCTACTATATTTTCACACCTTCGTATTTGTAAGGTCTGATTATATCACACCAGTGGCTAGCTGTCAATTTTCGTAAGAGAGAAGCTGAAGAAAAAAGTAAGTATTTCTTAGTATATTTTGTTATTTGAATGTTATGGATATGGTAAATTAAATACCTTAGGTGTAACTACGTATATTGGTATTTGGCAATAGTAGACAAATTAGACTTAGCAATTTTACAATGTCGGTAGAATTCTTTTTGTTCTTTCTTTTTTTACTTTTTTTTAAAACGTTGCCCCACTACTCTCTTGCATCGTGGGTGCGTATACAAAACTTTCAACTCAGATACACAAACAGGCAGACCTGGAATCGTGCCCAAGACACGCAGCGCAGAAATCGATCGCTCAGCCACTGCGCCAACCATGCTGCATATTGCTTGTCCGAACCTCCAAAGGAAAGCCACGTCGCCAGTGATACTGACCAACATGCTCACCTCTTTGCTGGGCAGGGGCATTGAGACCAGATAATAATACCTTCAATATGCCATCTCGTTTTCTTAGAAAAGTCAAACAAATATTGGGCCCATGACTCTTTGGTTCAATTGAAAGCAGAATGCAGACGTTACCCGTCACCTAATCTCTTCTGAAAACCGGTTTGGCCATTCAATTGGAGAATGTGTTTTATGGTACTGTTAGAACGCTGTTCGATCTGAAATCGATACCACTTTGGTTCGCCTGATTGCACCATCCCTGAGCTAAACTGACACTTAAAAAGTGAGACGTTTGCTAATTGCAAGCCTTAATACTATTCCTATCTCACACAGCATAAAGCACTTCTTTTAGAATTAACCTGTAATTAGTAATAAAGGAAAAAAACGCACTACTTAGTAGAAATACTTAAAGGTATTATTTATTGGACCTGCCTCGTTGGTTTAGTGGTCGCAAGTGCTACTGCTGATCATGAGGTCCTGGCTTCATTTTCGGGGTCTTAATGGGTCATTCCATTTAGAATTGACGACACGGTTGGCGCGGTAGTTGAGCCATCGGCTGCTGCGCCGCGTGTTGTGGGTTCGATCCCCGCACGGAACAAATATTTGTATGACCTACAGGTAGTTGTTCCGGGTCTGGCTGTTTGTGTATGTGAGTTTAAATGTTTGTAAACGCACCCACGATACAGGAGAAATTCCTAGTGTGGGGCAATGTTTAAAAAAAAAAAAAAAAAAAAAATTCTTAGTAGCAGCCCGGAGTATGGACTTGTCCCCGGTTGATAGCAATAGGCTCGCTCTCTATAGCATGGGACTTAAAAACGTAATCTGGCGAAATGTGGATGTACTATAGGTATACCTCCGCCTACCACTTCAGGGAATACTGGCGTGATATATATATTTATTTGACCAAAAAGACATGAATGTTTAAATACTTTTCTCAATAAATTACTGTTACTGGGAGAAATCGCCTTTTTGCCGTTGACTTCCCAAGTCCTTCCCAAGATTCCTATTTCGTACTACTTGCAGCCCACTTGCTCCTGGCTACTCTTTCTGAAAATATGTCTTGTCACCTTTTCTTCTTTTCTTGTCTCTGTATTGAATGGATGACGTTATAGCGAATGTAAGCGGGGACAACAAATAACTGGTTTTTATCAGGAATTCTTCTTCTTAGCTTGTCGATGTTAATGTATTTAGAATCGACCCAGAAATAAGCTACGAGTTTGGCACCATTAGTAGCGTCCATTAAATCCTGCAATGTGCAGGTTTTAGGGCATGCACAACACGTTATCAGGTGTCCCATCGATTGTTTAGCAGCACCACTCTTGCACACCAGGCTGAATTCGTCTATTTACTTGTCGGCATTGACTGCTGCGCGTGTCGTGGGTTCGGTTACCGCACGGAACAAATATTTGTATGGCCTACAGGTAGTTGTTCTGTGTCTAGATGTGTGTGTTTGTAAACCCACACACGATACAGGAGAAATTCCTAGTGTGGGGAAACTTTTTTTTAATTCTTCCATCAGAGCTGGCTTTCCCTGCTTCGACCAACATGTGTCAGGAGTCTGTTAATAGACTCCCAAGTCAGGCAAGGTAACTCTTAACGCGGGGGGAGATGGTCAGTAGGTGATGTTAAACGAAATTTAAATATCGAAAGTTTAAAGTGACCAGTGCTTGTAGTTCGTTAAATGCCATACGACCCAACAAAGTAAAAGCTTGTTCATCGATTATCATTCAAGTACATAAGCATACATATTTAAATACTGTAATAATGTAACATTTATTATTGCTATCGACGTTAATGCGTTACAACCGCAGAGTACGTTTTACTGGCAGCTTGCGGCGGCTTACATTACGTACTCACGTTATGTTGCTTCTAATTATAAGAGATTTATGTTAAAATACAACTCAGGAAAGTGCGAGAAGAAGAATCTACGTCTTTTTATTAGTAAAGTAAGTGATAAATACATAATTTTAATGCTATATATTAAGATAAAATAGTTCAACCATATTTCATATTAGCCAAAGTACAAAAATCTTTTATGGGGTACTGAATTATAAGTTAAAACATACCTTATGACATGTGAAAATTGAGTGAAAGAAATTTTTATTAAAATAACACTTTTAATTAAAAAAATCTTGGTAAGAACATTGTTTTCACATCTGATTAATGATTACAAAAAAAAACGATTGTGTGCAGTAGGATAATTTAATTATTTTATTTTATTTGTAATTTTGACGTTCAAAAGTGCCTTTTCAATGATATAGGTTTCTGTTATATCACTGAGCGTGGTGAAAGGGTTCTGTGTGGCGAGTGCAACCTGGAAAACGCAGCGTGGATATGCCCCACAATATGAACAATTTGGTGACAATTGGCAGGTAGCTGATGGATGACCGATCGTCGTGGAAATCTTTTGGGGAGTCCTATGTCCAGCAGCACGCGTCTTTTGGCTGAAAAATCAAAATCAAAATTCATTTATTCAAATTAGGCTGAGAATCAGCACTTTTTGAACGTCAAAGACGTTTACATAAGACAGTCCCCCAAAACGCCCACCCTTCACCACTTCCTAGTGTTTTTGCTGGGAAGAAGAAGTGGAGGAACAAACTCCCCAGCAACACGTCTGTCTGATAGGTTTGAAGAACCTGACGCTATACAACACATTATGTCAAAAATAATAATTATGTCAATCATCTTTATACGTCATTCAATTAAATAATTTGCTACATGTTAGCTAGCACACACCAATATGCCAAAATAAATAAATAAAAAAGTCATGTATACCAAAATCGACAATTAACTCAAGCAAACCCTGCTAAACTGAATACATAAAAAGCCTCCAAGGCAGTCCAAGGGCGTGCCCGCTGACATGTGCAATGCTGAATTATATCAATACAACTCATTCATACAATGTAATGAGAGGATCATGTCAATTACATAAAAATAAGGATAGTAGAAGAAACATACACAAAAATAAAGAACTATTAAACAGTAAAAGAACATAGTAACATTGTCCTGCGTTCAACAAAGCGACCAACTATTCTTGTCTTCTAAATAGTCGTTGATCGAATAATATGCTTTAGAACAAAGGTTTGATTTAACTTTAGCTTTAAACGCGTTAAAAGGTAAATCCAGCAAAGAATGAGGTAGCATGTTATAAAAGCGGATACCGAGCCCCACAAATGAGCTCTGGACCTTATGAATCCGGTGGAAAGGAGCGTACAGTTTGTGCTTATTTCTGGTATTAAAATTGTGGATGTCACTGTTTTTAGTGTACATATTATGTATATTTTGCCTAATGTATATTATGTTGGCAAAAATAAATTGAGAAGCCACTGTGAGAATACCAATCTCTTTAAATAGATCTCTTAAGGAGACTCTGGGCCCTAATTGGTATATTGCACGAACAGCTCGTTTTTGTAGCACAAATATATTTTGAATATCTGCAGCTTTGCCCCATAACAGCATACCGTAAGACATTACGCTGTGAAAATAACTAAAATAGACTAACCGAGCTGTGTCCACGTCGAATCGTCGAAAGATGATGATGGAGCCTCTTGTAAGGAATTTTTTGAGACAAATCGAACGACACATCGAGAATTTATTAATATCGGTTCTGTAGTTCAGGCAGAAGGTGCGAGGTGACAAAATATAATAATGGCACTGATTCCTTTGCTCACATACTAAACTTAAATAAGAGAATTGACATCTCTTTCTCAGTAAGAGCTCAAGGAAAGAACGGCGACAGTCATATACAAAATTAGACATGTCAAATTAGTTTATGGCTTGAACTTGACCATTTTTTTTATCAATGCCTTTTATCTTAATACATATATAAATGACGTGTCTGTTGTTTGTCCGCTTTGTTCTCTTAAACTACTGAACCGATTTAATAAAGTTTGGCTTACTGTGTGTGTTTTGGTCGAACTTAAAAAATAGAATAGTTTTTATTTCGATTATCGTTTTAATATTTTTTCAAGGCAAATTATATCTTTTCCTATAATTATTTTCATACATTTCTAACAGATGGCAGTATAATTTAACTTGTGAGACGGTTCGAAGTTCGCCGGGTCAGCTAATATGTAACTATGTTTGTTTGGAAGTTACAGTTCAATTAAAATTGATAGTTCTAGTAAATGTCCGTCCCTGTCTTCTTTTATAAGAGAGAAAGAGATGAAAGTATTCTAAATTTATTTCAGCTTGTCAACAATATCTCGCCCACAAACATAAAATAGTCACACAATGTCCACATTTATGAAATACTAAAGACCATTTACGATTCAGGAAGCATCGTTGAAACCTGAATTTTAATCTGTGCTGGCGAGCAAGTTAAGCTATGTGCTGTCGCGTGAATATCAATGGCAGCGGTTGGGGACCAGACTACTGTGGGCTATGTCTAATCCCACATTATTATACATTATGGCTGACACATTTAATTAATTCCAGGGACGATTGTTGGCAACAGTTCCTTTGTCCCTCTTTTTAACTCAATAAATATTTGTGAAGTTTTTTTTTTATTTATTTTTTTTTAAACTTTGCCCCACACTAGGAATTTCTCCTGTATCGTGGGTGCGTTTACAAACATTTAAACTCACATACACAAACAGCCAGACCCGGAACAACTACCTGTAGGTCATACAAATATTTGTTCCGTGCGGGGATCGAACCCACAACACGCGGCGCAGCAGCCGATGGCTCAACCACTGCGCCAATCGTGTCGTCAAAACTAACAATAAAAGTAAAAATAAAAATAAAAATAAAAATTAACAGAACTAAACGTCTGTTTTCCCCGAAGGCTTAGGTAGAGGTAAAACCTCTGTAGCACAGTCATATTTCGCTTTCGCACGTTTTGCAGGACTTAAACATAATTTTAAGTGCTATGTAATTAGGGGTGAGCCTATGCCATTAACCGGGCACAAATCTAAATTCCGGTTTGCTATTGAGATCTTCGAGCTAGAAAAACCTAATAACACTGCCCCACTTATAAATCGAACCCAGAACTGCAGTTATGTTTTGCGATCAACAAAACATCATAAATATTTAAATTTAAATGTTTGATGTTTATAATGTGTCGTTAGTTTTAATACGGAGGAGCTAGGATAGGAGGCTCGATATGTACATACATACTATATCAAGACTCCTCCGTGCCTCGGAAAACACGTTAAACCGTTGGACCCGGCTGTCATTTGTAGATCTTTGACATTGGTTACGGTTAGACAGAAGCCTAATAGTCTGACAACCAGTCTCACTAATGGGTATCGTGTTGCCCCGTAACTGGACTGGGATGTCATATAGGCAGTCGCTCCATGTAAAATACTGGTATTCAGCTGCATCCGTTTAGACTGGAAGCCGACCCCAACATAGTTGAGAACGACTAGGCAGATGATGATGATGATTATAATTTATTGTTAACGTCGTTTCAAGAGCAACAGAAAATGTATTATTGTAATAAGTAGGTACTAAAACAGAAAGAGAAACTAAAACTGTGAACACACATATGAAGCTGTAAACATATATGTACCTACCTAATGCAGTTGAAAGAAACTTTGTAGAACAAACGAACAAACTTGAGGCTTGTTGGCACTCAGTCTACGAAAACTTTGCTTGTCTCATTACTCGCACTCAACTGAATGATTTAAAAATTGATTTAATAGACAGTTGCAAGTTCACAGTTGTACCTATTTATTATTTTTCCACGTTCAACTTACTTCCTGTACTTGAAGAAGTCGTGGGTAAATTAAAACAGCCGTACGGGTTAATGGCCGAAGGTTAAGCTACGCTTACCGATGTCAGTCTGTGAATAGGTGACCGTTCGTAACATATCGAGACTCCTCCGTGCTCCACTGAGTTGTGGAGGTCAGATAGGCAGTCGTGCTATGTAGAATAGGTCCTGGTATTCAGCTGCATCCCGTTAAACTGGAACCCGACCCCAATATATGTAGTTGGGAAAAGGCTAGGCGGACGATGAAGTTACTTTTTTTACATAGTTCAACACACATCGCATCTCAAATCATTTTCTTACCAACAATATATATCCTACCTCTCAGTCGATTGATTATTTCTATTTATTTATTCATCACCCTTACACTTCTCTCCACTACGTGTAAATCACGAAATTCTATTCGTGGTTTCCAACGTTGGAGTCCGGGCTTAACAATAACATTAACCGTTCATTCATTGAGTATATAATCAAACTTGCATTAACATACGACACAACATTTATATAATATAAAATTAAACTACTCATAGTACAAGTGATCATAACTTATTCTTTATTAATCAATATACGATAATTATACGATTTGCGCCGGGTAAGAAATGCCTTGGCCAGTAAGTTGTTCCTGGCCGGTAGGTTCGTTGGTAAGGAATATCTTGAAGAAAGAAGAGAGAGACTGAAAATAAGTGATGGTCGTGACGTGGAATAAAGTCACGTATAACTGGTCTGGGGGGTTGTGAGATGTTTGTACTGGACTGGTCAATTTTTACTGAAAGTACCTGGATGACCGAGCTTTTGCTCGGATAAAACGACGTTTTCTAAAAATCAAACCTGGCTAGATCGATTTTTACGAAACCCCCTACATACTAAATTTCATGAAAATCGTTAGAGCCGTTTCTGTGATTGATAGACATTTATATATATTTGTAAGAATTGCTCGTTTAAAGGTATTAGATATCAGGGAACCCAGTCAGAAGAAAGAAAAAAAAATCAATAACGGATTCCTGAAACAACTTAATAGCAATGTGTCTTTTCAACCGATGATTGCAGCTAATAATGGAAGCCCGTCTTCAGGAATGTATCATATTTTAAGTTTTCTGTACTTAACTAAAACTCGCTCTCCTTTTCTCCTTGGAAGCAGTTCTCAACTTTTTAGACTTTTTTATCTCGCGTATGCGTATCAAGTTTCATTGAAATCGGTCACTTAATTAAACAAGATTTAGGAGTTGAAAATATGAAAGCACCGTGCAGAACAAACGCTCTAAAGATTTGTACAGTTTTAAAGTATTTCAGTAATAAGTGCATAATATGTGTGCTTATTATTTAGATTATCTACAATTTATTGAATCAATTAATCAAGTATGAGAGAACAGGCTAGACCTGTTCTCTCATACTTGATTAAACTCTCGTAAACTTCACGAGTGTTGCATGCATCGATTTTAGAACAAATTCATCATATTCTGTCTACTACCTACGTCACTACGTGAGACCCACAAATACCAGTGAATCCTAGAACAAAGCGTTTCTAAGAGATTGTTCAGCCCCAGCCTCCCCTGCACCCCCCTCTGGTAAGTTTAACAAAGAAGTTTCGGCGCGCAAAGTTTTGGGAACTCCCCTCAATTATAATGAAAGATATTCATGACGTATTTCAACTTTAACGCAATAATAACAATACCTTGATAAAACCGGTGTTGCCGTATACTAAAAATACACGCGACGGTGAGATTTTTGATCGTGCTTTGTTTTTATTAAGGTGTAAGTTTTGAGCGATAAGAAAATGTCGTTATATTTTGACCTAGCACCTAGCGATGAAAGTAAGATTGAGAAAGAGATTTAAGCTCGATTTACATATGGCGACACTGCTGTAAAACCACAGATATATATGTCTAAAACCATAACATAAAACCATCACGGCCATCACCAAAGTTTTAACCTCGCCATGCTTAGGATGAAGTCTT
Organism: Phlogophora meticulosa; assembly: GCA_905147745.2. Taxonomy (NCBI): domain Eukaryota; kingdom Metazoa; phylum Arthropoda; class Insecta; order Lepidoptera; family Noctuidae; genus Phlogophora; species Phlogophora meticulosa. The sequence goes on from LR990523.1 coordinate 6,270,866, forward strand.
TGAAGAATCTGCCATGTAGTCTATTCTTCGGTCGATAAAACCCGTTTCTATGGTAGTCAGGCTATGCGTGCAGGTAGGTTGCCAGGTCGCCAAACCTAATAGCCGGACAGACCAGCCAGTTTGCCAGTGTTAATAGGTACGACAAAAAATGTAGGTACATAAATAGTGTTCGTATGGTTTGTTGTACTAATAAAAACGAAATATCTGTCTTATCGTGTTGGGCAGTTAAGAAACATCGGTCTAAGTATTTTTTATTTTATTTTTATTTATTAAAGGGATAACAAACAGCTACAACATACATATAGCATTCATAAAATATATAAAACTATAAAACAATGCTGCAGCCCACTACATTATCCACATATAAACTATTTTATAGACACAGTGAGCCACTAAAGAACAATAACACAGTTCAATTAGAGCTTAAGAAAAAATTAATTGACTTATCATTAATCGCAATTTCATTAAATACAATAACCATAACAATAACAATTTAATACTAATTCATTTAAACATTCGTTACAATTTAATTACAATAACAATACAATAATAAAATACAATTCAATTCATTTAAAATAATTATTCAACTTAATTACAAAAATAATTTATAATTAAATTTAATTACAATAAAAATTTAATAACATTTGATTTAAATTTAGATTTTGTGCATGCAAATATATCAATATCCATAAAATCTGCATTGTATGATTCCAACATTCTATGAATACGGCAGCGTAGGCCAGTTCGTCTGACAAGCATTTACTGCAAACAGGGTACCAGCACGGACTCTGCGCACATTAATAGTTCGGGGGACCGAATAACACAGCCTACTCGTGAGATCTATGGCATCAAAATTGTTGTGAACAATATCATATAGTACACTGGCCTCCAGATACTTACGTCGTTTCTCCAAGCTCACAAGTTTGTACTCATTAAGTAACTGAGGGTACGACAAGGAAGCTTTTGTCCTATGACACCTGTAATACATAGTACGGAGGAACTTGCGCTGAACCTTCTCTATCAAGGCAATATACTTTTGATAGAAGGGATTCCAAATAGTGACTGCATACTCCAGCTGAGAGCGGATGAGCGTTTTGTATAGATAGAGATAGGTTGAGGTACGCTTGAACTCCGTTGAAGACCTCATTACAAAGCCGTACAATTTAAACGCTCTATTGACTATGTCTTCGACATGCTGGTTTAAGGATAGCTTGTCATCAAAGAGCACACCTAAATCTTTAACTACGGAGATGTTATTCAGGGAAATATTATTAAGGCGGTAACAGTAATTTATAAGGAATTTATTCTTGGTAAAGCGTACATAATTACATTTGGGGATACTGAGATGCAATTTATTGATAATACAATAGTCAGTCAGTCTATCTAAATCCTCTTGAAATGAAAGGCAGTCATTTACATTACGCAAAGACTTGAAAATCTTTAAATCATCAGCGTACAACAAAATATTGTTTTTTTTTAAACATTTCTTAATATCATTGATGTAGATGATGAATAAGAGAGGACCCAGAATCGAGCCCTGTGGGACTCCAGAAGTAATGCCAACAGAAGAAGACAGGTGACCATTAACCACAACCCTCTGTGACCGGTTTTCGATGTAAGACATAAACCAACGCAATAAATTTCCGCGTATTTCATTAAATGCAATTTTATTTAGCAGGATTTCATGGTCGACCTTGTCAAAAACCTTTTTGAAATCTGTGTAAACTGTATCTACTTGCAAACGCTTATCCATATTTTCAAATAAATAGTTAGCAAATATTAACAGGTTCGATGTTGTGGATCGGCGTTTAACAAATCCATGTTGCTCTGGTATGATGACGTTGTGCAAAGGTGGGTAAATTTCATTGTGAACCAGCCTTTCAAAAAGCTTTGACAAGGTCGATAGAATTGATATAGGTCGATATTGCTCAACATCATGTCTCGAGCCACCCTTATGAACTGGAGTAATGTTAGCTCGCTTCCACACCTCCGGGAAAACACCCTCACTCAAGCATCTATTATAAATTATGTATATCGGCTCATAAATACTAGTAGCTGTAGCTCTGAAGAAAGCCGAAAGCAGACCATCAGGTCCAGCTCCCTTGGTAGGGTCCAGGCGTTTTAGCTCATTGAGTATTTTAGATTTATCAAGATATAAATTGGTTATTAAGTTACCAGTTTCAACGGAGTGCTGCGGTGGGCTCCACGCGGGTAGCGTTGGGGATACAGGCTCAAACACGGACAAGAAAAAGTCCGAGAACATATTGCACACGACATCAGGATCACTCGACTTGACATTCTGGTACTGCTTCATTGATGGAATACCAGATTTATTTTTGCGGTTAGAGATGTAAGACCAGAAATGTTTTATGTTACCTATTAGACTATCCTCAAAAGAGTTAATATACGATGAATAACATGCTCTACACTTATCTTTGAAGAGTGATCTACATTCGGAGAAGTTGTTATAGTCTATGATATTATTAAACTTTTACCATCTTATCCAATGTCGTTGTTTCTTTTTAAATATTTTAATTAATTGGGTAGTAAACCAGACAGGAAAGCCAAGTGATCGTGATCTTGCAAGAGGGACTATTGGGCTAATGATATCACTCAGCGCAGCATAGAAAGCATCCACAGCTTCCTCCGATGAAAGGTTGTCAAAAAGGGCAAGCCAATTAGTATCATCAATATGCTTGTTAATGAGATCGTGATTAGCTTTTCGAAAGTCGTATTTGATCAAGGGTTTTCTCTTCATTATTGATATAGATAGACTAATAGGCGCCCTTATGACAAAAGGAGGGTGATGGGGGTCGATTGGTAACAGTGGGTCCTTGAGATGGGAGGCTGAGCAGAGGGTGTTCGATATGAACAGGTCAAGGATCTTTCCATTGTAATTGGGCGTGCTGTTAAATTGGCGAGCATCCAGCGATGACATAAGTAGTGTAAGCTCAGAGCATACACGGTGTGAACAGGCACAGGGCACACGGGCGGCATGCCCACTTGACGCTACGCTCCACGATATAAAAGGTAGATTATAATCACCTACAATATAAACATTAGTAATGTTAGGTCCATGTAAGGTGTCATGCAAAAGGTCAAAATGAGATGTGTAAGCATCAGCGCTGGTCCCCGGAGGTATGTATGCGGCACTAATAAAATGTAACTTATGTCCTTCATTTCTGCTAGGCAGTGTAACCATGAGGTGCTCAATACACATGAGAGGCTTATAATGTGGGTTATTCAGAAACTGGAGTGAAGACGATTGAAGCTCACGCAGTACTGCTATGAGCACTCCACCCCCAAGTCGTTTACCAGTAGCGTCACGATTCCGGTCACATCTAAATACCACATAACGAGGGTCAATAAATTCTTCATTCGCTATCTCAGGTATCAACCAGGTCTCAGTTAGTATGATGATGTCATAAGATGATGCCAGGATATTCACGAGCAACGTGTGTAATTTAGTTCGAAGGCCCCTACAGTTTTGATAGTACATAGATAAATTATCAGTGCTATCCATTATCTCGATGTATCACAACTAATACATATAATACTCGCGTTGTAGGATAAAACTTGATACTTATTGGAATCATAAGAAAGCATGTAAGATTGGTAGAACAAGTCAAGTATGCTAAGCTTAGTCTTACAAAAGCCGGACAACGTTTATTTTGGCCGAAAACCTTATCAAAAAGCCTACCTATGTCCGGGTTTATCCTGACGTCTGGCAGCGCTACGTACAGGGGTAGCAATTGGGAACTACCTCTCTCTTCGTTCCCAAATGCTGCTATGAACTTCTTTTTCGCACCTGTCACCAAACAGGTGCGAAATAGAAGTTCATAGCGGACGAGCGCTATTGTGTGTTCTTCTCCGAAAGTCGTTAAGTCCCGTGACTATACATCACTCATAACATTGGCACTGGCTTGAAGGGGACTTGCGAAACTTAAATCGTGCAGAAGGGGAACTATTGCACAGTTTTCGTTTACGCTCGCATTTATCGTAGTACAGACGCCAGCATATCAAGCTATCCCTAACTGGCAAATTTTCCCAATTGAAGATGAACCTTATTCTTTTGTGATAAATTTGAAAAACAAATGAAGAAATTCGACAGATAGAGGTTGGTTGATGTGCTGGCCTCTGTAAAATAGTGGAAATCATTATTATGTTGTGAAAATATTCTGATACGATATGCTTATTGCAATCGCATATAAATGTAGGTATTTATAAATGATTCCGTTAAATCTTATCTTATCATACTTTTGGGTTATCTACGCATATTAATGTCCAGGTGTCTGATTAAAGATTCACAAAGACACGTGGAACGATTACGTAAGTAGATAATTATACCTAGGTACTATTGATGTTGTACTATAATTTGTATTAAAACAATAATCTTGAATTTTGCATACTCACATGGCAACTATCGCACCCGATATTAGTCGAGAAGCGATTGCATATTTATTAGATACATAGGTAAGTATATGTAATGTACACTTACGGTAAAAAGTTTTTTATTTCTTGCATAACATAACACCTGCACACACACCCATTTTAGGGTAAAACATTTAATGAATTACAACATAAATTAATTGAATTGCAATACAACAAAATTCCATTTAATGACTTACAACCTAAATTATATTACAATTAATGAGTTGCGACAACAATTAAATTACATGTAATTAATTATAAAGGAAATAAAATAACATTTTATGAATTATTTTAATTTATTTGTTTGGGACAAAAAACAGTTACATGCCAAGCTTAACTAATCATTCTTAAATTAGCACAATACTTAGAAATGCAGTTATAATTTATTCCATATTTATGTTGCAGTACACACAGTTACAGTACAAACAGGCAAGCTTACAGTGTGCATCTTAGACTATTAAGTAGAAGAGAAATAAAAAATAAGAAGTTAGTAATTCTATTGCTCACGCCTTGATACGATTTTTGGAAAGAGCAAATATGTCGAGCTCCATAATACATGAGCGGTATATGCATCAAAGAGGTGACGAAGAGGCACGCGCACTCCAGCTTTAGTCCTGCCCAAGTTTGCGTGGAATAGTCGAGACACACGTACCCCACGAAGCATGACGGATCTACAACATAAATTAAATTACATTTAATGAATCATGACATGTATGTACGACAATTAGTTCCAATAGCCTATTGTCAACTGCTGATTACCATTTAAAAATTATTGAATAACCACTTTGAGAGTACACCCAATCAAACAAGAAAATAAAATTCAAAATCGATTCGCAATCAACAGAGAAATCAGTGAACACACAAAAGAATATAAACATACAGTCAAACTTAGAACCACCTCTCCTTTAATGACGTCAGTTTAAAATAGGTTGGAGTCCTTAAGGTTTATATTTGTATACTCCATGTATGACAGATTCTGATTTAATGCTTTACTTAATCAACATAGTCATAATACGAGTATCAATGTAAAAGTATAACTATCGGTTGCTAATTAGCAATGTAACACTGACTTAACTGATATTAATTAATTGAACAGTTTTAATTTACATTTTACACCTGGTTTTGCCCGCGGTTCACCCGTGTATGTCGTTTTTCTTATTTAAATTCGACAAACTTAATCAATCCAAACATCAATTATCATCACTTTAACTTCAAAGAAAAAGAACTAGCCACATGAAATTTCAACCCCATTTCACCCCCTTAAGTCATCCCTGTCAAAAAATATTTAAAGTACCAGTTAATATTTAAAATGAACCAACCTTCAGCTAATTTTCACAACTATTAATTCAACATCAAAGGAGTTTTATTCAATAGTTTTCACCCATTTTTACCCGTTTAAGAGTTGAATACCAAAAAAAACATTTCTTAATACACCTCTACTAAATGTCAGGCCTATATTGTGGTGAGAAAATAAATCATTATTATCATTATCATTCGTTCAAAAGAAACTGCATAATAAAATTGCATATAAATCAGCAAAGTGCTTAAAATTATCCTTTCAGAATTATCCTGCTTCGGCAATCGAGCTACGAGTCTACGGCGTAGGCTGCAGTCGTAGCACCTTATCAGTTTTTCATGATAACGGTAGAACACGGCGATGCAGCGATGCCATAGTAACGGTACGATATTAAATTCATTCCCTCGCAGAAACAACAAGTTGTCGGCATTTGTATGGCTGCGCCAATTTCATGGCAAAGCTTTGTTTCAAAGATTAATTGCAAAATGAAGTAGAAAGAAATATTGTCGTCTTTGTAATATACATTTTCGTATAGTATTTTTATTGAACATGTGTTTCATTATATTAACATCACGCCTATAGTCCCTGGAGGGTTACCTGGGATCTCTCTATCTCTTGCCAGTTATGTTAAGTTCAATGTTATAGGGGACGACCCTTTTGCCACCAACCGGGCACATATACAAACTCTGTTCTGGTGCCGAGAAATTGCAATGGAAAAATCCAATAACACTTTGACCGACCAGGGTCTCGAGCCCATGACCACATGCTCAGCTGTACCGCTTGCGACCACTAGACCAAAGCGGAAATTATTATTGTAATGATATAATTTGATATATTATTATATTGGTATTAATCTTATCTCAAATATTACATAAAATGTTCCTAAAGCTGATAAGTTAATAAATACAGACGCAATAAAATGTTAACATGATCGGTCATACGTTTATTTGTAATAAGATAGCAGCTATCGGAGTATTGTATTCTTGTTTTAATTGGACGTATTATTTTTCTTGTATCCATGGTAACACAATTCTAAAATGTATTTGTGACAGTCGTTACGGGTAGTCAGAAGCCCGAAAGTCTGACAACCAGTCTTACCAAGGGGTATCGTGTTGCCTAGTTAGGGTTGTGGAGGTCAGATAGGCAGTCGCTCCATGTAAAATACTAGTAATCAGTTGCCTAGAATACCAGTGTTTTGCATGGAGCGACAGACAATGGTACCTTTTTTTTTGTTAACGGGAGGAAACCTGGAAAAGGCGCCTGGACTTTTGGGGAAAAGACCAGGGAGTGTGGGATTCTTACCTCACTAAAATCATCCCGGTGATCACCATCGGCACATGGAAGGGGCCCCATTAACTCTTAAGAGACCACTCCGGGACCCCCTCTGTGCAAAACCTGTTAGGGCACATCCCTGAGGATACGGTTAAGAGGTCTCCCCTGAACCTCGCTGTGCACGGCATCTGAGGTAGACAATGGTACCTAAAGAAATACTACTAAAGGAAAGTAGGTACACATTGCTTATCTATGCATGTTACGTACACAATTCCACCACGAACAACAACAACAACTTTTTTTGAAATTCCAACACATTGGAATTGTTCAGTGATTTAACAAAAACTTTTCACATTCAGCTGTGGCTGGAAATTTCAAACATTTTTGTCGTGTAGCTTCTATTACTTCAGTAACAGTTGGGTAAAGGAATTACGAGGTATTTACGTTGGCTAGTTTTGTCCTTGTTTTGAGTTCAACGTGTAAATAGCTTGGCGCTAGCATTTATTTATTTATTTGGCTCACCAACAATTGAGTACACTCAAACAATTATGGGTTACATTAAATCAAATCGGGTCAGGTGTATCAATCTCTTACAGGTAAGCACATCATGCACTACATATTGATTAAATGTATAATTTGATACACACAGAGCAATCGGGCTCCTCAGGCCAAATTAAAACTAAAAATTGAAATAAAACATTAAAATCACAGACAGAAACAAAGTTGAGGACGAAACAAAATTATTATCGAAAACCTAATTGAATTAAAATCATAACTAAAAAAAAAATTAAAAGTTAAACAAATTCAAAATAGTTGTTAAAAATTAAATATAACAAAATCAAAATTATCATTCAACAGAATAGAATCAAAATAAATTAAATTGCATCATAATTAAAAACCTAAAAAATAATTTACAACGTAATCGAACTAAATTCATACGGATATCATAAGAAAATTAAAATAAAATCATAACCAACATTAAAATCAGTCAGAAACATAAATTAGAATGGAATTAAACAGAATTATATTTAAAATAAAAACATAAATAATTTTTTACCTAAAAAAATCCTTGAATTACAGTCATACATTGTTTACATCGTTAGCCAGAATCTCTTCGAAGTAAATAAGAGCTATTTGGGGTTCCGCAACCACACGATCTAGGTCTACGGGAAGTATAGGATCTAGGTCTACGGGCCTTTGATTTATTTGCGAATATCAAAATATGGCCGTATTTTCTAATTGCTGAGACTTAAAGCTAGATTTTTTCATAGCTGTAAGGTACCGTAAATTTACGTACTTATTTGTTATTATTAATTTCAATAAGATGCCTCCACGCATTCCTGAGAAAAAGGACAGCAGACAAACCGACAACGAAGTGATCCTATAAGGGTTCAATTTTATTATTTGAGATATGGAACCCTAAAATGGCAAGTTGAAAACAAGATTAAAATTTAAACACATTATTCACACATCAAAATAGACGGGCGTAATTTTATTATTAATTCATCATAAAAGGGCTTCAAAGACCTGATAAAATATGGTTGGAAAAGAATTTAATCAAATATTTGTTACTTACGAAAATAAATGTAGAAAATATAAAATTATTTACTTTTTCCAGACCAAAACTAAAATGTTTAAAGAGATTAGATTCCGTCTCAATATTAAGCGAGTTCTTTAAAAATCTAGTTTGATCAAATGAACAGACGCCAGCACATCAAGCCGGGGTGGCTTGATGTGCTGGCGCCAGCACACCAAGCTACCCCAAACTGTCAGATTTTCCCAATTGAACATGAACCTTATGCTTTAGTAATAAAGTTGAAAAAGTAAAGTTAAAAACCTTTCAAAGAAATTTGAAATCTGTACATTATTGCTACATTTAGAAATGAAAAAAAAGTTTTTTTTGAGTATATCCACAAATTGAATTTCAGTTTATGTTTGTCGACTGAACCTTTGATTATAATAATAATACGAGTACATTTTTTTTTTCATATAAGTAACAGACGAAAATACATATGAATTTGTAATGGTTAAAATAAGGTGAAAGATGGATTACAAGTGGTTGGCATAAGAGAAAAGACTACATAATTATTATTTGACTGCCTCGTTGGCAGTTTGAACGCGACTGCTAAGCATGAGGTCCTGAGTTCGATTCCCAGGTCGAGCAATGAGTTATTGGGATTTATAATTGGGAATTTCTCAGTAGCAGCGTTTGTACTCGTAGAGGCCTGACCGTAAATGGGTGCCCTATCATTACATATCGAGTCCTCTCCGTTCCACGGAGTGCACGTTAAGCTTTTGGTCCCGGTTGTCATTTGTAAATCTTTTACAGTCGTTACGGGTAGCCAGAAAAAGGCCGACAGCAAACCAGACAAAGGGTTTTACCCAGTAACTGGAGTATGGAGGTGAGATAAGTAGTCTCTATGAAAAATATTGTGATAGACAGATACACATAATATATAGACAGAAACCCGACCCAATGTAGTTAGGAAACGTTTGATCAATTGATAATCTTTATATTTATATTAGTTTAAGGAAAAATCATTTATATAACCGTGTATAAGTGGATCCTCTTTAAAAAGGCAAATGTACAGTACCTACTTATGCAGTAAAGAGATTTTATTTTTACTATTTCCCCACACTAGCAATTTCTCCTGTCTCGTGGGTGCGTTTACAAACATTTAAACTCACATATACAAACAGCCGGACCCGGAACAACTACCTGTAGGCCGTACAAATATTTGTACCGTGCGGGAATCAAATCCGCGACACGCATCGCAGCAGCCAGTCCCTCAGAAACTGCGCCAACTGTGCCGTCAAAAAACAATTCGAACAATATTATAAGCAAGTTCTTTTTAGTTTCCCATCCATTTACATTTTATACTAGATCGGCTCAACACCCACCTGAAAATGATCGTGTCATCGACGAACATAACCGAGCTTATCGTGTATCGAATATGTCGGTTTAGAATCGTCGGGTGAAGGATAAAGGTTGTCCAGTAAACAACAATCGACTGTTGGGCAACGCGACTGGGTACGTAGTTTCGGACACTAACGCATGAGTGTGCAACGTTTTCCTACATGTTTTAAAAAACGAGGTATTAGAATATGCAAATCCACTCTTGTTTTGACATTGATGTTCGAGCAACAAAATTAAATTGAAAAAATAAGTAAACTTAAAGTGGCACTACGGCGTAGAATATAAAATAAAGTTTCCGATGACTAACTGAAATATTATTAAGTCTGAATTCAATTCAGTCACCGTTAATACAAAATGGCTTGAAATGCTAATAGTATTACTCATTCATTGATGGCGTATGAGTAATTTTAATACAGTTGTATTCAGGATATTTATTTCGTACCTAAACATACGCTTAACTAAAATTAGAATCAACATTTTCGTCTGCTGGTGTGTGCTTATTTTATCAACTTGCAGGAAGGCTACCCTTCTCGCAAGCAATATATAGCCAAGCGGGATTTGTAAGAGGTTACCAAGTAATAGGAACAATTTTTATTTTCAAGGTTTAAGTGACAGATAAACATAGAAGTGCAAGTGTACAACATTCGATATGTATGAAACTAGACCACATAGGAATCCGGGGAGCAGCTCTCAGTATATTTACGGAGTTTCTGAGTGATAGGACACAAAGGGTAAAGATAGGTGGAATCGTCAGTAGTGAAGCAAACGTTACATGTGGTGTACCGCAGGGCAGTGCCCTCTCCCCGAGTCTCTTCCTGGTGTATGTTAACGATCTGTGTCAGCAACAACTTTTTAAGGGTAGAATCTTTAGTTACGCTGATGACACCGCGCTCATATTCCACGGAGGGACTTGGGAGAAGGCGCAGCGTGTGGCTGAGCTGGGACTTTGTAAAGTCAGTAACTGGCTGGAAGGAAACCTACTTACCCTTAACATTGCCAAAACATCATTCTTGCAATTCAGGTTTGCCAATACCAAGCCAGTACCAGTAACCCTTAAGGTACATTCTTGCAATTTTCCTGGAAATAGGCTCCAGTGCTCATGTCTTACAATATCACAAACAACAAACATAAAATACTTAGGTGTAGTACTGGACGAAAAATTGAGTTGGCGGCCCCAAGTCGAATTAACTGCCTCTAGAGTGAGGAAACTTATTTGGGACTTTAAGAAACTTCGACTCGTGGCTGATTTTGATCTTCTTCGCACTTTATACTTCTCTTTAGCCCAATCGATAATTGGTTACTGTATTACGGTGTGGGGAGGAGCCTGTAAAACAATTATGATCCACCTTGAAAGAGCTCAAAGATCATTGCTCAAAGTCATGACCGTCAAACCATACCGCTTCACGACCGTAACATTGTACCAAAACTGCACAGTACTCACAGTGTGACAGCTGTATGTTCTCAATATCACATTGAAGCAACACCTAATCACACCTATAAACAACAGTTACAAGAGTAAACGAACAGTCGCTAATGTTTGTAAATACGTCAAATGCAAGACTGCCTCAGCCAGAAGGCAACATCTTTTTCTTGCTACGCGTATCTATAATAAGATAAACAAGACCCTAGATATTAACCCATTTCCTAAAAAAGAAATTAAAAATAAAATAAACACCTTTCTACAAACACTAGATTACATACAGACACAAAACTTAATAACAAACCTGGCAATTAGCGCTGCATAAACATGCACGATAAACATATAAATACCTCGATACACACCACATACACACGCAAACATACACGCACACACACACACATTCATTCATACACCCCCCACCCATACGCCTTAAGCAGATATTGTATTTATATTGTATAATGTAAAATTGTCTAAATCTTATTGCATAATTTCTGTGTAAACTACTGGGAGAGGACACTGATTCCTGTAACACAGGTAACTACCTAGCGCAGGAGTCAGGGTTTCCATATAATAATGTACCATACTTTTATGTCAATAAAGATTATTATTATTATTATTTCCTTTATTTTTTCTTTATACATACAAATTATATTTTTAAATATTTCAGTATACAAAAAATAAAAAAACATTTAAAAATATAAAAAATAGTACCCCACCGGCATCGGGAACAGGGTCCAAGCTACCGGTGGTCAGGGCTCTTGAGAGAGGAACCTCCTTACAATGCGCGCCGTGTCCAAGAGTACTGCTTTCTGGATCAAACCCTTGATCCAACTGCCCAACGAGAGCCTCTTTAGGTGTTGATCGAGGCTCTTGGCTATTATGCCATTGGCCGTCACGACTACCGGCACAATGACTGCTGTATTCACATCCAACATGTCGACAACCTCGCGGGCCAGATCAAGATACTTCATCTGTTTTTCTTTCTCAGCCTTCACGAGGTTATTATTATTATTTCCTTTATTTCTTTATATACATATTAATTACATTTTTAAATATTTCAAAATAAAAAAAACAAAAAACATTTAAAAATATAAAAAATAGTAGCCCACCGGCATTGGGAACAGGGTCCAAGCTACCGGTGGTCAGGGCTCTTGAGAAAGGAATCTCCTGACGATACGCGCCGTGTCCAGGAGTACCGCTTTCTGTATCAAGCCCTTGATCCAGCTGCCTAACGAGAGCCTCCTTAGGTGTTGGTCGAGGCTCTTGGCTATTATACCATTGGCCGTCACAACTATCGGCACAATGACTGCTGTATTTACATCCCACATGTCGACCACCTCGCGGGCCAGATCAAGATACTTGATTTGTTTCTCTTTCTCGGCCTTCACGAGGTTCTCGTCATGTGGGACCGTTATATCAACAATCATTGTGCGACGATCTAATCGATCTATCACCACAATGTCAGGCTTATTAGCAACAATAGTCCTGTCAGTGATGATAGATCGATCCCAATATAACGTGATATTGCCATTTTCAAGAACTGGGTCGGGCACATACTTATAGTATGGTACTTCTGATTCCACAAGGTTATACTTCAGAGCAAGTTGCTGGTGGATAATCTTGGCAACAAGGTTATGTCTATGCAAATAGTCTCCGTTAGCAAGACGAGAACAACCAGAAATAATGTGACGGATTGATTCACCGGGTCGGTGGCATGCCCGACAGATGTCAACCGTACCGTCCTTCACAATGTATTTCCGGTAGTTATTCGTCATGATAACTTCATCCATAATCGCACAGACAAAACCTTCGGTTTCCCCAAAGAGGTCACCGAAGCGCAGCCAAGATACGGACGCTGATAGGTCTACATCGGGTCCATGTAAGACCCGATAAAAGCGTCCATGAAGCTCTTTGCTCTTCCATATTTCCATGCGGTCAGTAGTATCTAATACTATGGGTTTGCGCCAGTTCTCATTAGCCAAGGAGAGCGGGGTGAGGGCCTTGTCCATCGCGACCACATCTCTATGTATCCCCACGTCGGCTTCAAGGAAGTACTCCCTGAGACTGCATACCTCACGGTTGTGCAGGGTCTTAGCATTTAAGAAGCCTCGACCCCCGCATTTCCGCGAGATATACAGTCTCATCACCGACGATCGTGGGTGATGCATGCGATTTGCGGTCAACAATGTGCGGACCCTCCTATCCAAGGCGTCAAGTTCCGTCTGAGTCCATTTGAGTATGCCGAAAGAATACATCAAAACTGGCATGACCCAACTGTTGAAGGCGCGCACCTTATTGCCGCCTGATAAAAGACTATTTAACACTTTATTCAGGCGGCCAAAGAAGCGCTCCTTCAAAGATTGTTTCATGTCAGCAGTATTGATGCCTAACGCTTCCGACATACCCAAATACTTGTAGGTTTCGGTTGAGGAGAGGGATCTAAGGTATATGGAATCCGAGAGTTGGGTTCCCGCGGATTCCACAATCCCCCCTCGCTTTACATGCATGACTGCACATTTGTCCACACCAAAATCCATCCTGATGGCGCTACTGAAGGTTTCTGTTACCTTCAGTAGCTTCATTAGTTGCAAATTGTTGTGGGCAAAGAGTTTCAGATCATCCATGTAAAGAAGGTGAGATATGACCTGACCACCTCTTCTCAACCGATAGCCCAGACCCGAACCCTCCAGCAACGTGCTTAGAGGGTTCAGGGCTAAACAAAACCACAACGGACTGAGACTATCACCCTGAAATATGCCTCGCTCGATCCTTATCGGTTCGCTGTTCTCCTGAAACTGCCGACATCCTGGATAGTGAAGGACCGTCCTCCATTGCCCCATACACGACTTTAAAAAGGTGCGGAGAGTTGCATCTATTTTATACAACTCCAGCACCCTCATGAGCCATGTATGTGGCACTGAATCATAGGCCTTCTTATAATCTATCCAACATGTCGACAAATCCTTTCGGGAACGACGAACCTGTTGGCTTATGGCCATATCTATGAGGAGCAGCTCCTTAGTACCACGGGACCCGTTCTTACATCCATTTTGAGAGACAGACATGATCGAAGTGCTGTCGATATGATTATTAATTTTAGATCTCAAAATGGATGTAAGAACTTTATAGACCGTCGGTAGACAAGTGATTGGTCTATAGTTTTTGGGTTCCGCAGTACTACCTGATTTATGGAGCAGGTGGGTTATTCCTGTTGTAAGAAATTGGGGCAGCGATCCTGACTCTAAGGCAGACTGGAACTGAGATGCCAAACGAGCGTGCGAGCTTTTCAGCCATTTAATCCAGAAGTTGTGCAGCCCGTCTGGTCCTGGAGATTTCCAATTAGGTAACGGACGAACTGCACAAGCTACATCCTGGGGGCTGATGTTGATTGCCCCCATTTCTGGTAATGGTTCACACGTCCGCTCGACCTCCCTAGTCCAATCGCCCTCAGTGTGACTGACAGGCACCGACCAGATGCTGCGCCAAAATAAACACATGGCCTCATCATCCGGCAGGAACGTGTCAGTCACACCTTGGTCCGGTCGCTCCCAAGTCCTATACACCCACCTTTCATCGCTCCGGAATGTGCGATTTTGAGTGTATCGCTCCACTCGCCGCTTGTACCGACGAATACGGTTTGCCCATGCACAGATCTTCTGTTTCAGGAAGTCGATGCGCTCCGTGACGCGGGTTAAATAGTCTCGAGAACTAATATCAGTCCCCGAGAACGCCCGCCTCACAAAGCGCATTACTCTAGGGCGAGTATTACCCTCCCTGAAACAGATAAGTTTGCCGATGAGTACTCTAGCCTCACCGATACGTCGCTCAATCCTGCACTGCCAAGCTGGTATGGCTGGTCGTGTAGATCTCACACTGTTGGGAAATTTTACATTAGCTACACGACATGCCGCTACAGCTGCACAGTACAAAATCGAGTGGGTATCGGCGAGGTCTCTGCTGCTGTCAAAACTATTTGACAACAGTGAATCTAGAGTACACATCAACGCCTTGTTTTTCTTGTGCATGGGCAGACGAGGTAAACGTTGTCTAAGCCCAGGCGGTGTGGAGCGGTACTCTCGGAATGCATCCTCCAAAGCGCTCCTCAAGCGTACATTACATTGGGAACTCACGGATATAGCTGCGTCATCATCCTCTTCACCAACGTAGTCAGGTCGCGGTGAAACACTAGGTAAATTTTGTAGTTGCACCGCGACCGGAAGCGAAGCAGGCGTAACGCGGTTACTCCGTGAGTTCAGTCGTAGTCTATCAAGCACGGCGTCATCCAACATATGGTTACGTTGAATGACTCGTACCTGATCCGACAGTCGTTGTGCCGATACGTTGATAGCTGGCTCAAGTACCTGAAACAGAGAGAGCATCCGACCACGGTACGCAGTCAGGTTAATTCCCCCCTCTGTAGCCCCATAGTATGAGCGCATTACATTTTCGTTGATGGATTGTGTCCATCGCATGCGCTGCACACTTCCACCGGAAGCGGGGACCCTAGCAGAGGCTGGTGGGCCTCGGAGTCCCAAGCTGGCCGGTGGTCGGCCTCTTCCACATCGACGTACTGGTGGTGGCGACGTCGGCGGCGAGTAGTATTCGTCGCTCGAGCTCGACGCAACTGCAGCGGCCGGTGTCACTGGATTCACGTCTGGAGCAGGTCCCGGCAGCTGGGAGGCGGAGCTGAGCGACGAACCCGAAGATGTTGTAGGTGCATTCAGTACTCGGGCTCGGCTTCTTGTTAGCATTTTTGAGTTTCTTCCGATTTACTCGTAAAATACCACGGCGACACACATGATATTTTTTTTGTCATCTTCTTATTTTTGATTATTTTGAACTATTATATATTTATTTTCATTTCCTGATATGTGGGTGTTACTAAATTTGTGTTTGCAGACATTTTGTATAGTTGTTTTGAAAAAATATTTATAAATAAAATCGGAGAGAAAAAAAATGCGTCCGTCAGTTTGACAGTCGAGCCACAGATTATTATTATTATTATTAAATAGACATATTTTGCTAACATACACTGGGTGGCTGTTAGCGTTTATTGGTGACTGAACAGAATGAAGAATCTCAAAGCAAGACAAAATGAATAGATGATAATGGCGTAAATTATAGTAGCCCAGTCTGGATTTGTGCCCAGTTGACAGCAAAAGGCTTGCCCCATCCTACATGGGCCGCAAATATAAGTGGCGGTATGTTAGTGTACTTTGACTACACACATCTGTCTTACCCTTCCGGGAATACAGGCGTACTGTGTTGTTATGCATAGGAAGTGAAGGGAAGCCTACTTATTTCTGGAAATCATCCAATTCTAAAGGATAGGACTGGCACATATCTCCGACCTTCTCCAAAAAGTCCGGTACAGGTGTTGACACATCTATAATTTCCGCCATATCAGTGTGTGTAACTCCTTTTTGCGCCTTCAAGCTTGTGATGTCCAAGTCTGGAATTTTGGGCAGTTTTATCGGAGGCTTGATGGTTGCCATTTCAAGGAAAAAGGCATCCACGTCAGTGTCAAGATTTATGACTGGACTCTGTGGCTGCTTTTCCGGTTCCTCGTCTAATTTCAAATAATCTGCGAAATAATATTATTTAAGTATCTCATTTATTCATAGGTGTGACGAAAAACGGAGAAAAAAGTGTATGGCAAATGGAGAGACAGTCTTTGGCCAGTGGGGGACAATAATGTCCCGCTGCTGAGCTATTTAGCAGTTAATGGGTCTGAAAAGACCTTTGTACTAATTTGAAAAAAAAAGATAAAAGCTTCAGTGACTATTAGACGATTACGGTATCGCTCACTCACATAAGAGTCGACACGGCGTCGAGGCGCGGGTAGCGTTTTGACTAAAAAAAGAGAGACAAAGCATAGCCACGCGCCTCAACTCTAATAAAAACCACGACTATGGTACTCTGACTGTCATTCTTTTTTATATTTACACCCACATACAAAAACATTTTCTGTCCTGTCATACTCAGTACTCACCTAATGGACAAATTGAACGAGCATTCTTATAGACCAATTCCTTTAAATTGATTTGAACATCCATGTCAACATGTACTATGTCCTCAGCAGTTTCATCAGATTCTTTGGGTGCATTGAGTAGAGTGAAGCCGTCATCAGCAAAACGGACACTCTCATTTAGTCCAGGTGCCCTGGTTAGAATGTCTGAAAACAAGACCAAGTCTGTCATGCCAAGGCTAGCTAAATATAATAAAAGCTGTTTGTATATGTGTGCGGAAATATATAATAGGATACCGAGTTATCCAAAAATTCTCAATACCAGATTATTGTATGACTGGCTGTCCACTAATAGTTTTTATAGTCTTCAAGAGTTTTTTGACAAAAAACATTGATGAATTGTATGCATATAAATTTGCACGCTTATCTTTTATACCGTGTTTTTATGCAAATAAATGTTTTTCTATTCTATTCTAATAAATGAATGTTGTTAATTTAACTATTAAACTGTACAAATAACTAAATTAGAAAGATAATAGAGTGCATAAGTATATCTACTCTAATTAAAGTAGGTTATAAGGGCAAAGTAGAAAAAACAAAAGTACTTATATTATGTATTTTTGATTTTGTACTTAATACGTAAGTTGAAAAATTAGAGGAAACAATAACAGCAGCAGGTCTGGTCATAGCTCGTATTATAAGAGATTCCTCTTACTGTGACTGTATTCCTACCCACCCGTGGGCTACTATTTTTACATTCAAATATAAAATTAAAAGTACAGAGTGGGCAACTAAGACAACAACAACATTTTTACCGCTATTTTTTTTTTGTGGCAAGTATGTATAGTATGTGGCAGTTAGTTCATGAAAATTATATTGCGTAGATACGGAAAATTTGTTATGGAGCGTTTTACGACTGAACAACGTGCTTTAATTATTAACACAGTATTCAACCTAACTATGTATTTCGGAAACTCTAAGAATATTGTAGCCAATTTTTGGTAGAAATCACATAACTTTGCGGCTAACAATAACTCGTATAGTCAATAAATTGCAGTATGGCATTGAAACAGATAACGCAGTTCCTTGTCGTCTCAGAAGGGCTCGTACGGAGCAGAATATTGAAATTTTACGTCAATGTGCGGCGTTTCAGGCGACGTTTTCAATAAATTGGGATTAAGAGGACTTCTCTCTGGACAATTCTAAAGAGAGACCTTGGTTTGTATCCATATGAGGTTCAGATAACTTAAGAACTGAGATAGAGTGATGAAAAACACTATGAAAAGGGTTCAAATCTGCCATGCTGCTAGAGGTGGACATTATTATCCATAACTACTAACCACTACTACCTATACTATATGTAAAAGAAAAAACTTAATATTTTTTTTATAAAATGTGTACCTGTTATCTAAACACCTTGTATTTTAAAATATGTGTATTTAATTAATAAAGCAAATGATAATGATAAATACGAATGCTCTGCAATTTTCCTGCACCAACTAGAGGTTGTCCTTGTATGCACTTACATATAGGGATGTATTATCGGTTGGTGCTTCATACCATTAAAAGTGTCTAACGGGCCGCTAAGAGTTGGTTTTGGCACGTTGTACGCCTTACAAAGCTCCGGACCCCATGGTCCTAAGTTACGTAAAATATAAATTAATAAGTAATACATTTTTAGTTAACTGTGATTATTTGTAGATCTTTGGCTGGCAGCTTTATATATAGATAAGTTTATTTAGGTAATAAGTAAATAAACATGGGAAAGTAAAACTTACCAAAAACTAGAGCTAAAAAATAACTAAAAGGATGAAAGAGCAAAGTAGAGAACATCCACTCATTATTACGTAAGTCTTTGTTTTTAGGGGTTCCATATCAAAATGGTGAGTAGGGAACTGGCCTTAGTCTGTATGTCTATTACAGCTGCTTATTTCGGGAACTACTTAAATTTTGAATATTTAGTTATAAATAATGCTTTTTAATTTACAAAGAAAGTGAAAATAGAAAAATATATTGTTATTTCCATTGCAAGAGGAGCCTAAACAGGGGTTTTAAATTTTAAAGTGGGTTATGAAAGTGCTTCATTTGCGCATTATAAATCATATATCTATTTTATTTTATGCCACAAAATGTTTAACTGATGATGATTGTACTCATATAATGTATGATTGTATGATATGATGTCTGTAAAAATACTATTCGCCCTGATCAGAGAAGTTTGAAACGTGAAAATCCTGTAACATATCTAGTTAATGGAGCTATAGCTAAAAATAAAATAATATTTTGTCTTTGAAGTCGGACTTGGTCCTTGACGGCCTTTTTGTGAATCTTTTGTAGGAGCTGCTCAGTAAATACTCGTACATAAACAAACTAGGCAAAACTTACCAAAATGCAGTAGAGCTAGAAAAAACTAAAATCTACTTACAAATTAGTGGCTTTCTAAGGTAAATGTAAAAGTCTCTCTTCGTGTTCTTACCTTCACCCAAGAACTTTCCAGGCTCTTTATTATCGAGGTCAATATTGACTATACCTCGACGTGCTTCAGCCAGTATCTCCTCCAAATCCTCGTCAAAACCAGCTGGTAGGAATGGGCTTCGGTTAGCTGTGCCCAGGTTTGCAGGCCCCGGGGGCAATGGAGGCCTTGACATAGACATACTGTCTTCATCATCTTCTAGTGGTATACTGATTTCTTCGATACCTGTTATCTCACCTGTGATTGGGTCTCTGACCACCTGAATAATTAACACATTACATATTTGTAGTGATGGCTTAGTAGAGCAAGATCCTAGGGCCGCCAGACAACACTTATTATCTGACGAACGAAATGTGTATGATTGAGTAGTGTTAGTATATACTATGACTACATGTCTACCTACTAGTTTATCCAGATGGCCATTTTCCAGGTATCAGGTAATCAAAGTACCTACGTAAAAACATAACTTATCTTATGTGAATTTACTAATTATTATATAATTAAAGATCTAATCATAATTATTAGTCGAGTACCTATGTAAAACTGTATTGTATAGGTTTGTGTGCAATAAAATTAATTGAGTGTGTGGCAAGCAACTTGTTGTTGCAATAAGTTATGAGACCAGTCCCGCAGTAAAATAATAAAAATAATACAATTCTCTAATGTGAAGTAGCTGGAAGTTACATCATAAATGTTTGCAAACATTTGAACTCACATACACAAACATCATACAAATATTTGTTCGGTGTGGGAAGCGAACCCAAGACACGCAGTGCAGCAGCCAATCGCTCAGTCACTGACCCAACCGTGCCGCCGAGTTTATGAAAGTTTAATTATGTTTCGGCGTAAGGTTCTTTTTTTTTTTTCTTTTTTGAAAACTGAACCGATGTCATATAGTTGACATCGGATCAGTTTTCTGCCAGTGTCAAGTATTGACGGCAACTCAAAGAGATGAGCCGTCGAACTTTGCATTCTGTGATAGATAAAATAAAAATAAAAAATTAGTGGCATATTAAGTAAGTTCTTACATTTTTTTTTCATATACTCTAAATATTTTTGAAAAAACGTGCATAGGTTTAGGGTATAAATTTGTCTAGACGGAATGGAAGTTAGGAACACTGATTTTATTTTTGGGAAGCTTCACATACAAGTAAGGCTCGACCGAGATGGGTTTTTCGTTCTCGGCCGAGACCGAGACCGAGACCGAGAATAAAATAATATCTCGGCCGAGACCGAGAGCCGAGAACGAGAATAGAAAAAGCGTGAATTTTTTTTTTTTATACTGTTTGCTTTTTAATACACTACTAATTGTTTAACAAAATTAATTGTTTTAATAATCAAAGTTAAATAACATTATGTTATAACATAAAAAAAGCAATTTTTCGGCATTTTCGCCTCACGCACTTACACCAATCGACTACGCGCTGCGGCGCGTTGCCACGCGCGGTAAAATTTGAATGCCGATCCGAACAATGTTACAATCTCGGTCATGACCGAGAATCTCGGCTATAATTAGCCGAGAACCGAGACAAGTTTCTCGGTTGGATTTGTAGCCGAGAATGCCGAGACCGAGACCGAGACCGAGATCTCGGTCGAGCCTTACATACAAGTCAAAGGACTGAGAATTCAAAACACATGAAAGAAAGATATGTTCCAGAGTAAAGGTCCCATCCACATAAAGAACTGTCACAAACATGGATCTTATTCAAGAATACTGGACTGCAGCAGCAACAGAATCTCAGTCTACACAAAGGTTTCATCTCTGTGTAGACTGAGACTGAAACAATTCTTTTGGGATAATTTACAAAATTTAAATCCCAAGGTTTTGGGATGTCCATTTAGATACTGGCGTAATAGGCCCCTTTGAGTTTCAAACTTACCTGCCACAGTGCTGACCAAGAATTAAATAGTTTCAAGTTTGGTGTCTGCTTGTCCTAACTATGAACAAAATAATGTTTTTGGACAACAGGGTTACACATAGCATAATCAGCGCACTCATTGCCACCCTATGGATAGGGAACCCAAGCTATTTCATGTTTAAACCATTATTAGAGCAAATGAAGAGTAAATTTTTGATTTTCTTAATGATTTTACTGTAAATTTTGGATTTTGATAGATTTTTTTGTAAAGCCTGGATACTTCTGCGGGAATCTAAAATAATTTCATAATTTTGTATATTATATGATTTAATCAAATTAATTGCTTCTAAAATGCCAATTCATTTCCTTGTAAATACATTTATTATACATTTCTCGTAATACATTTTTTTGACATGATTGATCGCTAATATAACAACCAATAGATAAAATAATATCAACCAATAGATTTATAAATGGGATCATGTTTTGCTTTAAAATTTAGTATTTATGCTAGTAGGTATCTAAACTACAGTAGTCACAAGCAGCTGCAGTGTGATAACAACATTATTATCGGCTGTTTTTAACCATCTAAGTATGATAATTAGGTACCTCAAGTGTAGTGTCCGGCGGCAAAAGTTCACCATCATCAAATAAGTCATCGATATTCGGTTCACGATTCCAGTGGGCCTGTGACCGTTCAAGGTACTCCTTAACCCTTTCACTTAAATCTTCGAAGATTGGTGGTACCTACAACACATATCACGATTGAAATGGCAATTATTTTACACTAACTTTAGCATCGGAAACTTCACCAATATACACATACTTCGAACTCAGAATCTATTCCGGTATTTTTCGACATTTTAGTAATTACTTAAAGCCGTATATTTAAGGCGAGGTATATTGAATATATTTTATTGATTTTTTAGGAGATTAAAGTAATTAAGTAATTGGAATTTGGAATTGCTACAACTGACAAGTGAAAAATTCAACGTCAAGTCAAGTGTCACAAATTAATATCGATCGAAAACGTTCCATTATTACCAAAATACTTTTTACGCAGCTCCTTGCAAGTTTACTTTAAAAAATCTTATACTTTGTAAATTGTATGCTTTGGGAATATGTATAAATAATCATGCAAAAACAGCCTATAGGTTTCGATGTTTTTTTACGATATTGTTTAAAAATCTCGACACAATAAAAATCGGTATGATTTTTTCACTAGCCCATCCCTACACAAAATGCTTTAACAAGATGTAAACAAATATTTGTGATTCCCCGCCAAAAAGGTTGAACCCTCGTACATTAAACATGACCTTTTATAATTAATAATTAGAATAAAAATAGTAAATGTTAGATTTAGGGACAAATTTGTTATTAAGTTTACATTTAAATCTGAGGACATAACATGAACAAGAGTTTCTGACCATTCAGAACTATATAGGTTTCTGAATGAATTAAACTGCCTAATATTAACTGTCAACTGTCATTGTCATATATTTCCCCGTAACGTGTCGTTCAGTAGTTTGGACAGTTTTGCTTAAGAGTTTCGTTTGTAAAGCAAAATTTTATTACATTGTAATTTTGTACAACATTGTAATTTTCCGTGTTTATTGAACAAAACTTAAATTTGATTTTTGATGTACATTTACTACATTTAGACCAACAGTATTCAGTGACATCTATGGAGATACACAAGAACTACACAGCTGAAGTTACAAACACCAAAGGAATAACCCGTTCACTAAAACAGTTGCTTACTTTTCTAGGTTTACTTGAATTCATCGTCTAATGGTCGCAGGCGTGTTAGCTATCCGTACCTATTTTGCAAGCGTAGGTACCTACTTCGCAAGGGTGCAATTGGGTTTTTCCGATTGGAATTTTTCAGTAGCAGCTTGAAGTTGGAACCTGGAAGTTAGTGGTGTGATGTAGGTATGTATTTGTATGTCGTAAAGGATCTCTTTCTGGTCGTGTCGGTTGGTTGTCCCATCACCTGTAAGGGGAGAGTTTATGCAGTCAGCTGTGGACGTTATTATAAGTTATGGGTATCTATACATCCTGCACAGGATCCTATCCTGCGGGTGTTCTGGATAAACTTAGTATTTATATATTAAAAGGTGGGGTGTAGATAATGTTTGCGGCCGACTTTTTCTTCTTGTTCTATAGAAAAAGTTTAGGTATTTTTTAACTGAGTAGTTCAAGCAGTCAGTGAATTATGTGTGAAGTTAAATAAATAGTTAGGTACCAAGTAAATATTTATTTGACTTCATAATATTTAAGCAGTAAGTCTTACTGCGTAAATAGTGGAAGAATTCTTATATTAGAGATGTCATAATTTGGTGGAAAACCCAATAACTGTTCTTAATGACTATTGGCTACGGACTAGTAGGAGCGCAAAAAAAACCTTTTCAGTTTGAGATTTTTAGGTGTACCAAATTATAAGTAGGCTTTTGGAATTAAATTTAGAAACCGTAACTTGATAGATAAGAGAAGTGATACTGATAAGCTTGCCATTAACTGATGCGCCTAATATTTTCAAAACTAGAACAAACCATACTTTTATCTATGAATGTTAGCAATGAGCACCCACTTAACAGGTAGGTTACCTTGGATAGTTGTCTAGTCGTTTACTTTTATATTTGGGTGTAGGTGTGTCAATCATCATCAGCCAAGCCCTTTCGCAACAATGTTGTAGTAGGCTATTAGTATATCCTAAAGGAGCTGAATACAAGTAGGTAATTCATTTGGGGCGACGGCTTACCTGACCAACGCAGTTTCTGAAATACGATACCTACCCCTAAGACTGGTTGTCAAGCTTTCTTTGTGCTAAAGTATAATAAATGACAGCCGAGACCAACGTGCTTTCCGAAGCACAAATAGGTGTCGGAATATAATAAATGGTAACCCATCCACGTCATGATTATTATCATTAAGATTATGCTGTGATCGATTCACAAAGTAATAAGAAGACAGGATATTAAGTGTGTATGTGAGTCAGTGAGCCACGACGGTCAAGGTCGTCGAGTGGTCACTCTTGTGTGGTCTCTTCGCGGAATGCCACCTATCAGCGCACGTGCATGTTTCTATTTTATCTTCAAGCTATTAAACGTGCTATTTTTCATTGTTTTCATTAATGTTGATCTGTCAATAATGGCGTATGACCATCCAAAAAAATATACATATCTTTCCCTCGTTATAACGATTACTGTTCAAAATACAAGGGTCCCCCTCTGTGCAAAGCCTGTTAGGGCACATCCCTGAGGATACGGTTAAGAGGTCTCCCCTGAACCTCGCTGTGCACGGCGTCTTAGGTAGACAATGGTACCTAAAGAAATACTTCTATAGGAAAGAAGGTACACAGTGCTTATCTATGCATGTTACGTACAAAATTCCACCACGGACAACAACAACAACAACTTTTTTTTGAACTATTCCAACACATTGGAATTGTTCAGTGATTTAACAAAAACTTTTCACATTCAGCTGTGGCTGGAAATTTCAAACATTTTTGTCGTGTAGCTTCTATTACTTCAGTAACAGTTGGGTAAAGGAATTACGAGGTATTTACGTTGGCTAGTTTTGTCCTTGTTTTGAGTTCAACGTGTAAATAGCTTCGCGCTAGCATTGTTTACATCGTTAGCCAGAAGCTCTTCGCAGTATATAAGAGCTATTTGGGGTTGCGCAGCCAAATAGCAAAAACGATCTGGGTCAACGGCTTTGATTTATTTGCTAGTATCAAGATATGTCGCATAAATGAGCGTATTTTCTAATTACTGAGACCTGAACCTTGATTTTTTTAGTCTGTAAGGAACCGTAGATTTATAGGTACATTTGTTATTATTAATTTCAATAAGATGCCTCCACGCATTTCTGAGAAAAAGGACAGCAGACAAACCGACAACGAAGTGATCCTATAAGGGTTCCGTTTTGTCCTTTTGAGGTACGTTACCCTAAAAAGACAACTTGAAAACAAGGTTAAAATTTAAAACACACTTACGCACATCAAAATAGACGGGCGTAATTTTATTATTAATTCATCATAAAAGGGCTTCAAAGACCTGATAAAATTAAAAATATGGTTGGAAAAGAATTTAATCAAATATTTGTTACTTACGAAAATAAAATGTAGAAAATATAAAATGATTTACTTTTTCCAGACCATAAATAAAATGTTTAAAGAGATTAGATTCCATCACAATATTAGGCGAGTTCTTTAAAAATCTAGTTTGATCAAACGTACAGACGCCAGCACATCAAGCCGGGGTAGCTTGGTGTGCTGGCGCCAGCACACCAAGCTACCCCAAACTGTCAGATTTTCCCTATTGAACATGAACCTTATACTTTAGTAATAAAGTTGAAAACCTTTCAAAGAAATTTGAAATCTGTACATTATTGCTACATTTAGAAATGAAAAAAAAAGATTTTTTTGAGTATATCCACAAATTGAATTTCAGTTTATGTTTGTAGCTGAACCTTTGATTATAATAATAATACGAGTACATTTATTTATTTCATATAAGTAACAGACGAAGATAAATATGTATTTGTAATGGTTAAAATAAGGTGAAAGATGGATTACAAGTGGTTGGCATAAGAGAAAAGACTACATAATTATTAATTGACTGCCTCGTTGGTCGTAAACGCCACTGCTAAGCATGAGGTTCTGAGTTCGATTCCCAGGTCGAGCAATGTGTTATTGGGATTTTTCATTAGGAATTTCTCAGTAGCAGCGTTTGTAGAGGCCTGACCGTAAATGGGTGCCCTATCATTACATATCGAGTAATCTCGTTCCACGGAGTGCACGTTAAGCTGTTGGTCCGGGTTGTCATTTGATCTTTCATAGGCGTTACGGGAAGTCAGAAAAAGTCCGACAGCAAACCAGACAAAGGGTTTTACCCAGTAACTGGAGTATGGAGGTGAGATAAGTAGTCTCTATGAAAAATATTGTGATAGACAGATACACATATATAGACAGAAACCCGACCCAATGTAGTTAGGAAACGTTTGATCAATTGATAATCTTTATATTTATATTAGTTTAAGGAAAAATCATTTATATAACCGTGTATAAGTGGATCCTATTTAAAAAGGCAAATGTACAGTACCTACTTATGCAGTAAAGAGATTTTATTTTTACTATTTCCCCACACTAGCAATTTCTCCTGTCTCGTGGGTGCGTTTACAAACATTTAAACTCACATATACAAACAGCCGGACCCGGAACAACTACCTGTAGGCCGTACAAATATTTGTACCGTGCGGGAATCAAATCCGCGACACGCATCGCAGCAGCCAGTCCCTCAGAAACTGCGCCAACTGTGCCGTCAAAAAACAATTCGAACAATATTATAAGCAAGTTCTTTTTAGTTTCCCATCCATTTACATTTTATACTAGATCGGCTCAACACCCACCTGAAAATGATCGTGTCATCGACGAACATAACCGAGCTTATCGTGTATCGAATATGTCGGTTTAGAATCGTCGGGTGAAGGATAAAGGTTGTCCAGTAAACAACAATCGACTGTTGGGCAACGCGACTGGGTACGTAGTTTCGGACACTAACGCATGAGTGTGCAACGTTTTCCTACGTGTTTTAAAAAACGAGGTATTAGAATATGCAAATCCACTCTTGTTTTGACATTGATGTTCGAGCAACAAAATTAAATTGAAAAAATAAGTAAACTTAAAGTGGCACTACGGCGTAGAATATAAAATAAAGTTTCCGATGACTAACTGAAATATTATTAAGTCTGAATTCAATTCAGTCACCGTTAATACAAAATGGCTTGAAATGCTAATAGTATTACTCATTCATTGATGGCGTATGAGTAATTTTAATACAGTTGTATTCAGGATATTTATTTCGTACCTACACATACGCTTAACTAACATTAGAATCAACATTTTCGTCTGCTGGTGTGTGCTTATTTTATCAACTTGCAGGAAGGCTACCCTTCTCGCAAGGTGATAAAATCGATATTATTCATGCGTAAATATTCATTCCCACTACGGAACCCTTCACATGCGTGCTACAACACGCACTTGGCCGGATTTTTTTTATGTCCTAACTTTTCTGTAATATATTTTTTAATAATCGTTTTAGGACCGTTATAATTTTTCGGCTTTGTGTTATAAAGAGAGCATCGAAGAACATTGGCCTGGCCCTAGCCCCGGCCTTGGCCCCGGCATTCAAGACCCGACGGTCTCTGATAGGGTCCCCGGTGAAAATGTGCAGCGTATGAGATGGACACAAACTATCAATAAAACGTCATGCGCTTATACATAAGGGTTACAGTGGGGAGAAGTAACTTGACTGCGAACCGTGGTCGTATGCTCTCTCTCTGTTTCACGTGCCTGATCCAACTGCCAAGTTGTCGGCAAAATGACTATCGGATTAGGTGTTTTTGGTGCTGGATGGCGCCGTGCTTAACCTTGAGGCCAATGCTACGACCAACGTGAAGGCCTTGCCCCGGCGCGCGGCGTTAGATAATATATTGTAAATACAATTATCATTATATTGTAATTGTTTTTAGAGTTTATGTATTGTATTGTATTACCTTATTGACTTTTCTATTGTTGATTTTTAAATGTAGTCATTTTCCAGGAATTATTTTCTTAATTTATTTATTTCAAATAAATATTTCAGTCAATTAGCTTGACAGTCGGACCATACATTGTTATTATGATTAACAGAAGTAATACATTCACATACAACATAGGTATATTTATTTTGATTTTATGAATTGACTTAGCCGAGTACCTACTTCCATATCTTTATAACACATTCAGAAGAAAACATATCGTAAAGATAAGCAAGCTAATACGTAATACTTTTGTCATAAACCGTTAAGCTAAGTATGTTCTTAATTAAATGCAGCCGTAAAAGCTTTTTCGGTACTAAAAGGTAAAATAAATGTTCAGCTTGCAAGCAGTTATCATAAAACTGCACGTTTCCTAGTCAAAATAAATTTGTCCCTCAATTTTATTTTAGTTTATGTTTCTAAATATTTAAGCTCATTAAAAATACGTAATACCTAATTTATCTACACTGTTCGCGAGTCGCGACGAAGTGTCAAACCCAAAAACAACAGTGAATGGTGTATAGTGAAAACAAAACTTAAAGTCAATATTGATATAAATAGTGTAAATGTAGGTTGTATATAACGTCTAATACAGGCGGGTATGTAGTAAAAAACTTGATGAAAATGTAATGTAGTGTCTATAGAAACACTTCTGCCCGACCCTTCCGGGAAGGGAGGTGTGATGTTACTTAGTATGTAATAAAACTGTAAGTAAGGACTTGTTTCGACTGTTGGTTGGCGTGTAGCCTTAGGGGCGATATGGATCTCGATCCATATCGCCCCTAAGGCTTAAGACTTAGGAGGAGAAAATTGACTAAGTGAATAATATTCGAAGGCTTATTTCTCGGAAACAACTTCACAACTCCACCCCTAAGTTCTATAGCTCACTAGGACACCAGTGGCGGCGCAACCAGTCGCGCTACCAACAAAATGTATGAAGCTCTAAGGAGGTTACCTCACCTGTAAAGGGTCTATTCCTTATCCCTCGAATTAAACGATGATTATTATAGTATGAAGGGATTTATTTCTTACAAGTATTCGGTTCAACCATCGAATGACAAATGCCTTCATTTTACCTCGCTTTTAAACATCAAAAATGTTACCTATACAAAACTGTTGTAATAATCAACTCTGATTCGATACAATTAAATAATCGATTTAATATTTAACAAAAGTAATGATAACTACTATTTACATATCTACTAAATTAAATACTAATATATCGTATGCTAGATAGGATTTTATAAAAATACAATAGACTAAGGACTAATACGCTAAGTAGCCTTACACCTGCTACCCGATTGGTTGGCCACCCAACCATACAATTTTTGATAGCTTGACCATGGTTTCGCCATTATAGTCTCCCATTGAGATAAAGCCCTTAGATGACCTACTGACCGACATAAATATTATAATCATTCGTAATTATATAAACATAAATATGGCAAATGCTTTATATTGTTAGACATAGTTTTTAAAGGATTATTTTGTGTAAAATAACTCTTATATACGAACACAACAAAACATCACGCCCGTATCCCCCGAAGGGTATGGTAGAAGTGTTTAGTGGTGTGGAGGTGTGAGTTTTGGAGGTGCACCTCTTATATTATACTACGACATATTAGTTGCTATTTTCGGTGTTTTTTTTAATTAAAAACAAAGTAATCAACAAGGCTAACCAGTGGAAAATTCACAGTTCGCAGAAACGTAAAGTTTCGTGGTACTAAGCAATCGTAACTTAATTAGAATTCGTAGCCATCGGCAGGGTACCTCGACAATTATTTTACTTCTAACTTTCTGAAAATCAAGAATTGTTTATGAGGTATGAAAAGTAATCAGTGTCATTATTTCGCACTGTCAGTCTGTTGACTCTCAAAAGGGAAGACCCCTTTTGAGAGTCCAAAGACAAATCTTCGTAGCCTGTTCATGTCAATTACGGAACCCTAGGAGATAAGTCGTTCAGCGCGTCAGTGACAAACCTGCATACACAGGAAGCCCATGACTGCGCCCGTCTGCCCTATCTGCTGGTCCTTTGCAGCCGGATTGTTGTAAGAAAAACACGAAAACATCAAGCCATAAAAAATAAAAAAATGTATTGAATGTATATGGATGTTTCGTATAGAGCAGAATCGGTATGAAACTCCATACTTATGTTAATGTTTTATAGGATATTTTTATTGACGACACATTAGTAGTTTTCTTTTTACGATTATGATGGAGGTAAAACTACAATCAACCGTTATCTTTTACTTAAAAGGAGGCCCTATGTAAGTTTTACTGTAAAATTTGTACAAGTTTCTGTAATAAACTTTCTGTATTTTGTATTTGTAATTTTTTGTTATGGACTATGAAATATTTCAAATAATATAAGTGGCCTTGACGATATGTAATACCTACGCTAATTCATATAAAGTTGAAGGAGAACAATGAGTCGAGTTGTCATACAGAGAGTTCTAACAAGCCTCTGCCACGAAGTTCAATTTTAACATTTTTGGTTCGTTGATTTTATACAATAACTTCGGCCATACAATGTTGGTTGGTACATTTTGGCAGTACTAACTTTGATCTTTTCTTAACGTATGGGTTGGTTCGAAATATTTATACTTAGATTCTGTAAGTATTTATTATTTATTTAAGTACTTTGCAGGATATTAATATTCCAAATTATGACTAGAATTGTTTGCAGTAAAATAAAATTAGAAACTTTCCGAATTAATACATTTTGGTGATTTTTTTCTATTTTTACTGCGGACTATCTTGTAGACAAAATAACTGGGCATATGACTAACCAATGGAGCGCTTAAACAAACAATAATTCTTAAATACGTAACTTCGCCTAGCCAGGTTTCCCAGAACCCTCAGATGCCTATCTCTCGATAAAACATTTGAAATATGTTGAAGAAGTATTACAGGCTTGCTGAAAAACAACTGCAACGACGGAGTGTCAGTGTTAAAGTAGCATAAATTATGATATTATTAGGTCTTTATCTATGAAATTGCCGCTCTGCAGTACTGGTCCATTTTAAATAAAACATTTTTTGTTAAGCTAAGAATTTTAATTTCAAATTAAATTTATTTTAAAAACATGGAATTATTTTTCCAAATGTAGTCATTCAGTTTTTGATTAGTATTGTTTTCATCGCTTTTTAATATTTTTAGTCATCATGGATAAGTTAAAAATAGAGTAATTATGAGTACCGTGGTGGGAGCACAGCGGCACGCAACATCAACGATGTTTACGGAGCTTACACTACAAACCAACGCCGCCTGTCATTGGCCCGCTTCCGTTCTGGAAATTTCGACCTGAAAAATGAACCTCGTGACCGTCCGCAAACTTTCAAACGACGATTTAAAGGCGATTGTGGAATGCTGAATTAGCAGCAATTTTCAACCTTATCGCCAAAACAATATTGGTCCATTTGCGTCAAAATGGCAAGGTAAAAATGCTTGATAAAATGGTGCCCCATAAACTCAATGATCGCCAGCGCAAAGTACGCTTCGAGACATCCCTTGCACTGCTCAACAGGCACACAAACTAAGAAATTTTGATCCGCATCCTTATCTGCGAAAAATAGATTCTGTTTGGCATTCACAAGCGCTCAGCAAGTTGATTGGATCCTGGTTCAGCACCTAAACAATGCCCTAAACGAAAACTTACCCCTAGAAAAGTGATGGTCACTGTTTGGTGGTCTAGCGCTGGTGTGATTCATCACAGCTTCTTACCAAATGGGATATAATCATTACTGCAGATGTGTACTGTGAAGAACTGAACTGTTAGAAATTGGTTTTAAGATTGTTTTTTGGGTTTTGTTGATCTTGGTTTGTCCTGAAAAGTGTGATATTACTTTAGTGGACGTAAACTGTTTGTTTGAGCTTCTATTGTCCTGTTGTCACGCTTGACCAGTTGTTGAGTAGACGTCCGCACGTCCGTGGTAATAAAACCAATATAAGCTGCCCTATCGCTATGCTAGGTCAAATGTCAATATGCGACCACAGACGTGCGGTCGAACGGGCGATACTATTATCAAGACTATGATAAAAGAACGAAATAAAACAATCATACACTTATGCGTTTCATTTCTTTGAGACCTTTTATCTTGCAATCTATTTCGAAATATATTTAAAAAACATAAAGAACACAAACACATTTGCCAGTATTAATGACATCATCCGTCGTGCTCTTGCCACCGCCGGGGGTACCAGCTATTTTAGAACCCAGTGGCTTGGCACGCGACGATGGTAAGAGACCAGATGGAATGACCATAATACCTTGGAAGATGGGTAGGCCTTTGGTGTGGGATGCAACATGTGTCGACACCCTTGCGCCATCCCATCTTCCTAGTACGGTGGATTGTGCAGGTGCGGCTGCTGCAGGTGCAGAAAACCTCAAACGGCGAAAATACAACAACCTAACTGGAAGTTATATGTTTGAGCCGTTTGGGGTTGAAACACTAGGGCCATGGGGTCCGTGTGCCCATTTAGTTTTTCGAGAAATCGCGAAACGTTTGGTCGACTCTTCACGTGACCAGAGGGCTGGCCTTTTTTTGGCCAAAGAATCAGCATTGCCATTCAACGTGGCAATGCTGCCAGCCTTCTGGGCACTTTTCCCGTTGACAACGATGCGGATGAATTTTTTGATGCCCTATGATTATTTATTTTATTTCTTCATATATTAATAATTGTATAATTTTAATGAAATAAAAAAGTAAGAACACAAAACAACTGAAGATATGTGTCAGGATTAAACACATACCTAATTAAAAAGCTTATATCATTATACAATCTCCTTTTCCTCCTTTAATATAAATAATCGCTGAACGTACAGGGGAGTGTTGCGGTAAGCCCTTGAAAAAAAACTCTCTCTTCAAAAAAAAATCTGACTTTCAATAATGGTCCACACTATGTATATGTTTTATCCTTCAGTACTAGTCTCAAGCTGAACTAGTTTGTACATAACTAATCATCATCATTTCAATCGAAAGACGCGACGTCCACACTTAGACATGGCCTCTATCAAACGTCGCAACAAGGACTAGTCCTGTGCTTCTCACATCCAGCAATTAAAGAAACTAAAAATCATCAAATGTTAGAACAAACGTATACCTTTTACATAATCATCTAAAATAAGTTTAACAACGATACAAAATCTCGAGGGATCATTTCATGCACTAAAAACTTATATACTCAATACTCAATTATTTATTGCATTCCACAATGTACATGATTAGGTGGTAGGTGAAAACATTGGACACAATCGTGGACCCTGTTGGGTAACTTAATCATCTGACCAAAACTTTTCCTTTCCGTTTTTTGTTTGACAATATTATTAAACTGTTACCAAGCCATTAACAAAATTAAATAGAGCATTATATAAAGCCGCAACACAACATTTACTGCCTGTAATAAATGGTTCCTAAACTCAAAATCGAACTTACCATAGATCCATCACACAGTTTTTGTAATCTACGCATAGATAAAGTTTGATATTAATAACTTGTAAGCTTGGAAATAGGAGATACTTCCCGAAGGTGATCATACGATTTTAAACAAATATTCACTAATGCAAATCCATACTATTACATTTGACAAAATATTGTTCCGGGTGTTCTGGGTATTTGCTATGTATAGTAAAAAAAATGTCTATCTATGTAATGCATTATATTAGGTCTTTACCTATGAAATTGCCGTTCTGCAGTACTGGCCATTTCAAATCAAAATATTTTTTGTTTGGCTAAGAATTCTAATTTCAAATTAATTTTATTTTAAAAACATGGATATTTTTTTCCAAAAGTAGTCATTTGTTTATTGATTAGTGTTACATTTTCATCGCATTTAAATCTTTTTCGTCATCATGGACAGTACCGGCGTTAGGGTAGGGCGCGGTTGGGCGACCGCCCAGGGGCGCCGGACTTTAAGGGGCGCCGTTAAGCGGCGCCCCTTTATATTCCCATCTCTGTAAGCGAAAAAAAAAACGATGTGTTGGCAACACTAGAATGGAACGCAGTGCTCAATCCGTTCGGTCGGAGCACTACATACATACAGTTCATTTTACTGGGAATCCCCGACCACAGAGAAACACATTATCTGTCTCTTTTTAACATTTTAGTTCAAAAGAGTTGGCGTTATTTTTGATGGAGCGGAACACAGCTCATTCTTATTCATTCAATCGGTGCACGCACTTAAAAACAGTTATCGCAATTACATATTTTAAAACAAACAGACGCAGTAATCAGGCGGTCCACGCTAAGTTACGAAGTGCATGTTTTTTACTTTTTGTCGCCGACTACAGAGTGACATAGGTTTTATCCAAAAAGTTGAAATACAAATAGTGTTTAAGTAGGTATTTGCTTTATGACGGATTATTTCACTAATTAGGTAAGTACAATTTTATTTTAACTATCTTTACTTATTATACTAAAGAGGTAACATTTGTTTGTTTGTTTATGTTATGTTTGGAGTGGGGTAATCTATTTAAAGTAAATTATATATTATAAAATATCTCTGGAACTGACTATATAATGTTGATGAAATTTTAACACGGAGATAATAAATGAATGTCGAGGAGGTACGGTCAAGTGTAAAAGTGGATGAACACTGTTCATTCGTAAGCCTTTGTGTTAAAGGTGAAAAGTGTCCACCGACTTTTGCATCTGACTGTACATAGAAGTCATTTTTTCGGGAACGAGTGGATGATCGTGATTTTTTTCATACAAATCTAAGCACTATCACGTAACACAAGCTTTTAAATATAACATTTCACAATTATTCCGCTGCCATGACAATATTACCTTACCTAGATTTTTCGATCGTAGTTCACGTGTATGCTAACGCTTTCCTGAATATAAAGCGTTTTTGGTCGTCCTCACTCAATAGCGTTATATTTAATTAATTTATAGAAATGATCGGACTTACGCAGATTTAATTTGTTGCAGATTTGATTAGTACAAAATGTCTGAACACGTTGATCCTTTCAAAAGAAAACCATCTGGGTCAAAATATAGAAAACGAAAAGCAGAAAAAGAGAAGGAATTTGAAAAAACAAAAAAGTTTATGAATATAGGCAAATATATCACAACAAAAAATCAAGACCTTAATGTGGCATCTACATCTGAAATACAAGCGAATGCATCGGTAGTGGAGTCTCTGTCTGACAAGTCAGATCAGTTAGCTGTTGAAGAGATTGTGGACGAAGTTTCCCGAAGTGAGGAGACAAGTTGTGTTACAATTACAGATGCTGCTCAGGATGACACTATTGGTGATGTACAACAAATACAAATTCTAGATGACGTTAGTTCTCTTGTTCCAAATATAACGGATCCAGCCACTTGGCCACTCACTCGAAATAGCAAAATTATTGATCATATAATAACTAATGGCCCAGTGCAAACTCACATTGATAATTATCCAAAGAATGATACAGGGCGACATTTCTCAAATTCTCATTTTACCAAAAAACTTGCAAACAATGAAATAATTCAGCGTCGTTGGTTAATATACTCAGTTTCTAAAAATCGAGTTTACTGTTTTTGTTGCCGGCTATTTGATAGCAGCTCAACGTCGAATTTAGCATCTGAAGGATATAACGACTGGAAACACTTATCAGAAATGTTAAAAGTTCATGAAAGTAGCACTTTTCATAAGAAGTTTTACCTCTCATGGATTGAGGCTGAACTAAGATTAAAAACGGGAAAAACAATAGATTGTCAAGAGCAACATTTGATTAGAAAGGAAACTACAAGGTGGAATAATATTTTGTCTAGATTAATGCATATTACACTGTATTTAGCTGAAAACAATATGGCGTTTAGAGGTACTTCCGACAAACTATATACGCCAAATAATGGAAAGTTCTTGGGTTTAGTACAACTACTAGCCAAATTTGATCCAGTTATGGAGGAGCACTTGCGATTAGCTGTAAAGGGTGATGTTTCTGACCACTACTGCGGAAAAGACATTCAAAATGAATTAATAGAGCTGATGGGTGAAAAAGTGAAGTCAGAAATCAATCACGTGCAAAGAAATCGAAATATTATTCTATTATAGCTGACTGTACTCCGGACATTAGTCATATAGAACAGCTTTCACTGACAATACGATTTGTTGACTTATCATCAGATGTCGATAAAATATCAGTAAAAGAGCATTTCATAGAATTTATACCTGTTAATGAGTCGACTGGTGAAAGGCTGACTGAAGTTATTATTGATATTTTAAATAAATACGGACTGGAATTGAACGATGTAGAGGTCAGGGCTATGACAACGGAGCAAACATGAAAGGAAAAAATATTGGAGTTCAAAGGAGAATTCTGGACATAAATCCTTTAGCTGTATATGTACCGTGTGGCTGTCATAGCTACAATCTCGTTCTATGCGATGCCGCTAAGTCATCTGTAAAATCTGTCACTTGGTTTGGAGTACTTCAGAGGTTGTTTACGTTGTTTTCAGCTTCTGTTCATCGATGGAAAATTCTGACCGATCACTTGGGATTGTACACTATAAAAAAACTCAGTGACACGCGTTGGGAAGCAAGAATAGGCAGTGTTAAAGCAGTCCGTTATCAAATTAGCACCGTCCATGACGCTTTAATCACTTTGGCTATTGAAACTCAGCAAACTGATGTTCAAGTCTCTCATGAGGCTACTACTCTAGCCGAACAGCTAAAAGATTTCGGCTTCATAGTTTCATTGGTTGTCTGGTATGACATACTTTTTCAAATTAATGTCGTTAGTAAATCTCTACAATCAACAGACATGGATCTCGGTAAATGCACAGACATGTTGAAAAAATGCTGCAATTTCATGGAAGAATATAGAAATACAGGCTTTAAAAGCGCCATTTTAACTGCGAAGGAATTGGCTGAAGAGTTGGAAATAGAACCTGTGTTTAGAGCGACAACAAGAATTCGACGTGTTAAACGCCAAGCTGGTGAAACTGCCCAAGATGAGCCTATAACTTCTCCAGAAAAAAAATTTGAGGTTGAATTTTTCAACTGTCTTTTGGACACGACCATAACTTCACTCAACGAAAGATTTGAACAGTTATGTGAGTACTCGGAATCTTGGTCTTTTTTGTACAATATAAAACAGATTCCAGAAAAACACGACCTTATCAAACTCTGTAGTGATCTTCAATTGAAATTAAATGTAAATTCCAAATCAGATATAGATGGATGTATGTTGTGCGATGAACTCGTAAGTCTGAAATCGTTTTTGCCTGATCAGAAAGTGGTTACTCCTGTTTTTGTTTTAAATTTTATCAAAGACCGCAACTTACAAGAACTATATCCAAATGTTTGGATAGCATTACGAATATTATTAACTATTCCCGTAACGGTTGCTAGTGGAGAGAGGAGTTTTTCTAAGCTTAAGCTGATAAAAACCTATCTGCGATCGACAATATCTCAATCTAGATTGACAAACTTGGCAACTTTGTCAATCGAAAATGAAATTGCTGAAAACATCGACTTTGATAACTTAATAAAACAGTTCGCCGATAGAAAGGCTAGAAAAGTAAAATTTTATTAGTTTTTTTAATAAATATTTATTTCTTTTCATAAATGGTTATTTCATTTTTATCCTTCGCCTTTATTCGTATGGGTTTGAATTGCAGTTAGGGGGCGCCGTAGAAATCTCGCCCAGGGCGCTGGTAGTACTAAAACCGGCACTGATCATGGATACGTTAAAAATTCGAGTAATTATGAAATATGAGTACCGTCGTGGCAGCAACGCGGCACAAGCGGCACGCAACATCAACGACGTTTACGGAGCTAACACTACAAACCAACGCACTACCTGTTATTGGTTTGCTCGCTTCCGTTCTGGAAATTTCGACCTGAAAAATGAACCTCGCGGTCGTCCGAAGACTTTGGTCGACAATGACGAATTAAAGGCGATTGTGGAAGCTGATGATACACAATCTACGGCTGAATTAGCAGCAGCTTTCGACGTTAGCGTCAAAACTATATTGGTCCATTTGCGTCAAATTGGCAAGGTAAAAAAGCTTGACAAATGGGTGCCCCACGAACTCAATGATCGCCAGCGCGAAGTACGCGTCGAGACGTGCCTTGCACTGCTCAACAGACACACAAATGAAGGAATTTTGAACCGCATTGTTACCTGCGATGAAAAATGGATTCTGTTTGATAACCGCAAGCGCTCAGCAAGTTGGTTGGATCCTGGTTCAGCACCTAAACAATGCCCTAAACGAAAACTTACCCCAAGAAAAGTGATGGTCACTGTTTGGTGGTCTAGCGCCGGTGTGATTCAACACAGCTTCTTACCAAACGGGGTGAGCATTACTGCAGATGTGTACTGTGAAGAATTGAACACAATGATGGAGAAGCTGGCACATCTCCAACCAGCATTGGTCAATCGCTCGTCTCCGCTGCTCCTGCACGACAACGCGCGACCTCATACTGCACAGCAGACGGTCTCCAAGTTGCAAGAACTGGGGTTGGAAGCTCTCCGTCATCCGCCCTACTCACCAGACCTTGCGCCTACAGACTACTACTTTTTCCAGAATTTGGATAACTTCTTGGCGGGAAAAAAATTCAATACCCGAGAGGCAGTACAAAATGCCTTTGAAGAATTTGTTGCCTCCCGTCCAGCTGATTTCTTTAAGAAGGGCATCAATAAACTGCCACTGCGTTGGCAAAGATGCATTGATTGCATGGGTGATTACTTCGATTAATACGAATAAAAAAAATACATGAAAAAAATTCATTTAAATTTTTTCATACAAAACGGCAATTTCATAGGTAAAGACCTATTATTAAGTATATCAGTCATCTACTTAGTACCCATAACACAAACTCTGCTTAGCTTGTGGCTAGATGATGCTGTGTGGATTGTCCAAAAAAAATGTCTCTAGAAAAAATGGAAAAACAAACGGACTGTCTTGTAAACCTTTGTATTTTTTTGGATTGCCCTTGCGTGTCTCAAATAAATCATCATCTGCCTAGCTTTTACCCAAATATGTTGGTGTCTACTTCCAGTGTAACTGGATGTAGCTGAACGTCAGTATTTTACTTGGAGCGACTGCCTCCACAACCTTTTCTTTCTTCCTTTCTTTTTCCACCCATATTTAGTACCTAACTGTGACCAATTTGGATTTAGTGCTCGCCGACTGCTGCTGCGGCATCGCTCACCTCGCTTGCTCGGCTCAGGCAGTGCGCAGGATGTCACAGTGTTAACCAACCTAACCGATATGGTCCGGGTGATGTACATTTTAGCAACTGCGCCTGCGTCCAATTTGCCTAAAAAATTTGCAATACCGGTTGCCTGCTACTGATGCAGAACGCATTTATTAGCATCGAACGAAACGTGTTATCGTTGTAACGTATTTTTTTATGTATAGTTAAACTAAATTTGATGAACAAACGAAATGTGAGCTGACATTTATTTAATAATTTCATTTTAAAATGACGTGTTTAAAATAATGGGAAAGGCCACTTGGTACATTTTCCGACTGTCTTTTGACAAAATCACTGTTCTCTACATTTCAAATCTCACCAGAATGCTAAAATGACACTATCTAATATAAATCACTAGTGCATTACAAGTTTAAACTAGTTTTCTCTCAAACACTACCAACACATTATGACGGCGCCGATAAATCCAATGTCATGTGTGATGTGACGTCGCGTCACGTCATTTCGTTTCTACCAATGGTGGTGCGTTTTTGAGTTTGAATTTTCCGCACTTTTTTTTTGAATTTAAAGCGTTAAAATAGGAACTAAATAAAAATATTATGTTTCAGACGTAATGTGAGGGCTATTTTTCGGTAGGTATCTGTAGATACCAAGAAAAATCTGTCAAGTTTAAGCCACATGCATATATCCCTATTGTTACCTCCCTGGATAAAACCACGAACGTTGGCAGTTGTCTTTGACATACCAAAGTGCAATGCAAACGTACACTCTAAAGTCGAATCCAGTCATGACTCGCGTAGAATCATAACAGATATAGTACTGCAGGATGAAATCTAGCCAGGAAGAACATTAACACGTACCACAGTCGTAAATTCTTGTCACAATAGGCACTACACACTTCTAAACAATGTCGAACGCAACTCAGACTGATAAACAGAGGCTGGCACATCAAACGACTCCAATCTCTCAAATTTAATTGATATTTTTTAAAATCACATAAAACTTGTTACTTACAAAAAAAAACAACCGACTCAAAACAAAGATCCCCAAAGAAGAATACAGTTCTAAATTCTCTGTAAATGAATGGGCTGGAGTAATTGGCACCACCCCACTTCTTACCGAATACTTTCATGGTGAAAATTATTTGCACTTAAGTCGATTTAGTTTTTAGTTATGTGCTGTTAGAGGAAACCGGTGTCCTGAT
Source organism: Phlogophora meticulosa (assembly GCA_905147745.2). Lineage (NCBI taxonomy): Eukaryota > Metazoa > Arthropoda > Insecta > Lepidoptera > Noctuidae > Phlogophora > Phlogophora meticulosa. The sequence continues at coordinate 6,311,440 of LR990523.1, forward strand.
ATTCGAAAGAGACTGTCCATCGACTATCTTTCAGCACGGTAGCTGCTCTGTAAGGGAACACTTAAATAATTGCTTTCCTGACATCTGTATTGGCAGAGATGGACCCATCCCTTGGCCCGCTCGCTCACCAAAACTGAATCTGATGATGACCAGATCTGAGTAATTGTGTTAGCCTCATTAAGCTTAGACCTCAATACGAAAATCGTTCAAATTTACGTAATGTTCGTGCTAGGACCTCAGGTGTTCCATCGTTTGTTGAACAGCACCACGTTTACACACTAGCTGGTATCGCCTCTCAATTTCCACCTGAGAAGGTTATCCTTGCTTTAACCAACCTGTGGCCGAAGTCTGTTTAGAGATAAGAGTTTTTAAGCAGGAGGAACGAATGAGATGTGTCACCTGATGTGTTCCTGAGAACGTGACGTTGGTGAACGATGAATGAGGGGGGAACAGATGGAGCTATTCTGGCTTTGCAATACCTACAATGACCCCAATTGAATCCGTTTCAATTGGAGTCATTCTTATTACTAAAAGTCTGTTAGTTTTAGACATCGTTTTATTTTCCAGTAACATTTATTTTTTCCTTACTTTGTTATTTATACCTGAAGACTTGTAATTGGCTAATATGAAAATGAAAATAAACAAATAAACTTCCATCTACTAGATTCATAATTTTTTGCTTTACCATATAAGGTTACTTAATATATAAGGGTATTATTGCTTTTGATTACTTGGGATGACGATCTGCGAAAGACTGCAGGCAGATGCTGGATGCGGCAAGCTGAAGACAGGGCGCTATGGCGCTCATTAGGAGAGGGCTATGTCCAGCAGTGGACTAGTATAGCCTGATGATGATGATTGCTTTTAATATCTTCTAAAATATTTAGAAACGACCTATCCAGCATAAATGAAATTAAAAGTATGTTGCGTAGGTAAATGTGTTTTTAAATAAATCGTTTTATATAATAACCTTGGAACCCCACTTTAAAATGTCAACCCCTATTTTTTTTTCTATTTTTCCACTTGTAACGTAAGTAGACAAAGAATGTCTGAAGCTGTTCCAAATTTAAAGTCAAAATAGCATAGTAGTTCCTGAATAATATCTAAATGTGACAGACGGGCAGGCGATGTCCCACCATAAGAACATTACAATGTTGATACGGAAACCCTACTTTTATTTTATATAAGGATAATAGTAGCTGTTATTACTTAGGAATTTTTCAAATGCAATATTTGGTCAATGAAAACAAAAACAGGCAAACCGTAATTTGGTAAATACAGATTTTTCCTTAACTAAAGTAAATATTTCAGCAATAGTTCTAAACAGTTTTGTAATATGTATTTAACATACATATTTTATTGTGTTTGGCCTGTACTCCCAGTTTAAAATTCATACATTCGTTACTACATTAATTTTGTTCTAAACAAATACTGTTCCAATTTATTCAATACAGCAACAAACCTGATGAAATAATCTACATGAAAAGAAAAAAAAACAGGATGTCAAAAAAAAAAAAATTAAAAAAAATTGTTCCTCAAAATTATTGTTAAATTTTTTGCGACAATAATAGTATTTATATCAAACATAGATATGGATAATGTCTTCAAAAAAATGTGCGGGGCTATTATTTCTAATTAAAAACAAATAACCGTCAACGATACGTTTACGTTAGCATCCGTCGAAATAGTACTAGTTCTATTCATCAGAGTCCTAACGCGCATAAGGAATATGAAGGTAATGGCTGACGCTTGAAGTGAATCAAAAATGTAATATGTCTCGTACACTGCATGATACAACCTGCTGACCTGTGCATGTGCTAAGATATCTGCTACCATGAATTGAATACAAGCACCAAAACAAGTTATACATATCAAAATAAATGAGACAACACATGTTAATAACAAATTAGTGAAGTGACAGTTACTTTTTATTTTTTTAATGGCGTAGAATATTTTACAGAATATCCACATATTAACCAACAAAATTATTAATTTCAACCACTTGTACAAGTATATGATGTAATCAAGAACATATTCAGTCGCCAAAAAGCCTATCAGTCCACCAATTACTAATATCAGAAACCATATCAGCGAAGATAGAAGTAATAAGTTCCACCTTTTACACGTTAGAACTAACTCAACTTTGTTATATAATATTTTCGTGTAAACAGACAGCCAGCATAATGCCACGGCGTCGAAATGCCCTAAAATTACCAATAATATATTATGCGTTTCCTTGGTAAAATAATTATAGTACAATAGGAATTCAAGCATTGTATTCATCGATCTTGCCACTGTCAGCTGTATGAGGATTTTCAGGTCAATCTTCCTTATCTGCGGCAGAAATATTAAGAGCAACATTTGCAATACCAGGCATGCTGCAGACAGAACAATCCCTGAGATCCATATCATGTATGTTGTTACCTCCACGACCTTCGCATCCAATTCAATGTCCATATTAGATCGTGTATTCGTTGATATGGGTTAAATCCTCTTCGGTTTCGTCCTCTTCGGTTAAGTTCGACATTGTACCGATATGGTGTAGTGGTGGTGGTGCTCGCTGTGCAACTTTGATTCATATTGATTTTCTTCAGGCTTAGTTTCTTCCTGCGATGTCATTCATCTGCTTCGCACAATCATGTGTCATGGTCGACGTCGGTGACAACAGCCAGAAAGGCTTAATTTAGCAGTAGTTATCCCGGTTCTCTCAATCATCCACCATTTACCTTCTCAAAAACTTTAGTTTTGAAAAGTTATTGCTTTCAAAAATTCATTTGATTCGGGTGTATGCTGGAAATTTGACAGCTATCAGAAAATACTAAGTACACAGAAGTGAAATATCGATTTGTCCAGCACAATTTTTCAGGGCACTTTTCTTTTGGATAAAAAACAATGAGCGTTTGACTACTATTAAAAAATATACTTTTATGATGCACTGAGCATTGAAAAGCACTCATTGATACTTAGGTACCATTTCTGTGAAACCCGAAACAAAACTAACTATATTTCTACTTTACAGAAACGATTTATTTTCCTTGAGTTAATTCGGTATAAAACAGGAAAAAACGTTAACTTCGTAAATGCCTAGTTATTCACCATGGATGATGTGATTTACAAAGTAACATAAAAAAGTAACGATAATCAGTAGATTCATATAGGACAAACAAAAATTATAGGCTCAGATAAAGATAAAATAAATGTATTAGACTCTCACTCGAGAGTACTTTTTAAATTGGGACAAGCCCGCCACACTATTCCCAAACCACTGCAACTCTTTAAAACCAGAATCAACAGCAGCGACCTCCAGAAAAGCATCGAGACAATGAAGCCCGACGAGGCCTGGAGAAACGATTCAACTGTCTTGGATCCCGACGAGGCCTGGAGAAACGATTCAACTGTCTTGGATCCCGCAACGAAGTTAATCAGAAAAGAACGAAGCGGAGCAGTTAGAAAAATACATAACCTTCACTTCACTCAGAGTATACCTAGTATATCTACCAGATACTTACTTGTTTGTTTGTACACGCATCACGTAGGTAAAAGGTTATGCACATGGAATTGAATGCAGTTTTCACCTATGTATTACTAGGGGTCTAACTTAAAATATAGGCTCTGTACAGGATCTGAACTTATTTTTTTTTAGCTGGATCAGCTAGTTTAAACATAAATTTGTATTTATGGTTTTTCTCAGGCTGCAACGTGATCTTCTACGAGGGAGGCCCAGTTGAGGGTAATTACCACCACCAATTAATGCCGAGAAATCGCACTTATTTTTGGATTCCTCTTCTATACAATACCTACACACTTCTCTTGTTCTATACATATACATACTTCTTACTTCCAAATCTGAAAATGTCTGACGTCTTCTTCAGGATCGAGCCTGATATTTTTAACTGAGTTAAAACAAAAAAGTAGGGAGTTCCATGTTCATCTGTATTTTTTACGTTAAATATTCAGCGTTTCGCCGTAAATTGTGTTTATGTTTTAGAGGTATACTTTAGCACCCTCTGGTGAGTGAACACCAATCCTAGAACCGTCGACAGACCAAACCCTGGACAGAAAAACACATCGACACCAGTCAAGCCGTTTTGTAATATTCGTTTGCACAGACTAATACAAACTAGCAACTGAAGTAACCTCTCACTCGAGGTGAGAGGTACGCGTTTAGGGTAGAGTGAGTTCTTACCCTAAACGCATACACGTCCGTTCCGATATTGGCTAAAATCAAGTTATGGTTAGGTGTTTAGGTTTATTAACAGTAATAAAAATATTGTTTTAAAAAAGATACAGGATCTATATCAGGTATGTGGTGGTCTATATCTCAGTCCTGGTGGTCTATAATGAGGCACAATGGACGCTCGATTAGAATAAAAAATAAATGCACCACATCTATGACTATTCTATGGAGATTAGTGTCTTCATGGATCGATAGATGGCGTTAGTAGTGGTGTCGACATACTCCGTCTTGGTCCATTGGGCATATCAGAGAAAACGCCCGGCATATCGCCCCATTTGCGATGCGTAAATCAGCACTGCGAGACTCCATCTGTTCCTAGAAATGACTTTATAATACGTCCCAGTCTCCACTTGAGAGCAGGTGCATTATGTTCCTTCTGGAAGGCTAAGCTACTCACGCTCGCCTGCCTTTCGGTCCTCTGCAGCAGGTCCATTACGCACATGGATAACGTACTCCTTGGACCATTGCTGCTAAAATTGTTGGCGCAGCTTCTCTATGAGATAATAGCGGTCAAGGCGTGAAGATCTTGCATCAGTGGGGTTCTCATTCGTAAGTGCCGTAGACGGTCGACCGTAATATTTAATCCCCGTGTAATAGAGCGCGAGCCTGTTGCCATCAACCAGGCAAGACTTCAAACTCTGGTCTGCTACTAAGAAATCCCAGATGTAAAAACTAATAACACTTAACTCGACCCAGGAATCGAATCCAGGTCCTCATGCTCAGGAGTTATTTTCTTATTATTCTACAGTTTATCACCACTGGACTTGTAGCAATCTAGTTAAACATTAACATTCAAGCCTAATTAATATTTACTAGCGACTTCGTGAGCTGGTATTTACCGAGCAAAAAATTAATGTTTATTATCTTAAACAAAGGCATACAATTCGAGTGTCTACCACCTACTCGGATTGTGTTATGATCATCTATAAACAAGTTTAACCCGGAAATACCAATGTGTTAATGTATTATGTTAAATAAGATTATTCCGTCGCAATAACTTCATGCTAAATTTGTTTGATTATTCAATGACAAGTATGTCATTGTCATACGTATAGTGTATGGGTATGTAATGCGTAGGAATGAGGACCATGTTGTGAGGAAAGTTTTGAGGATGAATGTGCAGGGTTACAATAGTAGAGGGAGACCAAAGAAAACATGGATGGATTGTGTGAAAGATGATATGGCTAGAAAAGAGGTGACTATTGAGATGATGGCAAGTAGAGATGTATGGAAAGAGAAAACATGCTGCGCCGACCCCAAATAAATTGAGATAAGGGTGGATAATGAAGAAATAAGGCAGCCGTGAGCTGAAGGGTGTTTGACGTGAAAGTAGTTTAAAAAAAAAACCCGCTAACTTCTACAGTACTTAGTTCATCATGTCCTGCGTACCTCATATCACGCAATGCCTGCTCATTAAAGAATCTTATGAAAACTAACATAACAGCACTCCCGTAACTACCTGAAGGCTTAAGCAGAGGTGTATCTATTTATAGTACCTACACCCACATCTCTTCAGTAAAGTTAAAGTCCCATGTCATAGGGGGCAAGTGAATTGCCATCAAACGGACATAATTCTGAAGTCTAAACTTCAGACTGGTACTGAGAAATTATAGATGGATAACTCAATAACAATTTGCTTGACCTGGGAATCGAACCCATACTTAATAGCACTTCCAACCTCTAAAACAATCCTCAAGCCTCATGACCACTAATGATAATAGATATAAAATAAGCTTTGAGATGTATTTGTGTTCAAGATCTGAAATCAGGCGATATTCAGATGCTATGCTAACTGTTTCTGTTAGTGTAGAGTATAGATAAACAGTGAATGAATAATAGTAAAAGTACTGTGGCCTCTTATAAAAGTCAGCCTTAGTTATTAATAAGACCGACTATTTAGATGACAAGAACAGTTGGTCGCTCTGTTGAACGGCAGGACAATGTTATTATGTTCTTGCACTTTCTTATTAGCCTACTGTTATGTTTTTAAATAATTCTTTATTTATGTATGGAATAATTGTTTCGTTATTGAAATATTCTCCCATTACATTGTCTTATAATGAGATGTATTGTATTATGTGTTTAACTAGCCACCAGGACAATTCGTTTATTATTTTATCTGAGCATATCTGTAGCGTCGGGGTATAGTTTTCGATAATTTTGACATTCCAAAAGTGCTAATTGACAGCCTTATTTTAATAAGTGAATTTTGGTTTTGCGTTCCCACAAAAAAAACAGATAAATTGCTTATTAGTCTTTCAAGCTAGATTGTATTTATACCTACCTAATGAATTTATAACGATCTTTGTTCTTATTTATACTTATAGTACAAAAAGATAAACACTCCAAATTGACCAAAAGAATGAAACTATACTTAGGTACTCAGTTATTAGGAAGTAGAAAAAACAGCCATTAAACAACAAATCTTCAAAATAGCATATCGTTTATTATGATTAAACAAATGACAACACGCAATGGTTTTAAAAACAAAGTCGTAAAAAATACACACAATCACAGTCTTCGATTTAAAAATAAAATCATTCTTAATTCCTAAAAGAACCAGTTTATACAACCAGTTATATTATTTATACATTATCTTAGATACCCACAAAGTTTTTGGTGAATATACACTACTTTGCTTAACACACTTTTTCTAAAATCTATTTAACATTTCTAGGAACAAGCAGTACATCAACATTACCCAGTTTAACATTAAGTGGGTCATGAGCGAACCCTATTTCTACATTTGTTTCTTTGGATGTGACAGTAAAGTTACGTAACACGTGCACCATACCTGCAAGTACTTGCAACTTGGCATACCTGGCACCAATACACGTCCTGTTGCCCATCCCGAATGGCATGTAAACGTCATCGTTGGGTCTCCTCTCCTTAGAAAACCGCTCCGGATCAAACACTTCTGGATTCGGATAGATTTCTGGGTCATTATGTATGCTGTAAATTGGAGTGAACATTTTTGTTCCTTTCGCTACTTTGACATTGCCAACAGGTAGCACAGTATCTTCACAGCATTGTCTAGTCAAGAGTCCGATAGGAGGGAACCGTCTCATCCCCTCACTGAGGACCTTGTCTACATACTCCATTTCAGAAATGACATCGTATGTTATATTGTTCTTGTTTTTCTCAAAATGATTGTCTATTTCTTGATGAACTTTTTCCAATATTTCTGGGTGACGACACAGAAGATGTAACGTTGAGAAGATAGCATTGGCGCAAGGTTCTACACCAGCGGTGAAAAAGAACAATGCCTGAGCGGATAATAAGCCAGTGGTGGGTTCCATCTCGTAGCCTGTTTGTTGGTCCCTCATGGTGCCGTTCTTCTGTAGGGTGACACATATATCCGCGAAGTCGTGCTTCTTGACATTCTCCTGTTCTCTTTTCTTGATAACTGCATTGATTGAACCAATAAAAAAGTCCTCGTACTCTTCGAATAACTTTATGCCAAACGTATGCATCAGTTTCGGACTAAGACTGAAAATTAAAAATTTGATCTGATTCTTCCAATTCGATTGCGATAGACTTTTGGCCATCTTAAGGAATGATGAGTCAAAGATTGATTCTGATCCGATCCCGAAGATTGCACCACAAACAGCGGCGTTGTTGAAAACCATAAGTGTGCTGAATAAATCGCCTTCCCATGTCTTGGGGTTGTTTTTCAAGTAGGTCACGAAGTCTTGAGCGCTTTTGTCCATGATGTAATACATGCTCTTCAATTTGTTTGCCGTAAATAATGGGGTCATATTCTTACGCATCAACTTCCATCTAGGGCCATTCATGAAAGTAATATTATCAGTCAGTTGGTCACCTTCAAGACTCTCAACTCCTCGGTGGTGGAAAGCTTGGAAATCGCCTGATAAAACATGTTGCACATTCTTCGGGTCAATGACGAACAACGAAGGTGTAGCTAGTTGACCGACGCCAATAACTGGTTGGTCTCTATGTTTCTTGTACAGGTCACCGAAGACTTCAAACAGTGCACGTTTGGAGATGACGAAATCCCAGATCGGTCCCAACACTTTGTTTTGACTGTAAAACTTCACTCCACGTTTGTTCCAATAGTTTTCATTGCGTCTTCCTAATAAGAACCATCCTAATGTAATGACTAATAATACTAATGTTAATGGTAGAAAAAACATTTTTACTGTTCGGGCGACAGTCACTTTAGTATAAAGCACCACTTGGTATTCGGCTTCTCAACCAAATGAGTGAATATAAACAGTTCGATCTTGTTATATATAGTCGGTTGTTATCAGTCGTTTGTTGTTGTGATATTGATTATCACCATTACTCGGCACATATTTTATTTTCGTGACTTAGCAGAATCTTAAGATTAAGTATACAACATTGTTTGTATACATACTAGCTGTGCCCGCGGCTGTGTTTGTGTAAAAAGTTAATAAGGCAATTTACAAGCTACCGCTGGACTTCACTATCTCGTTTTTATAAGATAACTGTCGGATTTATAATACCTACTAATAATGATGGGTTGCGCCTGCGTCTTGTTTTAGCGCAGCCGTTAGAGACATACCTACTTAATAATATACATATATAATATTATTATTTTTGATATTACCTACTTATTCTGTTCCATGCAGTATTTTTATGTTTTCTAAGTTTCGTATCATGGCGTTGTGTGCCTGAGCCTGTGCTGAATGCTTTTTTATCTTTCTTTCTTCTTTTCTTCTTCTTTCTCCTGCAATGATTATATATGCTTAAGTACTAAAGTTGACTACTTCAAGTTTGAAGTTGTCCGGTACAAGTTGGTCCGGTGGTCGCCTATTGCTGAGCGTAAGCTCCTGTTTCAATTACCAGGACGAGCAAACTGTTACTGGGCTTTTCGATCCAGGAATTTCGGCTCCCCCCGTATAAGATGGGACTCAACATAATGAAAATGCCGGTGTACTACATGATGTTACGAGTATGTGTAAAGTAAATGACTGGAAAGAAAAATATTCAGTTTTAGTTCTTAATAATAAATATAAACTGTGATTTTTAAAAGAAATAAACATGTGTTTTTGTATCTTATTGTTTCATTTTAATTTAGAATCCTTGAGATTAAATTTCTAGTTAAATAGGTGGAAAGTTACGAAAGCGTGGTTTCACCGTTTCAATGGCGCGGCCATGGGGTTTTAGTCTCAGAGCTCCTAAAATATTAACCTAGGATTTTTTTCTATATTTTTCAATTTTTTTACAAATTCAATCTGTTATTCACCTAAATTTCAAGTCTGTCTGTGCAACGCTTAGTTTTATAGATCTCCGTGGCTGTGTGGTTCTGCGCGTTCAAACCCTTATAACTTTTTTAACATAATCTTCGACAAGTTTGTAGTTTTGGGAATCAACTTTTACAAATTGTTACAAAAAGTCGGCTAGGTGTTTTTTTTTAATACAAACGCCGTTTTCGCGTCATCGAAACGCACATGTCGATATACGAGTATCAATGGCTTTAATAACACTAGTAGCCTTACTGCCTTGTTGGCATCGGGGTCGCAAGCACTGCTGAGTAGAGGATTCGATTCACAGGTCGAGTACACTGTTATTTGGTTTTTTTCACTAGGAAAGTTTTAAGTAAGAGTGTATGAAAGAGAGTGCACCTGTTCTATTGACCAGTGTTCGAAACTCGGTCAAGAGGACAATGTTAGCCTAATAAAATAATTTACACCCATATTAATATTTATTAACTTCTGCCCGCGACATTGCCCGCGTTGCGGTCGAAAAACGACATCAAAATTTCGAAAACGTATCCGACGGGTAAGTTGTAGGTACTACTGAGATAAAAAGATCCTGTGTTATCATTTATTGTAAACAGTCATTGAAAATGAACATTTAATGGGAAGTGTAGACGATTAAAATGAAAGGGTAAGTTATTGAGTATACTTGGGTGGTGTGAGCACATTGTCTCCCGTAGCTTCTCCAGTTCAAATTGTGGTGTTCACAATATGCCTTCCTAGTTCGCAATCTGGGTACGTAAAGGCAGCTGTTCAACTGCCTCGGTCGTATACTGGTAAAGTCTGCCATAAATCACCTGCCAGTAACACCACCTCATCAAGCACCTAGATGGCGCGTTTGTGTGACATAGTTAATTGGAGTCATACGATCAGCTTACACTGGTGCAACAGCCAACAGGGCGCCACCGTAGGTACGGCTCTTTCTGATGTAGCACGTTGGGGTCGCTTGCCAGATTAAGACGAATTTAATAACCGACTGTGCCTCTGACTCATTAAGACGTCTCGCCATTTCTTCCTACTTTTATAGAAAAGGAAAAAATAAAACTTAGCTTACGCGGCACTTTTGTCAGTAGCTACTTATAATAGTAACGCAAAACAATTCCAGTCATAATTTAATTGGAACAAAAATGAATCCATCTTATTCCTACTGTTTTATACTAGGTATCAGTCTCATCATCTACTATCAATCAATCTTATTCCTACTGTTTTATTTATTTATTTATTACACACACGTGATTCATATTGTTGTTAGTAATCCTTATAAAACTATGTTACTAACATTTCTAATGAAAATAAATATAACAAAACAAAACAGAAACAAAAATAAAACCAGTTTAAAAACCTATAATTATGACCGCTTCCCGCTGCACCAGACCTGCAGCTGTGCATACGGGTCCAGTGCCCCAGAAACGGGCAATCAGGCTTATTAACTATCACCCTTAGAATGCTGTTGGTGCTCCCCCGAATCCTTCGCATCAGGGATGCTGTTCTTTTCCGCATAATGGCTTGAAAGCTATCTGTGTCTGCTTCAGCAAACATGCCCGATGCGCTACAGAACCGCGGGAGCCCCAACAGCACCCTAAAAGCGTTGTGATACTGTACGCAAAGAACGTTGTAGGCCCTCTGCGTATGTCTAACCCACAGGCTGCACGTGTAAAACGACTGGCAAAACGCCTTGAAAAGAGTGAGTTTCACTTCTCTAGTACATCGTGCAAACCTACGGGCCAGCATATTACATCGGATCGACAACGCTCTTCGCTCCCTTTCTATGTCACTATCAACATTTAAGTCCTCATTTAATATGTGGCCAAGGTACCTAAAATGTGATACTCTATTTAGTGGTACACCATAGAGAAATACCGGAGGAACTGTCTTAGGCTTTTTAGTACCAACCCTAAACACCACAAGCTCACTCTTCCGTACATTGTATAATAAACCATGAGACGTGGCGTATCTCTCACATACCTCGAGCAACCGTCTGAGTCCATCAATCGAGGGACTCAGCAGCACCATATCATCTGCATAACTTACACTATTAATCATTTTCCCATCAATAGAGCATCCGATACCAGTGCTGCTGTGCTCCCCGATCAACTCATTGACGTAAAGATTGAAGAGCGCCGGGGAAGTCAAACCTCCCTGTCTCACCCCACACTCCAACCCATACACTCCAGACAAAGCACCCGACCATCTGACCCGGTTGATTTGGTGGACATACCAGTAGCCTAAGAGCTCAATAAGTTTATTAGGAAGATCTTGCTCGCGCAATTTCAACCATAAGATATTATAATCAACCAGGTCAAACGCCTTCGAAAGGTCCAGGAAAGCAGCATACACAGGTGTGTTTCTATCAGTATAGTACCTGACCGTGTGCTTGAGCGCCAGAATAGCAGTCTCCGTAGATAACCCAGCTCTAAAACCGAACTGTGCATCATGAAGACTGAGCTGTCCAGTTACTCTCCGCTCAAGCACACCATCAAGAACCTTTGCTGTTATAGTACAGTAGTAGTATAGTAGTATATACTATCATCGTAACTCTTAAATTATTTGTTCAAATTAACTACTGTTGTAAAGTTTAATTCTTATTTTTCACTATTTTCACTATAAGACGTTGCGGACTCTTTTTGAGACCTTTTTGAGATAAACAATCCCATCATACATTTATTTGTGTACGTCTACCAATTAATGCACTGCACGCTGGTTTTACAGTTCTACTTCGAAGTGTAGTAAGGGCAAACGATTGCGCGTCTCGCGCAAAAAGCATTGGGAAAAATTTGGATAAAGCCGACGAACATTGATAATGCGCAAGGTACAGAATCATTCCTACTGAACTCATTGTATCAGGTTTTGCGTCGTTGCCCCTTACACACTGTATAAGCGTGTTAGACAGTACTTACCTACTATTAATTATGTGGGTTTTCTGTAGTAATTTATCTTTTATTATATTATCATTAGCTTTGTCGCGCGCAACGCGTTATCATACGTAAATTGTCAGTTTTTTAAACTCGATACCTACGTATTTGAAAGATTAAACCATGTCGGAAGCGAAAGAAAGAGACGGCACTAAGGTGCGGAATATGTACATATGAGTATATTAAATAAAAAATGAATTATTAAAAATCCCACAAATCCGTTTTCGCTTAAGTGCGCACAATCATTCTCAAATGAAGCGATTAAGCCTTTTAGGCTACAATATCATTTGATCATTTTTTTTTTAATTTTGATAAGAAAGTCGAAAATGTGGCGTAAGTGTTAACTGTAGAGCACCTTACCAATTAATGTTACGCATCGGCAAAATCAATATTTTTTAAAAGGTGATGTGCAGTTGACGTTAGGTTATTGTATCTTAGATAAATTTCAAACCGACCCACTAAAAAGCAACACATACTTAAAAAAACAATTTTAATGAAATACTAAACTCGCACACAGAGGGTAGAGCATGTAGAGCAATGAACTTCGAAAAATTACGATCACTATGAAAAAAGTTAATCATCTAAGCTCAGCTTCGAAATAAAAAATCAGAATAATACACGGTGCATTAATCAATTTTTTGTCGCGTGGATGTTTGACTCCAAAATAACGTAGTAAGTACCTACGAATAGGATATTAATTTCAACTTGATAGTACATCCACGCGTTCCTGAGAAAAGGTCTTGTCAGACTAACAGACAGACATACGAACAGACAGATGGACAACGATGTGATACTATAAGGGTTCCATTTTTGCCTTGTGATGTACAGAACCCTAAAGTTTCGGAAGTCAGGGGTTTGAAACAAATCAAAAGAAACAACTAAAGCCACCGACTTCCAAAACTATGGATATTTTACACCTTTAAGTGTTTTATTGAAGTCAGTTGAATTTTTTTAATGGTAAAATGATGTGTCCCACAAACTTTGTGCAGTGCCTACCTGATGAGAAAACTTTTTCGTACAAATACAAAAGTAAAAAATCAACTGGAAGGTACTTTCATGTGAGAGGTGTAGGCGTAGTGACGGACTAACAGAAGGGCGGAAGGGGCGGCCCGCCCCGGGCCTCCGGTCTTGGGGGGCCCCCAAATGCCTCCGCATTCCCTTGATCAAATCCTAAACAAGACTTTAAAAATGTGCTAAATACCTACATAATTTCACTAATATTCTTTTAACTTTGCGGAACCCGTCCAATACGCTGGGGGAATTCCCGTCTTTGTAGCGGGTAATTTGAAATTAATTTCACTTGCCAGATATTAACGAAATAAACATAAACACTACATACAAATTTGAACTGAATAAAAAGCTACATTTTTTTTAAAGCTGGGGGGCCTCATTCAGCTTTGCCGCCCCGGGCCTCTGACGGACTTAGTCCGCCACTGGGTGTAGGTGACCTCTCACATAAAAATACCTTCGGAAAAAGGGATTTCCGCTTGATGACGCCGTCCGTCCCTATTTAATCAATCAATTTGTGTTTTGATCGTATTGAAGCGTTTGAACGTCTATGTGAAAACATAATTTTGGTAATCCAGAGAGCAAAACAAAAAGGGTACTTAATAAAAAAATCAGGCTGCTACAGCACAGATTGGTACTCATTTTTAACTTGTCTGTTTTATATTTCGCCCAGGACACATAATAATATACATAGTTATGACAAATACATTTTCTGAAAATAAAATCGTCTCCAACTCCTCCTACTCCAGACGTGATGATAGTTCAATTTATCTATTTGTAATTGCTATCTATTAGGTGTTTACCTATGAAATTGCCGTTCTGCAGTACTGGCCATTTCAAATCTAAATATTTTTTGTTTGGCTAAGAATTCTAATTTCAAATTAATTTTATTTTAAAAACATGGATTTTTTTTTCCAAAAGTAGTCATTTGTTTATTGATTAGTGTTACATTTTCATCGCATTTAAATCTTTTTCGTCATCATGGATACATTAAAAATTCGAGTAATTATGGAATATGAGTACCGTCGTGGCAGCAACGCGGCACAAGCGGCACGCAACATCAACGACGTTTACGGAGCTAACACTACAAACCAACGCACTACCTGTTATTGGTTTGCTCGCTTCCGTTCTGGAAATTTCGACCTGAAAAATGAACCTCGCGGTCGTCCGAAGACTTTGGTCGACAATGACGAATTAAAGGCGATTGTGGAAGCTGATGATACACAATCTACGGCTGAATTAGCAGCAGCTTTCGACGTTAGCGTCAAAACAATATTGGTCCATTTGCGTCAAATTGGCAAGGTAAAAAAGCTTGACAAATGGGTGCCCCACGAACTCAATGATCGCCAGCGCGAAGTACGCGTCGAGACGTGCCTTGCACTGCTCAACAGACACACAAATGAAGGAATTTTGAACCGCATTGTTACCTGCGATGAAAAATGGATTCTGTTTGATAACCGCAAGCGCTCAGCAAGTTGGTTGGATCCTGGTTCAGCACCTAAACAATGCCCTAAACGAAAACTTACCCTAAGAAAAGTGATGGTCACTGTTTGGTGGTCTAGCGCCGGTGTGATTCAACACAGCTTCTTACCAAACGGGGTGAGCATTACTGCAGATGTGTACTGTGAAGAATTGAACACAATGATGGAGAAGCTGGCACATCTCCAACCAGCATTGGTCAATCGCTCGTCTCCGCTGCTCCTGCACGACAACGCGCGACCTCATACTGCACAGCAGACGGTCTCCAAGTTGCAAGAACTGGGGTTGGAAGCTCTCCGTCATCCGCCCTACTCACCAGACCTTGCGCCTACAGACTACTACTTTTTCCAGAATTTGGATAACTTCTTGGCGGGAAAAAAATTCAATACCCGAGAGGCAGTACAAAATGCCTTTGAAGAATTTGTTGCCTCCCGTCCAGCTGATTTCTTTAAGAAGGGCATCAATAAACTGCCACTGCGTTGGCAAAGATGCATTGATTGCATGGGTGATTACTTCGATTAATACAAATAAAAAATACATGAAAAAAATTCATTTAAATTTTTTCATACAAAACGGCAATTTCATAGGTAAAGACCTATTATATACAGTGTGAGTCTTTATAATGTAGACATATCGAAATGAGGGAATCTATGCTTAATTTTATGTTGGAGTAAATATAAAAGAAATAATCTCAATATATTTTTGTATTTTTTATGGAATGTTTAAAATTTTTGTAAAACTAAATTATCTATCGCGATGAAACAAACTCCATAATGATTGAAAGCAATTAAGCGTCCTCATTAAATAAAATAGTGGAAAAAAACTAACCTCAATTTCAATTCCAAATAAACCATCCTTAAGAGAATAATATTTTTTTTCTTTTTTTTTCCATCGATAAAATTAAGCATAGATTCCCTCATTTCGATATGTGCACATTATAAAGACCCACACTGTATAAATCAGATATGGGATAGCTGGGTAGAAAAAACAAACATAAAAACGAAATCTGTTAAATGCATAGTATATTGTTTAATAAGTAAGTAAAAGATATTATAAAGTTTACTTTTTTACAATTATTACATTACAATAATAATACAATTTTAAAAACGAAGTACATATTATAAAGTGAACACACAATTACAATCTGCAGTTAAAGTTTCTCAAATCCTGACAATTCATAAAATTAACCAAAGTCTATTTAACATTTCTAGGAACAAGCAGTACATCAACATTACCCAGTTTAACATTAAGTGGGTCATGAGCGAACCCTATTTCTACATTTGTTTCTTTGGATGTGACAGTAAAGTTACGTAACATGTGCACCATACCTGCAAGTACTTGCAACTTGGCATACCTGGCACCAATACACGTCCTGTTGCCCATCCCGAATGGCATGTAAACATCATCGTTGGGTCTCCTCTCCTTAGAAAACCGCTCCGGATCAAACACTTCTGGATTCGGATAGATTTCTGGGTCATTATGTATGCTGTAAATTGGAGTGAACATTTTTGTTCCTTTCGCTACTTTGACATTGCCAACAGGTAGCACAGTATCTTCACAGCATTGTCTAGTCAAGAGTCCAATGGGAGGGAACCGTCTCATCCCCTCACTGAGGACCTTGTCTACATACTCCATTTCAGAAATGACATCGTATGTTATATTGTTCTTGTTTTTCTCAAAATGATGGTCTATTTCTTGATGAACTTTTTCCAATATTTCTGGGTGACGACACAGAAGATGTAACGTTGAGAAGATGGCATTGGCGCAAGGTTCTACACCAGCGGTGAAAAAGAACAAAGCCTGAGCGGATAATAAGCCAGTGGTAGGTTCCATCTCGTAGCCTGTTTGTTGGTCCCTCATGGTGCCGTTCTTCTGTAGGGTGACACATATATCTGCGAAGTCGTGCTTCTTGACATTCTCCTGTTCTCTTTTCTTGATAACTGCATTGATTGAACCAATAAAAAAGTCCTCGTACTCTTCGAATAACTTTATGCCAAACGTATGCAACAGTTTCGGACTAAGACTGAAAATTAAAAATTTGATCTGATTCTTCCAATTCGATTGCGATAGACTTTTGGCCATCTTAAGGAATGATGAGTCAAAGATTGATTCTGATCCGATCCCGAATATTGCACCACAAACAGCGGCATTGTTGAAAACCATAAGTGTGCTGAATAAATCGCCTTCCCATGTCTTGGGGTTGTTTTTCAAGTAGGTCACGAAGTCTTGAGCGCTTTTGTCCATGATGTAATACATGCTCTTCAATTTGTTTGCCGTAAATAATGGGGTCATATTCTTACGCATCAACTTCCATCTAGGGCCATTCATGAAAGTAATATTATCAGTCAGTTGGTCACCTTCAAGACTCTCAACTCCTCGGTGGTGGAAAGCTTGGAAATCGCCTGATAAAACATGTTGCACATTCTTCGGGTCAATGACGAACAACGAAGGTGTAGCTAGTTGACCGACGCCAATAACTGGTTGGTCTCTATGTTTCTTGTACAGGTCACCGAAGACTTCAAACAGTGCACGTTTGGAGATGACGAAATCCCACATCGGTCCCAACACTTTGTTTTGACTGTAAAACTTCACTCCACGTTGGTTCCAATAGTTTTCATTGCGTCTTCCTAATAAGAACCATCCTAATGTAATGACTAATAATACTAATGTTAATGGTAGAAAAAACATTTTTACTGTTCGGGCGACAGTCACTTTAGGATCAAGTACTACTTGGTGTTCAGCTTATCAACCAAAGGAATGAATATGAACGGTTGGCTCAATTATTATATAGTCGGTTGTTATCAGTTATCTGTTGTTGCGTCTATGATTGACTTGCTGAATCATGCATTAATGTATCTTATTGCTATTCTGACTCAGCTGTTTTGAAAACCGAATTTAGGAATTAGAAGACTGCTTTTTTTTATAAAAGCTATATTCGCAGCATTGCTTTGCGCGAACAGTCTCGCTTTGACTATCTCATTTAGACCAGTTAGGAGCTTGTAGATACTTAATTATAAGTAACAGCTACCATTAACACCGCGGGGTAGTACCTGCGGTTTATTTTTCGGTTACGATACTTACGATTCAATATATATTTAATATATTCACGATGATGCTCAACTTTTTCCAATTTGTCGCAATGGCAGAGCGATTGACTGCTGCGCCGCGTGTCGACGGTTCGATACTCGAACGCAACAAATATTTGTATGGCCTACAGGTAGTTGTCTGGGTGGTTCCGGGTTCCGTATGTGTATGTGAGTTTGAATGTTTGTTAACGTACCCACGATACAGGAGGATAGTCCTAATGTGGGGCAACGTTTTAAACAAAATAATTGAAATACCACAGGTGGCTACCTAGAACTACTCAATAATATTCGCGATTCTATTACTTTAATATGGTTGCTAACCAATGTATGCTCGTCGTGAACTGTAGCTGATGGTGAAGTACCAGGAAAACTCCTCAAAAATACGGTAACAGCAATATATTGCAAAAGGGGATGATTATGATAGGTATGGTACTTGACTACTATTTAAGTTACAATAAGTAGCCTATTGTCAACTGCGCATCACTTTTTACAAAATATTGCTTAGCCCAATGCAGGGCCCGTTAATTGTTGAGGATTTCTGGGCAAAAAAAATATCAGTTTAATGCCAAGACCGAAGTAGATTTCTCAGAATTAACAGTTATTGGTCAATAGGTAAAATAATTAAAAAGTTCGATAATCCCCTAAACAATTTGGCCCCAAATTATCGGAGAAAAATGTTGCAAATTATCTCTCCTAGATTCCATTTCTGAGAATGCACCAAACGTGTTAACTCCACCGTTTGTTATTATTTATGTTATTCATTGTTGAACTAAGTACAAGTTCACTGCTAGACATAAGACTTCTTTCTCTTTTCAAAACTCTCTGTCTCGTGCGATCTCCTCACAAACATGATTAGATGACCACCTTCCCTGCGGTCAACTTCGAAGGCGATATGTACCATTAGGTAAGTAGGTATTATAAATACATATAACAGATAAGATTATATAATATTAGGGATATCACCATTGCAAGGCGGATTTTTTTCTTAGATTTGCTGAGTAACGATTTGGCTGTTTGTAAACAACATTCTTTTCATTTCATTTATCTTTGGCTATATGTAGGTATATTTAAATACATATAATACATATGATGTAGTGTTGGCGATTGCTTTGTTCCCTTTACAAAGTTAAGGGTGACATCACTGGAGCGGCATGGAGGCCCACGGCGATATGAAGTGCTGGCGCCGCTGTATCCTGATCCCGGACGTAAACATCCTTCATGGAGTCAAAATACACCATGGGAAAATAACAAGAGCAGCGTTGTGACCATTTAATAATATGATTTGATGTTAGTCAATCTTTTACCAGACTTTGTTTGGTACAGACGTTGTTCCCTAGTTAAAATTAAGAGTTCGAATATATTATAACCTTTAATCAAGTACAGAAAGTGTTTCAATTGAAGTTACTAAAGTAATAAGTTATCATCAGAAGTGGTACGCAATACCCACACACAGCTATGGGTAAGCAAAGTAAGCGAAGTAAACGTGTTAAGTCAAAAAAACGAACACGTTCAAGCTCAAGTTCTAGCAGCAGTAGTAGTGCCAGCAGCATTAATAGTGCCGGAACTCCGTCACCTCCGCCGAAACACAAGAAACAGGTATCATGTAAGGATACCTCAACTGTGAGTACAAATAATACTCTAAATAGCATTATACCCGAGTTCGATCCGCTGAAAGACGATGTGAACGCTTGGCTTAAAATTATCAGGTCCTACACTCAAACTTTTACATGGACCGATGAAATGACCCGTTATCAAGCTCTCAATAAATTGAAGGGTTCCGCTAAAGTGTGGTATGACTCACTATTACGGTCAGATACTCATTGGCCTACGTGGAAATGGACGGAGTGGAAGCGTAAGTTAGCTTCCAGTTTTCAAATCCGTCGAAATATGTACGATCTTTTGAAAGATGTGATAAGTAAAAAACCATCAGAAAATCAGTCTCTTTACGAGTTTTATTTTGAACAAAAATGCAAAATAGATCGACTTTCATTGGAATTTTCAGAAGAAGATATTATTTCCATTATTGTCGGCAATATAAGAGACAGTGGTATAGGCGCGTCGATTGAAGCGAATAATTTTGGTACATGCGCTAGTTTAGCTAGTTTTTTGCACGGTCGAACGTTTCGATCAAAAAGCACGAAACAGATAGACGCGAACTCACGCGATAGCCAGACAAAACTAATTAGTCAAAATCAGATGTCTGTCTCTGCGACATCAACAACTATACCCTCAGCGAATGTAGTGGGTTTACCCGCTTCAGCTACCAGTAATCAAGAAACGAGCAAGGCACATAATCGAAAACAGATTAAGTGTTTTCATTGCGGTGGTAATCATAAACGTAATCAGTGTGATTCTTATAAGTGTCACTTTTGTGGCAAGCGAGGTCATTTAGAATCAACATGTTATCATAAAAAAATGTGGTTAAACCAGAGACACAAGAAACAAAATGTGTTTCAGGCCCTGACCCGCGAAATAAGTTTGTAAAAATAGTATGTATTAATAGCCTACGTCAAGAAGCATTTATTGACACAGGAAGCAGTTGTTCATTGATTACTGAATCACTTGTTAACAATAATTCTTTGGAAGGCATTGTACTACCCGCACCAGTTTTATTGCAAGGATTCTCAAAAGGGAATTCTAAATTTGTAACGCACAAGATAACAGCTGATCTGAAAGTCGATTCCGTACATCTGACTCAGGTTGATTTCTATGTAATCGACAACCTGGCAGATTGTGAAATATTGATAGGAAGAAATGTGATGGAGCGGTCTGACCTAATATACTCGCGAGTAGGTGACCAATTCAAGTTTGACTATGCGAACACTTTTACAGAGTTCTGTAACACAGTTAATAGTTTTGAGTTCGATAGTGATTCCAATCAGAACGAATTAATGCAACTTTTTCAGAAATATGGTGATTGTGTGGCGACAAGTATTAAAGAACTAGGAAAGGTTAACGGTTACGAAATGATAATTACCGTAACTGGTTCTCAACCAATTCAATGCAGACCCTTTAGGTCATCTCACGCAGACCGAAAAATAATTCGCGAAATAGTCAATGAACTTTTGTCGAACAACATCATACGCGAAAGCAAGTCACCATACGCGAGCCCTGCGTTACTTGTAAATAAAAAGAATGGAGAAAAAAGACTCTGCATTGATTACCGAGCGCTGAATAAGATAACCGTTAAGGACAAGTACCCAATGCCGCGCATTGAGGATCTTGTAGATAGGCTTGGGGGTCATAAATGTTTCACCAGTTTAGATTTAAAAAGTGGATATTACCAAATATGAATGCAATCGCAATCTATTGAAAAGACCGCGTTTATAACTGAAGATGGGCATTACGAATTTTTGAGACTTCCATTTGGGCTGGCTAACGCACCGTCTTGCTTTCAACAAATGATGAACAATGTGTTGGGAAATTTAAGATTTGAAAATGTTATTTTGTATTTGGATGACGTATATTTAGTGACAGGGACGGTTGAGGAAAATTTTAAATTATTAGAGCGAGTTTTGCAAATATTTAGGGAAACCGGTCTCACGTTAAATTTGAAGAAATGTCATTTTTTTTAAAATGAAATTGAATTCCTAGGATACAAAATCAAGCAGGATTGTGTCATGCCAAATCAGCCTAAACTAGAGGCCGTTCGAAATTACCCTACTCCCAAAACAGTACACCAACTCCGTCAGTTTATTGGCCTTGTAAGCTACTTTCGGAAATTTATTAAGAGCTGCGCTATGATAACTGCTCCACTCACAAAGCTGTTGAAGAAAGATTCAGTATGGCAATGGAATATGGTTCATGAAGACGCATTTCAGTCGTTAAAGAATAAATTAACGTCTGAAAGCGTTCTATCCATTTATGACCCGAATAAAGATAACGTTTTGTACACCGATGCTAGTAGAGACGGTGTTGCCGGTATACTCATGCAAGTCACCGAAGAAGGTGAAAAACCAGTTCACTATTATAGTAGACAAACTACGGAAGACGAGAAAAAGTATCACTCGTTTGAACTAGAATTATTGGCAGTTGTTAGTTCGCTTCAGAAATTCCGATTATACTTAATCGGATCATCTTTCAAAGTAGTGACCGACTGCAACGCCGTACGATATGCATTAACAAAGAAAGAGATTATTCCTCGGATTGCACGCTGGGTTTTGTCTACACAAGAGTTCTCTTTTGATATAGTTCATCGAGAAGGCAGGCGAATGCAACACGTAGATGCTCTGAGTCGTAACCCAATGCAGTCCGGAGAAAGATCGGAAATCGAGATTATAATGTCAATAACGGAAGCGGATTGGTTGCTTTCGGTACAACTACAAGATACCGAATTACAACATATTCGAGCAATTATAGAATCAGGAGAGGCCGAACAAAATAAGGATGTTTTTAGTAAATATGTCGTTCTCGGTGGCAAAGTTTACAGAAGAACAACCCATGGTCACCGTTGGGTAGTCCCAAAAAAATGCATTTGGCAAATAATCAAATGTAACCATGATGATATTGGGCATTTTCAGTTGATAAAACAGTAGAACGAGTAAGCTATCAATATTGGTTTCCAAGAATGCGACATGTCATAAAGAAATATATTAAAAACTGCATAAAATGTATATATTTTAAGAATAAAGGCGGTCCAAAGGAAGGGGAGCTGTACTCGCTGCCTAAGTACGCACAGCCATTTCACACGCTCCATATAGACCATTTAGGACCTTTTGTAATGAGTAAAGCCAAAAATAAATATTTATTGGTCATTGTAGATGCTTTTACAAAATTTGTGTTTATCTTAGCAGTTCGAACAACCAAATCTTCTTGCGTAATTAAAGAATTAGAAGCTATTTCTAAGACATTCGGTAACTCTCACAGAATCATTGCAGACGCAGCGACTTGTTTCAGTTCAAATAGTTTTACACAGTATTGTACCAATAGAAACATACGTTTACACACTGTTGCAACGGGTATGCCTCGCTCTAACGGTCAGGTTGAGCGTTTTAACAAAACTATTCTAGAAGCGTTAAAAGCAATAGGTGCTAACGATACAGATGATAGGTGGGATCAATACATAAAAGCCTTACAACAAGGTATTAACAGTACAGTGCACAACACAACAAAAACTATTCCTAGTGAAGTGTTTCTCGGGTATAGATTACGCACTGATAGTGATACTTTGGGTCCAGAGATTGGTGGCGGGCATAGGTTGGATGTAACGGAATTGCGTGAGAGGACAGATACGAATATTAAGTTAAATGCGGAATCACAAAAACAGCGATTTGACAGAAGCCGTAAGAAAGCACGAGTTTACGTTAAAGGAGATTTGGTACTCACTAAAATACAAAGCCAGACTAACGATGGGAAAAGTCGGAAGTTGTTACCTACATATAAAGGTCCCTTTCAAGTGAATAAGGTATTGGGTAATGATAGATATGAAGTGACGGATGTAAAAGGCAGTGAAAGGAGCACTAAAAAGTATACAGGAGTAACCGCTGCGGAAAACATGAAACCCTGAATACACATTGATGATTGGGAGACGAACTAAAGATGCGTTCGCGTGTTGGCGATAAAGGTAAAAAACTTTTTCACTTATCTTGGGCGTATGCGCGAGTCAAGATAAAATCCTTTGAGCAAATTTAGATGTTCTATGTTTTGGCAATAATGGTAAAATACTTTGAGATTTATCTTGGACGCATGCGCGAGCCAAAATAAAATGCATTTAGTAATCGTAAATACAAATGTTCTGTAATAAGAATAGTAAATAATTGTTTATCCTTATGAATGTATATCGTTAATTACACATCAAAAAGAAAGGCCGAGTGGTTGGATTAAATAAGGATTGAACTAGGAACGCTCAAGTGAGGAAAGGCCCTTTGGGTGCAAGTGGTCCTAGGACGAACTTGGTACACTTAAGTGAAGCCATGGGCTCTTTATGTGCAAGTGGTTCTGGGGCGAACTTGGTACACCTAAGTGAGGCGAAAAACCCTTTGAGCCCAGAAGGTCCTGGAACTAACTTGGTACACTTAAGTGAAGCCATGGGCTCTTTGAGTGCAAGTGGTTCCAGGGCAAACTTGGTACACTTAAGTGAGGCAAAAGGCCCATTAAGTGCAAGTGGGAATAAGACGAAGTTAGTACGCTTAAGTGAAGCCATGGGCTCTTTAAGCAGCAAACCAGGACTCTCAATAGGATTTTGCCTTAAGCGCACATGATTTATTATTGTTGAAGCCTACCCTCGAATCCTGAAAAAAAAAATAATGCGTAATGAACGATAATAGTTATCCTAGTTTATCCCAGGACATTGGAGGCACAAGCAATGAATAACCGTTATACTGACAGATGTTTAATAATGTGTGTTTCAGCATTTTATCTGACTCGTGGGGTACCTGGTGGGACAGGCACCTGGTAGGACGGCCGTGTTGGCGATTGCTTTGTTCCCTTTACAAAGTTAAGGGTGACATCACTGGAGCGGCATGGAGGCCCACGGCGATATGAAGTGCTGGCGCCGCTGTATCCTGATCCCGGACGTAAACATCCTTCATGGAGTCAAAATACACCATGGGAAAATAACAAGAGCAGCGTTGTGACCATTTAATAATATGATTTGATGTTAGTCAATCTTTTACCAGACTTTGTTTGGTACAGACGTTGTTCCCTAGTTAAAATTAAGAGTTCGAATATATTATAACCTTTAATCAAGTACAGAAAGTGTTTCAATTGAAGTTACTAAAGTAATAAGTTATCAGTAGTAAGTACCTTTTATACCATACCTGCCCTATATATAATATTATAAATATCGTATATGCCTATATGTAACTGATATTGTTACGGACGGTACGGTACGGAACCCTTAAAGAATCCCTCTGTTGTCGGTCTGTCAGTTTGTCAAACTAAAATGAATATCATAATATAGGTACCTACTAAATTCTGCGGTAGACAATCGGAACCAGTCAAAGCAGGCTCGCATTCGCACGCGGGCGATTATCTTTACTTCTTCTTTTATCTTAATATACCTACACCTATAAAAACAATGATACAAGTTCTTATTACCTCCTACTTACACGTTGTATTCTTTATTATGTAAGAAGACCACTAGAGATACGGCGCCGACACCGCTGCCGTCGTTCTCCGTTGAGATCTCTCCATAGCCATCTCCATAACTCTATACCTTCCTTCACTCCCACTATCCCATATCATCATAATTATCTCCGTATCCATCCGGATACGGAGATAATTATGATCGCCTCATAGATCCAAAAAAATATAACTGGCAGTAACATGAATATGTTAAGTCATTATTTTGAAATGTGAATGCGCACCTGTTTCGACTTGCTTCACTCCACGTGCGTATGATTGGATTTCATCACTAAAATGCTTATCACTAATGAATAGATCACCCTTCAATTCTTATCACAATTGAGATAAGTAGGTACCTACCTAATTTGAAAAATTATAAGGAGGATTGTAGTGAAATGATTTCCTACAGTGATAGTGAGAATATGGAGTTGACGAAAGTATATATCTACTTAGTCGCCAATCAATCATCCTTTCAACAAAACCAAACAATCGTAGCATAAATTAGAATTTTCGTCTCTACATCTTTTAATCCAAAATGTAGTTTTATAACAGAATTCCATAACCTATCATTCATAGTTATACCATAAATTAATTAAGTATCGCAAGGATCGCATCACTACAGTAGGTATTTATTCTACATTCAGGTCTCTTTTGCCACCCCCGACATTTAGAGGAATTAGCCCGCAAAAAATCCCCGCGAAAAGTTAGGTAAAGTGAACTGTTAATACCTATACCAGAATAGCACTGCTGCTGCAAAACCAATACATCTGAACCACATCGTTACACATGGTTAATACGTAGGAAATATGCAGCTGCTCTATTGAGGATGCGTTCTGGACTTCTTGACACGTTTCATCCAATGAAGAACCAAAAAATAAACTTCTCACACCTAACAGTTATTCAGCATGTCCATGTTGGGCACATAACTACGTCTTAGCGTCCACGAAGTTGGGAGGGATTGGAAGTGCTTTCTACCAGTTGTTTATTTTTTAAACCTGGTTTTATTTAGGGGCTTATAGTAACAAATAAGACCATGCACGCCCCATCATACCCTTAATATAATAATAACCTATTATAAACATAATTATAGCCTAATAGTAATTATTACAAACGATCAACTATTTTATATACTAAAATGGCTACTTCCATTTTAGCTAGCATAAATTGGCCAAGATAGGTTTTAGATCGTAAGAAATATGTTTTATACCGGTGAGGGTGGCAAAATCATTTGTGCTTAAACCCTCTGTTATTAAATAATAAAAAAATGGCTGCTTCCGACAGAGGCGCTATATCAAAATTTGATGATATTTCAACTTACCTAAGTCACGGTAACGTTATCTTCGTGCCTAAGTTCAACAAACATCAACTTATAACATGATAGTGTAAGTACCTATTTATGATAATAACAATTTAGTTTTAAGTTGACCATGTTACGGGGTTGAAATAATCACTACTTAGTAACTGATAACAGGAAACATCACTTATCACTTGATACCACCTGGTAAAAACTCTTTAAATAAATAAATGCAGATAAAAAAATTATAGTAAAAAGCCATATACTTACCTACTTCTAACCGATTTAATGACGCAACACTATAGATAACTATATTTAGGTGTAATCTCACGTGTTCGTGAGAAACTAAGTAAATTCGGTTTATTTGACAAGTCTGGACCAGTCCGCTTTGCCATCTAGAGTCAAACAACATCATCATCATGATCAGTGATTTTGAAGCAGACACCCAAATTGCGTAACTAACTTCCATGATATTGTTTGAAAAAATTGTCATGCTGACCAACTTTCAAGGCTACCCAGGTACTCTTTAGAGAGTACCTAAATACTTCTTATAAAGTTCGTGAAAAGTGCGTTGTGCCACGGACCGCCTTCATATGCCGCCTGTATAATAATAGGTCTTTACCTATGAAATTGCCGTTTTGTATGAAAAAATTTAAATGAATTTTTTTCATGTATTTTTTATTTGTATTAATCGAAGTAATCACCCATGCAATCAATGCATCTTTGCCAACGCAGTGGCAGTTTATTGATGCCCTTCTTAAAGAAATCAGCTGGACGGGAGGCAACAAATTCTTCAAAGGCATTTTGTACTGCCTCTCGGGTATTGAATTTTTTTCCCGCCAAGAAGTTATCCAAATTCTGGAAAAAGTAGTAGTCTGTAGGCGCAAGGTCTGGTGAGTAGGGCGGATGACGGAGAGCTTCCAACCCCAGTTCTTGCAACTTGGAGACCGTCTGCTGTGCAGTATGAGGTCGCGCGTTGTCGTGCAGGAGCAGCGGAGACGAGCGATTGACCAATGCTGGTTGGAGATGTGCCAGCTTCTCCATCATTGTGTTCAATTCTTCACAGTACACATCTGCAGTAATGCTCACCCCGTTTGGTAAGAAGCTGTGTTGAATCACACCGGCGCTAGACCACCAAACAGTGACCATCACTTTTCTTGGGGTAAGTTTTCGTTTAGGGCATTGTTTAGGTGCTGAACCAGGATCCAACCAACTTGCTGAGCGCTTGCGGTTATCAAACAGAATCCATTTTTCATCGCAGGTAACAATGCGGTTCAAAATTCCTTAATTTGTGTGTCTGTTGGGCAGTGCAAGGCACGTCTCGACGCGTACTTCGCGCTGGCGATCATTGAGTTCGTGGGGCACCCATTTGTCAAGCTTTTTTACCTTGCCAATTTGACGCAAATGGACCAATATTGTTTTGACGCTAACGTCGAAAGCTGCTGCTAATTCAGCCGTAGATTGTGTATCATCAGCTTCCACAATCGCCTTTAATTCGTCATTGTCGACCAAAGTCTTCGGACGACCGCGAGGTTCATTTTTCAGGTCGAAATTTCCAGAACGGAAGCGAGCAAACCAATAACAGGTAGTGCGTTGGTTTGTAGTGTTAGCTCCGTAAACGTCGTTGATGTTGCGTGCCGCTTGTGCCGCGTTGCTGCCACGACGGTACTCATATTCCATAATTACTCGAATTTTTAACGTATCCATGATGACGAAAAAGATTTAAATGCGATGAAAATGTAACACTAATCAATAAACAAATGACTACTTTTGGAAAAAAAAATCCATGTTTTTAAAATAAAATTAATTTGAAATTAGAATTCTTAGCCAAACAAAAAATATTTAGATTTGAAATGGCCAGTACTGCAGAACGGCAATTTCATAGGTAAAGACCTAATATATTATGTGGTGCCAGTAGGTACAGGGTGGCACGCGTGGTTTGTAAGGAAAGTGTAGAACGTCGCCTGACGCCTCTAGTAGCGGCCGTCGAGGCGCGAGGCGTGCCCGTGCTCTATGGCGTTCCCATTGAAGGTGTTTTTTCGACACAATGTCTCACCAAAAACCAAATGGTCACAATTTTTGACGACAGATGTGGCGCGGCGGGCGATGGTCCGCCTGCGACGCAACAGGTTGCGGGTTCGATTCCCGCCTTGGGACAAATGTTTGTACGATCTACAAATATTTTTTCCGGGTGTTCTGGGTATTTCCTATGTATAAAAAAAAAATCTATCTATGTAATGTATTGTATTAAGTATATCAGTCATCTAGTACCCATAACACAAGCTCAGCTTAGCTTGGGGCTAGATGATGCTGTGTGGATTGTCCAGCAATATTTATTTATTTATTATTTAATTACGTACCCCTATTATGACAACATGTCATGGCCAAGGAAATTGCAGGGGCATCAGAGGTTGAGCCATAAATGAAAGAACGAAATCTCCTTTCTTTGTAGTGGCATGAACTATGAGGTGACAATATTAACCTTAGCAAATGTCGCGGTTAAAGTATAACATTTCCAGTTTAAATTTGCCGTTCAGGGTGTTCGCTGCTTTTCAAAGACAAATGCAAAATAGTGAAAAATCGTTGCACTTTATTTTAGTTCTGTTTTCCCGCCTGCATATAGGGTTGCCAGGTCGCCAAACCTAATAGCCGGAAAGACCAGCCAGTTGTGCCGGACATTTGGGTAGAAAGGCCGGACACCCTACATTATTGAAGATTATGTCTCAGTATTAATAGGTACGACAAAAAAATTGTTTTTAAATAGTGTTCGTATGGTTTGTTGTATGTACTAATAAAATACGAAATATCTGTCTTATCGTGTTGGGCAGTTGAGAAACATCGGTCTAAGTATGCTAAGCTTAGTCTTACAAAAGCCGGACACCTTATTAGAAAGCCTACCTATGTCCGGCTTTATCCGGACGCCTGACAACGCTACCTGCATAGATATGTTTGTGGTACTGTAAGTAGGTACAAAAGTAGCATTTTGAGGTACCTGCAGATAGAAATAAATAAATCAAACAAGTTTTTTGTCTTCGTCTATCTATATTTAAATACAATTAACTCTTATCTACTTACGTAGTACATCTTCACTGTAAAAAGCAGTATTCTCAGCATGTATTTCTAATACAACACATATTGTAAAATAAACCAATACATATACAAAAATAAAAATTAAGATCCAACTTAAACTTAAGTATGCACATTTAACGTAGACAGAAACTGAGTAATACCATTTTGAGATTATTCCATGTCGACAATACTTATGTAGATTCAATTGTTCTCTTCGATATCCTGTAGAAACAAAAAATAAGGTAAATTATGTGAAGTAGAGCTTATTTTATTTTAATCATTGGAGTAATCAGAAATGTAAGGTCGTGCGTCATCATTCTACGATTTAATAATACCTACAACCTAATACCCAAAACAAAGCGGTTGATTATTATCGCGTCGGATAATTTCACGGAGACTGAAACAGCACGGACTCAATTGATTTAATCTGGCTTAATTTTTCTGCTACATCATTGTCATAATGCAGACAACAATCTACACTATTATGATAATAAAATTAACGTTTTGTTTTCCTCTTTAAGTGAGTTCAATAAAATAACTGCGTAACGTGATTTCACACGCAGTTACCTAGCTTTATCATTATTTTCGTAAATAAAGCGTTGCTCCAAACTAGGAATTTCTCCTGTATCGTGGGTGCGTTTGTTCCGTGCGGGAATCGAACCCGCAACATGCAGCGCAGCAGCCAATCGACCAGCCACTGCGCCAGTCGTGTCATCAGTTATCGTGTTTTTGCGTCACTCGGTAAGAAGCATTTTCAAATCAACATTTCTTGATATTACCTTTTACAAAAATACAAACAAAAACCTTACAACTAACAACCAATTGTTTGGTAAGGAAGAACATGCAGAAAAGAAGCCATACCACAAGCACAAAGTAAACTAGGTACACTACTACTTCTAAAACTAGTTAATACCAAACAAGTGTAGTTTCTAACTTACAGTAGGATCGCAGTCGGCGCAATGCCACGAGTAGCCGCGCTTCTTGGGATTCTTGTTCAGGGGCGGCTCTAAACACGTGAAGTGGTACCTTTTCGAGCATTCATCGCACCTACACAAATACACATTTTTACTACTGCTTAGTTAACCTTTTCAACGCCAGAGCGTGCACGCACGAGCATTGCGAGCACTCCAAGCCTTGTTTATTTAAACATTTATGTAGTTTCTTCTTTGCTATCCATTAATCTATGGTGCCCATGGTGTATTTTGTTTCATGCAATAGAATACAAACAGTAACTTAATTTTTTAAGATATATAAATAAACACATACAAAATTAATTATTGAAATGTTTATTTAATAGTTAAAGTGCACCGCTTTTTATGTCACATATGGGTGACGTTGGCGTATAGGGCATGCGTTCGCTCTTCATGTATGTAGGCACATGCCAATGGCTTTAAAAAGGATGTAGGTAAGATACATTCAATATTATAGATGGAGCTTGCATCTCTAATCAATCATTACTTTTTTTGCCTTTCTCCTCAAATAGCGTATTCTTTTGATTTTTCATTTGTTTGGCCTATACTCATCCTTAGACCAAGCAAAATGTTTGTTCCGTGCAGGAATAGAACCCGCATTCATCCCATAGCGCAAAAGCCATAAATTCAGTAGTTGTTACAGAAAGCTTTATTGTTACATATTTATTGGTTATATTACTACCCTTTGCAGAATAATAATGACAACGCAAAGTTATGTAACCTTTTGACAAGTCATGATATATCATCAAAACTATTATATTTTTAGAATTTGTTGATTCTTGATAAGTATATAAGTATCGATTTGCCTGATAAAACATGACAGGCATTTTATTTTAGGATAAACTATCATTTTGCGCAAAATTGTCGCTCTAACATTGTTACCAATAGGATTTCCAGCGTTGGCACGCGTGCCTTCATCTTTCATTCCGCATTTTCATTAAGAGCTCTATTTCCTAGGTATCACAAAATGGCTGCTGCGTATTTATCTGTCTTCCTTAAAACGAATAATTTAGTATAGGGGCTCACCGCACTAGGTTGGTGTAGTCTCCAGGTTGCATGCACACGTCACAGTGGGTGAAGGGCGAAGGCGCAACCACAGCCCCACTATTGTTCACCCCAGTACCGCCGCGGCGAGACCGCTCTGCACGATTTCGCTGTATATTGACATACAAGTGTTTTACATAACATCAAATTACGTAAATTTGAAGGGAAGGTAGGTACAGTACTGATAGTACAGTCGGTCTATAAAAACATTGGCCATTCTGAAAACCTTGTCTTAAAAACGCACATGGCCACGTCAAGAATGATGGCGGCGACGAGTGATAATTGATAAACCGCTATAGTTGTAAATCCTTCTTTTGGCGCATAGACAGTATAGGAAACGCCCAAAATCTAAGTTAAAGCTATCGAACCAATCACTGGAAAGCAGACACGCCTCATTGATAAAATGAAACGTTGCTGTTTGCTCAAGTTATCGGCTGATATTTAAGCTCATTATTGCCGATAATGCTTGTTTACATGCCCACTTTGGTGAAGGTTATTTCAATAATAATTACTTCCTAGGCAAGATAATCTGAAAAAAAATGTGTTAAAGCAGAAGGTTTACCTTGGGTATGGTTTCACCGATTTCAGCCAGTTTTTCTCCCATTTGTTCAAGCTTGCGTGAAAAATTACATTAACAGCATAAATGACCCAACTATTTAAGTACAAACCAAGTTATTTTATCATGCAGAACAATGCGGTATTTTTATTATTTGTTACTGTGAGAACTATAATGTAAATTCACGATGACTTATCCGATTCAATGCTCCCGCGCACATCGTGTGTGAATCAACTCTGCCTATCGCAGTCCACTTCTGGACATAGGCCTCGGTCAAGCTGCAGCACAACAATCGGTCACCCTTTAAGGTAATCGGTCCATCTACCTGGAGGGCGGACAATGCTACGCTAACCGATACGCGGTCTCCACTTTAGGACTAGTCTCTCCATAGGCGATTCGACAAATATGGCCGGCGCACTGCCACTTCAACTTGCAAACCCTACAAGCTATATAGGTGACACCGGATAATTTTATAACACAGGTATAAGTTCAAATTAGAAATTCGACAAGAAAGTTTATTTTGTCCTGTCACCTGTGCTAACAAATTTCACACACGTACGTTCTAATTCTTCTTGCATAGAAACATCGCAAAACCGTTCTTTGACTAGAATGACTAAGGGCGAACAAGAAGTCTCCGTAAACACAATTTGCACCGACACACGCGACTTTTGTAGTTCGGTTACAAGTTAGCGATTCAGAGTATTAAAGACGACTGCAGCCATATCGGGGTAACTATGGTGTGCACAGCCATAAATTCATGGTGTGTGGGGTATTGAACTCTGCAATATCAGCATGACTGGCATATCAGATACATACATAGTTCCCACATGTACAGACAGTAATACAGGAATGTAAATTTTGAGCACTAATTCTTGGTACGGCGGGCTGTGCCGGTGCGACAGCTGCAGGTTCAGTAAATCGGCGAAAATATAACAACCTTATTGAGGTATTTAGTTTTGAAACAATAAGGCCATGGGGTCCGTATGCCCGTCTAGTTTTTAGGGAAATCGCCTAGCGGTTGGTCGACACTTCACGTGAGCAGAGGGCTGGCCTTTTTTTTGGCCAAAGGATTAGCATTGGTATTCAACGTGGTAATGATGCCAGCCTTTTGGGCACTATTCCCGTTGACAGGGATGCGGATTAATTTTTTGTTGCCCTATGTTTCTTTTATACGTGTACAACTGTTATTTTACGTTACTTTTTACGTGTGTAACTATTATTATTGTAGGATCATTTTTCGATAATTAAATGGTTACCTGTAAGTAGCAGGTACAAAGTTCTTTTGTAGATAAGTATAATCAAGTCTGCTAGACATGTATTTAGGCGTTACTTAAAGACATTTAGCGCATGTGTGTAGCTTGATTCATTCAATTATAAAGAATCCATTTTAACGGGCGAAATACGCTCTAGAAGTTGTTAGGCCTGATAAATATGTCGGGTGATTAGATTCGGCAGTGATTTTTGAACAAAGCCGAAGTTATTACCAGTGATCGGAATAAGGTGAGCTAAAATACCAAAGAACAGAGAAAAAAGGTGGAGACTTCCTTACGACTAAAAAACATTTTCGGTATATTGGTATTACATAGGCAATATTGGTTTTCATTCGTTACAACATTATATTAATTTTAAGCGCCCGGCTGTGTCGAATAATGCCGATCCAAACAAACCTTACTCATCAAAAACATGTTAGGACAAAAAACAGATTGAGAAAACCATATGTCTTTAAAGTTGAAAGTCTCAATACAAATAAGAACAATTGACTGTATGTGGAGCTCGTAGCTAATAAAAACAACCGCACGGGCTGATCATAGATTAACCTACTCTTACCGAGATCAGTTTGTGGATGGGTGACCGTTCGCAACATATCAAGAATCCTCCGTGCCTCGGAAAGCACGTTAAGTTGTTGGTCCCGGATGTCATTTGACAGTCGTTAAGGGCAGTCAGAAGCCCGAAAGTCCGACAAGCAGTCTTACTAAGGGTTATTTGCCCAGCAACTGGGTTGTGGAGGTCAGATAGTCGCTCCATGTAAAATACTGATATTCAGCTACATTCGTTTAGACTGGAAGCCGACCCCAACACCGTTGGGAAAATGCTACGTTGATGATAACAGTATGTCATATGTGGATAGTACCTACTTATTTTAAGTAGTATTACCAACGGAAATATCAAAACCTGTATTGTACTCACATTGGCTGCGTCAGGTGTTTCCGTCATGGGTGTAGCTTCTGCTTCTACAAGTGGTGGGGGTGGCTGCTTAGCTGCTTCGTGATCCACGTGCTGGTCAGTCATAAATATCACGTTTTTATTATAAAACTGGCTGTGCCCGCGATCACATTCGCATGTCACTTCAAGAAGATATACCTCTATTGGAACAGGAGGATCCTCACCCGCTGGTGATTTTTTGTTTTTGTTTATTGACGGAACCCTAATTGCTTTTTCTAAAATTAAAGAAAATGTGAGACCCGTTTAGGAAATTTACCGGAACAAACAGACACAATACGCGTACCGAATTGGGAAACTGTAATGGTAGATGTAAGGTCGTTGTAAATAAATAAATAAATAAATAACAATATTTTTTTCGTTTTTTTTTTTTAGGATAACTGCCGTACGCTGCTATTTTAAAAAGTTGTTTATTTTGACATTACAAGTAGACGCTACAAACAATTTTATTTATTTGTACGCTATTTATAAAATAACAAACGCCGACGACGTTTCAGAGGTACAAATGACCCTGAATCATTCAGTCTGCGTTTGTTTCACGCAGACTAGCAGTCTTCACGTTCTAAATTCACTTTTCAATCATGAACCGAATGAATTACAAAATCATTGACAGTGTGGTTTGTGATGTGAGTTGAATGACGAAAAGAAGTCTGATGCCAACAGATATTTCAGGCCTGCTAAAACTAATATTACCTTGGATAATTTCCTCATAACCGCAGGTGGCGGGCCGTCGTTGCTGTCCGTGGGCACGTAGAACATTTGCGTGTCCAGCGACCCATCTGGCTTTGGAATAGGCTTGATCTACAACAAAGCAGAAAGTACACAGTAAAACGAAGTTCGTCACGGTTTTTTATAATGATGTCGTCTTAGGAAACAATGAAGTTATCACCTTGATAGTAATTCTAGGATGTGGAAGTTCAGGATTTTCCATATCCTGCGTCTTCTTCTTCCGCTTATGTTTGTGTGATTTCGACGGCGATCGCAGAAGGTCCGGCGAATAACGAGACCTATGCTTCTCTTTCCTCCGCTTTCTGTTTGCTTTGTAAGTCGCTATATCCGACGACAAATTCGCTAATGTACTTTCTATAGAACTCTCGATGGTTTTGCTGTCTCTTTCTTTCTCTTCAACAAGAAGGGATGAGAACGATAAATTCTGTGGAGCAAAGCCGTCTTCTTTTTTGCTGGAGGCCACATTAGTGGATGCGTTCGAGTTTTCATTGTGAGAATCATTCGGACTGTCGACGACGATCGGCGTTATTGACATCAGTGGAGTGTTCGTCAACGTTGGAGACGTGAAACTCCGCTTGTGTATCTTCTTGCACGGAGAATCGCCCTCCCCTGCAGAGGCTGACGCGTGCTCTCTTTGTTTGGACTTCTTTATTTTCTTCTCCTTACGCAGTTTCAGTTCTGTGCTTTCATTTTCGCTACTGAATTCAAACGGCTTGATGGTTACTTTGATTGGCGAAATACTGTCAGGGGTTATCAATTTGGTTATTTTTTCCACTTTGTGATATTTTTCTGAGCCAGGTTTAGGCGGCGACGATGGACTGTGCGGTTCGGTGATGATGGCACCGTCTTTACTGTAGCGGATACGAGATCGTCTTGGTACTTTTTTCTCGAGCATCTCGGGTTCAGAATCGGAGGTCTTGTCGCACTCCGAGCATTGCCTGCAAAACAGTTTTGTTAGTTCATGGAAGTAAATAAATGAATGCTGTGATAGGAAATGGCTGACCTGTCGTTTTTAGATTTTTCTTAAACATACTCAAGCCAAGACCGTCTGGAAGCAACGGTTAAAAGTTACGATTTTTGTCGGTTTCATCAATAAGCTGATCAATTGACTCCCAATTGACTTATGAGTTTCGCATTATATAACTTCGCAGCCATTGTATATAATATGCACAATCATCTATGATTTAAAACTGTCAAAATAACATTCAATTGTATCCCGATACTATAAAACTACTACTCATGACACATTGTATTATATTACAGAAAAAAAAAACAAATAGATAGATCCAACAGAACATAATATGCAGCATATTATGTTCCGCAAAAAGGTATTTCTTACATAAACATTGGTGAAAATCTTATTTTCCCGGAAATAAGTAAAGCCGGCACGGCTAACATTATTGAATTGAGTACCGGCAGACGGATTTCGTTGCTGAAAGAGATCTAGAATACGCTGGCGTGACGGTATGAAAGACCTTTTTCCGTCATATCTGTTCAGTCAGCTTCTTCTTAGCACGGGATTCGTTCTCAGCAGCCTGGGTAGGTTTCTCACAAGGTGTACCGCTGACCTGGTGTGGGTCGCGGGAATCAACTGGACGCATGAAGCACATGACGTGTCTATGTGGTGATGCTTAGGGGCGGTCTATCGACCCTTTTCGTTTTCAAAGAAAAAAAAACAGCTGCTCTACACATACAGGGTGGAAGGGACAATTTTTCTAAGCTTTAACTTTGGGGACCCCCAACGTTTAAACTTTTCATCTTTAGAATCATCTAATGTATCTAAAGTAATAGCTCGTGGATGCACGACAGGCGATAAGAGTACTATAAAATATAAAAAACATGATCATACCATCCATAGAGCTTGCTCTTCTTGGGCGGTCGCTGCAGCGGCGGCTTGAGGCAGTGCAGGTGGTAGTGCTGGCGGCACGTGTCGCACGCCGCCATGAGGTGCCGCTCCGAGCTGCGCCCGCATGCCGCGCACTCGCGCCCCGCCAGCGAGCCTGATGTGGCTGACGCAACCACACACTTAGCGCAACGAGACAAGTCCTACTCCTAGCACAGTCTATCTGCTCCATATAGGCAGTCAATGAGAGCTCATAGAGAGGAAAAGGATAGAAGCTTAGAACTATACTCCAAGCAGCCTGGTTGTGCACCAACTAAATGTTGCGTGACCAAGCGGACGCCAGCTGAGGTACTCATCATAGGGATGTACACAATTTCTTAGCAATGCGATCAGGTTGGGCCCACCGCCTTAAGGTGTTAGAGGGTAGAGACTCGTGAATGGTTCTATAATGTTTGATTAGTCGCTACCACAATATTATTTTTAAGCTAAGGTTTGCTATGTATATTTAACAGGAAATTTTATTGCGCTAGTTAGCTTCTGTAAGTCGAGACACTTTCCATAATCCGATTAAGTAAAAATGTTGCGCAGTAGTGATCGGATTTACCGATGACATCGCAATATTATGTACATCGCGTAGACAACTTAAAGAGATTTGTTTACTATTTTTTTGATCCTTTTAATTGATAACATTTAAAGCAAGTCATAATGCTATGCAAATCTTTTGTTGTTGGCAACAGACGTAATAAGGTTTTATCCCCACGCATCCATGCCGTGATACTTAGGTCCGCGGCACACGGTACTCGTAACAATGTTACTTTTAATAATTAACGCGAAATTAAGTTAAGCCAAATTTGAACATCGAAAAATGAATTGTGAATCGGAAAGCTCACACTGGTTGTACCTTTACTCTGTGTAATAGAGGTGAGAGTGAGAGTTTTCTCACCAGGATTATTTTTAATAGATCGTCACCGAAATTTTAAAAAAGGAATGTCATAGGACGAGGTCGTCCTTATGACTATCACAGCTTCATATTTCAGAAACCGCTAGTGTTATCGACTTGACTTTCAATTAGAATAGTTATAAAAAATGATTCGGGTATTATTAACTTTTCGGTAAGGCACACCTTTAGCAATTCGGGTTATAGTAACTCATACATTTGCTCTCGGAAAGTACCAATTTGTGAAATAGAACTGATGTTGAGGTTAATAGATGGCCACCGGAACTACTTAATGATATTTTGTAGTTAAAAGATTTCGCAAAATAGTCGCAATTCGATTACTTTTATATGGTTGCTAAGCAATCGCTCGTTACAATGCACATGCATATGTGGAGCTGATGGTTGTGTACCAGGGGAACTCTTTAACAATTACCGTCGCCCGCATCGGCACAAGCAGAAAGCGGCAGAAAGTGCACGAGTTACTATAAAATATACTCGTGTCACGGATTCGATTCCCGCACTGAATAAATATTTGTATGACCTACAGGTAGTTGTTCCAGGTCTGGCTGATAGTGTCACATACATCATTTTCAATATTTGCATAAGCACCCACGATACAGTAGAAATTCCTAGTGAGGGGCAACGGTTAAAAACTGGTTAAAATAAAGTGAGTCATGATTTTTTCATACGTACTTTGCGGGACTATAGCTCATTGATTTCGGCGTTGCCCTTTCGGTGCGGTAAATTGTGCACTATAATGAACCTACTGGTATTTAGCCCCAATCGATGCAGGTGATGCAGATGAGGATTTTTTTAGACCATCATCTACCAAGCCGTTTTTAATTGGGTAACTCATCATTTTCACATAATAACATATTCATTTATGCTGAATTATAACATTACATAGTTATCGTCAAAAACTACTAAAGTCTGGAAACGAAGAATTTTTTACCTCAGTTGAGCATAGCAACTGTATCCTACGTGGGCAAAACTGCCTCGCCCTTTGGAAGTTCTTCTAGCATGAGAGTAATTTAGTTGGTTGACTATTCTATATAAGTCTCCAGAGCAAAGTCCTACATGAATGTCTTATAACATCTATTTGTACAAAATTAAGTAAAGTAATAGACTAACTGTCATAACCTACAACATAAAATCAGTAGTTACGAGGTATTCGCAAAAATATGAATTATGGCAATTTAAGGTCTTACTTAGCAAAAAATAGTCTTTCCAGAAGACTCCCGGTTTTGGTGGACGACTCGGAGACTCAGTTTAACATTGTTAGAAGAGAGCCTTGTGGTGAAGGAAAAGAGCAAGTTAATGGTTACACATTTTATAAAGCTTTCAATCTCAATGGCGGCCGAACTTGGATAAGACTGATGTAGGAGCGTGAAGAATGGCAAGCAAAGAGAAGCCGTGGCCCTCGATGAAATCGGGCACGATTAAATCTGACCCTTTTTTGTGTTTTACATAAGTACATGGCAGATATGCAGTTAAAAATAAACTTGTATTTAATTGGATAAGAACACCAATCCCATAGGAAACCTTAGCTTTAACAAAATTGTATTTTAGGCTGTAGCATGTAAGACCTGTCACCGTGTACCAGCGACACAGGTCACCACTGAAGTCACCTCTAAAAACTAAGTCCTTAGCCTCTTCTCCCGATACCTACAGTTTTAAAACTCAAGTAGCGATGACTTGACAAGAAATATTATTTTTCTCTATTTACATAACCTCACTATGATTTTCATTTTTTTTAACGGTTGCATGATTACTGAGCACTATTTTAAACTATATTTAGAACTTGTGATCATTGCTGCACTGCGCAGTCAAATTACCGTCTATCATTAAGTAGGTAGCTGACGACTTAATGACTTAGATAATTGAGTGTATGTACGTAAATGGCTATCAGCTTATAAAGGTTTGGCGTCATCCCCGACGTCTTGTAACCGACACGTGAGCCTAACTTGCTTTCTGTTACTAGGGGACACAAAGCACTAGGTACGGAAACTAGACAACATTACGCATCATGATTACATTTCAGGTAATACATTAAAAGGGAAATTATTTATCTATGGCACTCCTGAATCGTAGAATATTAGATATGTCTATTTATGGCATAGGTTTGCCACTGTCTTACTCTGTCCTCTTAAATACACTGAAAACTTACGATTTCTGAAAGCCTTATCATGTATCAGATCGGTAAGCCCAATCTC
Source organism: Phlogophora meticulosa (assembly GCA_905147745.2). Lineage (NCBI taxonomy): Eukaryota > Metazoa > Arthropoda > Insecta > Lepidoptera > Noctuidae > Phlogophora > Phlogophora meticulosa. The sequence goes on from LR990523.1 coordinate 6,351,346, forward strand.
ATATTAGTTAAGTTTAAGATATTTATTTCGTAAGTTGGTCATTTGTATACACGTTATTTTAAAATAGATGACGGCGATGTTTCTTAGCCGACAACTCTTTGAAGAAACACCAAAACAAACACAGAGGTCACAGTCTATGTTTAAGTGCATCAAATTATATGATTCTGATCATATTATGAGAACTATGTACGAGTATGTTAACGTCTGAGGTGGCTTCTTTAGGAAAGCACCACACAGATTTGACTCGCCCTGTCCAGTTATTGCGCCAATTTGTCAGTTATCGTGTAGCTCAACTCAAAACTGAAGGAGCGCAACGATCCGACGAACAATACCGATTGATTATATAACCGAAATAAACATCCAAATAAGTTGGCATGATTTTCTACAACACATTAATATGATCAGTCTTTCAGAGCCCGAGTGCCATGGTTAAATAACAGACATAGGTATACCAAAAAGAAAAGACAATGACGTAGAATGATACTTACCTTCCAAAGAGGTTGATAAAACTTTTCCTTGGCGAGCGTCCGGGTTGTCGCTAAGAGGAAAACCAACGCCCATCTTAAGTGCAGCCGCGGTTGGCACAGACATTGACCTGCTGGTCGACCCTCAATACAGTACATCACGTATAACATATGTATAGTTGGGGTTATGATAGGCACCCCTAGCACGAACATCGAGCGAAATATAGTGCTTGCAGCTTCGCCATTGACATAATATTGGCCGAAATCGTGTCTATGAATCGAGATACATTAATCTTAATATATATAAATCTCGTGTCACAATGTTTGTCCTCAATGGACTCCTAAACCACTTAAGCGATTATAATAAAATTCGCACACCATGAGCAGTTCGATCCAACTTGAGAGATAGGATAGTTTTTATTTCGATTTTTGACCTTAATATTTTTTTAATTGCAAATTAAACGTTTTCCTCTAATAAGTTCCATATATTTCTAACAGATGGCAGTGTAACTCAACTTTTGAGGCGGGACGAAGTTCGCTGGGACAGCTAGTTACCTATATATTTGAAGAAGACTATCATTATTTTTACGTGATTATTATCGGACAAAACGACTTATAAAATGTAAAGTAAATCTCTTATGTTCGTGCTAGGGGTAGGCATTTAATTTGAAGTAGGATTTCAAAAATATTTTAAATTAAGATCATTAATTAATAAAAGTTCAGCACCACATTAGTATTTTTTGATAACGGAAAGTACCTAGTTGATTGGCGAGGCCCTCCTCGCCAATCAACTAGGTAGAGTTATTTATGTACTTACACTGATTTCTTACAGCGAGATTAATTATAAAGACCAGAAAAATTCCATGATTTCTTAAATAAAAAAAAAATTACTTTTACACAATTTAAACCATCCGACATCGGATGTCCGAATGTCTTATCTATCTCTGAGGTTTTTATTATTATTTATTTGTAATATTGTTGGCCACACGGGATTGTATTATAAATCCCGGGAAATCCCGGGAAGATCCATATTAATATCAACATTTCGATTCAAGTACATTAATAACTCTACTTAATTCCGACCTCTGATTATAAGTGACCTAGCTCTATCCGCCCAGATTCTCACCTTTTTTATATTTAGAAATATCCCTTCACTAGAGCGAGGAAGAGCATCGCCGCACATATTGATACGATGATTTCAGTACAATTATGATTCTGGATCTCCCAGAGTTGAAATTTTTCGTGATTTTGCGTAAGTTTTAATATTTCTGTATTTATACTTAAAACTTATAAAAATCTCGACAAAATCATCATTACATTCTAAACCAATGAGATTTTGAATTTAACTAGCATCAGTTTAGTATTTTATTGTAATTTAAGCGTTTAAAGTGCCTTTTTAATGGTTTAATTGAAATAAATAATTTGACTTTGACCTTGACATGTTTCATTATAAATGTAAAACGGTACTAAATGTCGATGAAACATTTCAACGCTGAGGGGTCCATAATAACGTACTGAACTTACGGTATCAGTTTCTGCATCGATGACCTTGACCTTCCAACATGTTTAGTTAAAGGGACGCCAGCACTCATAAATCTACAATCCCTTAAGAATCATAATGAAGACCTTCCAATGAAGTCACCCAGAACGTGCACTAACCGTTTCTGCAGCTGTAGTGGTGTTACTTTGGGCGTGGACCGCGACAGCTCCGGCGCGACCAACGGTTTATCCTCCAGTACAGGAGGCAAGGTCCTCTTCGGACACAACGCTATCATAGCGTCGTAAACCTTCAGTAACGCCTGTCGCGTTGATGTCAATGCTGCCAAAGCGTCTGTGTTTTCTTTTGAAGCCTAGATGAAGAGGTGAGGAAGTTATCAGCCTAACCTTTGGTCAACAATGTTAGTTATTGGTTAAAACATAACCAAACTTTGTTCCTACTGTTAAGACTTAGGATCTTTATCTGTGACAGAGAACTAGCAGTCACCTACTAAGCGGGCCTAGTACAGGTTGTCGTATGCATAATGCCTTCGATTCTTTGGATTTTAAAACATTTTGACAGTTTCTTAAGATGCTTTTATTCAACAGTTATTCAGAAGTACCAAGAAACGTAATAGTTGCAAAAAGAGAATGATACGGTCGCCAGTGTTGGAACCCACGACCTTATAGTCGAACGTAGGGGCGCCACCGAGCTATCACTGTTCGGATATCGATTTAAGTAGTTAAAACATGCATACTAAATTAAACAATAATTTATCGCTTTCCGTAGATATCATCAAGTTATAAATAGGTATATTAAAGAGATTAACAGCAGGTTTTTTATCTTGATAACAATATACTGCGCTGAAATGCGATCCTTTCGCTAAGATAGATGACTTACAACTTCTGTGGTAGCATAATTATATAGTGATAAAATCGAGTTTAATACGTGACTGCCAACGCCATCTGTGAGCCGCGACGCGACTCTTACTACGATACAATAAAGTGCGGCTGTCCGCTAGCCACGCAAGTGTACTTGTATCTTCATACCTAAGATACGGAGTGCGCCTGGCCTGGTCATAGTAACAAAAGGGCTCCCATTCCTGACTGCATCCTCAAGTCCTCGCTCACTTCGCGCTCCCCATAACGGTCAGTGACCGCAGCATCGAAGTAAAGTATCGTAACCCAATATCCGCCCAATAAGTGACCGAGTAGTACGCGAGGCACCTTATTAGTTATCTGTTTCTAGTTAGTGGTAATTTGGCAAGAACTTGATGGGAGTTTCAGAATCGATAAACCTCCTCCCAATCTAAAAGTGAATTGACCTTACCTCATCATAATCCAACCTCAACTTGTCATCGTCAGCCAGCAATTTCTCGTTTTCCCTCGTGAGACGCTCGAGAGACTGTCGCAGTGAGGAGACTCTCGTGTTCCTCTCGAGGTAGTAGCCGACGAACTCCACAGAGAATGCGGGCGGGACGTGCCAGCGACGGGACACGTCTCTTAGAGCTGCCATCTAGGAATAAAAACATATGTTGTTATTTAATTTCATACCATATGGGTGTCATAAAATACAAATAAGTTGACTATCCATAACATCCATATTTGATAAATAATGCATGAAGGCGTAAAAGTTATCTTTACCAATTATTAACGTATTGTAATCACCAATGTTGCCGAATAGCCGCAAGCTAAGCAATTTATGCAAATTCAGGAGAAAAAATCAAAATGTCTGAAGTCAAATCAAACAATCTTCATTTTATTCGAATTAGGCTGAGAATCAGCACTTTTTGAACGTAAAAAATTACATAAGACAGTCCCCCAAAGCGTCCACCCTTCACCTTTTTCTTCATGTGTAAGGAAAATAAAGAATAGAATTTAAAGGATTCCATTATAATATCAAAACAAATGATATATTGTGTTAAACATCAAGTAAATGTATAAGTCATTCACGAATCTAAGGTTTGCATAAATTTTCATAACTTAAAGAATGGGTAATATACACAAACAGGTAATACGTAGTTATTACCTCGCAACCGGCGTGCGTGTTTGACCAGACATATGAACGTAAACGAAGCAAAAGGAGTATGTATGGATCGTAGCAGGTTTTGGCAGGCGTTCTTTAGTGTTTGCCTGCCCCCATGGGAAAAAGGGGTGAATTTACGTGTGTATATACCTGCGCATCTTGAAACTCCAACGCGTGGGTATTGATGCCCATACATTCGGCTTTTCGCTGGAACTTCCTAATAGCCGACGCGCTGCTGTACAGCAAGCGAGCCATTTTCTGTGTTGGAACTGTTTAAACAAAATACGAACATAATGTCAACAAATAAATCTCGTCTATATGTTATTCTGAAATATAAGTTTTAATACTGTAGTTTCATCAAAATCTGTTCAGGAGTTTTTGCGTGAAAGAGTAACAAACATCCTCGCAATCTTTTACATTTACAATTAGAAAGATTATTGTACGAGTGAAGACCTTTGTTGCCCTTTCACAGTCACAAGATGCATGCATAAAACTCATGCAGCTGCAGCCAAAGCCGAACAATATGGAAAGTCAAAATTGTATAAAAAAAAAGATTTTCGTGTTATCTTACCCCATGGAGGGTTCCTATTCTCCTTCTGAATCAGATACTTTTTTCTGTATTTCACTAGTTTGCGCTGAATTCTTAATTTCTCGTCTGTACTCATCCTGTTTTGTAACTCCAACTTCCTAAAACAATAGTCAATACCTTTTTATTTATATATTAAACAAAGTGTATTTTGTACACAAGTGAAAAAAATATATGACTGTTAGTTCGGGTTACTTAAAAAAATCTATGACTCATTACCTTTTCTCAGTCCTCAACTGCAAAGCAAGCCAATTCCTCTTGCGTTTCTTGACTAGAGTCTTATCAGAATGTAGCCTGCAGTGAGCATAGAACGGATCCGCTTGTTCCGCTTCTTCAGAATGGGCCTCGGCTAACAGTCCCGAGCGTTGGCCACTGTAACAAAATGTTTAAGTACTTACAAATGGCTACTCAATAACGCAACTCAATCAACTCTGGATATAAGTTATGGCCAAGGCAACTTAATCTTATCAAGACATACCTACAAGTGCTTGGTGACAATAGGCTCGCCCCTATTACATGGGACTAAGACATACCTGCCGAAATGTGGATGTTACTATAGGTAATACAGGAGTGTTGTTATGTTATACATGTATCGATATTTCAATTAGCTTTTGCGATCAAGCACACCTGTCTTCTTCTTGATTAGCTTCTCTATGAATCTCATGGTAGTTCAGAGCATTTTTATAACTATCAGGTAGAGCTTAAAGCTTTAAATATAAAAGTGTGTATCTATGTTACCAAGTGACGTGGAAGAAGGTCTTGCACAGGCCGGCGTCGCAGCCGACGCACACGCCCGTGCGCGCCATCGTGGCGTCGTCGCACAGCGCGCACGAGCGCGCGCCCCAGCGGGAGTACGCCATCTCGAACAGCGTCACGCCCGACAGCCGCTCTACCTGCGATGCAATGTTTATTACGTTCAATGTGTGCCTACATGACAACCTTCAATATAATGTAAAGACTCAACAGCTGAAGATGAAAAGCCTATTAACTACTTTTATATTTTTATTGACATATTATCAAAAATACTAATCGGAAATCAAACGAAAAAGGTGCCCCTACTGCCTACTAAAGTAAAAATATGCACGCCCAAAATGTTCTTTAAATTGTATGAACTATAAATTATCGATACAGGTATGCATACTGTAAAATTAAACTGTTCTGTATGCCGTGTAAGTAACGAATCTAATGCGATTGGCACAATGCACCGCAACACGCAGCGTAGCGCGGGAGTGCGTGTTCTTACGTTGTTTGCGAGTATCCGTGTTTGTACAGAAAACACGCGTAGTGCAACACACAGGAAACGCATCCACGCGCAGTGTTCGTCGTTCGTCGCCGCGCGCCCCGCTGCGTGATGTGCCAATGCGGTGCAGTGTGCCAATCGCCTAACTTCTTAATTACTCAGCCTGATTCGTATAAGTATTCAACGTTACCTCTGAAAATGCCACTCCAGGTACGTAGAGCGCACATACTAAATGTACCCAAGCACCAACTTCAGTCTCTTTGAAAATACCACCTGAAAAGAATACATACATTTAGTTTTCTGATATCAAACACCACCTAATAATTAATAAAAGGTTAAACTAAAAGAGTTTTAATACTACAATTGTTAAACAAATAGTGAATTAAAGTACCTTTATTTGGACAAAGCTCACAGCTGGGGTCAGTCACACCTGCTTTACAAGCTTCACAAAACCAGGGCTCTGTAGATGCTGAGCTGACTGTGCTGGACTCACTAGTTGTGTCTGACACGCCATAACAACCTGAAATTAAAGATCATTTTCTCTTACAGTTTACAAAATGAACATTTTACATTAAAATTGCACATTAAAAAAAAAAAAAAAAAAATATTGCTGGACAATCCACACAGCATCATCTAGCCCCAAGCTAAGCAGAGCTTGTGTTATGGGTACTAGAACTAGATGACTGATATACTTAATACAATACAATACATAGATAGATATTTTTATTATACATAGCAAATACCCAGAACACCCGGAACAAATATTTGTAGATCGTACAAACATTTGTCCCAAGGCGGGAATCGAACCCGCAACCTGCTGCGTCGCAGGCTTACCTTCGCCCACCGCGCCACAACGGTCGTCATATCACTTAGTATAAGATAGAATATCAATTATTTTTACTATAAATATTTCCTATTTTAGCATATGATAAAAACCATTAGTTCTTTTTAAGATATGAAGCCAGTAAAGCCTAACTTAGTCCGAAGTATAAATAACCTTATTGCATAATAGAGGGCAGAAAAATATGGCTTCTACAAATAATTGCGAAGCTTAAACAAACAGAGGCATGCTTCAATTATGAAAAGTGAGAAATAATAAGTAACTACGTAACAGGTAAATAACTATCTCGTAATATATCTCCATATACCTTCATGAACAGTAACACCACAGCCATCACATTCAACAATTTCATTAAAGTCATCACTCCTGGAACCGAGGCACCCTGCACATATCAGCAAATTCGCCAGCTCGACAGGAAACTGAACAGTTTTAAACAAATAAATTATTTTAGAAAAATATTGAATTCGATAAATTACAACGAAATTATAAGAAAGCCTTTACAACAACGCGTACAGGTACCTTAAATTCTTTATGTTTCGATTTATTCAAGACATCATTTACAGGTTTATCTTCTCCAATCTTGTTGGAATTCTTGAAATCATCATCGTCAGACCCTGATTCTTCTGAAGACTCACTTCGTAATGCTTGTCCTGCAAAGGGGAAAATATTAATGTATAAGAAACCACAAACATTTATTTCAACTCCTCATTTCACCCAAATGACATTCATAGACATAAGATTTCCACAACAATTGGACCCGCGATGCCCACATCCATCGGCTTCCTACTATCACTACAAGGTCGTCGGTCCACCTGGTGGGAGGCCTACAAACCGTACGTCTTACGTACGTGTACGAGAACACTTTCGTTACAATGGTCATCGGTTCGGCCAACAAAGTGCCCCGCCCACTGTCACTTAAGTTAAGCAATTCTTTGGGTTATGTCGGTTGTTTTGTTTCTCTAACTGTCTAACAGATCACTTCAGTTCTGATTCGATCTCACAGGGAAACTCCAGGCATAGCCCTTTCCATTGCCCTTTGGGAGACCATGAGCCTTCCTATGAGGCTCATGGTGCGTGACCATATCCATAAGTCTTCACATCACTGAGAACACACACTGGCACTTTCCTCTTTAGACACTGCGGTACTACAGACGCGAAGATTCCCGTACGCAACTCATCAGAGTTTCGATTGGGATTCGTCCAAGGTTCATATTATTGTCTACAACTTCGAGTGTAGCGCCTTCAACTTTCAAAGGATTGGGTACAACATGGGCATTCAACATGATCTTCATCTTGTCTATGTACATTTTTAGACCCACTTGTTGCGAGACTTAGCCATGACCACAGTAGCGTCAGCAAATCCAAGGCGCGAGATGTAATCATCTTTGATATTGATGACGAGTCCTTTCCAGTATAGAAGCTTGATAAGGTCTTTTAATGCCAGGGTGAACAGTTTCAGACATATCACATCTCCCTGCCTTACACCTTGGTGCAGATGCATTGGTTTCAAGCTATGGTCTCAGGTACAGTCTGACTGGTGGCATTTTTGAACAAACACTTCAGAACTTTGATGTATCAATAGTCAATTTGCCACCACTGGAACACAGCACAGGTCTCAATCAAATCAATGGCTACCTGTGGTCTTAGGTACAGTCTGACCTATGACATTTTCGAACTGTTTGTTCAGCACTTTGTTCACACTTCAGCACTTTCATGTATCAATAAATAAATATTGCTGGACAATCCACACAGCATCATCTAGCCCCAAGCTAAGCAGAGCTTGTGTTATGGGTACTAGATGACTGATATACTTAATACAATACATTACATAGATAGATATATTTTTATTATACATAGCAAATACCCAGAACACCCAAAACAAATATTTGTAGATCGTACATTTATTTATTTGTCCCAGGGCGGGAATCGAACCCGCAACCTCCTGCGTCGCAGGCGGACCATCGCCCGCCGCGCCACATCGGTCGTCTCTTTAGTCTATTTGCTACCACTCAATAGTCAATTTGCTACCACTGGAGCACAGTACAGGTCTCAAACGAATTAAAGGCTAGTTGTGATCTTAGGTACAGTCTGACCTATGGCATTTTCGAACAAACACTTCAGCACTTTGATGTATCAATAGTCAATTTGCCACCGCTGACGCACAGTACAGGTCTCAAAATCAAAAGCTAGCTGTGGTCTTAGGTACAGTCTGACCTGTGGCATTTTCGAACAAACACTTCAGCACTTTGATGTATCAATAGTCAATTTGCCACCGCTGACGCACAGTACAGGTCTCAAAATCAAAAGCTAGCTGTGGTCTTAGGTACAGTCTGACCTGTGGCATTTTCGAACAAACACTTCAGCACTTTGATGTATCAATAGTTAATTTGCCACTGCTGGAGCACAGCACAGGTCTCAATCAAGTCAAAGGCTAGCTGTGGTCTTAGGTACAGTCTGACCTATGGCATTTTCAAACAAACACTTCAGCACTTTGATGTATCAATAGTCAATTTGCAATCACTGGAGCACAGCACGGGTCCAAATGAATCAAAGGCTTTCCTATAGTCCACAAACACTAAGCATAATGGCTGATTATACTTTCCCATCTTCTGTATAACCTGCCGCAGCGCGTGTGCTAAAACCATTTCTGAAACTGGCTTGTTCAGGAGGCTGGAAGTCATAAAACCTGCATGCAATTTGACTTGTGATGACTCTTAAAAGCAGCATATAGACATGAAGAAGTGAGATGGGCCTTTAGTTCATCACCTTTTTTGAAGCACACTGCCACTACACCTCAAACATTTCAGAGATATAATTACCAGTATGGTAGTGTTTACGCCACTTTAGGTTCTTACCCCTGCAACCCCAGTGCCAGCATAGCACGCTGTAGTAACACAAATTGAGTCCCATGCTAAAGGTCTAACAATATTTCACAGAAATAAAGACATACTGTCTGGTCTCCTTTCATCACCACAAGCCAAGCCATTTGGTTTTAATACACATATACAAATGATATGATAACTAATAACTATAGCTATGGAAGATGTTGCTTTTCACATTTATCACAACTATGCATTGTATAAATTTCTACACATCCTAGGCCTTTCTACATACAGTATGTTGGCTGCTATAATCCTGTACATCACACACAGAATAGCCAGCACTAAGCAGTTAACCAGCAGTACAAAGAGAACATTTGAGCAAATAATTGAACATATTGAATGACTGTGGCAGGCACACACATGTTAGGAATTCAGTGAGAAATTGTCTAATGAAAAATACTCGTCAAAGCGCTAGATAGGACCAGAATTACGTACTTTTTTCTTCATCTTCGGTGTTTATTGAGTAATCATCGCTTTCGTCGGGGTGGTCCTCTATCCGAAAGTCCGAGTCATCTGAGCTCTCGCCTTCAAGATCAAAATCTAATAGCGACTGGGGCTCTACCGGCCTCACTATACGCTTAGCCGGGCCTCGAGCCTCTGAAAAAGCAACATTTTGTTACAATACAAGTAGAAATATAATGTGAATAATGTAGGTTCCGATGCAGTATGAAACAATAACGCACTGAAAATACTTACGATTGCTCATTTTTTAATAAATTTATCCGAATTGACACACATTTAGTTCAAAAAAATCATTATTTCTGGAATAGTAGACACAAAACATATTCTGATACTCCATGAAATAAAGAATCAATGTTGCCAACCGAGCTGGTTATTCCCGTAGTACACAGCATCGAAAAATATAAATAAATGGCTGCTCCCGTCATTGGCACAGACTTCCTATAGAATTTTTACGATTTGACTCGATACGATTGGTGTATTATCGATTGTGAAATGTAAATGTAGTAGAAATATGTTTCTCTGTCTACGCGACAAAATCATAATTATTTATCTATGGCGTCCGTTGTAAAAGTAATCTGATATTTTACGTACATAAACTCTCGCCTATTTCCAATAAGGGTAGGTAGAAACTACAGAATGCCATCTGCTACGATCCTTACAGATACCTGATATTTTAAGCATGTAAAAAAGAAAACACTGACCAAGTGCGACTAAGATTCCTTGACACTAACAAGTGTCAAGTGTGTGTATTTAAGGGGGCTCATACAATAGTATGAGCCCCCTTAAATACTTATTTAATTCTGTTTTTTAGTGTTTGTTGTTATAGCGGCAACAGAAATACATAGTCTGTGAAAAATTGAAATGTCTAGTCTAATTATCACGGTTCATGAGATACAGCTTGATGACAGATGGACAGACAGGCAGACAGACGGATGGGTAGCGTAGTCTTAGTTATACCGTTTTACCCTTTGGGTATAGAACCCTAAGAAAGGAAGAATCGGCATCAATTAATTCATCTACACCCCTATCAACGGGAAAAGTGCCCACAGGGCTGTCAGCATTGCCACGTTGGATAGCAAATTGGTGATGCTAAATCAATGTCCCAAAAAATTAGATGGGCACACGGATGCCATGACCTTAGTGTTACAACTCCAAATGGCTCCAATATATAACTCCCATTAAGTATTGTATATTTTCGCCATTTGAGACTTTATGCATGTTGCTCCTGCAACTTGCAGCAGCCGTACTGGCACGGCTCAGCGTGCTAATAACGCAAGGACGCGACACATCCTGCTTCCAACACCAAATGCCCTCTCAAGGCATTATAGTCACTCTGTCTTGTTTTAAGCATCAATCAATTGATTGCATTTTTATATTCCTGTCAATGTCAAACAAATGTCTTTGATGACATCCATTTTGTAATGTCAATGTCACCCCAAACAAAAGCATCTTCATAGCAAAATATTGTTTTTTGTAGTTTCACTGAGTTTAGTGTGAACTGTTAATTCATCATAACCCATAGAAAAAGTAATAACAAAAAGTTTCCTTGATCAGTATTTTTAAACAAGTTTATTGTTTTTAGTACAACTTGATATTTTGAAAATGGTTGGAATCGATACCGACAATAACCGGGACGATGAATGCGACAATATTGGCCTGGGATGTGCATTGGAGCACTTTTCAGAAGTAGAAGATGTGTTGAATATGATCGACAACGTAAAAACCATCTATAACACGCCAGCATTCGAAGTAGAATACGATAAACTTTATGCTATTTTGAAGCAATACTATGAGCAACCGCACTTACTTGATCCTCATTTGGACAAGATGTTATCAAAATTTCTGAGTCTGATCAAGGATAAGGATTCACCATTTGACTTAAAGCATGCTACTTTTAATTACATGTATCAAATTATCAGAGTAAGAGGATACAAAATTGTTATAAGACATCTTCCACATGAGGTAATTTCTATTTATAATAAGTTTTGAACTAATCTTTACATTAAATAAATTTACTCAACAAAGTCTTTTTACATTTAAGGTTTCAGATCTTCTAACAGTATTAACATTCCTGGAAGCTCAGGATCCAAATGATAAGGAGACCTGGAGGAGCAGATTTGTTCTGCTACTTTGGCTGTCTATAGTGGTCATCATTCCTTTTCATATGAGCCGGCTTGATGGCTTCGCACCAGGACAACCAGGTAATTTGTTTAAAGTTTTCTTTTTTATTAGCCTATCCTGTGTCTTGCTTATAGCAGACTAAAATTATTTATTTCTTAAGAATTTATAAGTTTTGTGGATAAGTTCGTTGTTTATGTACTGATTTTGGTGATCCTTTTTAGTTTGGTAGTTTTTTTTCAGAGGTTATCATCATATATCATCATCATCCATAATATTTTCGAAATCGGTTCAGATTTTAAATCAAAATAGCTAGAAAAATCTGTCCTCCAAGTAGACGAAATTTTGAATTTACTATTTATATTAGATAAGTTTTACAAAGCAACCCACAAAAAGCTAGAAATAAAACAAAAAATACAAAAAAAAATCAACCCTTTAAAAAAAAAAGACAAAAGGTTTAACATAACTTGTTGAGTAGTTGCAAACAGTATTTTTATTTAAATTAAGCTTACAGAGTAATAACAACAATACATTAAATATGTTGATATGTTTGATAATGAACAGACATTGTCAACCAATAAATAATATTGACGGAATGATCTCTTTTAGATGTTGCTGAAGGAGCAAAGAAACTAACAGTGATGGAAAGAATATTCAATATTTGCAAGACTTATGCAATGAGTAAAGACTCTTGTGCTGAAGCCAGTGCTTATTTAGCTTCCAAATTCCTCATAAGGTAAGCTTTTTTACTATTGGTTGAACAACTGACTGGTTACTGGGGCATAAAATCCATTCTTATTATGAATATGTGGAACTGTCTAAAATCCAATACAATTTGAGTGAGTTTTTAATTTATAGATTTATTTACAAGAAATGTGCTTGTGGCACAGTTGTTACGTTTTAGGGCATGTGGTGCTAACCTATAAGAAATTGTTATACTAACCACAGATTAAGATTATTTTTAAATTTTATCAGTATTAACTGTTGTTGGTTAGCCATTAAAGATAAATAAATAATGATGGCCACTTTCCTTGAGTAATATTTCTGACTGTTTCTTTATGTCTTTTTACAGGTCTGATGTAAAAGAGCTTTACATGGGTACATTCTTTGACTGGGCTTGTGATCTACATTCCAATCTTCAAGAAGAAGAGACTATTCACTATGGTGTATTAGCTGCTGTTGCAGCAGTATTGAAACATGGGAAGCGCGATGATCTTCTGCCACTTGCCCCTAAGTTACTGGCTTGGGTAACTAACCAAAATTATCAGCAACATAAAGCTATGCTGGTCAGGAAGTATGGTGTGAAGATTGTTCAAAGAATAGGTGAGACTTTGGTAAAATTTTGTTCATCTTGTAACTATGTTCCTGTTATTTTGACTATATAACTTACTTCTGAGTTATTGACTATAGATATATATCCTGTAATATTAGAAATGTTGTGTTATCTAAAGGTTGTGTCCATGCTCAAGTAATAAAAATATTTGTCATTCTTTCTCATAAGTGCCATAATTTTTCATTGTTTGGGTGAAACTAATGCTTCATCTTCTTTCGTTCCTGTCCCTATTGGACTTATTACTTTTTTACTACCGACATTTCCTCAGGCCTAACATTCCTTCGTCCGCGCGTGGTGTCTTGGCGCTACACGCGTGGTTCCCGCTCTCTAGCCGTGACGCTGGGCGGAGTTGCGGCTGCTGGCGACACTGAACCCATCACCTCTCCTCCTGATGATGATGATCAGGACATTCCTCAAGAGGTATGATATTTAAAGGCAACAAAATGCGTATGTGCTGGCTAAAGCCTTAAATCGACGACTTTTCATCTAGTTTTACTGATGCTATTTATTTATTTCGATGAATACAAACCCTGTTACCTACACAAATACATAAACACATATTTGGACAACATTTTAAGGAATTTGAAGTGGTGGCTTTGACCTTTTTTTATTACAAATTTCACTGCAAATAATTCTCTGCTTCAACTCATAAGCTACCAAGTGGTTTTTGCAACTACTTTACAGTGTTAGACCTAAATTTAGCATTAGATTCCTCCTGAGGCTGAAATTCATGATAAACAATTTCCAATACAGGTAGAAGACGTAGTAGAACTTCTGCTATGTTCCCTCCGTGACGACGACACCGTGGTCCGATGGTCGGCCGCTAAAGGTGTGGGGCGCATTGGCGCGAGGTTGCCAGCTCTCGCGGCCGCTGATGTGTGCGACAGTGTGCTGTCGTTGTTCGCCGAGAATGAACGGGAAACCGCCTGGCATGGGGGGTGTATGGCGCTAGCTGAATTAGGTAAGGTTATACATTAAAGGTATAGTTTTGACCAATGGACAATATATAGAATTATACGTTAAAAAAGGCCTTCATCATCATCATCATCAGGCTATACTAGTCCACTGGTGGACATAGCCCTCTCCTAATGAGCGCCATAGCGCCCTGTCTTCAGCTTGCCGCATCCAGCATCTGCCTGCAGTCTTTCGCAGATCGTGATCCCACCTGGTCAGAGGGCCAAAAAAGGCCTTGTATAGTTTTAATTTTAAATTTGTCATCTTGCTGGTAGAAATAATTTTGAGTGGTGAGTAAATATTTGGCGGCTAAAGCCTACGTCATCAAGTATGCTTTCTTTTATAATGTTTAATACTTACAAACTAGTAGCACACTACTATAAAAGACACAAACCTCATTCAGACGAAGTAAGGCCAAGAGCGCAAAAACTGGATTGGATTAGGACATGGATTCATAGGTTTCTAGTAACCTATGAAATGGTAGTAGTAAACAAATTTGAATCATCACACCAGCTCGTCGCGGCCTCCTGTCGCCCGTCCAAGTGGGGAACGGCATAGCGAGCGTGGTGAGCGCGCTGCGGCGGGACGAGGCGCGCGCGGCGGCGGGCGGCGGCGGCGGCGGGCGCGCGGCGCGGGACGCGGCCTGCCACGCGGCCTGGGCCTTCGCGCGCGCCTACGACGACACGGCGCTGGCGCCCTACGCGCGGGCTCTGGCCAACGCCCTCATTAGTACAGCGTGCTTTGATAGAGAGGTAACATTTCATTATTCTTACTTATTGAAATACTTATACTTTGTTTTTCTATCTGTCTGTTACTTTATCAAATACTAGTGTAGCGACATCTATCTCGCCACATATGAACTAAATCGACGTTTCCTACATCGCGATATTAAAGTTATCCACGCGACTGAGTATATATAAACGAGCCCGACAACAATCGTCGGGCAGTCCACAGGATGCACCGTCGTGGGGGTAAACCCTACGACATGGTATTAGTGATTTGTGACCCAGTTGAGGGTCACCACCCTATCTTCGGGGTCAGAACAATCTGTGGGCTATCCGGCATTCAGCTGGAGAAGCCCCACAAAAGTGGCACTATAGGACAGTGCCACAAATGTCAGTTATACGGGCACTCCCAGAGCCACTGCTTCGGGAAAGCCCGTTGCGTCAAGTGCCTGGGAGACCATGGCACAGCAGACTGTAAGTAACCAGCAGACCGGTCTCTCGCTACTGAGCCACCCAGCTGTGTGCTGTGTGGCCAGTCTGGACACCCCGCCAACTACAGGGGTTGTCCGAAGGTCCCCAAGTCTTCGGCTCCAAAGCTGAAAGCGCGGGCCAGCGAGAGGCAGAAGAGGGAGTGCCCCTCTCTGTCAAGGGATCTTCCATCCTGCTTAAGCCCTCAAAGGCCTAATGCCTGGCTGAAGCCGCTGGTGCTTGCGGCTCCTGCCCCTCCAGCAGCGCCGGTTATCCCCGCGCCCCCACAACCCCTCCCTCTCCCCCCTCAACCAACACCTGTCGAGGGGGCTAGAAACCCACCTCCCCCGATCCCAAACCTGACGGGATTCAACCATATTGATGTGATTCAGGCCTACGTGGCCTTATACTCCCCCAGGGCCATTCAAATGGCCCATGAACTAGTCGCCAGCAACGGCGACCTGGGCAAAATATCCCTCATATACCGGAAATATGAGGATATCACTTCCGCCGCATTAAAACTCAACAAGCCGTAATGCTCCTCCAAGTAGGTAGAACTCGGCCCCGATCCCTCAAAGTGGGTTTTTTCAACGCTAATGGCATCGAGGGCCAACGCGATGAGATCGCCAAATTCCTCGGCGACCATCAATTAGACGTATTACTCATTCAAGAGTCTTTCCTGGAGCCCCATCACCGAGACCCGAAAATTGCGAACTACGGTTGGTCCGCAACGACAGGTCAAGATGCCATAAAGGGACCCTTATTTATTACAAAAACGCCCTCCACTGTATCCCAATGGACCCACCTACCCTAACCCACCTGGAAGTGTCCATTTGCAGGCTTGACCTCACGGGCCATCAGCCCATCAACATTATATCCGCGTATCTCCCACCAGCCCTAAGCTCGGAGAACAACGCGGCCATCTCAAAGGACCTATCGGTCCTGTTCGGCTTAAGTGACTCCGTCATACTGGCGGGTGATCTGAACGCCAAACACCCCTCCTGGAACAGTCACTTGACTAACCCCAGGGGAAGAGCCCTGTTCGACCTTAGTGATAAACTAAAATTCGATGTCATCGCTCCGATGCATCCGACCCACTACCCACATATTGTGGACCACCGCCCCGACGTACTTGACATCGCGCTTCTTAAGAATGTTAACCTAAGGTTGCAATCTATAGAGGCGCTTGACGAACTCGACTCTGACCACCGACCGGTAATCATGGAGCTCATCTCTCGAACAGGCCTCCATGACCCTAGTCAACCCCCCCCTCCAAAGGTGATCACGGACTGGGGGATTGTAAGCGATAAGCTGCAATCCACCGCGTCCCACCACTTGGACCAAATCCCCGACAAGATAGAGACCATTGCGGATACGGAGGCCGCGATCGACTTGCTCACGGGCCACGTACAAGCCGTCCTGGACGAAAGTTCAAGGGAGATACCGGCGACGAGTGATCGTCGCTGGAAGCTCCCGGACGATGTGCATGCACTCGTGAGCGAGAAGAACGCGGCCGTCCGTGCCTATAGCGCTTTTCCCTGCGAGAACAACAAAGTTCACATGCGTTACTTACAGCGTAAAGTAAGTAATAGTATGAAAGAGCTGCGTTGCAATCGCTGGGACAAGATGCTTGGGGATCTCGAGCCCAACCACCAGGCATTTTGGGAACTACAGAGGAAGTTGCGCGCCTCCGAAGTAACCACGATGCCTCCTCTCATTCGCCTCGATCAGAGCATAGCCTTTGACGACGAGGAAAAGGCAGAATGCCTTGCAGATAGTCTCGAGGCCCAATGCTCCCCCAGTTCACAGCCAGCAGACCCAGCTTTCATAGCCAGGGTAGACGCTGAAGTGGAGCAAAGGACCTCTCTCCCTCCTTCAGAGGACCCCGAAAATCCCCTGCCCCCAGTCACTCCAGACGAGGTGCAGGATATAATGAACGGCCTCAAAGCTCGCAAAGCCCCTGGCTCTGACGGGCTCACCAATAGAGTATTTAAACTCTTCCCCGCCCCTTTAGTCATTCTAATGACCGCTATCTTCAATAGCGCGTTAACCAATAATATCTTCCCTCAGAAGTGGAAAGAAGCTACCGTCATCGGTATCCCCAAACCGGGCAAGCCTAAGACCTCCCCAGGCAGCTATCGCCCAATCAGTCTCCTCAACGTTCTCGGCAAAGTCTACGAAAAGCTTATTCTTAAGCGGCTCAAGGACTACGTCGAAACAAAGAGCTTAATTCCGATGGAACAGTTTGGTTTTCGAACCCAGCATTCGTGTCCACAACAGGTGCACCGAATCGTCGAGCACATCAGCGGCCGCTTCCAACGCGGCTTGATGACAGGAGTCCTCTACTTCGACATCGCGAAAGCGTTTGACAAGGTCTGGCACAACGGGCTGGTATACAAGCTGTACCAGCTCGGTGTGCCAGAACGTCTCGTACTCATACTACGGGACTATTTGTCGAACCGAACCTTCAGGTATCGCATAGAAGGGGCGTACTCTACGCCTCGTCCCATCCGCGCAGGAGTCCCTCAAGGCTCAGTTCTCTCCCCATTATTATTCACGCTGTACACCAGCGACCTCCCTTCAGTAGTTAAGGCAAACATTGCCCTATTCGCTGACGACACGGCCATCTACTACTCTGGCTTAAAGTGTCCAGCTATTGCTAAGGCCCTCCAATCCTCTGCCAACGCCCTAAGCGTCTGGTTCAGGAAATGGAGAATCGAAGTGAACCCCGACAAGAGCCAGGCGGTTTTATTCTCCAGGAAGGGTAAAAACCCATCCCCTCCTCCCCCGATCACCATGTATGACAAGCCGATCCCCTGGGGGGAGCAAGCTAAGTACCTGGGGTTCATCCTTGACCGACACCTTACCTTCCGGACGCACATAATGACGGTGCGCTCGCGCGCCGCATTCGCTCTAGGGAGGTTACATCCCATGATAAATGCACGCAGCAAATTGTCACTTCGGTGCAAGATGCGACTCTACACCACGTGCATCAGGCCTATTATGACCTACGCGTGTGCCATATTCGCACATGCAAGGCCTTCCTATATCCATAGGATGCAGGTTTTGCAGAACCGTTTTCTCCGTCGAGCTACGGGAGCCCCGTGGTTCGTTAGGAACGTAAGACTCCACGTAGATTTAAAAATCCCCACCATCAAGCAATTCATGAAGCGTCTTACTGGGCGCTTTTTCGAATCAGCCGAGCGACACCCAAACCCACTTGTCGTCTCGGCCTCCCAATACTTCCCTACCAAAATTGGTAAGATTCGCCGCCCAAGGCATACCCTAGTCGAGCCAGACGACGAAATAACCGTCATCCAGGAGAGCAGTAGGGAAACTAGCACTCTTAGGAAATACACACGCACAAACCGACCCACATTCCGGCCTCGCCGACGAGGCCCGCGACGCGCGACGCCCTAGTTAGTTAAATGTAAATTCAATCTTTAGATTCTACAAGGCCAGCCCGCGTAGCTGAGTCAGTAGTATAAAAAACCCCCCGACATAATAATAACGAGACCCAGCCTTTGTTTTTGTTAAGTATTCAACGACGCCCTAAGCCGAGGTTCGAGCCCCACAGGGGGCGCCCTTAGCGAGCGGTCGTTTAAATGTAACTGTAGTTAGCCCTGGCTGGGGGCCTTCTTGTAAGGTCACCACAGGATCGACCGGTTAAGCAGTAAACAGCCTTATAGTGCTGAACTGCGAGTGGCCCTACCTAAAAAAAAAAAAAAAGCAATCGTCGGGCAGTTGCCCACCAGACACGACACCCGTCTGGTCGGAGGATCCTCCCTTTTCTATGGTGGATGAAGAACTTTACACCCTGTTCCTCATACCTCCAAATTGGTGACCCCTAACATGAACGTCAGCGATATAAAAAAATATTATTTATTAATTATATATTTAAAAAAATCGCACAGTTATATTTGTATGTAAGTCTATTTATGTTCAATAGGCGCTATGGCGGTTTTGTTTACTGTTTGAATTTTTTAATTCGTAATATCTTTTGAATGGAAAGTCCAATTTAAATAATTTAAAAACTATTTTATAGGTAGTTAAATGGTCTTGACCATAAAATAGTTTATTTGGATAAGGATTAATATAAACACATAAATAGCATGGTTTGAATTTGGTTAGCATTTTCATTAATGTTTAAAATGAAAAAAGTTGTTGTAGTGACATAACTACAATAGTTGGACATATGCTACCGCGGAGTTTTTTGTAGACATTATGATGTTCTTCAATATTGTTGTACATTATTTTGTTCTATCGCTAATAGTTTCGGAAGCGCATTCGACGAAAGACATTTTAAGACTCATTTTTCTACACCTTCGGTTACATTGATCAAATTTTACCAAGGATCCCTAATTTTTTTCAAAATGAAATGTAGCCTATGTCAAATTCGAAGAATGTAGCATTCTATTGGTGAAATAATTTTTTAAATCGGCCCAGTACTTTTTGAGCCTATTCATTACAAACATACAAAAATAGGTACAAATCTTTCCTCTTTATAATATTAGTGTAGATAATTGATTGATGAATACATTAATTGATTATATTTGCTTGCAATGCAGGATAACCTTCCTTGTCAAGAACTGACCACTTTTGACAATTACCTTCCTGGAATACTAACCTTACTGCTACCCTTTTTTTCCCAGATCAACTGCCGCCGCGCAGCATCAGCCGCTTACCAAGAGAACGTAGGCAGACACGGCATGTTCCCACATGGTATTGACGTCCTAACCACTGCTGACTTCCAGTCAGTGGGTCCTAGGAATAATGCCTACCTAGTTATAGCCCCACAAGTGGCCTCCTTCCCGGAATATACCCAGCCGCTCATAGACCATCTCGTTGATCTGAAGGTGGAGCATTGGGACTATGCCATCAGGGAAATAGCCGCTAAAGCGCTTAATAAAGTTACTCATAAGGTTTGTATATTTCCTACTAGCGACTCGCCCCGGCTTCGTACGGGTAGCACTAATATTTATTTACACAGCTGGGTGGTTTCTGGACGGATGGAGGCGGCCATGAAACGGATTTTTAGCATATATCTATTGGCTGTGGGAAAAACATTAAACACTTAGGTACGGCGCCGATAGCGACTTTATTTTTCGCCCTGTCTTTGCCCAGATTGAACTTATGATAAATATTAATTGCCTACGGTATAGTTTGTTTAACAACTACTATGCCACATTTCGTGTTCTTTTTTTATGTTTAAATAAAATGATGAACTGATCTAAAGAAAGCGACATATAATTGTCCATGTTACTGGCAATTCGACGTCGTTGCGTATCTTTCTGTTGCCTCACAGAAGTCCATCAGTTGTCCGATACAGGTATCCGCAAGTTGCTTTTCATATCTTTGTCTGTTGCTAAGATTTCCGAATACGTACATTCAGCTATCAGGTGGAAAGTCTAAGTCTAATGTTTCCCCTACTTATTTTGAGCAGCAATCTGGACTTCCTGTTTCGTTTGGACTTTAAGAATTATTTCGTTAACCTCCTGTTGTGTTCCATCTTTGATTTGATTCTTTTGTAATTATTCTATTGATTATTCCTTTTGTAATATTGTGTGGGATCGGCAGTCTAGGCCACGAAAGTTTCATATGCTCCTTTCTTAGCTAATTCGTCTGCCTTATCAATTCCTTCGTGTCTCTGATGCCCAGAGACCTATGGGAATGTTACTTCTACCTTCTCTGCTAGTTTGGTGGGTGGCCACCTTGCACTTTTCCACCATTGCATACGTGACTTCTACTTTATCTAGTTCTATAATAACTGCTTGAATTTCGAAAAAAATATTATATAAAGAAGTTTTGAGAAAGTAGGTTTTGGTGTATTATAATAGTCTATATAAGTTTACGAACTCTCCAACTGGCCATCTACAAGTTATTGCTAGAATATTTGAATTCAGAACCCTCAAAATGATAGCTTGACAGTTTGGTTAGATGTCTTAGTTTCATCTTTTTTCTGCTTTATAGGTTAAGTAGGATTAGTTTTTATTTTATTTAACTATTTTTAGTATATTTGATGTCGTTTTTCCGTACTATCATTTATTACAAACCATTCTCAATTTTTTGAAAATCTGAAAGTTCCAAGATGCGTGATGTAAGTGTGACCCTTACTTCCATTTCGAATCCTTTATTCTGAAGCTACTGTATACCAACTGAATCATCATCCTCCTCCTGCCCAATTTACTTGGGGTAGGCGCAGAATGTCTTCTTCCATACATCTCAAAGGTCACCTTCTTTCAAGCCATATCATCTGTGTATGTACATTACTGTATGCTGAATAGACTAAATTAATTCTGTTCTAGATCCCTGACTACGTGGCGACTGAAGTGCTTCCAAAGCTGGTGAAAAAGACCGAGTCTATTGACCTGAACGTACGACATGGAGCGATTCTTGCTATTGGTGAAGCTATCTATGCTCTGTCTCAGGCTAAACTGCCAAACGGTAATTTTACGCTCTTTTTCATAATGATGTATTTTTTAATTGAAATTGTTTTTAGCCGCGTTGAGCGATTTTTGGTAGAGGACCGCGTCATGCTAATGTATGACGTGTTGCATGCAAACAGATAGTTATTCTCAAAATCTTAAGTTTTCACTTTTGTTCGGCAGTCCGACTATTAGAGACCGCCTATTTTTTACACGCTTTATATTAGTTTCACCTGTATGTATGTATGTATGTATGTATGTATGTATGTATGTTTGTAACCGACTCCTTTGGACGCTATTTTGACCCACTTTAAACGGTCAGATTTCATTCAAATTTTGCACACCTGTCAAAGACCGCTGACAATGCAATAATTCGAAAAAAAATTACATACTTAAAAAAAAAAAAACTAAAAATCACGCTTTTATAAAAAAAAAACAACTAAAAATTGAAAAATAAATTATAGTTTAAAAAAACTAAAAAGACACGCTTTTATAGAAAACCCAACTAAAAAATAGAAAGTAAAATTTAATAAATTTGGATTAAGAAAAGTGTAAATTAGAAAAAAATGTATATTTATGGAAAAAAGCGTGGGGTGTGCATAGTGTCAATAGTTATAAACATTTTCTATTTTTCCATGGTTACTGTCGTTCACAGCGGGTTCCATGTATCGGCGTGTATTCTTCAATATTGTATATGCACCCCTCGCTTTTTTCCATAAATATACATTTTTTTCTAATTTACACTTTTCTTAATCCAAATTTATTAAATTTTATTTTCTATTTTTTAGTTGGATTTTCTATAAAAGCGTGTTTTTTTTGTTTTTTTAAACTATAATTTTTTAATAATTATAAGCGTTACTTGAGGAAAGTGGCGTTGTTCTAAAATAGATTGTAGGAAAAGACTGTTTTTAAATTGTCCTGTGTTTTATTAGCAATTGCATCTAATGTAATGTTAAATAAAGTACTACTTAATTTCACTAACTATTACAACACTGACATCACTGCTACCAGCACAAAATAAATTCGTAATGTCCCATCCCAGCAGCATGAAATATAAGTATGTCCCAGAAAACAGCCAGATACATTCCCCATTGTTATAGGCAAGACCGCAGACTCCCTAATATCGGATGAGGTGTCGGTGTCGGTACGTGGGCTGGTCGCGTCGCTGCGGTCGCGGCAGCAGTTCCGCGGACTGGGCGGAGAACTGATGCGCCAGGCATGCTGCCACTGCATCGCTTCACTATCGCTTGCCAACGCACCTTATCATGGACATCAGATTATTGGTAAGATTTTTTCAGGTCCTATTTGTTAACCTATCTCAGTGGTATAAAAATCAAGGTTGTTACCTACTAAATTAAGCTTTCATTAGCGTATCTGTCTCAATGTAGATATCGATCTCTGTATGTAACCAATCAATGGCCGAGTTTCCAATCTTTAACCTTGAGAAGGCGAATCAGAAACAGCAGTATGAGATCGCAGATTGGGATTGAAATACATTGTTGAAATTGGCAGTTAATTATTAAGTAACGATAAACTGGTCAAGATACTAATCCGAATACAATATAGACGGCTTCCAATTTCTTTACAACCTTTTTTGGTGGCGTAGAATATTTCTATCTACAATTTGTAATTGAAATAACTGTTAACCCCGGGGTCATTGTAATCGACATTATGAACACTTACTATGACCTAACCTGTTCTATACATTTAAGTTTGCCGTACTGAATAGCTGATTTTATTAAATGTAGTTAAGTTTTTATAACACATTGTATATTAATTACTTTGTGTAACATGCCCTAAGAATGATGGTACGAACCAAAGATATAATGCGCCATTATGCGTCTGTGTTTTTGATGTTGTATTCTATAGAGAAAAGAAAATGCTCTTCTTTCTTTCCTTACCATCTATTTATTTCTTCCCGTGGCATTCAGTCTATATGAATCCCTGTTTCCCTTGATCACGCCAAAACTTGAGAACGACTTTACCGATTTCATTCATCTTTTTATTTAAGTTTTCAAATACTTCGTAGAAGGTTCTAGCGAAAAAAAAAAGACAATTGAGCAGAAATTTGGAATATTTCAGAATACTTCAACGAATATTTTATCTTGGTGCGTTTGACAGTTCGCGCGTTTGATGAATGTGAATTATAAACGCGAGTAAAAAAGCGAGGCGCAGCTAGTTCCAAATATCTACTGTTCTACATAAAGCCCTATTTATTTCCAGACGAATGGCTCAGTCTAATCGAAGAATGTCTATCTCATGAAGTGCAAATAATTCGCGAGAAGGCGATCTACGCCCTCCCTCTGGTCTTCGACCATTACTTGTGCGACGACAACTTGAAGTACGGAGAGCTCACTGCTAAGGAAAAGCGCAAGCAACTGATGGACAAGTACTGTGCACAGTTGAGCAATACTGGTGTCAATGGTCTGGTCCTCCGGATGGGCCACGCCAGGGCTGTTGGTAAGTGTAATCATTATATTATGTTTTAGATTGTTTTGCTATATTCCAAAGCAGATATTTAATTCGAGCAATATAATCATAGTCTTAGTAACAATGTTTTTACAAACTATGTTAGTAATACACTTTTAAAAAACCATACTCAAAAACAGATTGTGACATAATTTCTACAAAGTGTCAGCCCAGCCGAAATCTTGCAGCAATGAATGGTTCACAAACTGACAATCAAGCCTGCTTGCTATCATAGATAGGATGCTGTTGGCGCTGCCCACCACCCTATGGACCAAGGATGCCCACCGTTTCAGCATCACCATGTAGAACACTAGACACAGTCCACGTGAGCTTCAGCAAACATCCCTGATGCGCTGCAGTATCGGGGCAACCCCTAAACCTTACTGCGTGTTTTGTCTAAACTTTGTTAATTAAATATTCAGGACTTATTTAGATATTAACAGTAATAATTTAATTTAGACAGTGTGCGCAGGTTGCGCAAATCCAAGTAATGGTATTCCGGGCGCTGGGATGTTCTGGGTATACTGTCAATTTGCCGTCGGTGCTAGGGACAACATAACATTGCTGGCAAACATGTTGTATGATCTTGTCAAATGGCGCCATCCCAGACTATATTAATGTAATTGATACTGACATTTTGATTCTTCTCCTTTCAGGTTCCCTTCCAAAATTCGTTCTAACAGAGCATCTACCTATAGTGATCCAATCACTAATAAATTGCACGAAACTGACGGAAGGCACTCAGAAATGGGCTGAAGGTCGCCGGGACGCAGTCGTCGGCCTTACGGAAGTTTGTCAAACGCAAGGAATAGTGGGAGGTGTCGAGAACTACGTAGGGGAGATAGTCGCGGCTCTGCTGGACTGTCTGTCCGAGTATACTATTGATATGAGGGGCGATATCGGTGCGTGGGTCAGGGAGGCTAGCATGTCAGGTTAGTACGTCTGTTAGTATCGGAAGACCGTATACTAGGAAGATGTTGATTTCAGGATAATTTCGCCTCGGACCTCCTCCTCGTCTTTACCGAAGATTATAATTGTATAAATATATCGTCGATGTAAAAAATACGGGTATCGAAATTTTGACCATCTATCAACGGATGACCGTTACAGACTTCACGTGAAATGAAGAAAACGGATCTTTTAGCTCAACTTTTGAAAAGCCTATGTCTTATGCATTGGACTAGACGTAAGCTGAAACGACTGAACGTGCTCTTTGATGTTGTTTTCTTATTGTATTTTATAGGAAAAATAAACAGCGGTATATTACATATTAGGCACACTACATAAATACTTATAATAGAAGTAACAAATATGCTACTCAGGATAGTTAAATGGATTCCAGGTGTTTTAGAATGTTAATATATTTTAACTTTATTAATAAACGAGATCTATTTGCCCTCGTGTCCCCTCGTAGGCCTCTTGTCTATCTGCCGCCAGTGCGCCGTGGAAGCCCCGCAGCTGAACTCTCCGCAGGTGGTCAAGGAGATCATGTGCGGCGTCGCACAGCAAGCCGTGGAGAAGATAGACCGCACGCGCGCGCATGCCGGCAGGATATTCACGTCCTTGATATACAAGTAAGACTCAGCATCTGTTGTTTATCTGTCCAGTTGTTATTAATTGTCTGGGCGTTTTAGCGACACGCTACGTTTAGACTGCCCCGTCCGTTGAAGCAGACCGAGAAACGGAGAAATATTAACCAATAGGATTGCATGGAATATGCCCACATGAGATTTTATGCCATCCTTTTGGTTTACATTTCTGCGGTCCGCAGCATCGCTCAGCTTCAACGGACAGACAGCCTCAAGGATGATGTCGAAATCATGCGTTTTGTATCGGTCGCTATTATTTAATTTTTTTTTAATAGCGACCATACCACTTATTGCTGATGCTAAACATGGCATGTCTGGCAGGGCCTTAAGTGATAATAAACAATTGCAGGCTAGGTTATTATAATATAAAATGTTCTAACCCAGACCACAGCTACTTACGCACTTTTTGTTGCAAAAATATTCACATGCTTACCAAACACATACAAACAAGAATTTTCGTCTCCACAGTGATCCACCAATATTGAACATTCCGCACCACGACGCTCTTAAACGCATCTTTCCCTGCGAAGAGGTCGAACTGAAGCCTCCAACAAAAGAGGTGGACGACAATGATCAGCCAATCACGAGCGAGAACTCTAACGTGGTACTGTGGCTGTTCCCGGGACATACTATGCCGAGATTCGTACAGTTGCTGAACTATCCGGACTATAGATACAACGTTATTAAGGGATTGGTCGTTAGCGGTGGGGAGTTGACTGAGAGTCTGGTATGTATTTTTTTTGTAGTCATCATAAACTAGTATAAGGTTTATCGACAGAATGAAATGTGGAATGGACTTGGACACTGTAGGACACTATATCTAAACTATTTTTGTAAAGAGGAGAGATTTCTAAGTTGGTTTGTAATGGATAAACTCAAAACTACCAAGCCCATTCTAAAAACTCTTTTACCTTTAGAAAGCTACATTATCAGCGAGTAACATAAGCTATATTTTACTATCAAAACAATGCTTCAACCCCTTTAAAGCTATTTATTTCGCCAGTGTTCATAACTTGCAAACTAGAGCAAAGCTGCTCTCGGCTGTATTGGTCTATTAATGAATTACCTCTGTGGACAAAACATTTCCGAATAAAAATCTAGTCTATTGCAATTCACTGATACACTAATTAGAACTTTCTAAATAGCATTTTGTTTTTCACAGGTAAAACACACAACTCAGTCCCTCTACGCATATCTTAACACACTGCACAGCGACAAGGAAATGCTGACGTCTATCTGTGACACCGTTATCAAAGTATTCGCTGACAACTTGCACGTGAAGAGGATAACTGGACCTATATTTAACTTCTTGGATAGGTTGTTGAGTTCAGGTAAGCGTTCGGCCTTTTGTATAGAAGCTATGAAATCCCCGTTCGAATGAGTGATTGACCGAAGACATGAGGAATATTGGATCAAAAAATTTAAAACGTCAAAAACCCCGGCTGCGTTTAAATTGCAACTTTATACAAACTAAACATTTGAAAGTTAGCTAGCAATTGAAAATTGAGACCAGCTCAAATCTTCTCAATAATAGCTCCCCAACTGTAAAAGTAAAGAAGTCGTAAGACTACTGGACTTTGTTTTTTTTCTTTTATTTTAAGTACATTTTGGTCTAGCTTTAGCTAGCAATAGCCCAAGTTGATTAATCACTTCTCCTACATATAACCTTTACTGCCTAAAAATGAAATTGTGTGGTATTTTTTTTTTTGGGTTATTGCTCTATCTGAGAGGTATTAAAAATTGTTCTTTCTAAATTTTTTTAGGTTCCATCTCACCCATACTAGATGATCCTGAGTCCAAATTTGCAATGGACATATTGAAGCATTTGCAATTGGAATTGCGGGGAGGAAAGAATATTTACAAGCTCTTGGATTCCATCAATGTTTTGTGTCAATTAATTCAGGTAATGTTATGGCCATATATTATAATTTTTATTGTTACGCAACCATAATAAATCTAGTATTCCTAGACTGAGACTGGGTGAAATTTGTAATGATATATAAGTGAATTGGATCAGGAGTAGATCACAATATCATAAAGGATATACAAGCAAAACAATAAATAAAAAAGTCACGTAAACCGACGAACTTATTTCTTGATTACGACTTGAATGTAAAAGCAAATATATATCTTGTGCTTCGATTTCGTTGGCTTTTCTATTTCTGTGGATTAACCAAGTGTCTTTTCAAAACCAGACTCGCAAAGTTTTACCTTTCCTGTTTTACCTGCCTAATAAACATGATAAATTATCCAGGTTGGAGGCGTAGTGTGCAGCAGGTCGCTCGGCCAGCTAGTGATCTACTTGTGCTACGCGGACCGCTACGTGCGGCGCTGTGCGGCCGCGCGCCTGTACGAGGCGCTCACGTTGTACGGGGACGTGTGCTCCGTGCCGCAGGACAACATCGACCAGGTGAGAGCGGCCTCGTGTAGTGTGCAGGATTACTTCATTGGTCATCATCAATTCATTGGAGCAGGATCCATGCGCTCGTTCGTCCGGTTTCTCTTAAAAGGTTCTTTCATTTCTTCCACTACGTGGTCTGGAGCTAAATCTGACGATTCTTTTTATGGGGCTACCTTAAAAATAAAGCTTACATCACACATCCAAGGTTGATTGCTGTGAAAGAAAATATCTGTAGAGTAATTTACTCTTACATCACAGAATCAACTTGCCACGATAGTTAATTAAAGACGTCGCTTAAAGAAGTGGTGTCATTCTATTTTCCACGCAGTCAGTGATAGTTAATTTTAGACGTCGCTTAAAGAAGTAGTGTCATTCTTTTGGCTTAGAAATCGTTCCTGTCCAAAATGATCAAAAAATCAAATCAATCAAATTATTTAAATTAAAGCTAAATAATTTGGAATAATTCATTATTTTACATTTCAAAGGACTTATAAGCGTTCCTGTACCTGCATATGTGCGGAGCGATAGGCAGATTTTTTACGTTGCATTTCATAAAACTATCGTTACCAAAAATCACTTTCAATTGTAAGTTTTAAGGGGTGGCCACACTGAGGGGAATCCCGCACGGGACGTTCTTTGTTCTAGAATCTGCGTCCGTCCTTTGTTTTAATGATTAGGAAGTGATTATTCGTGCATGTTTAAAAACCTCAATACACATCACATTAGTTGATCACAATCGGTGCAAACAAATATTCTCATCCCGCCAGGGATGAGGGGATCATATTTTTGGGTTCGCTTCAGTTTAGTGCACATAGATTGTGCCTAACAATAAACAATAATATTTTGGCTCGCCATAATATAGTCACCGGTCAAAAGGTTATACGAGTTGTTTTTATAGCCATTTTTATTTACGTAATCAAAATATAAATTGCGTATAAAATTTACATTTGTTATGTAATGTGTCAATGGCTGGCGATAAAAAAACGTTTATTAATCTTTTTTTTTCTAAAAGAGTTTATTTACCAACTTCAAAAAAGAGATATTTCAACGTTTTATTAAAATCATTTAAATTTTGTGTGAGTGGTTGAGAATGTTGGACCACAAAAGTGATGAATGAACGGCAGTTGCATGCAGCTAAGATGAGAATGCTAAGGGTGATGTGTGGTGTTACGCGAATGGATAGAATAAGAAATGAGTATATATAAGTCTGAAAGTGGCGCCTGTGACAGAGAAGTTGTGTGGACATCGGTTGTCATGGTATGGATATATGATGCAAAGGAATGAGGATCATCTTGTGAGGAAAGTTTTGAGTATAAATGTGAAGAGACAAGAGTAGAGGGTGACCTAGGAAACGATGGATGGATCGTGTGAAAGATGATATGGTTAGGAAGGACACCTTCTTCCTAGCCAGACTATTTGCCGTCATCTCTGAAGTCACCACTTCTGAGATGACGGCAACAGCGACGATGGAACGTAAAAATAAATGTATGGAATAAGAAGACATGCTGCGCCGGCTCCAAATAAAGTGGGATAAGAGCATGAGGATGATGATTCAAATTTTGGGTCTCTGTGGAGAGATATGTAGCGATAAACTGATCCTACCACCTGATCTACACAATCGTCGGCATTATTACATTAACGCATTTTCTTCGGGGTTGCCTGTTTTGAACTTGAACGTAGCTAGTGACTCGATGATCATCCGCGGCACAGTAGATATTCCAATAGTTGAATCATGCTATCGGGGGCTTTGAAGCCTTAATGGCAACACTCACGAAGATTGACCTATTTATGTAAGCTTAATTAGTGAAGATAAAATCGCCTGCCCCATATCAAAATGTAGTTTTGGACAAATAAAAAAAGCCCTTTTTCATTAAAATGTTTATTTCCATAGACCCAACCAAGTATAAAAAGACTTGGGTTAAATCTTAACGGAGATTTGAATACTGCTACACCTATGCCCCTTTATTATTTTACGTTGACCAAAAGTTTATCCATAATTAACTATCAAAAATATGTGGTCTGGAGGTCGTGCTGATTATTGTTGAGTCCGCGTTGATTGTAAAAGAATGTAAATACTCTTACTCCCCAACCTACTTTCAGAAACCCATTTAAAACCGTCGTAAGTCACTTTGACCTTTTCAAAACCTTAAGTGGTTTTGAAATGGTTACTTGTCTTGTTTTTGTGGGTTATCAGGTATTTGGAATCACATTCGGGAAATCACCTCACGAGGTCTTTTTCAGTCAACGAATTAGTCGAATACTGGCGATGTTATAAATGTCTCAAATTAAAACTATTTTAATGAGAACGCAAAAATAATAATTGAAACAGTCCTTGGAAAGTTCCATTAATAAGTCTACCTTTCTCAAGGTTCCATTCGCCAGTATTCAACTGATTCTTTGACGTTTAAAGATATTTGAGGTGATGTTCCTTTTTTCGCTCATATAAGAAAAATCACGCTACAGTTTACAAAAAAGTTTATTACATAGGTACGAGTTTACGTTCTATTAAATCTAAAAGTGTCTTTTCAAAGTTGTATGTATCGTCACGCCATTTATAATACATACTTGATGGTTTTTAAACCTAAGTTTTCTTACGTTATGTTATTTATTCACAGATAATGTCAGTTCTGGCAGAAACAGACTGGGAGAAGGAAGTGTCAGAGCTAAGGCCTGTCAGGAACGAACTATGTGACCTCATGGACATCAAGAGACCAGTCATGAAACAAAAGACGGGCGCCTAAGGTTAAAGCACGCCTAGTACCAACGGTACTGAATACTAACGCTTAATAATATGTAGCTTTATTCTAGGAAGGAATGATTAGAAACCGGATTATTTTATGACGATAACTCGTATGATCTTACTGTATTATTTTAGGTTGTATTTCGAAATCAGTATTCAAAGAAACAACTTCTTGTTTACGAAATACAGCTCAGCTTCCTTTTTTTGACTGCACGTATCATTCGTGATAAAAGTCTAGGTCAAGCCTTTACATTCGCTAAGACCGTGCGAAATAGCGATGTAATAAAATTTTAAATAATAATATTATTTGGTAGAATGCGTAATGATTAAATCATTACGTTTGTTCTCTCTGACGCAAAGGTTTCACAATTTACATGCATATTTCAGCAGTTTTTTGTTGCAAATAATTCGGTCTCTAATGATTATTAACGATTGCTAGCGGTTACTTCAGTGGCTGTATATTATTCACTTTTTTATTCCTAAAGAATTATAAACTTGCTAATGTGATAACACAATGTGCTATGAAGTTCTGTGTTAAAGTACGTTTTCACTGAGTGATTGAGCGAGCAAACATTTTCTTACAAGCGAGAGAATATATATTCTGAATTCACATCACATCATCAGGCTATATTAGACCACTGCTGGACATAGCCCTCTCCTAATGAGCGCCATAGCGCCCTGTCTTCAGCTTGCCGGTATTCTGAATTGTTAAGGATAAACTGACTGAAACACATATCAGGGCATAGCCCAAGTCAGGAAATCACGCAAAACGTGAAGCAACTTCGATTCCCTTTTTAAGAATATTGCGCTCACTCTTGACGTGTGTGAGACTTGGCATACTTAGTTAAAGTTTATATGGAAAAGAAGTGCAGATATCGGATTTCGGTTGACCTTTCAGGCATCCTTACGTCAGTTTGACGTAGACGGGTGTCATACCGGGATGACAAGTGGATTGGTTTTTGTAAAGAAACCATTTTTGAACTATCGTAGAGTTTTAGCAATATTTCATCAATATTGTGTTTTCTTCGATCTAGCCAGTGAAAACGTACCTTTACAGAAATACGAGATTCATATTTTTATAGAGCTTATCAGTAACGACATTTGACACAATAACGATATTTTAACACGTTCTTAGATAATGATTTGAACACGTTTTGCTAATTTGTGATAACTAAGAGATTCTCACTGAAATGTATTGGTTGATCTTGATATGAAATGATGCATTTATGTTACTCGATGTAGTGTTCTAATATACTTATCTATTTATTTATATTTAGTTTCATTTACAATTATTTTCAGCCTAACTAAAGAATATTACACATGTGGGTTTAAAGCAACAACTTTCGAAGCAATATCAATTGATTTTGAAAGTATTGAAAATATCAGTTGATGAATCCAACTGCTGGTATCCTTTTCACCCAAGAACTTGTAGTTGAGTTGGGTCCTGCGGCGCGTCTGCGATGAGGTTTGACCAAAAGGTCCCGTAGTTCTTCAGAACGGTGCCCCTGTAAACAGAAACATGTTATTGTAAATCTTACTCATGCAAGTCATACAAGGAAAATAGTGTAATAGTGAATGTTTACAGAATCATTGAGATTACATGAGACAGCATGACAGACTGTTGTTTTAGGCCGAGGTGACTAGTAATGTACTGGTGTATTTACTTGTCGAAGCGTGCATAGATGTGTGTCCTGATTTTATGATTTGAATTAAATCTGCCTTAGTTGTACCATAAATTATGTTAAACTAAAATGTTCTATTATGGTCCATAATAGAACATTTTATACTTTACTTGCTGTATATGCTTATTGTATTATGATACATCTTTTGAAGTCTCATATTTGAACTCTGTTGAACAATAATTATATTAGTAAGTACCTCTATTCCTTGATAATGCAGCTGGCCATGGTGTGCCGTCAAACAGCAACATTTCAGACATTTGGTCTATTGCCAGGGTTAGACTTTTCTCATTTACCGACCATAAATCTATTTAACCTAAGATCCAATTCAGAATCATAACAAGAGCATTATGACAACCTTATTCGGAGTTATATATTTCGGGCATTTGGGATTAAATGGCTAGGACCATAGGGTCCGTAAGCATACGTATACGGTTGGCCTCTATTTTGACCAAATAATCAGTATTGCCATTTAACGGGTCAATACTGCCAGCGTTTTGGCCACTTTTCTGGTTGACAGCGATGCGTATACATTTTTTCATTCCCTATGATTACTTCCTTCTCTTTTTATGCATGTAGATACATAATTATTAGGTGTTCAAAGATACTTAGAAAGATTCGTGCATGGTTTTAATTTTAAAAAATACTTAGAATATGTAATATTAAATTCATAACACAAAATCGAGCAATGCTTTACTTAATTACTTTTTTGTCAAATGTAAACAACAGTTGACCTATTACACCATTAACACACTTGTTGAATCTAGCTTTAACGACAATCATCTTCGGGTTATCACTTGTGCTAAAAGCTGGTGAAACACCCAAGGTACATTTCAATATCAAAAGAACTTGCTGATTAATGCCCAATAATCGAAACATTACAAAATACTGTGTATCATATAAACGCGGTCATTATTTAAAACGCGCAAGTCACCGGATGACCGACATCGCAATTACTTCAGAATAATAAATTCAAGGCTAATAATGTCTACGTTTTAAAATGATCTATCGTAATGTGATCTTTCTCGATTGATACATATTCTACGTAGCCAGGGTTTATCTTGAGGTCAGTTTACGGTAACTAATGATCGTGACAGCTCATTGATGTTACGCAACTGCACATATGTATCTTCAGTGAAAGGAGTAGTGCTATTAGGGCATGGGTCGACAACCTCATTATCACGCTTTGCCTCAAAATCCAAGTATGGGTTGATTTAAGTACCTACATCAGTTAGATTGACAGCTATAATTAAATCATTTGAGGTAGACGAAACATCTCAGGGAAATCGTAGGGTTTTATAAAGACATGTATTTTACACATAAGTACCTAAATTATTTATTTAGTAAAAAAACTAACTTTAAATAGTGTTTCGTTTGTTGAAATAGGGTATTTCAACTGTATTCAAAATACAGGGGGATCGGGTTGATGGAAGATTTTATTTAATGATTTCGTAGCACAACATAATGATTTTCGATACCTAAAATACTTACGAAGTAAGAATTTTTTCCTTTTTGCTCACGTGACTGCATAATCTCAAATGACGTCGCAAGGTATTAAACAAAGAACGTTTCAGTGCTTATTTACGTATTACATCGATGTTATTGTCGATGAATTTTAAGATACTGTTATTTCTCGGTGGAAAAGTAGATCACTTTTTAATAAGGAAAATAAGAGAGCATAAATACCCACATCAGAAATAAGACACAGTTTAAACTGATCTACTATACAGGTGATAACGATCTCACCAAAGACAAATCCTTCATTGCAAAGCGATCTATTGACGATATTTGCTTAAATTCATACTCTTCAGCAAACACCTTTTAAGGCTCCAAAGAACTTACGTGAAATAAACCCTTCCATGTGAATCGGGCGGTGCCCTCCACAGAAGAGTAGCCCTAGTCTTGAACTCAGGGTCGCCGTGCGTGATGGACGAACATTCTGGATGGACGGTTGTGTTGGGGGCCGGTTCCCACGCTCCGATCCAGTTGTCGTGCTCGACCGATCGCGCTTGAATGAAGAACCCTTTGAACGGCTCCGATCCCTCTATTGTTACTGGAATTCGAGAGATTTAAATGTAAGCTTAGTTAGTTCAAAAAACTTCACAAATACCCATGCTTAATTGCATGGGTATTTGTGAAGTTTTCTAAACATTCTTATTTGGGTACAGTTACCAACAACGGTTTATTTATACTTCAGCTTTGTAATAATAACAATTGAGCAAAATTTTATATTAAAAATCGAAACAAATGCAATTTTATATTCTTAGCTTGTTTATTATATGAGATGCTGAAAAGCATTTTATTAAAATTTTGACTATGTGTAAATGTGACCATAGAAACCTGTTGCTGACCGTCTGCAACAGACTCGGGTATTCTGAAATTAGTTGCTTGTCCATTGTAAAGCCTGCGCACAAAATTTACGATAAGCTTTAGTGCTCTGGCTATGAGTCACACACTCACACCTTGTGACATAAAATCCAATGCAAATTAATCTACCGTACCTCTGAATTTAATTATATTGAAACGGAAACTTATTAACTGTATCGTTACCATCTCTTATGAAAGCTTTCATTCGAACTCGAAAATAGGTGTCACTATACATTTTAAAACAAAAAAAAAAAACAAAACACAAAATAAAAATTTAGGTTACTTCGTCCTTTGATACGTACTCAATTACCCAACCCTCCATTTCCGCAGCTGTCAATTTATATAAATTTTTCAAGATCTCACTATGTTACCCCAATTCGTTTGGATACAAACCGGTCAGACCACCATAAGCCGTCTGACCTACAATACCATACATACGCACACGTTTGCGTAATCGAACTTGTGAGTATTACGCACTCGTTGCCCACCGGTAGATTTTATCAATGAACACTACTTTATAGTAGGTACCTTTACTGTATCGTCTAATCTTGTTATATCCGTTTTGTTATTTTGTAATTGCTTGCTAGCAAAAATAAAGAAAACGAAATAACAATTTAAGTTTACACGTTGCGATTGTGAAATGCCTTTTCGAATAAATAAGTTCAAATTTATGAAATGGCGAATGAAAGATCAAAGCAATGAGTGTGTGCCGACTTTCAATTTACGGCTTTTATTGATATTTTTAGTGCAATTTTATTAGGTATATGAAATGTTTTATTTCTATATGAAAGCTACTTGGACGTATGTTAAGAAAGCTTCCTTGAGAATTTCTATCCCATCTAATCATTGCGAGCATTGAAATGCAATATAAATATTTGGTTACTTATATCAGGGAAATAAACAGATACCCTGTTTATTTCCCTGATATTATAACTAACCAAATATTTTTGACAACCTTATTTTTACTTTATACCTACTTAACCTCTTAAGGGGTCATTGTGGTAATTATTATGATCAACTTTGAATATCAGACAAACCCTGAAATCGCAAAAAAACATACCAAGATTTTTCGATGAATGGAATAGGAAATTTACTGAACTTTTTTCGTAATTCAGCGTTAGTACTTTAGTAAAAGTTATTCATAATGATGAGTACATTGACCACTTGAGAAGTTTAGTATAAATAATTAATAAGGTTGTATATCCAGGCTCAAACTAATTTAACCAGCGAAACACACACTTCACAGGCATGGAGGAGCTATCGATCCTATTCGTATAATGATTGTATACTGATTGATTTATGATTTTGAATGATGATTAGGTTTATGATTCAAAGCTCGTTATTTCACCCACTGCTGGGCGAAGGGCAGTGAGTAATCGTGCCAATCTTTGCGTTCCTGTTCGATTTACCAACACACCTTCCAAATATCCAGAAGGACGCGCGAGTAGTATTTAGTTATATCGATAGAACTATAACTTACATTAAGGTTGTAATCTAAGGTTTATCAGAAGATAACTAGAAGGTACTGTCAGCAATGAATGTCGATTTACACTGGTACTTTTGCGTTTATCTAATGTAAACAAACACAAAATCTTAATTAGGTAAGTCGATCTGTTTCGTTGTTTTTAAATAGTGCCCAAATTTCGGCGTTGGCATTCACTTTCCTCAAATTATACCTAGCTAATATATTATTAGTTACTTTTAGTATAGTTATTTATTATGGAAACCTACATCCAAACAATAGACATTTGTCATTAATTTTAAATCCACATCTTAATCACATGATCGTATAAATTATCGCCCTAATTAATCTCTACAAAAGCAACAACAACGTAGTATCAGACAATAATGAGAAAAGTGTATTCACCTGTGACCGGAGTATTTGGCCCGTAAACCAACGCCGATGCGGCGACCCGGTACGGCAGAGTGGACAAGGGTTGCGTCCTATGTTGCCCATGATTAGGTTGATTAGCCCGGCTCTTCACACACGTGTCTATCGGCGCCCCGTCCGGGAAACTTTGCACACCCCAGCACAAAATTAACCCTAAAACTAACTTCATCAACATTTTGAGGCTATGTTCGTTTGTAAGTTTGATTTGAAAGGTAACACTGCACACCTCGCGCTCGACTGTGCGTGAGTATGTTGCCGCACTCAGTTTTGTAAGCAGAGTTCGAAAGGATCTAGATCTTTGTACAAGTTGATAGATCAATTAATGTTGGAGGATATTGGGGTGTGCCGAAATAGGCATGTCGTTAATGTGATTGCACATATCACCACGTTCAATGGATGTGAATGAAAATTGAAATTAAAAATCACCTTTGAATAATTTATTTTTTATTTTTACAAATATAACTGTTGCTACATTACTTATCAACTATATCTTGAAGTTTCTCTTACATAGACTTCGGTATTAAATATTTAATGGCTGAGAAGCGGTGAATAAAATAAGCATCAACAATATTTTTATTTTAGCCATTACACAAAAAATGTCTTGTTTTGCTATAATTATTAGATAGCTTATTTATTAGTTACAAGTCGTGAGACGGTCATTTAGTCGTTTTAGGCGATGTAATTACAAAAATAATTTTGTAGTTCTGCTGATTTCGATTAGGAAATGATAAAAATGTTATCATGGACATGTTCAGATATAAAAACAATGGTGATTTCATGATAATGTTAACGAGTTGTTAGTAATTATTCATTTAGAAATACAATCCTATCTCCAGCGGGCCTATTCGGCGCAAGAACGTTTGGTTCTAATGTAACATTGTTTGCAGTATTTGCAGTATCCGTGGTTTCAATGTATTGCATTATCTCCTCAAGCATATTTTCACAGTCCTCGTATTCAGCTTCATCGTTCGTCTTCATAGTGACGGGCTCTTCTTCAGGGCCATTCTCTTTCTTATCGTCTACATTAGGTGAATCATTTTGGTCTTCCAAACAATTCCAATTCGCAATTATCTGATCAGAATTCTTTTCGCGGTCTTCAGATATGTCGCGTAGTTTGGAATGATTCGGAAACTTCTTCTCAAAATATTTGGTTTCGTAATCATTTAAGGAATTGTTGTAAACGCTGCTGGATGGTGACGAAACGCACTGGATCCAGTCGTGACAATTGATTGAAATGCTCGAAGCATTCGTGAAACCGTAGTAATCTTCTACTTTGAAGTCTCTGTTAGCTATGAAGCCAGAATCGTTGTCCAAGTCCGATCTATCTAGCGAATCATATCCCTCGTTAGTCACGCCATTTTGTATGGTTTCGTAGACTGGTTCTAAGATCTCAGCCAGTCGTTCGCTAGCTTGTATCGATATAATTTCAGCGACATGTAACTTTGGTCTTATAGTTGCGTATTGGTCTTTGGTGTCGTCTGATGGGCTGGGCAGACCGGTACTGCAGGTTATTCTTCTTTCGGAATTTGGGCCCATGCTCATTCTGGGGTAGGTGGAATCTCTCCTTATCCGCGATACTACTGCATTTTCTGTTTTTTTGTATGTTGATTTGACTAGCGCGTGGACCTGGAAGAAATATATTTCGAAGCATTAAATATTTCGAATTTCAATAATATTTCATAAATAAAGATATTGAAATTCTACCTCTTTATTAACGTAGCAGTAAAGCAAAGCCACGACGAGTCCCTGCAGCCCCTCGACGGTATATGACGCGTAGTAATATATCTGTTCTTCAGTGCAGTTTGAAGTGGATGGCCTGAACGCAGTCAGCAGGAATTGTGTCCCAAATAGTGGCATTAGGAATAATGTTGCTTTAGCTGTGCTTCTGCAAATAAATAGCATATGATGAAGATGTTTTTTTCTATGCATAAGACGTGAGGTACTTATATCGTGTTTTGGAAATCGAATAGCTTCTTCTCTTCAATCATCTTTTACTTGAAATTTTGTAGCGCCAACGCAATTATCGACAATAAGATGCAGTTACGCTCTCATTCGCTCAGCCAGACTACTTACTATTATTACTTAAACTGTTATTAAAACTGCGCCAAAAACGTAGATGTGTAAATCATAATGCCTAGGCATCTACCTCCTCATACATATTTTGATAAATAAGTCGACATAGAAACCTTATTTCTGTTATCTTAATTTGGCTTTGGATAATTTCTGCATTAAACCTACTTAATTTTATTTTCTATCCTAAAAAATATCAGATGCAACTACCAAATAACACCCACGTAATGTTTGATCTAAACTCCAGAAATTGGGCAACATGGTTTAGCCAATGGGAGGTGTTGTTGTTGCATTTCAAGAGCGCGCGTCAATCATTGCATTTCAAACCTCAAATGTCAATGAAATGAAAGTCATTGACGCGCTCACGTGATTTGTAACGGATAAAGGCACTATCATTACCAGAAAAAAACATAAGCGAGGCAAACACTTTTAGAAATATAAGGACTCACAGCTGATTAGCATTCTCCGAGTTCCGGATCTTCGTGAGTAGCACTCTTAGAACATCGATGAAGAGGCCAGTGTTGATGAGCAGGATGGCGATGCGTGGCACATCCAGTATCCACTGCACGTGCTGTACCGTGTATATCAACCAACAAGAGTGGTCGTTGTGCACTGCCATCACAGCCGCCCAGGCAATGGCAGGCGCTATGGCTAATACTGGGGATCGAACGTTATTTACATTAGACCTCTTATTGGTGACCTTAGGATGAATGGAAATCTTGTTGAAATGCTTTTTAGTTCGTGTATCGTATCTGTTTTTACTATTAGGTCATCAAAACTTCCTTTTCTGTTTTGGCTAGGTTACAAGTTATTTGTTGTGCGAGAGGAATTATTTAAAACCTTTACGCGTTCGCTTATACTACAAGTTACAGTAATTTGTGACGAAGAACGGTGAATACTGTAAATTCTAATCATCTTAATCCAATCCGGTCTTAGGTCAGCTTACCTACCTACATACTTTTTGGATTTCTCTTTCGGGAACTGCCTTTCGTGCAAATGAAATTGCTTAGCAAAATGACGAGAACGGAACGTTCGGTAAAAAAGATTTAATAATCAAACAAAGGCTCCCTAAAAAGTAAAGGTACCTAGGAAAACTTCAAACATTACCAGCGCCAATACAATACAGCCATTTCATATTCAGCTTCTGTTTGAAGATAGCAACGATGGACCGATGCAAGTACAAGCCTTCGAGCAGCATGCACACAAACACGGCGTTGCCTGCAACGCGTTCAGCGAACGCCAGTATCCGACATGCAACGCCATGCGATGTCATCACCGTTTCGCCGGCGCTCGTCAGCTCGTCTATGTAGATCTACAAATAATTATTTGAGTACTTAGTTAACAGAGCTTAGCAAAAATGAGACACCCCTATTATTAACAGATTATCCCAAAAAACACGAGGTTTCACAATCACGACCTCACGAGATCCTCTGAAAATACCTACACAAACTTTTATGAGAACCAAAAGATTGGGTGCCCGTATACTTTGGTTTTTAAAAACGTTCAAGTTATGTAACTAGACTTTTTTAGTCGATACAAAATTGAAGTCTATCTAAACAAAATCAATCAAGTAAATATTTGCGCTCCATAGTATTATCTAAACACTAAATTATTTTGGTCGTACCAATACAATGACATCGCCATGATGTCAGTCTATTGTCTTTGACTTACCTCACTTCTGCTGATGATCACGAGCGCATTTCTAATTACGATAGCAATCAGAAGATTCCTGTGTAGCGCCACACGGGTTATTCTGAGTCTTTTGTAGAAGCAAAATATGAACACTGCGGGCAGACAGGCGATGATCGAGATGGATAGCACGGCGATGTAGAACTGATAGCGTTGGAGGAGACGGGGTGTGATGCTGCATGTAGTGTAGTCTGTTCTTAGCTCCCAGGTTGCGTTTGTGTAGCACTGTTTGCTACTATAGTCTGGAAAGATAGGCAATAAAGTTTTGCCATTATAGCTACTGAGAGGCAGTTTGTTCTGTGAGGTAGGAACTGCTGGTTCCTTATAATAGCTGTGCTGTGTTTACTTTTTGGTTCACGACCTTCTTCAATAACGTATCAATCGCAATCTTTATTTTTCAATCTGCACCCTTGAGAGGACAAATCAGAAGCGGCAGTTTTAGATCTCCGATTGAGATACGTTATTGAAATTGGCTTTAAGTGTACCTTCACAAATACCAAGTTGAAACAAAAGCGATATTTAGCAGGCTGGAGATAGTGTAAAGAACGTAAAGGTCGAATATAACTAACTCAGTAGCTAAAAGTTCAAATTCAAATATATTTATTTGTGGTGCCTCAGGTGCTTACAGATTTGCTCGATTCCTGACGATCGAAGTATATGTTTAAACAAATATAAGTAAACGTGTAAAGAAACGTGTCTACTATCGACATCGTATTGAAACAAATCATGACGTAAGTATACGTATATTATTGATCGTCAAAACTCAGCGTATCAAACGATAATGACGATCAGCAAAATCGAGCAAATCAAAAGCCAGCTAAAAGTAATCAGGCTGACCTGTATAAAAATACAAGAACATAACATACGATTGCACGAAGGTCCGGTGCTGGAATAGGCGAATTCTGAACATACTTCGGATACCACAGATCCCGCAAACGCTTCCTGCCAGCAAGTCCAGCCGTCGAAGGTCGGTTCACACTGGTTGCCTAAAAATACAATGTAGGTAAATTTCCTGTGCATTCGGTCATCCTAAATCTCATTTGGCATTATATGCCTGTTTCATCTTTCGTGGAGAAATCTTTATAGATGACCTTCGTGGGCAAAGAACTCAGTGATAATCCCGTAATGAAGAAATGCGTAACTTAAACGTCCAAAAATGAATGCTTAATCAAGTTCTTCACTCCGCTTTTGTTTAATACTGGGGCCCTAAAAAATTTTACCATCGCGGTTGAAGCAATTATTAGGTATCATTGAGTTTACCCGAAGCATTGTAGCTGTCTGGCATATAATGGCTGCAGCAGTCGCTCGCCGCGTAAAAGCATCGCTCCCACCTTCCCTGCGCCGCCGGTATCAGTGCATCGCGCACTGCTGCGGCTACTTCCACCAGGCCAGGGTCGAATGGGTAGCATCCACATGAACCGTCCTCCTTAGCCTGTAATAACATAGATTCTACTTTGGGGGTGCACGGGTGTGCTAATTGGAATACTTTAGGTGTGCTTTCGTCTGGGTCTACTTCGCTTGGGTGTGCTTCATGGAATACCTCCTTACACCTTATGAATCTACTTGACTGCTGCAACACCCAGCTGATTTATATTTCGGGTGCAAAAATACACATCAAGATATCATACCTAAATGTTGAGAATACCAGCCACAAGACTAGGGCTGTTCGCTCATACAATAGAATACTTGGGCGTCGTACACTGACACCGTATGAATCTACTTGACTTCTGCAACACCCAGCTGATATATATTTTGGGTACAAGGTTACATATCAAGATATCATACTTATAATGTTCGCGACTATCTCAAGTTCATAAGTTTGGCAGTGATCCACTATCGCAACGATATTCATCGCTACATTCACTGATGGCTCGTAAAGAGTTAAAGACTAATAATTAGGTAATCGAATACATCACTTAGGCAGATAAGTATCATTCATTTTGGAAAATTTCAGGGACAATTCACTTTATATTAACATATTTATTGTTATTTTTAGTTTGACTTTCTACACAGATGCCACACAA
Organism: Phlogophora meticulosa; assembly: GCA_905147745.2. Taxonomy (NCBI): domain Eukaryota; kingdom Metazoa; phylum Arthropoda; class Insecta; order Lepidoptera; family Noctuidae; genus Phlogophora; species Phlogophora meticulosa. Next base: position 6,394,265 of record LR990523.1, read on the forward strand.
TACTCCTTTTGGACAGCAATCCAATCTTACGTGATAAGACCACATTTCCATTGCGTGCTCGTGCGGACATCAAAGGCACAGTAACATACTCGTAAATCTTAGGTATTGGCATATATACAATATGGCAAAAATGGCATAGCATAGCTTGTACAGTAACTGCCAATTTCAATGACGTGTCTGAATCCAAATCTAGGGATCGATCTTTGTTTGTAACCAATCAATGGCCGAGTTTGCAATCTGTAATCTTGAGTTTTAGATCGCCAATTGAGGTACGATATTTAAATTTTCAATTAATAATCTAAAGTGGCATTGTGTGTGACCATAATACATTGTCCATGTCTCCCGGAGAACCAATAGCTTGTGTGCGTTTGGTGTGAGATGTGAGAGACACAAACATGACGAAATAGCCCTGGCGTGAATTTTGCAGATCCCATCAAAGAAAATAAAAAAACGGATGAACAGACATTCTGTAAAACGGATACTTGTATGCGGAAGGCTAAGTAAATAATAGGATATCTAATATTTCTTTGTTTAGCCGTTGTAAAATTAACATAGATGAGTAATAGCTTGGTATGCTACCAAAAACTGCGTTGTACCTTTATTACTTACGCGATGAGTCCAAGATGAGTATCTAAGAACTGTTGTTCTAAGCCTAGGTACTACGATAAGGACTGCCGTGCCAAAGTTGCCGCATCGTTTTATAACAGTTCAGTTCTGTAGAGAATCATTGTTGTAAATTCTGTTTCTGAAACCCTGTTTACAATATTTGTACCCGGGTAGGTACTACATAAAATGTAATACTTACGATCTCGAGACAAGGCGCAAACCAGTTCCCGTAGAAACATCCAGCATTCAGGTTGATAGTATTAGTGCCGGCCACGTACAGAAAGTCGGGGGTATAGAGCAGGCATCCTCTGCCCGCCACCCACCGGAACACCTGCTCGTGGTATCCCACATTGCGATAGTTGCATGTCTTCCGCGCGTCAGGCGGCACGGTGTCTGGTGGCTCCTAAATATAAAACTGTGATGAATAAACTTTCGATGTAGCACAATCAGTTTATCGTGAACTAGTGAGTTTAGGACACCGTTTATTTTAGAGTTACCTGCGTCGTATATCTGATTGAAGTATCTTCATCAATCGACGTTGTATTCGAAGCAGAACGGGAGCATATCCTATCGGTAGATCGAGTATCTACCAATCAATCTACGAATGTCTGTCGAACAGTCGTAAGCACTTGCAGTGTTCCCAGTTTAATTGGAACGGCGTAGCCAGCTGCTACTGCATGTGTAGTCGTGCAATTGTATGTGCCATAGGTAGGTACCTACAGCTATAAATCAATTAAGTACTGTCGGTATGTATACCTACCACCTATTGTAACGTAGGTATAAGTATTTTAATAATAACAAATGGAAATAGATCGATCACCATATCTATAATAAGTAGGTGGAGCTGGAAAGTGTAGTATAACGTATAACACGTAATTTAATTCTTTCTAAAGCATCGAAGGCTAAAAATCCAATTGAACTCATTCATGTCATTCATTTAGTCATCAATGCTGCTTTGAGAAGAAAATCCTTTCCGTTGATTACCTCACAAATATAGATGTTGGGCCTCTCGCAAGCCAGCCGGTCATTAGCCCGGATAGCGACCCTCGTGTCGCGCTGGTGCCACACATCGATGTTTGCGTTCACAGGGTTCAGGACATCATTGAGGTTGGCGCCCACCTGCAACCAGAACCGCACATAAGTCGAAGAATAATATGTGTAACCTAGTAGTGTTACGCGCCCATATTACCCCAGTTATATTTAAGTCCCATGTAAGGAGAAGAGCTATTACCATTAACCGGGCACTTGCTGCTGAGAAATTCCCAATGCAAAAACCCAATAACACGATGCAAATCTGGGGATCTAGATACTACTAACGAGACTGACAAAAAGTTTATTTATATAATTATAGTATGTATTGGTAAGTAATCAACTAATATGTTTCTTGTTTTAGCGTTTACTTGATTTTTTAGTTTCGAGCTACCTTTCTTAAAAGCTGATCCTGGGAATAGGGTGTCCTTAAAAAATCTGTTTAGTCCGATAGTTGGATTACTTAAAAATACTGGACTCCTATTTTTTCTTTTGTCTTCCTGAGTAGGTAATATATATATAAAAATATGAATTAAGGGCGGCCCCGATATGATATAGATCTTTTTTCGGCGTGTTTTTCTCGACATGGTACGGAATCCTTCCTTTGCGTGTCTATATCGCACTTCGCCGGTTTTTATTATTTTTCATTTCAGGCAATAGGGTAGTGTCCTTAAAAATTCTGTTCGGTCCGATAGTTGGATTAAGTACTCAAAAATACTGGACACGTATTTTTTCTTTTGTCACGTAATCCACCTACCTGTCCAATATTTTTTGGTAATCTAACTGACGGACCAAATAGACTTATTATTTTTTATCTAGGACACATCCCTATTAAACACAAACAGATAAAAAGTACATTTACTTTGTTATCTGAGTTTTATTAGAATTAAAAATGAGTAGCTAGTGCGAACAGGACACTTATTTTTATCAATAGGATATCAAATCAATGCACCCAACTCTTGATAGCGATTGTCGGTTGTCGGTGTGAAGGACGTTTACCTATGCAAGAAAGAAGGTAGCTACTATAAATCATTTCCGTTGGTTTCAATTTCGTTTTATTTTCACTTATCGTAGGTACCTATTACCAAAATACTACATATTAGGTCAAGTAGGTCCAGACTTCAGCACATCAAGCTACACCGAACTGTCAAATTTTCCCAATTGAACATGACCCTTATTTCTTTTGCGATAAAGTTGAAACACTATCAAAGAAATTTGACACAATGGGCTTGATGTGCTGGAGCAGGGTTCTGTATTATGTAAATAATGCGGAAAAAATTACAACTTGCAAGCTACGCTCTAAGCATGCTACTAAGTACAAAGAACCTTATTTGTCCCATATCCTCATGATGGTTGCAAGCATGGCTTCTGAATTCAAAAGAAAAGTTGTCGGTTAGTTAGCGAGGCCTTCTCCTGTAGATACACCTCTAGTCTCGTCGTCGTCTAGCTGCTAATTGACTGTCTGTTGTGTGTACTAATTAATTGTCTGATGACTAATTGTGAAGGCATTTAGGTACAAAATGCTAACAGAAAAACTTACAGACATTAAATTAAATTTCTAGTCGTACAGGTATTAACACCTCTTATCTATCACGTAGATTCAGACGCTCCTAAATTCGGGGCCTACCTACCGTATCTATAAAAAAATGTTCATTTTAATCGACTTATACAAAGTGGGCACACAGTGTAGTAGGTAGTGACATCTACTCTAAAATTTCGAAATAAATCTTGTGAACTATTTAAAATCTACAATTGTATTCGTTGGTGGATACCTACCTACTTACTAGGTTACCCTAAACTAGTTAATAAGTAGATAGATAGAACTTTAAGGAAATTACAGACAGAGAATTTATACGAAATTGACTGTGTGTAATTTCCTTAAACTTCTAGATAAATGCCTAACAGTAGGTGAGTGTACTCTACTTACCGCCTAACACTTTCGCGGTGTGATGTTATGTTGTGGTTTATATAATACTGTGTAATTACCTGCGTTCCATGCGAAATTATAATCCATATGATACAAATCTGGACCAAGTTCAATATTAGATGACGTTCCTGCATAATTTTCGTGAAACACTCCTTTTGCACTCGTTGAACATAATGGATAATTGAAAATATTTTAATTGTTTTCAAAAGCACAATCACTTGAAAAAAATCACCGAATTCTAATTAAGTCACTATCAATTAAGAACGTAATTCACGCTGCGAGATACTACACGAAAGTGTTTGGACACTGAATAGCATCAAACATTCCGGCACGAGGAATATCCATAACAGCTTTGTTGATTGTCTTCAGCACTGAATGTATTTTCATTCGTGGCGACAGCCGCACTAAATGCGCTAAACAACCCACTGTTTACAAATTATCTGCAGCCACAATCAAATGATAAATATTAATCACGTTATGGACATATCTCTATATTCGGCTGTGATTGAAATTGGTGAAAATGAAAACATGTGTTATTTTGAAACAAAGCGCGATGAGATCATTTTACGTTGAATTAGGTATATTGGATTCCGGCAAGGTGTAATCAATTTTTTTACGTTCATATTGTAAATTTCAGCGGTGTTATGTTTTACGTTGCAGATTTAATTTATGTTGAAGATGGAGAAAGATAAATAAATAAATAAATGTTAATAGAATTGAACATCTGGCAATTGTAATCAAATGCCCAATAGGAATGACTATAAATGATTTAAAACCGGAATCATCATCATCATCATCATTTAAACCAAAAGACGCCCATTGCTGGATATCCCTTCCCCAAAGATTTCGATCGATGCCCTCATCCATCGGCTTCCGGCGATCTTCACCAGATCGTCGATCTACCTTTTGGTGGGTCTATCCCCGCGTCCGCCATACGAGAACCCTTTCGCCCCATCCCGGCCATCGGTTCTGCGAGCAATGCGCCCCTTGCCACTTAAGTTTGGCAATTCTTCAGGCCTCAAGAGAACTTAAGTAACATACCATTATTTTGCTTTTCTTTTATTACTGATTCCATCCCGCAGAGAAACATGAACAAAACACTTAAATTATATTTGCTGTAAATTAGACGATTTTGAGAAAATTTGGCAAAGAGCAACACAATTTCGAGAACTACCTATAGGATTTTTTTTTAATGCGGGCTACATCTCACTAATATCCTAACTTCCTCGATTTAGCCCTAGCATGAATTTCTTGCGGGAAGTTTACCAACCCAAAAATCAACACTTTGTATAAGATTAAAACAGCGCCTCTACATTACGTACATGAAACTAATTTCGTTTGACTACTAATTACGTAATTTTACGCTTTGGTTTGGTAGGTAAGCTTCTCGCAAGAAATTCTTGTTAGGCTACTACTAACCTACACAACATTGATAATCGCCCATGGCGATTACGATAACCCACAGGCTCAAGTGACCTACACATAAATACTTTTTAGAATCTTCTGTTATACTTATTGTATACCTTTACATTTAATGCAAAGTCGCACAACGCTCTACGCGTTGAGTTTTTTTTTTGTTTTCGGATGAGGCTGGCTAACTTGCTAGTGTAGCGCATCAGGGATGCTTGCAGAAATGTGTATTGATTACTAAGAGATGTGCATCCTAGGCGCAAAGTTCGGGCCAGTTTCAATAGCATCCTGGATATGATTGCAGATAGGCTGGAATGCTACATTGTGGATCGTTGCTCCAGAATTTGAGCTGTGATACTGAAGCAATGATTCTTCATACAGCGCCTGAGTGTTCTGGGTCAGGTTTTTATTTAATATTTCTTATTTACTATTATTTTAGCATAGTTAAGTTTGTTTTTTATGCTTTGTTTTGTTTGTGTAGTTAATGTTGATGTATGTTTCAATGTTATTATGTCCTTACCACTAAAATAATTACTGGTCATGGTTGCTCGAAATAAATAATGTATCTAAACTAATATTATAAAAAGAGGAAAGATTTGTTTGTTTTAAGTATGTATGTTTGTGATGGATAAACTCAAAAACTACTGCCCCGATTTTTTAATTATGTATCAACTATAGAAAGATTCATTATCAGCGAGTAACGAAGGCTATATTTTATTTTCAAAATTGCGCTTTTAAGGGGGTGCAGGAGATGTTAAAATTTGAAGGGAAAAGTACGAAATCCACGCGGACAAAGTCGCGGGCTATGAGCTAGTACTTTAATAATCTACGTACGTATACCGCTTTAATTGTTTTATGGAGTCCAGCCGCGTGCCGTGATTTGAGTCTATATCTTATCTTGGATTTAAAAATGTTATTTACTATCAAGATAAAGATTTCTTCAGACTAATATATTACTTAAGTACGTACGAAGTAGGTATATAAAGCTACTAAGTACAGCAGGCCGCAAGGCACCTGCACCTGGCCTGGAGCTGGCCTAGCGTAGTGCGGAGTTTTGTATTCAAAACTCCGCTAATGGTGATAACACATTCTTCTGAACAGATATTATCAGAGTGTATATTATTCAGTGATCTTGTTAAAGCAAGGGTCAATGTCTTGACTCTTCGTTTTCCTTAATCGAAAATCACGTACACGTACACGTAAAATGACAAAATGATGGCCCTCATTTGTTATTAACCGACTTCAAAAAAGGAGGAGTTTCTATGTTCGACTGTATGTGTGTTTTTTTTTTTGTATATTCACCGACTTCGTGAATTGCGAAAACAATTTGGAAATTCTTTGTCTGTTTAAAAGTGTAGGTATTCTTCAGGTTATTAATGATGGGATCCTGGAGAAATCGAGGGAACTCTTCAAATATTATAAGGCACACCTATAACGATTTGGGTATTTTATAGTATTTAACTCGTACATTTGTTCTCAGCAAGCACCATTTTTTAGATAACAAGTTGATGTCACATGCACTAGTGACAATTACCAAGTTCATTATTTGAAAGAGTATTTGAAAGCAATTAAAAAACTCTGTGAGACGAATTACTACTTAGATTAACACAATATTTATGTGAAATGTGTATACGAATAGTTATAGATTAGGTGAGTGTTAATGTGCTGAATAAAGTCTAACAATAATTTTCTTAACGACTTTCCAATCTAATCTCGGAGACGAAGGTCGAATAACTTTCAACGAGTTTTTTCATCCAATCGATATAATGACTGAATAACCTACCTTTGATAAAGGCCAGCTATTGGACTAGGTACTTAGGTACCAAGTTATCCTGAATTATTTTAGTACCAATTCATAAAGAGATATTTCGTTTGGTATGAAGATAAATCCCTGAACTTTTCTATACTGTGTGATTCTCTTCAGTTTAGGTAAAGCAACTGAAAAATAATAATACGTTCAAAGCGAGTTGGACTCGCCCATAGATAGTTCTGTACCATTTCCTGAAAAAGTGTGCTATTTAGAGACATCGTTTAATTTTACCTGTAATCTTTACATAAACTGCTATCACATAAAATAATTTCAGATTTTTCTCTATGTAAACTTGTACGGAGATAAGGGACGGTATTAACTTTTTACATTGTTCAGCAAAAGTCGAAAATGTTTAAGAATGTGCAAATAGCGCTCTTTTATATGATACCTCACATTGCCTAGTAGCCCCACTTTGGATTTTTAAGAACCCTTTTCAAAATTTCAAAATAATTGGCCATTAGTCATCTAGAAAATTAAATTTGTCTACATATTAAGTTTCATGAGAGATACATCATGCTGTCAGACAGACAGACGGGCAGCAGAGGAGGTTTTATAGGGCACTTTTTCGGTACGGAACCCTGAAACAGTGCTTACAAGTATGAAGGTAAATTTTACATATTATGAACCTACGATCGTTCGTTATATGTAAAATTTGAAGTTACTTTGTATGCTAACAATGCGTTGTATAATGCAAATGCGAGAAGGCCTTGCGTAATTTAGTAACACATTTAGCTACATGTGAACTTCCAACTACCTACTTGAACCTATTTTTGTTTGATCTAGATCTCAAACTCGACAAAGAATTTTCATCACAATGGATCACAAAAACTAGAAGCTGCAACGATCCATTGTTGGGGCTTTGTGGGTACAACTAGGTACTACATTGTAGGCTTTAGAAAAAATTGCGTTTCAAGATCAAGAAGATAATGAGGAAGGAAATAGACAAACTAAAATGGAAATTAGATATCTAGGTTAGGTTAGGCAGAAACATAATCTGTCTGAAAGATAAAATGCAAAATATAGACACGTGTTAGAGTAAACCTTTGCCCCATTACAGATAATTATCAGAGTTTCCTTCAATAATTAGTATCAATCGCGTACTTAGTTATTATAATTGACTAAGCTACTAGATACAGCTATTTGAATGTGTGGAGGGTTCAATTTTTCAGGTAATTTTACCGATGTGATAAGTTTGAGTCCCTTAAGCCGAAGTCTGGAATGAGAATTATAGTAAAATTAGATACCTAGTGTGACAGACAGTCACACGCGCGTTAACTCCTGTGGTTTTATGAATGAATTTTCAGCAGCATAACACCCAAGTGCATTTTTTCTGGTTATATTGACATTTTGTTCTATGGCAGTACTTGTAAAATAAAAACAGCTGCACGGGTCGATCGATGGTTAAGTTACGCTTTCCGAGGTCAGTCTGTGGATGGGTGACCATTCATAACATATGAAGACTCCTCCGTGCCTCGGAAAGCAAGTTAAGCCGTTAGTCCCGGCAGGTATTTGTAGATCTTTGACAGTTAGAAGCCCGAAAGTCTGACAACCAGTCTTACCAAAGGGTAACGTTGTGGAGGTCAGATAGGCATTCGTTCTATATAAAATACTGGTATTCAGCTGCACCTGGTTAGACTGGAAGCCGATCCCAACATAGTTATGAAAAGGCTAGGCAGATGAGTTTTTGTACAATTTTATTGTGTTTATGAACATGGGTCTTGCCTGAATTAAGTTTTTTTAGTTTCAACATGTGATTGCTTCATTTGACTAGCGTTTGATGTGAAGTGACGCGTCGATCATATGTTTCCAGAAACACTGATTAAAATCACGCCGTGACAAACAATGGCCGACGAGTCTGCCATATTGTTATTGCAAGTTTAAACTAGTTACTGCTGATAGGTAAATAAAAATGTTATAACAACCCAGTTTTACTATCTTAAATTGTTTATTAAACAATGATAATTACCTGTTTAATGAAATGTTATCGAATATTGCATTATAAATAATATTGATTATAAAATTGCATTCAAAGTGCGAGGTCATGTCATGACTTTATTATTGTACATATATATTTTTTTAAATAAAAAATAAATAAAAAGTCATATTATCATAATAATGAACATACATTCATAAACTTACGCCTTTTTCCCATGGGGTAGGCATAAACCACAGAACGCCACCCGCTACGATCCTAACATACTCGTTTCGACTACATTGTAAAACGTAATGCGTGGTCAAACATAAATAAAATAAAATGTAGTCGAGTCGAGAACCTTCTCTTTTTTGTCGTCGGTTCAAAAATATGTCTTGTTGGACCGGGCTACAACCTCTTTCTCTTACCCTCTATCTCCCTTTTCTTTTTTTCATACGAGTCACTTTACAACTCTCGTAGGCCGCGTAGCCCGTAGTCAGAATTTTCAGGAACCACAACGCAGAATCGGGTTACTTACGTACCTTTTTATTTACTAAGAATTATGACACGCTATATCCAGTAATTAAATACTTATTGGTCCCAATTTCTGGACCACCGCCGAGCACGTCACTTGCTTATCATTTATAGTTTTAACTTTAATTGTTATTTTGAAAACCAATAAAAAATTAAACCTATTGAAATTTTAAATATGTACAATAATTAAACCCACAAATGCCACGAATGATAATAAATTATATAATGCCATAGTACCTATTATATAGTAGATACACGTAATGTACAAAACCGATAATAAAAATAAAATTAAATCCATAATTCACGTAACGAACTTTGCTCTACATTAAAACTCTAGTTCTTACACAGTTACTCCCTTAACAAAATATATTGAAACAATGTGATGCCACTTTCCCACCAAAAAGTAGATATTGTCTCTGAGCATCTCCAATGTCATTTAAATTCAAATAGGCAAAGGTGATCAATTCGTTCAACACAACTTTACAGACAAAAAGTAAATTCAAAGTAGGTACATATTATTATGTAGGTGTTAAACCAATTTGATGTAGTAGGTAGGTAGTACCTAAGTACGTATGTATCTACAGCTTATAAAATTTATAAAAAATGAGCATGAAGGTCTTAAAGAAACGAGGTTAATCTATGAATTCATGCAAAATTAACAGACTAGAGAAGAGACTTGAAAATCATTACACCCGTGGCGTCATGCAACCCAACCGTACAATTCGACAATGATGAATCGCCATAAATTTAATCTTACAGTTCAAATTACGTGAAATATACACCGACTGACTGACCCGACGTCATATTAAAATACATAATATCTAATGCTTACGTACTGATTAAATCTTGATAGGAACGTGTGAACAATAACAAAAACTTCATCATAGTAGTTGACAACGCTGACGTAATGTAATATTATGATTTTAGTATAACCCAACCCTTACAATAACAGCTAAAAGCGATAACTTACCGAAACTATATTACTGTAAATAAGAGATATATAGTGTTATGTAGAAACTTATTTTGTAACCTGCATAGATGTTTGTCTATTAATCGGACGATTAGTAAAAAAAAGCAAATGTCCCAAAAAGCAAATGTTGTTTTTTCTGACAGGAGTTTTAATTCGAATAAGTGAGTTGGATGCAGCTGAAAACCAGGGTATAACATTGCGAACTGATTGCCTTCAGACTGCCGCCGCCAAGAGATATCCGGCATCCTAAATTTAGACCAGACTAGTGTTCAGAGTGCCTGAGCCTAAAAAGTTTAAAACATGTCGGGCTTGAACGATAGTTTCCCATGCTCTTCAAACCAGAGGCCCATTGTAGTGGAAACACTTAGGCTGCTTAGCGACCGGGTGACGCAGTAAGTATATTTGCAAAGAAAGCGGTCAAATTCAGCTTCCCTAAATGTCACCTTGATCCCGGTCTACTGAGGCCGAGACCACCAAATAAAACGGAAGAATTAAGTTACAACGATCCTTTATTCAGTTTTGTGGCAGGTCGCTTCCAATAATAAACCATGCCAGCCAATCTAGAAAGTAGGTACTATTTTGATAGGTACAGCTACAAAACTAGCTAGACCTAAGTGCAGCAACTGTGCAAGAATGTTTATTTGAGGAAGCTGGATTGAATGCGTTATCTTTATATTGTTGGTATAAATCTTGTGGTAACCTTAATCTCCTATATTGTAATGTGATTAAACCACCAGAATTCTCCCACCATGCTTGCATATTCTAAGTTTTGCGGAATGTAGGTACTTAGGTAGGTACAGCATCTAGATTTTTAGTATTAATCTTAATCAATTGCAAATAAAGTTTCGTCAGAATCAAAATATTTCAATATCGCGATAGCTATGTATTTGAAAGTTTAAAGTTTATCTCTGTTGGCTTCAATCAATGAACCATTTGTTTTTGGATAATGTCTGTGATGTCATTTATACTAGGTACTTTGGACTCCCGGGAATAGCCGTCTTTAGCCCTGACGGTATGAATTCCAATCGGTTATCCCTACCAACATTTATATAACAAATGAGCCATGAGTTTGATATAAGATCTTATCGCCTTCCAACATTTTTATTTTTTATCAGTTAATCATCCTCAATTTTAAAACATTGGTCCGTGTTTATTTTAGCAACTTAATTTCAAAGTTTCGTTTTTCCACTTAACCCCTATTTGGATCCCCTAGTGGCTCACAATGACACGTTAGTTAGATACACCCCAGAGACCAGATGCTCGAAGTAAAATCCACGGCTACATTCACTATCTAAGAACATATTACTGACACATACATAATAAACGTTCTAAATTCAGCAGCTAAATGACCCCTATCCTAACGGGGTGGAAGGCGGCAACAACGTATGTTATTAATAATATTACCTCGTCGGTCTATCGATTTTCGCGACCGGCACGGTACCGATTTAGCTTCGAGACCCTGTTAATAAACTATTAGCAGAGTCGCTCACTTCATACGAATACTAGGGTGGCGATGTAGTTTGCTGGGGAGTTCTTTCCCGCAAAAACACTAGGAAGTGATGAAGTGTTTTGAGGGACAGTCTTATGTAATTTTTGACGTTAAAAACTGCTGATTCCCAGGCTATTCTGAATAAATTTGATTATTTTTTAAATTTGGGAGAAAAAATATCGTACTTACATAAATTAGGCTTTAAGAACAAAAACTTCCGTAAAAGCGAGTCCCTTCAACCTGCACCACTAAGGCAAGTCACCTCCAACTAGATGGCACATAAACTGCTTGTTTACGACAAATCATTACGCCGTTCCAGCAAAGACACTAAGTTACAAAAAAAACTATCAACGCTTATTTTAAACCATACAACCTTACCGATATCGTCACAGAGAAAAAGGGTATTAAGTGCACATCTTCGTACAGTTGCTGTATCAAGATCTCTTGTATATGAACAACACAACAATAAGGGCAGGAGAATGATGAACAACTGCATGGAATCTGTTGCAGCAATCAGAGAGAGGTGATTGCTATTGCAATACATGAATGATTGATTTGAGACAGGATTTATTGCTACAGTTGCTGTATTCGTGGACCTATCAGGTGACTCTCCTTGCAGTTAAACAACATCAAAGACTACTGTTGCGGAAAATGGAAATAATGATAAAACAGAGTGTTGTACTATTACTCCATAAACTCTTCCCCACCCACCGTTCGTAGGCCCATCTTTTCTCAGAAAAAGTCGTTGGAGATCACAGAAAAACTGCCTACTGCAAGTTAGTTTCCTAGCACCGGTTTTACGGCACACGACAACGCTCTCGTGCCGCAAAGGCTGATACTATTTGATACAATTTGCTCCCACTGACACACGATCTGAAGAAAAACTTAAAGTTGTGTCCAATTACTGTGACACCAGCTGAAAATTTCACGCCTGTTTGACTTGGCTAACCTGGAAGATTATAGAATCTTCCAGGTGTGCCCGAAGCCTATATAGTTTAGCCCGGAGCCTGCTCCGGGCACAGGTTAGTCCAATCAAGAAAAACTTTCTCTGTTAGCAATTTATAGAAGATTCTAGCCTGAAGTGTAACTATGTATTCCACAAACGATGGAACGCCTGATATCATCTCTTACGCCACTGATGGTGCCAAACACGTAGCTAATTTATCGCCAAAGTTAATATAGTTTGCTTTCGGCACTCGTAAGACGATGGTAAAAATTCATACAATTTATGACGAATGCAATGGTAGTCCTTGCAAATGCGGTTATTTTATGTGGACACAGCAAGATAGTAATTAAAACCTCGTAAACCTCGAATAGGTTAGGTTTCCTTTTAACCATTCATGTCTACAGAAAATGGGATTATATCTAATTGGAGTTTTTTGACTTATGCAGAAAAGCTTAACAATTAAGGAAATCTATTCTGAAAAACGATTATTATATTAGACTAGCGTCCGCCCGCGGCTTTTCACGCTTGGTCTGCTGATAAGAAGTAAGTATAGTCACCGGCAAATAAGATGGCAAGATTTTGGCGTAGTGGGGGTAAGTTCGCGCATCGTACACTTAGTGGCACAAAAAAGTGGTAACTTTTATTGATCGTCATTATTCTATTGTTATTGCCATCATTTATATTTAATCATTTCTGTATAGAACAAAGTTAAAGAAGGGAGAGGAATTCAAGTTTATTAGGAGTTATAAATAACGTGCATTTAAAATTCAAAAAAGTTTATATATAAAAAAAAAAAAAAATAACTAGTCGTCGTCACTATCCGTTAATAAAACTACCCTTGGCATCATATTGAAAGTCGCAATCGCAGAACACTATGGTTGTGTTCTGCAAGTGTTTGGTCAATGCTGTATGTTTTAAATTGTTCTTTTTCCAATTTTATTAATTTGTATAACTCTGGTTTGAGCATACTTTCCTCGTATGCTATGCCTTTTCAGGAACTCTATCCTAAATTTAAAAACAATAACAACACTTAAGTTTAACACAACAAAAACAAAGGGTTTAATTTTCGTGCACTGAAATGTAATCGGGAGCGAACGGGACGAAGGCGCGGTGCGGGAGGCAAGGGTCGACTGATGCGCCAATCGCGCACTCGGATCGACGCTACCTCATACCCCGCGTCCCGCTTGACCACCAAAGAGACCTAAAAAACGACTTGTGCGCATCTAACGACTTTTGCCATCTTATTTGCCGGTGATTATACGCCTGTGTCCTTCCTCGGGATGCTATCTATCTCTCTGCCAAATTTTATCGAAATCCGTTCAGCGGTTTTGCCGTGAAAGACGGACAAACAGTTTCACACTTTCCCATTTATAATATTAGTATAACAGTAGTAGTATAAGTAAAGCAAAAGAATTCATATACTATCCAGTATATGGATTCTTTTGTTTTGATATAAACTGTAACGGGTCTGACTTCTGTCGGCTTGTTCAGAAAATATTAAGAAACAAAAAAATCTAAAATGTAAGCGTTCCGACTCGCATAAGTTTAGATAATCTTTTCGGGATTCATGTCGACATAGGAGTTTCTTGCTGATTTAAACGAAAAAGTTAAAGAAATAAGAGAACCCAGTCTTTTAAGTTTACGTAGCACCCCGCTTCGGACAGGTTCGATTTTCTTTTGACCATTCATATTAAATCTGAATGGCCACAATTCATATAAGTAGCCATAAGTACTTAAGTTTAAAATACCAATAACCTGCTAGCCGGCAGGAAAAAGACTACGTTTTCTCTTTCTACAGGTAGGTATACAATATCGTATAAGCTAGTCTTGGGATTTCCTGCGACAGCGCATGATGACATTATACGTCATCCAATAGAAATTGTAATAAACTGTGGTCTGTAAACTGCAATTAAAAAGTTTTACTAAAAGACTCTTCCTCTAACTTTTGTAAGGGTGCAGTCATGGGGGCTCATTCCGTCCTCGCCGTCCCGTAGGCCCGTCGCGACGACCCCGTCAATGCCCTTCCCCCGACCATTTGCTCGAGCCAGCCCGCGTAGCTGAACCGGTAAATGTTTAAAAAGCCCTAAATTAATGTAAATTTGATCCAGCCCGTCCCTTGCTGTCCTATCTCGCAGGGGATGGACGATGGGCAATTCCCTTAAATGATTTACCTTTTCAATCACCGTCGGTGTTTAAATCATATTAAACCATAATTAAATACAGTTAGAGTGTAAATCAGTTTGGGGCGCGTGTTTGGTACCATAACACTTTTTTCTATTATTGTACAATGTTCAATGAATAAAGTGGTAATTATGGTGGAGGTGGATGTGGAGGAAGCGTAATCCCGCGGTGGAATTGGCGCGCCATAATTACGATATTATTGTATTGTGTTTTTGATAAAATTACATGAGTTTAGATAACTGCCGATCTGAAGTAGGCGCAGCATGCCGTGCGCATCGGAAAGCCTGGTATCAGAACGCAAACTTACGTGACGCGAACCGTGCACTTAGTTGAAGTTATTATACTGTTTATGTTCAAAATATCTGAAACAGCTCTACGAACGTTATGCAGAACAAGTGATAAATTACATCAGAAATTATCATGGATTGCCCTCGATCCGGTTATTATCTGTAATGTAATAAGAGAACTTTCAAGTACTTACAATAAATAAATGTATACAGATCAAAATATGTTCTGACAAATCAGTGTTTTAAAGTCGTTGGTGATTTTTGGAGGTACGCAAAAATATCGGTTTATTAGTAGTGGAACCGTGTCAGACTACTGGCTTTACGGGAATGTGTGAAAAGTGAAACGGTGAAACCAATCCCGACAAAAACGAAATTAAGACCTTCACCAGGATTTCTACCAACAAGGATTTACCTTTATTTTACCTAGAGAGAATTAGATCTAGACTAAAATTAGGTCCCTACTATTGCTCACTGAAGAGATCTTCAAATAATTGTATGCCGTAAGTATAGTATAAGTTGAGCAGAGACAAGATAAGTGCCAGTTTGAGTTGTACCTTCGTGATAGTGTTCCGTGCGGTACTTTCTAATGCCAGCCGTTCCGCAAAGTTGTTCGTTATCACAGTATCTGAAGGAAACAGTCTTTTTTTAAAGTTTCACCCTGCTGGTTGTTCTAATATTTCTTCCGTGCGGGAATCAAACCCTCGACACGCGGCACAGCAGCCAATCGCTTAGCCACTGCGCCAACCGTGCCGTCGTAATTTCTGATAACAGCCGTAATGACAGAATGAGTCCATCTGTGATCGATTCCCAAGTAACCCCTGATGTAAATACGAATAAAAAATCAACTTAAGAAGTACCTAAGTACTTCAAAACATTGGACAGCTTTTTTTTTATAAAAAAAACGTTGCCCCACACTAGGAATTTCTCCTGTATCGTGGTTGCGTTTACAAACATTTAAACTCACATACACAAACAGCCAGACCCGGAACAACTACCTGTAGGTCATACAAATATTTGTTCCGTGCGGGGATCGAACCCACAACACGTGGCGCAGCAGCCGATGGCTCAACCACTGCGCCAACCGTGTCGTCGTATTATATCTCTGGTAACTCCAAGAATCACTAGCGGTGCTTAGTTTCAGAATAAACGGTTTCTGACAGACAGACGTACTGATACCGAAACAACGGAGTGATTCAAATTAAAGTCTCCCGTTTTGCTAACTTCAACACGGAACTCTAAAATACAATAATTATAAGATAACCGCGGTTAAAAAAACAAGCGACAAAAAATACCCAAGTTAATTTTTATTCAACACAGCGATTGGATAACCGCTATTGAGCAAATAAATAAATGCATGGTCGTTTCTATTTAAGTACAGATGAATCAACAAACTTGCCCTCAGTTGACGACTAGATTTCTTCAGGGAAACTACCCAGCTTTGATACCTGCTTATTCCTAAGCTAAATAATAACTAAACGGATATTAAAAAGTGGTGCCGGTTTTCAGTATTATTTTGTGGTGAATCTACCAGGTTTACATTTTGAAGTTAAAGGTATTTAAAAACTTATATATTTATTTTATCAATAAAAATATGTTCAGCAATTACTTACATTTTTTGTTGCGGTGTTCATTTTAAATTGTTTTTTTTATTACAATTTTCTTTACTTAATTAAATTATTAATAAATAGGGGCGATAAAGTACTTATGTGTTTAACTGTGTACATTAGTGTCACTTCAAAAATGTGTTAGTTACGTTAAGTTACTTTTTAAAGCTCATAACACCGCTCCGCAGATATAATTAGAGATGGGTTGCGACACATAAACAGATTATAGGCCAATGAATAATCTTTGACCTCCCACGTGTGAATTTACGATAATATTCTCGAAAGGATCGATCTAAGTGGCAATGCATAAATAACACTTGCGCACCTGATACCTGAAAGTTTATCTTTGCTGGATTTTAACCACCAATCACTCGTTAGTAAATAATATTATATTCCGCACATAGGGAGTGAAGGTGTATTATCGAATTGACTGAAAAAAGAAGTGCATTTTTATACCAATCCATTAGACCACTGATCTATGTTTGAAAATGAATTTAAAACAAGGAGGTCTAGCCACTATTTTTATTTTATTTCAATGTGTTTACTGTGTTTTGAGTTATAACTTAACAAACAATAATTTGTTCCAACATTTAACTATTTTTCTAAATTCCCATTGTGAGCAGATTACTTAGCTGGATCAAGCTAAAAATGTTTAATTGTAAAAGTCGCAGTAGCGTATGTTCAAAACTTACCGCGTTTGCATTCCAGATTATACAAACCCAAAACAATATATTTCAACCAATAGCAGCATTTAGCACCACTGGCTGTGAGAATTCTGATTGGTGAATAGCAATTGCTCTGTGGCGCTACTCCGACCTTATAAATATCGGCGCGATCACAAACCAGACCTCTTTTCCACAGTGTTAATTCAAGGGGAATCTTTCGGGTTATTTTTGTGAGCTAACTCTAAATTCAGAATGCCGGAGACCTCAAAAATGAATGGATACGCAAAAACAAACGGACATAGCTATGATATGGAAGAAGGATCAGTATTTTTATTCACATCAGAATCCGTCGGCGAGGGCCACCCAGGTTAGTTTTCTTCATTAACTAATGCAGGAATTGTTCAGTGAAAAATGGCCGCCATACGATGTGATATGTAGTAGTAGTATCTAATGGCATTCCATTTGTTTACAATATTACTCGTACTTGTCGTCGAAGATTATTGATTATCCGGCAATAACACACACGGACTGACATGCTTTATTCAATGACAATGTTTTGTTACATCATGATCCTCGCGAATAACGCAATTTACAATTTTATTGTCAAAATAATCGCACGTGGTCTGAGCCAAACAACGTGGTAATTTTATGTTAATATACACTTGCACTTTTCCTTGTATTTACAATTTATGATGTATTTTATATTTCAGACAAAATGTGTGATCAAATTAGTGATGCTATCTTAGACGCACATCTGAGACAAGACCCTGACGCCAAAGTAGCATGCGGTGAGTGTCATGAAATACCATGATGTTCTTGTGGAATTTCTAGAAATAGTGATACTTTTTGCTGACTACAGTGTTTTATTATCAGAAACGGTGACTAAAACCGGAATGGTGTTATTGTGCGGTGAAATCACATCCAAAGCTAATGTTGACTACCAGAAGGTTGTCAGAGAGACAGTGAAGCACATTGGCTATGATGACTCCTCTAAAGGTATGTAAATATTATCCTTGAATTACTATCTGTTACCAGTGGTATACAGATCCAACTCCTTGGCTTGAAGCCAGTACTGTGAAGACTCTAAATTCTAATTTAACTTCCCTCATAGTAATGGATGAATATTATTCCGTGCACACTAGGTTTTGATTGGCGTACACTAAATTTACTAGTGGCTATTGAGGAGCAAAGTTCAGACATAGCAAATGGAGTGTATCAAGATAGAGAGGAAATAGATGTTGGGGCTGGAGATCAGGTACAAATTGTATAAGGATTCGCTGCACGGAATAACTCTCGGGTCTATTGGCTATTTTGAGGACTAAACTTGGGTTTACATTCTGCATGATTTACAGAATGAAAAGTTTTATCCATAACTATGGGTTTCCATTTCACTGATGTCACAAAATTCATTATTGCCAGTCTCAAATGCATCTCAGTGGTCAGACGGCACATTTACAATGGTGCATGTGTATTTGACATACCTTTGTTATGATGATGTCTGGCTGCACAGTTTCACTTGATCCTCTATAATCATAGTCATAAGTCTGCCATTAATTAGTACTAAAATAAGCATGTTGGGATTAGGGTTTGATTACAAGACCTGCTGCGTGATGCTTGCCTTGGACCAGCAGTCACCAAACATTGCCGCTGGAGTGCATGAGAACCGCAATGATGATGAAGTTGGGGCCGGAGATCAGGTATGATAAACCATCATGTCTCAAAAACTATTTTGCACATAAATGAGTACAAAATAAATGATTAATCGGTAAATGACAGCAGGTGTGCAATTAATTAATTTATTCATTGTTTAATTTCATGGGAACACATTTTCATGTATTCATATCCATTATTATTACTTATTGTCCTGTTACATTTCAAAACTAGGCTTTATCTTCCACAAAATTATTATCAGGCAATATTTATCATTTGATCGTAAATCCAGGAAATGTTTGATAATTGTTATTTCATTACACATTTATTTGAAAACATGGCTGTTGTGATTGTGCATGATTCACAGGTTCTTACTTCAACTTGGGAAAACTCCATGTGAAAATTGTATTGCTATAAATTGTGCAATATTGAGGATAACTTAATTTCCTTATTGTATAACTAGCATGTGTCTTTGTTACTTCCCCCCTCCCTGGACGTTGTCGCGAGCAGACGTGTTATTGTTACCTCCCGTACATTTTATTCAAAATAAGTAGTTTCTGGTTCAGTAAACAGTCTTAAAACTAAAGTGTTATGTGACTAACATTACAACCAATAAAACAGTGAAAAAATTATAACAGTGCACAAACAGTTGCGTGAGTTATTAACGAAAACATTTAAAACATTTAAAAAGTGAACGTTAATTATTTCTTTGTGTCGCGGTGTCACGGTGAATGACCTTCACAGCTATAGAAAGTTCATTGACATTCACGGATGAACTTTAACAACACATCGCCTAATTCGATCGATTTGTACAAGCCCGGACGGTCTAGTGGCACAAGTACCGCTTGCAGATAGGCGTACGCGCTGCGTCGCGAGTTCGCATCCTAGGAAGGAACATTACTTTTTGTCGTTTCCTTCTTTTGTTTACATTTATTATTTATTTCTACTCACTCGCACGCCGCGCGACGTCGCTGAACCCCTGCGCTCCTAGTACCTGCCACATCAAGCGCTGTAGTGATATATCTGTCACGCAACATTGCGTCACAACGGCCACAGTGGGACGTCGCTGCTACTCCACACGCCGCCTGCGCGCCTAGTACTTGGAGCTCAGCACACACCAGAGCGATACGCAAGGTATTCTCCAAACATCTGAACCTACAAGTAAATAACATGCCTCTTCGACGAACGCCGCCGCGGCTGCAAATGCCGGCCTCGCCTGCTGCTAGCGAACCTAATGAACCTGACACACCCGGTGAAGTCGTCCCAGCTATCACGCTGTCCGGTTCTGCGCCTAACCTAAGCCGTATTGAGACAGAAAACGTCAATACGCGTAAACGTAAACGCGAGGACGAATTATCCTCGTTTATGCAGGAGATGAGAGATTTATTACAGTCGTCTACTGCACAATCTGATGCTAAGTATCTGGCACTGCAAAACTCAATGAAAGAAATAATAGCACAGAACGCCGTAATAAAAAGCTCCTTAGATTTCGTCACTCAGAAATACGATGAGATAAAGGCTAAAATGAATCACATGGAAATAGAACAGAAAGCCGAAAGAAGTTATATAAACCAGCTTGAAGACAAGGTGGAAAACCTGGAGCGTATGCTTTGTCTCACAAAAATGGAAGTGAGAAATATACCAAAGAAAGAAGGAGAAAATAAAGAACAACTTCGCCAGATTATTGCGGAGACAGCAAGTGTTCTTCAAGTCACACTCGAGCGCCAGGATATTAAAGATATCTTCCGCGTGTATAAAAAGGATGGAACTCCATCCTCGATTATCGTTGATTTCGGCTCGGTCACCACAAAAGAAAATATGCTGGATAAAGTTCGCCAGTACAACCGCAACAATAACCAACACAAGTTGAACACAGCTCATATCAAACTAAAAGGTGAGACAAAACAAATATATATATCCGAGTGCCTGACACAAAAATCACAGCGTTTATTTTACCTGACCCGTAAATTTGCTACCGACAACGGCTTTAAGTTTTGCTGGACTTCACATGGGAAAGTTTTCCTGCGCCAAATCGAAGGGATGAAACACATACTTGTAAAAAGTGAAGCCGACCTCAAGATAAACCTATCACAATGACTGGGCAAAGCTGAATATTACTCCTATAACTGTTTGTTAACTTTATTATTCTTATATCTGCAGTTATACTTTGTTCCTAAAATGTATACACACAACACAACTAAACACATAAAACACCAGTTAGTACATTACGTAAAAAACAACACAGAATACAAAAACACACTACAACTACACCTTCAAACGGCAATCTACATTCACTCACACACATCTGGGTTTGGCTTGGTACTAGTAAAGACTGAAGTCTTGCCCGACTGTCTAAAAGGATATAGATTAAAACTAGAGAAACCTACTGGCAGCAATAAAATAAAATCGACTACAAATGGCTAATACAAATAGCAATATCTTAACACATATAGACAACATCAAAATCGCAACATCACATCATTGTGATACAGACACCTGTAATGTAGTTGTTGGAAATTCTAATGCGGCCCTTAAAATAATAACACAAAACATTCGGAGCATCTATAAAAACTTGGATGGCTTCCGGGCACAACTAGCGAGGCTAGCATTCGAAATAGACATTATAATCCTAACAGAGTGTTGGCTTAGTAAAGACAAACCAATTCCCGCCATAGAAAATTACGTCACTCACTCTTCTAAAAAATGTCTCAATCAAAATGACGGGATTGTAATCTACACAAAGGATCACATTCAATGTACAGTTGAGGAGCCAGATACAGAGGGTGCTAATTTTCTGTTATTAAAAGTAGGCACACATATATGTATACTAGCAGCCTATAGGTCTCCCTCAACCTACCGTATTGATAGTTTTCTAAACTCCCTCGAAAACATAATTAGCAAAATAAAAAGAAAAACCATCATTCTCACTGGAGATATAAATATTGACATAAAACCGAACAACTCAGACAGAAATAGTGCATCCTACCTTAACCTAACCGCAGAACTGGGCCTCCTACCCGGTCATACGTACCCAACAAGACTACACAACTGTCTTGATCACTTTATGATAAATGCCTCTACTGATGCGACCGTGGTGGTGATGGATTCCACTGTAAGCGACCACGCCTCTGTACTATTATGCTTAAATAAGGAGCCCTGTAAAACTAATAAGATTAGATCAACTACAAAATTAAATATTGAAGCTACTGTTGAACACCTAAAAAATGCGGATTTCTCATTTATAACAAGTGACTCCGATGCAAATGAGGCGGCTTCACTATTTGTAGATTGTTTGATGACTGCAATCTCACTACACACAAAAGTTATAACGGTGCCCAACCGCAAGGTAATCATTAAGCCTTGGATAACACCAGGCTTGTTACGGTGCATTAGACATAGGGATAATCTCCATAGAAAGTTTTTAAAAAACCCAAAAAATACCACTATGGAGATTTCTTATAAACGATACCGTAACTACTGCAATTTGCTACTTAGAAAGCTACGAATACAGCAAGAAAAATCTGCTTTAAAATCGTCACAAACAAGCAAAGAAACATGGAGCATAATCAAATCCATTACAAACCAAGTTGAAAAAAAAACAGTAGCGACTGAATTACTGCCTGTTACAAAGGATGCATCGAGAGAAATTGAGACCATAAATAGGTATTTTTCTGGTATAGGTAAAAAACTTGCAGATGCTATCACTCAAAACCGAAGATCCCAACCCGCCACATATAAATTAAATTCACCGTCAGCACTTAACTCGATTGTTCTACTATCCCCTGACGAGGCTGAAGTCGAATCTGTAGTTAACAATCTAAAAACAGACTGCGCTACAGGGTGGGACTGTATTTCAGCAAAATTACTTAAAGCGGGCAAAGCAATTTTGATACCCCAGATCACAAAACTCATTAGGATTTGCTTTGAGCAGGGAGTCTTCCCTAAAGTCTTCAAAAAATCTCTTATCACGCCAGTTCACAAGGGTGGGAATCGTGACGAAGTTAAGAACTACCGACCCATATCAGTTTTACCGACACTGTCAAAAATCCTAGAAAAGATATTGAATACTAGAATCGTTAGTTTTTTAGATAAAAACAATATATTATCAGAAGGTCAGTTCGGTTTCAGGTCTGGGAAAAGCACAGAAGAGGCGGTTGGTCAACTAGTTGATCATGTCGCTGAGAAGGTCGATGCTAAACAAAAATGCATAGGAGTTTTTCTCGACCTGGCAAAGGCCTTTGACACCGTCTCTATTCCCACTCTTGTGACGAAACTAGACCACATAGGAATCCGGGGAGCAGCTCTCAGTATATTTACGGAGTTTCTGAGTGATAGGACACAAAGGGTAAAGATAGGTGGAATCGTCAGTAGTGAAGCAAACGTTACATGTGGTGTACCGCAGGGCAGTGCCCTCTCCCCGAGTCTCTTCCTGGTGTATGTTAACGATCTGTGTCAGCAACAACTTTTTAAGGGTAGAATCTTTAGTTACGCTGATGACACCGCGCTCATATTCCACGGAGAGACTTGGGAGGAGGCGCAGCGTGTGGCTGAGCTGGGACTTTGTAAAGTCAGTAACTGGCTGGAAGAAAACCTACTTACCCTTAACATTGCCAAAACATCATTCTTGCAATTCAGGTTTGCCAGTACCAAGCCAGTACCAGTAACCCTTAAGGTACATTCTTGCAATTTTCCTGGAAATAGGCTCCAGTGCTCATGTCTTACAATATCACAAACAACAAACATAAAATACTTAGGTGTAGTACTGGACGAAAAATTGAATTGGCGGCCCCAAGTCGAATTAACTGCCTCTAGAGTGAGGAAACTTATTTGGGCCTTTAAGAAACTTCGACTCGTGGCTGATTTTGATCTTCTTCGCACTTTATACTTCTCTTTAGCCCAATCGATAATTGGTTACTGTATTACGGTGTGGGGAGGAGCCTGTAAAACAATTATGATCCACCTTGAAAGAGCTCAAAGATCATTGCTCAAAGTCATGACCTTCAAACCATACCGCTTCCCGACCGTAACATTGTACCAAAACTGCACAGTACTCACAGTGAGACAGCTGTATGTTCTCAATATCACATTGAAGCAACACCTAATCACACCTATAAACAACAGTTACAAGAGTAAACGAACAGTCGCTAATGTTTGTAAATACGTCAAATGCAAGACTGCCTCAGCCAGAAGGCAACATCTTTTTCTTGCTACGCGTATCTATAATAAGATAAACAAGACCCTAGATATTAACCCATTTCCTAAAAAAGAAATAAAAAATAAAATAAACACCTATCTACAAACACTAGATTACATACAGACACAAAACTTAATAACATAAACCCGGCAATTAGAGCTGCCCATTATAAACATGCACGATAAATATATAAATACCTCGATACACACCACATACACACGCAAACATACACGCACACACCCTCACACACACACACACACACATTCATTCATACACCCCCCACCCATACGCCTTAAGCAGATATTGTATAATGTAAAATTGTCTAAATCTTATTGCATAATTTCTGTGAAAACTACTGGGAGAGGACACTGATTCCTGTAACACAGGTAACTACCTAGCGCAGGAGTCAGGGTTTCCATATAATAATGTACCATACTTTTATGTCAATAAAGATTATTATTATTATTATTATTATTATTATTACTTTCTTTAATACAGTATGCTTTTTAACAACATTATTAGTGTGGCTGATATAAATTGTAACCATATCCCTATTGATTGTTATCAAGGCCATATTTAAGAAGTACTCCATCATGAATCTCAATTTATAAGACCACATTCAGTCTAGTCATAATTGAAACTAAGTATATCTTTACAATAGTCCAAAATACTTACCTAATTATGTGAGTAATCAGTTCATGTTTTCCATATTATTCAAATTTTGGTTTTCTTTTCCAGGGTTTAATGTTTGGCTATGCAACAGATGAAACTGAAGAATGCATGCCTCTGACAGTAGTACTTGCACACAGACTCAACCAAAAAATCGCTGAGTTACGACGAAACGGCGTATTCTGGTGGGCTCGCCCAGATTCTAAGACACAGGTATGTCCACATGTACTACTTTATTGTTTCACTGTTGTTTACATACAGGTAGGTACCCACGTAGTTCAAAGAAATTGATAAGACAATGACTTTTAGAAAATATTTCACCATAATATTAATTACATAAATATTTGTAACAAATGGACTGATTAACTCAAACAGATAGTTTATCTGACCTTTGCAGCTATTTGGTATGCTCGCCCATGTCAAAGGCCAAATGTTATTTCATTCAAGATTATTTTATTTTTGTTAACCAAGCATATAAGTTTATCTATACGAAAACAAGAAACTGTAGGCAGATTATATTTTCCGGTATTGCCTAGTACCTATTCAAGTATTGAAAATATCTGAAAACGCAAATGTAAAATTAAAATCGTTGTTATCTGTAATCCGTGTTTGACCTACAAATCTGAATACTGATAGTCTGATTAAATCGATTCAATATGAAACAGGTACTGAAGATACAGTTGAGCTTTGTTCAGGCTTCTAAATTGTCCTGCAGGTCATTTCAATAGCTAGACGCTGCCAATCTGCTCCAATGTAACGATACATTGTTTCGATCTTTGACCCAGTGCTGTGCAACATTATAAGTAGCTTTGATTGATGCATATTGGTGTCGCGACTGTTAGGTATTCTACAAGCCAATTAACCCTTGTAAATCGGTGCAAGCATAAATGAAATGCTTCTATGTAACTGCCTTGTAAATTTACCGGCGGCGAACGGTCTGTTACCAACCGTGATATCCTGCGGGGTAATTGCATAACACTCTTACAATGGGAGTGCCATTAATTTTGTCCATTTAACAACATTTATTGCGTTACATTGTGAAACCACAACAAGATGAAACAGTTTATTAGGAATTACCTTCAAAATCCTTGAGTTTGTGACTAAAAGTGTTACAGTGCTGGGCAGTATGAAATTGAACTAGTGGAGAGGATAATTTTCCATTTAAAAGTCTATAAAATCTCCCTTCCACGCATAGAGCCGGACCCACAGGGCGCCATTTGTTAATTAGACTAGTAAACCAACCAATTTTTTTAATATATGTATAATAGTGGGTATGTAATTGAAATAAAAAGAAATAAATATCTAACAAGGTAAAAAAAAACCTATTTTATTGTATGGTGTAGATAACTAACACTCTGTCCGCTTGCTTGGTTCGTTATTTGGCTATTTATGCATATGTATTTAAACTTCATTTCAAATTATACTGCAACAAATGCATAGACAATAATGAAAGAACTCTTAAGAATATCGTTTTTCAATGCTGTTCCTGTTCATTCCAAGGATCGCATAACGTAATCAATGTCTAATATATCAATTGTTGTTTAATGACTGGGTGATAAAAGTGACACCAGTGTCAAGCTACATTTGAGATTGGTCAATTAAATACGTCTGGTGTATGTGCAATATAAGTGGCATACAATAACGCCATAGAATACTTCTTTAATTATGGTATTTTAGAACTTAAATTGTACATCGTTTTATTATTCTTAGCCAGTGCTGTCTTGTTTATATTTGCGCATCATGCCGCAAACTAATTCCTTGTCACAATCAAGGTCCCCAGGCGTCTGGTATTAGTATTCAAACAGATAAACTTAGTTTATTTGCTGACTATTAAATGAATAAAATGCTGAATGTTTCACTAGTCAAAATTTCTTCCATACAAATTTCGGGGGGGGGGGGGGTATTAATTACTTCAGTTTGATATTGCACATCCATAGTAAACATGATTTTGTCTGTGCGGAAACAGAATACTAAAAAGAATTGAACCAACAAAGATTCGTTGCTAATACTAACGCAACTTTGGGCGTAAATATCTAATAAAAGTGTTGTACAATCTCAAAAACAATGACGGCACCGACAAAGCTCAATTATCGAAGAGTTTAGTATACTTTATTTGTTATTGATTAATGTTGTTTTCTTTTCATAAAACTCGGTTTTCCAAAAGACTTTTCGTAATGTTTTACTCGCTGGTTTTACTTTTTAGTTCAGAACTTTGTTGACTAGCTAATAAACTGCTCATATCTCCATCTGACACGATGGGAGGTGAGTGAGTGCTTTTTGACCACACTCAACAGTGAGATTAAGCCCGCTACTAGATCAACCTTAATGTCTATTTACAAATAATAATGAAACAGCTAACAATTGTTCTCATGCACATTTATTATGAAGCATTATCTAAACAATAAATAAATTTATTATTATTATAAAACCCTGCCCATTAAAAACAAATAGTTCATTAAAATTTTATAGGTACATAAAGATATGAGAGAAATAATTTTATTTAGTCAGTAAGACCAAAGATAGTCAACGCAACATTAGCCTAAGATGAAATATCCTAAAATATAATTGAGCTGTTTCGAAATTTAAAAATTAGATAAATACTTCAAAGTGGGTGTGAAATGAAACTAGGTCCACTTAAGCTATTATGAATCTGTCATGTATAGCATTAGCTCTGCTTTTCGGGTCCGAATGTTGCGGACCGAGTCAAGTAGCAGATTTTTGGGTCAAATTAACATAGCAACAATGAACTCTTGTATCTTCATACGCATCATAATTTATTGTGATTGGTTTCAGGTGACATGCGAGTACGTTTTCGCTGGAGGCGCCACAGTGCCGCAGAGAGTTCACACACTCGTCGTTTCCCTGCAACATTCAGAGAAGGTAGGTTTCCCATTCATCCAACTTTATATTATAACTACATGTACTTCTTGAACATTCTACACAATCAAGACACGGAACATTAAAGAAAAATCAATTATTCCTAAATTGGCACACACACCGCAGCATATTTTATTAAATATTTCGTCATGTTTTATCATGTGTGAAAAATTTGCTTAGCACACGAGTAATTTTCTTGATAAAACTTACGCACAACTGAATCATAGCATCACTAATGTAACCATTTCACGGAGATACCTTTTTTTATGTTACATATTATCAACAAATCACGTCATGCTTTTATGTAATAAAAAACAGCTTCGTAGGTACTGAAATGAATTTATCTTATAAAAAAATACTTGATAATTTTAGGCCGTGACCTACTGACGACATAGTGATTCATATCCGTTAATAATTTACTTTAATTTTGTAGATAACTCTGGAAACCTTACGTGAGGAGATCAGGGAGAAGGTTATTAAGGAAGTCATCCCTGCTCACTACATCGATGAAAAAACTGTGATCCACATCAACCCTTGCGGTCCATTCATTATTGGCGGACCACAGGTGAGGACTCTATTATGTTTAAAAAGAAAACTACTATTCCAAGCTGAGCAAAACGTCCGCCACTGCTGGTCTTCGCAATAATGCTAAACAATTTGATGCTTGTGCACCAGTTTTCTTTATTGCACAAGCTAGATATTAAAGAATTTAAAAAAAAGCTAAAGACAAAAAAAAACAACAAAATTTAGAAATAACTAAGTTGTAATTATCCCTGTCCCTCCCAGTCGGACGCCGGGCTGACCGGGCGCAAGATCATCGTGGACACGTACGGCGGCTGGGGCGCGCACGGCGGCGGCGCGTTCTCCGGGAAGGACTTCACCAAGGTGGACCGCTCGGCCGCGTACGCCGCGCGCTGGGTCGCCAAGTCCCTCGTGAAGGCGGGGCTGTGCCGCCGCTGCATGGTGCAGGTGAGGGCTGCTGCTTCATTCTCATGAAGAGCTACATCTGTATTATGTTTATGCCACGTTTGATACGAGGCAAGCCTATTACCATCAACTGGGCGCAATTTTAATATTTTTACTGTTACATTATTTAAGGAAAGACTTGGTAACACTGCTTCAATCCAATACCAAACCCAAAACCTTCCTGCTCGTCAGTCGCGTTTGCGGTTGCTAGACGAATGAGTCAGCTGTTTATAATTAAATTACGCAAAATTCGTTAGGACATCTACCATTATGCCACCAATCACCATTAATAAAAGAAATTGAAATTCTGCTCTAAATGTTCTGTTTACTCAAATGGTAACTGCTCATATACTACTAGCTTACTCAACCCCAACATCCAAAACCGACTAAGAATCGCTCGAAACCACAAACAAAGGTGTTGAAACTTCATAAATATCTATAGTCAGTCATGTGAAATGTCATTGACACCTTTATTGTATTGACATAAAGGTGTTTCTTACTCATTATAATGCCACGGTGATAAAAATAAATAACAGTGCGCATTTCTTCCAGTCATGTCGATTTGTATGAAACTGTATACTCGTTAAACTTACGCCCCCTTATAAATAAACGGAGAGTAAAGTGAACACCAGCATAGTAATCTCCAGAATTATTCACTTTTCGAGGTTCAAGTTAGCCAAAACTTCTACATGTTTCTTAACAATTGGGCCAATGTTCATCTTTTACTGTCTGATAATTTTATTATAGTCTCCATTCTCAACACTTACATTTTATGATGTAGTAGGTAGACAACCCGAATAAATGGTGCGTCAACTTGACGCGATGATTATAGTACGTCACGATGACGTGTCACTGGCGCCGGGTTTCCGTTGACGTATGCGTCGCAAGTGTCTATTAACAACGTCTTGTACTTTACACCGCTCAATCATCTGTCCTTTGACTCGTATTGATTATGAGAAGATGACGATCTCGAATGTTCTATTCAGTATTGTTATCAGCTCAATATAGCTTTTTATGGAAATTGTGCAATGACAATAAACTAAAAATACGCCTGTTTTTCTCGAATGGTTTGGTAGAGGTGTATCTATAGTATATCCACATTTCACCAGTTGTGTTTTAGTCCCATGTGATAGGGTTCGAATCTAATACCATCAACCGGGCACATAATATCCAGTCTCTAGGCCACTACCGATATATTCCTGATGGAAACTTTGCCCGACCTGGGAATCGAACCCACGACTACATGCTCAGCAGTAGTGCTTGCGACCGCTAGACCAACGAGGCAGACTTTGTTCTTAGGCATGATCTAAATGGTGTATATTTTTACTTACAGGTCGCATACGCCATTGGTGTGGCTGAACCGCTGTCTATCACCGTCTTCGACTACGGCACCTCACACAAGACCCAACAGCAACTACTTGCGATTGTACAAAAGAACTTTGACCTGCGACCGGGCAAAATTGTCAAGTAAGTTGTTATTGTTACATCATTGTTTTCAATAATATTATCATGTTTAGTAATTCTGTGTTATATTATTCTGAATAACTGATACTAATGTTAAATTATTTCTGTTTTAGGGAATTGAACCTCAGAGCGCCAATATACCAGAAAACAAGTACTTACGGTCACTTCGGACGAGAAGGCTTCCCATGGGAGAATCCCAAACCACTGGCTGTAGAATGACTTGCAACTTAAGCACTTAGACCATTGTAAATATTTTCACCAGTATGTTATAAACACTTAATCTATGTGTGTAATTGTAGCGAGGGCGCAGGGAATGTCGCTGATGTCTCTCTTTAGACATAATAATATGTACGTGACCGAACCTCGCCAGTGGAACTGTATGCGACGCTGTAAGATCACGTGACGGTTGCATTTACGAGGTTCACTCTATATTTAAGTATTCTCTAGATTATTAGACATATAGGTTTAACATGGTGCAGTCATTTCTGAATTTGAGTTAGTTCAGGGGTTTCAATGGCAGTCCTATTTATTTAAGATTACGCGTTCAGTTTCCTATAAATAAATTTGTTTGCTTTTTTACACTGCCTAATAGTTAAGTAAATGAACTTCCCAGTGATTATGAAGTAGTATGATTTTATATTTATGTACAACTTAAATTGTGGACTGCCTACACTCTCGAATGTTCTTCAATTTACGCTTTACGATGTAAGTACTATGATTTATCGGTAGAGTAGACTACTTCTCTGGTCGCGTCACAGTAGAGCGAGTGGCGGTTGAACGACCCACAACGGGGTTGTTCCACTGTCCTTCGCTCCACTGCAAATATATTTATAGTGCTGCGTGGAGACGTTTACCCTAATACTTTTATTAGGACTTCCCAATATTATCTTAAATATACTGCCTTAGATGCTGTGAATAGTTAGTATTGAGAATGTTGATAACTGTCCCACGCGCAGCACATTTTGTGTTGTGTTTCCGAAAAGGATTGTCGTGGAAAAGAGCCATTTCGAAAACACACCGACTAGACCAGGGCAGTAGTGCACTGTGCATTTACTCCTTATTGTAATGTAACTCCGCCGGTAGATTATATTAGGCAAAATGCTAACCGTACATTTGACATTAGGAATTAATATAGTTTTAAACTATTGCTTAGAACGGTTAGTGAGTATTTCCGATTATATTTTTTGATCTGTTTCATCTTCTACCTGTTAAAAGTTTCTGATTAACTTCTGTGGATTATCAATTTGTCAGATTGTGGAATTTAAACTTAATAAAAATATGTCCTCCCGGATAACAAACGGGAGAAAAAAAAAACCTTTTATTTTGATTATCGCCGTCTCGCATAAACCTTTAATCTTTATACATAAAGTACATACGAAACTGCGCGTTGCTATGTAAACGCGCGTACGTGTTCGTCCATGCGGTTTACATTGCTTAGGAATTATGGTTTACATAACAGCGCCACGCCGCTGATAAATCGCTCGAATTCTCGTGCCGTTCTTACGTTGATAAAATGTTCACCTTGAACGCATTGCGCACAGTTTTTGCTATCTGTAGGTTAACTTTCGAACTGAGCATAAATCATGCGAGAAATTACAGCATACACTTCCTTCAAATGTTATGGGAAAACGTCAAAGAAAAATCCGTTTCTTACCCACATATCTTTATTACAAAAAGTTGTTCAAACATTTCTTTGTAGGTTAGGATTTTGGCTCAGAGAGCCAAGAAGCTACAATTCTCCTTGCTCTTAGCTTTACGGCCGTCATCTCGATAGTGTCTGACGATAGCCAGCCTTGCATGTCGAAGCAATGGGAAGCCCTGGAGAGAAAATAAAGAGATCCAGTTAAATTTATTACATGCTACGATAAGCGCAATCCTAAGGAACACATCCTACATTTTCTGTCGTACCGACACCCAGAGTAGACTACCGCGGTCGTGCTTCTTCTGGGTATCAATCGTGTACATCAGGATCGCGGGTGTACCTTTCAGATTATAATTATTATATTATATATATTGGGGTAGCTTGATGTGCTGGCCTCCCCGTACATTATCAATCCGCTGTTCTAGCTCACTATGCTATACAAGCTATAATTATCTTACCTGTCTACAGTGTAGGTAGGCGAAGTATCAGAG
The DNA here is from genome assembly GCA_905147745.2 of Phlogophora meticulosa. Taxonomy (NCBI): domain Eukaryota; kingdom Metazoa; phylum Arthropoda; class Insecta; order Lepidoptera; family Noctuidae; genus Phlogophora; species Phlogophora meticulosa. Next base: position 6,426,588 of record LR990523.1, read on the forward strand.
ATATCATCTTTGTAAACACCGAGCGCTCTCCACGGGTCGATGTAACCGTGGATGTTGATAGTATTGTTCACTACAGGTTCAAGACCGCCGAAGATCAAGTTGACTCGCTTAGCTCCGGCTTCCACGAAAGCCAAGTTGAATCTGTAATAGGCACGATATAAGAAAATTAAATTAATACAATTCTGCAATTTCGTACGTAAGAAAAATTTAATTGAAACGAAATTTTAATACCACAAAAAATTGTCAAAGGCCCTAACTACTCGTAGGTAAACCTGTATCTTGGATCCCAATACGGAGGGTTTACGGTTAAACCGTACATAGGTAATTACTGTTCAGTTTCAGATTGTCAAATATAATAATTATAGTGCATTATAAGGATATCCATTGGAATGCAGTTTTTTCTTATCGACGACTGGGTTTAAATACAAACGGGGAAATGTAAAAATACCATAAACCTCTTAGCATTAACTTAGTATTATGATTCTCAATGTACGACTTTTAACCTTTCTTAGAAAAAACAATAATTAAAATGTATAAAAATTAATAGAATGCGTATATGCGTAGAGTGGCGCGCAGAGCATAAACTTGTTTGTACTCACGGAGTAGAACAAACAAGTGGAAGTGCCCACGTACCAAGCTATCACCGCGCGTGTCACAATTATGCGGAAAAATGTGTACAAAAATAACAACCTTAGTCAATTGTGTTAAGTCTTAATTTTGTATGGACAACAAATAAGGTATTCGTCAAAGTTGAATCATCAAAACATCACAATATCTTTCTATCCCAATGGGTAAATAATTCACTTCTTCATTAAATCTCAATGGGTTAAATAGAAATCGTACAATATAGTTTAAAGTAAAATGAAAAAAACGTAGGAATTACGTAGGGTTCAGATTCACGTAATGAACACATTTGGGCGTCGACGTCCCTTCCTTGTATGTATTTAATTATATAAAGCGTCTAGCAGTTTTTTAATGTACATCAAGCTGCCCCGGCCCCGAGTTTTTTGACGAGATTTATATCAATCGTATGTACCCTTTTTTACCAGCTTATGTACTGCCTTCATTTTATATGTATGTACTTTTATTAAGAAATTGAAGCACTTATCAGAATCACCCACCTTTCATCGAAAATCTGTCTGCAAATATCGACATAAAAACCCAAGCTGAGCCACTTCAGACTGTCGAACACTGTGCCGGAACGTGGCGCTGTTTGATAATATCCGTATTCGGTGCAAGTTTGATAATACCAGGCACGTGCTGAAAACAAGCGCGATTTTTAATTATTATACCTACCGTACTATGACTTCAAAGGTCGTAAGTAGGTTCGTAGGTAGAATTCTATATTCTACGAAGACAAACGTTTTTTTTTAATGTTGCCCCATACTAGGAATTTCTTCTGTATAGTGGGCATTCGTGGGTGCGTTTACAAACATTTAAACTCGCATATACAAACAGCCAGACCCGGAACAACCATCTGTAGGCCATACAAATATTTGTGCGGGTATCGAACCAGCGACACGCAGCGCAGCAGCCGATCGCTTGACCTCTGCGCCAACCGAACCGTCAATTAACGTTGTGCAGGATTGATGTGGTGACAGTTAATGGTTGAGGACAGACGATTTTCAAAGCGAAAATTACTTACTGGGAACCTTATGTGGCTAAAATAAATGTGCACTTACAATTGGTCGGAGAGCCGTAGTTAGCCAGGAAATTCTTGTAACTAATAACCCAACAGGCGTCGTCGGCTAAACGACGTGTTATCGCTATGTATCCACCAAACTTCTCCATTGGAGTAGAACCTGCAAAGTGACAAAATAAAATTTCCAGGAGCGCCTTTTTATGTCGCTTGAACGGTTATAGAAGATGCGCAAATTTCTTACAGTTGTTACAGTTTTGCGCGAAATATGATAAATCTATTGTGAGTGTGACTTTGTCTGCGTGGAATTTGGCGCGAAACCCCAATTATTTTTCTAAAATAAAAGTAGTACTAAATTACTCCTTAACACGTTGAACGCCAAATGACCGACAAACATTACATTTTCTCTTGTATTGTGTCTCGTTGTTTGGCAGTTAAAACATCAGCTATCAGCCAGTGAAAGTCCCGTCAATATCGGATCACCCTCAGAGATTGCCTTGACAGACAAAAAAGATGTTTTTTGGTACGACTACCGTATAAACTTTCATATGCATTTAGTATATAGTTGTTATTTTGATATTACAAGCAGACTTCCATTTAATTTATTTGTATAGATGAAGGTTTATTAGAACTGCACGCTCGCAGCTGAGCTGCTAAGAGAAATTAAGCTTACCATAACTAGTATGATCGGTGAAGTTATTGCACACAGCCTGCAACGTCCCAGGTCTTGCCTGCTGTACTGAAGTGGAGAACGTCCAACTAATAAGTCCCGCAAAAACGCCCAAGTCGTATTCATTGTCGTAATCAAAAGGTTCGCACAACCTGAAAAAAAAAATCCGAGTGTGAGTTCACACGCGATTTGAGTGAGAGCATTCTGGTTAATTTGTGAGAGAGAATGAGATGAAATACTCTATGGAGGTGGTAAATAGAGAGAAAAACATTTATAGTTGTCTCTTTTTCGTATCATAAAATCCAATAGGGATGTGTCCTAGGTAAAAATCTATTAAGTATATTTAGTCCGTCAGTAAGATTACCAAAAATATTGGACACTTTTGCACACGTATTTTTTGCATACTCAAATCAATAAAAAGTGACAATGTTATAGCTTACATCAAAGTTCAGGAGAAGAAGCTTGTGACGTCACTGTTACGTTAAAAGTGTAGCACGGCGTGACGTCACGCGTAATTTCAACGCACTATATCGGCATCATTTTTTGGTTTACGTCACAAAAGAAAAAATACGTGTCCAGTATTTTTGAGTAATCCAAATTTCGGACCAATCAGAATTTTTAAGGACCACCCTATTCACATCTTCCTAAAAGCAGTTTCACTTCAAAAAGTAAGGTCTAAGTTTGCTGTTAGACAGATATCACACTGACAGCCATCCCGCTCCGGTATGTGGTCGACTCCATACGGGAACGCCTAACGATAGTGTTGCATAATGCGTGTTTAAACAAACTTCGTAGCAAGCAACACGTAATACTGCAGCCCCTCACGCTGCGGTGTGTTTTTAAGTGATTTTGTCTTAGGTCCGAAGGTAGAAACAGTCTACAACACTTACCTATACGATTGTTCCAAGAGGCGCCTTCCGCTTTCTGTTTGCATTGCGGCGACTGTGTCCTCAACACCTCGTCTGATGTGTCCTATGCACTCCTCACCACCCTCCAACATGAAAGCTTCATGAACAACTTCCAAATATCCTAAAATAATAGGCGGAGCTGTATTTTTGGCTCATTAATGTTGCAGATATAATCAGCAAAGAAAGTTGTTTTAACATGATATATTATAACCAAGCTTTACTTGTCTTTTTTATATAGATATTGGTGGTCTCAAAAATATTTTCATGTAAAATGTCGCCAAGAGCGAATAAGAATTTTGATGATCATCAGTGAGTGAATCAGTGACCTAAAGTATAAGAGCTATGCAATCGAAAATGAATATGATTAATAAATAAAAAAAAAAAAAAAAAATATTTTTATTTCAGACACTTAGTCCATATTAGGCATTCAATTATCCATTACATTTCCACTATTAATTTATTATTTTAGTATAGGTTTCTTTTATTAATTTAGTATAGGTAAGTATATCAATTCATTTTTAAGTATTAGTTATGTCATCATTACATTACATTGATTTATCATATTATGTTATGTATTAATTTATATTTTCAGTTATAATATATTTATTATTAATAATTCAATTATTAATAAGTCCACTCTAATATAACACTACACGTATCCCGATAAGCACACTATATAATTTATATACCGATAATTTTGTTTACCTGGCATAATCCAAACCCAAGTTATGAGGATCAAAAAAAGAACTAAGAAGTGCTTCGAGAAAAGGTAGGTTCGCTTCGCTTAGCTCGTTTTGGCGTTATAGTATTTTTTAACTGTAGGAATTAACTTAACGTAGTAAATTCAGTTATTTTATAACAGACTTAACGCATAATAGTAGGTAGGTAGATTTTTATCTACCATCAAATTTGATCTTAAATTGCATGATTATCAGCATTTCGTGTTATAAAGTTTTTTTTTGTATATAGTGTTCAATAGTTAGACACCTTGGTTCCAGAACGAAAGTTTTCATCGAATTTCGTTGCTGACCTTACTTACAAGAAGACTAGACAGAAAACGACAAAGTAGGCACATACCAGTAAAGTCAACATTCGCTAGGATAGGGCCACTAGAGGCCACGGTGCCGACCACCAAGTGCGGATACCTCTTCTTGAACCACATGACCATGTTGGCGGCGTACGACCCTCCGTACAGTATCACCTTGCTTTCTGCGAACCTCGGCTGTTTTTTCATCTCCACGATGAAGTATGCAAGGTCGGCCAGCGCCTGATCGATGTTAAGGAAACGCAAGTTTTCTGCTGTGAATTGCCTGTAGAAAATATCAGTATTAACCCACTTACTCCTCAAGTCAGATATACCTACCCAAATAGTATTATCGTGTCCATTCCGCCTAAGTCTTATTTATATCTATGCCAGAAAACATTTGCTTGTCCAATTTGATTTCTTGGTTCTACTTTACATTGGACCTACCCAAAAATATCTTATTTCAGGCAAGATTATAAATGTGATGAACATTTATACGTTAGGCGCTGGGGGCACAGCAACTGATATAAAATCAGGCGGTGAAATAGTTAAGAAGATAGATTATAGTTCAGGGCATAAATATATAGGTACTTATGTAGATAACTGAAAACAAATCAATATAGGATCTCAATCTCAGCTCAAACTACGCCGTAAGCGCGTAGCGTAGCGAGACCTTCGCATTATTTCCTACATTTTATGAATTACCTATGGCCGGAACTTCGCTAAGCGAACTTAAACAAAGACGAATTTATGATAATATAAAAAAAAAACATACCGTTATCTAAAAGCAGATATTTGAACTAGAAAAAACATGTTCTCTTAGTTTTACGACGTTTTTTCTCAAAATATGTTAGCGCGCTCTTAATGTATCTATCTTAGTAAAGATGTTGCTAATTGTGATAAACATGAAACTATTGTGTATGTTTTTCTTCAAGTTTTTGGAAAAGGCAGAGGATAAGCTTCATTTTTTTAAACAACTAAGATACTTAGTACTTACCCGAATATTTTAGTTCCTCCATAATACCGATGCTCAGTATAAAACTGGTACCCCTTGTTCTCTCGCGCCATCTCGTACATGTTACCAGCTAACAACCACCGATGGTCTATGTCCCATTCTCCGCCAACCAAGATGAATATCGGAGAACCATCACCGCCAAAAAATTCCTCATTGAACATGAAACGCTGCAATGTTAAAGATGGTCATTATTGGTCATCATGCGTAGGTAGATAGATACTTACCTAGATGTATTAAGATCCTACCGAATGCTGGAATGCATATCAAACCTCCTTTTTTAAGTCTGTTAAATAATGGCAGGAACTTCCTACCTTATAATCCAGTAACTATTAAAAAATTAAAGTAGATTTAGGCCAATACCAGTTTCTATTATTTATAGACTTAAAAGGTTACAGAAACTTGATTGAAACCTCTGACTCTTGAACGAAAGAAAGTGAATAGTTTATACATACAAAGAAAGTTTCCGTAGGTAGGTATCTACGAATATTGATTTCATACGTACCATAGAGAAGTTTGTAGGATTCTGCGGATCAAAATGATCGAGCGGCATCGACATCCAGGTGACGAAGACGTTTCTGGCGGACAGTTCATTGAACTCTTCAGGTGGTGGCATGTCCACCTCTGTCATCTCTACCATCCTGGGTTCTTTCGCCCATGACGTCGAGAATAAACTTAACAATAGTAGGAAGACGATCTGTAAAGTATTCTCAATTTATTTAGATTTACGAGATTAAGTAGTTTAACTAAAATTTGAAGTTGAATAATGTCATTTACATTGGCAAATGCCACTCCTCAATTTAGGTGTCCCATTAAGCCAGACAACGGCAACGTTCTAATTGCTTTGCTATTATTAAAGGCACTTTTTAACGTCAAATTTGCAAGTAAAACAAACTACTTTTAAGAATAATTCCAGGTGCCTCTTCCAGATGATGGTTTTTTACGAAGAATGGGTAAGAACCGGATTAGGTCAATACTCACAGAATGGGCAAAACACATTACCTATATTCGAATGAACTCTTTCACAATTACAGGAGCACGCTTCTTTTACCATCTAGCTTATTAAAATACATACTTAATAGAACATGTACTTACCATTTTATTATATTATTGTAATAATGTTTAACACATTTACTTTACACAGACATTTGATAGCCTAATTGAGCTATCTTTACGAAATTATTTGATAATGAATAAGTACTTATCCTTATCATAAGAGACGATTAAGATTGTTGCTATTTAATTCCAATCGGTTTGTACAGGATGCGCTAAATGTGAGCACTAAAATACACTAACGCACATTACGCAGGCAGATTAATAGACTCACCGATTTCATGTCTTTTTCTCAAAAAAAGGAAAGTTGTAAAAAGCGATTTCTTAAAAAAGGTTTTATTAAAATTGTGTAGCTTCGTGTAACTTATCACGGGCCAAAGAAATGACACAATTTTTCCAATTATTTTAACCACAAGCAGCCAGTAACTGTCACTTATGTTGTAAGAGATTGTACAAAGTATTTAATATTTTAATCTGAGCTTTGCATTTGGTTACGCTTTACAATTACAGGTAATGAAATTCCATCCACGATCCACCCAGCCCTTGTATTTCGGGTCCACCTACACCTAGCCCTTGTAAGCCCGCCAAACTATTACCAAACCACTGCAACTCCTGAAAACCAGAATAAACAGTGGCGGCAGCATCTTCTATAGCTTCCTAGCCTAGCCTACCTTCATCTCTACCTGCCACCATCTCAATAGGCTAGTTTCCTTAAAAAATCTGTTAGATCCGATAGTTGGATTACCTACTCAAAAATACTGGACACGTATTTTTTCGTTGAAATTTTGCGTGACGTCACATCATGTTAGACTTTTCACGTAAAAGTGACGTCACTAGCCCCTTCTCCTGAATTTTGATGTACGTTGTCTTTGTCACTTTTTATTGATTTGATTAAACAAAAAATACGTGTCCAATATTTTTTGGTAATCTAACTGACGGACCAAATAGACTTCTTATATTTTTACATAGGACACATCCCTATAGTCACGTCCTTTCTGGCCTTATCATCTTTTACTTAATCAATCCGTCGTTGTACACTGGTCACTGTCACAACTTTCAGTCTTCCTCTTACTCAATTCTTATTAATTTAGTATTAATCCTTAGGTAATTTAAACATATAAGTTAATACGTCATGTACATTTGTAATGTGATAAAATTTTGGAATTCAAAGAGGACATGACGACACTGTACACATATAAATATTAACATTTCAATGTATTTCAATTAAGATTTTTTTTAGGGTTTACCGCTACGTGTACTCAGAAGCCCGAAAGTCTGACAACTAGTCTTATTAAGGGTTATCCAGTAACTGGGTTATGGATAGGCGCGGTCGCAGCCAAAGACTTTGGGAAGGGTCACAGCCGGGGGGCGAAGTTAGAATAACAGAAATCACACAATCAAATGGAAGTATTACTTTTGATAATGGAAAATATCTTTTGAGACGTGAATCCGTCTAAAAAACGTCTCCAAAGTTTTAAGCAGGAACTTAATTAATTTATTAAAAAGTTAAGGAAATATTTTTAGGAGGTTTTTCGATTGACGTGACGGTTTGCGGGGGGTCACGACCCCTGCGGGTTCGTGGTTGGGACGCCAACCCCAACTTAGTTGGAAAAAGGCTAGACAGATGTTGTGTGTCGTATAACAAAACTCATGAAAACCCTCCATGCTTGCTACTACACAGGAATAGGTAATTCTGTGTAAGTAATTTGTTTCTACCCACCTTCTCTACCGTGAATCGTGATTCCTCTCAACAACCGACTTATCATTCGCCTGACAGATGTGATGACAAGTCTTCTGCAACCGATAATCGATTTGTAAATGAATACCCTCATTTATGTCATTACCAGCAGAGGTATTTATATTAATTAAAGCTAACTGCTTATATCGGTTACAATAGTTTTCTCCATCGGATCGCGTGCCAGCATGGGAAGGTCAATACCACCACGACAAAAAACTTATTAATCTAAAAATAGATACCTCGTGGAATCAGCTCCTTGCCTAGAATATATCCACAAGATTATTCAAATTATCTCGAATATAAATAGGTACCTACACGTAATCGAAGTCGAACTGACTTCTTCGACTGTCTGATATGAAAAGTGCAAGCTTGTGCGACATTTCCAAAACCAGGCTCCTTTTTTAATCCTATGTTAATCCTAAAGAAAGCTAAATAAAAAATCAATTTTTTGAGATTATTTTATTTGATAAAATTACATTAAATTAGGGAACACCACGCTCACAACATTCATCAAAAATTCATAATACAGGGCGGAAGGTACGTCAACGCACAGAGCATGCGTTCAGCGTAGCGTTTGAAATTTTCGTCGGTTTATTCCTATAAATCTAGGTTTTTTTATGTTTTTGTATAATTTAAGCTGTAAAAATCATGATTAAGTACTAATTACCTAACAGAATGAGACTTTTAATCAGATACATAAAATGTTAATTTTATAAATTAAATATCTCATTGGGTTACATATAAACTATGAATTTCCATGATTTTTTACTTCATTAAGTAAAACATACATTTTATAAAACGTAAAACTGTTTGTCTCTGCATCACCCAAAGGTTGACTGGTAGAAAATGCCTATGGCATTAAGTACGCCTCTGTACATTTGTGTGCTTAAGGTATTAAATAAATAAATAAAAATGAGACAAAAACAACTCAGGGTTGCCAGAATCATATACTGAACTCATGTATCAGTATGTTCATCGATGTTGATCCTTTCCACCCGGTATAATAAAATTAATCCAGTCAAAACGTCTCCGAGAAATTAAGATATTTTTTTACACTTAGATCCATAGGGACGGTCACAGTTATTTTTACTGCCACATGTTAGTTTGTGGCTTCGGTCATTACTCTCCTTGTATGGCTTTTTCCCCAAATAATTACCTCTGAAAAGATAAAAACAAGACGTGTGAACTCTTTTTGTCATGCAGCACTGATGCGACCAAGCTGACCACGCCTGGCCACTGTGTTTAGGCAGAGTATCAGAAAATCTGGCTTGGCGCGATTCAAAGTCCCGCAAGAAGCCCAATTTAATGACCTCCACTTATATGCCTCGAAATGTTTAGCGAAGTTCTGTTTATTATTAACTGAAACTTACCCGGGTCCGTAGTTGCAAACAACGAAGAATTTGTTCCACCCGTTCTTGAATGTTTGTGAGATAGCGCAACCTAAGTAAACGCTTTCGGACCACACCATCTGATAAATTAATAAAGAAGATTAATAAAGGAGATAATAAGTTATTTCTTCAAAAATATAAAATTTTGTTATAAGAAACACAACATAACAAAACGTAGTTTGAATGTATTTTAATTGCGATAATCAAAACACGTGGCAGTAAAATCTGATGGTTAAACCCAATAACATTTCTTCCGACCTAGGAATCAAGAACTCACGCTGACTGATGACTAGAGCTTGCGTCCAAGAACTAATTTCGAAAAACGTTGATCCATACTAGGGATATCTCCTGTGTCTTGGGTACGTTTATAAACATTTAAACTCACATACACAAACAGCCAGACCCGGAACAACTACCAGTAGCCCAAAAAAGTGTTTGTTCCGTGCAGGAATCGAAACTGCGACACTCAGCGCAGCAGCCTATCGTTCAGCCCCTTTTTGTTTTTAGTTTCGAGATGGAACATCTTCATGGATGTCCTCCGCCCTGCGGAGGGGTCTGTCAACTGTGCCGTCGTCACTATGTCGAGACAGTAACATAACGCTAAACAAACCTGAGTATAATGTCCAATATCGTAGTCTTTATTGAAGTCGCTAGTCTGCAGCAGTCCAAAAGTGAAGTTAACGTTTTCACTGAACCAAGACTCGAGGGCTGCGTCTGGCTGCAACTGGTGTTTAGGATTGGTTGTTGAGTACCAATATAAATTCTCACCCGATGTAAATCTATTGGACCCTGGAAAAAATGATCGTTATTTAAAAAGATTTTAAAGAAGCGTAATATAAGTAAGTAAATATTTTAGTATTCCTTATTCAGCCTTTAACGATCCAGCTACCGGGACCCGTCTCTGAGAGGGAAAGTGCTATAATAACAAATAAAAGCACAATAACAACCTTAAGTATAACCAATTATATAACAATAAAAGAATAAATAAATAAAACACAAGATCTCAGATAGAGCGTATTATGGCTATTAGAGATTAATTCATCCTGTTTTTACGGATAGGAAATCATCCAATAACTTCTCCCGTTCTGCGTGGAACGGGAGGGCGTGTCAGACTTTTACTGACTAAAAACCCATCCGTGTTCCGTCCTTGCCATTTACGTTCCAGGGTCACGGTAGCCCTTTCGAACATCTCGCAAACCTGGCAGGAGATTAATTGATCTTGGTACAAGTAAAAACTGTATCACGGTAGGTGATGGTCACGGTTTCTCGTTCTCTATCACTTAATCCACCATGTGGGCCCTGTGCGGGTTGGCGTTAGGGTAGCCAACCGTACCTTAATGTGAATTATTGTACTGTATTTCCGAAACACATAGTACGGAAAAATACTATATTTTCAACACCGAAATCTATGAAACAAGCCCCCTGAGATACAGCCCTAGCCTAGTTTAATCTAACACTAAAATAAGAAAACTAATCTGTATACAATTAAATTTACTTGACCTGTGTAATACACAACTATTTTTTATTTATTTTTATAAGTATTAACTTTTGACTAGTTTTTATAAAAATAAATAAGTAAAAAGTTCGTCTACTTTTGCGTTTTCAATAATGTACAATTTTTTTTAAGTGTACCGTATTTTTTATAGCTTCGTATGAAAAATACTATATTTCGCTGAGGAAATGTTGGTAGTTGGCGTGTCACATATCTTCGATGCTTTGATGGTTTCCTTCACCGTTTTGAGAACAGTTGCGATAAAATAAATAGTGTCCCATTTTGTCACACACAATTAGTGTCCCATTTTGCCGCACACAAGCTCTATCCACCTTCCCTATGTCGCATACGTAAGTTGACGATGCTCAACGCGCTTGAGGAAAACAACCAGGATTTGACTTGTTTGCTGATGAATGGAAGACGATGATATTAAAATGTTTCTGTGAGGATATAGAGCAATAATGGGTATAATCCGTATAAATGGGTTATTTGCTGTATTAAATAGGTACAGGAAATTGCTCATTCATAAGTACCTGCTGTAACTATATGTGACGTAGAAACAATAGTTAAACAATCGCTGTGAATCGTATGTAGGTATATGTGAAGCATCGTACAGTGAAAGTATAAAAATATGACTACTTAATGAAAAACATAACACAGTCGACTGCTTCTAACTTAAGTAGAATACCCTCATTACCTCCTAGTCTCATTGTCTTAAAGTTTTTTGTAAGTAACACATCAAAATAGACAGGTGACACACATTGAGGTGAATGGACATAAATCTCAAACATATTCTTGTCTCAGTTTTTTTTCCGGTCTTCTTTAAAGTTCGGATTATAAGCTTAGATATTTTTATTACGATAGGCTGGGAAAAACTTTTTTAGAGTAAGTACGATAATAGCTACATATACATATACGATAGTACCTACTCTCCCCGCCCTAGCTCTTAAGCACATGTGTTTCCAACTTATAGTCACCGGCACGTAAGTTGGCAAGATTTTGGCGTAGTGGGGGTAAGTTCGCGCATCCTGCACTTAGTGGAACAAAAAAGTGGTGACTTTTATTGATCGTCATTATTTTATGGTTATTGCTATCATTTATATTTAATAATATCTGATTAGAAGAAAGTTGAAGAAGGGAATGGAATTCGTAAAGTTTATTGGGAGTTATAAATAATATGCATACGAGGAAAGTAGGTATGCTCAAAAAGTATGCGAAAAAAGGCCTACCCTTTTTTCGCCTTCATTTTTTAATTTAAAACAACAACAATAATATCAACTCGTAACAAAAACTAAATTTAAAAACAATAACAATAACTCTTTAACATAAACACAACAAAAACAAAGGTGCAAACTTTCGTGCACGCAAGTCTAATCGGGAGTTCGGGAGGCAACAGTCGACTGTTGCACCAATCGCGCGCTCGGATTGACCTACCTCATACCCCGCGTCCCGCTTGACTACCAAAGAGACCTAAAAAACGACTTGTGCGCATCTAACGACTCTTGCCAAGTTACGTGCCGGGGATTGTATCAAGAGGATGCGCACAACAATTTTACTTCCCCTTGTGACGAGATTTTTATACCCGACAGAAGTTGTCGCATGTTGAAGAGCCCTATATTTTTTCATTCAATTCAGTGTAGCCGCTAAATGACGAGTTCAGTGACTACACACGTATCTACATACAAATTATAAGTTATGTAAGTATTAAAGATATTTTAACAAAGAATACCTACTTACCAACAGATCTATCTGGGTTGTGTTGATGAACATTCTTACTTGCCCACTTAGATGCCTTGTTTTGCAACTCTGCATCCCACACCTAGGGACCAAGGAGAGAGTTAGGAAATAATTAATACAAATAATTATCATGAAATGCATGAAAATCGAATTTTGCAAGTTTAGGTACAAGGTATGTTGGATAATCTACAAACTAAATAGGTAGGTAGTACCTAGAATTAATATACATAGTTAATTTTTATAAAAGAGATTCAGACTATACCTACTTTATGATCATGCTTGAATTTTCTAAAGATGTCCCATGCAAGGTTATATAAGACAGGCACGACAGACAAAACAATACGAAAATTGTTTTGAAATTAATAATAAAAAAATTGAATTTAAATTACTATTTTATTAATAAAACAACACTTGATATTCATAAATTTAAAACACTAACGTTTAAAAAGTAAGTATTAAATTAATATAAAATTAATTATAAAGCCACATACCAACATCTTCATTTCCGAAGCAGCAGGTTGTCCAGGAACTTTTCCTTTGGCGACAAGAAGGCGACGGGAATTATGCCCATCGACGAACGCACGTATTTGATGACAAGATAACGTTATCACTGAAACCAAAATCTTTCTTAAAACACAAGTTAACACATAAAAAAACGTTCTAATACTTATTAAAGTACAAAAAAAACTACGCATATGATAACATGCTCACATTTGCATTGTGCGATAGCTACACAAGTTAAAACAAAAAGAACTTTTAATTCCATTGTTCAAATGTAAGCACAACAACTGGCAACACCGACTGTACACTGACTAATTTCAAGAACGCGATTTGATTGTAAAACAACGCTACTTGTGTTATATACTACCGCTATGTAGTCCAAACGTCGATCAAACACTTGTAAAAGAAGGTATGGTTCCGTATGTAGACAAATAAACAATAATGAATCAGCTTTTCAGAACTGCATGGAGGTCAAGAGTTATGTTTTGCTCGATCATGTCGATATGGAGGGTACCGGGTTAAGTCGTCGGAAATTAGGTACTTATCACATAGCAAATACTAAGAACTACAATTTCAGTTTTTTTTTAAACGTACCTCACTCTAGGAATTTCTCCTGTGTCATGGGTGCGGTTACAAACTTTGAAAGTCACATACAGAAACAGCCAGACCATATGAATATTTATTCCATGCGGGAATCGAACTCCTGACACGCAGCGTAGCAGCCAATCGCTCAGCCACTGCGCCAACCGTGCCGTCTGATGGTTTGGCATTGCTACAGCCGTCCTTGGGTACTGAAATGTTTCGTCGACAAAAAAAATAATCGGTCACTAAAGAAGCTTCTCAGCCTGAATAGCATTACTAGGCTGATATTTCTATCATATAAGTATATCTTCCTATAATGTTCGGACTTCAAAATAGATCACGAGTTTTTTTGAGAAAAAAAAAAAAAAATATTCTTGAAATTAAAAATTCATTTTATTCTTGAAATTTTAAAGTATGATCATACATTTTTAGAAATGTATGGAAGAAGAAGACATGCTGCGCCGACCCCAAATAAATTGGGATTTACGAGTGAAAATGTCTTGAATTTCATTGTGATTCTTGCATCAGTGCCACTGCCCAAGATTCAATTGCATTAGGTGTGTTGGTACTATTATACCCTCTATACAAGGTAACAAGGTTGATTTTAATTGTAGGTAGCTAGTACCTACATTGCCTATAGGTAGTGCGAAAGCTTAAAGAGAACAATCGTTGAGATGTCCTGACCCTGGATCCAATCAATCAATCAGTCATTACAATATTCATAATTGCGGTTTATGCAAAAGTGCTACCCCACGATAATGGGTTAATACTATTCGTAGGAAACCGACGGTGTTTCAAAACCCACTTTAATTCTTTCCTTCAGAGACCACAACTGACAATGCGTATGCGGGAACGTAAATAGGACAGGTAAATAATCATTTATCCTTAATTTTCATTAGGTACATATGTTAATGGGGGTTACTCCTGAAAAACATGTGTAGGTATACTACCTACTAATAAAAAAACATTACAATCTTACGTAGGTGTGCGTAGATATTTACTTATTAGGGCTGCCTTATTCAATTAAAATATTCGTAATATTCCGCATACTTCTGGTTGCGATAAGATTGTATTTGTCGACCGTGGAACTTCCCCATATCGGCAGTTGACAAATTGATCAATTAATATTTTTTTATATGTAATGCATTAGCAGTGCCACTCCACTATTCTGAGCCACCATAGCCGACTCGAAGTCTTTTAGGTTAGCTAAATATCGCATACCCGGATAATCCTTTGGACCGTAATTTCTTCTAAAGGTGCTCTCACGACGGCGCGGCTGTGGCGTATATACCCTTGGGCAAAAACGGCCATGGGTCGTTGAGCCGCCCTTTCGTTACCTGGCATTTTTTCTTGAACAAGGTACCTACTATAGGTCCTAGCGTCCACCCTTGGAGTTAAAATTTACGCGCTCATTCTTACATTCTTGATTTAAAGACTTTTGCGCGTTAGTCGACAATTTAACTTCCATATCAACCAAAAGAAAAAATCTAAGCAATTCAGGGGACTCAAATTTTCCTATTTTCGCTTCCCTCGCTCTTGCTTGTGTATGATTGCTAGGATTTTTTTATAAGATCACCAGTAATAACCAGTAGTCACCACTCCTACGGTAGCGAAGTTTTTTCCTTTCGTTTCAGGGCAGCGAATCTCATTGGCCTGGGCGTAAAATCTTAATACATATATGCTACTGCTCGACGGGAGCATTCCCTTGTAATATAACGATACAAAATCGAGCATTAGATCAGAGAGTAAAGGAGAATCAAGATAGTAATAAAACTTGTAACATCTACCAATTCAGGTTCAGGCAAATCTACAAGCGAATGCTCGTCTGTCAGGAATGTAATGCTCAAAATCGAATCTGAAATGTTACATAAATAAATAAATAACTAATGCTGGACAATCCACACAGCATCATCTAGCCCCAAGCTAAGCAGAGCTTGTGTTATGGGTACTAGATGACTGATATACTTAATTCATACATTAAATAGATATGTTTTATTATACATAGCAAATACCCAGAACACCCGAAACAAATCTTTGTAGATCGTACAAACATTTGTCCAAGGGTGGGAATCGAACCCGCAACCTCCTGCGTCGTAGGCGGACATTCGCCCTCCGCGCCTCATCGGTCGTCCAACATAACTGGCGAATTTGGAAAAACCATCAGTAGTTCCATCATGGAACTGTTAATGGTACTTACGGCAACGAGGGCCTTTAATCTGTTCTGGCAACTGCCTCTATGCTAAAGCACCGAAAATATTGTCTACTAGCTTCTGCACGTGTGAAAGTCAACTACACCAAAAAATATCTAATGGCACTAAGCAATAGTGAAGCTTTCCATTAGTTAAAGATTTTTTTAAACCGAATGAGAACTTTCAAACTTACTAACTCTACCTGCCTCTTGATAATATTAGTGTAGATGTACAGATGGCAGCACATCAAGATATCCCAAATTGAATATGAACCTTATTATTTTGTTGTAAAGTTCAACTTTTACTACAACTCTTCATTAATGGCATTTGTAGAAAAGACACCACAATTTTACCAATATCACGTAGCTACTATGATAGACCATCAAACGTTGGAGATACGGGTACTATCAGAGAATATTTTAATGAATAAATACAGAGAAAATAAATATAATTAATTTTCGTAAAGTTGAAAATGTCAAATAAATTTGACAGATTGAGGTAGTTGGCCTCTATCATCGTCCTCCTGCCCTTATCGCAATTTATTTGGGGTCGGCGCAGCATGTTTTCTTCTTCCTTACGTCTCTATTTGCCGTCATCTCTAGGGTCACCTCTTTTCTTGCCATAATTATCATCTTTCACACAATCCATCCATCTTTTCTTTAGTCTTCCTCTACTCATGTAAACCTGCACATTCATATTCAAAAGCTGGCCTCTATATGTTTCAAAAATACAGTAAAACGCACCTAGTACTGTTCAGCATTGTGTTAACTTTTACTTGGCAGCCCTATGTCCTTTTTTTTTGTTTTTCTTTTCCTCAGTTTCGCAGCATGTATTACCTGATAATAAGAATGAGTGTGAAGGTGACAGGTGGCTGAAGTAAGTCTTTACGAGCGGAACGTGTCGTTTTCTCTAATAAAAAGTATCTTTGTTAGCACTCATTACCCAAACATGTTTTGCTCATATTCGTTATCATGACTCTGAGTGGCTGACGCTATAACCAAAATTACTTCTATTGTAAAATAATGTCCACTGCAATTAGGAAAAACAACCATGGTAAATTAGCAGAAAATCGTTTTTATGTTCTGCCAAAAGAAATAATTTATTTACATAATTTACGTATTTTTGTAGTCAAGTCATGTAAATACCGTTAGTAAGGTGTACTAAATAAAATAAAAACAACATACTTTTTACACTTTATTTCGTTCATTTTTCACTAGCAAGTAAACTTAATTTTTCAGGTCATAATTATATTGGAATAAATATAATGTTCCACAGCATTAATATCTTTCGAAATTCTTTTGCGATACAAACATTTTTCGAGACTGATTTTTTGAAAGACACCGACCGAAAATGAGCCAAAACCGTAACCGATTTATTTTTGTGTCTTTTTAGATTAAGTAACACGATTTAAAAAAAAATCAGTCCATACTTTAACCATAACACTGTGAAGGTATTTTCCATGAATATTATATTGAAATTTTCAGATTGCTTTTTTGCCCATGGACGTGATCAAAAGTTGGCGACATGGTGCGCCGATGGCTCGTGTAATTTAAGTTCCTAAAAAAAATGTAATGGTTTAAAGATTGACAGTATTTCTTTTACGTATATTTTCGGTTTTCAGCCGAAAACTCAAATCTAATGGAATTTTCTTTTCGTTTTCAGTCGGTCTCTCATATTGATTACTCTTAAATCTAAAGAAAACTCACGTGACACCGTACAATAAATTGACAGTAGTGTTTTGATGGAATCACACTTATTTTTGTAATCATTCAAATTTATTAATTGAAATATGTAACAAGATTCCTTTTTGTAAAATATATGCATATCTCAGTTATTCGGAATAGTAATAAATTACATTAATGACTGGTATTATCACCCGAAATATTTACCTAAACGTTTTCCATTTTAATAGTGCGTTTTACTATCATAATTTATTAGCTTTTAGTGATGTATTTAGAAGTTAATTATTATACGACTTACATATTTGTGAACATTACAGCCGTGTAGGATTCCAGTAATAACAAAATGGCGCTTTTCATTTACAAAATGAGTCACCTGCATAAGCACGCGTGCTGTTCTGTAGCTACTTAGCTAAAATGTACAAACAGGAAAAGAGTTTGGTGTGCAGGAAACAAAATATAACCTTTGAACTGCAGCAGACAATATTCACCATAATTGCGTGCGTCGTAAGACCGAGTTGGCTTACCGGTATGAGTGGATTGAAAATATATTTTTTGCTTGCTGCCTGCATACTATGCTTTTATTTTTGTCAACTGTACCTACTCTACCTTCGAAACACATCCATTAATTCACAAGTATTCAAAAATATACATTTTCTTTTATTTATTTTCACATTCATTTTAAATATTTGTCGGCTTTGTGCGTCACGTGGTATATAACATTAAGTTTGTTTGAAAACGCGCAAAAAATGAGCACGTCAAAATTGTTTAAATAACAAATTACACCTACCAACTATTCAATTTGTGATATTCCTGATGAATAATCATAACTCTTGTCTTTGTCGCTTTTAAGCAGTTCAATAGCAATACTCATTTTTGGGTAAATTGAACTTAATAAAAATGAGGTTTCATTAACAAATTCAGTTTTTATTTAAATACTACATCGCTTTAACAAATGGTTAAGTCTGAACATAGCAATATTCTGCTTATTGTATCTAAGTGAAAATTGTTCTAATTATATTTAACTGTATACATATTATGAGGGCACGAACTGTTTGTTGCAGTTTCTTATTTCAATTTTATGAATGTAACACTGTTTTAAGTCTTCATCGATATTTGTATTTAGTTTGTCGCGTTCAGTTGATTTTTTTTCATTTTTTTTGTTAATTGGTATTCTAAATCTTTCACACACATACTCGTACATGAAAACGAATTCCAATCAAACACTTTATACTCATAAAACTATTGTTTACACTGATATGAAATATTTACTCAGTCCGGGATTTGATCACATTAGTTAAGGTGCGTATACACATTGGCCAACACAGTGTTCATTTTAAACAGAGTGTACAACAACAAGTGTTTTGGTGTCAATGTGAACGCAACAGTAGAAAAAGAGGTCAACAACATTCAAGTAAGTATTTGTAAGTAATACAAATCCTAAAAACGAACAGGGTTCCGTAAAATCACACGTTTTTCAACCTCTTTCCTTCCATCGGACTAACATAATTACAATAATTTAACTTAACACACATTTTTTTTTTCGTTTACATCAATTTTCTTTATTTTACATCAATATACTTACGCCAATCTTTTTTTTAATGTACCTATTAGGTATACACTACATTCATTGTCACAAGACCGTACAACTACTTAAAAAATAATAACGGAGATTGAAGTGATACAAAAATAAAAAATAGGATTACGATACAGATTGTTAATTTAGATTTAACTTCTTAAAAACAGAAAAATAACCTAAGAATTAGGTGGTGCAGTATTCTAATATATGCAATTGTCTATTAAAGATAATGATACGGTTTATACAACTTTGATAAGCTGTTCAGTTTAAATGGAGAAGACAAATGAAAAATTATTATACAAAAAAATAATCTCCAAATATTTATTATCTTCATCTCTTTGATAACTGAGAAGTCACATAATACCTTTTAAACCCGCATCAGTTTATACACTATTTAACACTATTTTATGACGCTATTGGATAAATTAACATTAGGTAATGTACTTTCGATAAAACGGTAAAAACTTTGAATGTTGCATAATAAATTAAAAACTAACATGTCATCAAATTGAAACCTACTTACGCTTAACATTAAAAAAAGTCTACAAATAAAACCATTTGTAGAGTAAAAAAATAAGAGGAAAATAGTTTCCATTGTTTTTGAGTAATAATATTCCTAGAAATGAACGGATTTGGGGTGAAATTGTTCTAATTGGTGCTTGGGCTATCTGTGCCACTGCCGCTGTTCTCTGTGCTAACTAGAGCTATTTTAGTGTTTCTATTGTTTTTTTTAGCAGACTTGCTTAGTGTTGCAACCTCTTTTAAAAGGTTCTGTATTTTACTATTCATGAGGCCGAACTTTGTCTCGTTGAGGCGATCCTTGTTTTTCATTTCATTCCTCAGGTCCTGTGTGTTGTTCAAGTGCTGGGCCTTCAGCTCCGTGATCTGAAACGGAGAAAGCATGTTTGCATTGAGCCTGGACAAGCTTAACAGTAACGTTTGCGCGCTTATGACTTTACATAACATCGCGCCTGTATTCCCGGTAGGGTTAAGTAGAGGTGTACCTCATAGTACATCAGCAGTTCCATGTAATCGGGGACGAGCCTATTGCCACTGGGTACGAAATTCAGACTCCGAGCTGCTACTGAGAAATTCCCGACGCGAGTATCGTACCCAAAACCTTATGAGGTTTCTAATCGATGCAAGTCTCTAGTCGTCGCAAGCGCTACTAGACCAAGATACATCAAAGACACCCGGGACAAGATAGGAAGGACACGCTTAACCGCGTGTTAATAAATGCCAACACACCTTTCTACTTATAATTCTTTTCGTGAAGAAGACACCCCTTTACACGTGGTATTTTATTTTTGTTTTGTATTGCAGCTGTGTCATTATAATCATCATAAAAGTTAGAATAAGAGAGAGAGAGAGAGAGAGATAGAGAGAGAGACAAGTAAGTAAGAGTAAGAATACAACAATACATACCAACTTATCTTTGGTAAGCAATTCGTTATCCTTCTGTTGCACCTTCTTCTGAAGGCTCGCAATGGTTTCCTTGAGTTGGGTCATCGCTACCACATGGTCCGAACTGTTCGGATCCAGTTCACCTATAGAGCGAAATATAACTAAGAAAAAAAAAACAAAAGATTAAAATATAACATCATTTTTTGTATTTATAACCTGAGCTTAATAATTTTGCTTTTGTCGGTACTGACGTTGTCAGTTCATTTATATTGCCAATTTAGGTTACGAAGACGTAAGTAGTAAATAAATATTCATTGGAATATCCAACCATTACAATCCAAGCAGCATCGAAGTCTTCCCAGCGATTTAACCAAACCAGAGACCTTACTTAGTAAAGGATGACCATGTTATCAAGACCTTATGTGATATTGGTATGTAACGTAATTGCTCTCTCACTCCATTATCGTGTAAATGACAGGGACAGGCAGGCCGCGGTATTTATTTAAAAAGTTTAATAAAGGCGGATAAGTTTTAGCTACGTTTCACTTACAGTGGCACGTTTAGTGTGACGCTTTGCAATGTCCAAAAGTTGTACACAGCCTCGCATCCCCTAAGTAGGTTCTGGAAGCTGAGCAGCTTCGACCAACAGACGTAAATCCTCTTGCCATTCCATGACACATGGAATACTCCATACACACTTCGATAGACCTTCCATAAGTGTATCAATAACAATCTCCAAATTCACTCCGTCTATACGCGAGCATGTTCGCGGAGCAATCGTGCGCGGATTTGCGGGGAAACCGCGCAGACTTCTGTACCAAACATCCAATATGCAATGCAAGTGGTATATACACGCGTGCCAATAAAGGTTTAGAGAGTGAGTGAAGGAGATAGAGATATAGATCTGCTCTGTTCATTGAGTGCATGCTATTCTTAGTTCAATCACTCAATAAAATAATACGGTAACCTGTGGCCTGCTAAAATGGAAAATATGTATAATTCTGTCATAAATAGAATGAGTATATTATTGAGTAATGCTTACCTTGCAACGGATTTATCTTAGATTTTTTCTCTGACGGCTGTGAATCATTGAGAGAAGAATCATTGAGGTTCATTGATTTCATCATATCGGACTTACGCTTCTCTTTGTGACCGCTCCTAGACCTGCAAATTAATAAGATTCAGTATAGACCAAAATAAGTGCTTTTAAATAATGTTTTGTAAGATTCGAGTTTTTTATTGTAAAGATTCAAGACAAGCAAGGTGCAGTGCAGCCTGGTAATAATTATTTTATCTTACAAGTACTGTATTAAAGAGAACGAGTTGTAGATGACGTTAATTTTAGACGAAATTTTAACTTTTAAAATACAGAATGGTATCAAACGATATGACTATAGAAACAGATTCTATCTTCGCCTAGACTTGCACGACATCTCGTCTTGTAAATAAACCTGTAAGTACTTATTATCCCTCCTTACTATTACGCCTTTAATATCAGAGCCTTCGACATTCATATTGTCCAAAGCGTTCAATCAGTCCAGAACATGCAAATCCAATAGATTTAATCGGGGATACTCCAAATCATATATCTCATAATAAGAATACCAGCCCATTCCTGTCCAGTGGGTAAAGGTAATATAAAGTAAAAATAAAACCTATCCAAAACTTAGGTCATTAATTACGTGAAGTGATTTTGGCAAAAAATCACATGATGTTCACCGAGAACCAAAGTAAGATTAGATACGATTCAGCTCGACCCAAGCCGATTTTTGAACAAAAGGATTTATTTGAAATAACTTACTTGTGTCCCCTGTGCTTGTGTTTGTCCACAGATAGATGCTGCTTGGTCCTAGCCAGTGCCCTTTTGAGGGATTGAGTGCATAGCCAGCATAACAGTTTTCCGTCCACCTGCAACAATAGTATTATCTTTTTTTATTTTAAATGTTATCTACTAAGCAAAATACTACGTTTAGCATACAGGCAAATGAGCATAAGCAACTAAACTTGCACATAAAGGTGGCTTTTACGTATGAAGAGTATACTCAAAATTCAAATGAATAAAAGATTAGGTAATGAAATCATTTCATTTCATTCGAATTATGATGATGATAAATCGCCTCGAAATCGCGCACCATATTAGATCGTCTAACCTCAGGACCCGGCTCGTATGGTTGTACTCCCCAGACCTCTTCACCCTCCGTGTTACATTATATTTTATACGCATACCGCTTGATACAATGTAGGGAGCTACTGATTATTTTTCTGCAATTTCTGGGTTGGACTCCTACTATAAGTCATAAATTGTTGAAATAATTATATCTGAATAATCAATCACTGGTAGCGACATCTGTTGATATTATTGATTAGTTTCAACAGTTTGTATTATTTGTGCCGATTACATTTAAATTTGTTCTCAAAAAAACACTACTGGGGTAGTTTTTTTTCATAATGATTATGAGCATGCCCGTCCCCTTCTTGGGCACGAATGTTACTTAAATTGGTTCGATTCCCATGTTGACAAGCTAAACTAAATGTAGGCTATTTTCATTTATATTTCGGTAAAATAAACGGCTTTTTTCTATTCATGCTACAGTACGGTTGGTCACGTGGTTCAGATTATTTTGTTCTCTATTATTATATTGATATTATAGAATATCATTTGCCTAGCTTTTTCCTTCTTCTTGCTTCTTTTACATGGAGCGACTGCTTATCTGACCTTCACAACCCAGTTATTGGGCAACACGATATCCCTTGGTAAGACTGGTTGTCAGACCTTCGGGCTTCTGACCTACCCGTGACGACTGTCAAAGATCTATAAATGACAGCCGGGATCAACGGCTTAACGTGCTTTCCGAGGCACGGAGGACTCTTGATATGCAATGAACTACCCATCCACAGACTGACCTCAGCAAGCGTAGCTTAACCTTCGATCGACCCTTGCGGTTGCTTTAATTTAGCCACGACCTCCTCCCGGTATTCATAATGATCGACTACATAATAATCTGAACCACGTGACCAATAATCACCACGACTCCCCAGGAGACCCATCCATGCACTTCCCACAATACTATCTTTTTTTCCCCTTTGATAGAACAAATTATGTCAATCACGACGTCATCATTACAAGGTGCAAGGCGGCTATCATTTTTATATTTCATGCCCTAGAACAAGGGTACTTAATGTTTTTCTAGTGTTTGTATTTTAAGTCTATTACTTTGGCGCGCCCTGTAGCCAACGGCTTAGTGGATTAACAAATGAGATATCATTTCATTTGTCTTGACACACGTGACACTTGCTGTATAGATTTTGGAAAATAAATACACCATGGCGGCCGTCATTCGTGTAATCGATTTTTTTTGTAAGTATGTCGAAGAGAAGTTAGAAAATTGAATTCTCACATGAAGGAATAAAACAACAAAGTTTTAAAAAACGCGACCGCAAAAAGGAAAATATATCAATTTTTAGCATATCAAGTCTCTAACTTTACGTTCAGTCTTATACAGTATTGTTCTGCTAAGCGGTTTACGTTTTTTATTCCCTTTACATCGAGTTTAAGAAAGTATATATAATATAAGTATAATAAATGCAGTTACATTGAAAATCATTTTTATTCGACCCCAATTTTCAATTAGCTTGTTATTCGATAGCTTGTGTAATAAACATATAAACTTTCACATTCATATGTCATCATCTGCCTAGCTGGGGTCGGCTTCCATTCGAACCGGATGCGGCTGAATACCAGTATTTTACATGGAGCGACTGCCTATCTGACCTTCACAACCCAGTTACTGGGCAATACGATACCCCTTGGTAAGACTGGTTGTCAGACTTTCGGGCTTCTGACTACCCCCGTATCGACTGTCAAAGATCTACAAATGACAGCCGGGACCAACGGCTTAACGTGCTTTCCGAGGCACGGAGGAGTCTCGATATATTAACGAACGGTCACCCATCCTCAGACTGACCTCGGCAAGCGTAGCTCAACATTAAACCTAAGTAGGATTTTTTTTTTTTTAATTTAACTTTAATTTAACTAATTTAATAAAACTTTTTAATTTTAATTTAACTAACGTGACGTCAACCGACGCCTGCCCAAATCCCAATCGTAGATTTTCCTGACGATGGTCCTTCAGTTAGGGTAAGTAATGTAGCAACAATAATTATTCTGTTTATCATGCTACACTAGCGGTCATCACTCGATCATCAGGTATACATCAAACACCTAATCATCTATTTAATCTAATATCGAAGATAAATAATAAAAGCCGCACGTGTCGATCCTCAAGGTAAGATACGCTTGCAAAGGTCGGACCGTAAATGGTGACTATCCAGTACATGCTTACCGAGACCCCTCCGTTGCTCGGAAAGGATGTTAAGCTGTTAATCCCGGCTGTCATTTGTAAATATTTTCGGACTTGCCAGAAGGTATCGTACGTATTACCGAGTACCTGGGTTATGATACTCTAAGACAGTCGCTCCATATAAAATAGGTGCTATTCAGCTGCCGGATAGACAGGAAGTCGAACCCAACATATTAGGGCAAAAACTATACCTTCACAAGAGTTCTGAACGTGGATTATTATCCTATTTAACCTTTTAGTGTGCGTAAAATGTATTAGTGTTAAAGATTTAGGTTTGTGAGTGTAGGTACCTCATCCACCACGCCGAGGTAAAAGGGAGTATTTGCCTAAAATAGTATCATATTACAATATTTAGTTAGACATAATGGTTTCGAAGCCTGAAAGGCCAGCAGTTGTTTCGTGTTTTATTTAAAATATTCACCTAGACTCCAAACATGACGCGTTATGAAGCGGCACATGATACTAGTTATTGTAATGAAATGCTCGCGTAATAATATACAATAACAATATTTATTTATTTATTTATCCACACAGCATCATCTAGCCCCAAGCTAAGCAGAGCTTGTGTTATGGGTACTAGATGACTGATATACTTAATACTATACATTACATAGATAGATATTTTTATTATACATAGGAAATACCCAGAACACTCGGAACAGATATTTGTAGATCGTACAAACATTTGTCCCAAGGCGGGAATCGAACCCGCAACCTCTTGCGTCGCAGGCGGACCTTCGCCCGCCGCGCCACATCGGTCGTCAATGTGGCGCGGCGGGCGAAGGTCCGCCTTGCGCGCTCACTGCACCGTATCACTTGCATCATGCACTAAAAGTCGTTTTTCCTGCATACATATTTATATTTAACCCCAAATTACGGGATAATATAATCGAAAGGGAAATCGAAATAATTTTATTTTCCAGACTTAGGACTGGTCACATGTCATGGATTGCAATATTGATTAGATTGGCCAGGACACTCAATATTCGTATCTGTTTCGTCAAGGCACCAAGCAACTCATAATGTCAAAGGGCGTCAAGCAACTCATAATGTGAAAGTAATCAAGATTTTAAACATCACGTACAGACAGTCCGCGGTTAAAATAAAACAAAAACCTTAGCAAAAAAATTACGGTTCCAAATAATATTAGTTAGTAATATAACAATAAGTATAGTTTATTATTTCGCAGCCAGCCGAATGGCTCATGTTCCTTCTCGGTTGCACGTAAGGCCAACGCGGCGCCACCGCGCGACATGTTTGAGAGTCATGCGCCATGTTTAATTTGGTCGAGCTATGCTACATTACGCGGTCGCGTTACATGACGCGCAATGCAACAATCGCATTACTTACACAAGTCTAATTTGTTTGGCAAGTAAAACATTATGAGAAGGAAGTTATTATGTTTGCATTTTTGTTTCCCTACAATCTATTTCATTTTCAAACTTCTTGGTCATTTGTGTCGCTTTAATAATAACGATTTAAAACCAATAACAATACTAAAAGATACAGTCTATATGTACCTATTACAATAGAATAGCATAAAAGTAAAATGGAGGTTAAGAAATACTAAAACAATAAAAAGTCAACAACACTATCATGAATCCCTCTCGCAGTACATCTAATGTATGAATAGAATCTTTTGAATTCTTTTTTTGTTTATTCATCAGAGTGGGGAGAAAATGTTTTTATTTCAGTCCGATATGTTCGGTAATTTCACAGCTATGGTAGCCCTAAAAGCTATCATTTATGCAGTTGTTGCCATCAATTTATCTGAGAAATCAAAACTAAGTAAGTTAGCAATTTATTGATAATTATGTATTTAATTGTAATAACTATAATCACCGGCAAATAAGATGGCAAAAGTCGTTAGATGCGCACAAGTCGTTTTTTAGGTCTCTTTGGTGGTCAAGCGGGACGCGGGGTATGAGGTAGCGTTGATCCGAGCGCGCGATTGGTGCATCAGTCGACCCTTGCCTCCCGCACCGCGCCTTCGTCCCGTTCGCTCCCGATTACATTTCAGTGCACGAAAATTGAACCCTTTGTTTTTGTTGTGTTAAACTTAAGTGTTGTTATTGTTTTTAAATTTAGGATAGAGTTCCTGAAAAGGCATAGCATACGAGGAAAGTATGCTCAAACCAGAGTTATACAAATTAATAAAATTGGAAAAAGAACAATTTAAAACATACAGCATTGACCAAACACTTGCAGAACACAACCATAGTGTTCTGCGATTGCGACTTTCAATATGATGCCAAGGGTAGTTTTATTAACGGATAGTGACGACGACTAGTTATTTTTTTTTTTATTTATATAAACTTTTTTGAATTTTAAATGCACGTTATTTATAACCCCTAATAAACTTGAATTCCTCTCCCTTCTTTTACTTTGTTCTATACAGACATGATTAAATATAAATGATGGCAATAACAATAGAATAATGACGATCAATAAAAGTTATCACTTTTTTGTGCCACTAACTGTACGATGCGCGAACTTACCCCCACTACGCCAAAATCTTGCCATCTTATTTGTCGGTGACTATACTGGGCATTCCCTGATATCAATGTTACCCTTTTCGACTCATGTAAGACATAGTTGTGTACTTGTATCCAGAGTATTGTTTTAGTGTTGCATTGCACAAAGAGACCATAATAGTGGTCTCTTTGTGTGTAATGTAATTTAACAATTGACTCAATTGTTTCTTAGTATTAAGCCCTAGAGCATAATACTAAGAAACACAGTTCATTTCAAAATGAACTGGTTGTGTAGGCAGCTATTTATCTTTTTAATAAGGAAAAACGTATGTGGTTCTACTTCACAATAATATTTCTAATTTATTATGATTGGAGTATTTTTACTTTAAGAGCACTTAAAGGTATTGGAATATAGATTCAATTTGATACAGTTTTCAACTAAATTTTGTACAAAAAACATTCATAATTATTAGCACATGCAATGCTATTTTAAATGTTGCAAAGTTCAAAACAGTCCTACTTTTATTACTTCTTTGTTCATGCTGCTATCCTTGACAGTAATCAGGCAGTTTCTAGGTCAATACTAAAACAATCTAGCACCAAGCAATGTAGTATTGCAGTTCAATGCTGAAGGAGAATGTTGAGTACATTTTAATTGAGATGTCTCTGGTCAATGATGTGTTATGAGTTCACTCATGTTTCCATGTGGTTTCTATGGATACTAGGTAGCGCGGGCGCTAACAATGAAACGTTAAAAATACCACATGTAATGACTATATAGAAATAAACCCAATATTATGTTATTTAATATTGGATACATATTTCTATGACATCTGTTGTGAAGGTTTTGTAAGAATTAACACACATAGACACTTTATTGAATTTTATACCTTTTTACTATCATCATGGCGGTCAAAAGCGCAGCGTTGTTTGCACTGCTCGCACGTGACTGCTGGCCCGTACTTGCGCTCGGAGTTAGCACACCGTTGGCATTTGTTACCTAATTTTTAATCAAGTGTCAGTATTATAGTTTTCAAACCATATTCAAAACAAGTTCTGCAATATCTACTCTGATTACAGTTTTATGGCTAAAGGGCATTTACACACCTTCAGTCTCTTGTAAAGTTTGTAAAATGCTAAACTCTTTGTTGTTGTTTTTCTAATATTTTTATAGAGGGTTTGATCAGTATGACCATGCCAACCTTATGAAATTCTACATATTTGTTTATTAAATACCTATTTATAATTAGTTTTTCTGTCAGACACGGGAGCAGTGCCACATTGTTAATGAGTATGACTATAATGCAGAAAAAAATATGATAATGGAATCCTAAGCCACATACAGACCGAAAGAAATGTAAATTAAGTCAAACAATCTTTGCAGATGTGTGACAATTAGATCAAATCATAGACCAATCCATAAACTAATGAAGGAGGATGTATTTAAGTGCTTATGTCAATAGTAACATTTGTATTCCGAAAACCACCATTAATGCTAAAAATAAAGGTGCTGAGAAAGTACCATAAATCAAAAGAAAGGGTGATATTCCTACCGTAAGACTGAAGATGCGTAAATCAAATTTGTACACTTGGTTGCTTGTACTTAGGTCATCTAATGAAACTAATTTTATTTTATTTACTGTCTAAAATTGATAAAAGCCTTAGTTATAAATTATTAGGTCACAGCATTCACAGCTACTCTGTTCATTTAATACAATAATAAATATTATAGTTTTTACATAAGACTTAAAATAGAATGACAGCAAGCTTTGAATAAATACTATTTCAAATCAGAAGAATAATGCAAAATGTAGAATAATGAGCTTACCAATAAATGCAGCAATGATGTTGCAATATTCACATGCTGTAGGCTTTCCATAGGCCTTAACATTGGCCTCACACTTCTTACAAATTGAAGAGGTGTTGGATTTGCTACAAAAATAAGGTGCATCATTTATATTTTTTTGTTGTAGTAATTCCACAGTCATTATGTGTGTTGTGTGTTTTCCAGTTGTGTTGTGTTCTAATAAAAATCAATAAACATTCTTTATTAGACATTACTAATAAAGAATGCTTATTGATTGACATGATTGGGAGGTATTATACTGAAACTGGACCACTAAGGAGTACTTAGGTATGTTGCTATGTCAGCTGATTGTGAAGCTATGTGTGAACAAAGGTACTTAGGTGAAAGTGATAAATAGAAAGTAATTTTGACTTAAAATCTACATCATAATACACAATTCTTTGACGCTTTAGCAGCTGACACTGACCTTGTTTGCTGAAACTCGGAACGGCAGTACGTGCACTTGACGACAGGGAATGATCCGCGACATTCCTGAAATATCACACAACAAACGCGTCACATATTGACGTCAAAATAACAGTAAAGCATGACGCACACTCATAGTCCCCGTACACAAAAAATAACAACACAAACATAATAAATAATCATTCGATCAATATCTTATTTTAAATTCAGTAATTGTGACGTACGTACCTTACAAAGTTGTTCACCAGTTGATAATTCCTCGAAAGGGTGTCTGGAGAAACAACGCGAACAAGCGAATAGCGGTGTTGATGCCGAGTTACTCATGGTTATTAAAACAAATAACACTGTTAAAACTTTAAAAAATATATAAAATTAGGACCACTGAACTATTACAAAATTACAAACGCGTAAATTTAACAACTGATAGGTACTGAAAAATGGCTTCCACAAATATGGCGAATTGGCGAATGGCGTTACAGTTTTTAGTGCCAATACTGCCAGTGTCAGTTGTCAGCTGTCAGATCTCAAAAAATAGTCGATTTTGTAAATCGACTAAGATCTATCAATATGTAATGCAGACCTCAGACGAGTACTTGGGGCAAATTAGAAGGTTAATCAGTGGAGAAGTAATTGCAGCGCCATACGTTGGTGGCACTGTTTGTCACTTGACTCTTAGCATCACATTATCAGTTTCGTCTCGCAATATATTTCGACTAGAAATTACTGTAAATAATAATACTAGAAATTCAATCGGACGACCGATGTGGCGCGGCGGGCGAAGGTCCGCCTGCGACGCAAGAGGTTGCGGTTCGATTCCCGCCTTGGGACAAATGCTTGTACGATCAATAAATATTTGTTCCGGGTGTTCTGGGTATTTCCTATGTATAGTAAAAATATATATCTATGTAATGTATTGTATAAAGTATATCAGTCATCTAGTGCCCATAACACAAGCTCTGCTTAGCTTGGGGCTAGATGATGGTGTGTGGATTGTCTAGCAATATTTATTATTTATTTATTAATCTTTAAACTTAATCTCGGATCGAATCATTTGGTCGTAATTTAAACTTCAGAATACCTTGGCAGTATGAAACTGATGATAATTATACAAATGGATCTCTGGTCTAGAAGGTTAGCTAGATCATATCCCGTTTGAATAATTGTAATCCTGTTAGAAATTAATGTATTACATTTTAAAATATCCAATGACAAATTTACAACATGACTCGATATTTATTTCCATTTAAATTTACATAGGCCCCTAATCTATTTTTCTTTTTTTTTGTAACTTAAGAAGTATTAATGGCACCCGTGGCAGAAGTTATCAGTTTCAGTTCCTATACAAAAGGAGTGAAGTTTAACCATAAATTTGAATTGATTGATTCGAATTTTCATAAAATACCCTTTTTGAATTGTGAAACGCATAATGAGAACAGTTTTGCACGTTCTGAATTTATTTATGTCTGGTGATCTACCAGGCATCAATAAATTCAGTTTAAGTTCCCAGTTTTAGTAATCATATTCAAACATACAACCATTCCATACAATCAAGCACGTTGTTGATCGTGTTAGATCTTTGACAGTCATTACGGGTAACAACCGGTATTACCCGAGGGGTACTAGTTTCATGTGCAACCGGTTATAAACTGGAACCCAACCTAACCGAACATGGTTAAGAAAATGCTAAGGAGCTGATGATATTATGCAAACGGGTTGCTCGTAAGCTTTCGTTTTGTCTCGCTGCAGCACACTGCGCGTGTGCTGCGCGGCTGTGACGCGTTCGTTGTTTGCGTACGGTAGCTGGCAACATTAATTTAAGGAGGGTTTTACTATAGCTGCACAGCAACTGTAGGGGTTTATAATTTCTGCGGTTGCACTCATGGAGTGGATGTCTATCTCTAGCTACGATCTCTAAACTACCTACCTTTTATTCGATGCAGTAAGTTGACAGAACTAATGTTACATAAAACATATATAAAGCACTGAAAAATACACTTTGGTGACCATACATAAATTACCAACACTATATGTAATAAAAATTCTTAAATCTACTATGCGGGTTATTTGATAGACAATAGTTTTTTTATGTTTTAGTGTCTTATGTAACATTAGATCCGGTCAAGTAACTGCAGCTACTTAGAACTATTAGAAGTCGTATTACAGGTATTTATTTTGTGTGCTTAAGTTGATGTATTGCAGTAATGCCAACGCGTACGGTAATTATAGGGCGTCCGATTATGTCAGCCTATTGCTCGGTAGTTGTACAAAACGGTAGGTAGGTACAAAACAAGCATAAGCTGACCTCTTATTCATTGAAACTCCGTACTAGGCCAGCTAGCGGTCAAATGCACGCACTATAATTTCAGGCTAAGAATGATGATTATGAGAGTTTTAGATAACTCTAACTTCTTGCTACAAAAGACTTGTACTAATTTGAATGAAAATTAAAAAGATTGTTTAGATGAAAGAAAATCCATTTATGTATACTACTCATTTTCTGCTGGGTATGTTAGGATATAATTCCCTGTCAGTACGTCGAGCCAGGGATCAGATTCTAATAGCCATCAAAATCTTAAGGAGCATGGTAGATTCCCCAGACCTACACAATACTTTGTGTACACTTTTTGTGCCTAACAACTACCTGCGTCATAGGCCTACTCGAAGACACCGACTGTTCGCCACATACCACTGTCGCACTGTATCGCGCGCGTACTCCCCGTTGTGCCGCATGCATGCTACTCTAAACCTGCTTATGGAGACAGTACCGGAATTCACATTCCGGTACTGTCTCCATGTAATTAAAGATGTCACCATCTTTAATTACACATTCAGGGTGATCATGTCAAACTGTCTCATGTTCTGTGAAAGCTGTGTTTGTTAGGTATTTAAGTGTATATTGTTATTATTTGTCGATTTTATTTTATTTTGTCCTTTTAAAGACAATGTTAAGTAGTTTTATCTCTGACTTGTTATTGTTTTTCTAATATGTTCCTGTTTATGTGATATGCTTATTTTTATGTATTATTCTTAGTTTTATGTTTAATAATTATTGTCATTGGCGCAAGCCGTTGTAATTATAATTATAAATAAATGAGTCTGCGAGTTGTTTTTTGTTATTGGTTTTCGTCACAAAACAGTCGTCTATATGTGTCTTTAATACAATCGTCCCTACCATACAAAAGCTATGAGACAACCATTGTTCACAGTTTGCTAGCGTGTTGAAACTTGGCACGCTATCTCTTTCCGTGTTACATACATACATATAAATGATTTTATTTGTTAGCATTTGTTACGAATCTGAAATATTAATAATGTGTTAGGGGATACATTATGTTTTGGGAAGAAATTCGATTTCACGAAAATTTCATTTTGTTTTGAAACCGTTACCTATAACAGGTGTGGAAGTTCGTTAACTTTTGTAGTTGGCAACACTAATGATGTATGTATTGTTTTTCTTTAAATATCTGTGTGTGTTTTTTTTTATGTTTGTGCACACTTGTGCACCAATTCGGAGCGAGTGTTAGTGGTTTGCATCGTACTGTTTATTATTTGTGAATTTGTTGATCATCACCTTGAGTTTCATGTTTTCTTTAGTAAATTAGATCGTGGAGTGCTCATATTTCGTGTAAAATGACGTTACCACCATTTCCATCTCAAGATTTGGCTAAACTAGTCCTTGGTATGTTGACTATTTGGCGGGAACACTGAGATCCCAATTAACGGACGGGATGACTGATGATCGCGTTCTTTGTTTTGTGTTTTAGGATATCTTGCTGAGGAGCAGCTTATGACTGCGTATGATGAGTTTCTGCAAGCGAGTCCGTACTTGGACGCTCTCAGAAATGAATATGACAGGATATTTATGACATCACTGAGGAATATTCTGGCAGAATATAGGGCTGTGAAAATATATGGTTGGTACCGTGGGGTCCCCCCCTCCGAGTTCGTTGTTTTTTTTGAATAGCTCACACATTGAATGCTCGCCTCTCATAATATGACTGATGAGCTTCTCTGCCTCTGAACCCATGTATATAAGCGTGTTAATACCACGAAAATTCTGTTATGTCACAGATACTGTCTTGGAAAAAGAAACCCACTGACAAACTCTATTGTACCATGTAAATTATGAATGTTTACATCAAGCATACTACCTATAACATTATATTAATGTCTATTAGAAAGTTGGTGTTTTATGCCAACAATATATAAAGGGCACAGGGTCATAGTCGAAAGTTCCACCTGAAATGAAAGCAGTGGCAGACACTGAACTCACACCTAATTTGAACATAAGAATTATTCAAGTTTAGAATGACCAATGCTTACCGAAGCTCATTCACATGTAACTTTCATACTCATTCATTTCAACTGGACATACATTATAGATGAGTATAAATTCAGGCTCTTCAGTCCATAGCTGACTATGAACCTTAATAGTATAGGGACCAGAAGGAGTTTTCCTGTATTTTGAAGAATGTATTAACCTCCCATTGTAATCTCAGTCTCAGTATATCCTAAATTGTATACGATTCTTGGCATTGTTCCTGAGATGCGATTGCAACTAGATTTTGAATGTTTTTGAATATGTGAATTAGTCTTTTGGTTGCTTGCTTTCATTTGTCTGAATAATGATGCTTGTTGATTTGAGTTGATTTGCAGATCATATTATTTCTTCAACACTGTAGGATTCCAATTGCCTTACTACTTTCCTGAACAAATTTTTAGTTTTCTCTGATCACAACTGGCAATAAAAGATTATCCAAGTCTTAGATGTATTATTTATTATTACAATAATATTAAATGTTACTTATATTCTTAACCTTTTCAGTGGAAACATGCAAACCTCTTGTTTTGAGGAAGAAGCTGGTGCAATTTACTAATTTGTTGGATGTAGTCAACTTCCTAGCAAATAATGCAGATATTAACAAAATACAAGTGCAAGATGCCTCTGCTGAAAATATCAGGTGATTTATTCAAATAGTTATTCTCTATAACTCTTTATGTAACACCTTTTTTCCCTATCCTCTTACTAGCCTAGCATCAGTTTTAGGTTATATTTTATGAAATGAACTTGATGGTGCATGAACCTATAGTATTTTATTAGAATAATAAGATCTGTGCAATAAAACAGCTATAATAAGGTTTTTTTATTGGTTCCTTTCCAGCCTAGTCAAACAAAACACATCACAAACTTCCAAACAAAATGTATGCGAATTTTGCAATTCTTCGAGTTTGTCTGGATGCTCCTGTAAGAGCAAGCAGAAATCACCTGTTTCAGCAAGCTATGTGGAAACAAGTGGCTTGGAGTCTTCTGTGGAAACCACAGCGTTGGAAGATTTACCAGGTTTGTGGTTTCATATCTTGGTTTAATAAAAGTCCTTGGTTCGCATAAACAAATGTAAATTTTAAATAAGGTCATATCATAAGTACTTATTTACATTACTTAATTGTTTACCTAAATTCATCAAAAAAGAAACACCTGTTAGGTATAGTCTGAAGTAAATTAAAAACTTAAATTATCTTTACAGGAAATCATATTACAACTAGAAAGAAACATAGTCGAGTGCTGGAAAAAGAAACTATTTCAGAATCTACCACTGGATTAAGTGACAGTACAAAACAATCTACAAATGCCCTGAATAACAGCAGCAATGGGCTGAATACATTAAATTCTAATACTCATTGTTCTGAAATGAAATCCATTGAGAATTCTGCACTACCTCTGAGTTCAATTGTAAGTACATTTTGTCATTATAACAAACCTTATATAATACTAACAAAACCTTTACAAATCACATCAATGATTGCCACATGCTAATCCTGACGTCAATGGGACCTCAAGATGATAAGCTTCTTAAAATCTTTGTGATTTTGAAAAGGCCTTGATGTAGGGTCCCATAAACATCCGATCACAATTCATTTGTAGATTATTGACAGTTGCTACAGGTATTCAGAAGCCCAAAAGTCTTACAACCAGTCTTAATTAGAGGTATTGTGTTGCCCGGTCATTGGGTTGTGGAGGTCAGATAGGCAGTTTTTTTTTTAGGTAGGGCCACTTGCAGTTCAGCACTAGAAGGCTGTTTACTGCTTAACCGGGCGATAATCAGATAGGCAGTCACTCCATGAAAAGTACTGGTATTCTGCTTTTTCCGGATAGACTGGAAGCCGACCCCAAACATTGTTGGGAAAAGGCTAGGCAGATAGATTCTTGATTCCTTCTTCTTTTGTTTTAATTACCAAGCTTTTGTGCAATCAAGTATTAGTTATTACCATCTAAACTAAAGTGAAAAAAAAACACTTAAGTGACTAAGGCCATTATCAAATAACATTGATAAGGAAATGTCATGTGAATAAATACATATGTAGCAACAGATTATCTATCACTATTTCCGTATTATTGGTCATAAGTTTTGGAGCTTTTCTAGTAGTAACATTTGCATTCTGCAAACACTACTCTTTGCCTTTCAATCACATTAAGTTTCTTGGATGTCAAGTACTTGATCTGCTTTTGCTGTTCTAGACACAATCATCCTAAAATCTATTTGAAAAATTTTACAACATTTTCGACAATGTAGCCACACCTATCATGACAATGAAGCCTAATTGCATGATACTAATCCATTATGACCATAAATGGAACACCCACAATTATCAGAGGGAGGCCCACTCTTTAGTAATCCACCCACTTTTATTTTATACACTTAATTTAAAATATAATAAACTCTTGCATTTAAAATATTAGTGGTGTTTATCATTACAGGTCAAACCTCCCGACACACCTGACTGCAGAGAGAAAATTGAAGAATTTAATACTATCTTGAAGAAAGTATGTAAGAACAAGTCCCAAGCTGAAAGTCTGAACAAAAGTATACCCAATGCTAGCTCATTTCATGACTTCGCATCTGGAGTTGGTGGTTTGTATATTTTAGTATAAATTCTGTAAAATTACTTACTGTAAATATGACTGCAACATGATTTTGTGTGAAAGTTTAGCTTTGTAGAGCTATCTCTTTTACTCTTACTTGTGTGCCACTCACTTTCTAAACATTTTGTGTATTTGAATAAAAAATTAGATGGGTCACAATTATAATTTTCCATCATATCTTTTATAGGTCATGAAAATCGAAATGTTCCTGTACCAGATTCCAGTACGTCGGAAAACTTAATATCTTTGTAAGTTACTTTTGAAGTATTTTTTTTAACCCTATTGAAATGTTGAGTATTTGGATATTTTTCCAATTAAAATGCATATGCATCCAAATTAAATGTGAAAATTGTTTTTGGGGTGTGGTAATTAAGTTCTTCAAATTTCTATATTTTCAGGGCTTCAGTAGCTAACAATACCAATACAGATTTCGGTAATAATTTGAATGTGGTAGCAAAAAGTGCTGAATTAGAATCTAATCCGTATAACAACTATCCATATCCTAGAATAAAACCTAAATGTACGGACCAAAAAATAAAAATTATTTCGGACATAAAAGTGGACAAGCCGTTTCCTTCAATGAGCAGTGCTAAAGCGACTACTTCAACACCACTGATGCAAACCATTGTTATAAATGGTACGCCAGCTTATAAACAGAAACTGCCTATCGTAAACAACAACTACACGAAAGATGAAATTATGGCAATGCCTACTATCATAGTTGTGCCTGCATCAGGTAAGATATTGTTTTATGTAAATATTAATAATAAATGTATCTTTCACTAAGCAGCAAAGTTTTATGTATGCATTATTTTATTACAGGTCCCCCACCGAACAATTCTCAATCTAAACCTGTTATAGCACACAAGTTACAGAAAGCGACAACAATGCCTGATTCTTCTCCAAAATTACTTGGTCCTCTTGTAATAGATATTTCGTCAAGTGGTCCAGCTGCAATAAATAAACCTGATGAAAATCTACCAAATATTGACCAAAAACAATCTGTTCAAGAATCAGGTTTGGTAAGAACAGTTGATGTTATGAAGAATGCATCTGTTCCTAAGGACAATGTCATAGCTTGTTCACTTCAATCAAATACTCCACATATCCTACCGCCTATGAGGAAGTCGTCCTCCACACCCCGCCGAAATACGCATATAAGAGTACTGGACTTTACAACTCCAAGGAGAATATTACATGAGACAATCAATGAAGCAGTTCCCAATGAAACTGATGATAAACCTGTTGAGAGAGTTGTTACTAGAAGCCCAAATGTGATATTGTCTGAAACAGGGAATGCTGAAAATGATATTGTGGATATGAGCAATGTTAAAGTTCATAAAATAGAATCTTGTCATTACAATAACCTAACAATTGATAATGAAAATAAGCAGCCAGTTATAAATAAGAGAAGAAATTGGGATTCTGATTTGCGTGCCTTAGCCACAGCGAGTGGTTATGCTTGCCAACCTCCAGCAAAATCCAAACCCAGAATTAGAAAACCGAAGAATAAAAAATCTGCAGACACTCAGGAAAAACACAATAAATCTACTGATAAAACGGAAAAAACCTCTGATATAACCAACAAAACTTTGGATAAAGCCGATAAAACTGCTGATGGAGCCGATAAAACTGCTGATGGAGCCGATAAAGCCGACAAAACATCAGATAAAGCTGGTAAAAGCGAAGGAAAAAAGCAGCGTAGTAAAAGGAAATTGTCTCCTAAACCTAAGAAATCAAAGAAAAGACGGAAACTGGAAGAGGAGGAAGAACAGTATGCACAAACAGAAACACATACTGAGAGTAAAGTTACTGTTAAACCAACTTTCAATGTAGTGGCTGCTAATACTTACATAGAGCCAGTAGATAAAGTTTCAGAAATCAGTCAAAATAAGTCAAATAATGAAGATAATAACGAAACTCCAGAAGCAGAAAGGTTGTCTTTGCACAATGAAATAGGTGCTAGATTAAATATATCCGAGTTTCTTGAAACTCCTTATAAACAAGTTCTCTATGATATCCAAATGGAAACACCGAAATTTTTGAATTCTGTTCTGTCTGATGAACCACTATCGGATATTAAAATTATGAGTATTCCTACGCCCCGTTTCTTTGATACTCCAAAACCGTTAGCTACGCCTTCATCATATTCATCGCGGCCTACAGATTATTCTAGTGGCGGCTCCTACTACAAGCCAGATGACCAAGATTACTTGCGAATCGCAGACATAGAATGTCCTGTGACATCATCAAAAGAGGTCGACGTCGAGGTGGTGGAGCATGTGGAAGCGCCCAAAGAAACAGCATGTGCCAGTAAAAGGAGCTCTAGACCAGTAAGAAAATGTACGAAGAACGTGTCATACGTTCATGTAGGTACTAAAACTAAAGAAAAAGTGATAGATGATAAAGTTGAGATTGCGTCATCTTGTAGTGATACTACTATTGCCAGTAGTTCTATTGAGGCCAATAGGATGGTTAACGTGAAAACACCGAAAAGTAATAAGCATAAATCAACTTCGAAATCTGAAACTTCTAAGAAAAGAAATGAATCTATTAATAAGCGTAAATCTCCAATGAAAAAAGATATAGTAAATTCGTTTATGAAAATTAAACCACGGCGTCCTACACCAACAAAAGAAAGTGCAAACAAAAGAACTAGATGGAGAAAAGAAATATTTTCTCCAAATAATTCAAGTAAATCACAACCAAATTCAAAAATAATTGCAAGACAAAAGAATACTAACATAACCCCTGCTGTAACTTCTGCTCCTACTAAGTCGCGAAGAAAATCATCGACTCCCAGAAAACTGCATTGCACTAAAACATTTAACTCGGAAAGTTCTGGACACGAATCTCCGGATATCAACGCCACTGTTAAAGAAAAATTAACCCATGACAAGAACACAGCTTCGATAGTTACTACCCGAGAGTCTGATACAGAGCAAATAGCGCTGCGATGGTCCGATGACTGTTCCCAAGACACTAAGTCTAAAGAAACTGAAGTTGAGGATATATCAAAAATACAAAAGTTTATTGAAGACACCGTTAATAGTAAACATGATTACAATGATAATGGGGGCACTTTGCATGGAGATTTAATCAAAAGAGGATTTGACGCTGAAACTGCAAAAATAATAGAACGTGATTTGCTGGATCCACCTTCTGTGGAGATAGCCCCCCCATCTCATGTCAAAGTTCCTGAAACAGGGAAAGAAGAAAGAATATTAGATAAGAGTGTTGAACCAAACACAAGTGTTTCAAGTGAATTACATATAGTGCAAGATGCTGAAGCAGAGGAAGAATTTGAGTTATCTGTTTACGAATGTAATGAAGATAGTCATAATTATATTAAATGTAATAGTGACGCCAAAGATAGATGGAAGCAACAGCTTACAAAATTAAAAGATAAGTTTAATATGGAAGTATGCATAGATGACGGAGTAGCAATTAGATTAAGAGCAACAAACTTCAACATGTTATACAGTAATGATCCTGAAAGCGAAGGAGAGTTAGGATATAGTTTCAGAGAAACAGAAGTAGCTGTAAATTCAATATCAAATATAGAAAGGTTATATACGCCAATGAAAGATCACAAGGAGCAGTGCTTCGAAATATTTGATTCTACGCTCACAAGTTTGGATACACCATTAAAGTTGCATAGTCCAACCAGCAAAGAACACAAGATAACTGAGATACAAATAGTTTTAGAAGAGGAAAAACTGGAGGCAAAGGATAAAGCTGATCTGAGGAAGAAAAAACGATTACAAGGTTGTAATAGCTCTGAGGAGGCTTTGAATGAGAGCAAGAATCCAAAACCAGAAGCCCAGTATTTGTTTAATTCTACTAATATTCAGGACATTGATATTGAATCAGTACTGAAGAAACTCCATGGACCTTAGAAGACTTGTTATAATAATAGTTGGTAGTTGATTTTTAACTTGTGGACAAGTGTTAAGTTATTATAAATTCGTATTAATCGAACAGTGTTACGAAATTCTATTATTATTGTGTAAGACACATCCAGTAAGTTCATTCTAATTGTACAGTTCATTATAAGTTTATGTTAATATGTTTGTGCTAGACACAATTCTTGACTATATTTCTAATTAAAAAATATATTTTCTAAGATCAAACTTGTTTGTATTATTGCCAACCAATGGAGGTTCCATTTTAGAAATTGCCTGTGCCATAATAAAGCCTTTATAAGAAGTAAATTCCGGAATATGTAAGAGATTTATCAAAATTAACATGAATTCGGCCTTTTTACTTATTTGATCCTGCTGTTTTAGACTAAAATTAACATAGGGAAGAGCGAATGCTACGCTCTTCGCATATAATTATGATGGAAGCACCCACAACTTTTGAAAAAGTACAAATTATTAGGAACGCGTGATACTTCGATCCTAAATCATTATGAGCCTAAGCACTGAGCATGGTAGCAAGCAGCATTTTCCATTCGCATTGGGTGGTCTCGGCGTCCGCGATATATCTAGTAGTAAGTATACCTGTCATTGTCTCCTCGGTCCTCTGTACCTATCGTAAAACTTACTAGGAAGGAACATTATATGTTCTTACCTACGCAGGTACCTCGAAACAAATCATTTTGAGATACCGTGTTTAACCGATGCGTTGAAAATGGCTCGCGCCAATACGGATTTACCGACAACCCTTCTTCCGAGAAACAATAATATGGAATACCCTGTTAAAGTCGTCACCAGTACTGCTGTGCGTGCAGTCTGCTGCAGAGAGTCGAACCTGTGGGTTCAATCATTCCTCTCATCTACCATATCCGCATGATTTTGGTTCACTATGTGTATACGCTTAGGCGCTTATTGCTTGTTGCTCCGCATCGGTGGCGTTGCGTTGAAGCTGATGGCATCCTCAGTCACTACGGCCTGTCCAGTAGAGCGGACCACGTAGAACGGCACTCCAACATCAACTATGATATTCGACGATACCAGATGTCATGACGCTATTGCCTTGGAAGGTTGCCCAGTTTCGACAATCTTGCATCATCTCATTTTCCAAGTAGGTACCTACTGCGGGCTTCAAGCTAAGCAAATACCAGTATTCGTAACAGGTCAATAACTGTAATTACCAATAAAGTTCCAGAGCTTTATTGGTAATAACAGTAATCATCCGTTTGGGTGATGAGGCCCGAGTGTGTGTATTCTTTTCAAGGAGTGTTTTGCAAACTGGTCGGCAGGGGGGCTAATTTGCTCTTTGGCCATAGAATTTAGCATTGCCATGTGGCGATGTGGAGGAGTAATTTGAGGCTTTATTGTCCTTAATAATATTGCTGAAATCTTACTAATGAATCAATTATCTAGTTGTAGAATGAATGTGCCTAATTTACCGGTTGGATCATCGCTGCCGCCGGTGTGAGCCGCATGCAATTATTATGATATACAGTTTAATTAGATATCACAATTAGAGGCTATCGTGACACTGCTGTCGGTGCGAACCATCCATTACGAATGCTAATTTGAACCGTTAGCTCCGACGTACCCGGCGCAAGCATTCTTTGTAAAAGTGCATCTTGCCACGATTTTAGTAGACGTGTAATTTTGTATGCTAAAAAATAAACAGGGTGTAAGGGACATTGACCCACAACTTGATACCTTGAGTTCAGTATCTACATGATACTGGACCCCCCAGCATTTAATTTATACGTCGGCTTTTCGTAATTTATACTTTATATTGTTTCTTGTTTCCTTACTTTGATCTGTATTATGATTTCCATAAATAAACTAACGCAATAAAATTTTGAATTAAAAATCTCATTCGATAAGATAGAAATGATGATTTTCTACAGTTTTCATCGATACGCCGCGCGCATATGTATCCCAGTCTGTAACAATAAAATGAATGAGTCGAACTCTAACTAAACGGGATCTAACAAATAAGTAGGTACCTAGTGTTCTCCAAACTAAAGGTTTTTATTCAATAATAAAACTAGTGAAACAAAGGTCGAAAAATATGGCTATGCATAATACAGATTTTATTGACAGCAAAAATAGGTTTCCATTTCACAGTATTCTCTCATAAAAACTGAATAAAAAAATATTTTTTTTAGTTGTAGGCACAGACGCCAGCACATCAAGCTACCCCATCTGTCAAATTTTCCCAACTGAATATGAACCTCAAATTATTGCAATAAAGTTGAAAAACTATCAAATAAATTTGACACATTGGGGTAGCTTGATGTGTTGGCGTCTATACCTAAGTAACAGAAAAGTTCATACCTACACATAAAAGTCACATAATAACATCATATTTTTTTTGAATTATGTGATTTAAAAATCGATACTCCTCACTCTTATGTGTAGTTATTAGTTATTTTTTCAACCCCCAGTTACGTGTATGGGGAATGCCACTCCTAATTTCGCTGAAAATATCTTACTCCTAATTATCATCGACATAGTGCCAATAGCATCCATACTAATATTATAAATGGGAAAGTGTGTGTGTCTGTTTCTCCGTCTTTAACGGCAAAACAGAGCGACAAATTGACGTGATTTTTTAAGTGGAGATAGTTGAAAGGATGGAGAGTGACTTAGGCTACTTTTTGTCTCTTTCTAACCACCACTTCCTAACGCGAGCGAAGCCGCGGGCAAAAGCTAGTCTGAAATAAACGCTGATCCACTTACAACCGACAGACATAGGTACATATTGGCAGATTTGCAGACGGACAAACAGACGGACAGGACGAAAATATAGGGGATATCGACGCACAAGCTGATATTTTTACGTTCTTGTCTGATGTGTTTTTTACTTTAATTAGTAATAATGCTATAAGAAAATCATCATTTCTATCGAACCCAATCAGATATTTGGTGTGAAATAGAAAACTTTACGTCTCATCATCCTCCTGCCCTTATCCCAATTTATTTGGGGTCGGCGCAGCATGTTTTCTTCTTCCATACATCTCTATTTGCCGTCATCTCATGGGTCACCTCTTTTCTTGCCATATCCTCTTTCACACAATCCATCCATCTTTTCGTTGGTCTTCCTCTACTCATGTAACCCTGCACATTCATACTCAAAACTTTCCTCACAACATGGTCCTCATTCCTTCGCATCACATGCCCATACCATGACAACCGATTTCCACACAACTTCTCGGTCACAGGCGCAACTTTAAGACTTCCTCTTACATACTCATTTCTTATTTTATCCATTCGCGTAACACCACACATCCCCCTCAGCATTCTCATCTCAGCTGCATGTAACTGCCTTTCATTCATGCCTTTTGCGGCCCAACATTCTGATCCATAAAACCATCCAACCAATCCAGAAAACTTTACGTCTCTCATTCAAAATCTCAGTGGGTTACCTACGTAGAAATTATGATTCTTTATAATTTTAAATTCTTTATTTAAAAAAAAGTAAACATCAGAAAAGACGTTGAAATTAGGAAAAACCAATGATAATTTTCAACGGTGTGGGGTCTAGAATCATGAGGTAATTTAATATTTATTTGTGCAAGTAGAACTTTCCAGTTATTTATACACCTCCAAACTATAAACTTTAATAACTATGCCGCTGGCGACGAAACCCAAACGGACGGACATAGAATAGAAAGCCTGTAGAACGGAGCCTAATGTAACCACGCCTGCGAAGCAATCCGAATAATCCT
The DNA here is from genome assembly GCA_905147745.2 of Phlogophora meticulosa. Classification (NCBI taxonomy): domain Eukaryota; kingdom Metazoa; phylum Arthropoda; class Insecta; order Lepidoptera; family Noctuidae; genus Phlogophora; species Phlogophora meticulosa. The sequence goes on from LR990523.1 coordinate 6,470,851, forward strand.
AAGAATATTCCATTTTCAATGGCAGCAGTAGTTTTCGGATTGGGTACCCCCCTCATAGAATTTAGCTTGTCTTTGGTTTTGTCGTGAAAGTAAAATAAAGCAGTATCTACAATGGCGAAGGATCCGTACAACTCAATTTCTACCGGCTTCCCTTTTGAGGGTAGGGGAACTCTAACTACTAAAGTAGTGTCTACTAATGCCAAATATAATAGGTAGGTACCTATTAGGTACTTACAGTAAATTATATAGCCCTTTCGTGTACCGAACTACCTATATATTATCAATATTGAAATGGCAAAAGTCATAAGATTTCTAAAAAGTATTTTGTGTTATATACCCTTCTTACGAAAAAACCAGTACCTACGTACTTTTACAAAACAGTTTTTCACGATATAACACTAGCCAAATTAATGTTTCTAAAACAAAGACGTTCTTTTCCTCGTGTTCCATAGCACTAATTACTTTCTTCAAGCAATACCTACCTACTAATTGTATTTGGATAGGTTAGGTTTGCTCATGATCATTCTTACACAAATAGGAGTCACGATGTCGACTTAGACAAGAATGAATCGAGAACACTAAGGCGAACTCGAATAAATTTTGCATCGTTAGATTTCTTTTGACCATTCATACATAATGTTCCATTGGATCTACCATGACTTGCTTTTTTAACGTCTAAGCCCGTAGCGTTTATTACATGTGCTACTTTGCCAATCCGGACTTGACGTAGGCACCCTATATCGTTATCCTTGGATCAAATGTGGAATTGTAGATATTCTAGTTCATACGTTGGAACGAAAATAAACAACCTTGAGGACACTCAAGGTCTCTCCTGCATCTCTGATATTTACAAAGGTATAGGTACAGTTATTCATGTCACCCTTTTGTGAACGTTATAGAGTTAAATTATAAATTGTTCGAATATTCTTTTGGAAAACGTAAAATAGTTGAAGCGAATGCATACCTAGATACCTTTATAGCTAATATACGGTATTATGACTTTGCACTGAAAAATTGTAAGTAAGCATGCTTCGCATCTACGAGTACGAGGCTTTTCCCGAACTTATTCTTCCGTAACGCTATTTTAATACTATCACCACTATGTGACACTAAGCAGCGTGTACGCGGCTTTAACCAACTTCAACCAAGTGCGAAAGCATTAATACATTGTTAATATAATGTTAACTTAATGTTATTCGCTTTAACTTGTAGTTAGTTACTGAATACCTGGGCACCATGTACCCAATACACATTTCCTTGACTTCTCCAATCTTATATTATCAAAACTGGCACTGTTACTCAACTTCCATCGCACTTCCAACACATTACCAGAATAACATAAAACACTGTAATGGCGGCAATATAACTTGACATAACCTAGACCAAAATATACGGCAGTGTCGGGTACTCGGTATTCGCTAGTACGCGGCAGTAGGGGTGTTTGCGAAGTGGGTCACGGGTACAGTTCCTGACACAAATAGCTACGTCGCATCTCACCACGTGGCCTCGTGTTGCCTCTCAAATGCTGTCAATGTGCAAACGTACCTATGTACCTACTTACGTACTTCTGTGGAGGGCGGTATATAGATGGAGGGTAGATGGATATACTTAGGTTGGTAGGTACATACTTTTGGTTAGGATTTTAGTATTAGGTAAAACATAAAGTTACCTTGATACACACTTGGTCATTACCTTGGTTTGCTTTTAATTGGTTGCACTAAAGGTTTATTTAACGTTAACTATTGATTCTATATTTTAAATAAAGGAAGACAAAGGAAAACCACTTAAGAAGTACTTTTCGGGTTTTCAATTGTGAAAAGTAGTTTGTCTCTAAAAATCAAATATGAGTATACTATTAGATACATTACACAATGATATCCAATATCTGAAAATAGGCTTCCGAAACTAGCCCCTAAGCTTCAAACATTGTTTACGCGCAGTAATAACCAATTACAGACCAACCAATCAACAGAAACATACCAATAATTAATCACTTAGCCAAAACATAAAGAACAGCCAACAAAGGCTATCTCCAGGTAACCGAATCCACCTTAATAACTCCCCAAGAAATAATAATTCCTATCAATTTCAATTTTATACTGTAGGAGAAAGCCATAATAAAGTTGGTGCAGGGGGTGGTGTCGTGAATTTAGTGACGGCTAGTAATTCTGCAGGCAGTTCGGGTATAAATGATTGCGGGTGATTTTACACCGCCCACCACCCCGATGTCTGTTCCCCCCCGGCCCTCGACCCAAAGTGCAGCGCCGACGCGACGTCGCTCCGGACAATCTGCGTGCTCTGCTTATTTTCACCAGTAATTCCTTTTGCGGAAATTGCCTTTATAAAGAACAGAGAATTTAGTTTTGAGAAAAGTGAGATAAAAGGAATTGAATGCGGTTAGAATTAAGTAGGTATACGTGGTTTTAATGAGGTCCGTCAGGTATCTAAACATTTGATAAAATTTACTCGAAAGTAATTAAAACACAGCATCATACATAGTATCAAGATAACGGTGCTGTTTTGTTGTTTCTAAATATCTCAAAAAGTAGTAGTAAAACAAATAAGTACCCACATTATTTTACAATAAGATACCTACAACCTAAAACCCTATTAAAAATTTCGAGATACTGTCTCGAAATTCAAACAATAAAATAGTATTACAAGACATGATACCTGGAGCGCTGGGTTGCGAATATGCAGACGGTGGTTAAGGTGTCTCAGTTATATGCACGCGGCTTTGTCTTCTAATATACACAGGTACCAACCTAAAGGGTATATGTCTACGGAGCTTTATATAGCGAAAACTGGAAGGAGTGTATAGAGGAAAGAAGGTTGTATACCTCATGTGATGTACTCGTATAACTCAACAATCGTAAGCTTATTATAAAACTTTTACCAATTAGATACCTACCTATAATTGTTAGGTTAGATACTTATTAATATTAAGTATCCAAAGTACCCATATATTGATTTATCAAAGTACTTAACATATATGAAACCTAATTGAAGTTTCAGTAAAGAGATTTATTAGAAATAACTTTAATATTGTGGACGTAAAAATAAGTGTGTGTATTCGTAAGTACATTGCTCATGTCTGCTTGTAAGGTGGACCGACCTCCAATTTTAACTTATTTATCAGTGTACATCAAATACACTGATCAAACTGCAGTCTTAGAAATACAGAATAATTTGTTTACAGCTCTCCAAGGTTAAATAAAATACAAACACATCTTCTATAAGCAAGTGCGCGATGTTCGGATGTACGGGCGGGCTCAGCGCCAACTGGGTCGAGCTTTCTGTAATTTTCAGCTACTTCTGCTACTCTGCTAACAATAATCGTAGATGCAATATGATTCGCTTTATCTGATTATTTTTTGAAGTGACTCGCAGTTTCTTTGTTCCCGTTTTCTTTGCTTTCGTCTAGCTAGCGAATGTTTCGATATTGAAGTAGTTTGGCATAACAGCATTGTTTCCTCTGGCCATCAGTACGTCGAGGCGACATCGTAAGTGCCAAGTATTACCTTAAGTGTGTCAATTGGTGGCTCGATGTGCGTGGCTCCCCACTTCCCACCCTTTTGGGAGGTAGAGCGTGGGGTAGGTCGTCGGATCGATACCCGACGTCTGGCCCACGACCTCGCCTTTCTTACCACCTTCCTAAATACTAATTACGTGCTTTGACACAGGCTGCACCGGCTCGTGCCGAATGAAAAGAGCTATGGATGGCAACGTGAGCGTTATTAACGTTACCGCGCTGTTTTGACGTGTTTGTTTTGGTAACGTTGATGGTATGTTTACGTGTTGAATGTGCACTCCATTTTAGTCTAGCGCGTTAGCTTTGTTGTGAGACAACCAGTATCTACTTGTAATACCCACGTTTAGTGTACGGGAATCTTTTGTCTCCCTTACATTTACTGCGATTAAATTTTTGGTTACTATAGGCCCCAATATTCAGATGCAAAGTTAGACAGTTCATACTAGCTTTCTGGTAAAAATCTTTCTCCCTTACCTTAATCTGATTGCAGATAGTGTATGTTACGAAATTCTTATTTTCCGTCCAGTTTTTTTCAAACACGTATTTAGGAAGGTAGTTTTCAGAGGTGCTCTACCCACCGCTACCACCACTTTTCTGAGCCGCATGATATAAAGGAAACAAGATTAAAAATGTATTCCCTACACGTGGGCCATAATGCGATTTATCGGTGCAGGGGCATGTCGTGACTGGGGTAGGTAGGTACTTTAACAAAATAGCACTATCTGTATAGCCGTAGGTAGACACTGATGTCATTGTGTAGAGACAAGGATAGTGTTCGAGGGTTAAATTATTTTGAAAAATGCTTTGTTGTTTCAGGAAGCGCAGCAGGTAGACATATGTACATACCTACGTGCGCGAGGATTAGCAGGTACCTTTCATGATTATACCAATATAAATAAATAAATAATGCTGAACAATCCACACAGCATCATCTAGCCCCAAGCTAAGCAGAGCTTGTGTTATGGGTACTAGATGACTGATATACTTAATACAATACATTACATAGATAGATATTTTTATTATACAAAGCAAATACCCAGAATATGTATTTATTATATAAATTCGTCCAAGAAATTGACACAGAGCCAGAGTTACGAATGTAGTGAGCTTGCAATAGACTCAAAAGCTTGCAAAACATGGCGGAATTTTAAGAGAAATCAATAGCTAACATATAGGTACATACTAAATAAAATGGAGACGAAATTCATTACCATTATATGCAGCGGCAGTGCGGTTTCGTCCAGAAACTCGATGCATCTTTGGGTGTGAGCGAGACACTTGCCACCCCGCACTTTCGGCAGCCCCCAGCCCCCACTGGGTGGGGGGTAATGGACGCACGAGGCTCCTCGGCCGTGCTGCGCTCACTCTTTATACCCGGCCCCGCTTGCACGCGTGCACTTGGTAGTTTCTTTGACGTCCCTTTGTTGTAGATTCCAATTTTGGAACAGCAAAATGTTGGCGATATTGCCTTTAATTTATAGCCGTATCGATGTAAGAGTTTGATGTACCTGGTCTGGTATTCGTTATTGGATTTTAGCCTTTGAGAATTAAATTTATCGTTTTGTTGTAACTTTTTACTTTCATCATTGTTCGACAATAGACTGGTTGTATAATTTTTCTAATTGTATTGAAACACGTATTCTTGACTTTACATATGCTTTGTTCCATACCTAATTTAGTTCAATCTACTTTACTTGCGTTCTTTTGAGGCAGCGCGTTTAATCATGCAAATTTTCTGAGATGGGTGGGAGGGCGCCCTCTACGACTGAAACTGAAACTTGAACAACCACCCTCCTCGAAGGTCGTTCAAAGTTCTTAGAAGAAATGAATCTGCTGCAGTAAAACACTTTCATCTTGTATTACATTTTGTAATATTAATACGATACGGGAAATTTCGCTACGAAATTTTACTTGTAATGCTGGGTAAATACAAAGCAGGTGGTTTTTACTTTTTCAATGTTTAGCTAATTTATTAAAAGAACAAGTTGACAGGTTTGTTATTATTCGACATAACTACTTTATAGATGTATTAACGATGAGTCAGTTAAAAAAACGTACCTTTCTATTACGCATTGTTAACTTTTGTGTTATAGGTAATAAGCCTCGACTAATGAGATATTGCAGCGCGCAATTATAATTTGAAGTGGATATTATATAACCTAACATTATAAAACAATAAGGCACCTTATTGCGTAAGTTCATCATATTGGCGCTCAACAGGAATATAATATGTTGGGCGCCAATAACAACACGGATATTTAAAATCTTTAAAACCCGCCATGGAAACTCGTAACAGTATTAATAATTTAGCGATACCAAAACATTTTATAATTATCGCACCGCATGATGAGGTCTACATGAAAGGGTATACAGGGTGGGTGCACTATCGATCTCGTTTGAATTAGTGTGCGGATCGGTCGTCGTCTTTGTGTGGCGGCCGTCCTCGGCCCAAACAGACCAAAACAAGCGAGCCTCCCCACGGATCGAGCCTCGCCCAAACCCACCGCGCAAACGATGCTTGTCGCTACCTTGTTCTGATAGTCTCGTGGTACGGGGACACTCCCAATTTATTTGATATATACCTAATAACATTTTGTGTTCGAAGGCTTTACGTACTAAAATAAAATGATAATATTTTGAACATGGTACGGGGATTTACTAATTAGATTGTTGAGCGTATCTTAGACCTGTAACACTTTGTTTAACCTGCTTTGTCAGTTTTCGTAAGATTATATTCGTATCTAAAACATGAACGTTTTCATTTTCCAAATACATAATCTCGACTGTCGTCTGCCTTGAAGTAGATACTGTCCTCGCGTTATACAATCATTGAAAGGAAATTGATATGAAATGAGGTATACTACAGAACACGTTTTAACTTTGATGTTTCAGACAGTTAACGATAAAGGGGTATATTTTGATTTTCGTCTTACAATTTCACAAAGAAGGGTTCAGCAGATTTATGTGCATTATTATTATTATTATAGCCAGGAAGGCACAACCTAACTGCACTTCCTGCACTATTTGCGTAAGAAAATACGAGTATCATTTGTTTTTATGACCTGCTAATTGTTTTTTTTTTTTTTTTTTTAACTTTGCCCCACACTAGGAATTTCTCCTGTGTTGTGGGTGCGTTTACAAACATTTAAAGTCACATACACGAACAGCCAGACCCGGAACAATTACCTGTAGGCCATACAAATATTTGTACCGTGCGGGAATCGAACCCACGACACGCGGCGCAGCAGTCGATCGCTTAGCCACTGCGCCAAACGTGTCGTCTAATTGTGGATCTAGGTTCCAATTTTCTGTCTATGGTACATCCAGTCCATTGTCCATTTCGGATGGCGCGCTCTTTTGAGACAACCTTTATTTACGGCGCCGACATCCTACAGTATTTGCCTTTATACATGTGTTCAGTTTACACCCCTAAATGTTTAGTTGTAACAAAACGTCATCAGTTTGACTCTTCCCCGGTAGCTTTTTGTTTGAAGAGTGCCTTCTGTTTTTTCTTTATAATTAGTTTACTGGATAAGGACTGATTTCTTATCTGTTATTAACTTCGTCTTCGTTTCTTGAAATGCAAAACCTGCTAATTTCTCTTATAATGGAATAAATTACACCTGATTTTCGGAACCAACTTACTTATCACCCATTTTCTAGAAGTTAAAGGTACCTATTCTCGTAACTAGCAACTAAACAAATAAATAAATAAAAAAGCGGTCATATGCAAAGTTCCTATTGCCCAAAATATCGGAGTGAAAGACGCTTAACAAAGCAGAAAGGGACTTGCGATTTCCATCATTGAGATTTTTTTTGTAGTGCATCATACCTTAGTTACGGAGATATTGAAAGACTGTCGGAGGTCAATGTTCCAAAGTTCTTGATAGTATTTTTTTCGAGAAACAATAATAATGATGTTAATGTACCGTTGTTTGCACCCTCATATGCAATGTTTTGCGTGTTTTGCATTGTGCGCTAATGAAAACAGCGACATTTCATAAAAGACAGATTTCTCAGTAATTATTTTTGCATAATGTTATTTAGTTTGAAATATCATATGATTATCATAGGTTTAAACAAGTAATACCTGTCTGCCTGTATTTGTGTAGACATTTCGCACGTGCTACGTACAATATAGTCGTAATTCGACGTCGGCGTCGCAACGTTCCCGTGTGTCGTACGTTGTAGTTACACCAATTTACTTGAGCAAATAGTTATAACACCGGTACAGATACGACTATTAGATTACTCATTGTTATAATTGGTTGCTAATTGGTGTGCTCTCCATTAAATGTTTGTATTAAGTTGAAATACATCTATCCCATAGATGTGTTTTATTTTAGATACTATTTATATTGGATTTGGCTATACCTACTTTCGTTGTAACACTCATAGCGACCCTTGGTGAGTTTTGTCTGAGTTGTGGACCTACGTGTTGATACGAACATAGTGCTGGGAATACAACTTTATTTTACTTACCTTACGCAAATTACCTTTCGAAATGTAATTCGCGTGAGACTAGATAAAGGTAATCTATGTAATAAACTATGTATCCCTTATCCAAGGTAATGCAAAGTTGAACAAAGTACATAATTATGTAACGGAAAGAGCCGTGCCACACAGCGTCCATCTATTGAATTAGTAAAGTCTGTCAAAGTGCATCGCCGAGGCACAAAGGTCGTTGCGTGGGAAATAGAGGGTGGTGGGGGCGCCCACCCCACGTCCTCCCCTTCCGCCGGGTCTCGTGGGCTTGCACCAAGTTAGCTACGGCTCCAGAAATTTGTTATGACGCATCCCAATGCGTCAAAGACAAGATATATTTTGTCCGGTGTTTGTTTTAGTAGAGAATATTTCGGTGTAAAAGAGTCCAAAAGTTATATTACTCTGCTTTCGTGTATCGTTTTCACTTTTTACAAGGCATGTTTGAGAAATATAATATTGTTTTGCCATTTTTCGATTAGTCATGTTGATCAATGCTCATTATTTTTAACGAAAGAGGAATACACCTATAATTGGGAAAATTACTGGCTGATAATATGCAATTACCTATATTTATTATTAGATATTTTCATTTGATGTGCGATGTTAGAGTACCATCCATGTGGATTTAACAACGGTTGAAACGCAATGGTTCAATGATTAATTGATAACACCGTTTTTATACATTTATTTAATCCTTTTACTTTCATGGCGTTGCATAACTTTTATGGATGCGCAGTGGTATTTTTCTTTGGAGTTATGGACTGCTTTTTATATCCTACTAAATATTGATCATACACATACCTACTAGGTGGTCAAACAAAAAATACATCTATTCCCTCTACTTGTACCCGTACATTTAGATTAATGTACTTAGTTGTACTAACATTAACTTACAATTCAAACGGAATATGAATGAGCAGTCCCCATCGTAGTATTTCATATCTCTACAAACATAAGCATGGCGATAATCATTTATATTTACTGGAAGCGTACAAAAAGGCGGAGAGCGGTTATTTTCAAAGCGTTGCGTGTGAACGAGGGTGACGCATGGCTGTAGTCTGAAGTCTAGACATTATATTATTATAAGTGAAGCTAGAGGGCGCGCCTCATTGCACCGCAGCTGTTGACTTGTTTACCACATTAACACGAACCACTAATTAATCCCTTATCGCCATTGTTCTCAGTATACGTACCTACCTGCTACCATCAAATAATTTGCAATCAATTTGTAATGAGATATTTGGTCCCGTTCACCTCATTAATCAGTTTGACAACTTTCTATGTTGAAGCTTAAACTTTTTGCTGGCATTGTGACGGTTTTTGCGTCGTATGCAAGTAGTCGTCGTTGTTGGTTAAACGTGTCAAACAAAGTGTTTTGTACAAAAGAGTTCAGTGATCCCTAGTTTAGCACCTATTCCGTATTGTTCGGTATACGTAACATCGTCTGCTTAGTATTGTTGAGTTGACAGGGCAATGACGTTGGCGGTTCGGTGCAGCGGTTCGTGCCCCCCCCCTCGTCTCTCCCCCTGCTCCCCCTCGTAGCCGACGGTCGACGCTCTCTAAAAGGAAAAAGGAAGCTAAAGGATAATCTATCACGCCCGAGGCCCGACTCGATAAAAATGAACGATTAGAACACACTCACAATCGATGGTTTCAGGACAGAAGTAATGTTTGTCAAAGCGTTCTTTGTTAGACGGCACATTGATTGTGTTGATTAGCAGCCTTGTAAAATCGAAATTTTTGATGGACGATAACTTTATCCTTTGTTATTCAATATAGTTGTTATGTCTAAGAGCATATATGTACCTCTGCGGCGAATGATGAGGTAGCTGTAGACTAGCTACGTTCATATATCTATACCAATTATCGTCTACGAATATTAGGGATAGAATCGAGTACATTACTCTTTGACCTGCGCAAGTTAAGGTGTACTAAGTTCAGAAGGGTGCATGCGAATTCGGCGCCGGCACGTCGAGTTCAACGGCCGGACGTAGACCTGGAGCTACGGCGTAGACCAGAGCTCCCGTATGGACTGCACACGATTAAACCTCATCGTAAACACGCTGATTTTGTTTGACGTACCCTTTGTATTAAGGATGTAGAAAGACTGGAGTTTGATATTTTACTTTTAAATGGCTTTGTAAAGTACTTACTGTGTATCATTTTTCTGTAGCAGCGTATGTAACCCGAAGGTACGATGGAAAAATTTATGCTCGATGGCATTCCATTGTTATCCTGGGGTACTTTTCGAAATATAGGTACAAGTGATGTAGGATTCAGAGAAACCTTTGTTGACAGTTAGAGTAGATATAAAGATAATAAAATTATAATGCTTTCAATTATAAATGTTATCCTTATATCTACAACAGGGTGAGTATTCGGGACACAAGTAGGGGTGAATATACATACCTACGACCGTATCTATAAAATATCATCACTTGGAAACGGCTCGACTGATTTGGCTATATTTTTAATACTTAGAAAAAGATTTATATGACAAAAGAAATTTTGATAATCCACCTGAACAGTGAGTTTGGATGGTATTTAGGTATGAAAATCTCATTAAAAAATGTTTGCACTCATGCGAAGCCGGGTCGGGTCCGCTAGTTCATAATAAAACGGTAGATTCCACCGTTTTCATTATGAATATTATTTTCCGGATAGTGTGCGTCATGCTGACGAATTTTCAGTGTATCTAGACTGAAACTTATCAGTTTTTAAAACCAATTCAGTTGGAGCGAGTTTATGAATATGTATTATGCTTAGGATGGTACGTTGTTTATTTTTACACTTTATCAGCGACTAGATAGGTTTTGGGTAAGATTAATTAACAAAAATAAATTTAAGCTTTGAAATTAAGCGTGCTGCGTATTTTTATTAGCTTAATAGATAGTGTTCAGTTCTATTATATACTCTTCTAAGTAGCGAGAGTAGTAATAGTAATCTATTGTTGTGTTAAATGTATTCGTATAACCGCGTATTTCAGTATATACAAACTTTTGTAGCATAATTTGGACTAAGGTACCGGTGTGTAGGTTTCTGTGGGGTATGAACCCCCCACATGTCCTAATCTAATGAATAATTTACAACGGAATTCCGTTATTCTTTAAAGTGTAAGTTGATGTGTGCATAATACCATAGGTTTGTCATTGGCTATTTTATACTATCTGTTCACACGCTTTGACATTTCGACTACTTAGGTTCGATTCTCTTGTCAAGACACGTGTTACTTTTTCTTTTATGAATAATGTTTAGGGATTTTCTAGGGCAGCCCGGCTTAACACCTCACCCTTTCCTTCATAATATATTGCCTTTACGATTCGTCAGCCTAAAGCGACTACTACTAACGAACTTCAGGAAATATGGGCGTAGCGTTGTATTTACCGAAAGCAGTTTTTTTCATGTTGTAATTGTATTGATCAGGGTTTCACGTAAATGGGAGGGAGGAAAATATGAAACAGGTATATCAGCCGGACTGTAACGAACTTGTATCGCTTCAGACTACACTCACCAAATTGGCATTTTGCGGGCGGAGTAGCTCGTAAGTTTTAATTACAATTTTGATATGAAAACAATTCATACACAATACCGGAGGGTAGGTATTGTTGGTTTAATCGTTGGATTTATTATACAAAACGATTTCGCTGTCGACTGTCTAATGTTTTTACTACGTTTTGAACTATAAAAGTATACACCGTATTTAAACAGAAGTACCCATATAAATAGTAGATGTACTTGTCAAACAAATGTTTTGTATAAATTAACTTTTCGAAATAAATAAGTTTCTTTTCGGAAACGAGAATCTTAAGAGACATCTATTTTAGTATTGACAAAAACTGCAAAAGGTTTTTGTCAAAGCAAAAATATATTAAAAGTCACTGAAAGAATGAATTTACAGGAGCACGATGCGTTTTTTGCTCGTCACCTTTCAAGACCTCTATTCTTTGTTCGTTGTTGACTTATGTTTACAAAGATCTGGTGGTTATTTGACCGGCGGTGCAAGCGCGGACTTTTTAACTTAACACTTTTTTTTAATAAAATAACCGGCCCCAAAGATTTCAGTCGTAATGCTTACCTTGCCGCGTCAATAGAGTCTCGGTTTTCTGTTTACTTGTAGTATTGACATCTCTGATACAGATAGTGTCGCAGGCTGCCATGGAAACGGCAAATATGTATGTAATAATGTATGAACTTACTTTTCTTAGCATAACGCTATCCTAACGCTTCAAATGATTGAAGTGAACAATTCATTAGTCGCGTAGAGGGTTTTTAGGTAGGGCAAAACATAAGAGTTCCCGTCACCGACATGCTAATGTGACGTGTTGCGCCAGACTAACAGTTATTCCAATGTTTTTACTTCTCTGTCGGCAATCCCCACGGTCTGTTTTTTTTTCTTTTTGGACTAAAAATGCAAAAAACAAACGTAAATCTTCAGTTTTTTGTTTTTCTTGTCGCGTCAATGATCCGTGCGTACACCGCTGTCTTCAAAGTATCGATGAGTGAGGACCCGTTTCTACTTACATATAATATTAAAGGAAGCTCATTGAATCGTGACTTCCAAAAAATTAAACTTGTAGATAAAAACACTTTTTAATTTGTTCAGAATATTTTCTATAGTCGATACTAATAATAAAAAGAGGTAAAATTTGTTTGTAAGTTTGTTTGTAGGGGCTAATCTCCGGAACTTATAATCCAATTCTAAAATAAAATTGTTTTCACTGTTAGAAAGCTACATTATTTCTGATGCTATTATTATTATTTTCAAAACTATGCTGTAAAAGGGGCTGGAGGGGATGTTAAAATTCGAAGGGAAAAGTACGAATTGCACGCGGACGAACTCGCGGGTGAAGTACTAGTATATTATATGTTGTAAAAAATAAAATAATCTTCTAAATTACTTTACAAGGACAACATTTTAGAATCAGCTGTTGGATGTCAACAGGGTGACCCTCTTGGGCCGGTCATTTTTAGTTTAGCAATAAATCCAATAATTCAACAACTAAATTCTAAATTCAACGTATGGTATTTAGATGACGGAACCCTAGGAGGTCATGTGGACACAGTTTTGACTGATTTAGCTTTTTTAAAGGAAAAATTCAGTTCCATTGGACTAGACCTTAATCTTTCGAAATGCGAAATTTATCTTCCCCAAGCCACTGACAGGCAGACTATCATAGCAAAATTTAACACAGTAGCACCTAACATCAAAATCATGGAGAAAAATTCTCTCCACCTCCTGGGGTCCCCAATTTTTGACGAATCCTTTCCCACTTTTATTGAGGAGAAAATACAAAATTTTAATGATGTTTCGGAAAGACTTTACAAAATTAACATACATTCGGCTTTCACACTTATTCGATACTGTTGTTTTGGACCAAAATTTACATATAGCCTACGCTCTTCCCATCTTTGGAAGCATCCACAACTTTTAGAAAAAGTAGACCAAATTATTAGAAACACTCTTTCTTCGATCCTAAATGTGGCCTTGGACGACCGAGCATGGCAGCAAGCCACACTTCCCATTCGCCTGGGTGGTCTCGGCGTCCGCAAAATTTCCAGTATAAGTTTACCGGCATTCCTCTCCTCGGTCCATAGTACCGATAGATTAACCAGCAATATTTTAGCTTTCTCACTGGTTGATTTTGAAGTACCGTGTTTGACCGATGCGTTGAACGCCTGGAAAATGGCTTGTCCCAATATGGATTTGCCCGACAACCTGTCTTCCCAGGCGCGATGGGACGTGCCGCTCTGCAGTACTATACGGAATTCTCTGTTGAACACGTCACCTAGTACTGCTGAGCGTGCCCGTCTGTTGGCCGTGGGAGAATTGGAGTCGGGCCTCTGGCTTCAGGCACTCCCGTCAGCCACCATAGGTACTATGATGGATGACACATCGTTTCGGCTCGCTACTTGTCTTCGCTTGGGTGCCCCTTGTGTTGCTCCGCATCGGTGTCACTGTGGTGAAGCGGTCGACAGCTTCGGGCACCATGGCCTGTCCTGTTACAGGAGCGCAGGACGCATAGCACGGCACGCCAGCATCAATGATATTATTCGTCGAGCTCTTGGTACCGCCGGCGTACCAGCGGTATTAGAACCTAACGGCTTGGTACGAGACGATGGTAAGAGACCAGACGGCATGACTTTGTTGCCTTGGAAGATGGGTAGGCCTTTGGTGTGGGACGCAACCTGCGTCGATACCCTTGCGCCATCTCATGTTTCAAGCACGGCAGGCTGTGCTGGCGCTGCCGCGGCGGGTGCTGAGACCCTCAAACGGCGCAAATACTGTAACCTTATTGGTAACTACAGTTTTGAGCCGTTTGGGGTTGAAACGCTCGGGTCATGGGGTCCGAGTGCACGTCATCTTTATAAAGAAATTTCTCGACGTCTGATCGACACTTCACGTGACCAGAGGGCTGGCTCATTCTTTGCCCAAAGAATTAGTATTGCCATCCAACGTGGCAATGCTGCCAGTCTTTTGGGCACGTTTCCAGATGACAGCGATGCGGAGGAATACTTTGACGCCTGAGTGTCCTTGTCGGCTTTTTTTTTGTTTTTTGTTTTTTTTTTTTTTGTTTTTGTAAATATGTATATACCTAGTTAGTTTTATAGTATAATTGTATATATGTGAATAAAAACTTATCGATTTATGTTAAAAAAAAAAAAAAAAATGTAATGCTCAACCAAAAGATTGCTCATCTTAGGTTGGGCATTACCATATTCCTGATTCTTCTGGTAAAACGTTGTTAGACATATATTGAGTAGTAACTATCTCATTACAAAACCTTTTTTTTCGTCGCTTCAAAATACTAATTAAGCTATCAGTCATTGTTATTACTAACTATAAAAACAGAAACCCTGTGGGCAGGTTTGCTAGACAAGAAAAAGATACAAAATAGAAGTAGGTAGGTACCCATCCACTTATTCATTCATCATAATGGAGTCATTATAGCTTGGTCCTCGAGTCAGCGTTAAGAGTGCATTTCAAACTAGGTATGTATGTAGCTAGTCAAAGCTAGTCAGTTAGCAAAAAATGTATCAATAGGTATATCAAAAAAATCCCCAAAAAACATGTCTGGCTAGTGATCGCTTCTTAATGCCATCGAAAATAATACAAGTTTGATTAATTTATTGAGCCAGACGATGAATACCTAAGATGCCGTCTTTTATTTGCTTTTTGCCTTTTTGTCAAGTCAAGCGTTAATTGAAAACGATCTAGTCTTTAAATTATACCTGTTTCTTTTATCGCTTGCTTTCTCAAACGGATATAATCAAAAAATGTTTTCTTTTATTAACTTTTTGACGAAAATCTTGAGCAACTTTTATTTTTGTATTGACAACAACTGTCAAAGGTTTTCGTCAAAGCAAAAATGGTACATAAGTAGCTTGGACTTAAAGAGTATTTTAATTAGACTTAGTATTAACATAATTTTAAGGGAATTACTACCAAAATGTACCTATAACTCTCGACCTTAGAGCTAACAGTTTTGTTTTGCTTGTTTCATATGAAAGACTAACTACTAACTAGTGTTTCTCATTATAAGTGAATTTATTGTTCTGTTTTTGAGAAATAAATGTCTTATTCCATAAATCACAACTTAGTTTAGTTCGGTTACAGCAACTAGAAATGAGACGAGACCATATTTTAAGTGTACGGTAAAATAAAAATAAATCGTCTTCAAGTCAATCAAACCTCCTAACTCAATATTGTTAAATAATTATACGGAATCGACGAAATGATTGGGAAAATACCACACTCGGTATTTTCCCAATAATTCCGTCGATTCCGTTTTTGAAAAAACCGGACAAGCTCATTTTATATTCCGTCTAAAATTCTCTAGCCCGTGTAGTAAACATATATTTTATTGGAAACAAATTATTATTATCTTAGCGCATATTTTGCTTAAACTTTTATATGCCTCCGACAATTTCCCTCAGTCGTACATGTATCTACAGCTACACTCGCACGATCATAATGCATATCGCACGTTCCACGGTTACGAGATATATAAAATATTTTAATTTTGATAGTAAGGAAGCCGCAGAGCAATGCTTTAGGTGGTTCATAAAACTAGTCGTGTGTCTCAAGTTTATGATTATCGCCGCGACGCCGACGGCAGAAGAATATTTGAAGACAGATACCCTAGACAGTTTTACATAGATGAATTGTGGAAGGAAGCCTTGGTTATGACTAGGAGGAATTATCTACAGGCAACGTTATAGTGCGACGTTACTTGTGTTATTGCTAACTTGCAATCTTTCTTGAGTTTCATTCCTAGTAATTATAATGTTTGTGTGAAACTTTACGGTGTACCATTGTTGGAACTGGACGATGTTCGCGTTAATTGGTTTTCCCTTTTCTAAGGTATTTTGATGAGCGTGTGCTGGCGCCTATACGCTTTTTTGAAACTGTATAGACTTATAAAAAGTTTAGTTGTTGTAAACTTAGTAAGGGGCATGCTATTTGAAGTCTGCAGTCAGTGCTTTTGATATGAAGTGATAGTTTTATTCTTTGACTTAGGTAAGATATGGTAGGTCGCACACAATCTGCACCAAGTCTTCGCTTCATCATCATCCTCCTGCCCGGCGCAGCATGTTTTCTTCTTCCATACTATTTGCCGTCATCTCAAGGGTCACCTCTTTTCTTGCTATATCATCTTTCACACAATCCATCCATCACGTCTTCGCTTATAATAATAATTTATTTTGGCCTTAGTAACATGTCTAATCTCATTAGTGTAAGTAACTTTTTAAAGTAGTGTCTGTGAATTCTTAAGGACTCAGTTGTGTATTGGTGGTAATTTACTTCTAAGCTCTTCATCTTTTTCAGTCCTTGTTATCTAACAGCTGGAATTTATTGTTCACCTCCATTAAGTGCCAATTGGTCTATAGCACATTTATATTATCTACGATAAATTGTATTTACGATGACGTCAGCTGCTCTCGTTGCATTTCAACCTTCTACTTTAATCACATCATCTACGTCGTAATTTCTTCGGTTCGGGCGCTTATGTGCATTCAAACAAAAACATATAATAAATGCAAAACGCTAAATACTATTATTCGCTTGTAAGGGTACCAGCTAATCTTTGCTACTGTTAACTAAACTCATGGCAAAATAACTGAAGACGGTGTAAGATAGGAACAATACTAATCCCCAATTTTCAGCCATCGATTTTCAAATAACGACAAGACCTTGTCGGCACTTCACGTTCCGTTCCCAGAATCCTGTGAACAGAGAGAAGATATGCAACGTGTTTGTATTATCAACTAAGTCTCAGAATATAGAACTAACCAGAAGGCTCAAATACGCAAAGACCTGATGTTACTTGGTTCAGTAATCTCAGGTCTATGCGCATTTGACCGTTTTAAGCTTATTGAAACTAGTTCTGAAAATGATGTGAATGAAAATAATAAGTAAATAAATAAATAATAAATATTGCTGGACAATCCACACAGCATCATCTAGCCTCAAGCTAAGCAGAGCTTGTGTTATGGGTACTAGATGACTGATATACTTAATACAATACATTACTTAGATAGATATTTTTTATTATACATAGGAAATACCCAGAACACCCGGAACAAATATTTGTAGATCGTACAAACATTTGTCCCAAGGCGGGAATCGAACCCGCAACCCCTTGCGTCGCAGCGGACCTTCGCCCGCCGCGCCACATCGGTCGTCAAACGAAAATAATAAACTACACTTTAATATAAATTCGATCCTTCTTTCTCAAGGAGCTGTCTAATGTTATATTAATTTCTGTGTGTGACAAAAAGATGGAATGATTTATCTTTAACAATTGCAAAATCATCACAGACCTCAAAGTGATAAGCAGAAGCAATTAAGCAGACAAAGAGATAGCTACAAAGAGCTTCAAGCAATTAAACGGTTTTGCGAGGCTGCTGCGAATGCCTCGTGTTAGTAGATTGAGGCACAGAAGGATACCCAAGGACATAATAGTCGCTAGTTGACACTTACGAAAACAACTAACTGTCCCTATCTCGGGACAGATTTCAGTAAGAAAGAAGATATAAAATAAAATGATAGAATGCTCCCACACTAGCTAAGTATATTTCGCGGGTTTGAAGAGTGGGACGCGAGGATTTTTGTTTTGTTTTCGAACACAGTGCGTCATGGATCGTAGGTGCCTTCTGGTTTGTTATGTATTCCGTGCACTAACTTTTAGGGTCGGGAAGGGGTAGGGTAGCCGCAGGGTTGTCAAAATAGACTTAGGTACACAGTGATTAAAATTATATCGATACCGTGTCAGGCTTACGAATTTAAGTGTCCATTGTCCAGTGAATTGTTGTTGTTAGCTGTTGAAGCGTTGATTGACAGTTCCTGAGATGACTATTTTCGATGTTGGCTTACAATTTAATTTGGGATTGCTGGTTCTTATATCGATACATACAAAGAGTATTTACTTTAACTTCTGAAGAAGTTCTTGTTATTTAGCTTGGAGACAAGCCCTGACAATTTCTTCTTAGTGTGTTGGAGTTGAAATTAAAGACACTTTTTTGCGGATAAATTTAGTAATCCATCAATAAAATAAAAACATGTTTTGGCGCTGTTCCCAAAAAGTTTCCTTTGCACAATAATAGAAAAACATTGTCTACAGTTGATTTACCTTTGCACAACTCCATATTAATACAGCATCAAGTGCAGTATAAAGACATGGAAGTGGAGTAACTGCACAGTACACACAATGCTATAACCGATACACTGTGTAAGCTTGCACTTTGCGGCCACTTACCGGCCTACACACTTGTTCGTTTTTGCATGAGTCCCGCGTAATCATAAATAGGGACGTTCCATACTGGTGTAGTACGATTATGTTCTTATCGGTCTTTTTACTCCAAAATATATTATCAGTTTTGAAAAGAGGAGCTCGTGGCTAAATAAAAACCGCCGCACGGGTTGATCGAAGGTCAAGCTATGCTGGCCGAGATCAGTCTGTGGATGGGTGGCTGTTCGTAACATATCGAGAATCCTCCGTGCCGTGAAAGCACCTTGAGCCGTTGGTCCCGGCTCACATTTCTAAATCTTTGACAGTAGTAACGGGTAGTCAGCAGCCCGAAAGTCTGATAACTAGTCTTACCAAGGTTGTGGAGGTAAGCCCAGGGAGGGCTTGTATTTCTCTATGTCAAGTACTAATCCCCCCGACCCTTTGCTCGAGCCAGCCCGCGTAGCTGAGACAATAAATTATTAAATTTGTCCCTAAATAATATATTAAATATAAGATCCAGCCCGTCCCTTGCTGTCCTCTCCCAGCGACGTCCTAAGCCGAGGCTCGTACCCCGCAGGGGGTGCCCTAAGCAATTGGTTGCTTAGCTTTTAAGTTTTTACACCATGGCTGGAGGCCTTAATTCCTAATTAAGTCCCCACAGGAAAGTTCGGTTAAGCAGTAGATATCCCTGAAGGATAAACTGCGAGAAGCCCATTCCAAACAAAAAAAAACTTGTTCTAAGTTGAGGGATTGGGTCAATAGACTAAACCTATGATGCAAACGCTCAACTAGTAGATGATGCAAGCTTGGCTCAAATACTTCAATATACTACTGGAATATCTGACATGCGGTTAATAAAATGCTTTTATTAAAAGCTCTGTTTTGGGCTGGGGGTACCATAAGTTGCTGTATGGACTTGCTCTGTTGAATTTTCGACACGTTTCATTATCTTTGATTTTGGTAACTGGCTGTAAGTAAAGTGTTTAGTGGATACTACCAAACTGTTCTAACAAAAAAAATAGGCAAATACTTAAATGTAAAAAAATTGAAGCTAAAAATATGCAAGAGCTAGTTTTCTGTATGCTGAATTCAGAATTGTTTTGTGGTTGTATCTTTATTATGGTGTGAGTGGGTAAAAAACAAGTTATCATAGGCCACACGGGTCTTGTGTATGAATAAAAAAATAATAATGACAGTACCAGCCGACACTAAGCCTTTACGCGTGTCTCTATAATGATGTACCAGTAATGTGCGAAGTGAGCATACTTATTAAGAAAGATTTATTGGTTTTGTTATAAATTGTGTAAATACTTAGGAAAGCGTTTTTAATGGTGTTTAAAAAAATATTACAACTGTCTCTACTGTCCCGTTGGTCTATTGATCGGAAACGCTACTCCTGAGCATGAGGAGCTGGGTTTGATTCCCAGGTCGGGGAAGTGTTGTTGGGTTTTCCCATCTGGAGTTTCTCAGTAGCAGCCCGGAGTGTAGATTGGTGCATGGTTGATGTCAAAAAGCCTGCCCCCTTATTACATGGAACTCAAACTCAACTGGTGAAATATGGGTGTTCTATAGGTACGCCTGTACCTTACCCTTCGGGGATTATAGGCGTGATGTTATGTATGTAATTATTACAACATTAAAATAAATAATAAAAAAATCTTAATAACCGTTGCCAGTGTCCTTCAATCTTTTTCTCTACGTCTTAAAAAAAACATCTAAAAAGGTTATTAATAATATACCTACTTAATTCCAAAATGTCTTAAATCCCTCAGGAGAATCCTCATCCCTCATCGTATAAAAACAAATAAAGTCTCAGCAATTTCCTACGAAAACCATATCCCACATTAAAAAAAAAATCTACTTCAAAATCCAATCTAATTTTTATTCACCATTATGAACACACCCTAACTGATTCCTACAATCAATAATAAGGGAATTACACGCACGCTCTACAGCTATTTGTTTTTACCTTTCTATGCCTGTGTTTAGGAACCCGGAATTAATTATGTAGAACATCAAGTTTGTATGGGAGAACACCGAAACAGACTGATCTGTGGTGAAAGCTCTCATGTTAACGTAAACCGACTAAGGTAAACAGATATCGGTAGTAAGTTACAATGTTATGCAGTGCAACGTTTCATACATATTTAGTGAGTTTTGTTTTTATTATATGCAGCGTATCTATATGTATATATATTGTGACGACCGATGTGGCGCGGCGGGTGAAGGTCCGCCTGCGACGCAAGAGGTTGCGGGTTCGATTCCCGCCTTGGGACAAATGTTTGTACGATCTACAAATATTTGTTCCGGGTGTTCTGGGTATTTGCTATATATTAGGTCTTTACCTATGAAATTGCCGTTCTGCAGTACTGGCCATTTCAAATCAAAATATTTTTTGTTTGGCTAAGAATTCTAATTTCAAATTAATTTTATTTAAAAAACATGGATTTTTTTTTCCAAAAGTAGTCATTTGTTTATTGATTAGTGTTACATTTTCATCGCATTTAAATCTTTTTCGTCATCATGGATACGTTAAAAATTCGAGTAATTATGGAATATGAGTACCGTCGTGGCAGCAACGCGGCACAAGCGGCACGCAACATCAACGACGTTTACGGAGCTAACACTACAAACCAACGCACTACCTGTTATTGGTTTGCTCGCTTCCGTTCTGGAAATTTCGACCTGAAAAATGAACCTCGCGGTCGTCCGAAGACTTTGGTCGACAATGACGAATTAAAGGCGATTGTGGAAGCTGATGATACACAATCTACGGCTGAATTAGCAGCAGCTTTCGACGTTAGCGTCAAAACAATATTGGTCCATTTGCGTCAAATTGGCAAGGTAAAAAAGCTTGACAAATGGGTGCCCCACGAACTCAATGATCGCCAGCGCGAAGTACGCGTCGAGACGTGCCTTGCACTGCTCAACAGACACACAAATGAAGGAATTTTGAACCGCATTGTTACCTGCGATGAAAAATGGATTCTGTTTGATAACCGCAAGCGCTCAGCAAGTTGGTTGGATCCTGGTTCAGCACCTAAACAATGCCCTAAACGAAAACTTACCCCAAGAAAAGTGATGGTCACTGTTTTGTGGTCTAGCGCCGGTGTGATTCAACACAGCTTCTTACCAAACGGGGTGAGCATTACTGCAGATGTGTACTGTGAAGAATTGAACACAATGATGGAGAAGCTGGCACATCTCCAACCAGCATTGGTCAATCGCTCGTCTCCGCTGCTCCTGCACGACAACGCGCGACCTCATACTGCACAGCAGACGGTCTCCAAGTTGCAAGAACTGGGGTTGGAAGCTCTCCGTCATCCGCCCTACTCACCAGACCTTGCGCCTACAGACTACTACTTTTTCCAGAATTTGGATAACTTCTTGGCGGGAAAAAAATTCAATACCCGAGAGGCAGTACAAAATGCCTTTGAAGAATTTGTTGCCTCCCGTCCAGCTGATTTCTTTAAGAAGGGCATCAATAAACTGCCACTGCGTTGGCAAAGATGCATTGATTGCATGGGTGATTACTTCGATTAATACAAATAAAAAATACATGAAAAAAAATCATTTAAATTTTTTCATACAAAACGGCAATTTCATAGGTAAAGACCTATTATAATAAAAATATCTATCTATGTAATGTATTGTATTAAGTATATCAGTCATCTAGTACCCATAACACAAGCTCTGCTTAGCTTGGGGCTAGATGATGCTGTGTGGATTGTCCAGTAATATTTATTTATTTATTTATTTTATTATATAGATATAGAAGGTGCATAGATTGTAAAGTATTAAAATACCGCTGTTTTAATTTATATGGATAGCGTGAAATTTAAATGTTTGTTTACCCGCTGCGAAACAGAAATACTCATGGTTATAAAAACTACTACGAGATCGACCATAAAAAAAAAACAACTGTTTCATGCATTTTCATCGGATAAATATTTCATTTTGTACGAAGCAGTTGATTTTTTTTCCATGTAAAGTAAAACTGGTTTATAATCACGAGTGACTTCTGTTCTGCCGCGAGAGTACAACCATTTAAATTTCACACTGTATAAATGGTTGATACATTGTAGTCATGATGGCCCAGTGGTTTAGGCCTCTTGTGCACGAGGTTGTGGGTTCAGACCTGGGCAAGTACCAATGTGAGTTTTTCAATTCATATGTACTTTCAAGTTTATCTTGGACATCACTGACATCGGTGAAGGAAAACATCGTGAGGAAACCGGGACTTATATAATTAATATAAGTCTGAAATCGCCAACCCGTCTTGAGCAAGCGTGGTGATTAATGCTCGTGCCTTATCTGTATGAGAAGAGGCCTTTGCCCTGCAGTGGGACAGTAATAGGCTGGTACTTTACTTTTATTTACTTTACTTTATGTACATTGTTATGATAACTATAACAAAACTGGAAGCCGTGCTGTTAAAAAGAAATATATCATCATTCACCTATCCTTATTCCAATTAATTTGGGATTGGTGCTGCATGTATTTTTCTTCCACGCATAGATATGTCGTCATCTCAGTAGTCACTGTCTTTTTAGCCATACCATCTTTCTCAAAATCCATCAATCGTTTCTTTGGTTCTTCTCTACTTTTATAACCTTTTTTTAATAAGTAGCGTACTGGTTTTGTCCAGAGAAATAATGTAATGTGATCATTAATACGCATTATATAATATAATAAAGCACTATTTTAAAGGATGAATATGAATGTTGACAATTCGCTTGTTCATAAGCTAAACTAAATTTAGGCGCTTTCTATCTTTTTTCTAAAACGAAACGAAAGAAGGACGGATATGTATAAAAGCTGTCAATTTGAGTTGACAGCTCCTTTAAAAGCATATTTGACATTTAAAACATGGCCGATTTCAACGCATAAAGTATTTTGACCTCTCTAACGTAATTTATACCTGTCATTGTCAGTCAACGTTTCGCTTTAGAGCTGTGAGACATGTCCAATTGTCCATTCTCTAATTATTTTAGTTTTGTTTTTGAACAAGGAATTGTGTTTTCAGTGTTGATGAAAATTCACTTGTATGTCTATTAGCCAACTACGCGTTGTGGTTTCAACATATTTCGGGTTGGTATTTAATTATTACAGCGTATTTGCTGCTCGGCACACTTCAGCCGGCGTTTATACTAACGACCTTTTAGTCTGCTATCTCTATCCAACCTTTCACTTACGTTTTAATTATAGGTACTCTTTCTGTGATTCCTGACATTGTATGCATAATTATCTAAGTCAATTGATCTGACATTTTAAAACAAAAATAATAAATTAAATAAAAATATGCTTCATCATCTGCCTCGCCTTTTTCCTACTATGTTGGGGTCGACTTCCAGTCTAACCGTATGCAGCTGAATCCCAGTATTTTATATTGAGTGGCTGCCTATCTGACCTCGACAACCCAGTAACTGGGCAACACGATGCCCCTTGGTAAGATTAGTTATCAGACTTTCGGGCTTCTGACTACCCGTAACGACTGTCAACGAGCTACAATTGACAGCCGGGACCAACGGCTTAACATGCTTTCCGAGACACGGAGGAGTCTCGATATGTTACGAACAAGCTGACCTCGGCAAACGTAGCTTAAACACTTCTTTTTCGACCTTTCAAATTAAAAAGTCTTGTGTTGTCCAATAAAATATAAGTCCGGAAACGTAGTCTTGGAGCCTGTCCACTACATCATTTCTCTGTTAATATTAAACTGAAAATCTAATCATTAAACCAGGTTCCCACAGCTGACAAGCTCACAAGAATGTTGGCTCTTCGGGAATCCTTTTCCAAATAATTAATGCGATAAAATAGTGGTGTGCGCTTGCGCTGGGCGGGACGCGTGACGAGAGCGCGCGCGCGGTCACGACGCATGCTCGCCGCAAAACGACCACAGAGGCCGCACGCGCGACCCTTCCCCTACCACCATCACTTACAACGATGTTTTGTTTAGAACTCAGTACATTTCTGCTGGGTTAAAAGTGGATTTTGATGTTTCGAGAAATAATTGGGACAGATTAATCCGGAATTAGTTTTTGCTTTTACAGCTGTTACTTTTAGTAGATTTTCCAAGTTTTGTTCACTTCTAGAAAGGTCACGCCTTTCTAGAAGTGAACAAAACTTGGAAAATCAACTTTTCTTACAGTTCTGAAATAAGATAGTCTTTTGTTTTTCGACACAAAATTCTTTTGATTACTCTAACAATATCTCTGTTCCAAAAAAACTGGAAAGGTGTGACTCTTATTTTCCCGCCGATGATTCCGTACCTTGGCAGGAATAGTATTTTGAATTCATTTTCAAGGTCAATTTTAATTTTTAGCAACCGCATATCTAACTTTGTTTGTAAGTAGACTTTTTGCTGATTAGTAAAAAACTGTGCTGAGTAGAGACATCGTGTTATTGATCCTGCAATATTTACACAAACAATAAGTTTTAATTCAAATTTTTCCCTTTAAGACTACGGAGATAAGGGAAATAGTATTTTAATGTCAGTTTTAAAATGTAGCTAAAATCTATACCAGATTAATAATGTGCAAGTCTAGCCCTTTCATTTGTTAGTACATTTAGCGTAGTTACCTTACTCTCAGATATTTTACTTCCTAATTTCGGTTCCTATTACAATGACAATAAAATTTTCACTTGCCCTGTAAGTAGTAGGTACTGTTTCAAAATATCCAAATTTCAAATCGATAGCATAAGTTTTTCCCTGAAATATGAAGCCTTTATAGACAGGCAAAACGACATACAGACGACAAAGTTTCAACTTTGTCTGGATATAGTTTTGCCTAAAACCCAAGGTTCCATTTTTACCATTTCGATACGGAACCTCAAAAGAAAAAATATTTTTTTATATTTTAAAAGACAATTTTAGCCTTCAATGTAAACAACATAAAACCAACGAATCACTCGCACAAAACAAACGGAAATACGTGCGGGTAAGAGCACCGTGTGTCTCTACATCTATGGCCCTCTATTCTATTAAATCAGGACGCTGGCCAGCTATGCATGCATCTTTTACGTACAGAGCGCTTTTTGCGATTCATGCTATGCAAAGTTATTCCAGATTTGAGGCAGAAACAAGTAAAATAGGGCTCTCACTTAAGTCTTTGTTGGTGGAGTATTAAAACAACGCAAGCGCCTTTATCTAGCGCAAGAGTTTTGATTCATGATTAATTTTATACTGAGGGAAACTTTTTTTATAGGATTTATCTTGATTGTTTCACAAAATGAATTCCATTGAGTAAAAATATTATAGATAAAATAATATGTTTGCTAAATTTCCGGACAAGTTTTTAAAATAAAAATTGGGTATGCCATGAATTTAAATAATGAATGCACTAAAAGCAAAATGTTAAGTGGTGTGAAGTAAGCCACATGACTGACGGTTTGCGTAGGTAGGATGGGTGACCATCCAACACATATTGGACACCTCCGTGCCACGGAAAGCATGTTAAGCCATCGGTTTAAACTGTAAGTTGTAAATCTCTCCTAACAATTGTCCGTTAGAAGACGTCAGAAGCCCAAAATCTGACAACCAGTCTTACCTATGATACCCAATAACTCGGTTTTGGAAGTAAGATAGGTAGCCGCTCTATGTAAAATATTAGTAGGTGCATCTGGAAGCCTACCGAAATATACGGCGAAATATAATATTTGACGGCACGGCTGGCGCAGTGGCTGAGATATCGACTGCTGCGCCGCGTGTCGTGTGTTCGATTCCCGCACGGAACAATTATTTGCAAGGCCTACTGGTAGTTGTTCCGAGCTTGGCTGTTTGTGTATGTGAGTTTTAAATGTTTGTAAGCCACAACACAGGAGACATTCCCAGTGCGGGGCAAGGTTTAAAAAAAATACTTAGGGTAAAGCTAAGCAGATGAGGTCGGTGGTGACACTTTGACTTGGAGGTGGTCTAGCATAGTACGGTGTTTCAAAAGAATGCGATGCCAGCTTATACTGGTTTCGTTGTACAGACGTCCGACCTAGACCATACGCAGTAATACACGTACCTTAATAAACACACTATAGGTGATTCTGATTCTACAACCTTCTTAAGCCAATATTTACGATTGCGTGGGTACTCTCCGGTCATTAGAAGTGATGTCACCATCATTGTCACTAAGTACTTAAAATAATAAACATGAATAAATTAATATTATTCATAAGTAATATAATATTTTATGTCCGCATCGTTGGCGTAAATTAGCAACTGAACAAGCTGGGAGTCTATTTGTAAAAGTCGAATTAAGGCGGTCATATTTTTTTATTTTATTTTTTTAATAAAACTTTGCCCCACTCTAGGATTTTCTCCTGTATCGTGGGTGCGTTTACAAACATTCAAACTCACATACACAAACAGCCAGACCCGGAACAACTACCTGCAGGCCATACAAATATTTGTTCCGTGCGGGAATCGAACCCACTACACGCAGCGTAGCAGTCGATCGCTCAGCCACTGCGCCAACCGTGCCGTCAAATATTATATTTCGCCGTATATTTCGGTAGGCTTCCAGATGCACCTACTAATATTTTACATAGAGCGGCTACCTATCTTACTTCCAAAACCGAGTTATTGGGTATCATAGGTAAGACTGGTTGTCAGATTTTGGGCTTCTGACGTCTTCTAACGGACAATTGTTAGGAGAGATTTACAACTTACAGTTTAAACCGATGGCTTAACATGCTTTCCGTGGCACGGAGTAGTGGCCATTGTGACTACTAGGCCAACATCGCAGCATCGAATAAACATTAATAGTTATAAGTAGCTTTATTTTGAACGAAACTCGAATAATAATCCTATTACATCTTTAATACAGACATATGTACATACATCCCATATAACTTAACTTATTCTTAGTACAAAAATAATAATTTATCCTAATGTTGGTAACTAAACGTTGTAACTGTTTTCCAAGGTGGATGTATGATTGCATTTATTTATTTATTTATTTATTGTCCAACAATATTTATGTATAAAAAATTCCTGCCACCATTTAAAAAAAAGAAGTCAAGAAAAGAAAAATTAATAAGCACTAAATCCCGTCATTCATTAGCCTATACTCGACACATTCATTCATAAAGTACGTATTACAAGTGTGGTCATAAGGCTGGTTCAGGACAGCTGGCGGCTTCTCAGGCTCTATTGGAATGTCAGTCGGGGTAACGAATGCCGCATGCTGTCTGTTACTGCCCTAACTGACGATTGTGCGTACACGTGCCGCTGTGCTTCTAATGAACACAACCTTTAGTATTTAGTATTTTTATACGATGTTGGATTTTAATTGCGTCACGTTTTTATAACTACGAGTATACTATACTAAGTATACTTACGATATTGGTAATAATTTTGTTTTATTTCTGCGTGTTTATTATTTCGTTTGTTATTTCGATTAAAAATAAATAAACTACCTGCGTGTTCGTTCGTGTGGCAATAAGATCGTCCCCTATTACATGCGACTTTAACATAACTGGCAAAATATGGGTACACCTCTGCCTGACTCTTTGGTATATAGGTATAGTCGTAATGCTATGCTATGCTAATGCGTTATGCTATCTAGGTAGAGCGCATTTCTGCAATGATCTGTTGGCTTGGTTGGTAGGAAATGATCCCTCATCTTCCTTATTGTTTGTTATCAAAATATTTCTGGGGGATTTTAAGTTTTTCTTATTCTTTTTTCATCCTTGATACTGTATTATTATTAGTATTCTTTTTTTCTACAAACGTACGTCTATCGAAATGAGATGCTTAATAATTAGAGATCACTTACTTACCAAAAAGGATTTACCACTTTATTATTACCAGCCCGTAACTATGCCACTGTCGAGTCGAGGCCTCTTCTTCTATTTTTTTTTCATTTACAATTCGAATAAGGTAAATAAACCTCTACAAACACATTTGAGTTACACCGCGTCGGGGGCGCGATATGTTGAATACTGTCAGCGAGGGTTGAGGCGTGTGACATCGGACAATGCAATTCAATTCGCATGCCAGTCTGCGGCTTCATTCTAGATGAGATTTTTGTCCACCAGCCAGTTCCGCGTGCCCACGGACAATAAAAACGTATCGTTTTAAATACGCAACCGGACCGCGACACTCAACCATCAACCCCTAATTGCTTAACCTCCGCTAATTTAATTTACATACACATTTTGTGCACTTAAATACGTCTCAATTAGTCACAATTAATTATACAAATGAGCACGTTCTTATCGTAACATTATCGACGTAACTTTGAACCAGTATGCGGACAGAGGCGGCTTTCTACATGCGAAATAAGAAGCTTTACTCACGCCCCGTCACACCGTCCCGCATTAATTACTGAACAAATTATACGTTCTTTATCACCATTCTTTTTTTTAATAACAGGCATTGTTGTCCATTCGTGCCAAGAAACGATTCTTTTCAGCCAGTGACTGATTTAATTCGATTTCCACACGACTCGCGACTGACGTATGGTAGAACGTCTTCATCACTCCTGCCAGACGGCTTAATTTTGAAATTCTTTGAGCTTTGTTTCCCAGTACGCGATTGTAAGGTAAAATAAAACGTTACTGGATTTCCGGTCTGTCTTTATAGGGTTCCGTTCGGGTTTAGAACACAAAAACGTTCAAATTTTGTCACAGATTAAGTATAATTGTTAGATTAAAAACTTAAATCTGAACTAAAAGTTTAAATCTGAACTTTCACGTTTTAAAGTAGGTATTTCTTTATATTATATTACATTTACGTTTTAGGAGCTCTAGAGGAGCTCGTGGCTAAATAAAAGCAGCCGTACGGGTTGATCGAAGGTTAAGCTGCGGTTGCCGAGGTCGGATGTGGATGGGTGACCATTCGTAACATATCGAGATTCTTCCGTGCCTCGGAAAGCACGTTAAGCCGTTGGTCCCGGCTGTCATTTGTAGATCTTTGACAGTCGTTACGGGTAGTCAGAAGCCCGAAAGTCTGACAACCAGTCTCACCAAGGGGTATCGTGTTGCCCAGTAACTGGGTTGTGGAGGTCAGATAGGCAGTCGCTCCATGTAAAATACTGGTATTCAGCTGCATCTGGTTAGACTGGATGCCGACCCCAACATAGTTGGGAAATGGCTAGGCAGTGAAGATGATGGTGATATTGATTAATATGAAAACTGAACATGATTTACATTTCTGCTTTAACTAATGCGTTTCCAGTTTTTTTAAGAACTTACGCCTTAGCTATATGATTTATCTGAAATTTGTAGCGGCTAGTATAAACAAATAAAGGCAATAGTGATTTATATGAGGTAGTGCTACTTTAGAGACAAGACACGTAAAATAATAAAATTTCCTCTCAATTTATTGTATCTCCGATTTCTACTTGATATGCTAATGGGCTGACGCATGAATGACTCGTAGGGTGAAATGAGATCCCTCATGAATGTCTCTTCGTAATGGAGAATTTGAAATTTCTTCCATTTTTTAATTTATTACAAAAAAATGTTGTCAGCATATTTACCTGCCATGTTCTCTTTCTGAAGAAAAGTCTTCCATCGCATGTTGCGACATCCTAAATCACATTTTTATTTCACAAATCTAGTGCGTGCAAGAGTACACTCTTAAATTTGATCTTGTTTTCGAAACAGACACGACATCTAATAAAATATTAATGCAAGCATTTTATAAAAAGTTTTGGTTGTGTTAAAAATCTTAGAGAAAATGGGGGTGCTGTTAATTTCGAACCTACGCATGAACGCCGGGCCGAAGGCCACTAGCATCTTGGACTATAGAAAACGAGTCAGGTATCCTACCTAGCACCTTGCTATTCAACCCTAACATAACAATCGCTTTACCTTTATATGCAAATAATTGATTGAACATCCTATTCTGGAACTAATTAAATAATATCTAAAAGGCAGGGCCGCGCACCGCCCGCCGCTGCGACATAGACAGATTGCTAATTAACCGGTAAACACTGTTCAAAACGCTAATTTTGTTTACTCCATTGGTGATACTGCGTTCAAACTAGGTGCACTTAACTAAATGAGTATACCAACGCACCTGGGAGGCACCTGCATCTTGATTAGTGATTGCACTTAGCTCCTTTAGCTTGCCACACTGGATTAATACTTGCGTATCAGCAAATGTGAGGTTATAATTAATTAAATGACTCCGCAAGGTTCGCCAGCGCCCTCTGAAAAACGATTATTATCTTAACTGTCATTTTTAGACAGGTTCTAATAATAGTTATTAAAATGAGCGCTTGTATGGATGCAGTTGTATGTTTAGTTCAATTAATTTAAGCTATGTTCCACGATCGTATCCACCTAATACGTATTGAAAGTTATGAGAATTACTGTGTATGAGACGAATTAATTGTTAAGTGGAAATGGTGTAATTAATCAATTGAAGCTCCTAGGATTATTATAACTTATATTGCAACGTTAAAGTGTGATTACATCTATGGTTTTTATATTTAATTTAATAGTCTATTAGGAGGATACCTACTAACTACAAATATATGTGCCTATTTATAATAAAACATGTTTATCATTTACCGAGTTGGATTAAAAAGCAAACCGCTTACTTTTCTAGATTATAGAAAACCGCACACATTCATTTGTGGACAAAACAGGCTGTCATGAAGAGTTGTCCAAAAAAAGAAAAATAACACTAGTGAAGGAAACAAGTTCACAACATCGATTAAGATGGGATTCACTCTTGGTTGACGAGATGATAAAACGATCGACTAAAAATTCTTTATCGTTGAAATTCCAAAGAAGTATGTATATTAAAGTTTATTATTTTAAGCACATAACAATTACCGTATTAACACTAGCCTAGAGCTTAATTCCAATTATGAATACTTTAAACGTAGTTGTAAAAAACATTATACAGGTGTTGATAAACAAACTTATTAAAATTTTAATACCTATTTTTATTAAACTAGCTTTTAGTTAGTAGACGCATAGTATTAATATAAAAAGGCACAACTAATTATTAAATTGCTAATTGAAAATTAACATAGACTTTACTACGCAAGGTGTAATTTTAAGTAAGAATAAATATGAATAGGTATGTTAAATATTATGTGTAAAATATTAAAGCAGTATATTATATTAAACAAATAAAATTACAAATGTTTATATCTTGTTTTATTTAAATGCTGCCGTATTGTGATGTTTTAATGCCATTATGATTCCAGTGTAAGTAAGGGACGGAGCTATACATGGCAATAGTAGGTACCATTTATTTTTCGTACTGGAATCATGATGGTATTATTTACGGTTTTGGGAAAGACCCTAAAAATTTTAATCATGTACTCATACAATTTAAATGTTATATTGTTGGACTCGCCTATTTTATGAAAAGTCAAATGTACCTACGGTGGGCAATTGTGGTTTATAACAGCCAGTAAGCTTTCATTTTCAGCTAAATCATGATTATTTCAGCCAAAGACGTCCACTGCTGGAGATAGGCCTCTCCTAAAGATTTCCACAACGACCGATCCTGCGCTGCCCTCATCCATCGGCTTCCTGCGATCTTTGCCACAACGTTGGTCCACCTTGTGGGGGGCCTAACTACGCTGCGTCTTGCGGTCAGTAACGTAGCTGACGTTGCTGACCGCGTCAAACGTGGTCATGTTTCGCGTAAATTCATAAAAAAGTACTGGCCAGTGTCCGATCGGAAACGCATGAATTGAAACAGATATAGTCACCGACAAATAAGATGGCAAGATTTTGGCGTAGTGGGGGTAAGTTCGCGCATCGTACAGTTAGTGGCACAAAAAAGTGATAACTTTTATTGATCGTCATTATTCTATTGTTATTGCCATCATTTATATTTAATCATGTCTGTATAGAACAAAGTAAAAGAAGGGAGAGGAATTCAAGTTTATTAGGGGTTATAAATAACGTGCATTTAAAATTCAAAAAAGTTTATATAAATAAAAAAAAAAATAACTAGTCGTCGTCACTATCCGTTAATAAAACTACCCTTGGCATCATATTGAAAGTCGCAATCGCAGAACACTATGGTTGTGTTCTGCAAGTGTTTGGTCAATGCTGTATGTTTTAAATTGTTCTTTTTCCAATTTTATTAATTTGTATAACTCTGGTTTGAGCATACTTTCCTCGTATGCTATGCCTTTTCAGGAACTCTATCCTAAATTTAAAAACAATAACAACACTTAAGTTTAACACAACAAAAACAAAGGGTTCAATTTTCGTGCACTGAAATGTAATCGGGAGCGAACGGGACGAAGGCGCGGTGCGGGAGGCAAGGGTCGACTGATGCACCAATCGCGCGCTCGGATCAACGCTACCTCGCGTCCCGCTTGACCACCAAAGAGACCTAAAAAACGACTTGTGCGCATCTAACGACTTTTGCCATCTTATTTGCCGGTGATTATACCGTAGTTTATAAATGATTTAAGTTTTCAAATAATAAATCAATTCGAAGGGAAAAAAAAACATAGCACGGTTGAATCGTCTCTTTTTATTTTCAAATCCTAAATTTGGAACGTAAAAATGCTGCTTTAAATTTTTGGCACTAAAAAAATATAACGCAATTTACCGCCCGCTCTTTATAGTATACTAGCTGACCCGGCAAACGTTGTTTGTTGCCACTTTGAGCCAAAAAAAAAAACAAAAAAAAAATATGTAGTGGCCCACCCTTATCATTTCGGGGTATGAAAAATAGATGTTGGCCGATTCTCAGACCTACCTGTTGTGCACACAAAATTTCATACAAATCGGTCCAGCCGTTTCGGAGGAATATGGGAACGAACATTGTGACACGAGAATTTTATATATAAGATAATACGGCCCTTATTTAATAAACTTTGTGAAATTGTATATAATAAACAATAAATATTGCTGGACAATCCACACAGCATCATCTAGCCCCAAGGTAAGCAGAGCTTGTGTTATGGGTACTAGATGACTGATATACTTAATACAATACATTACATATATAGATATTTTTATTATACATAGGAAATACCCAGAACACCCGGAACAAATATTTGTAGATCGTACAAACATTTGTCCCAAGGCGGGAATCGAACCCGCAACCTCGTGCGTCGCAGGCGGACCTTCGCCCGCCGCGCCACATTGGTCGTCAAAATTCGTCGTGCTAAATTAATATTTAGCAGATTAAAGTCGTGATATGAAAGTGTATATTGGACCTCTTTACCACGTCGTTTTCTTATACTCCAATACTTGGTCGCTGTCGGCGTATCTGTATTGTATTGGTATATATATATATATATATTTTTTTTTAAACGTTACCCCACACTAGGAATTTCTCCTGTGTCGTGGGTGCGTTTACAAACATACAAACTCACATACACAAACAGCCAGACCCGGAACAACTACCTGTAGGTCATACAAATATTTGTTCCGTGTGGGAATCGAACCCACGACACCCGGCGCAGCAGTCGATCGCTCAGCCACTGCGCCAACCGTGCCGTCAACGTATATGTCGCAGTAAGATGGTTGAAGCCGTGTTATACCTAGTTATATCCCTAGGGATATAGTCGGAATTACTGAACTAGTTACTGCGACCGATTTTCCACAATTATTTCACTAGATTAGTCTAATAAGATATTTCAGTTACTAGATCGTTCTCTTATATTATAGTTATATTTCTAGTAAGACAGTTATACTTTCAGAAAGTCGGAGTAAAATATGGTATCGAGAAGATTTAGACGCTTTTCTTTCTGAGAGATTGGCCCGAATTGACAATGGGGTGGTGTGTATAACAATAGGTCCGTGTACTTATACGTGGAACAGCCAAAACTGTGAAGTGTGATAATTTTTTGCCCGCGCCTTCGTACGCGTGGAATTTAGAATCAAGTATCCTTCGGTAAAATGGAACCTGTATTTAAAGTTAGACCTCTACCAATACATCGGTGTTAATAACTGCATTCCCATGCAGCAGTTTTTGCGTGATGCGTGTCCAAACAAGCAGACAAACATTTTAAAAACAGTTGTTTTGGCTTCTGTTGGTCTAATAAAGACCCCTCAAACTAGTTTTTATTCAATATCTTTAATGTACAGACATCGTCCTGATACAATTTTAATGAAGTGAAACTTCTTTATCGACGTATGGGAGAAATCATAGAGCAATGTTTAAAAAAATAGTTACACTTTCCGACGACATCTTAAAAAAAATCGTCACATTTTCTGTCACTTTGGACCGTCACCGCGCCATGCATATTTGCTTAAATTGAGGAGTGAATTATCAGGAAATGTTTTTAATGAAAACAAGTTATATAATAAATGGACTTAATTAAAATCATTTAAATAAATAGTGAGAGAGAGAGATTACTTCTTTTAAGTTTAGAAAGATCATCACGTGATTGTGATTTTGGTATTATTTCCGTAAACCTCATTTGACCAATTAATGTGTAAATATAATATAATAAAAATAAATAATATATCATTAAAAAGTTTCACTTCATACGTGTGTACATTGAAACACACACACACACTTTTTATATGTTTATAATATAGATACAGTCTCTATCTGGCAGCTTTTATACTTCAGCACTTGCATTTGAAACGTTCGCGCTTTTGACCTGCCCACATTGCAGGAAGCGTAAGCGACACACTTACAAAGTCAGATAGAAACGGGATAGTTTCGCAAAGGTGCATCGATTGGTATAGCGAAATAATCTAAGGGATCGGCGCGTGCCTTACCATCGCGTCGGCACGCCCACTGCTGCGGGCCGAGTTTGTTTTAGCACGAAGTCGGCTTCGTCCTGTTTGACACTGTTTGTTGGGTAAAACTGTTGTACATCTTCATTTGTTTTTCATATATGGTGGCCATGCCACGCGTGCTGGTGTTCGAAACTGGGGATGCTGACTGATTATGGAATAACAAACCGTTATAGTGGTCCTAGAGGACGATCCTTTCACTGGTTACCATTTACCTTGGAATACGAAGATAAAGCTCTATGGTATTTTACTACGCGGTAGGTAAGCATAGACTACGACTGTCATTTCAGGAGTGGGCGGTGTCAGTACGAAGTGTGCCTTTTCTGAAATAATAAAAGGTATTTTTGGAATCGTAAAGAAGCATGACTCAATCGGTTTGATACTTTTCTAATGTGTCCAAAATACTTACCTAAAGCTTCAAAAAAGCTCAATTTATTAATAGTATTATTTACCCAAAAGAAATATCTGAGTTGGGACAAGACCGAGTTCACTAAAGCGATACTGATGGCCAGATGACGAACAACTAACTTTCTTGATGACAGCAATCTTAACTTCAGTGGTCAACAACATTTTTAGCACGATGTCTGGCATCACTTTGGGTATTGTTATTAAAGAACCCCGATGTTTAAAATCAATCACCGTGTTTATTACTCCTGTTATTATCTTAATTTTAGGTGTCTTCAACTTTTTTCAAGTATTTTCAGTTTAAACTTGACCTTTGTGTTGACAACGTCTGTAACAACGGGATTCCATAGTTTACCTTTATTTTCCGACGCACTATGATTCGATGTCGATTATTATGGACACCGATAGAGAAACCAAAATAATACGAGTTACCAACGTAACGTAGTTTTATTATAGGTAACCGCTGCCTGTGGTGGAAAATCGGCAAGACTTACGATCGCATTTTGGTGGAACGACTGTTTGGTCCATTCGTTTTTTTTTCTGTTTCCTGTCGTAGTAACTTTGTAAGTATGTATTAGTATATTTGTAGTAAGTTGTAGTATAAGTACTAGTAAAGCTGTTTGTAAAGTTGGGTGTCGAAATTCCTACAAATTACACAAAAAATTCACGATTGTCAATTTTTTTCTCCCCAGAACTCGTTAACCTTTGACGTGTTTCCCTCTTTCTCGTACTGAACTCTTGGTATCAGTGTGTACGTTAATATCCTTCCACTCTTCAAGTAATCGGCAAACAAATAAATATTGCAATAAATGCTGGCGCAGGTTACCTGTTTTTGTCCACAAAAACACGTCTCGTCATACAGAGTAAAAACAAACCGCACAGTTGAATCTTCTTTGTTCTAAGTTTTGTAAAGGCACCTAGAGCTATCGCTGCAATAATTTTCACACCACATAACACACTAAAACGTGATGTCTTGATAGTTTAGAGGCTCAGACTGTCTAGTTAGAGAGTATAAAATGGCAGGCAATATTTCCTAGCCGAGATCCGATGTTAGAATTTTTAGATAGGTTTCGTGATAATTTGTGGCAATAAATCACTGACGATAATAGTTTACCTTTCTCTCAAGGAGATGAGAACATTAATTTGTTCAATGGTAAGCATTTATGGGCAATAACAGGATATATAGATGTAGTGGAATAAAAGCGCGCGAAACTATAAACTGGTCCATAGATCAGCTAATTGTTGCAGAATGGTACAAACCCGGGTAATGGCGCGTTCGGTCGGTGCAGCCGCTTCGCAATTTAAACGCTAACGACTTTTATGGCCAGCATGTATCTTTCTTTAACAAGGTTATAATGAAGCTTTATTTTATTCTTTTTTTTTCTGCTAACGTTTTAGTACTCTTGCGTATTGGTTGAGAAGTGGAAACGTTTTGTGAATTGCAGTTGTTTGTCGAAGTAATATGTAGTTGTCTCTGTTTGTATTGTTGTTTTTACTGAAACTATTGTACGTAATTTTAACAAGGTATATAAGTAATGGTATATTATCGCATCGATCGATCGAACGGTATGTTATCATCGATTTGAATATAGGTAAGTTACAAAATTTCAGCTGCTATTTAAAAGGAGATTCCAAACCAATACTCTTTACTCTGTATGTATTAATTTTTAAAAAATTACTAAAGTTAATGCATCATGTAACGGAAATAACATCCATCTAAACAAAATTTCGTGAAGTTCATGAAAATGGACTTAATTATGAAAATGAAAATTAAGAAGGTACTTTAGTGATGAGAGAAATGAAACCAAATTAAAATTTAATACGTAGGAACATGCACCGACTCAAAGAATTAATAAATACTAGTAAAAATAATTTATAATCCATGTTGGTCGCATAGGGTATCGAATTAATGTTCTCTCACCAAGGGTTCCTATAAAAACATTTATATCCAAGAAAATAGTACATTTCAATGATGACTACTGCAACGCACTTTCTTTCTTGAATTTAATCCTCATTTTATTAACTTTTTTACAATTAAACAATGGCACAGCTGGCAATACTATTCCAAGCCTAATAGAGTTGTAAATAATTGCCAATTTAAATAAGATAAATTAACTTTTTTACGATCGCGATCACCGACCCATATCTACTATTACAGTAAATACTCGTAATTTTAACGGACGTCTATAAAAATAATTGAAAAAACAAATATCCTCTCTCTAATATACCCTTCGTTTAACCAGATGGCATTACTTATTCGTATTGTAAACAATTATAAATGTGGGAATGGAGTTTTTTATTAATTGTTTCATCCTTGTTAACATAATACGTTTTTAATTTGTATGTAAATTGTCTGAAAATTGAGAAACAATATTCTAAGCTGCCTCAGGAGCCGAGAACTATTTTGAGTCCCTGAGTTTGCGAAGGAACATTGCAAATAAATACGAGGTCCAAATTCCCGCGTCAGAAAAGCGAAAATAATTTATACTGTCTTCTTTAAAACATAACTTGTAAGCAGTCAAGCTGTGTGCTGTCAAGCGATTTCCGTGAAAATTAATTATAAACATAATAAACATGCTGCCCTTTTTACGAGTACTAAAGGCATTATGAGGAACTCATTTATTTATACTTTTCCAAGAAAAATCCCGGTATTTCGCCGAGTTGAAACCCTGTTTTCCCCCAGAGTTGCTTTATGTAATGAATCTGGAAGCTCATTTAAATTTTCATTCGCATTTTTGCTTATTTACCACTTGCACGACAAGCACGGCATTGGTGCAGGGGCTGAGCGATTGACTGCTGCGCTGTGTGTCGCGTGTTCCATTCCCGCACGTATAAAATATTTGTATAGCCTACAGGTAATTGTTCTGGGTCTGGCTATTTGTGTATGTGAGTTTAAATGTTTGTAAATACACCCACGATACATGAGAAAAACCTAGTGTGGGGCAACGTTTCAAGAAAAAACAAAACAAAATCAAACAAACAATTAATTGGAAGCGCCTTTTTACTGACCCCGGGATGCTGATATTTATAAGGACAATCTTGACAAAGGAAAAAACAGAAAAAGTAACTGGAGCAGTTAACTGTATCCAAAAAAATATCAGTAGAAAGCTACACAGCTCTTAATTTCCGTTATTAAGGAAGCCAGAAAAATAAATGTTATTAGATTAGCGAAACCAAGTGGAGGTTTAAATTGGCGGTTAAATGGCCTCTGCAAATAGAAGCTCGCGACCAACTAATTGGTCCACAATGGGGTAGCGAGCTGCGTTTGCTTCGCCGTTCAAAGTATTAATATGAGGCGGCATCTAGTTAAAAACAGCCACAAAACATTGACTGGTTAATGTGGTTTTTAAATCCGGCATTCATCATTTATCATTTCAGCCAAAAGCCGTCTCTTTTTTTGTTTATGGTCTGACATGGCGGCGTTTTCGTATAGACACGTTAGTTTCGTCCAGCATTCGATGTACCGATAGTCAATTCGGCACCACGGAGAGACTGGACCTACGACTTAGGTTTCGATCAAACCCTTGTAATATATCGGCTAAACTCCGCATTAATTAATTGTTATCTAAAGGTAGTACTCGTGGGGAGTATCAAAATTATAAAAGCGATCCTGATACATACCGAAAGAAGTAGATTTTAAAGAGTTGATGAATTGCATTGAGTATTCTCTAATTAAAATAATTAAGGCAGTCAGACTGCCTACCCATTTATTATTAAAATGGCTGACAAAAACCCAAATATTTATCACTCATATTTATTTAATCGCATACGCACATACAAATTAGTAAAGCTTACTTAGGCAATCTATCGATGAATTGCATTTAAGTGCCTCTACAATAAATAGTATACCTATAGGCTAAATATCTTGAACCTTTAACTTGAACATAGTCCAGAACAATAGTTCAAAAGGCCAGGGCGTGACCTTACGACCTCTCAATTACCAGCCCCTGGGATATAAGTTGACTAGGTCAAATAAAAATATAAGTTCTAATGAGATACCTAACATATGTTTATACTGGCTGACTAGATTCAGGCTGAGCCCAAAAACCAATCTGTGGTGGTATTTTATTGTTAACAAGATTTATATCACGAATGAATGAAATCTTTTGTTTATTTATTCTTTTATTTTTTTTGAGTTCTGTAATTTGACTGCCTTGTTGGTCTTGTGGTCACTAGCGCTACTGCTGAGTATGAGGTTTGGTTACTCCCCAGGCCAAGTATTTTCCCATCTGCAATTATTAAGTTGCAGCTCGGAGTCTAGATTTGTGCCCGTTCGGTGGTCATAAGGTCACTCCCTATTATATGGAGTTTAAACGTAGGTATCAAGCTAAACCTTTGCCTAACCCTTCGAGGAATACAGGCGTGATATGTTTGTATTTTATAGTTAGACCCTACAAAACACATAACACAGGGTATAAATTAACATTTATCAGTTTCATCGACACCGTAAATCATATTAAAAACCCTTCACAACAGTGGGAGGGGCCTCCCACTTCCCATAGATAGATTTTACGCAAATATGAAACACAAAAACTTTCCTTGACTATTTTGGTATGGTAATTCTGGCGTCATAACTGCGTTTATTAGGCGCAGTGGAGCGTGGAGCGTGGGCGTCCTATGTATGCGCGCGCGCCGCCCTCTACGCCCTTCTGCGCTATCGCCCATCGATGCATGCGCACCACGCTCGATGTAGGCTTTAATTGAACCTAGCCTGAGAAGAACGTTGTTCTACGATATAAGGAAGTTGACAAGAAATCTGGATGCCCTAAAAGCTTGTCTTTTCACTGACTAGGATATTAGTCTTTCGTACCGAGTTCTAAATATGATTTTCCTAATAAAAATCATAAAACCGAATAAGTAGTAAATCCCTAGACAATTTAAGTTGTCTTAATAAAAAGCGAGAACTGGGAAGATAAATATAGAAATTGGTTTCAACAAAAATACCTTGCGATATAAAGCAGAACTCACAAAACTAATAATTAAAAGCAAAACTAAATTCAAAATTCAAACCATTAACAGCAAATATTACGATCACAGTACAATAGAGTCCATATTGTATGAAACAGTAACGTTAACAGATAAACATCTCGATAAATTAAATAAATATTATTTTATTTAGGCCCCGGGCGCGCTGGCCAGTCGTATTTTGTGCGCAGACGCTGCCTACGATAAGACAAACCTAACTACCGAGTGGTGAGCTTATTAATTTATTTTATTTACTACCACAGACTCGCCTGCTACATAAGATATCACAGATTATAATTTGTTAGGGTTAGTGTTTAGAATTCTTGAGATATGGTCGAAAGCGTGATGATACTTAATACGCTTTGGTACCTAACTAATTAAGACAATCCATACTTAATATAATAAATGGTAAAGTGGGTGAGTCTGTTTCTCAGACTTTCACGCCTAAATCACTGAACTGACTTCGATAAAATTTGGCAGAGAGATGGATTGCACCCCGGAAAAGGACATAGGCTACTTTTTTTTATCAACAAACCATGCGGGCGAAACCGCGGGCGGAAGCTAGTGTGATCATAAATCTATATACACATATTTAAAAAGCTAGCACATCAAGCAACCCCAATCTGCCAAATGGTTTAACTTTATTACAACAGAATAAGGTTCATGTTCCATATGATGTGCTGGCTTCTGTACGTTGTCACTATCGTCTCAAGAAAGGAGCTTTTTTTAATGATAAATTATGGGCCCAACACCACAGTCGAAAATTTATCTTTCAAGCCTACGCGTATGTGAACATTACGCTTAATTACAAAACATTATTGAATCGCCTTATATTCCTCTTAAGCTAAAGCTATAATCGAATATCCTGTACTTCTAAAGGCAGAGTATCACATGAGGCTGTGCTAAGGGTTTAACAGGAAGACAGGAAGTAGTTAGCGCCCGGATGACTGACCGGATGTACCTATAAGACTTGCCCGTATCAGTAATAATGTTTCTAAAAGAGTCGGGTTAAAATAAACGTTCATATTTTTAGTCTATAGGTAGTGGGGGAAGTGAAAACTGTAACAAGATATCTCCTGGCAACGAGATATGACCATTACGGCTTACTTCCTCCTTGATTTATACACATAAATATAATTGAAGTGTCTTGTTATGATGTCAAAATAACACCTTTTTTTACTAAATGTATAATTAAATTTTATAAAGTAGTATCCCATAATATTATTATACAAAAAAAAACAATTTTGGAAGTTTTAATCTGTTCGTTTGTCTGTTTGTTTATGGTAATCTCCGAAACGCCTGTGACGATTTTGATAGGGCTGTCACTGGCAGATAGCTCATGTTTTAAGGTAGTAGTGAAGGCCATGTAATTCCGGACAAAGTCGAGGGCACAGCTAGTTATACATATAATGAAAATCAGTCAACTCTATAGTCACATTTTGGTGACGCTTCTTTTCCTTGGCATCTTCACTGACTCCGTCATTAGCGCTTCTCCAGAGAAACACCTAATGCTACTTTTCTAGAAATTATTTGAATCAGGGATATCAAAGCCAGACTACCTTCCTTGTGACGTTTTCACAATCACGTCATAGCCATAGACACTAGACGCTAGCCTACAAAAGCTAGCACCCAGTATACAGTCGTGGTCCCGCGCCGGGTGTGCGGTCTTGTCACGATTCACGCAGCGCCGACGCAGCCTCGCTATTTGTTTTATATCCGAGACATATCGGTGAGAGGCACCCACGCCACGCCGCGCCGTGCGTGATACAAACGAGAACTTTGCTCTTTACTTATTTATGTTCTACGATTTATTGTACTTCCTTGGTTTACTGTGTTTCAAATGGGACAGGCTGTGGTCTAGTTTTCTGTTTGTACTCATTAATTTACTCTGTCATTATGTTACATCGTCTTTGTGACTGTAACTCCTGAATTGCTTCCCGAATTAAATGTGTGCTCAAGTTTTATGTAGTTGGGATGCATTTAAAAGCTTTACTTACCATCTTATTTTTAGTTTTTTGAATGCTTTGTTGTGAGTGGTAGAAAAATATAACAATCGACAAACAACGACGTATCTATCAACACATTTTTTTTCTATTTGATGCTTTGCTCAATTGTAATAATTTGCACCTATATTGGTATACTCGTAGTGGTTTTTATCCTAGGTTTTTACGTTCGTTTGTTCGTTTCATTCATCATTTTCACATATCTTATTGATGTATACAAAATATTGTAAAAACCTATTTTAAGTGTAGAGTTTCTTGCCTATTCTTCTCCACTCTAAATACCTTTTGGAAGGGGCAACTAGAATAATTTTAGTATTATATTTTTATGTTAAAGTTGACGATCGAAAGTGCCTTTTAAATGGTCTAATTGAAATAAATGATTTGGCTTTGACGACATGGGACTAAATATATTAGAATTTTATTGCTTCATAAATATTCATTTAGTTATGTTACGAGACAAGTTCCGGTATATTTTTAAGTCCTTCCACATTTTAAAAAGCCATTACCCGATTCAACTTTAAGTGTATCATCAAAGAATGGCTCGTAATGTATGGGCGGCGCGATGTGAGTCTAGAATCTAGATTTTCGTTCATAGCTTCGAGCTAGACTTTTGCTGCGAGCATATCACGCGCTATTACGCGGGTCGTGAGTACGCTTTGCATATTTCAAGAACGCTGGTAAGCGCGTACGCCACAGTTAAGTGAAATGGATCGACGGTTATGCTATGACGTTAAGACTAACTGCTCTGCCCGTTCCCACGTTGTGCTGTTCCTTGAAGTTCATTGTTGCGGTACTTGATTAATATTTGGATGGAAATTATGATTTGCTTAACGGGATTTGTGGTCTGTTTTTGTTGTGATTGGATTACATAGTTCTTAATGACATTTAGGTAAGGACATGTATGAACAGATATGTGAAAGGAGTATGTAAGGATTGTTGTGAGTGGCGTTCTGTGGTTTCTGTGTGCCCCCATGGGAAAAAGGCGTATGATTATGTATGTATGTTTGCAAGCAAAAACATGTCTCATAACCTGGTACAAGTGGCTCTAAGGAGCTACATATAAGAACCCAGTCGAACTAGTGCAGTAGCGCAATTTTGGGCAGTGTTTTTTCGGCTGAAATCAAAGCTTTGGAGCCTGCCAAAATGGACCAACTACTGATCCAGTTAAAACTTCCAAAAATTACTTGTAACAAAGTGTTGATATTTGTCGAACATTGGGGTTGCATTTAGTAGGTTTTTATTTCCGGGTCGGATTTACTACGACTTTTACGAAGAAAGTTTTTTAGTGGCATATGTTAAATCGTATTACCGAACTTATTATAAGC
This sequence comes from Phlogophora meticulosa, assembly GCA_905147745.2. NCBI lineage: Eukaryota > Metazoa > Arthropoda > Insecta > Lepidoptera > Noctuidae > Phlogophora > Phlogophora meticulosa. Next base: position 6,514,976 of record LR990523.1, read on the forward strand.
CTATTTTGACTGCAGTGGGATCAAGTGGAGTTTTAGAGAAGTTATCTTTGATTCTACTTTGGTTTTTTTATTTCATTGCAAACAAAGAATACTAGTGAATAAACTCGTCGTTGGCGTACTTTGCCAACGACTTATTCTTATCACACAACATAATATACCTACTAACAAAGGTATGTAGTTATGGTGTATTTGTCTTTTAAAAGTTTTGCGTAGATTCTGATTTATATAAAAACAGGTTTGTTATTAAATATACATTTCGACATTATATTTTCAGTTGGTGAAGAAAATAAATAAAACAATAATAAACAAAACACTAAAAGAAAAAAAAACAAAACCAAAATTAGAGACCAGATTAAAATAAAAATTAAATACATATATGCATACATGCCTTGTTGGTCTAGTGGTTGAATGCGAGTGCTAAGCATAAGGTACTGGGTTCGATGCCCGGGTAGAGTAATGAGTTGTTGGGATGTTTCATAAGGAATTTCTCAGTAGCAGTCCGGAGTCTGGATGTGTGCCCGATTGATGGCAATAGTCTCACCTCCTATTACATGGGACTTAAAAACATAGCTGGTGAAATGTGGGTGTATTGTACGTATCTACTCACTCCTCTGCCCAATCCTTTGGAAAATACAGACGTGATGTTATGTTTAATACAAATTATAGGTTTAGGTCAAATGAGAAAATGCTCTTTTAAAAACAATGAACATCTTAACAAAGCACTAGTCACTCATTTTTCACAAGGGTATTGAAGGCGACAAGAAAGAAGACATGTCAAGGGGCTGAGCATTTGACATAATATCAGCCTAGAGAAATAGTTCTTCATGATCAATTGATGTAGAGGAGGACGTTCTTGCCTTCACTGATAACTTACTATTGCCAAATATATTAAAAAAAAAATAACGAACAGTATGGTCTTCTCAAGGAAGAGCCACCATAAATAGCACTACATATGTATATAGTCGTCTGCCTTAGCTTTGTGAATTGTGGCACTACGGAGCGAGCACGCTTGACCTGCGTAATTGTGTGCTGAGCCGAACAGCCGAGCCTATAATACCTTACTACTCTTGGGGCCTTTACACCTCACGACTGCTTACGACCCTAGACAATAAGGAGATGTCGAGTTGTTTAGATTTATGTGGCTCTGTGTAGTGCTAGGTTTATGGTAGAGTTTAGTTACCATTATTATGGAAAACGAATTTTATAATTCCAAAGGACTTTACTTACTGCCAACTTCAATAGCGGATCTCAATCCAAATCTCAATCGCGATCTCCAACTGCTGCTTCTGATTGGCTCTCTCAAGATCACACATTGTAAACTCGGCCATTGATTGGTTACAAACAAAGATCGATCCTTAGATTGGCATTGAGATACGTTACTGAAATTGGCTGTTATTCAGAAGAAGCACAAGTAAAAAGTTGCGATTGATAAAAAAAAAACTGGGCTACTGAATGCTAATGTCCAAAAAGCACAGACTAGAAAACATGAATCATCCCTCATAAATAAACAATGACTTTTTCAGTGCCAGTCTGCGTTAATAGGGAAACTTTATTCTGTAACGGATAACGTTGAAAATCTTTATGTAGTAGTTGGCATTTGCATACGTACCTACCTATTAATGAAAGAAGATATTTCTCTGCCTATCCTGTTCCCAACTATGTTGAGGTCGGCTTCCAGTCTGGTCGGATGCAGCTGCACAACCCAGTCAATGTGTAATACGTATCTAAATACCAGAATATATAAACATAACTAGGATATCAACACTAGTTAACTGTGACCAAACAAAACAACACTACAACTGACCTTTAAGTTTGACAGATCACACACATGACATACGTACATACATGCATAAACTCAAGCCTTTTGTTCACACATGTCGGCTATTATAAATGTCTTCAAACCAAGATCTTGCCCTATTAGTGTTCGAGCAAAAACGTGCGGAAGGCAGTGCAGACTAATTGGGCTGTATTGAGACCGCAACGGCACTATCGTATCGATATTTCAGGTATTGTGAGCTTTAATACTTATTTAATTTGGTGAAGCTGAAGAAGTAGCTTTATTTATTAATAATATTAGGTCTTTACCTATGAAATTGCCGTTCTGCAGTACTGGCCATTTCAAATCAAAATATTTTTTGTTTGGCTAAGAATTCTAATTTCAAATTAATTTTATTTTAAAAACATGGATTTTTTTTTCCAAAAGTAGTCATTTGTTTATTGATTAGTGTTACATTTTCATCGCATTTAAATCTTTTTCGTCATCATGGATACGTTAAAAATTCGAGTAATTATGGAATATGAGTACCGTCGTGGCAGCAACGCGGCACAAGCGGCACGCAACATCAACGACGTTTACGGAGCTAACACTACAAACCAACGCACTACCTGTTATTGGTTTGCTCGCTTCCGTTCTGGAAATTTCGACCTGAAAAATGAACCTCGCGGTCGTCCGAAGACTTTGGTCGACAATGACGAATTAAAGGCGATTGTGGAAGCTGATGATACACAATCTACGGCTGAATTAGCAGCAGCTTTCGACGTTAGCGTCAAAACAATATTGGTCCATTTGCGTCAAATTGGCAAGGTAAAAAAGCTTGACAAATGGGTGCCCCACGAACTCAATGATCGCCAGCGCGAAGTACGCGTCGAGACGTGCCTTGCACTGCTCAACAGACACACAAATGAAGGAATTTTGAACCGCATTGTTACCTGCGATGAAAAATGGATTCTGTTTGATAACCGCAAGCGCTCAGCAAGTTGGTTGGATCCTGGTTCAGCACCTAAACAATGCCCTAAACGAAAACTTACCCCAAGAAAAGTGATGGTCACTGTTTGGTGGTCTAGCGCCGGTGTGATTCAACACAGCTTCTTACCAAACGGGGTGAGCATTACTGCAGATGTGTACTGTGAAGAATTGAACACAATGATGGAGAAGCTGGCACATCTCCAACCAGCACTGGTCAATCGCTCGTCTCCGCTGCTCCTGCACGACAACGCACGACCTCATACTGCACAGCAGACGGTCTCCAAGTTGCAAGAACTGGGGTTGGAAGCTCTCCTTCATCCGCCCTACTCACCAGACCTTGCGCCTACAGACTACTACTTTTTCCAGAATTTGGATAACTTCTTGGCGGGAAAAAAATTCAATACCCGAGAGGCAGTACAAAATGCCTTTGAAGAATTTGTTGCCTCCCGTCCAGCTGATTTCTTTAAGAAGGGCATCAATAAACTGCCACTGCGTTGGCAAAGATGCATTGATTGCATGGGTGATTACTTCGATTAATACAAATAAAAAATACATGAAAAAAATTCATTTAAATTTTTTCATACAAAACGGCAATTTCATAGGTAAAGACCTATTATTTCGTCGAAAGGAACGCGATCGCGGTTTTGTAGGCTTTCTACTGGTAAGGTTGGCGGCTCTTTCGAGCTTGATATTAATTAAATTTATGTATGGCTTTAAGCAAGGGGCTTTACAATTTGATGGAAGAATATTAAACCTCGTTTCTTTTACAAAGTTGTGGGATCGAGAACTATCGTTATGTCGGGTCTTACTATACTCAAATTGAAGAGTCAGATTACTTTATAACCAGTGCCTAACGGGGACTGCAATACAGGTGAAAAGTTAAATACTATTCCAATCTTGATCCCATAGTACTTTATACTCACTCAAATGATACAATTAGACAATAATGGCGATAAATTAATATTCACAGATAATTAATTGATTAACAGATAATTCGGTCATACCTTTCTTTCCCTATTTTGACTTGATGGCCGGCAATTGTGACAATAAACATGAATAAATAAAATGAGAACTTGTGTTATTCACACCTGTTCTTCAAAACGTGTTAGGTGCACGTTCTATTATGAATTTCAACTGTTGATACGCGCTTGCGTCTATAGCTGTCTCCTTTACAAATGGAGAAATGTCACAAAAGGGCAAATTCCTATGCTTCGCGTTTTGAAATGAGATCGCTTTTTTAGAACCGACTGACGTACCTATCTAGAATCTTCTGTCGGGTATATAAAAGTATTACGGTACAGGAATACGTAGGAGGCGACTATATTGGGTCTCGTGTGACATATCACGTCAACGGAAACGGTTACACTCGTGGCATCCGCCCTTTCCACCATTTATATTTACCGGACACAGTACTGAAACTGTAGCCGGTAGTATTAATAAAACTGTACCGGATACTATTCTGAACTTTATTCAAGTTACTTAAACAATTTATCAATTAAAAAATATACGAAATGTACATAATAACGGTAATTATTGCGCTGCAGAAGTAAGCATGCATCAACACGCTTGCAGACTGCGTGTTAGCGACTTTGGACGGTCGAAATTGTTTTGTTTTGCCTGCAAATCGACGGTAACGTAAACGCAAATGTTAAAGAATTCAACTTTTGAATTCAAAACGTAACTTGCATGCTTCATGCCTCTTTTCAACCCGGAAATTTAGTTCTGGAAGCAGGCCCGTTAATCTGCTATAGAAGAAAAAAAAACTGCTCTAATTACACAGCCTCATAAACGAAAAGTTCACACAATCCGCACTGAGGGTAGTGAAGCACGGATGCTGGGTGCAACGTTCATCGCACGCAGGTCGGGCGCGTTAATTTTTCACGGAGCTAACTCGTCCCATTGTGAGGTGTTGAAATAGCCATTGTTTCCCTGACAATGGGCCGACAATGGCCCGTATCTCTCAAAAGGCCGCGAGCTCCCGACCTAGGCACTGTATCTTGGATACTACGATAGCGTTCCGTGAGCTTTTGCTAGCCATGCCGATAATAGGTGCCTATATGTATGTTGGGGCCCTTACCGTGTATACATATTGGTATTAGGGATACGTTAATTACAAGTTGTCCATTCGATTCATTTTTTCTTAACATTATTGGTATTAGGGATTCAAGTTTGATTCTCAAATAGTAGCAGTATTTAATGGAAGATTTCGTAATAATATCATAGGCCAGTCAAAATCTCCTCAGTGCAAAATTTCTACCTGCTAGGTTCAATGTCCTTACTGCTCCAAGAAATCTCCGAAAAAACAAGGCAGATACTTTCTCCTGTTTAACTTACATCCGGTTACTGATATGAAAGCTCTATGCTGTCAGACTCATCATGCTTGCTTGATATTATCATTTTGGTTAGCTAATCGAAAAAACAGCTTCCATTAATGGGTAACTTGATACGACTTCCAGAAGCCTAAGTGCGTCATCTGCTTTAACATACTTATCGACGTATTGATACCAATACCTACTAAGTACCACTTTTTAGATTTTTAGTTTTTATTGCAATTCGACGTAAAATGCTATTTTGCGTATACTGGCAAAACCTCTTAATGCGATATTTAACTATTTATCTTATAAAACACTAATACGGTACGCTTCGTCGGGATACTTCCAATTTCTGGGGGAAAAATTGACACGTTTATTTTGTCCCCTGTAAAGTTGCAATTTTTTAGATAGAAGATATTGGTAAATTACCTAAATGTATAAGGAATGAAGAGAATGTCCGCAAATTCAAAAGTAAATTGCAATAATTTTTAATAGATAAGACGTATTATTGCATAAAATAATTCTTTAATAATAAAATATGACTTTGCCAGACCTGTTATGTGACTAAATAATTATAATTTATTACCTTGACATGCATATAAAAATAATTATAATTGATTACCTCATTTTTTAGCTTTATGTATAACTTCATATAAAAAAGCCAACATATTTGTACACCAATTTCATTGGTAGGGCACAGAGTTCGACTATATTTTTTTATCTAAGATCTGTATTACCTACCTGTGTTCACAAATAAAGATTGATTGATTGATTGATTAAATTCGACGTCGTTATGTAAAACCTACCTTTGGGAAAGAGCGCCTGTTTATAATAAAACAAATTAAGCATAAGATCGAACACCGCCTTCTGTACGTGTGAAACAAGATCTCCGCATTGCAATGTCTTAAACGATTGGCCGTTAAATTCAATTCACCTACAGGCGGCATAACTAACATCTAATCATTGCTCCATTAGACGTCTAGCGGCATTCTAATCTGTGTTATTGGCATACCAAGCGTTTGTACGAGCTGTTCTACATCAAACGTCTCGCCACTGGCACTTCTGCCAATGGAATTTTATATTAGTGCCTAAGGAATGCAGGATTTGGATCCTTTCTAGCTGGGGATTAATGTCTTCTCAACAGCTGGGAAAAATGCTTGGCATTAGAATTTAATGAATGTGGCTACGTGCTGTTTGTGAGAATGTTTTGTGTTTGTAGTGCAGCAAGAAAGTCGGGTGTTTTGGTGTAACTTGAAAAAGGCTAGTACTACGAGAGCTAGCAAAGAGCTGGGATACGTTATTTAGGAAAAATATTTTTTATTATTTACTTTACTGTTAAAAATGTCACGATGGCCCAGTGGTTTAGGCCTCTCCTATTGTGCAATAGTTTGTAGGTTCAAACCTGGGCAAGTACCAATGTGAGTTTTTCAATTCATATGTACTTTCTAAGTTTATCTTGGACATCACTGACATCGGTGAAGGAAAACATCGTGAGGAAACCGGTGGAAACTGGTGGACTTATGTAAGTCTGAAATCCCCAACCCGTCTTGAGCAAGCATGGTGATTAACGCTCGTGCCTTCGTTGTATGAGAAGAGGCCTTTGCCCTGCAGTGGGACAATAATACTTTTTTTACTTTACTGTTTACTGCCGCGTTGGTCTAGATGTCGCAAGCGCAAGAACCATGTGTTATAAGGATTTTTAATTTTCAGTAGCAACTTGGAGTCTGTATATGTGCCCGGTTGATGGCAATAGGCTCACCCTCTATTACACGGAAATGTGGGTGCACTGTAAGTACACCTCTGCCCAACCCTTCGGGGAAACAGTCATGATGTTATGTTATTAACTTTGAATAACATAGTCAAAGAACAGAAAAGTCAAAAGAACCTTAGTAACTTAAATGGACCTTATTAACTATGGTAGAAATAACGTTGGGAATCGGGATCGACTCTCCCGTAAGGCTGATTACACACAAAAACCCATCAGCTTCCCACAAAAACATTGGCTTACAACCAAATTGGTTTCGTGATACATTTAGCGAAATTTCAAAAGCAGGTGAAAGAGAATATCCGCATCCGTTGGTATACGCGTTCCTTTTACGTCATACCGCCATTAAGCCCCACGTTGGAATGGTGAAATCGATCAATTATTTTTCGCTCGGCGTGCAGTAAAAAGACGGCAGAGACGGCCGTTCGGATATTAAACGCCCGCCCGACGAGAAGGATGGAACGTTCGCCTGAACCAGCGATCCCTTTGACTGAGAGTTCGCGATCTGTCTGCGTCCTTATCGGGGCTCCAATTTCGTTCCGAAATGATTTGTTGGATTCATCTATCCTTGATGGGTATTTTGATTAATTAGGGATAGTTTCCCGTGCCGCGCGTGCGACTAGCTGCTTATTATGATACGATATTGTTTAAAACGTTAAAATGTAATCTTGCATCTTTATGTATCACCTGAATCACCCTGTAACTAATACTTTCAACAGCCAAAAAGCCTTTTTAAACCCTCCCAAAAGACCATAAAACACCAGCAGTTTCGTTTCGCATATCAACTACCTATAAAAAACAGTGTTATCTATTAATTCCCTAGTTTCGGCTGTGTAGTCTTGCGGTGGTGGGTGGTGATCGTATCGGTGTGATCGATGCTCGCTCGCGACGCCCCCCCTGCCCCTTCCCGCCCCCCGCCGCATCCGAAACGGCTTCGCTAAAGCGCATTACGTTTATTACTGTAACAAGGCCTTGTATGTACGAACATGTCACATTCGATGCTTGAAGTGGTAATAACATGGTTATATTAGGTTGTATTGGGGGGTTGGAATATTAATTTTCTGATTAGTTTGCTCAGCTCAGATACCTAATGGGTTCCTCTAGCATACAGCCAGTAACAGTGACAACTAATTTGAATATCATTGATTTCAAGCAGAGATTAAATAGGAAGGTATGATGAAAGCTTTCAGTGAGTAAGGGCTTTAATTGTTTTTCGGAATTTGACAGCCAGTATCTTTAAAATTCAAAGAAGCCAATACGGTACTTAAAAATAATAAAATACTTCTAACTGTCATAAATCTCGCCTACACTCACCAAACACAAAAATCTCTTTTTCCACAACTTGGAAAACAAAGAAACCATCTTCAAAAAAAGCACTCGCAAACATTCTCCCCTGAAGCATTAGCACCATATCATTTGAAATATAATTCTCGTTAAAACCGGGGAGCAGTTTCCAGGCAGGCTAGGTTTTCAAGGCTTGGTCTCAGCCGCCATTAGTATCGGTCGGCGGGGCGACGTTGATCGATGGACGCCCTGTAACGTTCAGATGCACCCTCTTGCTAGCTGCTACCGTGCGTCAGCTTTTGTGCAACGATATTTTTGGAAAAAAATACGTAATTATAGTAAACGTAAAATGGAAGGAGTTTTTGCTTGCGTGTGTTGTGTCTATGGATTGTTGTTGAGTAGGCAAAAAGCTCCTTGTTAAGTTTAAAAATAGTTAAGTTCTCTCTTTTTTATAACCATAACGTTTTGCAAATTATGGCAATGTGATAAGAAAGATATGCTTTTGTAGTTGTGAAACTTTACATTGCACGTATTCACATAAATATACTTTCCTTTTCCAATCATAAATCCCGAAAACTTATAAAGATATTAAATAAGGCATAACCATAACAACATTATGATTACCCAAACTAACAAATGAGCTACATTTCGGTGGGCTATCAACCCACAAAGAAAGTTGGGCGGCTGTCGGAGTTAGCTGAAGTTGTTTGTACCGTCTGAGGGCGGGCGGGGAGGTGGACAGGGCGGGCAGGGGGGGCGCTCACACCGTGCGAACAAAGCCTTCCGTGAAAGCCTTCGGACGTTGATAGATGCGATAAGCTCGGATGCAAGTAAGCTGCATACATTTCTTGCTACAGTTTCTCGCTAGCATAATCTTTTCTTTTTTAATATATTGTCTAATTGTAGCAAGTGATTAAGCGATGTTAATTATTCCTATTTGGTACTTATTTTTAGGTTTCTATTTCTAGGATTCTGTTCCTATACATTGCTCGTAAAATCGATGGACTTGGGGCGAAAGGGTTCTCGTGTGATGACCGCGTACAGGAAGATACAAGGTGGGTAGGCCCCCACAAGGTGGACTGATGATCTAGTGAGGATCACAGGACTCCAATGGATGATGGCAGCGCAGAACCGATTGTTGTGTAAGGCTTATGTCAAGCAGTAGACGTCGTTCGGCTGGAATGTTGACTTATTTCATAAATGCGAACGTGAGGTATCTCAGTATGTTACGTCAAATTATTTGTACTATCGATTTCTAGAATACTTTAACTCAGGATAATGGAAAACGTTTAGGTTGACGAATCTGATCGTGCGGCGTGGGTCAATGTCACTATGATTTCAAAATATCTGGCTATTACTCAAACTGTCAGAAAAACATCTAACTAAAGGAACTAGATAAAGTAAAATAGTTCGCCATAGTTTAACTGATACAAGTAATTGCATCTTAGAAACATCCTGTGAGGTGCAAATACTCCACGGGTAAAGGTGGTATTAATAACCGATCAACAAAAGATTATATCATTTATTAATATATGTAGGTATATCATCATCATCATCTGCCTAACCTATTACCAACTATGTTGGGGTCGGCTTCCAGTCTAATCTAACCGTATGCAGCTGAATACCAGTAGTTTACATGGATCGACTGCCTATCTGACCTCCACAACCTAGTTGCTGGGCAACACAATACCTCTTGGTAAGACTGATATGATGATGTGTTATGTGATTGATATGTTGATCTAAATAGTTGGATATTAATATTAATAATTATTATCGGACACAAAAATTGAGATATTATTTATTTCGGTATCCTATTTTCATAAAGCTTGTTATGGCTTTCATCTTATTGACATTATAGGCTCGCGAACTCACTTCAAATCGAAAGTTATACTTTTCTCGTCGCGTCTTCGAGGGAAATTCGAAATATTTTTCTTATGAAATGTGAGAACAAATTTCGCATTTCAACCTTATACTTACATTTTCGTTTTCGCAATATTTTCGCGGCTCGATGTGTCGTCGTCCTTACCTTGTTATGTCATTCGCTAAAGGTATCTAGAACCTTGAACCGTAATTAATTTTATGGCTGGACAAAGGCGATCACATACAGATTTCGGGAATTATTGTCTGTCTTCGGAAATACGACAGCACGATGACGCATTCCAATAAAGAGAAAACTATTCCTTTGTGAGTGATAGATGACGAGGTGCGACCGGAGTAGGTAAGTCTTTAGAGAGAAAACTTCATACAGTAAAGACAGGTGCACCACTACGAAAAATCCCGGGAGTATAAAATTTAAATAATTCACTAATGCGTGTAAGCATTAAGATTTTATTACTGACGTAAAAGTTGACATAATTTCACCAATTATAAAACTAAAACAACTACATTTGTACGCCTCTGAGCAAAACATGGAGGATCTACATATTTATAACACCTCACACTATGTGTAACTTGACCTTTGTTCACAAATAAAGATTTCTGATTTCTGATATAAATCGCGTAAAAAATACGTGTTACCAACCACAAGGCGATAGCTGACACCGATTCAACGTGCTTAGATTACTCTTACAGGTTGCCTAGTAACAGATTTATAACGATGTTTTCAAATTCCGAACTTCACTTACAGAACCCCAGACTCGGGGGGTGCACGAGCGCCTGCTCAATTTAGCCAAGAGGCTAAATTAAAATAGCCGCACGGGTCGATCGATAGTTGAGCTACGCTTGTCGAGGTCAGTCTGTGGATGGGTGACCGTTCTTTACATATTGAGTTCTTTTATCCGTGCTTCGGAAAGCCCTTTAAACCGTTGGTCTCCGTTCTCATTTGTAGATCTTTGACTGTCGTTACTGCTAGTCAGAAGTCCGAAAGTCTGACAACAGGTCTTCTTACCAAGGGGTACCGTGTTGCCTAGTAACTGGGTTGTGGAGGTAAGATAGTTATGTCCTCTAGAACTGTTGGTTTTGAATGTGCGTTATTTTCATGGACGGATTGTAAGTAAGTGCAGTTTAGGTATAACTTTTTAGTAGAGCTTTTACGAAGATTCTCGTCCGTGGCTATTTTCCCGCTGCTACTTATTACCTTAAGTTGATCGCCAAGCCAAGTTACTGTGTTAAATTTGAGGGCACGTATGGAAGCTGATGTCATTACTGACATTATCAGGAAAACAGAGAAATAGGGAGATTTTTAAATACTGTTTCTGTTGTGCAACACACCTTCGGAATATCATTGGTATTTGCATTGCAGTGGTGAACTTTTGCCATCTGATGGGCGGCCATAAAAGAAGCCCAAAAAAAATGAAAGTTTTATATGAACGTAAACAAAAGGTTGAATCGCTCTCCCGAATGTTTTGATCGAGAAATGTCCTTGTAGGCCCCTACACGGCCTTCATTGTCAACGCACCCCTCGCGCTGACCTTGACCCAAGCACCCTCGAAAAATATTCGTAACCTTGACCGATTTACCCAAATTCGAGTCTGTCAATGTCAAGGGAGGGGAAAAGGTGCGGGTCGATATTTCGGGTGCCGTATTTAATATTACGTAATAAATCATTTCTAGACATAGAATTATGATATTTTTTTTGTTTATTTTGGGCAAATGCCAAAATCTGGACTTTTATGAATTCATCCCGTCGCGTCGGTCTGTCTGTCTACCCGTCTGTCCGTCCGTCCGTCCGAATAAGATGAACATTAACCTCGTAGACTCTCTGAACATTTGTGAATGAAATTTAAAAGGAAGGTTTATTCACTGAATCCCTAAAGAAGTATAGTGCAAGACGGTAATAATAGTTAGGGGTGGCATTCCCCATGCATGTAACCGAAGTATGACACATACATATTTTATGTATTTATGTACATCTACGACGACAAGTATGACGCACATAACAGTGTGGGGTATTTTAGGATTCCATATTTAAAAAGGGTTTTGATGTTTTTATGTGACATTTCTATTGAAGTCAACACTAGCTTAACTTGGGGAAATTTAAGCGCCTAAAGTTACAACCGCATAAATGACTATTTTGTTTACATATCCTTTGAGAAGCACTATGAAATACATACTTAGTTGAGCAGTCCCTAAAATCAGTGTAGTGCATGCGTGAATAATAATCCTCACTACAGAACCCTTCACCGCGCATGGTCCAACACGCGCTTGGCCGGTTTTTATAAACCAAAAACTTTTAAAATGCAGTCCGTCAACCAGCATTGTAATTTACTGAATTTAATAAACAGGGATCTGAATTAATTGTTGTACTGAACGCCAAGCATTAACGGCTTTTTGAGTAAAAGCTTGTCTAAAGGCTACACGTGTCGACAATAGACAGAAGTGTTATTTTAACTGAATACATGTAGCGTGAGACCATTCCGATCAACATTATCACATCGCACTGCTAATGCTTTTTGCTCCCGGTCCAGATCTAGATTGTCCTTCAAATCCTCCGTAACAATATGCCCTAGATATATATTTAAAACTGGACGAGATCTTGGCTAAATAAAAACAGCCACACGGGTTAATTCAAGGTTGAGCTACGCTTGCCGAGGTCAGTCTGTGGATGGGTGACCATTCGTAACATATCGAGCAACGTGCTTTCTTAGGCATGAAGGAGTCTATGCCTCAGAAAGCACGTGAAGCCGTTGGTCCCGGCTGTCATTTGTAGATATTTGACAGTCGTTACGGGTAGTCAGAAGCCCGAAAGTCTGACAACTAGTCTTACCAAGGGGTATCGTGTTACTCAGCAACTGGTTTGTGGAGGTCAGATAGGCAGTCGCTCCATGTAAAATACTCGTATTCAGCTGCATCCGGTTAGACTGGAAGCCGACCTCAACATAGTTTGGAAAAGGCTAGGCAGATCATGATGATGATGAGATATTTAAAACTGAAGAATACGACATCACGCCCTCGCACTCTTTAATGTGACAGTTTTCTGTGCTTTTGTTGGATGCCTTAAAGATAAACAACTCACTGTTGCTTGTGTTATATAAATAAATAATGCTGGACAATCCACACAGCATCGTCTAGCCCCAAGCTAAGCAGATCTTGTGTTATGGGTACTAGATGACTGATACACTTAATACAATACATTACATAGATAGATATTTTTACTATACATAGCAAATACCCAGAACACCGAATACCATATCTCAAACCGCGTCACTCAGCGTAACACTCATGAACTTTAAATAATTTTCTAAGAACTGCTATTGACGGGTTTAGCAGCGCCATGTCAACGTAGCTAATGTAATTAAATGCTACCGCATCTATGTAGTATCCAGGATGCATGCTGGGCTCGATAATTAGGTTATTTACACAGGGTGGAAGCGGCATCAAAGCACAACGTGATACCAAGAGTTCAGGAGATGTTTCTGGGCCTCGCAGCGTTGGAACTCATGATATCAAGTTGCGGGTCGATGACCCTTCGTAAAAATAATAATATAGTTTATATATCCGAGTAATACACACAGACACAGTTCAACACAAGGTAGTAGAAATACTATAAGCATAATAATACTCGTAGTTTTTTGTTCGCCGAAGATTTAAGTCTCCAAAAAGTCGAAGCACACAAAAATAATAGTGAATCCTGTCTCTTAAACTAGGAGACCTGTATCTTAAGAGACAGTGATCGGTCAGAATTGGAATTTAATAAAACAGAAGTTTACAGGAGTGAAAAATGTGTCAATCTGCCATTGTAAATGCATATTAATATTAATCAAATATGTGTGTGACGTGAGTGTGTGTGGGTGTGAAGGATATGGGAGTGTGAGTGTGGGAGTTTGTACCTATGTATGTGTGTGTAATTGTGTGTGTGTTTGAGTATTTGTGGTGTTTGTGGTTTCTTGTACCCTGTTTATAAATTAAACAAGGTAGAGAAGGTTAATCCATTCTGCCTAATTCCATATTCTATCACATGCTCATCCGACAGTGCATTTGTCTATGATCTGAGTTTTTACCACGTGGGGCTTGTGGGTACATAATAGCAGCCGCACGGGTCGATTGAAGGTTTAGCTACGCTTGCCGAGGTTGGTCTCTGGATGGGTAACCGTCCATTACAAATCGAAACCTCTCCGTGACTCGCAAGGCACGTTAAGTTGTTGGTCCTGGCTGTCATTTGTAGATCTTTAACAGTCGTTACGGTTACCAAAGTGTATGGCTGTACCCAGTTACTAAGTTGTGGTAGCCAGGTTGGAAGTCACTCTATATAAAATACTGATGTTCAGTTGCATCCGTACAGTTGGGAAGAGGTTAGGCAGAAGGGGAGTTTGAAGCACTTACCATCTCACTAGAGACATTTGCGTCACAGAGTTTATACCACAACTTGTAAAACTCGTGAAATATCTTTTACATGTCTAAGAAACGGGCAAAAACGGGAGTTTTATTGCCTGTATAATATTTTACAGTCTTTTAAGCGTACTATTGCAGTTTCAGTACATTGGCCCTCTCTAAAACCATGTTGAGCAGTGCAGTGTGATTATAGTCGTCACAAAGTTATTTAGTTAACAAAGAGTGGTAAGGTATTGCTTACTGGCTACCTGTATTTTTTTAATAAAATACTAAATATTATAGAAGCTTAACCATCACGAATTTTTAAAGAACATCACGTAGCATTACTTCTAGAAAAATACGTTGTATGTTTGTATTTTTAACCAACTGTATTCGTGTAAAAATTTGCATGGAAAGGCAGAAAGGACTTGGAAACGCCATCAAGATGTATCTCCTTATTATTTTACCTACATTCATTGTAAATAAATATATCTATTCTATTCCAAAATCGTTCAGTTCTGCTATTAGTATTATTTAAAATAGCATTCTATTTTTAAATAATGTAAGCAAAACTGATGTTGAATATCCTGCCCATGTCTAAAGTGAATTTAGAAAGACTTAAATAAAAGCCACAATTGAATACTGGACACAAAAAGAAATAAAAAATCTTCGATTGATACACATAAAGTTGCAAAACACTTTCTACAATAAACCCAACGTATACATCGTGGGGAAGTCATTTTGGCATATTGTTTAAAGCCGACCATGAGCGTTTTTTTCTTACAATCGTATCTACGATAGTTTTCATAATAATAATAATAATACCAGCCCGTGACTCCCACGGCAGTTCAAAGACCTCTTCTCATACACAAAACGCAATAATCACTACTCTTTTACAAGCCGGGTTGGCGATTTCAGACTTACATGATTATATTCAATGTAAGTCCAGGTTTCCTTACGATGTTTTCCTTGCCGATGTCAGTGATGTACAAGATAAACTTAGAAATTTAAAATGTCACATTGGTTCTTGACCGGATTTGGGCCCAACTACAGCTACAACTGGGCCATCACTGATTGATAAAATTGAAGGCTAAAGTCTACCGGCCACTCTAAGAAGCTGGATTGACATTTCGCGCCAATTTTGCAACTCTTTGACCGTAGTTGTACCCATTTCATTATGTTAATTAACTTAATTATATTAGTATAAATGTAACCTCCATACTAATATAATACTTACACGTGTCTGTGATTTACATATTTTTGTTTCCATGTATAAAATTATGATTGCACTTTTGTTTTACATTTTTCAAAGATAAACGACTATAAACAGTTTTAAGTAGGTCGACGATTTTGCAAACTTTATTGGCATATTTTTAACTGTAACTGATATTAAAATTCCAAGGTACTTTCGAAATAACTTTTATACCTATGTTATATACAATTCATGTGAATCATGTCAGAGTAAAATCCACCTAGTACTAGGCACGAAAACGTGGTGCCGTCTGCTCTGCAGCAGAGCGTCGTAAATGCATTTTCTTATAATTCAGAAGCGTCACGTAGACTGTTCGTAGCGCGGCCCCAGGCTGAAAGCCCGGCTACACAAGAACGCCAGCGAATTTGCAGTTACCTCTTTTTATCTCACGCCCGCACCTATAAAGCGAGATAAGAAAATTGGTTTGAATTCAACGTTGTTTTATTATGTCAAAATATTTTTTTAAAATATTGGTTAAGATAATAAATATTGAATCAAGTACTATTAAAATAGGGTTTATGTACAGTAATTGTTTAGTTTTTAGCACCTGTTATAGATTTTGTTACGTGAAAGTTAAAGAAATTGACTGCTAATATCAAATCAATGTGTTTCACTTAAGTAATTGATATGAGTCAATTACGATACATAATTAACTCAGTCAACTTATTTATTTGTTTCCGTTCTTTTGTCGTAACAAAGGGTGCACGGAACAAATATTGTTGTTTTGAATAAAGACCCAAACATACCAACCTCTATAGTACCTCCCACGAAGTGCTCTGAAAACATTTATTAAGTCTACATAACACGATCAACTAATACAATTTGTCATACATCAAATTTGACACGTGACAACGGGTGTCACATCTAAGCTTGCTAGTGCAGCGCTGCGAATATTTTATTTGGGCAGTGCGGGGACGTGTCGCCCCCGCGCCCCGTGCCTCCCCGTGCCTATCCGGGGGTGGTGCCCCCCCGGGGGGTGCTGAGTGCGACCGGGGGTGCGACGTTGATCGATGCACGTCTTGCGCCGGAGGCTGCACCCGACGTAATTCATTAAACGCTGAAACTCCGAGCGGATTTTGAGTATTAAAACGATTTCTCACGGGGTTGTCCAGTTTGGCTGCTCCTTTATGTAAGAGAGGTTTAAAGCGGTTTGCTTAGTTGATAAAGTGAATAGGAATTAAGTTTAAAAGCTGCAAAGGATTTCGCAGTCTGAGTCAGATCGTCGACGTAAATAAATTAACAAAGGTAAATGTTGAGGACTCGTAGGAAATTAATTCTGGGAATTAGTACGGTGTTGGTAGCGACTAACAACTCCTGCACCTACATTATATTCAAGCAAAATAATTATTTTAGATGAGAGAACAAGAATCTCGGGGGTTTCTTTGTTCATCAGTAGGTATAGAACAGAATAACCGCCCAATAGCGAGTCGGACCAAGCACAGTGAGGGGTTCCAAAATTTGGTAGTTTATTGATAAATTTCCGAATCATTTTTTTAATCTTGGGTGCCAGAAGTCTGGAATCGACTTAGTAGTTTACATCCTGAAAAACAATAAAACATACTAAGAAAACAGCGCGAACGAAGCGCAAGAAAGTTGCCTGAAGAAACAGATTTAGTTTATACAAAATCAATAAAAAATAAAAATTATAACGCACCATCAAAGCGTCACCGACTCCATACCACTCCCTACTTACACAACATGTCTCCTAGAAGAGTTAAACCCATAAAACATAGTGATAGTTGCTTACTTTTCCACTTCGTACACGTCTTCGACAGTTTGACACCTATGACGTCACTTCTTCCCGCCTTCGTCGTCGGCAAACACCGTGGTCGCGTCTGTCCTGAACATATACGTACAACAATACAAACATGGAGACGACTTTCCTGAGAATATTCTTCGTACAATAAACTGTGAATATAGAGGTTGCAAACAAAATGAAAAGTTTCAAATTGAAAGGGAGAGTTAACAAAAGGAAATTAATGGAAAGTTTTGAACGATTGGTATATTATTGGATGTCTAGCAATTGTTAGATGTTTTCTTGTCTGTACGTAAATAAAGATAGATGGATGGAGTCAATGTCATGAGAATATTGAACCTTAATCTCTATTAGACATTGAGCCCCTAAAATATTAACAATTAAAAAATAACTTCGTTAATTAATAAATAAAACTTTGTACCTTGTTAAACTTTTAAGTTATTTAGTTTTAACGCTACACATTCTGTATTATTGTAAACTAGTGACAGACAAAACATCAAGATTTTAATAAAATTATAAAGTACGGCTACCACATAAACTTTCCGGATTCCTTCATAGATTCTCTAAATGATGGTGACAGCCGCATCGAAATCAGTTACATAGTTTAAAAGAACAACGGGGTCACAAAGTTAAACACGAAAAGGGACTTTATTTTATACTATTTATGAACTAGCTTTGCGTTGAAATACACTCTGAAGCTTTTCCGATTCTTTTCCCGCGTTTACTGACAAACAGACAACACAATGTAACTTTAACTACTCATATTGTTAATGGCACTAAATTAAATTCAAAGTTAGTCAATTAGTTATTAAACTTTAAATACCACCACCGTTTTTGCAGTTCTCTTTTTAACTGTTTTAAAAAGCTGAGACTTGCAAAAGTGATTTTTAAATTTGGAATAATCTTCAGTTGTTTTAAAATATAGCTAGCTCTGTACGTACGTCTAAAATAATTGCGTGTTCATTAGAGTCGGCGTCTGGGAGGGCCACAGTCTGCGTATCACATCTCAAAGACTGTGATATGTCAAGCGTTGTCAAAGCCTGGACCTGCCGTGGCTTGCTGCTTTGTTCAAATTTGCAGGACGCTCTGTGGCTTGCAAGTATTTACTGCAATATTACATTTACTTTAGAAATTCTGGTAGAACGGATTTAAGCTTCGGTTTATACATAGTTCAATGTACTTAGGTATGAATTAAATATGGAGAAATGAAGAGTAAAATTGAATTGAATTAGAATGGAAGCTGACCCTAATTTAGTTGGGAAAAGTCAGGCAGACGATGATGATAATTTTGTCAGTTCTAGGGTTTTGCGAGATTCCGAGAAACTAATACAAACACAAACACACATATACACACACCTATCATCATCTGCATAGCCTTTTCCCATCTAAGTTTGGTTCGGTTTCCAGTCTAACCATATGCAGCTGAATACTAGTCATTTACATGGATTGACTGCCTATCTGACCTCCACAACCCAGTTACTGTGTAACACAACACATAGATTGATTAATTTTCAGTACATAAATTTATAAGTAGGTAGTGTTCTACTAATTAAGAAACCCTAAAAACAATCTTAGCACCCACCATACACTTCATTGCACAAAAAACGTAACGCTCCGTGTTTTCGCGCGAGCACTTTGAAAGTTAGCTGCAGTAATGTTCAGGAGTGAAGGCATTTCTTGTTCACCTGCATCGATCAACGTCGGCGGCGCGGGACCTCGGCAAAGGCGAGATTATGGAGAAAAACTAGCCTGGGATTTTTCTTGGTGCTCTACGCCGTGTAATACTTGGATTAACGATCTTTTTCGTTCTGGATAGCGTCTTATGACGAAAGCTGAGAAGGATTTGTGTGTAAGTAGGGATATGTCTACCCAGTATTTTCTTTGGTATTCTTTGGTTTTTTGGACTGCCTCCTCAGCCTCGCAAATACGAACGCTAAGTATCGATCGTATTTGATCGATTCCCGGGTCAAGCGATGTGTTATTGGGGTTTTTCATTAGGAATTTCTCAGTAGCTGCCCGGAGACTGGATGTGTGCCCGGTTGATGGCAATAGGCTCACCCCCTTTTATATGGGCCTTAAGCATTACTGATAAAAGTGGGTGTACTGCAGGAACACGTCTGCCCAGGCCGGTGAATACAAGCGTGACATATATATTTTCTTTCTTTTGAAGTTTTTCACTCAATAAAGTCTCCCCATAGATACTGGGTACCCGATAATGAACAGCACTGCTGCGAGAACTCGAGTGTAGGTCTTCGTTAAACTGCACGACAAATATCTCTTCTCATACCTAGAGACACTTACCACACTGGATCCTAGCATTGTGAGCACAAATATGAGGAAATTAGAATGAAATTTCTTAACATAACATCACGCCTGTATTCTCCAAAGGGTTGGGCAGACATGTACCTATAGTACACCCACAATAATACGATAGCAGGTACTAAGTCCCATAATAAATGTATACACAAGTGAAATGTATCCTAAATGAGTGGAGGCGGTAACAAATGTGTCTTCTGCAAACAGTATTAGTCTTGTCGCGTCGGGCGCACTTCGGAAGCCTCGGAACAGATGCTGCGCGCACACTGACCATGTTTCATGGAAATCTTCATAAATTAGACACTATTTCAGTGAATACGACGGATGCTTGCATTATTAATTGCCTCCCCTTTTCCAAGAAATGTGGGTGCGTGAGAGGTAGGTTATCTTTGTTGTATAATTGTTTCACATTTCCCTTTTATAACATTTAAACCTTCCTCCTTGCGTGGCTCGGAAAGCACGTTGAGCCGTTGGTCCTGGCTGTCATTTGTAGATCTTTGACAGTCGGTACGGGTAGTTAGAACCCGGAAAGTCTGACAAGGGGTATCGTTTTGTCCAGTAACTGGGTTGTGGAGGTCAGATAGGCAGTCGCTCCATGTAAAATTCTGATATTCTGGTTAGTCATGAAGCCGACCCCAACATAGTTGGGAAAAGACTAGGATGATGATGTACATTCAAACGTTCCCGTAGTTACCAGCATAAAAAGTATAGAAAATTTGCTGTTCAATTCAATATTTCTAATTCTCGATATAATTAACCGGTCTATGGAAGAACCCTGTCTTCAACAGTGTTTTGATAATGATGATGACTAGTACTAGTATTCTTTGATGAAAGTAAAGGGTTATTTATAAAAAACACTAACTGAGAAATGTTTACGAGGATGACCAGCACTGAAATGTAAAATGAAATACCAGTTGTTTCATACCAAATGCAATATTTACCGCATGATCCAAATGTATGAAACTGCTGATTTATTTTATTAAACACAACCCTGTTTAATAAAATAAATCAGCAGTTTCTCTTTCAGTCTTTCAGTCTCATGGTAAAAGTGCTTAGTAATAATAATAAAACAAAAGAAAAAACATTTATTTAGCAATAGGCTTTGGCACACAATGACACAATACTAAACAGAAAAAACAAATAAAAAACAAAACAATATACAATGACAGAAGTATTAAAAAAAAAAAAACACGTGCATTACCACTGCGCCTAATAGGTCCAGTTCAGCTAAAATGCCAGACAACTAGTGTCTGACGCTGGTTTTCATCTAGACCTGGACGTAATGAATACTTTTACCCTCTGAAAGATTGTAAAACAAATAACCCTGTATAAGTAACTACTAACAGTTAAAGGAATTACCAGCAATACTCCGTTATCTGAAACTAGCCACGTATCATACACATTACACATCGTCGCAAGAAACGGCCGGTAGCCTGCAGGAACCCGTTTATCGAAGCGGCAAGATCGAATACAAAGATGATCCAAAATGGACATTTGGACTTTTATGAAACGTGTAGTTTATAGATAACGTGACCATGACGCGGTCAGCATCCTGCATGACACGATACGTTACGTAAGCTGCATTGTGTTGTCCACGAACAAGAACCTACGCGTACATAAGAATCGCCTATATATTTTTAGAGTTATAGTCCTATAGAATACAGGCGTGGATATAAAATTTTATTTGAAACACGTGTAACGTTATTGTTATTTGACGTAACGGCATGTTTATTTGTATTGCTAATCATTTGCGAGCTACGTATGTATGTGCGAGATGTGTGAATCAGGCCCGTGTTTAGTTCTAGAGAATACCCGAGCACGAGGATCGGTTCTAAATGGCCAGATTTCTCTTTTCCAGGGCGCCAACGGAACCGTGTTACTAAGCCTACACTGTCTGTCCGTCCGTCTGTCTGACTGTCAGCGGGCTGTTTCTCATGAACCGTAGTAGATAGA
The DNA here is from genome assembly GCA_905147745.2 of Phlogophora meticulosa. Lineage (NCBI taxonomy): Eukaryota > Metazoa > Arthropoda > Insecta > Lepidoptera > Noctuidae > Phlogophora > Phlogophora meticulosa. The sequence continues at coordinate 6,536,609 of LR990523.1, forward strand.
CAGTTGAAATGTTCACAGGCGCTTTAATTTTTTAAGATGTTACGGAACTTTCTGTGTGTGAGTCCGACCACACTTGGCCGGTTGTTTAAATATCTCAAAAATGTTGATGTTTAAAAAAGATTGATCAGTCGGAGTTGTCCCACGTTGCGTCTCCCGAGATTAATTTAGCGGGTAGTGAGCAAGGCGCCAATGCAGACGTCTAGATGGCGCCCTCGGCACCTTAACACGCGGTGCTCACAGACTGTCTAACCTCCTTCGATAAAATGTCCCGTAGCGTGCAGTGTTCTAACTGACGTGAACGTATTAGGGATGGTTGTACAGTGTCAGGAATGTCAAAAATGTATGAATGAAAGGTCAATATTTAATATTTATTATTTGACGACCGATGTGGCGCGGTGGGCGAAGGCCCGCCTGCAACGCAGAAGGTTGCGGGTTCGATTCCCGCCCTGGAACAAATGTTTGTACGATCTACAAATATTTGTTTCGGGTGTTCTGGGTATTTACTATGTATAATAAAAAAAAAAAACATCTATCTATGTAATGTATTGTATTAAGTATATCAGTCATCTAGTACCCATAACACAAGCTCTGCTTACCTTGGGGCTAGATGATGCTGTGTGGATTGTCCAGCAATATTTATTTATTATTTATTTATTTATTATTAATATTTTCTATAATTTAAAACATGTATGAATGAACATCACTTGAGAACGGGTCTATTGATTAGTATGAGGGATTTTTTATTGGAATATCCACCAGTGAATTAAAAAAAGTGGATTTAAAAAAAAAGTCTCTTTATTAGCCCTGAAAGATTATAATTGATAAATTGAAGTGAATGTTTGAAATGTTAAAATCACGGCTTTGTACTAAATGCGTATCAAAGTATACACGGCAGTTTCACCAAAAACTACTTTTAAAATGTTTGTTTGGATTTATCTCCGGAAACGCTGAACCGACTTTGATGGAACTTTCAGGAAGATATTTAATTTTACAGCAACAACTTGGGCTTCTTTTATTTAAAAAAATCAAATAGGGTTTCGCGCAATAAAATTAAAACATATGTTTTGTTAAATTTCACGCGGGCAAGTCGCGGGCATTGCTAGTATAAATAAAAAAAATTTGGAAAATCCAAAAGTGCACGTCTCAACGCTCATTTTATGACAAAAATGACCTGATTGAATTAGACGGTAATTTTCAATAGGCTATTACTCAGAATGATACCGAAGCGGATGAAAAAAAAAATGACTCCAAAAGTGATGTTTTTTGGGCGATATCGTGACCACATACATCATCCGAACATACAGACAACCCGACGTCCACTGAAATAGTTTTTCAAAACGGTTTTTTATTTACTATCTAGCAAAAATAGTGTTTTTTAAAAGTATCTACTGTCATAAAAAAGTGTTATTGTTGATATTTGTCAACTCATTTAATACTCAAAGTCCAAAAGGATCGGATAAAAGCAATTTAAGCCGAGATAATTGCTTGACCTTGAGAGAGTGAGAGTAAAGCACAACCCACGCTTCGCGTTGAGACGTGCAATATGTTAAAAAGGTAACTTTACAGGAGGACGAAAAACGAGGAAAATTACGAGGTTCCCATTAACCTTCACAGACGGTGTTACGGGTTACTAATCTTTTTTGTGTGAAACTATGGCTAGTGTCCCGAGTTTCTTTCCAAAAATGTAAAACATAAACTCGCGCCTCTTTCCCATGGGGGTAGTCAAAACCTACAGAACACCACCTGATACGATACTTACATACTCTTTTTGTTTCGTTTACGTTCATACATCTGGTCGCACACGCACGTCGGTTGCGAGTACTGCGCGTCTGATCCTTCTGAAGAACATCACCAATAAGGTGTGACGAAATAAAAATAACCAAAATGTTTTTTTCCGAATTTTTCTCCCCAATGGCGATGATCTGTTTATTTATCAAACGCCTGATAAGATAAGATAAGATAAGATATTCTTTATTTGTCTAAACATGGTATACATACAAGAGCATGCAAGATTAAAATCAATTGTTTAAGTCCAGTCATGTTTAGCCGTAAGTATCGGCGTACAAATATTTCTATAATATTGAAAACTATTATTCTTTTTATTGACAACTAAAAAATTATAAAATTTCACAAAAAGAAAGAAAGTTATGAGTTATATTATTATAAAATTTCACAAAAAGAAAGAAAGGTACCCAGAATTGCAAATACAAAATTTTTAACTTAGAGACCTGTTAATTCGAAATTATTATTATATCATCATGTCAACATTCAGATTGAAAAAATAAATCACAAATACAAGAACAATGTCAAAGTTTAAAAATGTATGTCAAATTTGAAAGATACATGTCAAAATTACAACCCACGTCCAAATTAACAGATTTATGTCGATTTTACAATGTTGATTGCTAAATTACAATGTGAACGTCTAGTTCATGTCAAATTACAAGACGAATGTCAAAATTACAGGAAAAAAGAAAAAAAAACTAAAAAACTTTTTCGGCTAGAAATTCGGAGACACTGTAATATGCTTTATGCAAAAGGAACAGTTTTAATTGACGCTTGAATGCATTCCTATTTAACTCTTTCCATCGTTTAGGCAGGATATTAAATATAGTGGGAGCCATGCAGACGATACTCTTGCGCATGAGTGCTGTTTTTGCTGGATAGATGCGAAGAATAGTCGCATCTCTTCTGTTACGCGGTACGGCGTCCTCTAGACGTGGGAACAGTTTGGGGTTAGTTTTGTGTCAGTATTTGCAAAAAAATCAGGCACGGATATTCAGTAATCGCTGAAAATAATCCCATTCATAACTATTGTAGCAACGAATTTGAAGGTCGCCGTCTGTAGGTACGTGCCGCATTTGCAATTCTATATTTTAATCATGCACATAATTAGGCACTTACTTGAATAGGAATTAAGTATTTTTTTTTACCAAGGTTGAAGCGTGGATATTTCTGGATTAGTCAGTCCTCCTATGTCATGATGGCCTAGTAGTTTAGGCGTCGCCTCTTGTACACCAGGTTGTGGGATCAAACCTGGGCAAGTACCAATGTGACTTTTTCAATTCGTATGTACTTTCTAAATTTATCTTGGACATCACTGACATCGGTGAAGGAAACATCGTGAGGAAACCTGAACTTTTAATTTGATATAAGTCTGAAATTGCCAACCCGTCTTGAGCAAGCGTGGTGATTAATGCTCGTGCATTCTCTGTATGAGAAGAGGCCTTTGCCCTGCAGTGGGACAGTAACAGGCTGGTATTATTATTTTATTATAGTCAGTCCTCCAATAGGTACGTCTTATTCTAGGCCCACTTTTTCCTAAACACCTGAAACGCCAGGTGACCGACAAACAATACATTTTCTATTGTGTCTCGTTGTCTGGCACTTAAAGTATTAACCACATGGTGCAGAGATATTATTTCAAAATGTGTTAAAGTTGTTAAGTACCTACCCATATTAAGTCTTAGTAAGAAGAAGTGTATAAAGACTCACCTGCACGCGTAGCATGAACACCATAGAAACGGGTTTTGTCGACGGAATAATGGAGAACATTACAGATTGTTGTATGATTTCTACCGTCCTAAGCATGGCGATGTTAGAACTGAAGAAAAAGAAGAAAGTTTTCTATTCTCTACAGTCTAGTGCTCGGGTACAAGAGATGTCAAGTTTGAAAGAATGAACGTTGTCTATTCTTGGTAGAATAGATATAGTGTTTTTTTTTAAACAGTGCCCCGCACTAGGCATCTCTCCTGTGTCGTGGGTGCGGTTACAAACATTTCAAGTCACATACACAAACAGCCAGACCCGGAACAAGTACATGTAGGCCAAACAAATGTTTGTTCCGTGCGGGAATAGAACCCACGACACGCGACGCGGCAGTCTATCGCTCAGCCGCTGCGCCAACCATGCCGTCAAAATTGGTCATGCTACGCGTGCAGACCCACAGTCAAACCGTTAATACGGTTTTTTGGGACTTAGTTAAGTTATTTACCTGATTGTGAAATTTTAATAAATAAAATACAATAATAACAAAATACTGGTCACAGGGTAGCACCAGTTTCATACATTAGATCTTTTGACAACTCGTAACGACTATCATAGCTATTCTTATGATGTTTGGGGGTCTGCAGCTAAACGTGTACCGTTATCCAATTAACGTTTTACATATTTTATAAATAATTTCTTGGAAAACAACGCATATTAAACAATCCGGAGACGATTAGTAACGCATCAGAACTCCACGAGTATTGCTTGACGGTTGGGGCCACAGTGACTAACAAAACGTATGTAATTATGTAATTAGGTCCGTGTAAACATAGGTTACGAACTAAGCGTAGGTAAAAACAGGGAATTAAACGTGATGGGAAAATACACCCGCGTATTTTTGATATTCGAAATGTTCCTTAAGGATCAACAAAGAAGGCGTCAAAACATACTTTTAAATTGCTTATCAGATTGTACTTATATACCCGAATGCCCTACCCAAATATTCATTCTTTGGTATTGTTCGTCGACCCGTTGAGCTCTTTGGATCTGAGTTGAGCTCTACAATTTCCGAAAAACTGACTGAACAGGTCCACCTACTCGTATGTCTGTGTGGATCGTTCCTCAAAAGACCATCTCAGTCATTAATCTGCATGGTCCTAATATGATCTGACCAAGATAATGTCTGGACTTTAAAAGAGACTGTGATCTCTGAGTTTCTTACGGTGTTTCTTCTCAGAGTGGTCAGATAGCGAAACACCAACCTAGTATTAAAAACCTAATTTGTAGTACTAGGGATGTTGAAAGTGTCAAAAAGTGTCGATGAATATTGTTTCGATGTTTTGAAAATATATTGATATCGCCTGGGATATAATGTATAGTATATCGATATATAGATAGATTGGGTGCAGTATTTTTTTACGGATTTGAACTCCTACTTTATAGTTCACCTTAGCACAAACGCTACATATCTACTTATTTGTTTTCGGTAGGTGTAGGAATATAAAATTTAAGAAAGGTTTTCGATACCGAGATTTTAAAACATCGAAATCGCCAAAAAAATTAATTTGTAATATTCTTTTCGACAAGCCTACAGGTATCTACATATAACGCGTTTACCAGTTCATTGCCATTGTCATTTCTCAGTTGCTATTGTCGTACTTCGTAGTTGAAGTACATCCTCACAGTTTACACTCCACGAACTATAACAATAAATAGGTGGCGTTCGTGTCCTAAATCGTTGTCTAAACCTACCATCAATTATGTAGGTACCACCTAAACTTAAATCCACAAAATGCAGCGCATTCCGGAATTATCCTTCCTATTTCCCTACTTAATGGGAGACGAATGTCGTTAGAAGTCGCAAGTGCTCGTAAAATCCGGCAGTTTTCGTATTGTCCACAATGGTAGACAAGGGAAGTTGTAAGAACGTAGAAGGAGAAAATGTACACGGTGTAAAATTAATATCGGTGTTGGCCGTTGGCGTACTGCAAATGGTTCTACTGTGTTGGTACTAGTTATTTTGCTCTGTGGCGGTTGCTAAGCGTTTAGCAGCGCAATCTGAACGCGGAGCCGAGTAGGAATGGGGGTGGAGGCAAGTGGAGCGGAGACAACTAATTGACCATCGACTACATGCAAATCGCTAATTACCGTCGTCGGTAGCCGAGCTTCGTATATAAATAATGGTCGATACAATTATTTTCTATTGCCGACCCGCGAATATCTGATAGTTATGCTAATAATAATACTATGTACGGGCCAGTAACGCGAGCATCGTTAAACTTTGAATTTTTTTGCGTGACTGTGTACATACCTATATGTTGCAACCTATTGTTTATTTATTAGTGCGACTTCGCCTTGGGAGCGTTCAAGTGTTATCTACAAAGGTTACTGCGTACGTGTAGTTCCTTAGTAATTTCAGTACTTAAGGCTGGAAGTGCGATTTTCAATACATTGTTATAAAAAAATACGTGTGTAACGTTCGTGAGTCGTGATTACACGTTTATTGTTTCTTATTTTACTTTGTTGAACTTCACACGTGTCAAAATGCTTTGAAACGATGCCTAACGCTCTTGCGCACTGCTTCATTAGATGCATCTTCTTTATTTAGGGAGTAGGTAAATTTTGTTAGCTTGCTTATCAGGACACCACTGCCTAATCCTTCAGGGAATAAATGCGTTATTTATTGTTCACTTAAGACTTGATTGCTATGATGCCTTGAGGACGCTCACCCCCATTACCAAAATTACGAATACACTGTCGTGGGGGTCAGCGACCTCTGAAAACAGGGATGTGTCCTAGGTAAAAATATAATAAGTCTATTTGGTCTATCAGTTAGATTACCAATAAATATTGGACACGTATTTTTAGCATTTTGAAAGTGACAAAGATGTAGCACATTAAAGTTCAGTGGAGGGGGCTTGTGACGTCACTGCTGCGTAAAAAGTGTAAAAAGGCGTGACGTCACGCGAAATTTCAACGCACTATATCGTCGTCCGTTTTTGGCTTACGTGACAAAAGAAACAATACGTGTCCAGTATTTTTGAGTTATCCAACTATCGAACCAAACAGAATTTTTAAGGACCCTACCCTATTATGTTTTATTTTGAACTATGAAAATGACATCGACACAATGTCGTTTGTTGGAAAGAACCGTACTTGCACCTCTTCCTATGTACGTACTTGTGTCCAGGTACATGAGCTTCTACCAGCTGCATCGCTCGTTCTCAGTCAGCAATGGCAAGGAATTAAGCAGTTGATTATAATTTCTGCTTTAAAAAAGATGTGACATGTGTCTTTCCACAACAGACTAAAAAAAAACAGTGAATCTACTGAAATGACAAGGCCAACCCTATACGCAACGAACGATTTACTTTGAATAACGACCTTTAAGTTTAAGAGCTACATAGGCTGCTTATTTCTTGATAATTGTAGATTGTATGCGTCTACGACCAGGTGTATAGATATTTATGCAATACCAAGACGGAAAATCTTAGGACAAAGCAAACGAAGAGTAACTTGCGGGCATCTCTATCGGACAACTGATGGACTTCTTCAAGGCAACAGGAAGATTCGCAACGACGCTGAATTGCCAGTAACCCATGACGGGATCTACTAAATGGGGTACGGGGCGAAATTATCCACTTTAGAAGGACTGATCGCCCGTCTGGCACCCACCGGCGTCTCCGAAGCCAGATACGATGAGATAAGAAGATGATCAAATGTATCAAAGTAAACGAAGCAAAAGGAGTAAGTATGTAGCATGTGTCATTGTGTAGTTTCTGCATACCCTCGTGGGATAAAGTACCAGCCTATTACTGCCCCACTACAGGGCAAAGGCCTCTTCTCATACAGAGAAGGCACGAGCATTAATGACCACGCTTGCTCAAGACGGGTTGGCGATTTCAGATTTATATTAATTATAGTCCAGGTTTCCTCACGATGTTTTCCTTCATCGATGTCAGTGATGTCCAAGATAAACTTACAAAGTACATATGAATTGAAAAACTCACATCGGTACTTGCCCAGGTTTGAACCCACAACCTCGTGCACAAGAGGCGAGGCCTAAACCTCTGGGCCATCATGACGGCTGAGCATGAGGCTGTAGTTACACCTAGTATTCGGCCATGCAGTATGATAGAGCTGTGCATGACCAATTTTCATAATTGCACCTTTGATTTGCCTGTAAATTGAACGTAAATACTTGACATTTGCAGTTCACCAACAAAATATAAACCTCCGTAATTGCTTTCTACAAAATAAATACATAGTATCGAACAATAAAGTACAGGAATACTATAATAGGCTTGGTTGTCGTAAAGACAGTTTTCGAACTTGAGATTCAGGGTTTGATAATCAAACTAGGAAAAGTTAAAATGGGGCTCTTTTCATATACAGGCAGCCATATTTTATTTAGCTGCATACTAATGGCGTAACAAATTCTCATAAAATTAACAAAATCAATCAAAGTAATGTATTCTATTAAGTATATCACTCATCTAGTACCCATAACACAAGCTCTGCTTAGCTTGGGGCTAAATGATGCTGTGTGGATTGTCCAGCATTATTATTGTTATTTTATTAAATTCGCACAAGCCACATTTGCCAAGCCCTTTAGAAAATAAAAGCGTTGTATTGTTGAGGAAACTACAGCATTTTATACAATGAGCTGAAAAAACAACGTACATTTTTAAATAGAAAAATGAAGCAAAACAATGTTGAAATATGCAATGTATTGTGTTCCTAAGTAAAGAAGCTAAGGGACGAAGGATAAGTTGTGCACAGTGGCGCCATCTAGACGTCTACATGGATGCTTAGCTAAATTAATTCGCACCCGAACAAAATGCATCACGGCTTGTAGCGAATATACTTGTGTAGATAGATAGATAAGTACTTAGAAACAGGCAAACACTGGTGAAGCAAGATAAAAGGTATCAGCGGCGAAGGGTGAAAGTTTTCAAAAGGACTGATGAAAAACGCTTGTGAAAACTTAAAATTGTCCATTCAGAATCGTGTTATAAACTTCTCCACTGATACGTATGCGGGCCTTTTATTAATTAATTGGCGAAACTTCACAGATGTGATGGGTATTGGGATTTTGAATTTCATATGTAGGTATATATTTAATCTGACCAAGATTTGGTTCTGGAATTTAAACTATAGATGTCACAGGAGCTGAGTTTGTTTCGGTGTTACTTCTCAGAATAGTGAGCTAGGAAACATTGACCTCGTTTATTTCTGTTTTTTCTTTTTTTGTCATATAAAAGTGTTTTATTACCCATTAACAGAAATAGATAACGTTTATCACATCATCAGTTGTCATTTGTCATAAAATTTGCACGTGGTCATAACTTTAGCTTGAGCCAGTGTAAATATTTATCAGTAAACTTTACGAAGCCTTTTTTTAATGGGACAAGCCCGCCACACTACTCGTATACCCAAACCTGCAGTGGTTTGGGTATAGTGTGACTCCTGAAAACCAGAATCAACAGTGGCCACCACCAGAAAAGCGTCGAGACAATGAAGCCCGATGAGTCCCGGAGAAATGGTTCAACTGTCTTGGTTCCCGCAACGAAATTAATCAGAAAAGATCGGCGGAGGAGTTAGAAAAATACATAATTTCCACTTGTCTCCATATCAAACAAGAGTCAGAACAGAGCTAGGCTAATAGGCACAAAGGGACGTTTACAACCACGGTTTAAAATTAACACTGATATTAATGGGTCCTAAATGATGAGCTTTACAAAGCCTATCGCCGATCACTGCTAGACATAGGCTTTTTCCAAAGTCCCACCTGAACACCGGGTTTCCTGCTTTCCACATCGCTCAGCCGCTGCTTTATGGTCGTCGATCTGTTCATAATATATTTGAAATCTGAAACATACTGACATAATAAAAATAAAGATTGAGAAATGAGTTCTTTGTCTATTTAATAATCTACGACAAATATAAGTAGAACTAACAAATCTACATATTAATTTGAAACTTTGAATTCGAAATATCTTTGATTTAACGTACTTCATAATATTTATGGTTTTCTACAGCGTCAATAGAATACTAAACGATTGCGTCAATCCGTAAATGTGACGCAAAAACTCAGTAAAATCTTTAAAAAAAAAATGTCCATAAGATGGGCGTAATTTAATTTGTTTATACAATTCCAAACATGTATTTCCCGACAGTCAATTAAACGGAATACGGTAATGTTAATAACTTTTTATTGGATACTGAATATAAACATGAATAACCAATTATGGTGTTGTTATAAATATTTACAGGCAAATGCAAAAGGCTTCATTTTGTAAGTATTGAAATAATATTACGTCCAATTTCATTGAATTTTAATATCGCATGCTACTTGAATAGTCCTGTTTTAAATTCCGTTTGCAAAAGCTTATGAAAATACGTATTACAAGTATTCAGTGGGTTCGTAAAAAGTGGCTTCCAATTGTTTGTTTGACGAGTTGTTGAATACATAGACAATATGTATGAATTCAATAATAAGTGGACCCCTGGGGAACGCTTTTAAATAAATATAAATAGTCTATGTCTTATTTCTAAGGCACACATACTATTTACCTGTGTCAAATGTCATCCAATTACATTCAGCCGTTTCTGCGTGTTCGAATCACAAAAATTCAAACTTCTTTTTTTTCTTCGTTCAAAAAAGTAGAACGATTTTGACAGCTCAACAGTATTATTAAAAAATATATAAAAGTATGTGTCTTTTTGTCGTCACATTAAGCGGGCGCTGCGCTGGGGGTGTCTCAGTGCTGTCATGCAATACTGCAATCATAGCGTGCATTGCGACGTTCTTTCTCCACTCGAAAAATAACCAGCCATAAACCTATACCTTTATTAGTATTTCCTTTTCGGAAACTTTTGGGGTGGCTAAGGTTTTTTTCCTCCAGTTGCTTGTAAACTTACCTACTTGGTATACTATGGTCTATTGAAATACTTAGTACCTATTGTAGTTGTCGTTTGTTTCGTTATTATGTTACTTATGTTATGTTTTGTTATGTAGTGTCTAGATAAATCATATTTTACATGAAGCAGTAGAGGTAAAACACCTACATGTTTTACGAGTAGTTACTATAATAAATACATGACTCAGACTGCATAAATAGTTACTATGGTTAGTAATAGAACGGTTTCAGTCACTATAATACATATAATGCATGCCATCAACTAGGCATAAATCCAGACTCCAGGCTGAAAATGAGAAATTCTATTGGAAAAACTCAATAACACTTTCCCCGACCTGGGAATCAAACCCTAGAGCTCACGCTCAGCAGTCGTGTCTGCGACTACTAGTCCAATGGGGTAGTCGAACAAGAGTTATTATTATACATTATATCACGAGAGAGTTACTTATAGTAACTCTCTCGTGATATAATGTATATAATGTACCTATATCATAACGTACCTATATCTAATAATGATTCAAAGAGAATTTCTACATCTATGAGAAAAAGGTGGCGCAGGTAAAGAGTAACTTGGCAGGTACAGTCGCGGAGTGATAAGTTCGAGCACTGTAAATTCTATATTTGCTTGCACTTATTATAAACCAAGATTTGCCAACATTATTACTAAAATACACCTTTTAAAGGATTTTTAAATATGGATGGAACCACCTCAATTCCCGTTTAAAAATCGGTACCAAAAGATTTATTATTTTCACGGTATCTTTTAAAAAACTCGGACCAACAATCAATACTTAAACAAGAAGTTTATGGCAAATTAAACCATTGACAATGATTGCATCATAAGTTATAATAAGGTGCGTAGTGTTTTAGTTACAGCAGACATCAATATTTATTTTCCTTGGAATTGTAGTTTTGGTTTGACGGATATTAAAATAAGTTGCCGCGATGAAGTGCTCGAATGTGTCTGAAAATTGCTCAACCTATTAATACCAGCACTGTACATTCAACCGTACGTCAGTGGTAGCACTTGCACTACGTAAACTGCCCTTTCTGCTACGACATACGGGCGCAGTCACTGTCAAATTGAGGGCCGCCATATTTAATTTGACAGTGCCTTTGCCCAACAGCGGGTAGTTCTTATTATAACTAGTCGTATACATATACCGGTGTACAGAACAAGCTAGGTTAGTGCAGCAATTTTCACAATAGCGTGGCCATTAAAATAAAAAAGGCAACTGAAAAGCCCGAAGTTCTGTGTGCATTATGTGCATTCGGAGTCACGCACGGATACCGCGTCACGCAATACGGCTGTTGTCACGAGATTTTGATGCTAGAGAGATATATTTCAGGACCTGTAACTAATAATTAATTACTAAACATAAGCTGAATCATAAAATGTCTCCTAGTTAGCCATACGTATTTGGTGTTAGATCTTTATCCAAATTTTCGGAAAACTTAATTATAGTTTTAGAAAACTATAATTACGTAAAAGAAAAGTAATCTTTTCCTAGTCATTCAACATTAGGTCTTAGGATTATCGTTAGTCTGTTAACATTTTAAATTAAATTAAACTAGACAATCCACACAGCATCATCTAGCCCCAAGCTAAGCAGAGCTTGTGTTATGGGTACTAGATGACTGATATACTTAATACAATACATAACATAGATAGATGTTTTTTTATTATACATAGTAAATACCCAGAACACCCGAAACAAATATTTGTAGATCGTACAAACATTTGTTCCAAGGGCGGGAATCGAACCCGCAACCTCCTGCGTTGCAGGCGGACCTTCGCCCACCGCGCCACATCGGTCGTCAAAAAAAACATTTAGAAACACAATATTTTTTCTAAAACAAAAATAACATCGCACACCTTCCGATAATAACCTTTGTTTATTTTCACAATTAAACGATCATAATGAAATACAAAACACGGAAATTGTGATAAAATAACTATTTTACGTCCACCCATGAGCGGATATTCGTTATATACGCTTGTGGTGTTATTCAATTTTCAATTTAATTGGTGTCTGCGTGTCCCACCGTTACACCGGCGCGCGGCGGCGAGGGTGCGCGTGCACATGGCTCGTGGAACCTTCACTGACCTTTATCATGCGTATCGTTAGTGCGTGCACATATATATCATATTTAATGGCACATAAGATTTTTTATATGCCAACATGTAATATATATGAGATTCTTTTACTTTATTTAACTGGTATGTCGTTAACGCGTTATGGACGACGCAGTGTCACGCGCCTTCCAACTAGTGTCATGCAATATCGCCATTTTAATGTGCATGCCTGCATAGGGGTGAAAAACACATTAATGATTGATCATAGTAATTAATACCGTATAAATTATAATTATTGAACTATAGTGTTCTATACATATATGGTGTGCTGTAATTCTCTATCGTTGCATTTTAATAAACGTGTCCCTTTACTAATAAATTGAGTGATTAAACACATTTACAACGATAATGACACTGCAGTTATATGGAGATTGTCACAAAAACTTCATACGTTAGAAGATAAAAAAGACATCTATCATGAAACTTAACTAAGCCTCTCTACTTATCTTAAACCGAAACGCCATTTTTATGTTTCTTTTAGCTGTCAAAGTTGGAGAGGCAAAAAGTTGCTCTGAGGAATAATCGAGTACTATTTTGTAGTTTGTATGTAAGGCAATTTATGTCTCGTTTGACACTAGGTACCTATAAAAAGTTTGTTTGGGCTATTGACTGATGTTAGTAATAAGAACGTGATAGAGTAACTGTTTCAATTTTCCAGAATATTTCACAACTCAAAAACAGTATTTCAGTAGAACCATCTAGTAATTAATTCTTCGGGGAGAATGAACTTTTCATAAAGAGGACAAAGTACGATGTAGAAATTACTTAGTTCACAACATCGAAATTAAATTGAAAATAAATTAGCACTGGTAAACATTTTCATGAAAATTATTCACTTCGCTCAAAGCCAACTGGAGTGCAGAGAATGTAAAATAGAGCAAGAAAATAATAAGTTATCGTTGAAAATTCTAAGCGTAGGTAGAAGTCAACGCACTCTCTTATGTTAGAAGCATCTTCCACATAATGTTCTAGAAAATCCCTGCAGCATTTGTGCGCTACGGGGGTGAAAGTAGTGGGAGGTATGAAGTTGATAACCTGGATCGGGAGCGAGGGTGCAGGGTCGCGGACCCTGCCGCACGACCGCACCCAATCTAAACCTTACTACCCTCAGCTCTAACTACTCACAGGACACAGATCCGACAAGCTCGGATGGCATAGTATTGTACCTATTTGTTGGGATTACGTAAAGGATTTGACAAGATGTACGATGTATCTGAAATCAATGAGTAGTTATTTTTATCCAAAAATCCGATGCGGTTTCTGTCCAGACTAACCCCACGTGCAATGGGAGAGGTAGGGGTGGCCTATGATAGACTCTTTTGTTAAGAAAAGTCATTTTTGTCTACCAGGCTACTGAACTTACGAACTCAAACCTCATACCACTATATAAATTAAACCTTTCATACCAATAATTTTATTAAAAAATCTATCTAATTAACCGCTTTTCGTAAATCAAAGCAGTATAAGTTCTATAACATCCACATTTCCATGTTAGTTAAGTTTTACATGAATTTTTATACGGTAAGGTGAGGGGTGTTATTAAAAGTTGAGATAAGATTCGACACGATGCGGTGCACGCCATCAAATGGCTCATGACGTGTTCTGTCAAGATATTGTGAGCCACACGAAACAGAAATGAGGTCTTCTTGATAATGGTGGAGAAAACTTTCGTAATTTCGAAAGTGTTTAGTTGGAAAACTGAAAAATGTGTTGAGAATAGTGGAATCGGTACAGTATCACCCTGGTGTATCATGATTGTCGTTTGTGATGCAAAATTATACAAAGCTTTACCCACTATAAAAACTAATTAAGATAAAAAGTCAGGTAACTAACTATAAGTGCTCATTGTTCTCACAAGTAAACTACCTAAGTATTATTTCCACTTTGGACAAAAAAAGAAAACATGCCTCACAAAATTCAGTTTTAAAAGAAACCATGTTTAAAACAAGGGGTAAGAGGACTTGTAACTTGAAAGTCTCCCTAGGAGCATAACATATGCATGCTTCCATAGCGAGATAAAAAGGCAAGGTACATTATATTCCTTTCAATGTTAAATAAGTATATTCGGAGCAATAAGCTTTTCATAAAATGATAAATTCCTAGAGGAAATTCTCATAAAGGGTAATACACAAATACATGGATAACTCGTAAGTTCGTTGCCCAGGCTGCAATTGGAACGACGTTCTCGAATCATAAAGGCATTGACACAAGGGGGGTTCCAAAATTCCTGCATAGGGGGCAATACCACCCGATAGAGTTGCGTGCAAGTTGAACGGCCCTAGACGCTCAGTTTAGGCAAGCTGACATCTATGTTTCTATACTATGCCTTATATAACTTAACAACCTTTGTGTTAAAGGGATGGTAGTGTGGAAAGTTTTGAAATTGGTATTTTGGGTACGCATTGTTTTCGCTGCTTAAATTTTCTAGTTTACTTTGTGTTTAGGATCTGCATTCTTATCGGGATAGGAGGGAAGATAGAAGTATTGCTAACACTAAGAACCTGTTTTAGAGTATAAATTATTCATCAATATGAAACATCCATATGAAATACCAATATGAAATAATCTGCCTGGACAGTGTGTTGTCTCCTAAAAGTGGTGTTACAGGCTCTAAATGCGCAAATTACTCGATTCATTAGCACTACCATCAATCTTCGTTTCATATATAAGATAATTTAACCAACGCGTTAATACAATCTATAGACGGGCGGGCGTTCAGATGCCCACCACTTTTGAGGATGTTAACCTTTGAGGATCTGAGGCTCGTAAACTAATCGATACTCGATAGAAGGTTGAAGGGTAATCGGATAAGTCTGTTTTGATATCAAATAATGCGTTGTGAGTTGTATTTCGCGAAAGTTTGGATATTGTGGGTGTATTTTCTCGATTAATATCTTTATTGAGTCTAACCAAGAGGGTGTAATTTATTTTTGGAGTAATTTGTTTAACTTTACAGACATTACAGGCAGACTTGTATTAGGGTGTAAAATCACTTTGTCGCTATTGTAAAATCCAGACTTTTATGAAATACGAAACTGAGAATTTCGTAACTTAAAAATGTTCCTATCTGACCCGTGAATATTAAGTAGAGAAAATCACTCTCACCTGCATACGACCAGAGAGGTGGACTAAGCACATTCTAAGTTTAATATGCATCCGTGTGAGTGTATAGCCATCCCAATCAGGCATTTTACTTACATCAAGCACCTTTCTCATTACTTAAACAAAATCATTTTAATTTATCTTACACACACTTTGCCCATATCTGAATCATTTTCAAATAATTATATTTCATTTCGTAGACTTCATACTAAACAAGATAGGCATATCCATGATTGAATCGCTACAAATTGTAGGCCTGAGGTCCAGAGGGCGGCCATAATGTTATTAGGATGTGGCGTAAACTGGCCTAACGTTTGACCTGGGGGCATCAACACTGCAGTGCCTCTTCATGTCCTGTTATGGCATTATGAATCGTTTATTCATTTTCTTGACGAACGTTTAGGCCGAGAAGAAAAGTGCGCTTACTCTTAATTTTGATTCCGACCGATTCACATTGAAATTTAAACGTTTCGTACTCTTAAGATGGACGCTAGCGCTAAACGCTACTCTTGGGTCAGGACAGCTGTGTATTCCGCCAAATAATATAATCAACTAACTGCAAAATTAACATTGTAATGGTTTTGACTTTAGATCTTCACATAGTTTCAAAAGTAAGGCCCCAGGCAGGATATGAATATAATAATTATTATTTATTTATTATCAAATGCTGATGGTGACAGGGGATAATGGCCCTAATTAACAAACATAAATGATGTGGTTTCTGATCTAAGTATAAGTGAGTATTTAATAAAACAACCTGTCAAGTGCAAGACCTTGCGAGACCCGCGTGACACTGAGGGTTTCGTCTCAAAGTCAAAGCTGTGTACGGCCGCGGCTTCACTGACAGCCTTTCTTGCCTTGACTTTCCAATTGCGTATAGAAAGACAAACTTAACTTTGTCGTTAAACAACCTTTGATGAAGTGAAGCCGAATTTGAATGAGATAAAAACTAAATTATATTTTGAGATACGTCTTATGACTTTCTTATTCCGGGTTGAAAGACAAACTTAACTTTGCAGTAAAAAAACTAAGTTCCTACAACTTCGTTCAACACCACAGTCGTCGTTCCAATGTGCAATGTGTGGTGTAATTGCAAAAACTTATATTTTTTGGCGATACTATTAAGAATGATCAATTTTCGATTGTTTTTTCTTTACTATATATAAAACTTCTTATTTTCTGCTTCAGACAAATTTTATGCTGCTAGGTTAACGGGAAGTAAGTAAGTAAGTAGATGTAGAAAGATTGAGAAAATCATCATAATATATTGTACTAGCAATCCGCCCTGGTTTCGCCCGTGCCAAATTATTTACAAAAAAAATCTCCTTTCTCACTCTTTCTATTAGAAATCGCATGAAAATCCGTTCAGGAGTTTTTGAGTTTATCGCGTACAGACGTGATAGGGGACTTTGTTTTATAGTATTTAGTGATAGTGATAATTAACCGTATCCCATGATTAAGATGTCTTTACTGGAAGCTTAAGGGTTTCGTTTTCTTCCTTTTGAGGTACGGAACCATCGTTACGGGCGGTTACGGTTCCTGAAAAATTTAATTACCTCACCGTGCAAGCTGTGAGAAGTAGCAAGTGCTTACTGTATCAAAACCTCCCACTGGAGCCTTTTGAAAAGTTTGCATAGGCTTCCGTGTATTAAGAAATTGGCTGCAAAATATATCGACGAGGTGATTGCCGCCACGTTTACACCCCATATTCATAATGCTAATAACAATACTTTTAAAATGACCATATTTAGCTGATTAAAGTCCCCTCAAAGTAAAGGTAAACCATATTTAAAAACCAATTAAGCCTATGACAAATTAGTGAAAATTGAAATATCTAGGATTCGATTTTGTTATTATGTTTTATTGACCTGTTCGACATTGTATTTAAGGCGGTTTGACGTTGTGTTTGGGGCTGTTTTGACATTACACTTTAATGTCACTTGAAATGTTTATTGGTAATTCGTGGTTCTCTGTAGTTCTATATAAATTTCATGTGTTTATTATGTTCAACACAATGTAAATTGTTGTATGATAAAAGTTAGGTAAACTGCGTAAATGCCGACAGTTCGCAAGCGGTAGTTCAGACGAAAACCTAAACTTTGTTTTGACTTTTGTTTTCTGGGAAAAATCGGAGTCTGCTAAGGCACACAGTTACATTGTAAGAGTTAAAACAAATGTTCGAGTTCGAGTCTTCGAACTTGAGGCATTATTTAACCGGGCTTTTCAGGGCCCATGTTAAGTCCGGTAAAAAAAAAGTTGCGTTGCTCGTATGTCAAAATGTAAACGTCAAAATCGTTTCTCATTTCGCATCTAGGTACTTACTCGTACTTCTCTATTAAGTGACGTAACTGTATCATGGTATTTAGCAGTGCACGTTGGCACCCAGGGTAACGGGTCTTTAGGATAGGTCTCAAATTAGTGACCAACCGAAGCTTCATGTTCGTATTCGGCCAAAAATGATTCGGCCACATTTTTGTTTTCGGTCATTAACCAGCCGAAGCTTTAGCCAAACCAAAAATAAAATTCATGGAACGACGCGCGAGATTAGGCCTATTTCGTAATTTCTTATTTTATTTATGTTCAAGGCTAAATTTGCTCTTTCTCTCCCCAGCTGTAAAAAAAAACAGTAGATTTCATTGTACAGCGGAAATATTATTATTTTTAATGAGTAAATCATTTTCGTTTTCGGCCGAAAATAAGATTACAGTCGAAGCTTTTTTTTCAGCTGATAATTCTTTTTCGGTCCGTCCCTATCTAAAATGTAGTTTATTATTTGGTTGGTGATGTGGTTGGTGATGTTACTAATACTGAACCTAATTTTCCAAGAAGCTCATTTTTTTTAAAGAGAAATATTACGAACAGGAACAGCCAATATACCTGTTAACGCATCCAATTAGGCGAATATTTGCAGCATCACTAGTTTCACTACATCAGTAAGGTCGGATTGGAACTCAAGACCTCTTGAACTTCAGTCCAACGCCCTAGGCAAGTAAAATTTAGTTCATTTGTTTAGCGACAGGCATGGATAAATTGTTTGAACACCTAGGCGAGACTTTTTGCCCGTAGTATCAATATTTACTTTCTATTTTCTTTGGAAGCTGCGTCGATTGTTTAGTCCAGGAGTGTAGAGTCCTTGCTTCCATTTTTTTTCTGGTAGAATAAAAAACTTGTTATGTACTTATTTACTGGTCTTTAATGAAAATTCATTAAATGGAAAGAAATAAAAAACACACACTACATACATACACTATAACAATAGTAAATATGGAAAACAAAGACAGGAATAATGCAAGACAGAAGTGATAGAATTAAATCAGGATGAGTATTCATTTTGATTTGATGAATTGGTTCTTAGTCACAGTGATTAGAGACTGCCTAGAAATGTAGATGAAACGCTAATGGTGTGATGGAGTATGACCAACCGGACTTGGACCCCGGTGGCCTGGTCCACCAGTTGCCGACTGTCTCGTCGGTTGACTGGATTGATGATAAAAAAAAAAAATGTTTATTTCATCAACTTATGCATGTTACACTATACGACACTTGGAATCACCTTTTAAGCAAAGTTATGCTCGTATTAGGTTGATTCGCTCTTCCAGTTTACGGTAGCTAAGTACATAAAGGTGAGAAATGTGAAGAAATGAAAAGTGAAGTGGTTCTTACGAGTTATCCTATAGTGTGAAACATCGATTCAATTTCTTCGTAACTTTTAGTTTTCAGCCATTCGGAGAGTATCTTTTTGCAGTCGTGGTAAGTCTAGAATATTGTAGATGCCAGATGACAGTTTAGAGTATTGTCTTGTGGCAAATGTAGTATTAACTGTGGGTTCCGCAGCAACTTTTTTTTTCCTTCTAGTTTGTATACTAGAAGGGTTGAAGGGGAGAGATTTATGTTTTTTCAGAGCGGTTTGAAGGACATATAACTTTCTTACGGACAGAAGGTCAGTGATTGTGTACAAACTAGCATGAGCTTCAGCAGTGCCCTCTGGGTCTTTTTAGTTCCAAAAACTTGACTTTGGTTGCGTCACCCCATATTGGCAAACAGTAAATTAGTATAGCTATAGACATCCTGGATTCCCATCCCTAGGTCGGTTAATAGTGTAATTGGGTTTCTCCATTAGGAATTTGTCAGTTGCAGCTGGGAGCCTGGACTTAGCGTTATGTACGAGTACCTTGTACTGTGGGTCGTATTTCAAGTCGCAATTCAGGCTAATCAACTTAAGCTATTCTGGAATGTTCGTCAAAGAGGCAGACCAGACGGTGGTCTACATTGTTCTTGTATAAATTAAGTAGCAGGACTAAAGATTCTGAACTTTATTTGTATGTAAGTTATGATAAGATGTTCTGGTGGTCTATGTTTTAGTATGAATAGCAAGTTTTGTGTTTTATTTCTAATGATAAAAAGTTGGCGCTAGCAAATATATATTGTCAAAATTTTATGTGTTCATAATATTCCGCTCTTGCAGACGCTGAAAGATTCCAGAGGAGAAAGTATTTTCTCTGGTGTATTGTTGTGTGTGTAACGAGGCTGTAGTCTCATTGCTAGAATTGTTAGACACGTGTGGCAATATCTTATCATGTGAAAGTCAAGGGTGTATCACAATGAACTCTAACCCTCTCTAACTCTAACGTACAATTTTGCGTAGCAAAAAAATGATTTAGACCTGGTCTAGTCTACTGCTAGCTTTAAACCACCTTTGTCTCTTCTAAGCCTTTTTATCTTTTGCGAAGTTTGGCCATATTTTTTTTAATAACTTTACCCCACACCCAGATATTTTCCTGTGTCGTGGTGCGTGGTGTGTGTGGGTGTGTTTACAAAAAAAATAAAGTCAGAGAGTAAAAAAAGAAAGTACATACACGATCAGCCAGATCCGGAACAGCTACCTGTAGACCATACAAATACTTGTTATGTGCGGGAATGGAACCTACGACACGCGGCGCAGCAGTCGATCGTTCAGCCAATGCACCAACCGTGCCGTCAAAAATAAAATAAAGAATAAAAATGTTCTCCATTCTTACTTATTACCTACCTACTTACTTTTCCTACCCTAGATTAATATTTACGTACCTTGTAATCATATAACGGTTGTGTGATTCTTTCTCCTACAAAGGTATCTGTTTCTTTCCTTAGATTTACTTTATTAAGACTCAGTTTATCTCTCAGTTTGTTGTAGTTGAAAATACTGAAGTATGATATCACGCGGCGATGCAAGGACTTTTCATTTCCTTCCCCATTCAGTCGTAAATGATGAATGAAATTCTTCTCTATTAAAGAGCTAGCGGATCCCGTGGCATTGCTTGTGACGTATTGTTTTTTTATTTTCATTCGGCAAACATTCCTATGAATGACAATAGCATACTTTCACAAGAACCTGGACAGCCAACCTCGTTACCAACCATACTAGTTAGTAAGTGACGAAACTGAACCCAAACAAGGGCTAAAATGTGTTAAGTTCTGCCATGCGGCCTGTGAGTCTGTCTGATGCGGTATGCCGTATCAACTTAGCATAGGCAAAGTAGAGAGATTGGACAGCAGGTTCGTATAGATGCAGCTACCGAAAAACTGTCCTGCAGTTTGACAGGAGATTTGTGAAATTCCCACTTATTGTAACTTTTGTTGAAAACAATAAAAAAATACTCGCAGCGTAGGCATTTAACGTTCGGTTAAAAAAAACATGATTTCTGTGTAATCCGTCATCCTGTAATAAAATAGGAAAAAGGACTTCTAAAAAAAAAGATGCAAATAGTTCCAAAATACATACAAAATGGAAAAATAAAACTTAAACTTCAACTTAAATAACAAACGAACGCATACGTCAAGTGTTTACAACATTCTTGCATTTCCAAGAACTCAATCGGTACCTATGGGTAGAGTTTTTTGACACTGCAACTTGAGGCAACACTGAAATTGGACCTGTCACTGAAACTGCTTATCTATTTACGCTTTTACTATGAATGACACTGCTGATAACGCATCGTCGACGACAGACATCGAGTCGGCACGTAGTCAACTGACACTTTATATACCTCAGCATACTTGTTTTATTAGCTAAAGTTATTAGATTTGAATTTTATTTTTTAAATGATCATGAGTAGTCCGGGGCATTCTGACGAAGTGAAAACCGACGCTCAATTTTCTTGTGTGTTTTGTCAAAAGTGATCCAGGGGAATGTTTTAGATTCATATTGGTATCTACTTAGGTAGGTATGTCATGCGTCCAGTTCTTCCTTTGAACTTATCCAGAGCAATAATAACCTGCGATAATTCTTTGCACTTCGTACAATCAAGTTCATTAAAGATAATTTCTCCCATCACAAGTGTCTTCGGATTTCTGGGAAGCCCCGGCAACTTAATTGTATTTATTTTAGATAATAAACACATTTTTTTTAATTTAGACTTTAATTCAGAATCAAGCTCGTAGGTCAACCTACAAATTTAATATTCTAAGAACATCTACCCGATCAGTTAAGACCAGTATTGATATACCGAAATCAATAAAAATACGAGGCCATTAAAAAAATGTTAGTCTAGGTAATATATTCGTAATAATTTATCTTATCAACCTGTAACTAAATACTGCAGCTTGAAATATCTCCGATATTAAATACACCTGATGACAGCTATGCGCTGAAGTGAATAAATGTATGTTAGTGCAGTGGTACCTACTTACTGATGACAAAAGAAAAAGATAACTTTGTAGACACGCACTAGGGTTAAAAAATGCTTGTAGTAGCTGGTTACAATTAATTTTTAACCCTTATACTCGTACCCAGAGGGTGTGACTTTTTATGCTTACTGATTCCCGATTACGTTAACGTTCACTAACGTCAATTTGTACGAAATAATTGTGTTACCAATTATTGTCGCCAGATGGCGCTTATCAGTTTCAGTACAAATTGGAGGTTGTGTTTACGCGATCGAATATCGGCTACAAACCTCGCTCTAAGACCACAGTAATCAAGTTTTTGACATAGGACTTAAATATAACTGTGTGAAATGTGGGTGTACTGTTTGTACACCTCCACACAACTCTTCGGGGAATTAAAAATACCATTAGTAAAAGTTGGCTATCCATACTTATGAGCACTTTCACCCCCTGAAGAATTACTAGTAAATTAAACGTCAGCTTGTACATTCTCTTTAGTTGTTTTACTAATTACAATTTGTAGTCATTGAGTTTAATTGAATGTATAATTATTTATGTTCACTAATAAATTGGCGAAATGCAAGTGCACTATTGGTACTTACACTTCTACCTAACCCTTTGGGGAATACAGGCGAGATGTTATGTTAATAGGGTTAGCAAAAATGTTTTTTTTTGTTTCTTTGTCCGTACCAAAACACTACTTACAAGTATGTTTTGGTACGGACCAAGTTCTGAAACCAGATTACGTATATTCTTTACTTGTAATATTATTACCTAAAAAATAACATTTGTTAGTTAAAATAAGGTCCCCAGTCCCTCTGTGTATAGAAGTTAACGGAACACTTTTATTGCGTAATGAATGAGAGGTCGGCGCTCGGGCCCGGGGGTGTAAGGGGGTGCATGGGGGTGGGGTGCAATACCACCCCACGAGCCTTATTTCGGGTCATCGAGCCCGACCTCGCAAGCAACGAACGCAGCTTGAACCGCCTTGCAAAATGGAGTTTTCATCTTGGATTATTAATTTTAACTAAGTGTTAGATTAAACTAATTCAGTAACGCTCTTATCTTATTACATGCATGAATTATGGTCTACGATCTATTCTATGTCTGGTATTAAAAATAATGCTAACTTCTTGTCTAAATAAGCTAATTGTATGTAAAATAACATTGAACATCTTAAAGAAATATTAAGCATTTCCTAACACTACACACACTTACAGGCCAAAAAGAGTTCTGTCCGTTTTCACCAACAAAAGAAAACATCAATAGACGCCTAAATATTATTGCTCTGTTGGATTTTGAACTCTCGGCGCTGAACAGAGGGTGAAAAAACCAACATCGTGCTTTTATTTAGGTATTCATATCGGCATCACCTAGCGTTACTGAAAACGGGCATTAATTCTACAAAACAGGTTGCATTAAAAAACAAAATAATGATAAAATTAATAAAATACATTAACGTCCGAGCTAGAATATTAATAACGTACCTAGGTCACAAGTACTAAGCACTAAATGATTGTTAAGTCAATATTAGCGTGTAACACGTTAGCCCGGACCTCGAAGAAAAACTAATAAAGATCTCAAAGCATCGATAAGTAGCATGTTTAAGCTAATAAAAGAATATTAAAATAAAAAAAGAGGATAAAGCAATCAATTTCTTTTCCACCACCCCTTATGGATCCAGCGGTCACGTACACAACTTCGTTAATGAAGTAATGAACACGTACTCAGGTATAAATTTCGTCAATTTTATGTGAGAACAGGATGTCACAGTTTTTAACACAAGGACGATTATGCATTAGAAGTTTGGAAGCGTTACTCATTAACACTTAAATCTTTATAGTGTTCTAAATAATAATGCTATGTTTGAAGTACTTCTGTGGAATCTAATCACGTCAGCGTTGTATCCCTAAAATGCCGAAACCAGTTACTTTGATGTTTGTCGAGGACGTTAAAATCCACTATTTTATTTATTTTAACACGCTCACGTGATCCGCCGCCGAATGTTCTAAGTGCACGTGATACGGGTGAAATAACTATTTGTATGTAATGGAAAACATGTATGGGAACCGAATTGCGAATAATTCGTCCATGTCGTACTAAACCTTCCTTAGCGAATTTTTATGGTTATCAATGGCAACTTTTCTAAAGACCAAGTGACGGACATGTTTTTTAAATTGACTAATAAGCTGACATCGGAAAAGTTAGAGTATATTTACCTAAACTTCATGCAAGTATTAAGTATTGACGACCGATGTGGCGCGGCGGGCGAAGGTCTGCCTGCGGCACAGAAGGTTGCGGGTTCGATTCCCGCCCTGGGACAAATGTTTGTACGATCTACAAAGATTTGTTCCGGGTGTTCTGGGTATTTGCTATGTATAATAAAAAATATATATCTATGTAATGTATCGTATTAAGTATATCAGTCATCTAGTACCCATAACACAAGCTCTGCTTAGCTTGGGGCTTGATGATGCTGTGTGGATTGTCCAGCATTATTTATTAAAAAAAAAAAAAAAAAAGTAAGTAGTAACACAAAGTGGATACTACTTACTCTGAAATCCCAGAATAATAACCGTGAAAATTTTGATTACCTACAAAATGATTGTTTCGATGAATCATAGTATATTATTTGGGGTTCCGGATATTGGTGTTTTTTTTTTAAAGAGAGTGAGGTGTTTTAATTTTAACGGCACGGTTGGCCCAGTTGCTGAGCGATTGACTGCTGCGCGGCGTGTTGGGTTCAATTCCCGCACGGAACAAATATTTATATGCCCTACAGGTAGTTGTTCCGGGTCTGGCTGTTCATGTATAAATGATGAATTTTGAATGTTTGAAAACGTACATACGAGTAGAATGTAATCACTTTTGTCCCGCTAGTTCCCTAGGGAAACTTGACAACTTTAACGAGAGCAAAGCTGCGGGGAAAAACTAAAACCATGTGAATAAAAGATGTACAAATTTTTAACAGAAGGTATATAAGGAATTTTAAAAGTTAATGATTTCAAATTAGGATAAAAAAATAAATAAGGAGAAATGTGAATTCAACATTGTGAAACCATAGCAAAAAGCACAATAAGATAAAATAAACGTGGTAATAATATGCATTAAAAATTATTATTTTTACAAATATGCTATCATTTTTAAGACATTTAACTTCATTTTTTTGACGCAACATCATGCACAAACACGGTCTCGAGATTAAGAATATCGTCTGCAAAAAGGGAGCAATAGCAGCGGTAAATATCAGTCAGGTTCTAGTTAATATAAAGTACGGATAGTATTGGGCTGAAATAAGACCCTTGTGGTACTCCGGATGTGCCAACCTGTTCTCGACTTTTCGTGAATGATTCCAACCAACTCAATATTTAACAAAGAGCATACTGACTTTGTAGTTTACCAATAAGTACTTTGTGATCCATGAAAGAAAGAAAGAAAGATAATTAATTTGTCATGCACTCTTAGGCGTTAGCAAAATCTGTGTAGCAAATCTTTCCGCATCTTTTTATTATGTATTATGAAAACATTATTCTCAGTTATGCTGAGACATGATAGTTTGCTATTTGTAAGGACTGTCAAATAACTATGCGTAAAAGAGAAGTGGGACCGCAATGGGATGCGAACAAATGGGCGATATCAGGACCACTTGCGGAATCGTGTGTCTGAACTTATCGCGAAGATTGTCAACATTTGTTAAAATCAAGTCTAATATTTTATTTACGTGGTTAGTTACAGTGATTTTTTTATAGTAAAGCAATGTAATCAGTCAATGTTAACCCCAGCCAGCTATTGCTTTTATGTTATCAAAATAGCTTGTACTTTAGTGGGGAATCATGATCAAGATTTCACAATCATGGTCCAATTGATGAAACCCATGTTGGATTTACCGAGAACCTATTTGAAGTATTTAGAAATTGGTTCAGAACTTAAGATTTTGCTGGAGGAGGCAGATCTACACATATCTTGAATGTAGGGACGTGGACATGTTAGACTTCGTTAGTTGTTTATGGAAACTCATCACATAATGCTCCTGTGAAGATGCCGATGTGAAATCCTGGGCATATAATTATAATATAGACGGAAATTTTTCATAAATTATCGGATTAACATTACGCCTGTATTTCTCGAAATTTTAGGCAGAGGTGTACCTATAGTGCACCTAGACTCCAAGCTGCTACTGAGCATTTTTGACGGCACGGTTGGCGCAATGGCTGAGCGATCGACTGCTGCGCCGCGTGGGTTCGATTCCCACACGGAACAATTATCAATATTTGTATGGCCTACAGGTGGTTGTTCCGGGTCTGGCTGTTTGTGTATGTGAGTTTAAATGTTTGTAAACGCACCTAAGATGCAGGAGAAGTTCCTAGTGTGGGGCAACGTTTTAAAAAAAACAATCAGATGGACGTCATGCTCAGCAGTAGCGCTGGGGAACACTAGATTAAAGAGGCAAGCATAAGTATAAAGAAAAAAAAACGGATAAATATTAATTTCTGGTTAATAACCAGAAATTAATATTTATCCGTTTTTTTTCTTTCCAAGTTCCAAAGCCTTGCGATAGTTATCTAAATGCATTTATGTGACATTGAAATACAGACTGGCATATTAAAATGACAGCCACATCTTGAACGAAATGTATTTTCTATGCAAAGTGAATCTAATTATTATCCGTCACCACAAAACGCAGTAGACATTCAATGTCTGTCTAATTGTACAGTTTTCATTAGTCACACGTATAATATAATCTTTTGAAATGGTTTATTGTTATGAACCTGTTTGAGTTCCGGTTCAGCGATTTCACTACTAATGCCACTATTTAGTATTTAGTCCCGGATCCAATTCGCAAATTCCAGACCATTATGGTTTGAAAATAGAAATGATCTCACTCAAGGTCCATCCTTGAGTATTCATACGTTTTTTTTTATATATTTTCCTTGCAATAAGGAAAATCTGCACCAAAACCCAATTTTCGTATTTCATTAGTTGCACATTAATATATGGCCACCCCGTTTCCAAATAAATAAAAAGCTGTCAGTCCTTAAAAAATCTGTTCCTTCTTTAAATGGTGTTTATGGACATATCATAGATCTTAAGTACAGAGGCCAACACATCAAGCTACCCCAAGCTCTCAGTTGTCTTTGATATTTATTCAGTTTTATTACGAAAGAATAAGGTTACATTGGGAAAATTTGATACTTAGGGATAGCTTGATGTGCTGGCGTTTGTACATGATTTTGTAGGCTAAATAAGTTTCAGATTGTACCTAATCTATAGAAATCTAAACAATCAAATCAAATTGAAGTTTATATTTGTAGTGTTAAAGTTTGAGCTTTTTACTAAATGCTTATGAAAGTAAATAGACACGGTAGTTATACCGATATACAATTTTATTTTAGATTTGTCTGTTTGTCTATGTGTCTGTTTGTTTAAGGTAGTAAGTACCCGAAATACCTGGGCCGATTTTGACGGAATAAGGAGTAACTTAGGCTTCTTTTATTTGGAAAAAATAATTAGGGTTCCACGCATAAAATGAAAATACATGTTTTGTTCAATTCCACACGAACAAAGTTACGGGCATAGCTAGTATCTAATATTAATTATAATAGGGTTATTATCATCTATGCTCTGTTGCAGACTTGCGACTAAGCTTAGTTACTGATAGATATTGTGTTGGACGTTTTAACAAAACAGGTGGCGTCAGTGTAGCGAATGTTGCCCGCACGCAGTTCTATGCGACGCTTATTGCATTTGCCATATATGAAATCTTTATAGCCGTGTCTCTAGAAACGTTGATAGTATTATATTACAAAGTTATAGCTGTAATTTCAGAATAGTGAGACAAAAAATAATTATCTAAGTGTACAATATCAAAGGGAGATAACTGCAGTCAGATATGAAAGACCTAAAGTCTTGGATTTAGAATAACATATAACAAGGTGCATTTTTTATGGTTTTTGGATTTATTAATATTTAAATTTAAAGCTTGGAGCCATTTGAATACTAACATATATAATTTTTAATCTATTTGTCTATTGATGATAAATGAAATGCTCCTTTAACGTCTCATTACACTCAAACAGTCACTTAAAGCGAAATCCATAAAAATTACATAAAAGACAGGTCGACAAAAACATAAAGATTAATTCAG
Source organism: Phlogophora meticulosa (assembly GCA_905147745.2). NCBI lineage: Eukaryota > Metazoa > Arthropoda > Insecta > Lepidoptera > Noctuidae > Phlogophora > Phlogophora meticulosa. The sequence goes on from LR990523.1 coordinate 6,565,050, forward strand.
CCGATATAGTCTGCATACACGCTTGCAAATGCATTTTTTTCTTCTAACGAGAATATTTAACAACTAAACGCTGTTTGCGCTTACCGCGGGGATGCGCGGGCGGCGGTGCAGTGTGGCTGGCGGTGTGGAGCTATTAATCCAATGCGCGCGCCCCGACAGGTGAGCCGCGATAATCTTGCGGACTTGCGCCTGCGCTTACAAACGGCGTGACCTTTCCGTAATTGAATAGGCGTGCGCGTTTCGAGTGCCGCACGCACGTTCTAAACGCACGCGAGCGATTAACTCCTATAATGATAAAAAATATCATCTTAACCCATATATACCAAGCTGTTCTTTGCAATGGCCAAGTACTCGTGTAAATGCATTGTTTGTACGTCCCTCATAAATTGTCGAAAGAGTATTTAATGTCGACTTACATTGTTCCTTATTCAACTACATCTACAAGCCATGTAAAAAGTATAGATATGCATCTATGCTTTTACATTTCTTGCAGGAAGACTATCTAAATCTTCTTCACGTACTTTCAGTGACAAAAACATAATTTTCACAAAGTACTTATATGTTGATACATTTTGAAATGACTTAACAATTTCCTTGCACTAATAAACCATTCTACTGACTTAATTCTGTTCGCGTAGCGATGTGGACGGGTGCCTTCTTCACATTTCCCTACATTATAATATAAGTAAAACTGCCCTTACAATGCTAAAAAAATGTGAATGTTCTCTCATTGTTTTGAGTTTTAGTGACTTATTAATATATATCGTTATAATATGCAAATGGATTGTTTCTTGGTATCGAAGGCATTTTCTTGCTTCAATGGATAAACGTTTGAGAACAGATGTAGAGATAAAATGTGTTATCTACTTAACGATTATAATGCCTATTCTAGAATTGCTGTGTTAAGCTGGGGTATAAACCAAAATTGCTAATCGTAAATTTTATTTTACATGAAAGAGGCGATACCAACGTAATTGTACAAGTATTAAGCACTTTAAGAGCTGTCATTTGTAGATCTTTGCCATTCATTACTGGTAATTAGAAGTCGAAAGTCTGAAAACCAATCTTACCCATTAAGTGGGTTGTGATGGCCAGTGGTCGTGTAAAATACTGGTATTCAGCTGCATGCGGTTAGACTGGAAGCCGACCCCAACATAGTTGGGAAAAGGCTCGGCAGATGATGATAATCATGTACCTATGTTCATTCTTCAAGACATATAACATCACGCTTGTATCCTGTATCTGTGTGTGGGTTTCATTGTCTCGACGCTTTTCTGGTGGACGCCACTGTTGATTCTGGTTTTCAGGAGTTGCAGTGGTTTGTGAATAGTGTGGCGGGCTTGTCCCATAAAAAAAATGATTCAGCTGCATCCAGTTTGACTAGAAGCCGTTGCCGACGTAGTTAAGGCTATGCAGATTAAGATGATGATTTTGAATTTTGGGTCCTCAGAAGGCTAAACTTGTTACTAACTACTTACACTTACACTTAAACTTTCTATTAACTAAAAAAAACAAAATCATCAGTTACTTCTTATTTCAATCCATTTTTTATTAATATTGAATCCGATAATGACTTAACGGGTAAAGAAAAACATTAAATTGGATTACATTAAATACCTTTAAGAAAGAGGGGTTTGATTGGGCATTTTGGAAAATAAGTTACTTTCTAAGTTTATCTTGGACATCACTGACATCGGTGTAGGAAAATATCGTGAGGAAACCTGGACTTATATAATTGTTATAAGTCTGAAATCGCCAACCCGTCTTGTGCAAGCGTGGTGATTAAATTTGAGCCGTGAAGTTTATGTTTTAGAGTAGTGCATTTAGAAGAACAGATCAATCATGCACAATTGTTACAATGTTCGTTTTTGTTGACATTATAAATATCTTTGGTGATTTTAGGATACCAAAATAATAATTGAAATAAAGTTGCCTTTAGACAACTAGGTGATTATATTCGCGGGTGATCAAAGGAAACTACAGAGTCCAGGTGATATCACCTAAGTGATCATAGTGGAATAGACACGTAGAAGATTTTGGAGATTAAAAACTAGTCTACAAAGTCAGTTAAAAACAGCATGACTTCCCTCTCTGTATTCTAACCTCGTACATTGTAACACAACAAGAAAATATTACGAATAAATATTAATAAGCTCGTTATAAGCGTCATTTGCGGACAACGTGTGATCATTTATAATACCCAATTAAATATAGATGATAATAAAGTATTTAATTGGACAATTAAAATGCTATATTGGCCATAACACCTTTCATAAGTAATTATAAAAGTACATGATGAAGTACTTATCATTAGGTGCCTAGCTATTAGATATTTTTATCTTAGTGTATCTTCAGACTCATAAAATAGACTGTATCAAAACTCATTTTTAATTTGTATGAACACTGTTTGGATCAATCATTTTTATCGGTGCCGAAGTCAAATGGCAAAGACTGAGATTATAGAGGATAGGGTAGTGTCCTTAAAAAATCTGATTGGTCCGAAAGTTGGATTACTCAAAAATACTAGACACATATTTTATGTTGACGTAAACCAAAAATGACGACCATATAGTGCGTTGAAATTGCGCGTGTCGTCACGCCATGCTACACTTTTAATGTAATAGTGACGTCACAAGCTCCTTCTCCTGCACTTTGATGTGATATCATTGTCACTTTTTATTGATTTGAGTAAGCAAAAAATACGTGTCCAATATTTTTTGGTAATCCTACTGACGGACTTAATCATCATCCTCCTGCCCTTGTCCCAATTTATTTGGGGTCGGCGCAGCATGTTTTCTTCTTCCATACATCTCTATTTGCCGTCATCTCAAGGGTCACCTCTTTTCTTGCCATATCATCTTTCACACAATCCATCCATCTTTTCTTTGGTCTTCCTCTACTCATGTAACCCTGCTCATTCATACTCAAAACTTTCCTCACACAATTTTATTATGCTCTTCCTTTGTCTTTCACAGTTTCTTTGATAATGTACTGTAAAATATGGACTAAATTTTGCGTCGCTAAAATGAACGTTCTGCGTTTGTAAATATTCATCCTGACTACAGAACCCTTCACTGTCCAACAAGCACTTCGCCGGCCTTTCTCCAATACATCTGACGCTTAAATAGATTGCTATTTACTTGTGTTTCATAATTTATACGTCATTCAATTGAAAACAATGGTCATAATTGACAGGAGACTCATAATTTGCCCATCATCATAAATATTTGTCACTTGATAGACTGTTACTGATATGTCAATTGATATATGAATTTATTGATTTCGTATTCAATACGAATTAGTCGACAGAATTTTTAAAGACATATTTCCCGAACCTGTCTTCTGATACATATATACATGAACAAGGCTCATATAAAAACGAATCTGTTATGCTAAGCTGATCATGTTGAATGAACGAGTTTCTAGAATAAGAATATGTCCTAGGTAAAAATAAAATAAGTCTATTTGGTCCGACACTTAGATTACTAAAAAAATATATAAAAATATTGGACACGTATTTCTTACTTACTCAACAATAAAAAGTGACAAAGATATAGCACATCAAAGTTTAGTAGAAGGGGCTTGTGACGTCACTTCTACGTAAAAAGTGTAACAAGCCTTTTGTTGGAGGCACTAATGTTTTTACATATTATTCTAGTTATTTCCATGTATATATTTCATGTACATATTTTATGTTTTTTAGGATCCATGCATTCTCTATGAGTCGTCTCTATGGGATCGTTACAGGTAGCATTCTATAGATTCTGCCTACCCCTATGGGAAAAAGGCATGATGTATGTGTGTATGCTACTAGGGTGAAGTACCTTAAAAGGTAAAATAATTTCGTTGTCCGTCGCTTGTCTGTCTGTTAAGTCCCTTTTTCTGAGGAACGCGTGGAGGCATAAAGTTGAGATTATACGAAAAACGTAGGTTTATAACGGTCCCTTGGAGTTCGCAATAAAAAAATACGGCCATTTTTGCGACTTATTTTGTAACTCGTAAATTAACCATAAGTTATAGGGTACTTGCCCCACACTAGGAATTTCTCCTGTATCGTGGGTACAGCCAGACCCGGAACAACTACCTGTAGGTCATACAAATATTTGTTCCGTGCGGGGATCGAACCCACAACACGCGGCGCAGCAGCCGATGGCTCAACCACTGCGCCAACCGTGTCGTCGCAATTGGCAAGAAGCAAGGTCTCACAGCACAAGTAAAGAAAAAAGTCCGAAAACCATGAATTTGTTTGTTTTATGACATATTTTTATTCGTGATTACAAACTTACATTTGCAGATGAAGAATTGCCCGTGATATCCATGTATGGAAGATCATTATGTCAACTAAAAAGTTAAGTTTGTCCTTCAATTCTAGATATCATTTCGTCAGAGTAATGTTGGGTGCTTTCACAGTTTATTAACTTCAACACGTAATGTTAATTATTTTGGTGAAAGTAGCTGAACAATTACGTAACGTTTGTACGCGAGTGAGACTCACAATTGTCCCGTTTTTTTAATAAAAGTGTAAAGTCTGTCATGCATATACAGCTTACTAGTACTAGCGTCTTCAAGTTTTATTCATCCATGGTAATCTGTGACCAGCGCTGTGAGCTATATTATAATTTTTATTTATGTTTTTCTGTTTGTAATACACATGGGGCTTAAACATAACTGGCGAAATGTGGGTGTACTGAAATGAAATGATATTTATTTCTTTTAAAAAATCTTTTTAAACAACGAATCAATTTATATTTAGAATAGGTCAGTGTTTTCCTACATGACTATTCTGAGAAGAAGCACCTAAACCAACTCAGAGGACGCAGTCTCCTTTAAATTCCAGACATTATCTTGGTCAGATCATGTGACAACTGCATATTAGTGTCTGAGATGGTCTTCTGCAGAAAGAACCACCCAGATATGAGTGGACTTGCCCAGTCAGTGCAAGCATTTGTCAGCAATCATAGAGCTCAACTCAGTACTATTATAGGTACAACTCTGCCTAACCCTCAAGGATTACAGGCGTGATGTCATGTTATGTTATGCTGTGTGTAATATAACAAAACTAGCTTCTGCTCGCGGCTTCGCCCGCGTGGTTTGTTGATAAAATGTAGCTTATGTCCTTTCCCGGGTCGCAATCTATCTCTCTGCCAAATTTTATCGAAATTCGCACAGTGGTTTGGGCGTAAAAGACGGACAAACAGACACACACACTTTAGCTTGTAGCTATTTCTTGTTTCTCTTTTTATAAAATAAAATAACTTTGTGTTCGTATCAGTAAAAGTTTTAAAGTGTAGTGCGGGGGCAAGATTGTACATGATAATTGATACATCCGCGTTCGAGTGCCTCTAATCGGCCGGAAAACCGCTTCACTAGCCAATGCACATTTCGATTTTTCTCCTTTGATGTGTTTAATAATGCATGAGCCGGAACGGCGCTCACATAGTATTCACGCGGTGGAGCAAATTTACGGACACCAACGGACACCCCCGGACACAAGCGGACACCGGCGGACACACACGACCGAGCCGCATTTGTTTTGATCCCAGGATCGATGTCTAATTGGGTTAGAGCACCGTTGTGATTATAGGTCAGTCGATTTACAATGTGTGTGAATTGGACTTGTGTTATCCGATGTAGGTGGAGGAAAGGGGCAGAGGTATGCTTGATTGCCTACATTCTGAAATATCACTGAAGATAACATGGAAAATAACTTGATTCTTTTTTTGTGTGAGTGAGTTTTAATGGATTTGGAAATGGAATTAACATTTAAAATATTCTTTTAAATATATATGTTAAATACTTACTCAAAGTAAATAATACAGATGTATTTTTGCGATTTTCACAACATATCATTCATTTAAAAATTACATTTTGTTTTGGTAATTTTTACTTTAAGTTCAAGTTATATTAATACCTACTTGCATATTTTTAGCTTCTAGCTTTAGCACATTAGTGCCAATTCGTACGTTGACAAGCTAAACTCAATTTGGGCTATTTCCATCTTTTTCCCTTTTATAAAACAAGAAGAAGACGCATATATATAACAGCTGTTAATTTTAATTAAGCTTCCGTACAAACATAGTTACCGTTTCGGAACGCATCGCACGTTCAAAGAACAAACTAATTTGACATCTTGAACTTAATTCGTTATAATCACCGTCCCTTATTCTAGCTCTTTTAAATTCACTAATTCACTGACAATGCGCAGTCTAAACCACAGGGACATAAAAGGGGTACATATGTGAGTACTAACGATGGATTATAGAAAATTCTTGCCCTAAAGCAGTCGACTCGTGGATGAAAGTTCGTATGGAAGTCCCATTCAGGAAACGGCTTGTTATACTTTAATTATCTTAGATAATTTTCTAAACACATGGACATAATTAGAGATACTAACTTAACTATTAATATGCCCATCAATTTTGTCTGTAAAACTTACTTATCTGTAACTTTACTGGCCTATTTAACAATCTGACATATGGCAGATGACATGCGACAATTTGACAATATTAAATATGTTTCTTTCATACATTTTCTGCTTTTTTAGACAGCACCAGTCGCTTAAACGTGACAATTATGTCATTGTTTGACATAATTCTATAATGTGTCGCACTGTCAGTTTATCACATAAAACAGGGCCCAAGACAACCTTATTGAATAGAGTGTGTGGTTTGATTCTTAAGTTGTAAGAACTTTCATTTTGTAGCAGCCTGAAGTTTGGATGTTTGGACTAGTGCCAAGTATGGAAAAAGAGAAAGGATAACACGTCATTGCTTATTTTGTATAAAGTATCATCAGCTGTTAAAAAAGAAACACGTAAGCATATCTATATTTCACAATATCATAATATAATATCATGAAACGTTAAAACGATAAAACAAAATCAGTTCAAAACGAAAGCTTTCCCATGTTCGCATCGAATAATCGAATAAAAACTAAAATTCAAATGGCTGTAGCGTTGGAATAACATTCAGTTTGCAGACGAAGCTGTTTTATTTATAAATAGTATCGTTCCAGTTTCATTGCACTGGGTCAGCGGTGGAGTCTGTTTATTGATTTGCTAACGGTCCCGTTTAATTTTGGCAAGGTGGGCCGGCAACTCATCTCGATACCGAGCACAATGCATTTTTTGAAACGAGCTGTAGTTTCAGAGAATAATGTTTTTATCTTGCTTCTTTTGTTGCTATCTCGTTTTGTAGTAAACAATAGGCGTAATAAGGTCGCATTATTGCATTTTTTTACCATAAAGCAACAATAAAACCACGCGATTAAAAACCACTTACGCCTTTACCGAACGCATTTTGATAACAATATGCAAATCGTATAGAACTTTAATTACTTACAATGATATAGAAAGGCGGTTTGCTTACAACTATGCTTAAAATGTTACAAAAACCGACTCTAATAGGCTTAACCTTTTGAATTTCACCATAAACGCAATTAAATGGCCTCGCATGCTCTGCACGCACCCTTACCATCATCCACATACATACATAGAATTATCTTTAGAATATTAGCAGCTCAAATTGACGCACACATCGTCGAAAACTATGCGAGTAAAACATGATCACACACGGAAACATAATGACAGCTGCTGCGAGCGTGTCATTTGACAGTTTTCTTATAATGAACGAAGTCAATTAGCAAATACCTCACATACTTAAAATTGTTGAAATGTTTGTTCATCTCGTTAGGGCCTACTTAATTGAAAACTTTGCGTGGTTTGTTTTTTGGGCTGACCTTTATAGATTGTAATAACGCATCGCCTGCGACTTTGTCTGCGTAGATGGTGAGCTCTGGCCCTTTGGAAGATGGTCTCATCTAGCGTTGCCAGGCGTCCGGATAAAGCCGGACATAGGTACGCTTTTTGATATCTAAGGTTTTCGGCCAAAATAAACGGTGTCCGGCTTGTCCGGCTTTTGTAAGACTAAGCTTAGCATACTTAGACGATGTATCTCAACTGTCCAACACGATAAGATAGATATTTCGTTTTTATTAGTACAACTAATCATACGAACACTGTTTATGTACAATTTTTTTTGTCGTACCTACTACTACTGACATAATCTTCAATAATGTAGGGTGTCCGGCCTTTCTAGCCAAATGTCCGGCCAAACTGGCTGGTCTGTCCGGCTATTAGGTTTGGCGACCTGACAACCCCCGTCTCATCAATAGTTTTACGCAGCGCATGCGAAATAATAACATTTATAGGCTACATTTTGGTACCTTGGGTTACATTATTGAAAGTTTCGTAAGGATTTCATTTTCTTTAAACAATATATAGTGTCCATTTTGCTCGATGGAAATGTAGCATTCTATATTTTTAAGTTTATTTCTTACTTAACATAGTTATTACAGATATAGACATACAAACAAACAAATCTTAACTATTTATAATGTTATTTTAGATAGGTATAACTTACGAGTCAATATGTAAGGACAAAATATGCGCTAGTTAGCTGATTACTATCACATAGTAGTGAGGCTTATACCCTTCAGAGTTACCCTTTCTGTCAACTAGGATCTACACGATTAAAAGGTTAATTCCATCCCTTTAGCGCCTAGACTCAAGGGGTAACGGGATGTGTCTAAAAGTGCATTAAAAATGAATAACATGCAACCGAGGTATCCTTGTATTTAATATAATATAATAATCTTTTTTAATATAATAATCTTTATTACGATACACAAGATTCATGATACAAAACAGATGTACAAAATAAGATGGTATATCTACATAAATCTACACAGATAAAGTAACCCTGTCCCCTAAACTAGGTAGTCCTGTATCTTAGGAGACAGTGTTAGGCTATTCGAGGCGATCAGTCATGTAGGTATAGCAGCAGCCAGGGTGTTTAGCGCAAGGGTGGTAAAGTGATGCATTTGTGTAATACATTTGTGTACCGGTGTGTAAATGTGTTTGAGTGTACTGTGTGAGTGAGTGAGTAATCATTAGTATGTGTAAGTGTAGTCAGTCCTATGAGTGGAGAGTATGGGAGTGAGTGCGAACCTCAAAGGGGAACCTCTATTATACACTATGTTATGTGAATGAGAGAGAACGAGAATGGTGTGTCTGTCACGAGTTAGCGAAGGGTAAGTACAAGTTTTCATACGCCGAAAATATCTAAATTAAAAAAAAACGAAAAAATCAAATCAAAATCGAAATTCATTTATTCAAATTAGGCTGAGAATCAGCACTTTTTGAACGTCAAAACGTTTACATAAGACAGTCTCCCAGAACGCCCACCCTTCACCACTTCCTAGTGTCTTTGCTGGGAAGAAGAAGTGGCGGAACAAACTCCCCAGCAAAGCCGAAAGCCGAAGCCAAAAGGTACCTAGCATCTTTTTTACACCATTTTAAGCACTAAGAACTAGAACAGGGTACGTTTCAGACTAGAGTATTCATCTCAGAAATTAGAACATAACATCAACATCACACCTGTATATCCCGAAGGGTTCGGCAGCGGTGTACCCATTTTTTTTCAAACGTTGCCCCACACTAGAATTTTTTCCTGTGTCGTGGGTGCGTTTACAAACATTTAAAGTCACATACACAAACAGCCAGACCCGGAACAACTATCTGTAGGCCATACAAATATTTGTTCCGTGCGGGAATCGAACCCACGACACGCGGCTCAGCATTCAATCGCTCATCCACTGCGCCAACCGTGCCTCGTCTCACTATTTCACTCACATTTCACCACTAATGTAGTTAATTAAGTCTTAGTTAATAGGGGGCCTTTTTCTACTAGGCACCGGGGACTACGGAATGCCACTGAAAAATTCTAGATTGATGAACCCAATAACAGTTTGCCCAACCTGGGAATAGGGTAGTGTCCTTAAAAATTCTAATTGGTCCGAAAGTTGGATTACTCAAAAATACTGGACACGTATTTTATCTTTTGTCACGTAAACCAAAAATGGCGACGATATACTGCGTTGAAATTGCGCGTGACGTCACTTCGTGCTACACTTTTAACGTAACAATGACGTCACAAGCCCCTTCTCCTGAACTTTGATTTGCTGTATCATTGTCACATTTCATTGAATTGAGTAAGCAACAAAATACGTGTCCATTATTTTTTGGTAATCTTACTGACGGACTAAAAATAGACTTAATATATTTTTACTTACCCTATTGAAGCCAGGATCTCATGCTGGCTGTCAAACTAGACTAACTACTAAAGTGTAGTCTTTCAGGTAAAAATAATAATATCGTCATATTGTGATCATCAGTCCACTGACCGTAGCGTGGGTTCAAGACCGCTCTCTGTAACGGTGTGTGTCTGTGTGGGAAAGACCCAACTTACTTAGTACCGTAGATGTTCGCTGACTAATGTTTTGTTAGAAAAAAAAAATCCGCAACCACAGCCGAACATTAGTATTAGAAACTTTTTCCATTTGCGTTTCATGGAACTTATGTAGAACTAGCTGTTGCCCGCGACATCGTCCACGTAGAATTTATGGAACTATTTTTTTTTGTGTGGCACCTATAATCGTTTTCATAAAATAAAAGTAGCCTAAGTTGCTCCTGAAAACGTTAGCAATCGGCCAATATTTATCTGTAAGTCCCGTCAACATCGGTCCAGCCGTTTCGGAGATTACCTTAAATAAAGAAACAAACAAACAGACAGATAGACAGACAAACATAAAAAAAAATTTTTTTTTGGTATGACTACCTTATAAATTTTCATATTAAATTCAGTAATAAGCTGTTATTTGGACATTACAAATAGACACTTCAGTTTTATTTATGTATTTGAATAGAAGACGCAACCAAACATTACACATAGGCGAATGTGTAATTATGTAGGTAGTTGTGTTGTCGGGTCTTTTTATGTTTTTAGATCAATTTGGGGCCTGAAGAAAAAAGTAGATCCTGTAGAGTTTTTTCTTGGCTTAAAATAATAATTTCATGGCTTATATCTGCAAATAAGCTAAGGCTTATACCTCTATGTTTTTTCTCAATGAATTTTCAGATACAAATAGTAATAGAAGGACACTTGTGCTTCTCCATTTTTTTCATTTCTGCTAAACTCCATAAACAATCCCATTCCCACAGCCAAAAGTAACTTAAAAATAAATAAAAACAAAACAACATTAATTAATTACCATAATAAATAAATCATGAAGCGCACCCGTTAATAAACTACATAAGTAGTGTGTGTCTCGTCGACGCAGTTGCGTGAACAGGCGCACGCGCCGCCCTGCGCAGGCGGCGCCAACTTCACGCCTTTCAATCACTCGCTCGCCTTCATTATACAGAACATCGAGTTAAGAACACACATGTCAGAAATTAAAGGTTTGTAAGTACCTACTAATGGAATGAGAACAGAAGTACAGATAATTGTTGTTTTTTTAGCATGAATATAAATAAACGTGGATTGTTATGTTTAATAAAACACTGATAACAATGATTACAATTCGGAGTATTATAGTGGATATCATTGGATGTACCATTTTTGTTTAAATCATGTTTCTAACTGTATAAAGTAAGTTTCAGAACTTAAGACCATTTTATTTATGTTAATATAAAGTTGCATCGAATGGCTTTTTGGTTTAGTGGTTAAAGCGCTACTGCTGAGCGTTAGGTCCTGGGTTCAAGTTTTAGATCGAACAAAGTTTTATTGGGTTTTATCATCTGAAATTTTTAATTAATATATGAATATTAAATTTTATAGGCTATTGAATTTTTTTACCGGGCACAAATCTACAAGTAGATTTGTGCCCGGTTGATGGCAATAGGCTCGCCACTTTATTACATATATAATTCGCATAAATATAACTCGCAAAATTTGGGTGTACTAAAGGTGCTGTTATATAAGCTATATCTATGTCTAAATATATAAAAATTAATCCTGATTTCCCTTGGTCACGACATATCTTGAGAAAGACTTAAAACCAATTTCAATTATCTTTTTTTAAAGTTATCTAATACTTTGTAGAAGGTTCTTACGGCAAGAACATTTAAGACAATTGGAAAATTCCAGAAAACTGAGCGACTATTTGAACTTCACACATTTGATGTATGTGATTTTTTTTAAACTTCGAGTGACACCGCGGGTCGCAGCTAGTGTCAGTATAAACGTGTTTACCCGTTTAGAATTAAAAAAAAAGTGTAACACTGGCAGCAAGAACATGTCATTTTTTACAGCGATGTATATGTGTGGTAAGGCCTCGTAAGTCTTAGGCCTTCCTTGCTCAACGTCAAATGTATTTTTACAACGTTTACGTACCAGCAAGCGAGAGTTGGACTAGCACAACATGATGCGTTCATTGCACACGCAAAACATCGATTAATTATGTTAATCTCTACGTCGACATTTACCTTCTACCACTTAAAAAGAAACCGTCGGTAACGCATTATTGGCAGATTCCTATAATTATCCAACCGTTATGCGTTAAAACTAAGTCTTGCGTGTCTTTATCAATGGTTAAGTCATTTTTATCAATATGTCTATCTTCGACTGCTGAGTGTGAGTACCTGGGTTCGATTCCTAGGACGAGCAAGTGTTGTTGAGTTTTTTTTCAATAGGATTTTTCTATTTAGCATCCCGGAGTCTGGATTAACTAAGACTTAAATATATATGTGGTGAAATGTGTGTGAAATAGGTACGCTGCCGGACCCTTCTTGGAATACGGGCGTGATGTTATTTATAGCTATTTTGCCGCGTTTAGGTACGTGTTAGTCCCATTGTTAACTTAATTCATAACAATGAATTCAATGGCCCTTTAAGAAGCGTTCAGTTATCACAAGTACACCTCGTATTTTTATTGGAATATTTTTAATTATGAAAGTAGCATATACATGTAAAAAAAGAATAGGAAAGAATCATAAGGCATCAAAAAAATCATCCGCATCGCTGTCAACGGGAAAAGTGCCAAAAAGGCTGTTAGCTTGGCCACAAAAAAAAGAAAAAAATGGCAATGGCGATATTTTCAATTACGTCATTCCATCTACTCATGGGCCTTCCTTTGCGTCTTTTAACGTGCGGGCCCTTACATGACGTCTCTTTTCTGTCCAATATTGACCCGGTAGTCGTGTTACATGACCGGTCCACTTCCATTTCCATTTTTCGCATCGAGGCTTACTTTTGGCAAATGAAAGATTTACTGCTGGCAACAAAAACGATTGCTTTGTATACAGTAACCGACAGGTGAATACAACCAATTCGTATCGAACTAACATGATTTGAATCCATTATACTCCAAGAATCACATTTAAAGAAATCTTTCCTAATTCACTAAGATTTCTGTTCGTTAAAATACAATTCTTTTGCTACCGACATATTGCTGAATGGTCGATAATTTGGGCCAGACGTAAACGATTATTTTTCTAAAAAAAATAGCAGCTTATCGAATGATTTCATTCTAACATAAAAGTAACGGGAAAATTGCATTAGCAATCTGCTAACTATCTCTTATTATATGCTTTTGTTATTTAAGAAAGTATCTCGTTATGTAATAGCTTATCAAAATGGCTGACGATTTACCAGGTGGCCTATAGATAGCACCACTATTTTCAATCTGATCGATCTCAGAGCCTAGCATGGACGCGCGACACAAACTTAGGTAATGTAAATTTTAACTATGTTGAAATAAAAAAGAAACAACTGTCCTTTAGGATGTTGGTTTAAAATTAAGCAAATATCACAATTGGTATCACACGTAGAAATAAATAACCTCCTTAAACCATATAAATATAGTGTGCAAATTGAGAATTTTCAATTTAAAAATCGTTCGGGGCTTAGAAGGTCACACGTGGTGACACTATATCCACTTGTGTTGGCGTAGCGTGGTACAGAGTTTCAATAGATTGCGAGGCCATCTTTCACTGGTTCTAATATTACTGAAGTGCGACGTACTCCGAGCGTCCGTGTTGGTCCCACCGATCTGAACCGTTTTTAACTGTTTCTACTGTCCAAGATGCTGTGTACAAGCTGAGGTCTACTCATATCTGTGTGGCTCTTTCCTCAAAAGACCCAATCAGACACTAATCTGCATGGTCCTCACATGGTCTAACCAAAATAATATCTGGACTTAAAAAGATACTGTGATCTCTGAGTTTCTTCCAGTGTTTCTCTCAGAGTAGTCAGATAGCGAAACACCAACCTAGTTTAAACAAACATGTTACTTGTTGACGTGTAAGTGTTTATAAAAACCTATTTGCAGAAATAAATACCATTTCACCCAACAGAGGAATCTTTTTCCCAGTTCTGATACTATCTTGTTTTTGAATGGGTATATTTAGGCTTTCTGAAAACTCGGTTCCTCAGACTTAGTTATTCAGTTAAAGCCCTCCTCTGAAAAGGTTGAAAAATGGCAAGGCAGATAGTGTTGTTATTTATTTAGTTACAGATAACAGCTAAGTCCCTTTCATCATCATCTGCGTAGTCGTTTCCCAACTATGTTAGGGTCGGCTTCCAGTCTAACCAGATGCAGGTGAATATCAGTATTTTTTTATGGACTGTTACTGCCCATCGCATCTTCACAATCCAATTAGTGGGCAACTGGTGGGTGGGTGATACCCCTTAGTAAGACTAGTTGTCAGACTCTCGGGCCTCTGACTACTCGTCACGACAGTCAAAGATCTACAAATGACAGTCGGGATCGGCACGGAAGAGACTCGATAATTATTTGGATGGTCACCCATCCACGGAAAGACCTCGGCAAGCATTGCTTACTTGAAGATCGACCCAAGTGGCTGTTATTACTTAGTCACTTAATACCGTTTAGGGCGCTCATGACTGAAGAGCAATCGGTGGCCTTCTTTCAAATGATGCCTCATCATTATAACTCATACACTGGAGTTTCGTAATCTTTGTTCATGGAATCATTATAAGGCAAAATCTCTTAGTACCGAATTCGTTTCCACTGATTTTACACTTCATTTGACATTCTCGCAGATTAACAGGAAAACGATTAAACAATTGAAAGCAAAGATCTTAAGAATAAGTTTTAACGATATAATCCCAAATTTAGCAAACGTGATTGTGGTATACCTACAGCTCTGCCCTATCCTTCGGGAAAAACAGGCTCGATGTTATGTCATGTTAAAAGTTTCAAGGTTGTTTCACATTGAAATGAAAAATCTGCTTATTTGTAACAGTAGGCACAAATTCACACATCATCAGGCTATATTAGTCCACTGCTGGACATAGCCCTCTCCTAATGAGCGCCATAGCGCCCTGTCTTCAAATTAATATTCAATTATCCTTGTCAGATTCTTATTGTATACTGGATTGCACCACAATACCTAATATTCTACCTAATAAAAATCTTAAATTCACTGACAGATAATGATACTACGGACAGCTTTAAATTTTAAGTCTAAGTATTCATTTTCGTACAATTTTTGACACGCACCGGTAATAAAAAACACAAAAGACCTTGGTGATTAATGCTAGTGTCTTCTCTGCACGAGAAGAAGCGTTTGCCCTGCAGTAGGACAGTATTATAATCCTCGTAAAGAGATTGTCTTGCTTTGGGGACACCGGCGGATGCCAGAATGGCGATCAGTACTTCTTTTATGGATTATATCGGCCGAGGGAATAAATAGAAGATAAAAAAAATGTAAGACAGTTCGTCATTTTTGTTGATGGGAAATCCTATCGTGCACATGCCTTGTATTTTTCTATGAGCGTTATTGCACATTACAATAATTTATTATTCTGTGTTTAGTAATCACCTGGGATGAAATTAACATAACAACTTTTTCTAACCAACCTGGGTTAATAAGACTTCCATAGCTTTTTCTAATAATTACGCAGTCTACCTTATTAACCTAGGAGTTTTAAATGTATGAAAGTGTGAACTAGTCATGTAAGAAGCATTGTACCAATTATGTTTCAAGATTACAATGGCGGACAAGAAACTGAAATTAAAGTTCAGATGATCACGTTAATTTGTATACATTTATTGTCGGAGTATGGTAAGTAGTTGGCACAGTAATAGATTATCATTTTTGGTCGATATAATCATGTTTGTGTATTCTTTAAAACACATAGTAATGGTACACGACCTGTGTGGCGCAGCGGGCGAAGGTCCGCCTGCAACGCAAGAGGTTGCGGGTTCGATTCCCGCCTCGGGACAAATGTTTGTACGATCTACAAATATTTGTTCCGGGTGTTCTGGGTATTTGCTATGTATAATAAAAAATATCTATCTATGTAATGTATTGTATTAAGTATATCAGTCATCTAGTACCCATAACACAAGCTCTGCTTAGCTTGGGGCTAGATGATGCTGTGTGGATTGTCCAGCATTATTTATTTTTTTATTTTTTTATTTTATTTATAGAGTCGCCCTTTCCAGGTCTGACCAGGTTGTTCGGGTTTTCTATTACAAAAAGCATTGCTTCATCAAAAAGTCACCATACAAAACCCAGTCATGGCTGTTTGGTTTACCGATTGTTCTTAACGAAGCCAGAATTACTACCTTGACGTAAACCCATTTGCCAAACAAGGTCATTTAGGAACTATACGCGAAATGCCCATGAGTCTACATAAAATGACGGCAGAGATAAATAATAATTATTCTTAACATCATACAAAACATCACGCCTGTATTTCCCCGAAGGGTTGGGCACAGGTGCACCTATGGTAACACCCACATTTCGCCAGTTATGTTGAAGTCCCATGAAATAGGGGACGAACCTATTGCCATCAATCGGGCACAAATCCAGACTCCGGGCTGCTAATGAGAAAAATCCTAGTGGAAATATTCAATAGCACTTTGCGACCTGGGAATCGAACCCAGGACCTCACGCTCTGCAGTCCTGCTTGTGACCACCAGACTAAAGAGGCAGTCAGAGGGGTGCATAATTTTTTTATTTGTTTTTCTTTGCACTAGAACACCATACAGCAATTGCACAAAACGGGGCAAAAAAATATTTGTTTCTTTCCATCCATCCTATATGCGGTGGACATCGAACGGGCGGTGGCAGCGGTAGATCACACTCCATGGTGCCACGAGTATAGTCTATATTTTGAAACAGAAGTACAGAAAATAAATACATTAAAGTAAAAAGCGAAAGAATTTTAAGTGTCATCGTGACGGCTCTCATGCCTGCATCAAAGGATAACGGTGTACCGTTATCCTACTCCCAGTAGGTAATTATTTAATTACACCCTTTTTATTATTACTCTACATGTGCCACCGTCCCAAAGCGACTTAACCAGCTGGCAATATAACCTTCATTCATTACCTGATAAAGGAAATAATATAATTAAAAAAGATACACCCAATATAAGCGCACGTGATCTCTGGTGCAATGAATCAAGCGCAGGTGTTATGTCACTCGATTCCACGACGATCCGAGAATGTATCGAGTCAGCATCTCGGTATCGAGAATCGAGTTGTGCCGACTTG
The DNA here is from genome assembly GCA_905147745.2 of Phlogophora meticulosa. Classification (NCBI taxonomy): domain Eukaryota; kingdom Metazoa; phylum Arthropoda; class Insecta; order Lepidoptera; family Noctuidae; genus Phlogophora; species Phlogophora meticulosa. The sequence goes on from LR990523.1 coordinate 6,582,417, forward strand.
TGGCGTATGTGAACGCGGCCGCACATTGCGAATGACTCACGTTCGTGTGAACATCGAATTAAGTTACAATAAAAGTAACGAGAGTTGTAAGTGTCCGGTAAACGGAAGTTGGGTACTATGAATGAATGGTACTGGTAATTCCAGTGATAACTTATAACTTACTGCTTTCTAAGCTTGATGCGGAAGGCGACTGATGAAAGGGTTATAATTAAGAGGTAGATTTAGATGGAACTGACGTGTAGGCTTTTTGGGCTTTTCACGGTTATATCGTTGGTCATGATAGAATTCTAACTCCTCCGCTGTTCTTTTCAGATTAATTTCGTTGCTGGATCCAAGACAGTTGAATCGTTTCTCCGGGACTCGTCGGGCTTCATTGTCTCGACGCTTTTCTGGTGGTCGCCACTGTTGTAGGACTTGCAGTGGTTTGGGAATAGTGTAGCTGGCTTGTCCCAAAAAAAAGTCATGATAGAATTTGGCATGATGGGTACGCTGTACGTATCTAGTAAATGTATCTTTGTTTATGGCGACGTAGAACTTTTTGTAAAGTAGATATTGAGCACCGACCAGCTGAAATTCGGCACCTAATCCGTAATAAAGATGTGCCAACATGGAAAATATCTATTGTTTTACCCTACACAACAGCAGGTGTAAGAATTTAATAATTTATTTACATAAATGGACAAGAAGATATCCTGTAGGCTTGCTCGGGACCAAACATAATCGTGTACCATGTATTGTATGCAGATTTTCTTTCTTAAAGGCGTTAACATTACCGCCTTCGGGTGAAATAATAAATTTCCTATACTTACATGGCGCGGGGTAACGATGTTATGATATCATTATTTCGTGGCTGTAGATAAGAGCAACTGATATAATACATAGTTTGGTTCACACTCTCTTTTATAATGTAAACCTGTTTTGAGAAGATATGTAAGTAGGTACCTTTAATGTGTTTGCGTGGGATGTTAAAATGATCACTACTTTTCCGTTTTCATTTTTACTTTGCGAGCTTTTACTTATCACTTTCCTAGCCCAAAGATTCAATATTATAAGAGGTTTAATTGCTTGTAGTACTTAAAGTATTACAGAAATTCTTTCACTGATTGAAAGCCATAATACTATAACTGAGTGTCATGGGATCTTTCGTGGTATAGACAGCTAACTTCCACATGAACAAAGTCGCGGGCAGAAGCTAGTAGAAGAATACACGAGTATGTATTTAGAGTAAGTTAATTAATTTAAGGAGTTCATTTTCAAAGTTATGTGTTAGAAATAAGCATTAAATAGGTGTCTTACTACGAGGTGATGGGTTCAAACCTGGGCAAGTACCAATGTGAGTTTTTCAATTCATATGTACTTTCTAAGTTTATCTTGGACATCACTGACATCGGTGAAGGAAAACATCGTGAGGAAACTTGGACTTATAATTAATATAAGTCTGTAATCACCAACCCGTCTTGAGCAAGCGTGGTGATTAATGCTCGTGCCTTCTCTGTATGAGAAGAGGCCTTTGCCCTGCAGTGGGACAGTAACAGGCTGGTAGGTAGGTAGGTAGGTGTCTTAGCAAATATAATAAAACACGTTAAACGTTCATTAACAGTTTTCAGTTCAAGTTGAACCGATGTAAAAATAACGCATATTTACAATAACAATGGTCTCTAGTCTATTGTTAGTTCATTAGGTTTGTTAGTAAAAAGCTATCAAGTATCAAGCCTAATTACTATTTGCTTACATAATTAAATTACTTGAAGAAAAAATCCGCATCCGATTAAAAAATATATTTTCTACTAAGCATAATTAAAATAACCAATGGCATTTTTTTTTGGCCAAAGAAAGGCTGGCAGCATTGATATTTTGACAGGACTTGACAGGACTTTGACAGTACCCGTTGACAGCGATACGGACGAATTTTTGAATAGCCTTTGATTCCTTCTTTCTCTTTTTATGTACAGACATACCTACCAAGCTACCCCAATCCGTCAAATTTCTTTGATAGTTTTTTAATTACAGAAGAATAAGATTCATGTTCAATAGGGAAAATTTGACAATTTTTGATAGCTTGGTGTGCATGTACAATTCTTTTTTTATTTTAAAGTTTTTTTTAAACCATGTTTTTTTATTAAAAGGTTTTCATATTTTAAATATTTGTATCATGTAATCTCTTAGCATATGAGGATGTGTGTTAGGAGAGATGAAGCTCTATAGTCAGGTCAGAACATCCCACAGTGTCACACTCACATGCTATTCCTAGTAAAGGTATATGCAACCAAGTAACACATTAAAATTTGATTACACATAAACGCACTGAAAATGGCCGCGTAAACGTTTTCGTCACGTCAAAAATGTACTTGTAATCATTAGTCGGTCCTGAACGAGACGATTGCGTGCTTGCTAGGTGGTCGAGGTCGTAACTGCAGTGGACAATCGATTCATGGTACCAATGCGGCATAGTATGCGACATAAATTGAAATCGAATACAAACTTTTAAATTCACTCTTTCACCATACATTGACGACACAACTGAGCCTTAAAAAATACCCTACGTAAAATACCAGCGATGTATCCATCGGTGTACGACAAATCCAATGCAAGGTTTGTTTTAATTTCTATATGGTACCCGTCATCACACGCGATCGACACTTAGATCGAAAGAATCGAATGACAAATTTTATGTTTGAGTTATTATTGGCTCTAACGGAATTTTCTATGGGTCTATATTGGTTCCCGATTGAACAGCTCGTGATATGGTCACTCGAGTTGCAAATTTCGCTGAAGCCTCCATTCATTCCACTGATCCGATTCAATTTAATTTGATAGGTTACATCATAAGAAGAGATATTGCATTCACTTATGCAGTATTATTAAATGATACATAGTTAGTATTCTATAAGCCATGTCGGTAACTTTAACGCTCAACTGAACGGAAACATTTTTATTATCATAATCTTTAGCGTGTACATTGAACGTAATAGCTCTAATTCTTTTAATTGCTCCTGTATAAGCAGAGCCACACACGCATAATTGCGAATTATCGTGAAAAAATATGACCTTTAGTTGCACACGTCTTTTATAATTAACCTAGGATGTGGAAGCGTCATTGGAGGTCTAAATAAATACTTTTTGCTATGTTATGTCCCTTCGCCTTAGGCCCTCCATAGAGAAATATTTCATTCTCGACGCCTGTATATACTTTAGTATCGCTTTTGGCGCCTATTGCAAAACAGTCGGATACTCGCCTGCTGTACGAGGGGGCCAAAAAACAGCGCCGAGAATGTCTAATTGTTAGTAATTTTCTATGACATGTAATCTATTATTCAAAGGATCAGAGACGCTATTGTGTGACAACGCGTAGGTATCATTTAAGTACGTGAGCAACAACGAAATGTTCGATTATTTGTTGCTAAAGGTTAATGAAAACATAGGTATGTTACAAAGTTCTGCCATATCCCCTACTCATCAATATTTGATGACCGTGTTGAACATGTCAATTTGATCATTTCTATAGGTATTTAACTTACTTACTAAGGTAACAGATTGCGAAGTTCTTTTAGAAGCAATCGTTTTAAAGGTTTGGTTTAGGCAATGCTGTATTTGTATATATATGTAGTACGAGTATTAATCAAGAAAAAAACATGTGACTGGCCAAATATTTTCAATAGTAACCACAACCAACGAAAAGAATATAACCCGTTAAAAAAATTGAATGTCGGTATAGATATTTTGTATGAATATTGTGCAAACATGCCGACTTTTTGAATTGAAATTAGAATGGAGGTTTCGAACAAAAAATTGCAAATAGAAGTAAATCAGAGTGTTCTCTGTTCTTTGTTGCGTGAAATTAATTGGATATTGGTTCAATAATTAAATTAGTGCTTTATTTGCACGTCTGTAGTGTTATGCTATTTTTACCTGACTTCAAAAAAGGAGGGGATCTATGTTCGACTGTATATATTTTTGTACGTATGTTTCTTATATGACTTATCCGTCACTTGATTTGTTTGGTGTTTTGTTTGATTCATTTTATATCACCGATTTTCGGAACCATAGTTATTTCACAAGTTTTAGTGGTTTTTTTACTTAGGTAATTGCAAGGTTTATCCTCAATTCAATTTTGTTTTCTAAAATATACTAAAAACTGAACTAAAGTCTTAAGCTTTATCTATGCGATTATTTTTGTGGGGGTACCGCTATACACTTTCTTTTTAAAACATAAAAAAAACATAGGATTTGGCTCAACCGACCTTTAAGAGCAGTTTCTAGAAGTGCAGCTCATTTTTTTTCTCTCAAGAAAAAGAGGAAGCGAATAAAACTGGCGAAGAAAATAAACAAGTCTGGGCTAATTACGAAATTGTCATCGAGGAAAGGTTCGCAAATTACCCTCCAATTTAGATGTAAAATGTCGTCGACGGACGTACGGACGGACGGATGGACTGACGTTTTTACAAACACTAGTAATTGTCCATTGTGTACAACTGCTTTCCTACCTTCTAATTGAAAACTATGCACCACTCTGCATTCTAGATATCTGTGGGAACGGCTCGGGGACTGGGAGTGGAATATTTTTTACTAAACAAATTATACTTTTTGTAATGTAATTTTTCAGCGGGAACACGCTAGGGAAAGGAACTGTGAATTTATTGAATTCATAGCACATATACACACTGCAAATACCGTGTTGCAAAGACTCGGGAAACTTTTTTTTGGGGTTTGTCTAGGATCATCTACTAGTCTTTTCATTAAAAGTGGCATGACCTACTATTTTACAGGTAGGTAACTATGATAGGCTAAAAAGGTAGGCATGCCCATCGATAAAACCCAAAAAACTTGTTCAAAACTAGTGTCTGACCGACTGAAAATGGTTTTTAAGCCGAAAACGAAAAAGAAGCTTCGGATTTAGTCTTATTTTAGGCGAAACTGATTTAGACATTACACATTATTAATATATCCGCTGTACATTTTTTACACCTGGGGAGAGAAAGAGCAAATATAGGCTTTCGAAGAAATCAAATGCGATAATTCCATTAGAGTATTCAAAGTTTGTCTGAAAATGGTCAAAAACGAAGCACCTTCGGTCACTACCCAGTACCCTAGACGTTATCATGATATGTCTATAATTATTTAATCCGCTGATTATAATTGACAATGTTTACCGTTTATCTATTTATTATTATGATTGTGTAGTAATTTCGTTAATCCTTGCTCTTTTGCTTCATTGTGGAACTTCGCATTTATCTCGCTGGATAGAATCCTAGACTTAGTCAACTCATTAGTTGTAGTATCCATAGGCATACCTATGGATTAATAAATCCTATAAATATTATAAAATTATCGAAAAAAAAAAAAGATGGTGCCTACATTTTGTCAGAACAGAAATGTATGGAGCAGCTGATTTGGTAACCGCAATTTCAATATTGGTCCCACAGAAAAAGTTGTTCATAGTGTCATGTAATCAGTACGTTCAATGTAGTTATCTTTGGTTCAACTAGTGTGTACTTTGAACTTGGAAGCAATACGTCTGAAAACAAACAAATTAATGCGTTACTACGGTGCTTTCATTAAAAGTACTTTTTTTTACTTTCTTCTTCTATTCATGGTGGCTTCATAATGACTGTTACCATACTTTATGTGAGCTTCACCCTGAAACGATTAAATCTGCTAATTATAAGCTACTCTATACCCTGTGCAGTACCAGTATCTATCGTTATTGTTAGCGTTCGTAGGCCCGCTCGTGACGCTGCGCGACCTCGCACTTATCTGAGCGCTCTCACGACGCGACGCAGCGCGGGCGCAGCGTGGCACGACCACGCGCCGCTTTCGGATGCTAGTTGCTACGAACTACGAGTTTACGAAGTACGAGTACGGATGCACTCTACTGGGATTAGAAGCTTACCTTAGTGATTTTTATTTTGCCTGCTATATATAGGTGTGATTTAGCTGTTGATTGAGCTTCGGCTGTTGATTTTGATGTACTATGGAATGAGATGGCTATGAAAATAAGAGTTTGTGCGTATGCGCTTATCTGGGATTAGGATAACCTTATTTTGGTTTTCGTTACTTCTTGTGCTTTTGTTTTAGCTATTAGGATTAGGTGGGTTGTAGTTGTTGATTGAGGCTTAAGATGTTGGTGGTAGTAGCGGGAGTCTGTGGGCTTGTCGGAACCAATGCTCTTCCAAAAAAGATAAGTCACAAATGATAGCGTAAATTCCAAGGTAGGACCTATTTTTGTAATGTGTGTGGGGGCTCTAGTATTTTGAAAAATGCTTCGAGGAAAAGAGGTTTTATATTCTAAGATTACAGGAATAAAATAAATATTTCAGTATTTAATAGAAGTAAAAATACCTATCTTCTAAGCTTTAACAGGAAATAAGGCTATTTATACCGAAGCTTTGTTCGAGAACTAACAAGAATATTAATAAACTCTAAACAGAGCTTCGAATCTATTATTTGTATTAAAAATAGACTGTTCGCTTTTGCATAATAATACAGTTATAAGCAGCTTCAGAAAATACGAGCAACGAACCTGAGGTATCTACTTACAACTTTGAAGAGTGGCTTATGAAGATTAAATTGTTGTATTTGTTGTTTTGATAAACCACTGGAGGGTTACTGTTTTCCTAAATTTAAAGGAGCACTCCTGTCTACTTACCTAAAGGATAACAAAGTACAAAGTTCCCCAACAAAGTTGGGAAAAGGCTAAGATGCATGATGATGCACAGAATCAGTAATAAATTCTTCATATTTGAAGCTGTTTTGAAGACACAAATCTATCGTTCCCTTAAACCCTAAAATAATTTAAAACTCTTCTGTTGCATAAAATAACATAATTTTAACAAATAAATGTTTCCTGATGAATCTATCAATAAGTAATTTGCTTCAAACAAAAGCAAGCATAACCAACACTCAAAAGTAGGTAATGGGTATCTCTTCATGGCAAGGGACATAGCGGCAAACCAAGACGGAGATAGGTTTGACATATATATCATCGTAACATCAAGCCTGTATTTCCCGAAGGGTTAGGCAGAGGTGTACCAATAGTACACCCACATTTTGCCAGTTATGTTTAAGTCTCAAGAAATGAAAAAAAAATGAAAAACGTTTTATTTGTTGTACAAGTAAACTTAACAACTAGTGATTGGAGCCTCCTTTTAAGCAAAAAAGCCTGTGTTAGGAGACTCCGCTCTTCCAAAACTTAAAATATTAACATAAAATTACTTGTTTTAAGTGTTATAAAAACAGGCGATTTAAAATAAAAAGAGAAAATTAGAACTAGACAAGAAGCATGCAAATGCGTGAGTGAGAGTAGGGGTGTGTGAATGTGAATATGAGGGTGTGTGAATGTGATTATGACTATGAAGGTGTGTGAATGTGAAAATGGAGGTGTGTGAGTGTGAATACTGAGGTGTGTTACTGTGAGTATAAAGGTGTGTAAATGTGAATAAGAATGTGAGCAAATAAAAAAATAGGGGGCGAGCTTATTGCTATCATACGGACATATGTACTTCTATCAATATCGTTGTATATCTATATTCCCGTTGGAAGAATAAGGGTGCCGTTGAAATTTTTTTTTTTTTTTTTTTTAAACATTGCCCCACACTAGGAATTTCTCCTGTATCGTGGGTGCGTTTACAAACATTTAAACTCACAAACACAAACAGCCAGACCCGAAACAACTACCTGTAGGTCATACAAATATTTGTTCCGTGTGGGGATCGAACCCACAACACGCGGCGCAGCAGCCGATGGCTCAACCACCGCGCCAACCGTGTCGTCTCAATCGTGTAATTACAGTTTAAGTACATGAGACTTTTGTGCTTCATCGCTTAGGCTAACTACGCTCGGCAAACTCTTTGATGTTGGAGAAGTTTATAGGTCCATCCTGTGGGTGGACGGCCGCCCGGCCGCCACCGGCCGGGCGGTGCAAACCTATTAAATAAAAATAAATTCTATTGCTTATTGAGACATAAAAAAGTACTGTTACTACAATATTTTAATGCATAATACTACGTACAGAGGTCAGCACATCAAGCTACCCAATGTATCAGATATCTTTGATCGTTTTTCAACTTTATCGCTATAGAAAAAAGGTTCACGTTCAATTGGGAAAATCTGACACGTTGGGGTAGCTTGATGTGTTGTGACACACAAAAGTCACAGTAATAAATAAAGTCGTTAAGGTGATTCCTTCGATGTAGCTCACGAAATAGCATATTACTGGCGTGTTTTGCTAATAACAGCTCTTTTTATGTTGTACGAGTATGTTAGTCAAAATTAATTTTGTGGCAATAATGATAAAATGATTATTAAGTTATATTTATTTAAAACATCTCTGTCGAAATTATTTTTGCTATACAATGTAAAATTTTAATAATGTTGTCGATTTTGCAGCAAATATAACTTTGAGAACGTTACTATATTAATGTTTTATATTATTATATTTTTTTTATTGTAATTTTATCATCATGTTGAATTTTATTAACATACAAAGAAAAACAGCCCTGTAATTTGCAAAAAACTCAATAAGCGTTGAATTTCGCGGGCTATCCTGAAAGGTCCCCCTTAAAGATCTACGTATCAATTGCTGTTACTATGATTTTTTACACGCTTTGTATTAGTTTCACCTGTATGTATGTATGTATGTATGTTTGTAACCGACTCCTTTTGACGCTATTTTGACCCACTTTAAACGGTCAGATTTCATTTAAATTTTGCACACCTGTCAAAGACCGCTGACAATGCAATAATTCGAAAAAAGATTACATAGTTAAAAAAAAAAAACTAAAAATCACGCTTTTATAAAAAAATCTACTAAAAATTGAAAAATAAATTATAGTTTAAAAAACTAAAAAAACACGCTTATATAGAAAATCCAACTAAAAAATAGAAAATAAAATTTAATAAATTTGGATTAAGAAAAGTGTAAATAAGAAAAAAATGTATATTAATGGAAAAAAGCGTGGGTGCATAATGTCAATAGTTATAAACATTTTCTATTTTTCCATGGTTACTGTCATTCACAGTGGGCTCCATGTATCAGCGTGTATTCTTCAATATTAACACTATGCACCCCATACTTTTTTCCATTAATATAATTTTTTTTCTAATTTACACTTTTCTTAATCCAAATTTATTAAATTTTATTTTCTATTTTTTTAGTTGGATTTTCTATAAAAGCGTGTTTCTTTAGTTTTTTTAATCTATAATTTTTTATATATCTAATTTGGTTCACCAACAATTGTTTAAACTTTTAAACTTAAAAATAACAATTTTACTTATAAACTTTGCACAGTGTAACAACTACAGATAAACACCACATGAGCCAAGTAAAACTAAGCTTAAGGCAGGCACGTTTACAGTTTAAATTCCAACTTAAAGCTAAAGAAAATATATGAATTAATATTTTTCATTGGTATACTATAATTGAATTGGTTGGCAGCTACTCCTTTGGGTAATCCAACATTATTGAAAACACGCGGGACCATGTGTGAGTAAATAAAAATAATAAACTTCTATGATATTTATAACTAGAAGAGCCGCACTGGTCGATAAAAGGTTAAGCTACGCTTGCCGAGTTCGGTCCATGGATGGGTGGCGATTCATTACATATTAAAACCGCTCTGTGCCTCGTAAAGCACTTAAGATATTGGTCCCGGCTGCCTTTTGTAAATCTTTAACAGTCGTTACGGGTAGTCAGAAGCCCGAAAGTCTATCAACCAGTCTTACCAAGGGGTATCGTGTTGCCCAGTAACTAGGTGATGCAGGTCAGATCCCCTAAGATAAGTAGAGATAACAACACGTGATAACACATCTACCAATGAAGGTAGGTAATATAAGTAGTTCTCTAGAAAGCACAGAGGCCAGCACATCAAGTTATCCCAAACTGTCAAATTTTCCCAATTGAACATGAACCTTATCCTGTTGAAATAAAGTTCAAAAACTGTTAAAGAAATTTGACAGATTGGGGTAGCTTTATGTGCTGGCCTCTGTAGCTCTTACCCATATCCCAATTGAATCGTGGTCGAAGCAAAATATCTTCTGCCAATTAGTCGTCATCTCAGTAGTCACTCCTTTTGTAGTCATGATATCTTTTACACATTCCATTCATCGTGTCTTTGGTGTACCCCTAGTCTTATCTTCAAAACTTTCCTTTCAATACAGGCGAGCGATATGACTGGGGGACGGGGAGTCTCATACCAATGAAACTTAATTTCTCTGTTATAATTCTGCTTGTCCGAAAGATTCAAAGGCGAGCTTGCGACAATGAGACACTACAAACAATTAGTCGCTATACGAGACACGATAATATCAAATCGCAATGAAATCTGTAATGCGTTGGTTGTGAGGCATGCCTTTATTATCGTTTCATGTTTGGGGTCTCATATAAATCTACTTCCTAGGTCTTTTTGTCACAGGCATGCCTGTGGATCTTTCCTTGTTCGACGCAGTGAAAGATTATTAACACATAAAATCATAAAACACGTACATCGTAAAATGTGGACGTAAATTTGGCCACGAAGAAGTGACTGACAGAAGTTTCACTTCTAATAATGTAAAAATACATCTTCAGATTACGGTAACAACTCTTAGGTATACTGCCACTTAAATATTTTATATTGACTATGTACAGAGGCCAGCACGTCAAGCTCCCCCTCCCAATCTATCAAATTTCTTTAGCTTTTTTCAACTTTATTGCAAAAGAATAAGGTTGATGTTCAATTGGGAAAGTTTGACGGTTTGGGATAACTTGATGTGATGGCGTCTGTACCTAAGTTTTTTTGATAGAATGTTTTTATAAAAGGTAATATGACACTTACGTTTGCTGGTAGAGAACAGCAAACCTGAATGTCATTTTGATAAGTTAATAAAGTTGATGAATGACAGTCAATACATCCAAGCAACAGCTACCATACAAACAACCATACTCTTTTGCTTTACACAGTCACTTTCCTCTCTGATTTCTTTTGTCTAGATTGGAATTTCTGTAAGTATTCCGTCTGTATTCCTTATGCCTACAACGCGTTGCAGGCTCTCACGCTTTTCTCGTTTCACATTGATGTTATCAGTACTAGTTAGCTGTTTTGCAAATAATAACAATGAGATATGACAACTGCGTTTCAGAATATCCTAAGACCTAGATTATGCTTAGTACTTATAAGTTTATGTAATTTGATACTAAGTAAATTAACGTACTAGCGTACGTGCGAGGAGAGCTGACGTGTAGAGATATTATGGTACACGGTCTCACGTCAGGGCAAAGACCTCTCCTCATGCAGACAAGACACGAGCATTAATCCCCAAGCTTGCTCAAGGCAGGTTTGCGATTTCAGATTTATATTAATTACTATCTTTTTTTTTTTTTTTTTAAATAAAACTTTGCCCCACACTAGGAATTTCTCCTGTATCGTAGGTGCGTTTACAAACATTTAAACTCAAATACACAAACAGCCAGACCCGGAACAACTACCTGTAGGTCATACAAATATTTGTTCCGTGCGGGGATCGAACCCACAACACGCGGCGCAGCAGCCGATGGCTCAACCACTGCGCCAACCGTGTCGTCGAATCAAAAATATCTGTGCCCACGATTTTGACTGCGTGGAGTGTAACAAAACATGAGTTTTCATTTTTTTTTGCGTGGTACCCTTATTCTTTTTATAAAAGAAAAGGGGCCTTAGTTACTTCTTATAATATTAGCTATCTGCCACTGAAAGTCCCGTCGAAATCGGATCAGCTGTTTCGGAGGTTACCCCAAACAAAAAAACAAGACTAACAGACACTTCAAATTTATTTGTTTGTATAGATAAGTATTAGTTTTCTCACGATGTTATCCTTCACCGATGTCAGTGATGTATAAATTACACTAAGAAGGAACGTGTGCATTGAAAAAGTCTCATTGGTAATTACTCGGATTTGAACCCACAACCTGGTACATGAGAGGCGAGGCTTAAACCACTGCGCCAACACGACTTTAGTACTTAATTAAAAATACATACTTATTATAAAATCAGACTGGTGGGCCTTAGAAAGAGTGAACTGTTAAATCTAATTGCAAGTTTGGTTAGACTATTAAATATCGTCTCATGAAAGGTACAGACGCCAGCATATCAAGCTATCCCAAACTGTCAAATTTCCCCAATTGCACATGAACCTTATTCATTTCTTTCTTTCTTTTTCTTTTATTTAAAAAAACGTTGCCCCACAATAGGAATTTCTCCTGTATCGTGGGTGCGTTCACAAACATTTAAACTCACATACCCAAACAGCGAGACCCGGAAAAACTACCTGTAGGCCATACAAATGTTCGTTCCGTTCGGGAATCGAACCCGCATCACGCAGCGCAGCAGCCAATCGCTTAGCCACTGCGCCAACCGTGGCGTCAAATAATAAATTTGTAATATATGTAGTTGAAAAATTGACATATTGGGGTAGCTCGATGTGCTGGACTCTTGTACAACAAAAAATGTATACGTAAGTAACATTTATATTGAATTTCAGACTTGCGTGTGTCATGTGTTACAACCATTATTTTAACGTTCAACGTAGTGTTAGTTTTACGTGGTAACGTGGCCTTATTTGCTCTCCTTGGCACGTTAGGTGGTTCCGTACTACTCACATGTGTGTATACGTGAACATGATTGAAATCATGTAATTGTATGGCGGCGTAACCCTAATCACTTTAACACACAATTGACTGCCTGACACTAGAATAAAACTGAGCCTTTCTTTATATTTCTAAGCCACAAGTTTTCTACCTACGCTTTGGGTAGTTTACAAAATAACCAAAATGGTAGGCTTATTGATTTTACATACTATGTGTTTCGCACTCACAACGTACAGGCTACAGAAGCATTATCATTGAAACTAGCTTTTGTCCCCGACTTTATCCAAAAAATATCCTATGGCATCCGGCAATAGTACACGATTGGTGCAGTGGGTGATTGGCTGCTGAGCTGCGTGTTGCGGGTTCGATTACCGCACGGAACTATTATTATGGCCGGAAATATTTGTATGGCCTACAGGTAGTTGTTCCGGGTCTGGCTCTTTGTGTATGTTAGTTTGAATGTTAGTGAACACACCTACAACACAAGAGAAATTCCTAGTGTGGCCGTACAAATATTTGTTCCGTGTGGGAATCGAACCCACGACACACAGCGCAGCAGTCAATCACTCAGCCACTGCGCCAACCGTGCCGTCAATTTTGTCAATTTTGTCGAGTTATACGAACATACTCGTAAAATAGAATTTCGGGATATCCCTTTGGTCTCTTGGCCGTGGTTGCAAGCGCGACACCTCGTGTGAGAAGTAGCAGACAGTTCTCTAAGTATTATAATTATATTTAAATGTCTCTTAAAATTGTTTTAATTTAAATGGTTAGACGTCATATCAGATGGTCGCTTAAACCCTGTAAGGGCCACCGCACACGTTTCTGTCTGAATGCACGCGGGTCGCGCGGTATCTCGCGATCTTGCCATTTGCATCCAACGTCTTGGCGGCGAGAGAGCGGACTATGTTTCCTGTGTGACGCTCTGAACTCGACAATGTTTTAGTTTAGGTTCACTTTCGTTTCTGTTTTGAGAATTAATGTTAAAGTGAAGAAAAGTGTGACTGCTAGTGGCTTTTGTGATGCTTGTTTGATCGCCTCACGAAAAGAATTCGTAAAGATTATTGGACCACGTAATTAAAGTAATGTTTACAAGAACAGCTGAACACTCCTTAAATCACTTATCCTAACAAACAGTAGTATATAACGTAACGTCACGCGTGTACGCACAAAGGAAACATGACAAGTACATGGCTTTAGTTTTCTACAATTTCAGCACTACAAATTCGCAACGTGTCCCTGCCACACTTTGCTTATACGCATCCCTGTGCGTGGTCGTGCACTGGCAGTAATGACAGGCCGCACGCGCGCGCGCCGCCTAATTGATAATGGTTGCGGACGTGCGCGCTTGCCATGCACCATGGGAACTGCGCACGACCATCTTCGCTGGCTTGGGGTGGTGAGAAGGTATTACACTGAGAGCTGTTATCAGTGTCCTGTGTAGTTTAAAAGTTAAACCACGTCAATGTTTATGTAAAATCTTCATAGGTACAGCTGTTCATGAGAATCCCAATGATACTCGTAATCACAACTGACTGTCATAAGGCAAGACTTTTTGCTAATTAAAATTAGCGTGTCATACGAATATGGACCTTATTATTAAGGTTCATGTTGCTGCTAGGATTTGCACATGCAAATATGAGCATTATAAACCTTAACAGAAGGTTCATATTCGTATGTAACGCTTATTTTACTTAGCAGAGCAAACAAGGAGTGAACTATGAATTTTGCCCATATTCCATAGAGGATTTTTGTATTCATCGTGTTCAGTATATTGATTTTATCTCGAATTTAGGTAGAGTATTACCTACGTCATACTGTGACATATGATTATAAGGCTTGTAAGCTTAGAAATCCTTTTAAACGTGCCCCCGACTAAATAAAAACAGCCGCATGGGTTAATCGAAGCTTAAGCTACGCTTGCCGAGGTCGGTCTTTGGTGGTGGGTGTTTGTCCTCAACATATCGTGACAATCCGCTCCGTGGTATGATAATCAGTTAGGCCGTTGGTCCCAGCGGTCATTTTTAGATCTTTGACAGACGTTTCAAATCTGAAAGTCTGACAATTAGTTTTACAAGTCTCTCTTGTGCAGGGTTACAAGAGTAGAGGGAGACCAAAGAAAAGATGGATGGATTGTGTGAAAAATGATATGACTAGAAAAGGGGTGACTCCTGAGATGACGACAAATAGAGATGTATGGAAGAAGAAAACATGTTACGCCGACCCCAAATAAATTGGGATAAGGGCAGGAGGATGCACGGATGGATTGTCTCACCCAGGGTTACCCAGTGAATGGGCTGTGGTTAAGTCAAATAGGCAGTCCCTCCATGTTAATTTTGTGGTATCGAATGGTTCTTTATCAATAGTTGTCATATAGATAGCCGAAGTGGACAAGATTCTGAATAAACTAAATAAGTAGAAGATTCTGATGACGACCGTTGTGGCACGGCGGGCGAAGGTCCGCCTGCGACGCAAGAGGTTGCGGGTTCGATTCCCGCCTTTGGACAAATGTTTGTACGATCTACAAATATTTTTTCCGGGTGTTCTGGGTATTTCCTATGTATAATAAAAATATCTATCTATGTAATGTATTGTATTAAGTATATCAGTCATCTAGTACCCATAACACAAGCTCTGCTTAGCTTGGGGCTAGATGATGCTGTGTGGATTGTCCAGCATTATTTATTTTATTTATTTATTTATTCTCAGGTCAACGCTTCTCAAGAATGGAAACTCTTGTGCTAAACTTTAAAACTTATATTCCTGTACTGTAGCAGATATTTTAAGGAAGAAATTACCAAATGAGATCATTTTCCAGATGTAGTATACTTATATGGCGAATACCTATATCGGCTTGAGATCATCATTTTCCGAATGACCCAATGTACGAGTATGAATGGTATTTACCTATCGTTAACCATGGCAGACAAATTGGTGGTCCACCCAGAATTTCTGTTACGCTTTATCGCCTTACCTTTCCTTCGTCCGTCTTACCAAGGGGTATCGTTTTACCTAGTATTGGGAATTGTCAAGTTCAGACAGACAGTCGCTCCATGTAAAATACTAGTACTCAACTGCATTCGGTTAGACTGGAAGCTGACCCCAACATTGTTGAAAATGGCTACGCAGATGATTTTTTCCACGGTTAAGTGTGGCTTTTTTAGCCACTTTCTGCTTTGCAAGGTTTTGCTTCAAGATTTACGTCGCCCTTACCTGCACATTTTATGTTGAAAATATTTTTGCCTGACAATGTTCAAGTTAGTTTTATGTTTTAACCCAACATTAGTACGAGCATTACGGATATTTACGTTAGTACTTAGCTTAGCGTAAAGTATGTTTAGAACGAAGAAATTTTTAAATTAACTTCTAACTTACAGAATAGCAGGCAGGTGTACCAAAGATCGTTATTGATGCGTAAGACGTAATTCTTTCGCACAATTATTTCACATATGCATAAATAACACGGCAAAACTGTGTTAAAAAAATATTAATTAGTTTAATTACATATTTTATTAATGCAAAGGCTTGTAATTTATTATCGATTTAAACAAAAAAGTTTCATGAATACTGGCTTGGTAATTACTGGAAGCGATAGACCGGAACATAGACGCATGTTTACGTGCTTATGCGGTGTTTGTTAATAACGCAGTTTTAAGTAAACAAACAAATAAGAAGTGCAATGGAACATAGACGCAGCGTAATGTTTTGTGAGTCTTTGTAAATACACAAGTTTTCCCTTCCCTATATATATCAGTTCCGTAATTTAGTATCGGCATCACTCATAAATAGACTAGATGTAGCGACATGATAATATATTCGTGACAGTTCAGTGACATTAGGCAAAAACGTCTGTTAGAATACAAATTTCACTATACCTTTTTTTTTAGGTATCGGGGGGAAACCTTCAAAAGGCGAACGGCCTTTGGGGAAAAGACCGGGGAGTGTGGGATTCTTACCTCACTAAAACCAACCCGGAGGTCACCATCAGCACGCGGAAGGAGGCACTGTGTCCTCTTATAAGACCACCCCGGTGCCATCCTCATCCCTGAGGAGACTGTAGAGGGGTCTCCCCTAAGCTTCACTAATTATGGCAGGCAGCACGTGACCACTGTGCCACCGTCTTCCCTGAGGTAGGTAGTGATATCACTATACCTAGAACATAAGTATTGTAGCCCCATTAAAAATCTACCTATAATTAATAAAAGTGTCAAACAATATTGTCATAAAACACAATACTAAAAAAAATACCAAAGAGTATAATTACCTCATATAAAATCCATCTTTGACCCGGTTGCAACCTAAATGCAAACATTAGGTACACGCAAGTTCGCCGCGCACTGCGTGTCTAAACGGCCGGGGTTCGCATGCAAGCCGTTACTACAGCACACCTAATGGACACAGACGTGGAAAGCAAAAGAAGCGTAATTATTAGTTACTTCACTATACAATACAGTCTAGCCTGTTCTGTATCCTGCTTGATATGGAGGGAAGAGGAAATTATGTATTTTTCCAACTCCTCCGCTGTTCTTTTCTGATTAATACAATATTTTTTATTACAATTCCTTCATCAATTAATCGAAAGGAACTTCGTTCCAATCGGGTGTCCCTTGATACCTCTCAAGTTTTTTTTCTAACTCTTCTGCCGTTCTTTTCTGATTAATTTCGTTGCGAGATCCAAGACAGTTGAATCGTTTCTCCGGGACTCGTCGGGCTTCATTGTCTCGACGCTTTTCTGGTGGTGGGTAAACCAGAATCAACAGTGGCACTGTTGATTCTGGTTTTCAGGAGTTGCAGTGGTTTGGGAGTAGTGTGGCAGGCTTGTCCCATACAATACAGGGTGGAAGGGACGTCGAAGCACAACCTGATACCATGACTTCGGTACATAATTCTGGACCTCGCATTGAAAGTTGAATAATTTCTCCTTTTTTTTTCCTTTACACTGTAAAAAATCATCTGGCTCTATGAGATTTTTATGAAAGAAATTGAGAATTATTTACTGTTCAGTTTAAAATCACATTTGATTAGATAGAAATCATGATTTAAAAAAAGAACGTAGAAATTAGTTTTAACCGACGAAAATTTTCAACGCTGGGATCCAGAATCATGTAGGTACTGAACTCATGGTATCAAGTTGCTATTCTAGAAAGGAGGCGAGGGCTCTAGCAGAAACCTTTAACAATTATCATAGGGGTGTACCACAATATTCCAAGTCCTGACGCAGTCGGATGACGCTGTGACAAACCACGTAAAAGATCACAACATGAACTAGCTATCTTAGCCTAGCAGGAGAATCGTGCCCGCTAATATATGTATGTCTAATTCTTTCAAATTTCTTTGATAGTTTTTCAAATTTATCACAAAAGAATAAGGTTCATTGTCAATTGGGATAATTTGACAGTTTGCTGTAGCTTGATGCGCTGGCGTCTGTACTACGCACCAATAATATTTTTATTAATTATCTCCAATTTTATTGAACCGTCAATTAGAGCGAATACTCTAAACCAAAACTGCCATTGCAACTGTTTTGACTTAGTAAATTGTTTTATGAGAAATATTGTTATTAAATAAAAGAAAAAGGAAACTAGCTAGGTGAGAAAGAATTGGAAGTGACAATCAAGAAAAATAATTGAAACGCGCCATCGATATTTACTCAGCTCTTTTCATTTAGTTTTGTTTATGGCGGGAAATATTTAATATTTTATATTCATTGAGTCTTTGATCAATACACTGTTAAATTTCACGTTAGTTGTTTTTTTTTGGATAACCAACTAACATCGATAAATTATACCGTCGTAAGTTTACACAGAATAGAATTATATGCAGATTAGGATGAATAATTTTTTTTCATTAGCAGAAAAAATTCATTAACACGAATAGTGAGTCGCTCGAAAAGTAATGATACCTCATTTGTTAAAACCTAACAAAAAGTTCAAGTTACTGGCCTGCCAATTTTTTATAAAAGGACAAAAGTACATACAAACGCTTGAAAGATATTACCCATCTTTTGGGGCAGTCGGGTAAAAACAAGAATTTCTTAATCCAGTCTATCAACAGTTGCTTGGATTGATTTCTGACTGAAGAAATATTAAGTAAATTACAAAAAATAACTCTAATAACGTCTTAAAATCCGGTTTAACTGCAGCAATATTGCCATATTAGCTATGTCTAGCCTCGGGTCATCCATCTGCATTTAATGTTGCAATTTAAATAAATTATATCTTTAAAGCTGTCGAAAATTAAATAAAAAATTAAAAGCAACCGGCCAAGAGCGAGTCGGGCTCGCAGGGTTAGGCTCCCGAACAAAAACATTATCAAGCAGTCAATAGAACGTTCACTGAATTAATAGAATCCTTGGAAAATGTTCTTTGAACCGATAACCTAATCTAACACAAAATATTGACCAAAACTTTTTTTTTCTAAGTATTGAATTGACCCTCCTTATTAAATGTGCTCTCATTGAGACTTAATAAACATTCGAATTCCTAGATTGCATAAATCTCGAGATAACCCTCTGTGATAGACGTACAAACACTGATCTTAAAAGATAGCGTTTTCCTTTTAAGGTTGGAACCCTAAAAACGATTAAGAACAAGACGGTTCGGTTATTGACATTACGTAAAAAAAAAGACTTCCTTTGCAACTGCACCATAAATTGGGAGCCGTTCCAGTTGGAATACATCCGTGTCTATAAATGACTAATTAAAAATATTACTAACGACATTGTTTGGCGATATTGTATGCGTGTTTTATAGGTACTGTATGAAAATCAAGTAGGATCAATAGATTATGTAAAACTGATTACTTAGACACAATCAAATTGACTAAAGAATTTAGTTTGATCAGAAAATCTGATGGGAAATCGCATAGTATTAGTTATGGTTGACTAAAATAATAACTTCTTATAATCTTACTCTTAAATTTAACGACCGATGTGGCGCGGTGGGGGAAGGTCCGCCTGCGACGCTGGAGGTTGCGGGTTCGATTCCCGCCCTGAAACAAATGTTTGTACGATCTACAAATATTTGTTTCGGGTGTTCTGGGTATTTACTATGTATAATAAAAAATATCTATCTATGTATTGTATTAAGTATATCAGTCATCTAGTACCCATAACACAAGCTCTGCTTAGCTTGGGGTTAGATGATGCTGTGTGGATTGTCCAGCATTATTTATTTATTTATGATCTTATGGTATCAGTGGCAAAGTAACAACAGCGAATCTTATGGTATCAGTTGGGTTTTCCAAATATAATAACTGTCTTAATAAATAATAAATAAATAACCATTACCAAACTTGTTTGAAAAAATAATAATTAAGAAACAAAAACACCAAGGCTAACATTATAACTCTACAGAATTGAACTTCAAACATATACAAGTATAAATTATATATGTGCTGCGGAACTGAGCCCTGAGGTTTATTTAACGTTTCTCTGAACGCAGAATTTGCTGTCCGCCTTTGGGGACGCATATTCGAATCCTACAAAGGGACGATCGTTTGTGTACCTACGAATGTTGGTTCCGACTACCAAGTTCGATGTTTCTGGATTATTCCTGTGTGCAATGACACTCACAGATGTACCGGAAATTCTAGTTTCTGCTAACTCATCTGGAGGGCTTTCACATAGTTTATTCTGGGTAAACAAGACGAGGTTAATCGAAAATTGCAAAGTAAATCGGGCTACTGATTGCTGTTTTAATAGTGAGGAAAGTACCTTAGACATTTATTTATACGGAGCCAGCTGCACAGCCGCATGGGTCGATCAAAGGTTAAGCTATGCTTCCCGAGGTCGACCCGTAGATGGGTGATTCATGACATACCGAGACTCCTTCGTGTTTTGGAAAACATGTTAATCAGTTAGTCCCGGTCGTCATTCCTAGATCTTTGATAGTAGTTAGTTCGTTAGTCAGAAGCCTGAAAGTCCGACAATCAGTTTTACCACCGAGTATCGTGATATTAATACTCAGTTGCGTCAGGTTAGTCCAGACGACGACCCCAACATAGTTGGGCAAAGGCTAGGCAGATAATGAGTGCCTAAGACATAGTGTCGTAAATAAACCAGCCCATGATTATTTGGTGTGGTAACCAACTTAGTCCATTATTCCATGTCATTCATTTCCTGGGTAGATAAACAGTTCTTAGAGTATGTTTGCGAGAGCTGAAAATAGTTGAATAATATGTTTTCAGATATAGTTACTTCTATATCACTTGATCAATACCATTATGCTCAGTTTTACTAACATTAGGGGACACCAAAATCGCCTAAATATGATTGCTCCGTAAGATTTTCAGCGCTGTGCTGAGCGTTGAAAATCCAAGAATGTGTTTTTAGTTAGGTGTCGCTTTTAATTTATGACATTTTATAAGGTATTTAAGTGGAAGTTATGACAGTATATCCTTTTAATGATATTTTGCATGCCATAATTGGTGTAACACAGTGGACTGTGTACTTGGTATCTGCAAATATATTATTATGTACTGTGTTGAGCAATAAACATTTGAATTTGTTACTGTAAACGGGCATAATATTCACAGTAGCCGCAAAACCTAGTAAAAAGTTGTAAAAGTTCAGAAATTAATAATTTGCTGTGACCCAAGTACGGTATCGATAATGAAATCCAATCCGTATTGGATACCGGCGTACTGAAGCCACGACGCTTCAGTACGCCGGTAGCTAGGGCAGGTACTGAGAAATTTATAAATTGTGTAATGGTGGATAAATGACTAGGTTTCATGAAGTTTACTGGAGACTTTTAGTATGGAGACACATTTTGGTGAACAATCGGAACAGCGACGAGTCGGGCCCGGACTCCCTCACAAGTTTTTGAAGTGAAACGTATTTTGTTTTTTTTTTTTTTTAATCTTTGCCCCACTCTAGGAATTTCTCCTGTATCCCACGATACAGGAGAAATTCCTAGAGTGGGGCTATATTTGTAAACGCACCCACGTGCGTTTACAAATATTTAAACTTACATACACAAACCGCCAGACCCGGAACAACTACCTGTAGACCATACAAATATTTGACCCGTGTGGGGATCGAACTCGCGACACGACACTGCAGCAGCCTTTCGCTCAGCCACTGCGCCAACCGTGTCGTATTGTATTTTACAAAACGAAAAAGAGACTAGTATAAATGTTTTTCTCTCCCTCTTTCTCTTTCTGTCTCTGTTTACCACCTTCATACTGGATTCATCTCATTCTTTTACAAATTAACTAGAATATAAAGTTTCACTTCTACCGCCTGTAAACTCGTATTCATTTTTTTATTACTAGCCTGATTCGTCCCACTGCTGGACGAAGGCCTCCCTCATTCCTTCCTCATCAGACAAGATTCTGCACAACTTCTTTCCAGTTCAGTCATCTTCTTTCCTCACAAGTACATACACTGATGAAAATATTTCATGGCTTCCTATTGGTCTGAAGCAATGGAACTCTGGATTTGGTTTTTATACTCTTTTGAGCAACCTATCGACCTGCGCTTTATTTCTTCCTCAAAAATGCATTTTTCACAAATTATAGCATCGAAAGAAGATTAATGTTAGGTGTTTTTAAAAACCGTTACATTTCAAACTTTTTTAAAGATCCTTCTTTTTTAAAGTTGCCATATCGGGTATCGAGTATCCGGTTATGCAAAACCTTTATGCAGCGACCGGTCTAGTGCGTTAATAAGAATATTTCTTAAATCTATGATATTAAACATTTGTGGCGATGCTTCTACATATTTTTTGCCGCGATAACGATGCATTTTATTATATTTCCTGCTGTCGAGAATTTGCTAGCAATTAATTATTACTAACAGTTTTATGCCAATCGGAATTATATATGCGTAATGTTCGTTAAGTCTCTATTAATCTAGTTATCGAATGAGGTGATCCCTGTCACCTGCGACACATCACACGACCTCACTGAACATAGCCAATAGACATTCAAAATGTCTGACAATAAACAAATAAAAATAAGTCGTACTGCTGTGGGTAGGACCTGGATTTGGGTTGCCCTGGACCGTGGAAATTGGCACAAAACAAGAGAATCCTGCCCAGCTGTGGGCAAAGTCGCACTGAAGATAAGATGACATGACATATAGGGAACACGGTACGAGCAAAGACTATTTCGACTGCCTCATTGGCCTAGTGGTCATTAGCACTACTGCTGATTATGGGGTAATAAGTTCCATTCCCGGGTCGGAAAAAGTGTTATTGGATTTTTCCATCTTGATTTTCTCAGTAGCAGCCCGGAGTTTAGATTCGGACCCGGTTGATGGCAATAGGCTCGCCCCTATGACATGGGACTTACACATAACTGGCGAAATGTTGGTGTGTATAGGTGCACCTCTGCTTTCCATTCGGGGAATATAGGCGTGATGATATGATGTTATGTCACTAAATCGACGTCGTGGGATATTTTTCAAGGGGATATGGGGCACTGTAAGACGCACATTGCAAACACTTTTCTTTAAATTGCCCTAACGTAGTATGGAGTTGCAATAGAATAAGCAGTGGCTGAGCAGTTGTCTAATTCGCTATGTGTCGGGGGTTCTATTCCCGCACGGCGTACGTTCAGAAGCATTATCATTGAAACCAGCTTTTGCCCCCGACTTTATCATAAACATATCCTATGGCATCCGGCAATAGTACACGATTAGCGACAGGATTGGAGCAGTGGCTCAGTGATGTGCTGCTCCGCTGCGTGTTGCGTGATCGATTCCCGCACGGAACAAATATTTGTATGGCCTACAGTTAGTTGTTCCGGGTCTGGCTATTTGTGTATGTGAGTTTGAATGTTGGTAAACGCACCCACGATGCAGGAGAAATTCCTAGTGTGGGGCAACGCTTCTTTTAAAAATAAAAGAAGACCGCCAGTGGTTTTGTTAATAATGACATGAGGTCTAACGTAGGTACAGGTCTTAAAGTCAATCTTACCTTACGTATTTTAATACATAATAATACCAGCCTGTTATTGTCCCACTGCAGGGCAAAGGCCTCTTCTCATACAGAGAAGGCACGAGCATTAATCACCACGCTTGGTCAAGACGGGTTGGCGATTTCAGACTTTTATTAATTATAAGTCCAGGTTTCCTCACGATGTTTTCCTTCACCGACGTCAGTGATGTCCAAGATAAACTTAGAAAGTACATATGAATTGAAAAAGTCATATGGATACTTGCCCAAGTTTGAACCCATAACCTCGTGCACAAGAGAAGAGTCGTAAACCACTGGGCCATCACGACTGTACACTCCATCTTTCTATGTGTTCGTAACCACCCAAATTTTAATACATATTGTATGACAACTAAAACGTGATAATACCAACATAATTCCTATAAAAATATAGTTTATGGCCCCAGTTTAACACATACTCCTTCGTATCTCATGATGTGAAAGGTCAATCTACATCTTATAATCCGCTCAAAGAACTAAAATGTCGCTCTATACATTTGCATGTCATAAATTCGATGTATTTAATATATCCACAAAAGCATTACAGGTATAAGTAAATTATGTTCTTGACTATTTAATTAGGCCGGGATCCAATTGGCAATCTATTGTGTAAGTTATATTCTATATGAGCTGGTAAATTACAATATTCATTGCAGTATTTTTCATTTGATATTATGATGAGGTGTATAATGACTAAGACATACAGACTTAGGTACATTATTATCGAAATGTTAGTTTGACGTTATTATACTTACTACGATACACTTCGACATTTCTTTGAAAAATAACTATTATTATTAATAACAACATTTTTATTGCAGTTAGTAAGTTATAATGGCGATTTATACAGGGTTATCGCTCAGCGATAAAGCCCTTAAATAAAGAAAAAACAAACATTTAAGCTTTTTCTCTGGGAATAATATTATACAGTATTTTTCTTTAAGTTCTTTATTTATTACTTTAACTAAGCACCTCTCGACAAGTAGGAATAGGACACCTCTATCTCACTCCAGTTTTTCCTATCTTGGGCTGTTCTCATCAAGTCGTTGTTTGCTAACCTTATAAGTTCATTTTCCAATCTTTCCAGGGGGCAACCTCTTTTCTTATTTCCGGGAGGGCCCAGCCCGTCTAGTTTTATTTTTTGTCCACGTCTCTTTATGAAAAATAATTATAATATTACTGTCCCACTGCAGAGAAAATGCCTCTTCTCATACAGAGAAGGCATGACTAAGAAGCATAGATCACCACGCTTGCTTAAGGCGGCTTGCCGATTTCAGACTAAATTAATTACAATTCCTCACAATGTTTTACTTCACCAACGTCAGTGATGTCCAAGATAAACTTAGAAACTAAAACATGTTAATTAAAAAAGTTACTTCGGTACTCGCCTGGATTTTAACCCACAACCTGGTGCTCGAGAATGGATGCCATAATCATCGAGCCATCATGACTTTGAAGAAGCTTGGAAAAGGAAAGGAAATGTGTTTAAAAAAAGCTCTTTTTTAGCATGACGTCATCGGTGGGATTGTTACTGGACTGGTTGCCCGTACCCACTGTGCACCATAGGATTGTAAGTATCGTCACCCGTAGAGGGTCCTTCACTTACATTTTTCCATAACAATAACTTAGTCATCGTATCTTTTCGACTCAATTTATCTCAATACATCAAGTTAGATTAATAAGAGAAGTTGTCGGTACTTCGTTTTATTTCCTTATAAATTGTTTTTATGATATTTAATTTATCAATTCCAAGTCTATGAAAAACAATTATTATTCATAGAATTGGAATAACTACGAGTACTTTATAAAATTATAATACAAAGTCAGAATATCATTATGTAAGTGATTTTTTTCGAAACTAGATAGCATCTATCCATTTATATTTTGTATGACAGAAACAAAAACCACATTTTCATGCGCAAATTGCCCATTCAAATAAGCATTTTTTTTATTTATTTATGCCCTCTAGTCTAAAATAGAATTATGTAAGAACCTATTGAGCCTCGTTGGTCTAGTGGCCGTTAACACGACTGCTAAGCATGAGGTCCTGGTTTCGATTTCCGGGTCGAGCAATGTATTATTGGGAATAATTTTTTTTTCATTCGGAGTTTCTAAGTAGCTGCTCGGAGTCTGGATGTGTGCCCGGTGGATAGCAATAGGTTCACAACTTATTTCATGGGACTTACAAAAATTGTGACATGTAGGTGTACTTAGGAGGAGCTCGTGGCTAAATAAAAACAGCCGCACGGGTTGATCGTAGGTTAAGCTACGCTTGACGAGGTCAGTCTATGGATGGGTGACCGTCATAACATATCGAGACTCCTAAGTGCCTTGGAAAGCACGTTAAGCCGTTGGTCCCGGCTGTCATTTGTAGATCTTTGACAGTCTTTACGGGTAGTCAGAAACCCGAAAGTCTGACAACCAGTCCTACCAAGGAGTATCGTGTTGCCCAGTAACTGGGTTGTGGAGGTCAGATAGGCAGTCGCTCCATGTAAAATACTGGTATTCAGCTGCATCCGGTTAGACTGGTAGCCGACACCAACATAGTTGGGAAAAGGCTAGACAGATGATGATGAGGTGTACTTAGGTGGTACACCCCTGACCAACCCTTCGTAGAAATACAGGCGTGATGTTTATGCTATTAAGGAAAATTTTCGTAAAGTACTCTTGAAACAAGGAAGTAAACAACATTAGCGAAATCTTTGTTAAATTAAATTAAACATTCATCATAAGTCGTGAGAATTAAAAATATACGAAACAATGGAGATAACTTCAGGGTTCTACCAATAAAATCCAAAACAAAACTGCATACCAAAACAACTGATCTAAGTTTAAATTAAATTTTACAAAAAAATTAATGCGTTACAAGTTTTAATATTCAAAAAAACCTTGAAACATTTGACGTTTAACAGCCGTGTTTTAAATTAAAATTAATTATTAGCAGACGAAAACACTCGTAAAACTGCAAAATGTCTCGTCGAATCGGAAAATCTTTATTGGGATTATTAACATAATGAGCAACAAGTTTAGGATAATGCCTTCCTTTTTCAAAATGACACTTTGGACACACGCTAACAAACCATTCTAGGTTCAAGGAAGCCAAATATGGAAGCTAACACAACTGTTAGCAATAATTGAAACATAAATGTATTTCGAAAAAAAGCGTGTGGCGTAACCGTTAATGGTACTCATGCCTAGTGCAGTGGCCTTTGGGCAACATCTGCTGCCTGTGAAAAGTCGAAAAAAAAATAACGCTACGACCATTCGATTGTAGTTCCCTCGGAGCAAATGCCAACTGAGTGGTATCTAGAATTATGTCATTAGACACGTACAATGTTCGTGGTACTATAACGTCTGTTATTTAAGAAAATGTTTTTTTTTTATTTACTAGGCTTTAGTCGCGACTTTTAACATCGTGATTGAGTGACAAAATGTCTGTCATATTGTTAGTAAGGAGAGTTGTGTAGCTCGTACAGCGGTATCCTTCTTCCATCTCTCTCATCAGTCTCCTTCCATCTCTTTCACTCATTAGACATCATCATCATCATCATCATCAATCTATATTAGTCCACTGCTGGACATAGCCCTCTCTTAATGAGCGCCATAGCGCCCTGTTTTCAGCTTGCCGCATCCAGCATCTGCCTGCAGTCTTTCGGAGACCGTCATGCCACCTGGTCAGAGGGCGTCCTACACTACGTTTTACATTAGTCAGTAGTCATAGCCGAGTCACTAAGAAACGAAAACAAGATCGTTGTTTTTATAAATAAATTAAAAAATATATTACGAAGTAAATGTTATTAAAGCGTAAATGAATATTTAAATGACAAATTTATACAACTCGCAAAATAATATAAAATAATAATAATAAATACTAATTTATGATGTAAGAAATAATAATTGGTAATGTAATAAATAATAATGTATATGTAATAAATAATATTTTGTAATGTAATAAATAATAATATATAATGTAATAAATATTTAATAAAATTGTTCTTAGAAAAAGTTAATTTTTAAGTAGCGTAAGTTAATTTATAAGTAGAATAAGTCCTGCTGTGCCCAACAGGGTCCACGATTGTGTCCAATATTTTCACCTACCACCTAATCATTTACATTGTGGAATGCAATTAATATTTGAGTATTGAGTATATTTAAATAGTGGAAAATTGTATTGGTGCAAGAAGTGATTAGAAGACTCAAAAGTAACTCAAACTTGTTCCTTAAAAGTCAAACATGTGGAAAGAAACGCCATCTAGTTACCGTCGTGCCCAGTTAAACTATCATATACCTATCTATAGTACTAGGGATACCGGTTTGGATAGTTTCGTGCATATCATTATACGTGTCAAAAAACGCATTTCAGAAAGTAGAATTGTCGAGCCAGAATTGATACAAATTGACTTGCACAATTTCGCTACCGATAGTTAAGTCGGAACGAGGACATTTTTTTAAGCTAATTCAATTAATAATTTATTACACACTACGCTACAAAACTACATACACACACGCGCACACACCTATACACACTTTTATCCCCAAAATACCCAAATAACAAATAATCTGTCACATTAAAATAGATTTGTACACAGACAAAACTAAATAATAGAACAGAAGTATTTGTAGGTTTACCTACCCGACCAATAAATAATCAGGTTAATTGTTATGAAAATAAGCGCCAGACGCAGAAGGCTTAATTTGATCGGAAACGGATGTTGATATAAATAGCCGAACGTGTCTGGCTTAAATCGGATCTGGGACAAAACAGGCCTCGTTGGCTCTGCGGCAAATCGAGGCTCATGTCAGCTTTTAATTCTGCATGCGACTAACAAAGAAATAAAGAAAAGTATTATTTAATATTTGCCACGTGCATACTGCAAGAAAAAAAGTAAAAAAAATTAGTTTGCATAAAAGAACGAAGAGTCTTAAGTACAAAGATCAGCACACAAAGCTTCCCCAATCTGTGTTTTTTTTAGGTTTTCTTCTTTATAACGAATAAGGTTAAGCCTATTGGAAGAGCAATTAACCTTTTTTCTACGAGCTCAGATGCATTCGAAATTTAAATTTTTGATCGTTGGTTGAGCATTCTTATGTAAAAAACTGACCAGCCTAGGACTGGTTAGTCTAGTATGATTTTAGCCGACAGATAAGGTCATCAGGTAGTCGACTAAATGCCTAAAAAATAATAAATAAATCGACCACTAAAAATATACCATTCTGTTTTAATGCCCCTATAAAAGACTAATGCCTCTTCTCAAATAGAGAAGAGTCTGAATGTGAATTCAGACTTACATTTTAAAGTTCATTTTTTTTTACGATTTGTATTATCATCATCTGCCTTTTACCAACTATTTTGGGATTGTCTTCCAGTCTAACCGGATGCCCATCTGGCCTCCACAACCCAGTTACTGGGCAACGCGATACCCCTTGGTAAGTCTGGTTGTCAGACTTTCGGGCTTCTGACTACCCGTAAAGACTGTCAAAGATCTACAAAAGTCATTTGTAGATTGGCATAACGTGCTTTCCGAGGCACGGAGGAGTATCGACATACTACAAAGAGCGTAGCTTAACATTCGATCAAACCCTGCGGCTGTGTACCTATATAGCCGTAAGATATACACACACATTGGTCCTTTCCCGGATTTGAATCCACAACTTACTTATATAATTATTATAATTCCGAATTTAATAAAGTGTGTAGGACAACCCTAGGAATTGTAACTCTTATACCAGTTTTTACTAACTACACTAGGTGAAATTTGACCCCTAAATATTTTTGGTGCAAAGACAGTTTACTATTCTTTATACATTGCAGCTAGGTTAAGCTAAAGTTAGTTAGTTAATCCAGGTCCACCTAGATTAAGCCTAGTCTAAGCTAGGATGCTTAGGACTAGGATAATATTATAGGTATGTTTTCATGTATTTTTCATAATTATTTATTATTTTAATTTAATTATATTAATATCTGACTGGTGGTCATTCCAATCAGCTGTAATTTATTCATTATGTTAAATTAGCGATACGATTTTTCGTGAATATAGAAATCATAAAAATATAATTTATTTTAATTTCTATTGCATTTTTTTGTTGGTCTGCTACTGGGCAAGCTAATTAGCGGCACGGGTGGCTCAGTGGCTAAGCGATTGGCTGCTGCGCCACGGGTCTTGGGTTCGATTCCCGCACTGATAAAATATTTGTATGGCCTACAGTTCTTTGTTCTGGGTCTGGCTGTTTGTGCATGTGACTTTGAATGTGTGTAAACGCACCCACGACACAGGAGAAATTACTAGTGTGGGCAACGTTTGAAAAAAAAATATGGTACCTATACCTCTTACGAAAAAATAAAAAACAAATGCTATTATTAATACTAAACTGACACGAGGATTTTTGTAATAAACGTTGCCAGTTATATACCTACTTACTTAATTATTAGCAGACCCAGACAGACGCTAATTTGCATTTTTAAATGTCTCTATTTTCAAGGTTCCTTTAGTCGCGATAGACGCAAAATTCAGCCACTATCGTGTAGCATTTTATTTAGTAATGCGTTTTTTTTTGCAAATTTTTTTTTTTTGGTAAGTCGTTAATTTCAATGTCGTCTATTCGTGAGAAAATGATTCACAATGAACATTAGTTTAGAATTTGTTATCCGCATCGAAATTAATTTTGAATTTATTGTTAGGAATGGTCAAGACAAGTTTAGTTGATATTGTAGTGGCACAACAGATAAATTATTTTTTTTTTCTAAGAGTAAGTACAGTTTTTCGTTATATGAAAAAAAATACAACGCTATCAACGCTATAAATTACCCTACCTACCTTGGTTTTAGCACCATCGATAAAATATAAAGTAAAATAAAATATTTGTTAGAAAATTATAATATCGGAGTAATCCACAGATCATTTGCGTTTTTTTATGTATGTATGGACTCATCATATTAGTACCAACATTTCTTTAATATACTTTAATTTAATCATATTAATACATCCAAAAAAGTCGGTTAAATTCATGATTACGTTAAATTTTATAAATTATCAAAAGTCAATCAAATTCATAAACATTCACAGTCAAACTTCAAAAGTTCAATGCAAATACAGGGGTACAGTAGGCCGTACGTTAGTGGTAATGAAACCAGCTAAAGCTTGCCTCGTTGTTTATAGAAACTCCATACTATGCTTGGCGAGTTCAAGGCCAAAGTGATACCATTGACGTCCACTGAGAATGCAACTTTTAAAAAAAAGTTAAAAATCCTATGCCAAAACTAACGCATACGTTCAGCAAAATATAGGTTCCGTTACCCCACCTACAACATTAGGATTAGACAAGCAACGTCTAGATGCGTCATGCACCTATACATGTAGACAAGCATATGGATGACCAAGGTGGGTGTTTGGTCGATATAAATTTAATATCCGAGCAGAATTTTGTTCGTAGCCGCTGGCTAGTGGTCAGTGAAGTCAGTATCTCGTGTAAACACAGCCGCGTTTAGTCGGAGCATTGGGCCACGACTAGACCGTACTCGTGAGTCGCATCGTAGGGCTATAGTGGGGCCATGCCGAGCGAGGATTTGAAATTGGAAGCTTTTTTTCCTCTGTTAGAAATTGGCCAGAAATTGCAATAAAATAAAACAGGTTGTTATGCAATGTTGTTTTGTAGTTTAAAGAAAAAAAAGATGGACACTAAAATTAATGACAATGAGTTCTATGGGTATTAAGATAATAATTTAAATATCAGACAGATAAAAAATGTAAAGATGTGAGGGCAGTTAAAAATAGGCCTTGATTATTCTTGATGGTAATAAACATTTTTTTTAGTCATAGTTGTACGACCTAATGGAACGTGTATCGTAATATGTTTTAATCATCGTGTAAACCACGCCTCGACTAGATTTGGCCTAGCATTGACCTCGCTTAGCGCGATCAACAAAAATATTATATTAGTTTCGAATGCTATGGCGATGGCCGCAATCTCTGTCTGATGCACATAGGTGATTCAAATCAACCGGTTTCATAAACATTTTATTCTACATTCCATAATGAGATTTCTTTCCAGTCAAGAAGAATGTAGAATGTGATTCCTACACCATAGTACCAATCTACAGGCTAGTAAATGGTGCAATATATGGCTTCATAATCATTATTCTTTAATACCTTGACTTGAGAACATGATTTTTGACCCCTTAGCGTTAAAATTTTCGTCGGATTTTTTCTACTTTCTCCGTTTTTTGTGATGTTTTTGTTTAATTTTAAATGTAAATAATCATGATTTCCGCCTAATCCAAAAAGATTTTGAATGAGAGGCGTAAAGTATTAACTTTTTAATCAAATTTTCATTGGGTTCGATGGTAATAATGTTTTTTTTTTATTTCCTTTTTACGAGTATGTTTGGTTTTGTGCTGTCTGGGTTCGGTTAAGGTAAAAAACAAGAAGTTTTAAAATTAACAGCAAACTCTCAATTCAAACCATCGCCTCAGACAAAGCTTCAGGCAATAAAATCGCATCGCCCAACACTACAGATCGCTGGTCGTATAAGTTTAGTGGCTCGCCATAAAGCATGAAGCGCGCGTGCGCCGTTTTCAGTCAAAAACAACGCTATGGCCACGACTGCGAGTGTTGCCGCGGTTTGACCGACCGCTGCACCGTCTAGCCGAGAGCACAGCGAACACGTGGAGACGCACGCCGTCATGGGGAATAGCACAACCTATAGAGCACTTCTGAACAGTAATTCTCCAGCTTCTTCCGTTTTGCTGTACGAGATTAGCTATGAAAAGATCAGTCGGTGGCCAGATCAAGTAGTTTTGGGCCTGTCGCCAGCCGTGCTATGGGATTCCTGTTATTAGTTCTTTTTTTCTTCTTCTCTTGTGTCTGCACCAAATATACTTGCAAAAATAATAAGACATTCAGAGACAAAAATATTAACTGGTTGAAATCTAACGTCTAACTGATCAGGGTGTGTCTGACGAAAGATTACTTCCTCCCATCAATGGCTCCTAGAGGGTGCCTACCCACTCACTTCTTTCAGTTATTCCAGAAGATTCTCGGAAACGCTTTTTCGAGAATCAGGGACAACTTGAATATGGAGATGGGATGGGATTCAGAGTTCTTATTAGTTTTACCAATCTTGGTGTTAATTGAAGCAACCTAATAGCTTACTAACTAACTTTACCTAGATAGCTTTGTACCTAAATAATCGATTATGGAACTATTTAGTTGGATAAGGATTACAATCATAATACGAATGTCATCATCTTTCGATTCTACCCGTGTTTTGATTGGCTTATTACAACAAAAAGCGCTATTTTTAACTTTACTATAATAGTCAGACAGCCTAGCCTCTTGTACTTTTTTGCGGGTAATGATGAGTAATATACACATGTTGTACATTAATTTATGTATCATCTACATTTTTCGCGGCGCACGCCAAATAATAACTCATAAAGGCTAATTTTTGATACCGGGTTACAATTTCGCAATTATCGTAGGGATCTTTTAATTTTTTGAAAATAAAATACCACTTACGTTACTCGCTAATAATGTAGCTTTTTATGGGTGAAATAATTTTAAAATCGGTTATGTAGTTTTTGAGTTTATTCGTTACAAACAAACATACAAAGAATCAAATCTTTTCTCTTTATAATATTGGTTAAGTTCAATAGATAACAACCTAGTCATCAATGAACATGAGTGTATAGATAGTTGATATTAATGCAGATTGGCAATGTAAACCGGAAGTCTGAGGATTTGAAAATCCGTATTCCCGTTGTTTACTTAGAAACCGGAAGTTATGTAATGTCCATACTCTTCGTTGTACTTCCTTGCACTGGGATATTCTCGGACTAGCTTTTCCTAGAATGGGGATTCTTAGGGAGGTCAAACGGATTAACACTGTCTGTCTTTTTCTAGTAAATACAATAAAGGGAAATCAAAAATGTTGTTTGTGTACTGCGTTGGCTCTTCTACGTTTTGTGCTTCAGAATTTCAGCTATGCCTTCAGCATTTTTCAATACGGCTGTGTAAAAAGGAAAACATAAATATCGACGATCAATACATCCATTCTTGGATGCATTGATCAACACTGTCAATCTTTTTCTAACAAATACAATTAAGGGAAATCAGGTAACCAAGAAAAATTGGTTTTATTTCTTTACTGCGTTGGCTCATCTACGTTTTTATGCTTCAGAAGTTCAGTGACGCCTTCAGTATTTTTCAATACGACTGTGTAAAAAGGAAAACATAAATAGCGATGATCAATGCATCCAAGAAACGCTATAAATAAAATGTTCAATGAAGCCGTATATTTACTAGGCTAGGTGAAGTTATGTGAACATATAAGGCGTCAAGTGGCGATGATAGACCGCCAACGTAATGATGCAGCCTACTTTTGGCAATTTTACAGTTTCCCTGTTGCTGTCTCCTCTTGTTCAACGTCTAGACGTCACTTCATATTCCAGCAGACGGTCTTGCGTGCTTGTAATCTTGGCTCTACTACTTTTTTTTATAATAATTTCATCGTTATGTTATGTGGTGGATATATATGGATGTATTAGGCAAAGATTCCTCAAACGGTTTTGCTATTGTTATGTGTGTTATGCATCATTTCGCGTATACTTGCCAAACACGTATGTTATTAAAGAAATTTTAAAGTCTATAAACATTTTATAATAAGAAACTAGTAACCGGATTACGAAAAACAACGCATCGACAATAACTGTCGGGTTATGCAATATGTAGGTTAGTATGCAAACAAACACGTGAGCAATGAATAGAAAAACATCTAATTCTAAGAAAACTTAGTGCTTCAAAAACAAAATGAGTTTGTGCATGAATAGAATAGTGACATACATTATTTTTGCAATGCTTAAGGGTCGGTGACGGCAAATCCTGTTGTGAGATTTTCTTGAGTTTAAATTAAATAGAAAAGTAGTCGTCACGAAACAAACGTATCCAAATAGAGTTCTATAAACAAATTAGATTCAGGGTTAACCTCATTTGGCATTCGATGAGTGTTTTTTGGGGGTTCTGTATCGTTGAAGGTTTTTTTTGCGATTACTGACTTACATTTTGTGACTGTGTTTACCTTCACGTTTTGTGACTTTATTTATTCGGCGTTTTTTGCTCGATATGGTACGGGACCCTTCTTATGCGACTTAACTCGCACTTGGCCTGGGATTTTTTCACTTCAGTGAACGATTAATTCTTGAATACTGGGCCAATTCATGTCGTTCTTTTTTATTTGGTTCAGAAAGCCTGACATTTGGTATCATTTAAATGTTTTTACCTTCGCTTGAGTAATATTCAATAGTAAGTTTCTAATTCACTTCATCTATATTGACGTAAATATAGATGAAGTATATAATAAATATAGATGAATAGTGGTCGTAATGATATATGAATATGTGGGACATAACTGCAACGTGAAAATAACTTCAGTTGCGGGAGTCGGTGGCCAAAACATACACAATACTACTCTTCTTTGTTGTTTAAAATCGATTAGATGTTTTTTTCAATGTTGTGGAAGTATAGCAGTACTTTTTTGCTCTTTTTTAGTGTTCAATATATATTTTTTGCTATTTCACATTCATCTACAAGGTTAATCCTCAATTAGATTTTTGCAAAAACTAGCATAAATCTTTATTTTGTGACTACTATCTTAAGTTTTCCATTTAAACTTACGGAAATCCAGCGACACGATTGCCGACCCTTAAGACGTCGCAGTGCGCAGACAAATATTATTCGTTAGCCTTCAGACGGTGTTGCATGCATCGTTAGAGCATTAAGCAAGGACAACTTGTAACGTTACGCATGAAAACGCTTATTAGCTACTGCATAGTTTTTTTGTTCTAGCGCCGGTGGGGGCGTGGCGGGAAAAGTTGCACGTTATTTACGACTGCCACGAAGGCGATGCGGCGATAAGGCGCGTCGCAGTCGCCGCGTCACGATCTCCACTATCTCCTGATGCCGATATTGGAACTATAATATTATTAAATACAACCCCAGTGCGCACTCAGCGTTTGCGACGTAAAGACTATTGACCTAATAGGGATCAGTCTAAATCGATTTCGGTCGGACGCCGCCTGGGGATGTTCGGCGCGTAATTATATTATTATTCAATTTGCGTTCGAATTCGCTGACAGTTGAATGATTTCTATATAATTTGGAGGTAGGTGTATGAAATGATCTAGGTGTTCTAGGTGTTGCGAATGTCTAGACAGGTAAGTCATAGTCAGTCTAGACGGTGCATGTTACCTAATGATGTTTCTCTGTTATCAGGCGTGGATAAAGCGGTGTGTAGCCGACATGAATATATCGGCTAGCTTGTATTAAAATATTGTATTGAACAAATCTTTTTTAGACAAATCTAACTGAACATTTCGTCGACACTTTCGCCTGTATTGTTTTAGGACAATGCGTGGTCTTTGTTTGGCTGTCATCTCACATTTCGTAGGAGTTAGTAATGTTCTCTTTCAGGAAGACTGACACTAACATACATTATTGTCTGCTGATAATCAAAGGTGCTTAGAAGTAGTTGCAAATTTATAATGTAGCGGTCGCATTTCGTTGGTAGTAATTTCAATGTCTTTTCAATGCGTCTTGGTAGTTTTTTGTTTATGACTAGCTTCTGACCGCGGCTTTGCCCGCGTGGTTTGTTGATAAAAAAACTAGCCTATGTCCTTTCCCGGGGGGCAATCTATTTCTCTGCCAAATTTTATCGAAATCAGTACAGTGTTTTAGGCATAAAAGACGGACAAGCAGACACACACACTTACACATTTGTAATATTAAGTACATTAGTATATGCATTTCCTTTGTAAAGTAGCACAATTTGGTGATATTTCATTTACATAACAATTTAGCCTATAAGCTTGTTATTAATTTTAATATAACTTAAACTGCTAAGTAACTATATTATTAGTACTATACATTATATAAGAAATCGTCCATTAACGTCTGTTTTATTCAAAATAAGTTATGGGGCAGATTACAGTTTAAAT
Source organism: Phlogophora meticulosa (assembly GCA_905147745.2). Lineage (NCBI taxonomy): Eukaryota > Metazoa > Arthropoda > Insecta > Lepidoptera > Noctuidae > Phlogophora > Phlogophora meticulosa. Next base: position 6,618,943 of record LR990523.1, read on the forward strand.
GTAGTAGTGTCTAGTAGTAATTGAAAGCTTTAAAGTTCAAGAACGAATATGACGTCACAGTCAGGAATTGTTACACACTGAAACTCAAAGTCAAACAGTTCTAAAACACTTCGGAAACTTTGTAAAACTTTGCTCCAAAATCCATCGGTATTAATAATTAACTGAAGGAGAGAGTTAATTGAACTTATGATTTAATTTGCTGTTATGAAATGATTGCTTGTGAAAACCAACTATAAAATATTCTTATGAATATAATAAACGCAATAAAAGAATTAATCAATGATGTTAAAAGAAAGCCACAAGTCTACTGAAGATACTGATGACCTTTACAATCGCCTGATTTTTATAATAATATCTTATCTATGCACCTGCGAGCGCACACCTCATACTTAATAACTCTGTAGATAATAAAAGATTAATTAAGTGAGTACATAAAGGCATATATGATTAATTAATATGCGATTAGTAATATCTAGATAGTATTGTAACGTTAAGACATATTACCTCATCGTATCTAAGTAAGGGTCGAGTTAGATTATAACTAGATAAGGGTTGGCAACATTTCTTCAGCGACATATAGTATTTTTCAGACGAAGCAATTAAACATATAATATTTTATGTTAAACGCAAAAGTAAACGAAGGTATATTTGTAACTTGTTTATTTTTATAAAAACTAGTCAAAAGTTAATAAAACGTTCATATTTTTTTGAAATAAAAGATTTTTTGTAACATTTCGGTGTTGAAAATATATGTAGTATTTCTGCGCACTACATGTGGCTTCAATAGTATGTAGTACGCAGACCCGACATACAGTACAATACTATATTTTATACTACCATTGGCAACCCTATGCGGTACAGACAAATGCAGGCGCGGGCGCAGCCCCACAGATTTTGAAATCACAACACAAATGGTAGTTTTCTACTTTCATTGGCAAAGTAAAGAAAGTAAAAAAAGTATTTGAGACAACAGCCTCGGTTCATAACTTTATTATTGTTAAAAAACAGTACATAATTTTCTACTTTACTTACTAGGAAGTTTTTCAATTTAACGTTAGGAGCGGGGAGGGGGGGGGGGGGGAGTAAACTTCATATGCCAGTAGCATGTACTACGTATCCGACCTTCTTTCACCGTCAGTTAGATATTTTGGAGTATTCCTTCAGAACTGACAGTTGATCATACCTACTCACCAAGATATACAGGACCGGAAGGAGTTGCTTTCTTGGTTGGTAAACTTACATCTTACTCTGAGTTTCTAAGCCAACTTATGTTGGTAAGCAACATACGTAACATCACGCCTGTGTTCCCCGAGGGGTTGGGCAGAGGTGCACCCATAGTAAGAGTCACATTTTATTTCATTTTTCCAGTTATGTTTTGTCCCATGTACCGGAGGCAAGCCTATTGCCGTCAACCAGGCTTATGTTAGTAAGATTAACAACAATAACAAGATGGAGTAAATAGGTATTAATAGGAATATTGCTTCATATTGTGCAATCAATTACAAACGTTGTGGCATCGTGTGCTTTGTATGCTGTCCGACAGTCACCTCAATGTAGGTCTTGTCAGCGTCTTAATATGTAACTCCCATGCACTTATTAACCGCGGTAAGCGTAGCTGAACGTCATCACTCGCTAAATCACCAACGTAATCAAAGATTCTTAAGTAAGTGATGCTATCAAATATATTGAATCAGATAAGGACGTGAATACAATTGCGGTGTTTTTGTTGAAAAAACCACAGCTGATTAGAGATGGTGACCGATAATTTTATTGGTGTTAAACCGGCCTCCAATAATTGAGAACGGGAGCCTAGTGAATGTCCAAAATAACGCCTTTTACTTCCTCGGGGGATTCCCCACGGAAATTTCCAAAGTGACGGTCTTGATTGTATCTCCTTACTTTATAACAAAAACGGTGTCCAAACGGTTTTTTGTTCCATTTTCAAATTCTAAAATGGATTGTATTTTGTTTTTGTTCGTGACAGCTTTACTTGTAGATCATGAAAGGCATCGTACAGCTTTCTTATAAATGCCACTTGTGTCGATGTAACTTTACGTGATGTTTTTTTTCGATTTTTGAAAAGTATCGCATCATATTGACAAAAACACTAGGAAGTGGCGAAGGATTTTTGAAGTTCAAAAAGTGCTGATTCTCAGCCTAATTTGAATGAATGGTTTTGATTTTAATTTTGATTGTTCTACAAAAGTATTTGGGTAACAAACCGAGTGATGACGTGCCTTTTGACATTTATTTATGTAGGTCATCATCATCTGCCTAACCCTTTACGAGTTATGATGGCTTCTAGTCTAGCCAGATGTAGATGAATACCAGTATTTTACATAGAGCGGCTGTCTATTTGAACTGCACTACCCAGTTAAATGATGCGGGTGACGCGATACCCCTTGGTTAGACAGGTTGTCAGACTTTCAGGCTTCTAAATAACCGGAACGACTGTCAAAGACAAATTACATGTTCAAATGACAGCCGAGACCAACGGCGTAACCTGAACTTCAAAGCATAGGTTTGTAATGAATGGTTACCCATCCACAGATCGACCTCGGCCAGCGTTGCTTACCATTAAAGATCGATCTGTGTGGCTGAGGTCTAGGTAGGTAGCTTTAGACATAACACCTCATCACATTAAAAAGCAACTGATTAGTTTAACATTCTAAAAAATAGGTTTATCTATGGTATCAATAAATCAATCATCATAACATCACGCCTCTAGGAATTCCCAGAAGGGACGGGCAGAGGTGCACCTATAGTAACACCTATATTTTGTCAGTTATGTTTTAAGTCCCATGTAATAGGGGACGAGCCTATTGCCATCAACCGGGCACAAATCCAGACTCCGTTCTGCTACTGAGAAATTCTCAATAAAAAAACTCAAAATCACTTTGCCCGACCTTGGAATCGAATCCAGGACCTCACGCTCAGCAGTCGTGAGTATGGGAACCACTAGACTAACGAGGCAGTAGAAATAAACAATCATATTATAAATAACATATACCCATGAAGTAGTTTAAAAGAAGAAAGAAATAAATAACAAACATTTATTGGTAAAAAGGTTAAAATAACAATTGAAAAAATATTGAATTAAATGCCATGTCTCACGCCTGCCCCAAATTTTTCATAGAAAATTACCTGTGACAGACAGAGGCCGAATTAGTTCCATATATCCCACAAGACATCACAGACTAGTGTTTTTTTTTGTTTCTTCACGTGGAGTTAGTAATTAGGAGGCTGACAGTAGGTTGATAATTTTAGGCTGTGGCAGACAGTCGTTGACCCAAGCTTTACTCGATCAGGGGAAATCCTAACCCAGCAGAGCGTAACCATCCATGCCTAATAAAAACTCGCACTTAGTGATCATAGAAAAAAAAATGGTCAAGTGTGAGATGGATTTGACCGCCGAAGGTTCCTATTAAATAATAAAAATATCAAAATCAAAATATTTTTGAGGGCATCGTAGGCCTCTAGGGTGTTAGTATTACTAGTAACTAAGAAACTATGTCAGTAGTAACAGTTAAGCACACAAATACAATATTAAAAAACAAACACAAAAACAAAGCATCCATTTAAAGGAAGGTTTGGTTGTAGGCTCTTCAAAACTTAGGCTCTTTAGAAAAATTTCGTTACCAATATATTTTGTATTATGTCAATTCTTTTGGCAATCACTATATTTTTTCAATGGTCACATCCTGTCTGATATACGGACAAGTGTACCTGATTTCAATTCTAATAAATATTTAAAATTGAAAAAACAACATATGTGCATTCAAATATTTAGGTTGCTGTCTCAATCACTTGGCTAGCCTTTTCCCAACTATGTTAGGGTCAGCTTCCAGTATTTTACATGGAACGACTGCCTATCTGACTTTCCATGTTCTGATTCCGGGTTCTTCCATAACGGCTGTCAAAGATCTACAAATGGCAGCCGGGACCAACGGCTTAACGTGCTTTCCGAGGCACGGAGGAGTCTCGATTTGTAATTGTTAGTCACCCATCCACAGACTGACCTCGGCAAGCGTAGATTAACCTTCCATTCACTGTGCAGCTGTTAATATTTAGCCACGAACTCCTCATTTAAATGGCTGTCTTAATATTACAACGAAATCTCAGACAAATTATTTAACTTACGGAGGGAAAGTTCGACCACAGAAAGATAATGAAAGTTCTATTAGCGAAAGCGTAACGTATGTGGTGAATATAGTCTTCGGGTGTATTATAATAATGAGTGGAGACGTAGAGTTTTGACAAGTGCAGTCACCGTGAATTTTATTTTGAACTTATAACAAAGTTTTAACCGATTTCAAAAACGGAGGAGGTTCTAAGTTCGTCTGTTTATATGTTTTTTTTTTATGTTCCACGATTTCTCCTACAGATGTCCGTCGATTCTCTCGAGTCAGTCATCTCGAGGTAGTTCCATCGTCACCAACTCAGGATCTGATTTTCCAATCCTGGAGAAATCGAGGAGGGAACTCTTCAATTCAAACATTATAGTCCCATAGGTGTGCCTATTGAGATGTGCGATTTGGGATTTTTTACAGTAACTCTAGTTTTCGATTCGCACAATCTTACTGGTATAGACAACATTCGTATTTCTAAAGCTTAGAAAATTATTTTTATTTTACAAAACTTTGAGATTAGACTCTATGATGCATTACAAAAAAACTAAAACCTTTTTCGCCTTTTGTGTTGTTGATTCTATAATGATTAATAAACTTTTTAGCTGATTTGCTAAAAAAAATGATTAGCATTTTACAAGATTCTTGTGCGCGGAACCCTAAATTTTAAAGTTAATAGGTAGCTTGCGGCTTCTTTACTGAGGCTTAAATTAGGTTACCAAATGGATGAGCATCTCTTCAAGTGCAGATTGATATGGATCTACGTACATAATCTCGTATACGAATTATGTGACGCTGAAACCCCGTCAAACTTAGAAAATAGATTCAGATCGTAATGACGTCATTTCATTGTTTTGGTAGGGGTGAACTCGACGATCGTTGGACTTGAATGGCAGTGCAATAAGGATGTGTCCTAGGCAAAAATATAATAATTCTATTTGCTCCATTATGTCAGGTCCGGTCCATTTAGATAACCAAAAAATATTGGACACCTATTTTTTTAAAGTGACAGATATAGCTCATCAAAGTTTAGGAGAAGGGGCTTGTGACATCACGCGAAATGTCACTGTATCGTCGTCATTTTTGGTTTACGTGACAACAGAAAAAAAATACGTATCCAATATTTTCGAGTATTCCAACTATCAGAACAAACAGAATTTTTAAGGACACTACCTGCAGTGTAGAAATAGCCCCGTAAAAACTTGAGTGGGGTGAGCAGGCAGTGTCAGGTGACACCCTAGCTTAAGAAAGACATTGACAGCTCACGTTTACGCTTATTTCACCCAAATTTTCACGTGGAGATTTTTACAGAATCGACTGGCTGGTGATCAATATGCGGTGACCTAGTGGGTAGAGTTCATTAGTAAAAACAATACAAAAAAAACTTTATTGTCATGTAACTAAGGGCTATAGTTAAAATACACATTACAAACTTATAAAGTAATGCATAAATTAAAAACACGTTACTTCGGCAACGTATTGCGCTGAGTCATGGCGTTATGCTGCCTTCCACGAAAACGCCGATACACAACTCCTTTCAGCCAAAATTCCTTCTTCATAAAAGGTGGTGTTGGTGGTGGTGGTTCCAGCCAGTGGTATTTAACCAGTTTTAAGTTAAGCTTGAGTCTTGAGAGAGTCTTCTGTAATACATGCCTTAGAAAAAACATTCGAATTACGCAAGACGCATTCAGAAATGTTTTAGTACAACAAAAACATCAACTTAGTCTTATTATAATCTGACACAACTTTCACTGGATGGGTTAACAATGATTGTAGTTACTTTTAATGTATGCATGTCGAACTATTAATACAATAGAGAGCGAATACCTATCTACGTACAAATAAAAGCACAATGGACACTGTGTTCAGCTACCCAGTCGTTTCGTAGCTCCACGTCATTATATTTTGACTCTTTGATTAGTCATGTCAGGCGTAAATAATAACTTATATGAGTAAATTTTATAGCTCATAGAGATAGTTGCTGAAAGCAGCTCAATTATTAAGAAATAAGAAGTGACTTTAACGTCATCATCATCTGCCTAGCCTTTTCTTAACTATGTTGGGGTCAGCTTCCAGTTTAACCGGATGCAGCTGAATGCCAGTTATACAGGGAGCGACTGCCTATCTGGCCTCTACAATCCAGTAACTGGGCAACACGATACCCCTTGGTATGACTGGTTGTCAAATTTTGTGGTTTATGACTACCCGTAACGACTGTCAAAGATCTAGAAATGACAACCGGGACCGACGGCTTAGCGTGCTTTCCGAGGCACGGAGGAGTCTTGATATGTTACGAACGGTCACCACTCCACACACACTAAAAAGAGACTTTAACGTTGATTGAAAATTGTGCAAGTATTTTAAATCAACCTGTCTCACAAGACAGCAACGTAAAAATTGTAAACAAAGTATTAGAATATTGAATGGATTAGATTTTGAGTCGGCTTTTTCAAAATATATCGAAGTTAAGCTCTTGCTGCTATTAACTTGACACTTTTTAACTTGACTTTTACATAATAGTTTCACTTTCCAAACGTACTTAACTGTCAAAAGAACATACATTTTTTTTTTTTGGGAATCGCACCTCCCACGTCGACCTATGAGGTTTACGCCTGCTTAACTTGGCTATCACGTGGTGGTTCAGTCAGGGCATAAAACTTATAACCTTATCGACTACACTAGGGAAGTCCCTTTGGGGTACTGACCTCTTTTTAGGGCTTCGCTTCTGGAAGGGTAGCAAGGGTCCCTGTACCATCAGTTTTTATTGAACGTTCAACTGATTGCAAGAAAATATGTCCTTAGCAGGTCTACACATATATCATATAATAATAATAATAAGACATCACATTACGAAATTAGAACTGAAATGAAAAAAAACAGATACGTAAATGCAAAAAATAATAATTTAGATCTTTGTTTCCAGGGAACAAAAATGCAATATACAAAATTATCTCAAAGGACTCTGTGCTATCTAACCAATAATCTCCTTACCGAATTTGGGTCCTATTTTCATTTGAAATTACTAAATAAAAATACTTTTTAAGTTTATTAACCCTTCTCTTGTACTAACTGTTTATCTAATTAAGTTTTACTAATAATCCTAACCGTGAATATTTTTTGTTCCGATAATTTTCTCCAGTTGTTTGTTTAGCAATTTTTACAGTAGCACCATAACAAATTAGATTACTGTCATGAAAACGTTGCTGCACGTACAAATGCTGGAAGCATGATTGAAACGTCATGCAACCTAGTTAACCTACATTAAAAAAAAATAGCGTTTGAAAAAAATAGTAACTTTTCACATTGCCACTCCACTCACATCTCCTACTGATACAATAATCAGAAAAGTTAGTAGGTCTCTATCTCCTACTAATACATTAACACCTTAACTGCCAAACAACGAGACACAATAGAAAATGCATTGATCGTCGGTCATTTGGCGTTCAACGTGTTAATCGGAAAAGTTAGTAGGTCTCTATCTCCTACTACCGTTTCACATTCCCACTCCACTCACATCTCCTACAAAAATGTACATCAATCTGAGTTATTGAAATAACATACACTGTGTAGCAAAAAATATACCGATGAATATGGAAACTGAGAAGTGAAAAATAGAATAAACATTAATGACACACTATTTTTAAAACTAATTATGAATCTGAAAGAAACTAACAAACAACGTAAAACGGTAGTCCGCTCATCTGTGGTAATAAAACCAGCATAAGCTGGCCTCGCATTCTATTGATACTCTGTACTACGCAATGCCATACTCTAGGTCAAAGTGTTCTCTCAAATCTACGGATGCGGATACTACGTACGTGAAGTGTAAAAGGATGCTTCCATTATTATTGGCGCCAACTCAAAGTTAATTTAGGAGCTTAGTTATTCAGTAAGACTACATAGGTGTTACTTTATTTTACGCTATTCAGTGCTGTTTTTCGACGGCCTAATGTTTTTGTTAAAAAAAAGTGGTTCAAATGTACGTTCACAATCAGTCAAAACATCCCATTACATGGGACTTGAAACTGGTGAAATGTGGATATATTGTAGGCACATCTCTGCCCAAACCTTCGCGAAAATACAGGCGTGATGTTTTGTTAATCTCAACGTTATTATAATATATTGAAAACCAAATAAACTTCAAATCGCTAATCTCATATGTTCATCGATTACCAAATTGGCGAGTGTCTATTTGCTAAGGTGACATTCTATGAAACTACCTACAAATAAGTAAATATTAAGAAACAAATGCAAACCATTAATTCTCATTTGTTTTCAAATTATTGTTCAACAGTACACTTTCGAGTACAGACCTAATTCTCATTTGCCGAAAACTGTGTTCAAAAAACCAGCTAAAGTTTGGTAATAAAACTTAGATTATGCGTCGTTAGATATATTTTTCTGAAACTGTACCTTTCTAATTACTCAGTGTTGATGGTCGGTGCAGACGTCTTAATCGCGAATGAAATTAGAACAGACATTTGGCTATACGTTTTGGCTATAAAAAGTCTAAGCCGCAGGGTTAGGTCGTCAGATTTACGGTTACCGAACCTGATCAACCCAATTTTTTTTTTTTTTCGATCAGCCCATTTGAGCGTTTCCATTTCAATCTTCAGAGGCCCTAGCACGATTGCTTGATGTAGACCTAGCGTCAAATATAACGATTTTTTAAATTTAGAATACAACTATCTTATAGCATTTAGGTTTGGGAAATTATATGTGCGGCAACAAAAGTTTTCTTTAGCACCTGCAACCTACCTTCTTTTTTTATATGTAGGCGACGAGTTAATAGAACAGCTTCAATTATATTAATTCATCATCTTTATTATTCCAACAGAATATCATAAAACCAGCGTCAATTTACGAGCGTAAATTAATATGACTCCGAGCTACCGATAAATATATTTACTTCTGATTTGATAACTCAGCGACTAATGTTGTAAGTGAGCTACTTTATATATTTTAGAGATTCAACATCTGTCTGCTAATAAAATCAAATTCCAGCCTCAAAATTAGCAATCAAAGTTTTTCATTTAACAACTAAATTAATAAATCATATTCTTTTTTCGTGAAAGTTTGCAACACAAGCGCTTAGGTTAGGTTAGGTTAGGTTAGGTTAGGTTGTTGCGGAAGGATCGTACGTTCCCGCGACCCCCGGCGTAGGTGTGAGACGGAACAACGGGTGGTTTTTAGTCAGTAAGAGTCTGACAGACCCCTTCGCTCCCCCAGAGCGAAGGACATCCATGAGGATTTTCCAACCCGCACCAAAAAAAAAAAAAAAAAAGGTTAGGTTAGGTTAGGTTAGGTTAGGTTAGGTTATGTTAGGTTAGGTTAACCTGCGCTGATTATTCAGTGACAAATAACAATGTTATTCATTATTTGATTGCCTTACATTATTGTAACTTAGGACATAAGTACAATTATACTTAATATAAAAACCTATGCTACTGCCATTAAAATTATCTGATTTACAAATAAAATAGTTGTTTGGTTTTAATTTTCCCTAAGGTGTGTCCAAATACAAACAAACACAGAGTTGCAGATGTTTGTTTATGATAACAATATTTTTTGTATGTTCATTTGGGTAGGTATAATAGTCAATTACTTATGGTAACATTATAAATAGATAGGCGAATACATGAAATTAGAGCTTTCATTGACCATTATTTGATGACAATAATAAGGAAATTTTATGTTCAAATATAGTAGATTCACTCATCAATTACTTATGCTAAAGTATAAAAATAAAGGTGACTCTATGAAATTAGAGTACGTTGATATTATTTTATAGATGAAGTTGATACACTTATTAGAAGCTGGCAATGAGTAGACATATCACAAATTTTGTTGCTTAAGAATTATCACCATGTTGCGTCATATTAACAGTAGCTTGTTTTACAATATACGGTCGCTTATAAATCATTTATTAGACGCTAAAAGTTCGTCGCTGACCTATTAATTCATTAGACAACTAAATATATTTGCAGACGAGAATGACATTTTAAAGAAGCTGCCTTAATTAGCACCCTTTAGGTTTTATATGTATGAGGCCAGCACAATTAGTATCTCCCATGGGTATGAATAAATTCTTAAAAATAAGTATTAAATATTCTATTTCACACGAATATTTTCAAGTTTGAAATTGTTCGAATTGACGTTTTATTTACGTCATGCATTCGTGCTTCGCATACCTACAGATGTATAAACGTATGACGTTACGTCTGAAGTGCCGTCCAACAATCGTTTTAAGCCTGTAAGTGATCGACAACAGATAGCATACAGCCTTGACTGTTCTGTACCACTGCAGGGCAAAAACCTCGTCACACAGAAAAAGTACAGGCCATCACCACGCTTACTGAAGGCAGTTTGGCGATTTCAAACCTGTATATAATAATAGTCCAGGTTTCTTCACAATGTTTTCCTTCACCGATGTCAGTGACGACCAAGATAAACTTAAAAATGCCTGAAATATAATCTTAGTAAGTTGAATAGAATATATAATATAAAATATATAGTAAAAATAAAAACATATAATACAAATATATAGTAGAATAGAATTGAATCACATTGGTAATAGCCCGGATTTGAACCCATAAACTCCATTAGGGGCGAGTCCCTAGTCACTAAGCCATCACTGCAATAAGCTTAATATAACTGACCTAAATTACGAGGTAAGGGAAATAAATCACCACTATCTGCTCCATTGTGATCTCGTGCTTTCGTAGGCTCTGATAACTAAAAAAAACAAGACGCTAAAGACGGATTTGCATAAAAAGTAGATCAGACAGAATTTATATCTAGCTGCATTTTAGAGGCACAAAGTTCGGTGAAACTTCGTACATTTCCTTAGCGAACCACATTTATCTTGGCAATGTTGGTGCCCTAAATTGTTTTCTATTACTTTTACTTTTTGTGACGTGTAGACAGGTAGCCACTTTTTTATCTGTGTATAGGTTTTTGCCACTTCCACGGCCAAAAAGCTCAATTGTAAAATGTTCTGGGTAACGGTACTCGCTTGAGGAAAAATGTTTGCAATAGGTACAGACTCCAGCACATCAACTTACCCCAAAGTGTCAAATTTCGCCAATTGAAAATAAACCTTATGCTTTTGTCATAAAGTTGAAATCCTATGAAAGAAATTTGTCAGATTGGGGTAGCTTGATGTGCTGGCCTGTGTACAAGTTACGACTGTTGTATGGATTTTGCAAGCGCCTACTGAAAATACTGTTAGTGGTCTTCCTTTATCATTTAATGACATGTTAGCTACGTACTTAGTAGTTTATTTGAACTGGGGACAAAGGATTTTTTTACGCAACAGTTTGTCTGAATTATGACTTAGGCGTGATATTTTTTTAAATTAACTTCTTCAGTGTTTCTGTAAGAACAGTAGGCCGCACGTTACCTGCAATACTTTGACAACCTTTAGCTGGCCTATCGTAGTACGGGGTTGCAATGTAATGTGAGACTCTAATTTACTGGTTTTGTAAAGTGTGATTAAAATTTGGGATTTTGGGATGCATAGGGAAAAAGTATTTAGGGTGTGTCGGTTTTCTAACCTTTCTCAAAATCCCTTTACCTAAATACCTTTTAGACTGAACAGTAAAGAAAAAACTACTACATTACAAACTTTAAAAAGAAATGGTTCTGAAAGATAAATGTCAAACTTGTTTCTTTTCAAAGTACGATGCCGCACAAAAACTATATCAAAGGATCTGCATAGGTGGCGCTGAGGTCGCCGTCCGTTGATAGTTTGCATAAACGCGGGACAGGAACATTCTCCGAAGTTTGTTTTTCGAAGAGGTGGTGTAAGAGCGATAGATTTACGGGGGGCAAGAGGGGTGGAGGGGTTTTCAAGGGTCCCTGCGGACTTTTTTGTAGGGCGTCCATTTTATTACCGAGTTGAGAATATTCTTGTTCGTTTTTTTTTTCTAATCTTTAAAATTTATGAGAAATGCTGAAACCGGCGTTTAGTTTTTCAGTAAGTTCTCGATTTATCTGTTATTTATCAACTGGTTTTTTTACCATATTAATAGATATTGTATGTGACTCATTGATCGTCAAACCTGTAATAATGTCAATAAAAAAATTAATGTGCATACCACGTAGTCATTGGTAATGAGCATAAAAACGTATCACCTAAATTTTGCTTGAGCTAAATTTAGAATTTCAGACAACAATAAGTGAATATAGGTCAATAGGGCTTCCGGGTCTTTACTAACTTCCCACCTACTCAGTAGAGTACCTATAATTTCGTTGCCTAGAATAGTTGAGCAGTAACTCAACTATTCTAGGCAACGAAATTATAGGAACTATTGTCAAAATCGATAGTAATATCATGAAAAGGTGTTTTTATGTAGAACCAACGCTTTTACAGGTTTGCAGTGCAAAATGTGGAACGCAATTGAACTCTTGAATGGGTACGGAAGTTTTTTTCCTTAGCTATACACATCTAGTATTGAAATACTTAGAGTCTCATTAACATAGTTTCAAATAAAATGTGCAAAAATGTTCGACATTTGTTGCAGTAAAAGATAACAATGTGAACGAAAAGAAAGTGATAATGACAGCTGTTGGCTGACGTTTTTTGACTTTAGAATATGTTAGAATTGGATTTGGAGATGAAAATTAAACAAAGGAAATTCAAGTCCTTTCATGATTTGATACAGAAAATGATAAAAGGACTTGAATTTCCAAAATTAATCACTAGACAAGCGATATGGTGCACCAAACTGGTTTTAGATTTGGAATAATTTGGATATGATTTTATTGAAAGCTTGTCTGGTTATCTAGGCTGTGGCCGCTCGCCGCCTGTCTGCGTCAGACAGCGCAGCGAGTGTTGCATCGCATGAAATTCGTCTGGTGTCTCTTACGTAACGCCAGCCGCGTGGCCGATTGATCAACCCTAAATTAGTGGATACGGGGAGAGCGCGGCGCGCGGAGGGTTACGGCAAACTAGGTTGGCCGCGGAAGCACACTAACCCCTAGAAAACTAGGGGTGCGAAACTCCTCCCCCTTTTCTGGTCACGGGAGCACAGCGATTGGTCCGTCCGCCTCAACCGCTCGCCCCTCACCCAGATTACAATCGGTGGGGTGCGCTCATAGAAATAGTGCTATGTGCTTATCTATGTATATCTATATACCGCATGAGTACATAATATATGGGGGGCCCCCAATTCGTGACATTGAAACAACCCCACACTGTGACACCCATCGCCATATTTGTTGGTTTAAGTCATGGCAAATAATCCATCATTTATTTTTAAAACCTACGATTCGAAACCAACATCGTGCATAAGCTACCTATGGCTTAACACGTTGTCAAGTGACGTAGCATCAACATTTTGTAACTTCGAGAAGTCACTCACTGCACTCATCACTTAGTAGGACACATGCTTCTAAGATACATGTGCATAACCCTAGTTCATAAGTCAGCGTTTTTTTATTTTGGAACCATCTAGAAAAAAAAAACTGATTTTTGTTCATTACCTTTGGCGACTTATGCATGAATTATTTAATTCATTTTGTAAGTAGTAACTTAACATGAAGTAAAACTATACCTAAGAATTTAAACATTTGCAAGACAGCCAGCAACATCTATTTACATAATAAATTATTGCCGTGCAAATATTTAAATAAGTCTTTTGTACTATATGAACTTTTTTTTGTTACAATCTTGGTCTTATTGTAGTTTTAGTGTTGTGTTTTGTTTCATTTGAAGTAATATAGTCATTTGAGGACCCAACCATTCATCATCCTTTTATATCCCAATTTATTTGGTGTAAGCACAATATGTCTTCTTCCACTCTTCCCTTTTTACAGTCATCTCTATAATCAGCTCCTTTCTAAGCATCTCATCTTACACACATACCATCCATCGTTTCTTTGGCCTTCCTCTACTCTTGTAACCATCTAAATTTATACTGAAAACTTTTCTCACTACATATTCCTCACAACTCCGTATCACATGTCCATCATAACAACCGATTTCCACAAAACTTTTCGGTCACCGGCGCCACTTTCAGTACGGTACCAAGCAAGAGCTATCCACTGACATTTGAATTGATAAAAGTCTACAGCGCACCCTTTGCAAATTCTAATGTCTATCTACTTTCTTCGAAAGGATTCTGAAATATAGTATTTTCAAATCATGTTCCATAAAGTTTCTCGTAAATTCAAAATGGTTTTCTGTGAAAAACCTACCAATCATGTCTTCGGTTATGTCAAAAGGCTAATTCAACAAACTCTCATAGCAAATATTGTCTGTTTTAAAACATGGTAATTGGGACCATTTGACTGTTAGTTTGATTCATAGAGAATACTCAGCAGTAGCTTAAAGCTTACAAGTAGTATCAATGAATACAATGAACGGAGTCAGAAGCCAGAAGCCACAATAGGTAGGACCTATTGTGGTCTCTGGTGGCCCACCGGCAATGGCCCCGACATACGTGTCGATTCCAACTGCCCAGACAGGCACACATCTCTGAACTTACACATCGCCAAGACAAGCATTTTACTTCGTGTAACTTATTTTATCAACACTGTTCTGAAAACGGTGAAGGAAAAGTTCATAAGGAAATCAACGTGACCTAGAAACAAAAAATCGATGACATGTGCAATCTACTGACTCGCTCTGAGGTCCGCGTGATGGATGGTCCATAGATCCATTTCCTCTTCCAGAGAAGACTCCTCTCTTGCAGCTGATGATGCTAAAACCATTCTATCTTTAAATATTTAAAAGGCTAAATCCAACCAGTGTTTCAACCAATTTAATACTCTCCTATCTCTTACCGTCTACCACTATCCACTGTCTCTTATTCATAATGGACATGGGTAAGATTTTTTCCAGTAAAAATATTTTAGGGCTCCGTACCTCACGGAACCCTTATAGGATCACTTCGCTGTCCGTCTGTCATTCTAAAATAAAATGTGTTTTTTTGACACAAAGAAATAAGTTATACATTTGCATTTGAAGCCCTGCCTCCTGTCACCTGTGCTAGGTGAGACCTGTGTTACAGAAATCAATAAATGTCTATTTTTACTATATATCAATAAGTTATTGCACCCTGTAATATCAACTAGTGCACTAGGGCAATGCAGACGCAACATTCACAACTATAATTTGTTGGCGGTTTATTAAACAGAAAGTTGGAGTCTGGCAAAGTTTAACTACACGGATGTAGGAAAAGCTTGACTCGGCTTTGGAAGCAGGATGAGTACTACGATTTTGTAAAATATTTTTATTTTTGGCGGGATTTATAGACTACCATACGAAGGGGTGTCGTGTTGCCCAGTAATTGGGTTAGTAGGTCAGATAGGAAATTGCTCCATGTAAAATTACTGGTATTCCGCTGCATCTGGTTAGACTGGAAGCCGACCCCAACAAGGTTGAAAAAAGGCTAGGCAGTTGATTAAAGACAAAAATCTTTCACTCGGTTTTCAGAATTTGTCTGAGTGTGTGTTTTTTTCTAAGGTTGATAGTTTTTTTTTGAAGGAGTATCTTGTTACCTAGCAACTGGGTTGTGGAGGTCAAATATAAAGTGGCTCCATGTTACAGACCGATATTCAAATACTTCCGCTTAAACTGGAAGCCAAATCTAACAAAGGAATTGGTAAAAGACTAGTTATTCATTAATTTTGTTAAGTTTCCGTTTTCCGGGATTAAAAGGTCTATTATAAGTCGCCAACGAAATTCATTGTCTTACAATCTTTAAAAAAAAGTGTGTTTGTCAAAAAAGGACTTATCGTGGATTTTTTTTTTAAATAAAAGCTAGCAATGATTGAATAAATATTGTCTTGATTTATTTGTGACATTGTTTTCTGATTGTACAGGTAAATTTGCGAATTATGTGAATAAGAAATAAATTTATTGTTTGGTCAGAAGCTTGTTGCTATACAACATTTCTTAGTTTAGTTTGTTGTACTTAACTTGTGTAATCTATAAAAAAAAATCAACAAAAAGCCAGTATTCTTGAACTAGAAAATTCTTCTAAGAAAATCATACTTGATTCTTGGAAAGTAGTCGTTTGGTTGGTATTTCTAGACTACTTTTTTGCTTGCCAATTATTCTGTTACCGTAACGGTGTTTCTGATCCGAACTTCCACGACTATCGCACATCGATTGAGGCTGTGGAGTTACTTAGATTTGTGCTTAGGTAACTATTTCAAACAACATGTATTTACTGTATTTTTTTTATTATAACTACTTTTTATACAAGAAAAGTGAATATAACCTGACAGTCGTGCTGGTGGTGGTATTACCTTAGGCATTTTCTACCAGTGTACCTTAGGGTGATGGAGATACAACATGGTAGGTAGCAACGTGGTATAAATAACTTGAAAAAAAAGTAAAATACAAGAACAAAAAATAAGAAGTCAAGAAAGATAAAAACACGTTAAAAACTAATCTTACAATTCAACTCAAAGCTAAATCTGCCAACTTCTTGCGATAAATATTATATTATCTTTAAAAAGCCTATCGAATTGTGTTTTTTGACACGACACCGTGCACTGAATAGCAGGAAAACGTACAGCCTGTTTTATTGGAAATTACTTTCTTTATCTCCAAGGGTCATCTACAAATAGTATGATACGACAAGCGCGGATAATGTGTTCAGAATTGGGCAGTCTGTGCGGCCTGATTTATAGGTTGAACCATGATATTGTGTTATTCAAGCTTGATTTTCACTCGTATTTATTACAAGGCTACGGTTGTAACACAATTAATGACAAGCACGCACGGATGCGAGTGTTTTTTTCAGAGTTACAGTTTACTTTCATTTTAAGTTAAGGATAGCCTAGATGAGTGTGTTGTGGTGTCGTTAGAGTGGAGCAAAATTAATCTTTAAAAATGAAAATAACTTATTTAATTTTTTAATATAATTAGTAAAAAATTGAAGAAGTTATTTAATTATATAATTAAAATTTTAGTGGAGCAAAATTTACTTGTACTTTTAATCGTATTCAGTAACTTTACAGTTGTAGTTCAAGCAATTCGCTTGTTCAGGTCTGACCTCTCCGACGAAGTAGCTTGGGTGGTTTCCCGTCTTTTTGTCATCAACCCGAGAGTCTCAGCCGAGAGTTTGGATTTCCTGCCCGTCCGCTGCGTTCTGCAGAACTTGATGCCCTCATCCCTCAGAGTCTCGACCAGATTGTGTAGGCTCTCGTCAGCGTCGTCAGTGGGTTCCAAGGCAACAAATCTATTCCCGAGAAGCTGCTGGAACTTCTCGGTACCCGCCATGATATGGATTGGGTTAGGTCGGAGCGAATTGCGAAGATGGTACGGCGCGACCTTCAGAGCTCCAACACACGCCTCATCGAAGAGGCGATTGAGCGAAACCGAGGGTCCAAAGTATTCACTCAGCAGCTTGGCAGGAGCCACCTGACGAAGCTTAAAACGAACGATGGGAGGACCGTATTGTCTAAACCAGAGATCTCCGCTGAGATAGAGGATTTCTATGGCCGATTATACGCTGCACATGCACCTCATTCCCGACGAGATGACCACGATTCCAGAGCCACCCTGATGCGCCACTACACCGACGAACTGCCTGACATCAGTCAAGACGAGATCGTGTTAGCTCTGAGGCAGCTTAAAAATGGAAAAGCCCCCGGTGAGGACGGAATAACATCAGAGCTTTTGAAAGCTGGAGGAGCCCCTGTTATAAAGGAATTAACGAACCTCTTTAACACCGTCCTTCACAGTGGGAGAACTCCAAAGGCGTGGAGCGGGAGTTTGGTGGTGCTCTTTTTTAAGAAGGGTGACAAAGCCCTTCTTAAAAATTATAGACCCATCTCGCTCCTGAGCCATGTCTATAAGTTGTTCTCACGAGTGGTCACGAATCGTCTCGCCAGGAGACTCGACGAGTTTCAGCCGCCGGAACAGGCCGGGTTTCGAGGAGGATATGGCACCATAGACCACATTCACACGGTGAGGCAGATTATACAGAAGTCCGAAGAGTATAATCAGCCCCTGTGTCTGGCCTTTGTGGACTATGAGAAGGCCTTTGACTCTGTCGAAACCTGGGCTGTTCTGGAATCCTTACAGCGATGCCAAGTAGACTATCGTTATATCGAGGTGTTGAGATGTCTGTACGAAGCCGCGACCATGAGTGTCCAAGTACAGGGCCAGCAGTCTAAACCGATCCAATTGCGCAGAGGAGTGAGACAGGGGGATGTTATATCCCCGAAACTGTTCACAAGCGCGTTGGAAGATATGTTTAAGATGCTGGACTGGAAAGGAAAGGGCATAAACATAAACGGCGACTACATCTCACACCTACGATTTGCAGATGACATAGTCTTAATGGCGGAGTCGCTAGAGGAGCTGAACCAGATGCTGGACGGCCTAGCTTCAGCCTCGCGACGTATCGGTCTTGGCATGAATTTGGATAAAACCAAAGTCATGATCAATGGCCACATTGATCCAATACCGGTCGTCGTACATGGCCACCTTCTCGAAATCGTTTCCGAATACACTTACCTCGGGCAGATTCTGCAGTTAGGTAAAAACAATTTCGAGAAGGAGGCCAAGAGGATCCAGCTGGGCTGGGCAGCGTTTGGGAAACTGCGCCGAGTCTTCTCGTCATCCATACCGCAATGCTTGAAAACGAAAGTTTTTACTCAGTGCGTCATACCCGTCATGACCTACGGCGCCGAGACATGGACACTTACGGTAAGGTTGGTCCACCAATTTAAAGTCGCTCAGCGAGCTATGGAGAGAGCTATGCTCGGAGTTTCTCTGAAGGATAGGATTCGAAACGAATACATCCGACATAGAACCAAAGTCACCGACATAGCTCAAAGAATTAGCAAGTTGAAGTGGCAGTGGGCTGGCCATATCTCGCGAAGAACCGACAACCGCTGGGGTAAACGTGTTCTTGAGTGGAGACCGCGACTCGGCAAACGTAGTGTAGGACGCCCTCTGACCAGGTGGGATGACGATCTGCGAAAGACTGCAGGCAGATGCTGGATGCGGCAAGCTGAAGACAGGGCGCTATGGCGCTCATTAGGAGAGGGCTATGTCCAGCAGTGGACTAGTATAGCCTGATGATGATGATGATGATGATGACAGTTGTAGTGATATCAGTTTCTGACAATCAAAGGTAGTGTTTAGTAGTGAACATTCATTTTTTTTAGCAAATTCTTTTTTTTTAAGATGTTGCCCCACACTAGGAATTTCTCCTGTATCGGGGGTGCGTTTACAAACATTTAAACACACACTAAGAGCCAGAACCAGAATAACTACCTGTAGGCCATACAAACATTCACTACTTCATCATGATTGTTTTAGTATGGTAACATTATTTTGCTTTGAGCATTATTTTGCCTTGTCACATTAGTGAAAATACTATTAAAAGTAACAGGTTCAAGTATATTAGTGACGCAGTCGTCGACTCTATTTTGCATCGGGCGTCGGGCCTGATGCAAATTCTAATTTTCGCAATTACTTATGAAATCGATTTGAGCGTCATTTTGATTAATTATTTTTAGGAAATACAAATTAGACAGTCTACGCTTTCTCCACACTCAGATTCGTATCTACCGCTCAGTTTTTTATTCAAATCAGTTTTAAGTAGATATGTAAATAAATGTACAACTTTATTTATCACTGCAACTGTGCATGAAAGCTTCGGTCTTATGAAGCAGATGTAAAAGTCGCATGTTATTAAAAATGTAATAATTCCTAACGGTACACGTCGCTCTATGTTCATTTGTAAAAAAATAAAATAAAAATGCAAGCTTCTTTCGCATCTCGACGCGACTCCAGACTGAATATGGATGGGTGAACATAAATTATTTCTAAGACCGCCATTTTGATTTTAGAGATGTGGGGTTATGTTTGTTTGTGTTATGATGTTCTGTGTTATTTCTTTGTCGAGTCCAAGAGGTTGGTGTGCTCAGTTGCTTCCAACATTGTCGTTCAGAAGCCGCGAGCGAGCCAACTTCGCCTGAATGAAACTCGCGTCGAAAGACTTTCGTTTTCCATACGAGCGGCTCACATGTTCGCAGCTTTGCATTTTGTTTCCCGCTTTTTCGCTTGTGACGTCACACGATTCATGAGTGCGCTTTTAAAACAATATCTGTGATGCTGCCTTACGCAATTATTGGTACAATTTTGGAGTTGGATTATCGATTTCTGCATTTGCATTATGCATTTTTTTGCGTGACGTTAATGGTAATATACATTTATGAGATGGTGACATTTTGAAAGTCGAAGATACTATGTTTAAAAATGCACGAGTCGAGAAAAAATGTTACTCAACATATGGTTAGGCAGGGACGCACATTTTGCAAGTTACGTTTAAGTCCCATGTAAAAAGGGGCTAGCCTATTGCAATCAACCAAGCACCGGTCTCCAAGTTGCAACTGAGAATTTGCATAACACTTAGCGCGACCCGGGAATCGAACGTGGGTCCTCATGCTCAGTAGTAGTGCTTGCGGCCACTAGACCAACGAGGCAGATATAGAAACAAATAATCTAAGATTGGCTACATTTAAAGGGTCACAGAGGTTTATTGTTAAGATTATTTAAGGTACGGTCTTAAATTAAAGTTGCACGCATTAAGAGATAGGCACATCAAGGGCAAGGTGAGTCGCAGCTACTGATACGGAGGCATATGCAGTCTCACATCCACTGGTATCATATACTTCTTTGTAATTTTGTATCTGTGTGTTGCTTTTAGTTTCTTGTAATTATTTGGTGATTAGAATCCACACGTACAAAACATCACTCTTGTATTCCCTGAGGGGTTGGACAGAGGTGTACCTAGAGTACATCCATTTTTCACCAGTTATGCTTAAGTCCTATGTAAAAGAGGTTGAGCCTATTGACAAGACCTGGGCACACATCCAGACTCCGGGCTGCTACTGAGAATTTTTTAATGAAAAATCCCAATAACACATTGCTCAACCCGGGAATTGAACCCAGGACTTACAAACCACTAACTAGAATAGTACTAAAATAATATCAGCGTATTACCGTCCCACAGCATGTCAATGGCCTTTTCTAATGCAGAGAAGACGTGAGTATTGATCACTACGCTTGCACAGGGTTGGCGATTTCAGACATTTTGTTTATTAAATTATAGGTCAAGGTTGTTTCACGATGCTTTCCTTCATTAATGTCTATGATGTCACAGATAAACTAAGAGAGTAGGGACGTATGAAAAGGTAGAGTCACATTAGTAATTACCTAGATTTGAAACAATCATGTTATGCCAGAGTGGCGAGCCCTAAACCATTAGTCATCACGACATAATAGATAAAAAGAAAAAAGTGATTTCGTCTTAAAAATTCAATAAAGAGGAACTCAGTCTTCCAGGCAAAAGGCAATCCCTGGGGTGGTAGCATTGGAAGTGTCTTGCCATCAATAAGACATGAGGTAAACATATATTGGGACTTAGTAACTCGACCTTCTTGCTGTTAAGACATATGATAATCCTACAGAGGTTGAAAGTAAAAAAAAAAACAAATTTGTTCCAATTTTTTTTATCTTTTTTAAAAAAACATTGCCTCACACTAGGAATTTCTCCTGTGTCGTGGGTGCATTTACAAACATTTAAAGTCACATAAACACACAACCAGACCCGGAACAACTACCTGTAGGCCATGCAAATATTTGTTCCGTGTGGGAATAGAACCCACGACACGCGGTGCGGCAGTCGATCACTCAGCAACTGCGCCACCGTGCCGTCGAAATATCCATGCTGTATAAGACTAAAGTTCCACAATGTGTTTACTGCCTATACTAAGGTTATCAAAGCTTTTTAGAGGAGCTGTGAGTAATCTATCTAGAACTGTATCGTAATGGAAATAGGTTACAAGATATATAACAGGCATAATAAGAAACCTTGACGGCTGCATTGGCGCAGTGGCTAAGTGATTAGCTCCTGCACTTTGGCGCGGTTTCGAATCCAGCACCGAACAAATGTTTATTTGACCTACAAACATTTGTTCTGAGTCTGAGCGTTGTATGAAAGATTTGTGATTGTAAAGTTTTACAGGATACATATATCATAAT
Source organism: Phlogophora meticulosa (assembly GCA_905147745.2). Classification (NCBI taxonomy): domain Eukaryota; kingdom Metazoa; phylum Arthropoda; class Insecta; order Lepidoptera; family Noctuidae; genus Phlogophora; species Phlogophora meticulosa. Next base: position 6,641,089 of record LR990523.1, read on the forward strand.
GACAAACAATTTTCTCTAACAACAACGTTTCTCTAAAAGATATAATAATCACACCAGTCTGATACTGTCCCATTACAGGGCAAAGGCCTCTTCTCATAAAGAGAAGACACGAGAAGGCTCTAAAAGATACATTAAAAAAAAGACCAATTTTAGTCATTCCTTGTGTTTCTTTTTTTTATGTGCACGCGTGGGCAAGTCTTTTTTTTTTTTTCAATGATGAGTGTCAAAATTGGCTTACTCATTTACCATATCCTGGGGTCGATCAACGGGATGATAATTGTCCAGGTGCATGAAGACTGAAGGCACGAAGTAGAGAAATAATATAAATTTATTCATTTGTTACTTTCTCCATATAAAAATCCAAATTTGGCAAAACATCTCTTACACCAGACAGCTCAAGATCGCGACAAGATAACTATAGTTAGTCACAGTAATATTGTTATGTCGTCGGACTAGACCGAGTCTGCGAAGTTGCATATCTGTATACAATACTAAGTAGGTCACGATATTGAGATGCTGCGTTTTCTTGCAGACGAGGCCAATTTAATATGTTATTTTTATTCCAAAGATGGATGATAGTACCTTCTGTTATTTGTAGATCTTTGACAGTCGTGTGGGGGCATTTGGGACCTCGGAAATCTGGCAACCAGTCTTACCCCTTAAGTAAGAAAAAAATGTATTTATTCATATGTAGCTTACAAATCTAGAAGCGAAAATTAAATTAATAAATTAAATTAAATAATTAAATTTAGCAAAAATTATCACTTGGAGACATTCTAATATTTTAAATTATGGGATCCAACAATACGAGTACAATTTTATTGAGATTCATCACTCAGTTTCATATTACGACATTAAGTCTGCCTCTGTACATTTGTATTCTTTAAGTATCCAATAAATAAATACATTTTATTTATTGGAACCACACTATTATTTAGGGGTACATAGAATACCTTTCTTCCAAATTTCATTAATGTTGTGTCAATAGTCTACGAGTAAAATGTCTGTGTAATATCTAAAAGGACAGACGTATAGATGGACAGGTAGACAAGGGTCCGTTTCTACTAGTTGGCTAAGAATAGAGTCCCATGAGGCAGAACAATTTAAAGATAGATAGATGAACGAGCTGTTTCTTATCAAAAGTACTGGCTTGCATTACCAGTAAAAATTAAGAAAAGCCACGGACTACAGAAAAAAAACTCTTAAAGGTGTAAAATAACCATAGTTTCGGAAATAGGTGGCTTTTTGAGTAGTTCCCTTAGCCATTTGTGGTCTTCATCATCATTTCCACTTCACCGATTAAAGCTTTCCGAGAGTAAATGCACGAGTTACTATAATAATTACCAAAATCGCTATGTAATCCCATAATATTTCTAGAGACAGTATTTGAAATTTTCCCTCGATTTCTCCAGGATTCCATCACCAGATCCTGACTTGGTGACAATAGGACTAGGATGATTTTGAAAATCGGTTCGCATTTGACGGACACAATTATGTTCTACTGTGTTCACCGAACACTATCGAACATCCTTTTCCTTTATTGAAGTTGTTTAAAAAGGGGAGGCTTTGCAGTGGGACAATACAACAATACTGGCTAGAAGAAAGATAGATTTAAAAATGTTAGGTTAAAAAGCTCTCTTTGTTAAAGGCTCTTATTTACTTACTTAGCTAAAGTAAGGCCAAATATGGATTGTGAAGAATCAACTTTTATATCTGGTAACACAAGATATCTAGTGATATGTAGATTATTATATTAGTTCCCCGACACCCACGAAATTGCAAGTCTCCTCTAGGCCAAGGTAGCCCAGTCATACTTTTTTTTGCATTCAATTTAAAGTGTCAAGTAACTTATAAATGCAAAGAGTGTGATAGCAAAATCTACATCAAGTTTGTACACCAACTAGATCAATAACTGCACCAATAACTGCGCAGGCGTTCGTCCGATTACACGATCACGTACGCACTCCCAAATTTTCATCAAGGTCTATCAATATTTGTCTTTATTGTATTGCCATTCTTTTCAAACAGCTGTCAAAACGTGCGATGCAAAAGTAAAAGTAAACTATTCGCGACTGACTACACATCTGGTACTGAAGGCCTATATTGTTTGAACAGACTTGTATACTGTACTCGTGGATGCGTGCTACATTATTCTTTAGATTATTCGCGAACGCAGGTGACACGATGTCTTATCATGCTCTGTGGCTATTTTAGTGTCAGTCAAGCCGAGCAGATAACACTCAGTTACCTACCAAAAGATATTGGCCGAAACTCACGTATTGCATTCAGCAAGATAATGCAATAGATCAAGATAATCTTAGAGAGCTAGGAAGTCTCCTAATTCCTCTTATATTTATCTTGCTCAATGTTACCACTGTCGTTAAGAAAAGGGAGATGTTGCACAATTTTCGTACTGTTATAATAACAAAAGAATTCATCAAGATTTTTTGCTATCCTATTTGCAATTCAGGCAATAAAACAAAATGCATATGAAGAGGCACCTTAATGATTTCCGTCTGGGATCTAGTGTCTGCTTCATTATTTTAAAATAATATGCCCGACGGTCATTCGAAATATTTATCTCTTTCAAAATAAAAAATCTGTTATTTTCTATAGTCAACAGGTAAGTCGTTGATCATGCCTTCTAATTACTTCAGTTTTTGCGTTTTATCCGCTAACGTTGATGCGTTGGAGTGTATTCACACGTCACATCGCTGCCTTAAGAACAAGAGGAATTCATTTTTGTGATTATTATTCATCATAGTTTTTTGCGATAGAAACAGGTTTCACACTTGCAAAATGTATGCAACCGTCTGGCGCATACATTATTTTTAGTAGCTATTTCTTTTGTGAGCACTAGGATCCCTCTGTGCGAACACCGTTACGTGTGACAACTTTGCGTTAGAATAATTATGTTACTCCTACGAGTACAAAAAGCGAGGCTTTTCTTAGCGGGCCGACGACGACGTGCGAGTCGACCTCAAGGCTTTGTAGCCGGCCAGACGGACCGAAAAACATCTAACAAAAGAAGCCATATGAACACGTCTAGTCGGTTTTAGGAATTCGCGCTAATGCGTCTGGCGACCCACTTGAATACATTTGCGGCCACTCGGACGTTATAAAATTATTTAATAATATAGTCTATTAGATGCGTCTGCGGTGGCGTCCACGTCTGCAGATCTAGATGCAAACTTAGTTTATGGTCATTGGTCATCTTAATTTAGCTAACTGTAATCAAATGCAACATTCGAGAGTGGACCGCCATTATAAACCTGAAAATTATCTAGAATGACACGGCACTGAGAAATATTAGCAGAGGAAAAAAACTGATATTATTTTAACAAAATATTTTAAATACAGTGCAAATGCACTTTGTCAAGGCACAAAATTGGATATTTTTAATAGTTTTGTTGTTGCAGTTTGCAGTTACTTATTATCGCGGAGTTACTAGGCAAGCAGAAGATTACACTAGTATCAAAACATTCGCTAGCCTGGTTGACACGTGTAACCTAGCTACATGAGGTGGCATTTCTTATTCAGACTCAGGAATCACTTCAAAATGCACTTATTTGAGGTATCGAAACGTAAATTAATGCTAATTTTCGCTACTGTATCGAAGAACCCTAAGTGTACCTAAAGCAAAATTTAAAGACAGAACTGTATTCAAACTTTTGATGAGCTTTACCAGTATTGAATTATGATTAAACTTTTAATTGGAATTAAATTAAATGAACTCTGATTAACGGGATTTTATTGCCAAATAATTTAAAATACTTCAATTAGTTAGTCATATAATTATCAAAACATGCTTTGATTTCAAATTATGGTCACCGTTTTTTGACTTTTGTGTAGGTCTGACTGTCGTGACGGCCCAGTGGTTAGGTTATCGTCTCCAGTGCACGGGGTTGTGGTTTTAAATCCGACTACTATGACTTTTTTAAGTGTATTAGGCGTTCCTGACATCGGTGAAGGAAAACAACAGTCTTCGACTGCCAACACGCCTTGCAGCAAATATGGTGATTAATGCTCGCGCCTTATTTGCATGAGAAGAGGCCTTTGCCCAGCAGTGAAACAGTAACAGACTGTTATACAGGTTTGTAAGAAAACCTAACTTTTGACACACCAGACGGCTAAAGCGAAAGAACTGCTTATTTTTTTCTTTTCTGTATTATCGAGTCTGGCTTCCTCACCCTCAATTGGTACCAATTAAAATTGTATTGAAAAGAAAATTTAGAAAAATAACCTTTTTTCTCCAAGACTTTTTCTGTTTTGCAAGCAAGCCAATTATAAGTTATCCTATTAGTTCTAATTAATTATAAAGTCATTGCATGGTGCAGCGGGTAGTCGACATGCTCAGATTAGCGTGGTTATTAGATTAACTTAGCTGGACAAGCTTAAATATTTGCTTCATGTCTTCTTTAGCCAATTGGATCAGTTGCTTTGTTCTATTACTAGCTTTCGCCCGCGACTTCGCTCGCGTGGTTTGTTGATAAAAGTAGCCTATGTCCTTTCCCGGGGTACAATCTATCTCTCTGCCAAATTTTATCGAAATCCGGTACGTGGTTTAAGCGTGAAAGACCGACCAACAGACACACACTTTCCCATTAATAATATTATAGTATGGATATCCTAGTATCGACCAACCTCAAATGAGTCCAGTACAAAAGTAAAGAAAAAGTACAGTAATTCATTTCCTTACATTTAAATGAGAACTTTTAGTGTAATGTTTTAGTGCATTTGCGAATTAAGTTATTTTTGGGATGAATTAAAATACATAACATTGGCACTGATTGATCAGTTCAACAATGTAATGTTGTTAAAACTAGAAGCTTACAAATGATTTTGAAAAAATGAAGACTGATTTACTGAATACTATAACAGTAATTTAATTACAATGCGTTAACTACACAAATTAATTAAACATATTAATAAAGTCAAAGTCAAAGACCTTTATTGTGAGACAGTGGTGACGGATTTGTTATTATGTTAATTGGTGTGCTCTGCTCTACTATGCAAGACATACAATAGTTTACGATATGTTGTCTTAGACCTCAGTTTATGTTATATAATAATATGTATTCGAGTAGAAATGATTCTATATCTTACCATACCAACTGTTTTATATAACATTATGGAATGTAATAAAGTAAGACAGAAGGTCTAAGACAACATATCGAGTATTGAGTATTGAGAGATTTCATAAAGAACAAGTGTTCATGTAGTTTTATATGAAAGGATATCTGTAATACAACTTTAAGATCGACAGAATAAGCTTAAGGCGTGGGAATAAGAGCAGGTATTTGTGAAGTCAAATACTTCGCATTTTTTTATCATCATCATCCGCCTTCTTCCGTATATGAGTCATCTAGATTTTTCCCAACTATGTGGGAATTGGCTTCCAGTCTAAACAGATGCATATAAATAATAATGCTGGACAATCCACACAGCATCATCTAGCCCCAAGCTAAGCAGAGCTTGTGTTATGGGTACTAAATGACTGATATAATTAATACAATACATTACATAGATAGATATTATAAATTACACATAGCAAGTACTCAGAACACCCGGTACAAATGTAAGTAGATAGTACAAAAATTTGTCCCTAGGCGGGAATCGTAGCCGCAACCTCCTGCGTCACAGGCGGACCTTCGCCCGCCGCGCCACATAGGTCGTCAAAACAAAATAACCGTAATCGAAATACCGGTATTTTGCATGGAGCGACTATCTAACCTTCACAACCTAGGGACTGAGGAACCCCATACACCTTGACAGGACTGATTGTCAGACTTTCAGGCCACCCATATCAAACGCCTGTCAAAGTTCTGCGTATGAACAGAATACATTACTTTGTATTGTACACCATTAAAAATAATGACAGGGAGATCTATCGGCTTAAGCATATCGGTATGCAAGAGACGGTCACCCATCCATGGATCGACCTCGGCAAGCGTAGCTTAACCTTCGATTGATCCGTGCGGCAATCATAATTTAATGCTTAATATTATAGGCACGAATGATATGTCTAGTTATGATGCTACGCCTATGGCTGCTTTGTTGTCTGCAGATATAAAAAAAATAACCTAGGAACATACTTATACTATTCATATTATATTGCTATTATAATGATTATGGCATAATTCAGTGGTGTTCCAAGTTATGTCGAGGTAGGTTATTGAATTATTACAATATAACTGAAGGAAGGTGGCTATTGTATGGAAGAAATGGCGACGAATAGAACTAAAAAGCTCTCCCAGCTTTTACAAAAGTTATGACTACGAATAATAACACTTATACATATTACAACATATATACAGAGCTATGAAATATTTATTTCCAGAAATAATATTGTGGGTTTACAAAATCAGTCCTTCAAAGAAACACCTATGTTGCCATGCTTTCTGAAATCCGGAATATTAAAAAGCGGCAACTAAAACCAATCACGAAATAAGACACCCTTACCTAATTAGTAGATTTGCGTAATTATTTTTATTGGAGTGAACAAATAATTTCGACTTGAATGCAGACAGTTTACAAACTTGCGCTTTTTAATTCTTTTTTTACTTAACGGTTGCCTTACAGACGTCGAAACCTGGGGTCGTTGACCAGCAAAGATAGTCTGGCCTTGTACGTCTGTCTATAAATTCGTCTAGTACTATACATAGTAGCTGTAGAATACGTTCAACGCATGATCGTACTGAAACTATTCGATTTCAAAGCTGCGTCAAGATATTTTTGTAAAGAAATATATTTGCAGTGATTTTGTACCCAAGCTGGAATCTATGTAAACTTTTTTGTTGTAGAGTATTGTTTACTGTCAGCGGTGAAGCAAAACAGCGTTATGAACTGGGTTTAAAATAAATCCAAGTCTGAAATCACCAACTCACCTTGAACAAGCGTGGTGATTAATGCTCGTACCTTCTCTGTATAAGAAGACGCCTTTGCCCCCAATTGATCCCACTGTAATAATAATTATACTAGCCTGTTACTGTCCAGTTATTTTTATCGTTTTTAAAATGCAATATTATGTTAAAATAGTCATTGTGTGCGATTATGTGGTACAAGCGCCAGCTCGTCAAACTATCCCAAGCTCTAAAATCTTCCCAATTGAACATGAACTTTATTATTTTGTAAATTGACACCTATTAAAGAAATTTGACAAATTGGGGTAGCTTAATGTGCTGACCTCTGTACAATGCACACCACTGTATGATCTAAACAAATTCTTTAGGTAGAAATCGTTGTTGGATTTCACTTACAATATATTTTTGCACCAGTCTATACTCTAGACCTTTTCGTCTTTAGACCTTACTAATCTAAATATTTTGCTGTGTAGGTACCTATTAGGCTATACTTTAACGTAGATTCTTATCGTTTCTGTATCAGATTAACGTGAATACCAATGTGAGTCACCAAGAAGTAAAATCAAGCCGTAGTGCTAAATCATCAGATTCGTCACGTAGATTTTATGCTCTATAAAGACAAGAATCCGAGTTTTCCTCAATATGTCATTGACTTCTACTTTGTTAGTACAGAGCCTAGTTAAAGAACTGTGTTCAACCCAAAAAGCCAGAGAATAGATACGAATCAAGCGCTCATTGAATGTTTTGAAATACATACACAATTTGTTATATTTTTTTAGTATTTGTGGTGGCATAAAACACATTTTTTTTTATTTATAAAAAAACGTTGCCCAACACTACGTATTTCTCCTGTATCGCGGGTGCGTTTACAAACATTTAAAGTGACACGAACAGCCAGCCCCTGAACATCTACCTGTAGGCCATACAAATATGTATTCCGTGCGGGAATTGAAGCCACGACAAGTGGCGCAGCAGTCCATCATTCAGTCACTGCGCCAACCGTGCCGTCGTTGATAGCTGATTCGAAGGTATTAGAAGTTATAAAAGCTATTTCTACGATAGATACTTAGAAATAATATTCTTGCTCACTCAAATTATTACCCAATAGGTGTTCTGCTAATTAAATTTCTAAGTTTCAAATAACTACCTTTCAACAGTTTTTTCTAAATAGTTTCAATTTAAAAACACTTTTGAGAACGCAACCAAATGGCATTACTGGAACAATATAAAAAATATGTACTTACAATAAATAGTTGTTCATGAAACTTGCATATCTCCTGATATGGAAGTTTGAGTATTCTGATCTGATTCTGATATGTAAGTATAAGCCGAAGGTAAGATTTTTAATAGTATCGCAAGAGTGTTGTGTAATACCTAGTTGTGTGCAGTTTCACTACTTGATCCAAACTCATGCAATTTCATTTAAAAACATAATATATCAAATCTTTAACAAGGTGCCCAAATCCATTATTTCTGCATATGGGTACGCGGCAGAGAAACGGATCAGCTGTTGCGATGTTGGTTTTAGTTCCCGTCGAGGAACGAGCTTAGATAAAGTGATGTATGAGCTGCACATAACTAAGTATTAAAACCACCCATGATATACAACAGTTTCATAAACTACTGTTTTAATTTGATTAGGGTTGCACGTGGATAAAGTTATTTTTATTTAATACTTCCAACTTTACAGTGTGAGAGTAAGTAAAAGTAACTAAAATATTTCAGTCCCATACAGTTTAAATGCGACCGATTTCATAATTGAAAATATACTTACAGTGAGATTTTAAGCTTAATTAGAAGAAAGATTAGCTTAATTACAAATGCCCCACTGATGACTGTGGTATAAGAATTAATGCAAATAAAATACATATGAATCAGGTATGACACAAAATTAAACAGTTTTTTGTCTATCCCCTTGTTCACAAGCTAAATTTAATTTAGGTTAGGCGCATACTTTTATCTCTTACAAAACAGAAAAGGAACATACGTTCTTAAGAGCTGTTAATTTTAGTTGTTTTTTAAACTTCCATACACATAGTTGACATTTAAAATTCATCGCCCAAAAACATGGCTAAGTTCAAGTCTTCAAGGATTTGACATCTCATCTTTCACAACATAGTGCACATATAATAACCTAAGATCTTTATGTAAATAACTATGTTTCCCAAATAAACGCACTGATTCTGAGCTGTACTTCCTTCTTATATGCTACCGGTAGACTCCGTCTTTTTCTAGAGGTGTATGTAAGTAAGAGATGCCAATTCTTTGATTTTAGTAAAAGTAGCTTTTTTTGGAATGAAATTGCGACTGCTTGATTCTCTTAAGTTACGAGTACACATACGTGTCCTGTTCTATATCTACACTACTGCCACTTCCCATTATTTATTACTTCACAATACTATGTATGTACATATTTAACTGCCCAGGGCAACAGAGGGGAAAATAGACAATCTCTATTAACGGGCACGTTAAAAAATACTTGGGATGGAGAGTCGAACAACTATACCAAAATCATCATCTGCCTAGCCTATTTCCACCTATGTTGCCGACGGCTTCAAATCTAACGCGATGCAGCGGACTACAAGTGTTTTAAATGAAGCAACTGTTTCTAAATCTCACGACTTAGTAAATGACTTTGATAAGCCGCTAGCGGTCCGACTTTTAGATTTTTAGCTTCCCGTAACTACTGCCCAAGATGTTACAAATGACAGCCGGGACAAACGGCTTAGTGTGTTTTCCGAAGCACGATGGGGTTCAATATTCTGGATGTGTAAAAGATCACCCATCTACGGACGGACCAGGAAAAGCGCACCTTTACCTTGGAACGCGCAAGAAAATCGTGGAAAAACAATAACAACTATATCCAAGTAATACAACCCCTTTTTACAAAATAAAGAAATATGAGATGCTCTCTTTTGCAAAAAAAAAACATGGATCAATTACGACGGAAACGAGAAGAAGACAGGAAATAAGAAAAAATAACATCAAGGCCGCTTTGAAACAACACGTTACCATTGAACAAGCCTAAAGTCTAGACCGACCCGTGAGCGCTTGAAATAATGAATGTCAAAACATGAAGCAACAAGGATTATAAGGAAACGTCTACACAAAGACCTTTATTTTTCTGTTTGCCCGTCGAAAGCGTTTGTTAGGACAGGTGCACATTATATTCGGCTCAGACATCTAGTGACGTGAACGAAAACGTCTGAATCTTACTGATATGGAGACGAGACAGCTTTCAAAGCTTGTTTCAGCAGAAAGTGGCACGTGTGCGCTAGGCATAACCATTTTTAATGTCAGCCGAGGTCACGACGCGACTGGCTAGTAGAAAAAACGATGCCTAACACGCTTTTAAAGCGGTAAGAAGTAGACACGCCGCAAAAAATGATTCCGACGGCGCACAATGTGTAATTTTACAGATCTAGCGGAACTTTATCATAAAATATATTAAAACAATTAGTGTACGTGTTATACCCTAACCCTTATTAATTAACTCGTAGTATAGTTAGGCCAAACTTGAACGTCGAGAAATGTATGGTATATCTGAAGTTTGTACTGATGATAATTTCGCTATTCACTTATTTAAATAGAGGTAATAGTGTTTCTAAATAACTAAGCCATTTAACTTGGGTTTTGGTACTAGTGATCTTAGTTTTCACACGACAATTTAACTCATCGAAGTGATTTTATTTTAACAAGCTTTATATTAGCTTGTAATGTTTCTCAATACTCTCAAATGCGTTTTTTTTTTTGTAAATAAATGACGGCACGGTTGGCCCAGTAGCTGAGCGATTGGCTGCCGCACTGCGTGTCGTGGGTTCGATTCCCGCACGGGACAAATATTTGTATGGCCTATAGATAGTTGCACCGAGTCTGGCTGTCTGTGTATGCGAGTTTGAATGTTTGTAAACGCACCCACGATACAGGAGAAATTCCTAGTGTGGGGCAACGTTTATGAAATAAAGAAATAAAAGGAAATCCTTCATTATTTTTATTGTTTTTCTTCGTGAAAGCTTAGAAGGTAACTACTAATTTCACATTATATTGTACATAATTATGTAAGTGATTTTCATATTAAGTTTTAAAAACGTGTGCGTTTGTATCGCGCCTATAACACTTTTTATAGTGTCTCTTGTATCAGCAGCGCTCGTAAGTATATTTAAATAGTTTCTACGATAAGCTTCATATCAGAAATGTAATCAAATGTTAGGTGTCTATAATTATGGGTAGATGTGTTATCCAATATCATCTGCCTAGCCTTTTCCCAACTATGTTTGGGGTCGGTTTCCAGTGTAACCGGATGCAGCTGAATACCAGTGTTTTACATAGAGCGACTGCCTTTCTGACCTCAACCCAGTGACTGGGCAACACGATACCTCTTGGTAAGACTGGTTGTCAGACTTTCGGGCTTCTGACTACCTGTAACGACTGTCAAAGATCTACAAATTACCAAACTATTAAAGTTTTATCCAATAACATACCAATAACTTCGAAGGTTTCATAAAAATGTACGTTGCTAAATATTGCTTCTTTTCATTTATTCATAACTAACTATGAGCCGCGGTTTCACCCACCCAGAGGGCCGTGGTGTTATCCACAATAGCCTATAAGCAAGCTTCTGCAAGAATAATACAACTATGTCTTTTTTATCTGAATAATAGTTCCAGAGATCATAGCGCGATCATTAAAAAAAAAAAAAAACAAATTCTTTTGTTTTAGTATAGAAGATAAAAAATATTCAGTTAATTTAGGGAATTGGTAAGAGGTGGCTTGGAATCGCGACCGATAGAAGGAATGCACAGAGATCTTTGCCCACCAGTGGGTCAGTTCGAGCTAGTAATAAATAAGAACAAGAATTCCTACTGTGAAGAAATTTAATAAAGTCCCGCTAGATTTGTGAAACAACACATTGTGCTGTGTACAACAGTGCAGAAATACCACCACTCGCGACCCACACACGGATTTATGTGAACAACCAACTTGAATTGTATTTACCTATGTTATAACTGTAGCAAAAAGACTATTAAGTTCGTTACGACTACAATAATGCCTGAATTCATTAAATATTTTTCAGGTAAATGAAGTTAACTGAACCGATTTTATGGCTGTGATTCATTTACCAGGTAACCTTGTATGGATTCGTGTATGAGTGCATCTGGTATTGTCCATTAGCTGTGATTTACGTTACATAAACTAAGGGTATGATAGGTTTTGTTGGTAAATAAGCTGTTACCCGCGACTTCATCCGCGTGGAATGTCACATTTGGCTAGTTTAACAATGTTTAACATCATTTTATATTACACTACTACAGAGCTGATTAACGAAATTATTGTACAAAGAAAAAAAGAAAGAAGAAAGTCAAAACATTTACTCAACACAGGCTCAAGTACACAACGACACAATACTAAATAGAGAAAACATAAAAAAATAAAAATATTGTATGAAACAGAATAAGTAATAAGAACAACATTAAAATATTTAATTATTTAAATATATTGTATTTACTATTAAGTATGTGCCTTACGGCTGCGCTAAAAAGGCAATAGACTAACTGCTAGACATAGGTAAGTAGATAAAATAAGTTTTACGTTATTTTTCTTTTTTTATCTTTGCTTGGTGAGCCAAGCGTACAGTCTACTGGTACAAATGTTGCATTTTTTCCAGTGTTATCTAGCTTATAGAAGGAGCTATCAAACTATTTGCATACGCAAGTTACATGTTGAGCATTACATTTGATAGGTGAGTTTTCATGAAATATATTCAGTGTAAACTTTCATGTGTTACCTAGAGTTTTTCCATCGAAATTGCTAGAATAGGTAACACTTTTATTTTCCGTCACCTATTAAGACAGGTTTAAAGATACCAGTAATATTTTTTTTTTCTATTAAATTTAATATCTTTATTTATATTAATACAAATAAAAGATCTCAATAGAATTATAAGTAACTACTAACAATATATTTTATTAGGTAGGTACATAAGTTTACAAAATGTTATAAGAATTGTGTTATTTTTAATTTTAATTTTATACATTTTAATTTTTAGTTTAATACCATGTTGCTGTGCCCTAACAGGGTCCATAATTGTACCTTAGCTGTAAGCTTTTTGTAACATCTTTTATGCACGTTATGGTACGCAAAATAAATGAATATGAATATGGCAGTAGGTACAGTAAGTCATACCAGCACTAACTTGCAACTGGACTAGTTTCAAGACAGTCTAGCAGGTCTAGACAAAACTCTTTTCTGTAACTTAAAACACCAGACGCTAACGTCTAAACCAAAGGCAATGACCGTACAAATGTGGGAAAGAGTCACGTGACATCTCTTAAGCTTATGTCAGCTCCATACAATTTGATATTTCCGTTGGAGTGAACGCTTACAGAAAAGAGATTTTTCTAGGCCCACTGCTCTGCCCACGCGCTTGCAAGTCAGTGCAGGATAGGCTTTGTTTTTTGAACCTATTAGCTTCCATCCGCACTGCCTAAGTCAGTCTAGTGTACTGGTTTCGTCTAAACGCATTTGGCAGTCGTTGCCAGATTTTTGTAGAGTGTTCACAGCACAAGCATTATTCTCAAAAAGCTACAGCAAACGGGCTCGTCAAATCCAGTGACTGGGTCCAGAAACTGAGTGACTGGGCTCGTAAAAATCAGATTTTATACAAAGACTACATTTTTATATTATAATCTCAGTACAGTACAAGTAAACGGTAGTTTGAACACAACATCACGCCTGTATTCCCCGTAGGGTTGGGCAGATGTACACCCATATAATAGTTACACCCACATTATGCCAGGAGTGTTTTACTCCCATGTGATAGGGGAGACGAGTCTATTGCCATCAACCGGGCATAAATCCAGATTCGGGGCTGCTAATGGAAAAGTCAAAAAAACTTTGCCCATCCTGGTATTTGAATTCAAGACCTAACGCTCAGCAGTCACGCTTAAAACAACTCTAGACCAACGAGGCAGTCAGTACATTTTTTTATGACAGAATAAAAAAAAATACTTGGAGAAAGCTCCTACGGCCTACGCAATGTGAGATGCTAAGAATGACAACGTATGAATGGACGTATCGTAACTTAATGTAACAATTGACAAAAAGAGCTTCAATTGACAACAACTTTAAATGAATAACTTCTAAATGCAAATATCACGATAATTTTAATTAGCAGGAAATATTATGACCTATTTTAGTCATTATATTTTGTAAGGATAAATGAGTATGTTACGATCTCGTTCATGGTTATATTTAGTATCTACTTACAGCAAATTAGTCATTAGGTAATACTGAATGAATTTAACCCTAGTACTATGTCATCTCTCAGAACCTCAAACATTCTTACATTGTTCTAAACATTGTTACATTTGTGGATTCCTATAATGTATATTTTATAGATATCGTCATATCTGCATCTTCGAAATTTAAATGGGAATAAATATTAATAATAAATAATGCTGGACAATCCACGCAACATCATTTAGCCCCAAGCTGAGCAGAGCTTGTGTTATGGATACTAGATGTCTGATATACTTAATACAATACATTACATAGATAGATATTTTTACTATACATAGCAAATACCCAGAACACCCGGAAAAATAAATTGTAGAAATCGAATGTTATTGAATGTCAACCGTGATTTTGTAATTCAAGTTTAATTTTATAAAATTTATGTAATAAGTACCTAACCTACCTCTTAATTGTTTATTATTTAATATAAAAAAATATGTTCATCTCGTAGAATCCACTGTTTATTATTTATGTTCAATTTACGGATAATATTTGACGGCACGGTTGGAACAGTGGCTGAGCGATCGACTGCTGCGCTGCGAGTCGTGGGTTCGGCTCCCGCACGAAATAAATATTTGTATGGCCTACAGGTAGTTATTCCGGGTCTGGCTATGTGTGACACAGAACGTTTAAAAAAAATAATATAGTGGGCTGCAACATTATTTCCAAAATTAGTTAATCGAATTCATTATGAACTATACTGTAGTTGATTATTATCCCTTACTTAATAAATTTTCGTCTTCATTTCATCAACAAGCAAGTCATACCCACATGATATAGGAGAGGTGCTGTTGAAAAGGTTTTATATCTATAAATACGATATTATGAAGAATCGGTTTTAAAATAATGTTCTAAGATAGTGTCCCACGCAAGTGAGCTTTGCTTTACTTGCTCTGTTTATAAAATAATTGCTATTTCTATATAAAACGTTACTCCCACACAGCCTTCTAAGAAACACTCCACCCTGAAACGGAAATGCGAAAATAATTGAGCAATCTGAAATCGTCAAATAGATCCACCCACAAATATTTATTTTATCTAGTCTATATTGAAGACAGATTTTGCCATTTTGGTGCTGTTCAATTTCGAAAGGGGGAATGTAATCAGGATTATCTTATAAAACTAAATACAATTTGGTCCGTGCCTTCAAGTCTCACGTCTGGGTTTTCTTTGAAGCTGTTTTGCTGACTTAGCAGGTGGTACCACCACCTATAGAAATGGCCACCACCACGCCTTGCCACCCACGTCACTGGCGATTACGTAAACTGCATCGTGCAATTACTGGCACTGAATAACTGTTGTTTTGCGAATCAGTTTACGTAATATTGAGTTGATGAGATTCGTTGGGGATTTTTTAATGTTTCAAAGAAAGTTCTATCTATTTCTGATAACGGTGATTGTAGCTTGGAATTAGCAATAACTGTGATAACTCGTGGGTATTTATTTATTATCAAGGCAAATCAACAACATAAACACGACATTTACAAATAACAGAGTACAGAGACATGGACGTTAATATTATAGACGTTACAAATAAAAATATAAATATCTTCCTGTCGACTATATTTACCTTTTTATTTTGTTTTTTAGCTGTAAGTCTTCCAGGTTCTATTTAATAAATTAATAAATAAAAACTTATTAAAAAAAATACGTGAAATACAAAAACTAAAACTTTGAAACAAAAAATATGAAAAGAAGAAATGATTATTACGATTATTATTGTTATTTACTTTTTTTTTTTTTTGAGTTTACACACTAAGTAATCCTTTATTAAAATTATACAATTATTAAAATATGAAGAAATAAAATAAAATAAATAATCATAGGGCATCAAAAAAATCATCCGCATCGTTGTCAACGGGAAAAGTGCCCAGAAGGCTGGCAGCATTGCCACGTTGAATGGCAATTTATTTACTTGTTACAATACCCGTTACAATATCGACGTAATACATTGACCTTACATGTTGTATTGTATTGTCATAATGCTGTAATGCTTTGTTCTCCTTAGTCTTCCCCTCATTTATGGTGTTAACATAATCATTATGAGTCAATATGTTGTTGTGTATGTTAGACGATCGAGGGATCGTCTTGTTGGTCCTGTTTCCAAACAATACAACGGAGCCTTGACAAATGACCTCCAGTTAGGTCATACTATACACATATAAACTAAGCGACTACACGAAGGGCACCCATGTGGTATACCGGCTTAAACCGTCGCTGGCAGGACGACAGCAAGGGACGGGCTGGATCGGATCAAGATTATTTAGGCATGAATTTAAAGCATAGCCTAGCCTTTATAGGCTCGCCAGTAATTCATTGGTTTTGGTCCAAATACTACTGAGCATGAGGTCCTGGGTTCGATTCCTAGACCGGGCAAAGTGTTGACTTTGAACTAAAACCAAACCAACCAAAGCCCGGGGTCTGGATTTGTGCCCAGTCGGTGGCAATAAAACATAATGTAAGGTTAACATACCTGGCGAAATGTGGGTGTACTTACTATAGATACACTTCTGCTTTCTCCTTCGGGGAATATAGGCATAATGGTAAGTTCATGATCTACTTACAGCTAATGATATTAGAAATAAGTTGATCTGGCTCATCTTGTCACTATGCAATGCCTCTGTTTTTCTATTTCATCATGGATCTCTCTCTTGCAGCTTTTGTCAGCCCAACAGATGGCAACCAGAGTGAGTAACATTCTATCAGCGATTACAATTGATAGAAGTCCACGTCTTTTTTCGGTAGCTCATATCAATCCTATTCAAACAATTTCCCCGTCTTAAATGCAGCTTTATGGTGACCAGTATTTTACACAGACTGCCGTCTGACCTTCAAGGCTCTACCTAATTATGCGGAAAATAAAGTATACAACGCCAAAACAATTCTCTTTTTCATTTCAGAATTGAACCTTCAAAGTCTGAAGCCGTGCTTGCAATAAGCAATGAGCCAACTTTTTTAGTTAACTTACAATGTAGATGGATAGTAAATATTCTATGCGTTTTAGTTTACCATGAATAAGTGTAGCCTGTTCTATCTAGCTTTAAGTCGACCGTCCACTGTAAGCTACATAGGAAGGATGTGCATGAGATGTTCACCGCATTAGCTGCACGGTTCATTTGTTTCAGACACGCATTCGTGCGTAGCTTGGCTAGGGGTCGCAGTAGACGATCCCGCCTACATTTTAGTACGTGCGTAGCTTAGGGATGCCGGAAATGTCAAAGAGTATCGATGTATCGATATGTTTGAAAAAAGAGCACGAAAAATCGATTTATTTAAATAAATAAATAATCAGGAGCCCGAAAGTCCGACAACCAGTCTTACCAAGGGGTATCGTGTTGCCCAGAAACTGGGTTGTGGAGGTCAGATAGGCAGTCGCTCCATGTAAAATACTGGTATTCAGCTGCATCCGGTGAGACTGGAAGCCGACCCCAACTTAGTTAGGAAAAGGCTGGGCGATTGATGAAATAAAAAATAATGACTTACCAGTTGTACTCAGGTTCGGAAACAGCAATAAAACATGATAAATACTGTTTTATCTTGCGGCGAACTCCGGCCTATTGAGCTTTTTTAAATTGGTATTAACACCTTAAACGCCAGGTGACCGACAAACAATACATTTTCTATTGTGTCTCGTTATCAAGCAGTTAAGGTTTTAAAACTATTTTGTCGGTAAGTTTGTATTTTATCTAAAATAGATAGCCTAGTGTCAACTACTCAGCTGATGCAAAAATTTTCTTTTCTTTATGCAGGGACAATTGTTCAGGAGTTCTATTGGTACTTCACCATCAGCTGCATATGCATTTTGACGAGCATAAATTGCTTAGCCATTTTAAAGTAATCGAATCGCGACTTAAATGCTTATTGTTAAGTAGTTCTGGTGGCCATCTCTAATCTTCATCATCACTTCCACTGCACCAAAGGGTGCTTCCCAAGACAAAACGCACAAGTAACTATAAAAAATACCCATATTGTTATGGATGTGCCTATAATATTTGAAGGGTTCCCTCGATTTCTCCAGGATGCCGTCATCAGATCCTGACCTGCTGGCAATGGGACCACCTCAAAAGTAAACACTTAAAAAAAAGATTTTTCAAAATCCAATTTTGACAGAGATATCGGTGAACATACATAAAAAAACACACGTACAGTCCAACGAACCTCCTCCGTTTTCGAAACTCTTTAAAAAAAATATTCGTTTTTAATATGTTTTCGATAGGTACTGAAAATTTAATATCGACACATCGAATGAAAAATATCGATGTTTTCCGACTAGCCTAGCGTAGCTTAGCCGTGAGTTACTATGGAGCTGCACCTTTATATTTTGAGAAGGAATGCCTTGGAAACTTACAGCAGTGTTAATGACGGCAAATGCTTGGTATGTCCGGTATGTTCGTGGCGCCGCTACTTCGTGCTTATTCCGGCAGGGGGCGCTTTTTTGTCCCTGCAAAATGGATTATGAACTAATTCCTTGTATTCATTTATTTATGGCCTATCATGACCGTGAAATATCATGTCAATTTCATTTAATAACCTAAGTTTTTCAGCAAAAAGTTTTTACTTCCAAATAATAACTTATAGGGATTGTTCTTTTGAAGTAAGATGAGATTAAAATGTATGCAAGTTTTCAAATTGGGTACCCAGTAAAAAAATTAATAAGCTCTGAAACAAACTGAACAATGTAAAATTCTATTTTTGACTGTGTAGGACCGTACACTGTCAAAAATAGAATTTTACTTTGTATTGTTTTAATAATATAATTAATAATAATAAAATATCATATAATAATAATAAAAAAATTACACTGTTAATGTCGGAAATTATCCAACTATCCTATATGCATAAATATACCTACTTCCACTTATTGATGTAGGTACTGTATAGACCGCATGTGCTTGGTAACACGTTGACTTTAATCTGCCTCGCGTAGTATGGAGTTACAATAAAATACGAGGCCAGCATATGCTGGTATTGTGACTACGTGCAGCATGCACCTACATACATACATACATAAACACACGCCTTTTTTCCCGTGGGGGTAGGCAGAAACTACAGAACGCCACCTGCTACGATCCTTACATCTTTTTGAGTCGTTTACGTTCATTCACCTGGTCGTAGGAGCACGCCGGTTGCGAGTCCTAGGCACCTGACCTTTCTGAAGAACATCACCAATGAGGTAAGTGTATGTCCTTCTAGGACGTCCCCTCCCGTCGTTTACACTTACATCTGCCTTTTATTCATCTTCCCAACCTCACCAAACCTCCTAAGCAAACTCCGTTAAATGTTTGTCACTATGTCTTCTTTTAAATTACAACATTGCATCTAGATCAAACCAGCCTGTTACTGTCCCACTACAGGGCAAAAGCCTCTTCTCATACAGAGAAGGCACGAGCATTAATCGCCACGCTTGCTCAAGATGGGTAGGCGATTTCAGACTTATATTAATACTAAATCCATGTTTTCTCACGATTTTCTTTCACCGATGTCAGTGATGTCCAGGATAGACTTGAAAGTACATATGACTTGAAAAAGTCACATTGGTATTTGCCCAGGTTTGAACCCACAACCTCGTCTACACGTCTTTGCATCTAATGTTCAAATATTTATTCACGAAGTTTTTCAATAGACAGCAATATTTTTTAATATCCCGTCACGATCTTTGTGAATAGTCATGACTGATAAATGTTTTGTCAATAGAAAAGCAGGTTACAGGAACGAAGATATTGAAAGAGGTATGCGCTAGTTCAACAGACTGCACCTTTGTCATACTTTTTGTAGTATTGACAAAACTTTCACGAATCGTAGACGGCTTTCAGTGAGATGCTACGCGAAAGAATTCAGGAATAAATTGATATTTTCCTCATTGCCGTTCCGATTGTTCAATCAGAGGCTCTCTAAGATGGCGGCTGTAATAGGTAACTGACGAATTATAAGAATACTATATTTTGCCCGCGACTTTATGTCAGGTATCGCGGATGCAAACAAAGTGTCCTACTCATAGTCTCAAACTATCGCCATACCCATATGACGGCACGGTTCGCGCCGTGGCTGAGCAATTGGCTGCTGCACTGCGTGTCGTGAGTTCGATTCCCGCACAGACCAAATATTTGTATGGCCTACGCATAGTTTTTCCGGGTCTGGCTGACTGTTTATGTCAGTTTGAATGTTTGTAAATGGACACACGATACAGGAGAAATTTCTCATGTGGGACAACATTAAAAATATATATATATATGAATCGGTTCAGCAGATTAGGTGTGAAAAAGTTACAGGCAGACAGACAGAGTTACTTTTCCATTTATAATAAATCATCATGTATATTAAATCCCATTTTTACGTATTGATGCATATGGATAGCATAACCATTTGAGAAATATAAACTTTAGTTCAACAACAGGTGGTACAACATAGTTATATCACCAGTGCCTCACAATTAGCTGTCAAAATTAATAATGAAATTCATAAAAACGTGCTAATTTCACAAGACATCATACGGTGAAACGTTGTATTATTATATTTAATACGTGCTGTAGGTAATATAAGAAAAGACATGTATCTTGTCTTACATTTTATTGCATACTGTTATCGAAATAACTGACAATTCACGGGGTCATTGCACTCATGATTACAATAATGTCCATCTAACCCGAAGAGAATTTGTTTTTTAAGTTTGTGCGTCGATTTCGTCTTCACCCTTTATAGATCCCAGCTGGCATTCGGAGATGTTTGTCAGTCGTTACGGGTAGTAAAAAGCCCTAAGATCTGGCAACTTGTCTTGGCCTTGTTACCCAACCTATGGGTTGTGGAGGTCAGATTGGCAGTCGCTCCATGTAAAATAGTGGGATTCATCTGCATCCCGTTAGACTGGGTTTTGAACCTTAACTAGTTGGGAACTGGCAGACAATTATGATACTTTTTTTTACAACACCACGGTTAGCGCAGTGGCTGCTACGTTGCGTGTCGCGGGTTCTATTCCCGCACTGTTTAAATATTAATATGGCCTACACTTGTTCCGGGTCTGGCTGTTTGTGTATATGAGTTTAAATGTTTGTAATCGTGCCCACGACATAGGAGAAATTCCTAGAAAGGGGTAACGTTTTTTAAAAAGTAAATTAATTTATTAAAAAAACCTGGTATAATTAAACTAGAAAGTACCTGTATGTACCTATATGATTGATCCTTTGAATGTACATATATAAAAGCGAAAGATGGAGGAGGTAAATCATTATTGTGCAAAACATCTTAGTACCTACTTGTTCGCCTCGTTAAGAGAGCTCTAGCAAGTTCGACGCATCGCGTTATAATAATAAACCTTTGAATTTATCAGGTAAGAGCATCTTATAATAAGCCCTAAGAGGGAGTGAAAATAATATCGAAATAGACGTTGTTATTTTCCTTAAAGAGGTGGAGGAGTTGGTAAATAAAAACCCACTAAGGGTTGTAAGATAATAATTATTCCTTCATACATTATTTCTAGTATAAGTACTCAATTAAAGTGTGTATCAAAACAATATCTCTAACTAGCACAATTTTAAGTAACCAGCTAACATAACAAAGAAACCTTTTTTCAGAGGTGGGATTAAAGTTTGAAAAATTAGAAGTATTTTTCTACCAAGGTATAGAATCCAGCGCGGGCGAGTCCGTCTTGCTCTTTACCATTTTACATGGTATTATTAAAAAAAAAGTAAAGTACCAGCCTATTACTGTCCCACTGCAGGGCAAATGCCTCTTCTCATACAGATAAGGCAAGAGCATTAATCACCACGCTTGCTCAAGACGGGTTGGCGATTTCAGACTTATATCAATTATATAAATCCAGTTTTCCTCACGATGTTTTCCTTCACCGATGTCAGTGATGTCCAAGATAAACTTAGAAAGTACATATGAATTGAAAAAGTCACATTGGTACTTGCCCAGGTTTGAACCCACAACCTCAAGCACAAGAGGCGAAGCCTAAACCACTGGGCCATTATGCCTTGGTATTATAACAACCTGAAACAATTGAAACGTGGGTGGATATGAGATGCTCTGTTATGGCTATCATAATTCACAGCCCATTACACAAATACCATTAAATATTTGAATTCCCCCTATGTATCTCGACAGCTTACCTTTTTACTTAAGCAGTCCACCCGTAACATAACTTTATAAGGAATAATACTAAGCCGATAAAGAAAGACGTCAGCGACAATTTCTGAAGTCAAGAAACGGACTGATACAACTTTTGCTTTTTCACTAGCATCTGAGCCGAGCGTGTGCGTTCTGAAGGAAAGTTCACGGACTGGTTCAATAACTTGTGGCAGAGTGAGTAGAAACTATGACAATTCAGATAAAATCAGACTTACTGTCTAGTCGATAACTGTAAATACAAAATAAAGGACTTATTAATGCTTTATGAATAATAAGTGTCTGCATCGATGCAATATTATCAAAAAAACTTTCAAATGTTTGAAAGTTTTTGGAAATATTTATAAATGTGGCTTAAATTATTATTTAAAGATTTATGACTTAAATAAAATCTTTGTTTTTAATCATAGCTTAGTAACTGGATCTTATCTGGGTTTTTAAACCGACGATAAATAGGAAGAGGAGAAGGTGTGTAGTTTGATTTCGATATTTTTTTTTTACTGGATAGAATGTACCTCAAAATTGGTACCATTGAACTTTGATAAAAAAATCCATCCCTAAGTGTAGAAAATTAGGGGATGAATGATTTTCACCTACTGAATTTTAGTAAACAGTGATGGGCAGTTGACATTACGCTATTGTGCCTAAAATATTCTTTAACTGATCCACACAAAAAAGTTACCCCCAAAAAAAATCAAGTTACTTAAAAAAAAACACTAAAATGTGTAAAATACCAACCAAGGCCAACGACTTCCGAAATAATAGTTATTTTAAACTTTTAGTGTTTTTTTTAAGTCAGTTGACTCACTAAGCAAACTATATAGGTACCAAAATAATATACAAACTAAATACGAAACTTGCGTCTGTAGTTTCTAGTTACCAGGCGAACCACCCCACCTTATCCCATGGGTGTCTTTAAGGGTGGAATACCAGTGGGGTGGCTGCAGCATCCACCTGAACTAATAATATCATGTACAGCGACCCTGTGACTAAACATTCAGTATGGGTTAGGTAAGCAGGGGTGTACCATGTATTTATTTATATTATTTATGCTTGAACGAGATTGTCATAGCTCTTAATTGTAGGTTTGACAACGATTAGGTGCTATATCACTGATGTTTCTTTAATAGATCGGTAAGGTTTGTCCACTGAGGACTCCGTAATTTGGACGAATTTTTTTCTCATTTTAAAATTTTAATTTTTAGTTTATAGTTTTGCGACTGCAAATCTAAGTTTGCTTTTTATGATTTCTATAAAACTGTGCTCGTTAGAGACTTCTTTCTTTTTAAGTGAACCTCCCGTTTTCACTTACTCTAGGCGACACCTAAATAAAAGCGCGCTTATAATATTTAGCCAGAAAATTTAGTCCCTGCTATCATTTGTAGATCTTTGACAGTCGTTACCGTTAGTCAGAAGCCCGAAAGTCTGACCACCAGGCTTACCAAGGGGTATCGTGTCGACCAGTCACTGGGTTGTGGAGGTCAGATAGGCAGCCCCTCCATGTAAAATACTGGTATTCAGCTGCATCCAGTTAGACTGGAAGCCGACCCCAATATAGTAGAGAAAAGGTTAAGCAGATGATGATATTTAGATGTCGCTCAGTTTTAGCGAAAATGAACATATGCTTTGAAATAATAAATTCTAAATCAATTTTCGTCTCAGATCATAGACTAACAGTTCTCATGGAAACCTTTAAACACTTTCATAGTTACACACTTACACAGAAATAAAATTCTGCACTTATAAACACCTCGTTACCTATATATACGAAACACAACACCGAACAACTGTTGTAATATTCTTAGAATTTTAAATGTGCTTACCTTATGACGATGTTAATTTTTTTGACGCGAATCGTTATGATGCAAAATAATCATACCTAATTGCACTATTGCCTACTTACTGTTTTAACTGTTATTTCTAGGTAAGGATAGGAATGGTGAATTTTAATGTTTAGCTGTTAAATGTTTCCATAAAAGTATTAAACAAAAGCATTTCAATATAACTTTAGGCACTTTGGTCGTAATAGGAGTCTGATCAAAAAGGCTAACAAATAGTTACAAGTTTACCTGTAAGTTATATTTTAAAGTGTAATTGTATATTTTAGGTTAGACTGGAAGCCAACCCCAACATGGTTGGGAAACGGCTAGGCAGATGATGTGTATTTTAGTAATAATACATTTCTATTTAATTGAGTTTTTCCACCTTATTCTGTCAAAAGCTTCAGGCAAACATACAACAAAGTCAGCAGCTTCTTATAATAATGTGAAAAACATAGCAAACATAACACCTGTAGATCCCAAAGGGTTAGGCAGAGATCTTTTCTTTTTTCTTCTTTTAAAAAAAACGTTGCCCCACACTAGGAATGTATCCTGTGTCGTGGGTGCGTTTACAAACATTTAAAGTCACATACACAAACAGCCAGACCCGGAACAACTACCTGCAGGCCATACAAATATTTGTTCCGCGCAGGGATCGAACCCACGACACGCGGCACAGCAGTCGATCGCTCAGCCACTGTGCCAACCGTGCCGAGATGTATCTATAGTACACCCACATTTGGCCAGTTATGTTTTTTTAGTCCCATGAAATAGGGGCGAGTCTATTGCCATCAACCGGGCACAAGTTCAACTACCTGCAGGCCATACAAATATTTGTTCCGTGCGGGGAACGAACCCGCGACACGCAGCGCAGCAGTCAATCGCTCAGCCTCTGCGCCAACCGTATCGTCCAACGGTTCCAACAACCTCATAGGTTTAACTAGGAGAGAGGGCATTTCATATAAAATATAATAATTAAGTTACATATATACATAAACTCACGCCTTTTTCCGATGGGGGAAGGCAGAAACTAAAGAACGCCACCTGCTACGATCCCTACATACTACTTTTGGTTCGTTTACGTTCATACATGTGGTCATACACGCACGCTGGTTGCGGCGGGTGCACTACGCACCTGACCTTTCTGAAGGACATCACCAATAAGGTCAGTGTATGTCTTTCTAGGGCATCCCCTACCGTGTCTACTTACATCTGCCTTATAAATATATTTTGTTAGCCTTTCATTTATCCCTTCAACGTGGCCACACCATCTCATCATACTATTTTCGATTTTTGTCACATTTTCGTTCATGGCATCATAACTTAAGATGACCACATCTAAGTCTGCCTGATGATGCGTCATCAAGCGTGACCCACCGCGTACTGGATGATGGAAATTTATATTATTTGCCCCGTTATTGTGTAATTTCTGTATGGCGTTCCAGCGTGACGGTCAATAAATAATCATCATCTACTTAGCCTTCTCCTGACTATATTGGGATCGTCTTTCATTTCATCTGGATGCAGCCGCACACCATTGCCGCACGCATATTATACATTGAACACCTTCCTAACTGATTTCCACAACCCAGTTACTGAGTAACACGATATCCTTTGGTAATAGTGGTTGTCAACAAATTACAGCTGGGATCAACGGCTTAACGTGCTTTCCCAGAAAACCCATCCGAGAAAAAATGAAATTATTAAAAACATCGCGCACACCTCAGCCAAAGTAGTTGACTTAGTCTGATCAGTTTTTTCAGTAAGTGTTTGAGAATTTAGCAAGGAGTCTGGATTTTTGCCCGGTCAGCGACAATAGGCTCGCCCCCTATTAAATGGGACTTAAACATAAACACAACTGGCGACATAAGGTACACTTCTGTCATAAACACAACTGGCAACATAAGGTACACTTCTGTCATACCCATCA
Organism: Phlogophora meticulosa; assembly: GCA_905147745.2. NCBI lineage: Eukaryota > Metazoa > Arthropoda > Insecta > Lepidoptera > Noctuidae > Phlogophora > Phlogophora meticulosa. The sequence goes on from LR990523.1 coordinate 6,667,119, forward strand.
GGGAATACAGGCGTGACATTATGCGTTGCTAAAGTTTTGTTTTACGTATTCGCGACTATCACAGTTTTTTATATACGTTTCCCCAAACTAGGCTGTTCCGTGGCTTCGCTTACAAACATTCAAACTCACATACACGAAAAGCCAGACCTGGAACAACTACCTGTAGGCCAAACAAATATTTTTGCTGTGCGGGAATCGAACCCGCGACTCGCAGCGCAGCAGTCAAGTGCTCAGTCACTTTACCAACCACGCCGTTTAAAACCATAGTCTGTATGCACACATCCCTAAATTTAGGCCATGAGATCCAGAGTGGCCTAACTAACATTTTCTTTTAAATAGGGTTTAGGCCTGTAACTCATTACTAGTAAGGTGTTTAAAAAAAACAGAGTATCCTTTGTTTAAGAAAAAAATGTTAGTTAGACAATTCTGGTTCACATGGTCTCAGTTACCCTATAGGATAAATATTAAATCCGAAATAAAGAACAAGCTTGTATTTCTTCCGAAAACCACAGAAGCATCTCGTTCGCTGAAGTTACAAATGCAAATTAAGCAAATTACAGATCAACTCTGTTCATAACATTCACCTCCTGATATGTTGTCTACTAGCAATATAACATTTCTTCAAAGACTAAGATATAACATTAATTACTTTTTTTTTCTCTTTCCAACTATGCTCTATATCTATCTATATCAATACAAATAAATAAATGTGTCTGTTTGTGTATGTTAAACCGCACACCAGATTTTTGTTATATGCGTATGAAAGTAATATATACCTTAGGTAATATTACCATAAAAACTTTATTTAATATTTTTGTCTGTATGTTTGGGCTAATCGCTAAACCGCAAAACCAATTTGGACAAGACTTTCACTACCAGATAGCTAATGTTATAAGGAGGAACTGAGGCTAATTGATTTTAATCTTAGTAAAAGAATAAGGGTTACGCTAAAATATCATAAACCATGTTTTGTTAAATGGATAAAGTCACGGGAACAGCTAGTTATCCCTGACACTGATGTACAGACGACTGCATGTCATTGGTAACACTTAAGCTTGACTTAATCTGGACCTAGCGAAGTATAAAATTTTCAATGTTGAATAGACAAACAGGCCAACTTAATATACTGATACAAAAGAAAGATGGAAGAGAATGATTATTTGCTACAGAGGATGTGCATAAAGTTAAAATACAAAAACAAACTTTAAATTAAATTTAATTAAATAATGCTGGACAATCCACACAGCATCATCTAGCCCCAAGCTAAGCAGAGCTTGTGTTATGGGTACTAGATGACTGATATACTTACCTAATACAATACATTACATAGATAGATATTTTTTATTATACATAGATAATACCCAGAACACCCGGAACAAATCTTTGTAGATCGTACAAACATTTGTCCCAAGGCGGGAATCGCACCCGCAACCTCCTGCATCGCAGGCGAATCTTCGCCCGCCGCGCCACATAGGTCGTCAAAACTTTATAACAAGGGAAGTCTAATGATAGTGTTAGTAAATATATTGCAAAAATTGTGTTAGTGAAGACCCAAGACAACCTAAAAGTATAAGTACTTAGGCAAGTAAGATACACCAATCAGCATATAGTTGTGTCATGAGGGCCCACAGCACAGCGCTGATTTTCAGGGGTCACCTATTGGTTTTGTTACCACTGACGTGTGGTTTTCTGTACGTAGGTAACAGCAATTTTATTCATTTTATAGGCTGCAGCGCTGTCGCAACCGATGTCACGATGATTATCAAATTACCTTTAAATATTGGATATGGAAAGATGATATATTTAAAATATTAATGTATTAAATAATAAAAGTGCTTCATGCTGTTACGACCCGTATCTCGTATTTATTAAGGTAAAAAAATACATACGTTGCGTGTTAGAAACGAACTAGAGTTTAGATGCATATTTTGATTAGGGAGCAATATAATTTTTGAAAACATAAAGTTAATTAAAATTACGATCGACATTCAGTCATGATCATGATAACACACCCAACGTAAAATTGATATTTTCAACATAACATCACGCCTGTAATCCCCGAAGGGCTAGGCAGAGTCGTACCTATAGTACATCCACATTGCGCCAGTTATGTTCAAGTCTCATGTAATAGTGGGCGAGCCTATTGCCATCAACCGGGCACAGATCCAGACTACGGGCTGCTATTGAGAAATTCCAGACAGAATATCATAATAACACTTTGCCAGACCCGGTAATCGAACTCAGGACCTCGTACTCAACAGTAGCATATTATTAATCACCTTATAATACTGCAAAAACTTACCAGTTTTTTTTCGTAGCTCTGTGTCACGAGTATTGTCCACGAATGAGAGAGAGTGCTCCACTTCTGCAAGAAAAACAAAAATCAGATGCATTTCTTGTTCATTTCAGATTCTGTTGCCGCTGCCAACTACAGCGATAAAGTTGAGAAGTCTCATTTCACTAGCATTTATTATATCCTTGCAAACGGATTTCGACCATATAGTAGTGGCCGACAAAGAGAAAGGGAATATTCTGGCACCATAGTTACATTGCAGTAAAATGGACTATTTATAAAAAGATTCTTCGTTTCACTGGTCAGAGTGGAGTTTCCCTTAAAAAGTTATGAAATGATAAATTATATTTCATTATCAGCATCCTCCTGCCCTTATCCAAATTTACTTAGGGTCGGCGCAGCATGTCTTCTTCTTCCATACTTTTCTGTTTGCCGTCACCTCAGAAGTCAAGTCCTTCCTAGCTATATCATCTTTCACACAATACATCCATAGTTTCTTTGGTCTCCCTCTACTTTTGTAACCCTCTACATTCTTAGTCAAAACTTTCCTCACAACATGATCGTCATCGCTTCACTTCACATGTCCGTACCATCACAACCTATTTACAGAGATAATTTAAAGTTTTTACAAACACTTTTACACGTCTACAAGTTTTTTTTTAATACTTGGTGATTCCTATCTGACCTTCCTGTGCCTATCCTTATCTGTTTTCCTCTTTTTATTCTAAACACCGTTATCAGCCCTCATAAAAGTAAAGTATCAGCCTATTACTGTCCCACTGCAGGGCATATGCCCCTTCTCATACAGAGAAGGCACGAGCATTAATCACCACGCTTGCTCAAGACGGGTTGGCGATTTCAGACTTATATCAATTATGTACTCGTAAGTCCAAGTTACCTCACGACGTTTTCCTTCAACGATGTCAGTGATGTCCAAGATAAACTTAGAAAGTACATATGAATCGAAAAACTCACATTGGTACTTGCCCAGGTTTGAACCCACAACTTCGTGCACAAGACGAGGCCTAAACCAATGGGCCATCATGAGATACATCATCATCAGCCCTCATAATCAGCATTAATTCCCTTTCTAGTAATATCCTCTTTAAACCTACTTCTATGAAGATTAATCTTTTTTAAATCCGAGCATTGGTACCGTAACGTCTATTTTTAGAATTCCTGCAATCCAGACTATATTGCAAGAATGCTAAAAATAGACTATAAGGTCCCAATCGTCATCCTCGGATTATTTTTATGCAGTGCGCTCCCATCGTTCATGAGTATAATTTGCTTAACTGAGTGCACGTTCATTATCTGCCCATTCTTTTCCCAACTATGTTGAGATCGGCTTCCAGTCCAACCGGATACAGCTGAATACCAGTGTTTTACGTGGAGTGACGGCCATCTGACCTCTATAACCCAGTTACTGAGTAAAACGATGCCCTTTGGTAAAGTTGGTTGCCAAAGTTTCGGGCTTGTGACTGACCGTTACGACTGTCAAAGATCTGCGAATGACAGCCGGGACCAACCACTTTCTGAAGCAAGACGGTGTCTTGGCAACTTATAGCTGGTCACCCATCCACGGACTGACCTCGGCTAGCCACAAGCCCCTTATCTAAACGCAAGTAGTAAAGCACTTGTCTTTCTTTTTATTACTTGTGTTGTACCCGAGTGGATGGGTTACCTAAGTTATACGTTCAATTCAGTTACATAGATTAGTCCTTCTAAATAAAGTCTACCTACAGATTTGTTTTAATCAGTCCAGTACTTATTACCGGAGTCGAGCCTGCTTGCTTTTGAAAATTTGTATTTCGATGAAGTACATACCTAGACAGCAGTATTTAAAAAAATATTTTTGTTCTAATAGTAAAACAGTTTTTACTTGGTTTTAATGCAAATCTATTGCGGCATTACTAATTTTAAAACTAGTTTTTGAGTAGGTACATCCAAATTCGCTTTGGCTGATTCTACCGAAGAATTAAGGTGTAAAATAATAACTTGCAAGACATTGTTTCAAAGAATTCTTCTTGTTGAATTATATAGTTTGTTTAGCTATTATGTTGCTGGTGGCGCCAATTATAAAGTAAGTGTTATAAATCATAGATCAATATGACGATACCTACAAAAAAAACTTACTGAAATGTGACTATTAAATGCACATGCACAATTTTGAGATAGTTTATCTTTGGCTTTTTGGTAGCGATAAAAATTATGCCGTTTTATATCTTAGTCGCTTTTTATCTAACCTTGACAATAACATGTTTATAATATCAGTGATATTATATAAACGAATAGTAGTGAGAGATAGCAAAGCCGCTAAGTGGCGGCGGGCATTGTGCGGCTCGGCGACGTCGCACAGTGAAAGGCGATGCGTTTGACCGTCGCGGCGGCGGCGGCAGCGCCGGCCGCCGGAGAGGACGCAAGGGCGCCGTGCGTCTTGCCGAAATTATTCGGGGCTCGGTGCACAATCGATTTTTCCCGCCCGATGCGGAAAATTCTTCGGGGCGGGGCGGGTGTAGTGCGACGGGAGGAGGGGGGCCGAGCGAGGGGGGCATAGCGCCAGGGGGGCAGGCGGAGTGCAGCGGGGCGGTGCAACGCGCGCCGCCGTCCCGGCCGTCGGGCAGACAGTAGGACGGCGACGCCACTGAGAGTCGGTGACCACGGCGCGAGGAGCGCGCTCGCCGCACAGTGACATGTAGCGCGGCCGCCGCGCCGCAGCCCCGCGACACTCCGCCGGTGGCGGCGCGCCGATGCGCCTGCCGCCCGGCCTGACGCCAACGCCGACGCCCGCGCCGCGATACAACCCCGCGATCCGCAATATCCTCATCAGTGTCACTTTCACTGTTACACCTGAAGCGAGCCCTTCAGCCCGTCTGTATTGACGACAGTCGTCGGATGGAACCCGGAGTGCGCCGATTCGCATCAAGGTTAGACGAATATTTGAATGTGAGTGTTAGTGCGCCGCCCGCCGACGATCCAGCGCGCCCTAGCGCACCCCTGTACTTCAGCTGTTCGCGCTCACTACAGTAACACATAGGTAGGTCGAAAACACGTGAGAACCCGCTCGCCACACGGCACTGACTCATGTTAAATACCAACAGGCCGTTTTTGGTGAAACAGTTTTCCCGGAAACTTCCTTCCATGCACCCAGAAGAAAATCAAAGCCGAACCTTACAAGCATTTTAATCGCTCAAGATCGCTTTAATGTAGAGCCTTTCTTAGATGATTAAGAATCATTTTCCCGCCTTTGTGTATTTAGCGCCAAACTGGTTTGTTATCCTTCGTAGTATTAGATGATCTGAGATTTCGTTTTTTGTAGTAGCCTGTCTCAACATTTGTATAAGCATAGATGAAGTTTATATAAAAAATTGTTCGTGAGTCAGTGTTGGACAATAACGTGACATCGCACCGGGCGGAGCATGCGGTGAAATTGGACTGTGTCTAGTTTTTATTTATTAACTAAAATATATATTTAATTGATATAAATAATTGACAATTAATTAGTTTGTGATGAGTAGAGTATACGTCGAATACAGAAGTGCATGCAGGTGGAACCTGGTATGTCGCACAGTGCGTGTCTTTCATACAGGGGTACGATGATCGCACGTACGTCCATATTTAAAAAGCAGCTTTTGAGCGCCGCATACATCGCGTGACATTAGGATTGGAATAAATATTACCCTCCGACTATGTAGTGATGGTTTTACCCTTTAGTTAAACAATTGTATCGATGAAAATTGCAAAACGTTGCCGGGTAACTTCAAAACAGCGCGCGTCTAACACACAAAAGTTTTAAATCTTAGCGTTTTCGTGACAGGAAGTGAGTTTTCTTTGTCTGCCCTCAGTTATGTTACACGATTTTTGTTTCAAAGTTAAGTATGGAAGCGGTCATCACCAGCCGTCATTATGTTTTCAATTGTAAACTTCACATGTAATGACTTGTAGACAGAGAAACAGTTGTGTAATTATTATGTTATAATCAAACGTTTAATTACAACTTACGTTATTAACGTAATAGACAAAAGATTAACTGATTGCGGATACTATATTATTTACTTATACCGCATTAAAAAGCCCTTAAGCTTTAAGATCATTGTCCTGTCGTTAGTAGCATATAACTGTAGATAGGTTGTTAAAATCTTTCCTAAGGCCTATATCACACTTTTCGCATTGTATTTATTTAAAATAGCTATTTTGTATAAAATGTGTACGCATTTGAAATGGGAATTGATGAGTACGATCTCAATAAAAAAAAGTATTTGCAATAGATATCATGAAGGAAACAAAATAAATGTGATTCAGGCCTAATACTTAAAAATTGTTATTAGCTACCCGCTAGTTTTGCTTATAATAATTAAGATAAGGTTCGGGAACCAAAGATGATTGTGTACCAGTAAACAAATTCTTTGTTATAAAATGAGGTCTTAATAAAAAGGACATAAGTAAAAGGATACGGTAACTCACTATGAAGTGTAAAAATAACTTAACGCAAAAAGTACTGTAGTAGTTTGACTAAGACGACTGTTTTGGTGTAATGTAATGTATTCTACAACCTGTTTAGTTTTATGAAAAGTTTTAAATAATTGGTAATTTTTAACGACAGAAGACTATGAAGTTTTAGGAGCTTCAAGTTTTACTACTCACTGTAAATATCCAGCAATGGTAATGTTTGAAGACTACTGCCAACTTAAAACGCATAATTTTACTTTCTATAATTAAGTTTAACATTATTTAGAACAAAGGGAAACTAATTTTAAACGTCATACAAATGTTACACCGGTTATAGATCTTTTTTCAAAGTTAAATTCTGTTGCAGCACAATAATATGTAAGTTATAAACATTTTTAAACAACATGGAATCCAGAACTGATTTCCGTTTACAATGATTAAATAGTTTTACTTAAAAAAGGTACACATAAAGTTTCTTAGTTTATGGTCTGTATATTTCATAAATATCTTCTATGGTAGCTTCCTTGTAGGATGCCAGTGTTTAATGTACCTCATCTTTCTTAGAAAAATGTAGTATGAAAACACTAGATGTATGATTTCTTTATTTATTCCAGTGCTGGAGTGGATAGAGTAGTTATTTGTTTCATCTTTTGCCGTTCTAAACTGATTAGTACATAATCATATACATATCATAGGAGACATAATTTACTAGTACTTCGCCCGCGATTTCGTTCGCGTGGCTTTCCTAATTTTCCCTTCGAAATTCAACCACCCCTTTTACCCTTTTGAAGCGTAGTTTCGAAAATAAAATATAGCCTATGTTACTCGCTGATAATGTATCGTTCTATAGATGAAATAAATTTTATAATCGGTTTATAAGTTTATCCATTACAGAAAAAACATATAAACAGTCAAATCATTCCTCTAAATAATGTAAGTTTAGATAATTTAATTATAATACAATGAAAGAAAATATAATACCTTCGTAAAAGAAAACCAAGTTAAAATAAAAACAAAGTTTTCTTTGTCGTAAAAAAATAAATAGGTCTACATTTAAATGGGCAGTTCGATGCTTTATCAATAATTAAATGTGGTGTGGTAGAGTGCCAATAAATGTTCATTGATTGTATCACATTATTACCTATTTTATAATTGTTACATCACGAATAATGAACACATTATCAGATAATATTTATTACAAAATATGATTATAAACGCGCCGGTTTGTCGTTTAGGACTCTGCATGAGAACGCCAATCTATACTAACATACCTAGCTACTAGAATTTGATCACCGCTTTGAAAGGTCTATGAACTTAGTTAGAGATAAATTTCTTGAAAGATAGATGAAAACGACCTTTGAAATATTCAGTTAATAATACAGGCAACACATATTAATTTTGATATTAATATTTAACACAGTCTAGTGGTTGTAAGCGCTACTGCGGAGCATTAGGTCCTGGGTTTGATTCCCAGGTCAGGTAAAGCGTTATTGGGTTTGTCCATCTTTCTCAGTAAGAGCCCAGAGTCTGGATTAGCGCCCGATTGATGGCAATAGGCTCGCCTCCTATTACACGGGACTTAAACGAAACTGGAGAAATGTGGGTGTACTAAACGTACAGCTCTGCCCATCCATTCGGGGATTACAGCCGTGATGTTATGTTAAGTACCTAACTCAAGCAATATTGACGATAAATGGGTTTTAAAATCTGTGAAGCTTGTCATGACTTACAATTCGGTATTTACCGCTTAAAACAAAAAAGAAGAATTTCAAATCATACAATTTGGTAACTACTGAAACTAACAAAATTAATTTTATTTATAAAAAAAAATCTATCAAGAAACAAAGTGGAAATCAGTACCAAAGTACCACTAAAATCTCCCCGTGGCTAATTGGGATTAAAAAAAAACTTGTAAACTTTCATTAAGTAAGCATTTAAATACTAAAAGAACCGAGAATAACTTTCAAAAGAAAACAATCATATCTAAAGGTATACTATACTAAGAAACAAAAAGCCTACAGATTACAATCACTATAACTCTGAAACTCTATTTACTACATGAAACTTCAAAAAATACATACTTTGCTATTAATAATGTTGAACTACTACAATAAACTCGAATACACCAGTATTTGAAATAATTAACAACTTGTTTGTACAAAGTTAATTAAAACTGAGTTCACTTACCTTAACATTTATGTGACACACCTTAAGAAAACTATGTCTAAGAATGGACTTGAAGCTGTACAATTTGTAACTGAAATTACTGAAAACCACTCAGGGGTCATTGTACTTATCTAGACACAACTTTTACTCTGAGAGCAACTCTAAAAAATGCTGCTCATAACATTTTGTCGAATCAGGCGAACTTAAATGTTTGAAGCATCAGATTTTTTTAATTTCAGATTTGGTCCCATAGTAGTTAGTAGGTTTTTTTTTAATATTGGAGTTGGTCCCACAGTAAAGGTTATTCGTAGATAATGAAAATTAAAATGACTCGTAAGTGGTTTTCAGTTATTTTAATAACACCTTGTATACTGATAAATTTATTAAATAGTCAGTCCAGGTTTCTAAAAGTTTTGTTTCAACCCTTGTTTGTGTATTGCCTTTCAGAATAACACATAACATCACGCCTGTATTTGCCCAAGGGTTGGGCACGGGAGCACCTATAGTAACCACCCTCATTTTACAGTCACTACAGAATACTCACTTAAAAAAGAACTTTGGTCAAATAGATAACTTTTTTTGGCGGTTGGTTACCAATTGAGAGTTCATAAATTGGCCTCAGAGACTGGGTATTACTTTTAAAATGTTAAATAAATAATAAATAAATAAATAATGCCGGACATACTACACAGCATCATCCCCAAGCTAAGCAGAGCTTGTGTTATGGGTACTAGATGACTGATATACTTAATACAATACATTACATAGATAGATATTTTTATTATACATAGCAAACACCCAGAACACCTGGAACAAATCTTTGTAGATCGTACAAACATTTGTCCCAAGGCGGGAATCGAACCCGCAACCTCCTGCGTCGCAGGCGGACCTTCGCCCGCTGCGCCACATCGGTCGTCAAATGTTGATTTGCTATTTTTATTTTCTAAACTGCAAAATGTCAGGCTTGTTATAAAAATAGTTTGTATAGCCGTGCAACATAATAAGAACCTGCCATACACAGCCAATATGAACATAATTGCGTAGGATTGCGCATATGTGGAGTTCTGTTTGTAAGTAACTATAATTAGTTAAGAACTAAGTGCCAAAAAAAGGTTGATACTTGTATACGCTAATTCAGAACATCCTGTTTGTATGTAACAGTCGCGGTTTACGCGAAACAGTAATAAACTTCATGAAACGGCAATTTTCACGATAAAATTACTAGATAACTACTGAAACATTGTTTTAAGGGATATCAGGGTGAACTTTACCAAATTTGTCACGATTTTATTCATTTTTCAGCCGCCAATCCAACAGTTAAATGAGATCGAGTTTTCAGTCACTCAAGAAGACAACTTTGTGCATTCGTATAGTTCTATGACATTTCTATTCCGTTTCTTAATATGGAAACCTAAGTCGATGTTGTCCATTCTGCCAATGTCTTAAGTCAATCGGAAAAATAAGTGTGTATACTGAATAATACAGAAATAAAAAACAACTGTAGGCACAAATTAAAATTTCCGATTGGTACTTGTGTGTATCCGAATGGTTATACACAATATAACGATGAAAACTTATTATTTAAAAGATTATGTTGTCATAATGTCATAGACATTATTTGGAAGATCTTATGCTGGAGACCGAAGATAAATCAGGAGTGAAAGACAATCATGATCGTAAAAATCACAACAATAAAAGAGGTTGTTGCAATATTATAGCTGTATGTTTCAATGTATGTTTGTACCAATATCTAGTTATATTACGTATACCACACGTATACCCACATAATAACTCTGTATTTGTAGACACAGACATCTAGATGTAATTAATAATACATACATTGTATACCTTTATTCAGGTAGAACGTTGCGTTCGTCGGTCCGATTTTTTTCATTGATCGTTTTAAACAATCCGTCTTACATTATCGTCCGTGCATCGCTCGATTACGCTTCTTCTGAGATAAAACGCAGCCGCTTTTCACGTAAAATTAACCATGTAATTAAAAACCTATCGAGCCGACGGCATGAGTCTAGACTCCTGCATTCCTAGCATTGATTTTAGAACGTCTCGGATGATTAAACCGAAAATAAAAAAGTAAACTTTTTGATTTGTTAATTGTGGTGTTATAGACCGCCTTTTAGGCCGTTGATTGCTATCGACGACCGATGTGGCGCGGTGGGCGAAGGTCCGCCTGCGACGCAAGAGGTTGCGGGTTCGATTCCCGCCTTGGGACAAATGTTTGTACGATCTACAATTAATATTTGTTCCGGGTGTTCTGGGTATTTCCTATGTATAATAAAAAATATCTATCTATGTAATGTATTGTATTAAGTATATCAGTCATCTAGTACCCATAACACAAGCTCTGCTTAGCTTGGGGCTAGATGATGCTGTGTGGATTGTCCAGCAATATTTATTTATTTATTTATTTATCGTTTTTAGTTTTCCATCAATCGCAGAATATTTCTTAAGTACTTACAGATACACACATATGTATTTTTTATGAAGAACAATCATTGGTTTGGTTTTTGGAAAAAAAGACGGCAATTTTTTTATTGGCTGTTCGTTTTGCTTGTTTTTGCATCGTAAATATTAAAAACAAGTAAACAAAATACTTACCACTCTTTTCCTTTAATAATATATATAAATGTTTGCTGCTTAGATAACATAGGCAATTGAAACATTAGAAAAAGCCATTCGCTTACATTACATAACCAGGGGCTATGCATACGCATGACTATCGAGTATTTGTGTAGATATTGAAAAAAATACGTGTAGTGTCATTTCCTTTCCAGACAATACAATTTCAGTGCATATATTTGCAAATATTGAACCTGTAGCTAGCCTAACTTAGCAGAAAAAAACCGGTCACTTGCATGTCGGACAATATATAGTGAAGGGTTCCGTAGTCAGGATGAATAGTAACGCATGTCCAATTTTGATATTATCGACCGTAAAAATAAGTTGTTTTTTTTTAATAAATTGGAAAAACCAAGGTTATTTTAAAAGAAAGAAAAAAATAAAAAACATTTAGTCAGCACAGGTTCAGGCACACAACGACAATACTAAACCTAGAAAAACATAAAAAAAACGAGTAACAAGAAATACATTAAAAACATATATAAGTATATATTATTAAGTAGGTGCCTTCAGCTGCGCTAAAAGGGTCCAGTTCAGCAAAAATGCCAGACAGCTAGTGCCTGACGCTGGTTTTCAACTGGACCGGCAGTTGTAACCAAAAATATCCTAATTCTCAAAAACTACTGACTTCAATTATAAAGGTAACTAGAAACATCATAATCTGAAAAAGTCATTCAGTTACTAGATGCTTAACAAATTACTATGAAAAATAATTCAAAGAAGTAGCAATTATGAGCTCAAATACATTATTATTATATTAATAATTATGAAAAATACATAATTGACGAGTTTTGACAATTGCTGCCGTAACCCGATATTGTTATCAAAAAATTCATACTAACTATCAATAAAATTGTACCTAAAGATCTAATCTTACAATGAGGACGGAGTCCGTTTACATTACCACCCTGTAATATAGTTTTATCCTGAAGAGTTTGTAAGACAGAAGTCGACTAAAACACTCACCAGATCAAAACGACTCCTCAATAGTAATAAAATGTAAACTACCACTGTCTAATTGCTAACTAAAAGTAATTTTACAATTAATGTCACGCGTAGATTATCTTAGAAATTGATACTTATACTGGCTGATAACAACGTTGTAACATATACCTTTATCAGTCTTCAACAATGCCACAGATTGGATTGATCATGAATAGATTTCTGAATGTCGAATTTCTCATTTGCAGGAAATCTAAGGCTATATTTTCGTCCATGTAATGTCACATCATCCTCCTGCCCTTATCCAAATTAATTCGGGGTCAACGCAGCATGTCTTCTTCTTCCATACATCTCTATTTGCCATCACCTCAATAGTCACCTCCTTTCTAGACATATCATCTTTCACACAATCCGTCCATCGTTTCTTTGCTTTTCCCTTACTTTTGCAACCCCCCATATTGAAACTTAAAACCCTCCTCACATGATGTGTATGTAAAGTATACTTATGTATATATTTTGGAACTATTATAGATTATTTATCATAGGATATATACCTGTACTTTGAGGCCTTGACTTTTAGCGTTGGCAAATTATGAAAAATGGGAGCCCATAATATCAAATTATTATGATTGTTCCTAGTAATTACATAAGAACAAAAATACCAGTTTATTATCACCCCACGGCGCAGACGTCTTCTCCTACAAAGAAGGCACGTGCATTAATCACACGCTTGCTCAAGGCGGGATGGCGATTTCAGACTTATAAAGTTATAATATTATAATGTTTCCTTGTTACGATGTCTTTCTTTACTGATGCCAGTCATGTCAAAGATAAACTTAGACACGTAAAGATTTGTAGCTTGAATCATTTGGCACTAATCTGCCAATATTTCAAAAGAGAAGTCGATGGAAAGATCTTTTAAAAGGAAGAAGAAAAGTGAGCCATTCAAATGACCGTAGGTACGTCATCTTTGGTTTGGAAATCAAAAAGCTACTCGATAACATAATATTAATTTAATTAACTAACCAATATTGATAGTATTTTTAGCAAATTATAATAACTGCAGTATTTTGTTTCACTTTTCCTTGATTGTCAATGTCATACATTGTGGCAATTTAACTTTCCTTTAAACTATCCTGTAGGCGCACGAAGTTAAAGGTAAAATGATAAGGGCAGCCGTTTTACTACATTTTTCAAGAATGTATAATATTATGTTCGTGAAGTATTTTCAGTAATGTATAATAATTACATCATAGCGTTGTCGTGGGACAGGAAAGGTGCAAACGAAAACAAACATGTGATGAAGAGCTCGTCCGCTAATAGAAACACCTTATGATATACACAACTGCATCCTATTATATCGGTACATACCTATAACAATGTACTAGGCTAGGAACTAATAGTAAGGTAAATATACAAGCCAGTTACATATCATTGCGACGGGGCGACAAACGGCCAAGCAAAATGCACAGATTACTTATTTCAGCGCAACCAGGAATATGGTAATGCTTAAAATAAATCGAAATAGTCTCCTGCCGTTTCTACTAACATTAATCGACACCTTAATATACTTTATCCTATCCTACTTATTAATAAAATAAATAAAAAAGTTTGTGAGGACGTGATATGGATGTTTGTTAGGTACTGTTTCACGCAAAAACTACTGAACCAATTTTGATGAAACTTAACAGTATTATAGCTTATACTTTGATATAACATAAAGATTATTATTTATAAAGGTACATACACCGGTAAAATTTGGGGGAGTCTAAATATGAGCGCACTGTTTTTGCGCTGCGCAACAGTTCAAAAATATTTAAGCATCACATTTAGGATTCGCGTAGTGTTAGTCAAAACGGGCATACGTGATGTTAAGAGCAGTAATATATGAAATAATGTACCGTATGTATTTATATTAAAACTAACAAAACTTAATAGTCCAAACAATTAATGTGGGACCTAAGCACAATGAAGATTCTTGATGTAAATCATCTTATAAGAGGATTGTGAGAAGTTTTTGTGTTATGAATTATTTTATTCAAACAAATTAATTATATTCAATCAACAAGATAGACCGGGGAGATACCAGTAGCAGACATTATAAAAATAAATAATCCTTTTCAGCGCTATATATTATTGTCACAACACACTATATAGTTCACGTATATTATCTAAAACGCGCGGATGGTGCTCATGCGCTGCCTACCGTCTGACAACGGCGCCGCCGCCGCTCAGTGTAATGCCTAGCAATTAACATTGACGCGAAATTCATCCGTGTTATATTTCGGGCATAGCAACTATATCTGCAAGCGAAAAAGTTACCCGCCGTCGCCGGCGCACTCACACAAGCAAACACTAACACATGTGCATGGAGCGCACAATAGGCCTAGGTATATAGGTATCGTTTATAGCAGTCTACACGCATACATCGTCGTGTATACACATGTGTGCGTCCGGCCACAGACTTTACCCTTGAACGCATGCGAAACGCTAGATAATTCCACACCGAATTGGTGCATTGATAAAAAATGATAACCTGAATAAACCGTTGGCAGGTTTCAGCGATGACATACCTACTTTGCAATTTTATAGTAACAGTGTCGTAAAAATATGCAATTTACTGTTTTAGAATTACATCAAGAGTAAGATAAAGACATGCCAATATGCTTCTGTTTCTAAGCAACGGTTGAGTAGAGCAAAATTATTTTGTCCTCACTAACTCAATATACTCGTACTAATCATGAATACAGATTTTTAACATAATTAAATAAATGATGTAACTGCAAGTATGACTGACAAAAATTCATTCTTAATCCTATTAATCTTTGAGTACCATTTAAATATTTTAGTGATGAATTTTTATGTTTTGAAATCACACTTAATAATTTTAAACAAATCCATTTTTAGGGTTACGTACCTCAAAACGAAATCCATAAAGGATCACTTCCTGGTTCATCCGTACGTCTGTCAAGGTGATTTTTCTCACGAAGGGGTAAAGGTGTTAGGTTGGATTTTTTATCGAATACTTACGATCTGGGGCTCTTAGATAATACAAGCTGTTTTAAAGATTTTCTGATTTTTAAAACCTTATAGTATAGTATACCTTTTTTCCTTGGTTCAAAAGCATGGAATTTAGCAAGAATCAAGGTCTCACAGTAGAGGTAATAATCTGAAACTTGTTCATTTGCAGTGATATGACATAAAAACTTAGTTATTGCGATTACAAACTTACATTTGCAGTTGGAACAATGGCTGTAATGTAAAAAGATGAATGGGAAAACATTATTTTCAACTGCAAAGTTAAGTTTATCCTTCAATCCGGAATCGGAAATTCATAGGCTGTGTCACTTGCGGAAAGTCGCGGACAGTCGGACACGGTATTGCGACGGAACCCTTAGGCGTGTTCTACTCGCACTCGGCCAGTAATGTCTTCTTTAATAAAAAAAATAACAGGTATAACTACTTTGAATCATTTTCAAACTAATATTATGAATCATTTATTTTCAGTGCCGG
The DNA here is from genome assembly GCA_905147745.2 of Phlogophora meticulosa. NCBI lineage: Eukaryota > Metazoa > Arthropoda > Insecta > Lepidoptera > Noctuidae > Phlogophora > Phlogophora meticulosa. The sequence goes on from LR990523.1 coordinate 6,683,122, forward strand.
TAGCGTAGGTAACTATTTATGCACGAAAACGTGTGTTCTAAGTTATAATGAAATTCTAAACAAATTTTATTTCACACCACTTACGCAACACGTCTAGCGACGTCACGAAGAGTGACAGCGAACAAAGTGGCAGACTTCAAACGAATTAGTCAGTCTGGAGTGTAGACAAACTTGAATTCGATTGTACGATCGCATGCGGTACGATTGTACCGACACAATTGCCTTCCCCGTATTAGATTAGCTCATTCGATACTATTTTTATCAAAAGTTCCTTGTACACGTTCTAGGTAACTCGTTGGCTTTTTATGTCCTGGATCCTTGGTATATAGTCCAGTGAAGTAGGTACCTGATAGTAAATTTTATTGCTTTGTAACTAAGTTCGAGGATTATCAAGCTTTATTCTTATGTAGGCCAGTCATATCGAACATAATCAGAACTAGACGTTAGTTTGCGATTTTATTGTTTTCTGGTGTTAGACATGACTGACCTAATGTATTTTAATGGCGGTACATTTCGATTAGCAATAAGTATTTAAATACAATATATTTATGTATATAAATATTTCAATGATTTTCTTATTACTTATTCTGTTTCATACAATATTTTTATTTTTTTATGTTTTCTCTGTCTGATTTAATGACGACCGATGTGGCGCAGCGGGCGAAGGTCCGCCTGCGACGCAGGAGGTTGCGGGTTCGATTCCCGCCTTGGGACAAATGTTTGTACGATCTACAAAGATTTGTTCCGGGTTTTCTGGGTATTTGCTATGTATAATAAAAAATATCTATCCATGTAATGTATTGTATTAAGTATATCAGTCATCTAGTACCCATAACACAAGCTCTGCTTAGCTTGGGGCTAGATGATGCTGTGTGGTTTGTCCTGCAATATTTATTTATTTATTTATTATTTATGTCTTCTTCTTCCATACATCTCTATTTGCCGTCATCTCAGAAGTCACCTCTTTCTTAGCCATATCATCTTTCACACAATCCATTTTACTTAATTATATGTAGACATTAAAGAATGGAGCAGTCACTGTATTTTTCTATTTTCCAATGCTTCTGTTTTGTGTAAATATTGTGCAATATATTTTGTATGGAGGTTTCATTAAAAAAAATCTATTAAACAGTTAGTAATGTTGTAGAAAGCAGAAATATTCAAAGTAATGGAAGCACGGCATTGCTTTTTTGTCCGATTTGCATATTCTAATTACTTTTAACATTCATCTACAAGGTTTGTTTTCGATCTTATTTATTTTTAGAAAAGTGAATCTCTTTGGTTATGCATGCATAATGTTTTATTAGTTTTTTTTTTAACTTATGTAATTTCTTTGGCATAATTTCCTGGTACCGACCCTTAACTATACAAACGCAATAAATGTGACATAACCGAAATGGGTTTTAAAATTTAAATACTTAGTTGCACACGCCATTTTATTCGTCAAGTTTATTCAATAAAGATTTCAAGATATTTTTTATTCCATAAATATTCAAAATAGCATACATATTTAAATATTCAAAATTATATTTCTATCTTATTATCTATTATTAGAATAATATTTAAAAATGTTGACACTTTCAGAGGACTCTTTACTTTTTTGTGATATGTACATATTATGTATTTAGAATAATGAATTCTCAGCTGTAGGCTAGTATAAAAAATATCAAGATTAGGTACTTAATTAACATATTTAATTTAAATTATTTTATTGAAATCGCACTGTTTAGATCCAATGTAGCGATTGGCTTTTTTATGGTCTACTTTTTCACTTATCTACTATAAAAGATGAGGTTACGTTACGACGCTACCAGATCCTGATCTTACAATTCCCATTAAAAGAAATTTTAATGAGGAGTAGGTTCTCAATTAGACACGTATTTTTTGTTGACTTTGCATTACTTTTTACAGTGTAGTTCCTTTTTTTTTAGTTCGATTTTTTTTAACGGATGCCTTATGGTATATCTTTAAGTTGGTCCCGTTTGAAAAAAAATACACCTCTAAGAGCAGAAAATAGAGATGATTGATTTTCCGCAAACTACCAACTTTTGTAAAAGGTGATCAGTTGACCTGAGACTATCATTGTATCTTAGATAAATTGCAAACCGACCCAGTAAAAAGTCGGTAGGTTGTCTGTGACATAAAATGAATCAAACGAAGCAACCAAAACCGACTTCAAAAACTATAGTTATTTTACACTTTTTAGTTTTTTCTTTAATACGGATGTTTTTTTTTAAACTGACACCCATTACAGAGAGTTATGTAAAGTTACTTTGTAATTTTTTTTACGAAATGATACAATCATTCTATAATTTACACAATGTGTGTACAGATCAACTCATCAACTTTCAAAACTATTATCTGCATTTAACTAACAAAGGCTAGGATTTATACTACACTTATGTTACAACCTCCAAGATATCTTGTTGAGTTTTTAAATTGAACGAAGTTAACCTAGACCGACTTGATTTTTAAATAGGTGATTTCAAAGTTTATTCGATTTAGGTTTACTATTGATCTATTGACTGAATAATTAAGTTCCATTTGCCATGCACCAATAGGTTTATGTATGCTTTGTTCCAAAAGTAGAAAAATTGATGACGTCATTATCCGCGTTCTAAGTGTCAATCACTTCACACTCCTTTGCATGTCTAGGCATGCAACGGCCTTGGCATTTGTAATGCATTTAAAAATATAAATTCTTACATTTCAGTCGAATTTGAGCAACGAATTGGCCAATTAAGAATAATATTTAAACTAATATAATATAATATCAAATAAAGATTATTTGGTTTATTTGAATAAATCAAATTTATCAAATAATGCATCGTTATTTTTAAGGATACATTTTTTGATGTAGGTATTTATATGAATATTTAATATTCATTTTGTACCAATATTTGATCTTCCTTAAAAACCGTTTTTATTTTTTAGTTTTCTGATATTAATATAACTTTCACAATTCATATGTACGTTGAAATATTTCTAGTTTAGAAACCAAATTATTTAAGCTTTAAAACCTTTCTACATTTATTTTAGACATCAGTGATATTGGTATAGGAAAACATATTGAGGAAAGCTGGACATTTAGTTAATATAAGTTTAAAAGCTGGTGTTATTATTACACTACTAAAATTAAATATTATTATCTGGCCTCTACTCCGGAAAACTTAAAACGATTACAATGGAACAGCTGGCAATATCTATAAACGCATTTCTAATTCTTGCCATTGACGCGCTTGTTTACATTACCCAATGCTTTAAATCGATATAGTATACCGAATTCGTAATGTAGATCGATATTGGTGATGACCATCGCATCATATCGAACACAGACATTACACACACTGACAAACCCACCTAGATGATTTCCTATTCTGAAAAAATTGAAAAGGCGGTCGAATGACAGCACGTTTGGCTGCTGCGCTGCGTATTGCGGCTTCGATTCCCGGCTCGGATCAGATATTTGTATGTCCTACAGGTAGTTGTCCCGGGTCTGGCTGTTTGTGTATGTGAGTTTAAATGTTCGTAAACGCACCCACGACACAGGAAAAAATCTTAATGTGGGGCAACGTTTTTAAAAAAGAAAGTAAGAAAGAAGAAGAAATAGTTAATAGAAATATATATCATTAGTGAAATTGAATGAGTAATACTAAATTATTAATGTTAAATCGTGTCAATAGCATAGTATTTTGATTTTTTTAATGTTAAATAACTCTGAAATTTGCGGTGCCTGGAAAAGGCCGTTGAGTAAGTACCTACATTATAAAATAACACCAAAACGTACACTTAGTTTGTAAAAAAATCCTTGACTTGACATCACCAGATTCAATTGAGTATCATTTCAGGCATTTGGTGTACATTTTCTTATCGCCAATGGATAGAATAAGAAATGAGTATGTAAGAGGAAGTCGGAAAGTAGCGCCGGAGACGGAGAAGTTGTGTGGAAATCGGTTGTCACTGAACAAATCGTGAGGAAAGTTTTCAGTATGAATGCGGAGGGTTACAAAAGTAAAGGATGATCAAAGAAATGGATTGTTTGTGTGGAAGATGACATAGTTAGAAAGGAGTTGACAACGGCAAATACAGATTGTATGGAATATGAAGAGATGCTGCACCGACCCCAAATCAATTGAGATAAGGGCAGGACGATGATAATGATACTTTTCTTAGCTGAGATGACCTTTAGTGTAGATTTTATGAAATCTGTTAGATTTCGCAAAAATTGATACTGGATACTACCTACTTGATAGTGATTCGACTCATAATAACCCAGTAGTAAGGGTAATGCGGGTTGTGGGTTCAAATCCGGGCAAGAAACAATGTGGTTTGTTTTTCAATTTATATAAAACTTTTTAAGTTTATCTTAGACATTAATAACATCGGTGAAGGAAAAGGTCGTGAGGAAACCTGGTCTTAGAATTCATATAAGTCTGAAATTGCCAACCCACCTTGATCAAGAGTGGTACTAATGCTCTTGCCTTCTCTGTATGACAAGAGGCCTTTGCCTTGCAGTGGGACAGTAATAGTCAATACTATATTTGCATGAATTTAAGTGCTAACAAAATTAGACAATAGTGTTTATTACACATTATTTTGTATAATACGGAAGAGTGCAGGTGTATAAAGTTTTGCATAATGGCAAGCCTGCGTAGTAATTTTTACTAAAGAACCTACCTCAAGTCGTTCTCATTTGGTTATGAAAAGCATATCTGAATATACGCAGCATGAGCGCCACCACGACACTTTGAAATACACGTTCTAGCTTTTATGAGTTACTCGTAACTGTCCGTTCGTCAATATTTATGCGATTAATTTGAACTGAATTCTTTTAATTATTATTTTTAACCGATATTATCACCTATATGCCATTTTACAGGACCAAATTGTATTTATATAATTTCTTAATTCGATTTATTTATATGATTGTATATGATTGTATTTATATAATTTCTTGGTTCGATTCACGAGTCGAGCAAAGTGATATTGGGTTTTTCCGTCTGGATTTTCTCAGCAGCAGCCCGGAGTCGTTTCCAAGGTCTCCCTCTACTCTTGTATCCACATTCATACTCAAAACTTTCCTCACAAAATGATCCTCATTCCTTTGCATCACATGTCCATACCATGACAACCGATATCCACACAACTTCTCTGTCACAGGTGCCACTTTCAGACTTCCTCATATACACTCAATTCTTATTCTATCTATTCGCGTAACACTACACATTCCCTTAGCATTCTCATCTCAGCTGCATTCAAAAATTAAGTCAAAAATATACTAAACAAAATAAAACCTTAAATTTATTTTTGTGCGCCCGTTGATGTCTATTGAAGGGTTTCGTCTGTTCCTTTAACTGAGGTAAGGTCAGACACCGCGATACGTTTACAGAGAAAGTGGGCTAAGTTTAAACTACATTTTGGCATCAGTGTTTTGTTTCTTTTAAAAATACGTGCTTAGGCCCTTAGTGTCTCAACATCGTTGCAGCCTACGTCAGAATTAGATTTATTTCCCCAATAAAATATCACTTGATAGTTTTGTCGAGTTGCAGATTAAATATGACGTCAAATAATTAAGTAATTGTTAAAAAAAAATTGAATTTGCTCGGAGAAACCAGGTAACGTCATAATTACCCATAAAAGATCTCAAGGCTAAGAGGTCGAGACGATGTCGGTCACAGATCTACGAGAAGCCTATCACGTGAAACACTAACCTTCGTTCGACACTCCTAGCGTGTCTGTTCAATGTATTCTATAACTTATGTGCGCCTGCGCAGTTTTTGTGACTTCTTTTTATTTACTTGACATTTGTCTAGCGTCGTATATAATTTGTAGTGCTTCACCCGAGAATAACTTAGCCTTTTTTCTTCAGTGGCATTTTTAACCAGCCAGTTTTGAAAATTCTGTAGTGTTTGCCTACCCCAACGAAAAAAAGGGTGAGTGTAATGTACATTGGAGAGTAGTTGGAGCTGCATATAAAAGGTTATGACGTATAGAACAGATTATTGAGACAAGTCAGTCTGTTCCTATTTACATTTCATTGTTTACATACCCAATAGTTCGATGGTGTCAATAAAGGATTGTTCTAGAATGCCGTTATTTCAATCAAAGGTTTTTCCGAAGACATCATGGGTACTTAGGAAAATCCATGACGCTCAAGTTAAAAATAAACTAGTCATTAGCACTATGGTTCTGATGTAATTTGGATAGTTTTATAGTTTACTAGCTGACCTAGCAAACGTTGTTTTGGGCTTAAAAATTATCTCTAGGAAATTTTTAGGGTAAAAAGAAATGTTTGGAGTGCACCACCCTTATCACTTAGGGGTATAAAAAGTAGATGTTGGCCGATTCTCAGACCTACGATGGTCATAAAATTTCATATAATTCGGTCCAGCCGTTTCGGAGGAGCTTGGTAACAAACATTGCGACACGAGAATTTTATATATTACCTAGAAGATGTTTAACTTTATTACTTTAGTGAAAACTGGGTTGTATTGAAGTCGACATAGTACCCTTGGCCACCAACGTACTGACTGGCTGTACCTACCATATTTACTGCCTCGTAGGTCTAGTGGTTGTTAGCACGATTGCTAAGCATGAGATCCTGGGTTCGATTCCAGAGTTGAGCAATGTGTTATTGGAATTTTTCGTTAGAAATGTCTTAGTAGCAGGCCGGAGCCTATTGCCACCAACCGGGGATACATCCACATGTATCCCCGGTTGATGGCAATAGGCTCCCCCCTATAACATGCAACTTAAACATAACTAGTGAAATGTGGGTGTACTGTAGGTACAACTCTGTCCAGCCCTTGGGGAAATACAGGCGTGATGTTTGATCATGACTATTCTCGTGGCTCACGCTGATATAAGCACCTATAGTTAGTTGTTTTAAAATCGCTAAAGTAGTACGCGTTAACACTAGTACCGACAGGTGGAATCGGCCATCTCCGTCCGGCCTTTTATACAGATATTTCTACCCTTAAACAGCTGTTGACAACGTTATTATTAGCTCACCGCCGCCGACGCCACTCGTAATTATCAACTTGAATTATAACCGAATTCTGTAGAACTAGTCCAGCGCAGGCGCGGTTGTCGATAAAAGTTCCCTGTAGCCCTGGATTCTTATTACAACATTTATTATTGTAGGGCAAACTCTTTTGTCGATACCGTGGTTTTAAATACCGCATCACTAGTTTCAACGATTGAAAGCATCGAACTATCACGTTCTCCAACGATGAGCTTTTGTTTGCGCCATTTTGTTTTCCTCGTGTCATAAATTATATGCAAACGCTTTAAGTTCAAAACGCAGTATTCGAACTCACGTTATTATAATGTCATAACATTAAACATGCAAATCGAGTAAAATAAGATTCTAATCGATCCAGTGCTACTCGATACGTGAATATAAAAAACCGGCCAAGTGCGAGTCGGACTCGCGCACGAAGGCTTCCGTGCGATTATCTATAAAAACGGCAAGAAACACGCTTATTGAGAAGGAGCCCCCTTCAATATTTATGTTATTAGGATTTAGGATTTTTAGTATTTAGTATAGTGCCAACAGAAATACATCATCTGTGAAAATGTCAACTGTCTAACCACGGTTCATAAGATAAAGCCTGGTGACAGACGGACAGACGGGCGGACAGTGGAGTCTTAGTAATAGGGTCCCGCTTTACCCGTTGGATACGGAACTCTAAAAAAGAAAAAAAAGACCAGTGTTCTGGTTACTAATTGCCCGATACTAAATCGTCCTTAATAACTCGCTCATTACAAACGCACTGCGTATAATTGCAGCGAACTTTAACGTTTAATTAGCCGACGGACTAATAAAACGTCGGAGCTTTGTACTTCCCCTGTTAATTTAAACAAGTTCAATAGTCAACCTCATGGGACTATCTATATAATGTAATAAAAAAAAACTCATAACTGTTATTTCCACGAGCGCCTATTCGCATCACTATAACGACGCCATTGCGATGGGGTTGCGTGTGTGCGTTAGTCACGAGCCTGTATTTTTCTTGTCTTAGATGCACACATGCAAACCTAGAGAGCATCTGTAGCTTGTGTAGACTGTGGTTACATAATTCTGTATGCAGTAACGCTGTGAATAGTTGAGCGACGGTTTGAAAAACGTGTTGATACTGAAGTTAAGCTAAATCATTAAACAGGGTCACGAGCTTATCTTCTTTTTTTTTATCGTGTCAAATGTAACGATATCGCTACATTTTTGCTGTTTTAATTCCTGTTCTAATGTAATTTTATCAAAATTCTAGTGTTCCTAATTGAAATGGTTATTTTGGCGATCACAGTTTACCGTCATTGTCGTCTGAGAATTAAACAGTTTATAATATAAAAAGAAGAAATTTGTTGAATAAAATAGTGGTTTTAAAATTAAGTCAGACCACAAAATTAACAAACAGTCTGCTTGTTGAACTTTAGCCCTTTGGCAGTAAGGATGTTAACGACCATTTAATTATAAAGAATAATTAATACCTTAAAATATTTAATAAAACGAGCTAGACTTAAAGATAAAGCTTAAACAAGGGTTAGACATTTGCTGAGACTTATTTTATTACATATTTATGTAATAAAATATTTCTCGAACTATTTAAAACTTCTCTAGACGACTTCTCGTTTGATATGAAGCAGGTATTAACCAAATAATCATTCGACAGATACGGCCAGTATATCATATTCTATGACATCCTAGATTATTTACTTCCAGTAAATAAGTTAAGCTCCTATTATTGCTCATCGTATATCTGGCGCGACGACCTCGCGAGCGAATTTTTTTGCCGTTCTCATGTTTTGGGAATCCCACCTCGGAGCTGTTGTTGATCTATAATTTAGAAATAATAACACAGCACTTACTGCTAAAGAACCAATAAGTATATTTTCTTAAAACCACAAGAGCAGACACATGGTTTAAAGAATGTATCAACTGTATTCTTTGAGAAAAATTTAAAAGAGTTTTTATTCGAGCTCGCAACACTGCAACTATAAAACGTATACTCATAACATTACTTAAAATAACATTCATCTAATTCATCTGTTCACAGTAACGCTTAAAAATACCTACAACATAGTATACATTGCAACAGAAGCTATGTCTACTTCCGCATTATCTAAATTCATGTTAGATCACTACACATATAAAATGTACCTATGCAATCTGTTTATCGTACAAATTTCAAAATTTACCGGACTAAAACTGCCAAAGTTTAGTCTAAGTCTTGGCTGGCTAGACAGGTTTTACGCGCCAGAATATAAACAAAAAACCAGCCAAAATCTTCGCAGCTAGGTATAATATATCGAGACGTTTTTGCTAGATATTCAGCCTCGTACGACTAATGTAGGTGCATTCATTGACTGGGACTTTGTATGATTTGTAAATTGATGATTACACTTTGTGGAGCCAGATTCTGTGATCACGGGTCAATTGACAATAAACTACAACCTTTTATTTGTTAGTACAACCGAAAAAAATGAGATCGTTATCTGATGGAATGAAATAATCTATAGTTTTTAAAGTGGTCAGGGATGACGTCGAATCTATGACATAATACTACGAGATCCTTGTTCCAATTTTATCCGATGAATATTTATTAACAGACGCACCATTTTACAGTATACGTTATGGAATATTATCCAAACTAGAGGGAGAAAATCTCAATCACTTGGAGATGTTAGTACCATTTTTTATTTGTTCAACTTAGCACATAATGATTCACGCACACCAATTTAGTGAATGACTTCAAATCTGTCTGAGACCCAGATATGAGTTTCAACATTAAAATTTTTATTATCAACTAATCTGTCTGCTACAAGAAATCATCTTTTGGGAATCCAGCCATCTCATGAACTTTCACGGTCTGGACTTGTGTCTGAGTGATAAACTTATGAGATTAGCGTCATTAAATTAACTTGTTCTATATACTTTAAAAAAATAAATAGACTGTCAAAGTAATGTTAAAGCAGGCATTCATGTTTAAAGGCCTTTCGTCACCGGCATTTCTAGAAAATCCGTTTTAAGTAACTACTGCAACTTGAAGGAAGTTGCAGTAACCTGTTTGAATTGTGATACGCCTACAGTAAGAATATTTTCAGTTTAAATTTTTAGAAAAATGAGCCTAAATCCTTGGACAAATATAGATACCTAGATAAATCAGACAGACGCGTAACTATTATTTTATTATGGTTATCATAATGCTGTTACCAGTACATCAATCCGTAATTATGGCCGTACCATACTTCCGGAGGATATTGAAAAAGGCCAATTATTGTTTTTTTAGCACACATAGTAATCAATACTTGTTTGCTTTGGATTTGGAAATTGCCTTTTCTAGACACGAATAATAATTTATCTTCAGCAAGACTAAAAAGATCAAATATCTTTCTTCTATAATACACAACACCTCTGTATTCACTGAAGGGTTAGGCAGATGGGTCCCATGTAATAGAGGGCGAGCCCATTTTCATCAAACGGGCACAAATCTAAACTATAAATGTAAAACCTAAAAACACTGTAGCAGACCTGAGAGCCGAACCTCGGACCCCACGTTTAGCAGTGGCTCTTACGACCACTAGACCAACGAGACTCTTCTATAATCTTTCCTCTCAACCAGGATGTGATTTTTCCCACGCCATAGCTTCTTATTAGCATCGTCTTATCTTAAAGTTTATAATAAGCGTAAGTATGTGAAAGGCCTGCCAATGTGTTCGTTCCACCACCGATATACAATCTTATGTTACATAACATAACACCAGCATTCCCTGAAGAGTTGGACAGAGGTGTACCTACAGAGCACACACGTTTCACCAGTTATGTTTAAGTTTAAGTGTTGTTGGAGTCTATTGCCATCAACGGGGCAGACTCGACTCAACTCGGGCAGAACTCCGGACTGCACTTGAGAAATTTCTATAACACATTGTTCGACCCTTTGCTTAGCAATATTATGTACTAGGAACGCAAATACATAAGTATTCCCAGATTTCCTCCCCTTGTTTATTTCTGTCTCTCAAATATATATCATTCGATATTCACAACAATATCATGCGATTCATCAAATTGTAACCGTATCAATATGGTGGGACATAAATCGGACATTTCGCATTGTCACGCCCAAGCTTGTGACATGGTTTCCTACAATAATAGTGGATTTATTGCAACGATGTCGGATAGGCGGCGTTCCGTGCAAAAATCTTGCGTAGGCGCAACATATGCTCCGCCCGCGCTATTTGTGTACCCCATCACTGAACTAGTACGCATTGTAATATCTTATTTTAATGTTGCTTCTATGCCACGACTTAATTTGCGTGCTTCAATAAAAAAGTAGTGCATATCTTGAGATTATGTTGTGAATTTTAATTAAATAAGCAGTTAATTTAATGGTTGATAGACAGATACCTTATAAATAAAACGTGAGATGGAGGTCAACTGCGAGCCTACCAAATGTAAAAAAAACAACTGTAAATCGCAAGCTCATTGCTTCGTGCCGCTTCTAAACAGACTTTTTTATTTTTAAATTGCCTACACTTTATTTCAGATTACAATAAACAAGAACTTTATGTAGTTGTAAAACAAAGACGACACGGTTGGCGCAGTGGTTGTGGGTTCGATCCCCGCACGGAACAAATATTTCTATGACCTGCAGGTAGTTGTTCCGGGTCTGGCTGTTTGTGTATGTGAGTTTAAATGTTTCTAAACGCACCCACGATACAGGAGAAATTCCTAGTGTGGGGAAATGTTAAAAAAAATATATATATACGATAATCACTGTGCAAATGACATTTAAAATTGGTCGGTGAAGTCTTTGTGACTACTATCAAGTTGGTGTAAGAGAGTATAATATATATAGTCTGTAATAGATTGCTTTTAGCAATAAAGACCCCATAGCAACTCCCTATGTAAGTCTTAAAATCATATTTTTTCATGGTGTACAATAAAGGAGAATTCTATTCTATTTTAAACTTCACAGAAACATAAACTTATTAAAATAGAAAATATGAATCGGATATCTACATGTATGAACTACGTTTTACGGTACACAACATATAGAACATTTCGAGCCTCTACCTATGCATGTATAGTACATATATAGAGGCTGGACTATTAATTTCATTTTATAAAAAAGAAGAACTAAAATAAATAATTTCTCGAAGACCTTGTATTTTGTGACCTTTCGCTAGACCATTGAGCTCTTGCAAAATCGATCGAAAAAACTTAGCGTAGGTACAAAGCGTTTGTGAAAATTTAAGCATATTATATAAGTATTCTTATTACAAATGCTATGAAGTGGAATAACAAAAGAAGTTTGCCAGCCATTTTAAATTACTACCAAAATATGAACACTAAAGTTAAACTATAATTGTGTTGCATTTTTGAAACCTTGAAAATTATCGCAATACGTCCAAGCGATTAGCGTAGGCTTACAATTTTATTGGGCAAACTATATTTAAATTACTTATCAACGAACATATGTAAATACATCAAATTAATGTCAGTGAAATAATTGTTGCTACGCACGTACTACGAAAGTGCTACGAGAAAGTATGTACGAACATTACGTATGCTACGACATTTAAAATGACAACATATTAATATCATGTCTACCAATTGGTTGAGCGTCCCATCTGAAAATAGTCGAACAAGGATTTTTTTTAATAGTGTAACTACGTTTAGAATATACACGGCCGCGTAGTGCGTTCTACGATCTCTGTACAAATCTGAAAAGCGTGGAAAGAATTATGAGTAATCCTTGGCTTGACTAATGGGATGTTGCGTAGTAAATATTTATTTGTATAGTTGCCTTATAGTGATGTAGTTGTAACAAAATACGTTTTTCAGTTAAATGGTTTTAACTTCATGTACTTAATTGGTAAATCAGCCTGATGTGAACGACATGGATTGCATAGAATAAAGGTTTTTTTTTACTTTTTTTATATCGTGACAGATCAGAGTAAACAACAACGACAATCCCCCTATTTTCTATCAGAAAAAATGGGCCACGCCCACATAACACTGCCCGTAGTTCATAATTACTTCACATACAAAGTAAAATGTAAATAAGCAACGCGTATCGTGCAAGTTCGCCTCGCTCTACTGATGTCCAGTCCTCCCCTAGAACGGCAAGAACGCTGCGTGATCTTGGAAGGATAGTGCCAAATTGTCCATAATTAACAAGCTGGGAAAACAAGCTAAGGCCCGTCTAGACCATCTTGGGTATTAGACAACGAATGAACGCCATTTTGTAGCAGAAAATACACTTCGATATATTTGCGGACCGCGCCTAAAGCAAATAAGTAAGTGAAAAGAGCACCATTGAATAAAAACAACAGCTGTTTTAGCAGAATATGTATTGTAAGTTCCTTGCAATTTTCTGTCTAAAAAGTCTGTAAGCCTATTAATAGTCTCCAAAGACGGCGACTCACACTTGCCCATTTTTTATTAATACTCGTAATAATAAATAATGCTGGACAATCCACACAGCATCATCTAGCCCCAAGCTAAGCAGAACTTGTGCTATGGATACTAGATGACTCAAAATCAAAATTCATTTATTCAAATTAGGCTGAGAATCAGCACTTTTTGAACGTCAAATACTGATACTATACTGATATACGTAATACAATACATTACATAGATAAATATTTTTACTATCCATAGCAAATATTAAATACCCAGAACACCCGGAACAAATCTTTGTAGACACATTTGTCCCAAGGCGGGAATCAAACCCGCAATCTCCTGAGTCGCAGGCGGACCTTTGCCCGCGGCGCCACATCGGTCGTCGGTATTAGATACGCGTATAAAATAAGTAACCTTCGGAAAATGCAAATACCGCCAACTGCATGTCAGTCGTTGCTCGACTAGTCTGGGAGTGATTAGAACCAAGGCCACAGAGCTAGCTTCGAATTTTTAACAAACTACTCTTGGTGTTTTTATTTTATGAAATAAAATTATGCACATATTTGAATAATAAATAAATATTGCTGGACAATCCACACAGCATCATCTAGCCCCAAGCTAAGCATAGCTTGTGTTATGGGTACTAGATGACTGTTATACTTAATACAATACATTACATAGATAGATATTTTTATTATATATAGCAAATACCCAGAACACCCGGAACAAATATTTGTAGATCGTACAAACATTTGTCCCAAGGCGGGAATCGAACCCGCAACCTCTTGCGTCGCAGGCGGACCTTCGCCCGCCGCGCCACATCGATCGTCTTATTCAATATTACTTGTATTATGTCTGTTTAGATATACAGCTACCTAGTTAGTCTGGCGACAAGGATGCTGAGATAGTTTGATGTTGATCTGTTGTTATAGCCCGTTTTCACTAACACTAGGCGATATCTAAAGTAATTCTTTATTACGTTGAACGCCGAATGACAGACAAACAGTACTTTTTCTATTGTGTCTCGTTGTTTAGCAGTTAAGGTGTTAATTGAAGCGCACTGTTGGAACGTTCTATATAGGTGCATACCTAAGTCTAAACATTCATATTGCTAGGGCATTCTTCATCAAAAAGAATAATGTTCTATTTAATAAATAAAATAAAATTGTATAGGAGTATATGGCTTTACCGATCACAGATTGCTTAAATTCTCAATTCTCTAACGAAGATCATTGATTTATTGTTGTATAATATAGTGTATAATACACTCAAATATTAAAAGATTTCAGTAATGTTAATGGTGACATGACATTGTCGTGACATTCGTGACAATCACCCCATCAAAGAGGGTCATTACTCACTTAGGTATCTATCAAGACCGCATCGACTTTAGTCCAATTTCATGGCCAGTATAAGGCCTAAGACACACGTTCTGGCTGCCAGCTAGCCGGTACAGTTTGCGAATGTATGCCTAAGCCGGGTGCGTGTGAAAGCTTTTTATCCGTACTACTATACATATACTATACCCGTCGCGCCGCCGGCCTAGAGCCGGTTAACCATGTGAAAAGACGGATAAGATGTGGATGTCCTCACTTATATTTATGGCAGATGTTACGAGTGACGTACGGCTAAACTACACAGATCATTATTGAACTGTAAATGTCCTTTGCTGGTCATGGGACTTCCTATGACGAATGCAAAGAACGACCAAAGACGATTATCCACAATCGCGTGGCAGTTCATTTCTGTTGCAGTCAGAAAGGCGAATAAAGCTCTTTATTGCTATCTCTAAGTAATACGATATTCAGTATTGTGGAGCAGTGCCTACTACTTAGTTTATCTAGATATTCTAAAAGGTGCAACACTCGGCAACTGTCTGTCTGTCAGTACCCTTTTTCTCAGGAACGCGTGAAGGTATCAAGTAGAAATTAAAACCAAATATTACGGTCACATGATGCTCAAACAAAATCAAGGTTCTAAGTCATCGTTAATAAAAAAAATACGGCCGTTTAGGTACGTATTTTGACAATCGCAAACAAATTTAAACCTATAGGGTACTTCCCGTTAAACTAGAATCATAAAATTTGGCAAAAAGCAAGGTCTCAACACAAGTAAAGCAAAAACTTTATTTTGCTGTGAATTGACCGTGACGTTTATCGATGTATGGGAGAACATTTTCAGATACTAAGGTGTAAGTGTAATCCTACTTACTTTACTTACTGTCGTCTAAGTAGGTATAGTTCGGTGCTTTTATTGTAGAAACGTGTATTTTTCGGGACCCTTCGTGTGCTTGTTCGACTCGTACTTGGCCGTTTATTTTTTAAAAAGGCTGAGTAGAATTTAGGGAACAAATTCGACATTTGTTTTTCCTACAATTTTCATTTAATAAGTATATATCTTAAGTGAAAGAAATATTCATCAAATGAAATGATACCTACTGCGAAATAGGTTTTATAAAATACTTTTACACGACGTAAAATAAAAGTAATAAATTAGAATTACATTAGGCCGGTGTTTCAATACTCTGACAAGAAACACCGAAGGAAAATCAGAAGTCACAGTTTCTTTTAAATACCAATTTTAACTATTATAATACGCTGGATGTTTTGATAAAAAATAATTTAAGTAAGATTAATTCATTTATGGATATGTAAGTTTGAATTAGGACTATAATAAGGTACTTTAGTGAATAAGTGTTTAAATCTGAAGTCTTAAAAATAAAAAGTAAAGCCATAGGCGTAACAATCGCCCTTAGTAGCAGCCACATTAATTTAGGTATAGATACAATTCAGAACCTAAAATAACCTCATCAAATTGCGTCGACATTCATATCACACTTCCTTGTTAGACTCGTTCTACCGAAATGTAATACCTAACCTAACCTATACATTTATTGACGAGGAAAATTATTCCAAAATGTGGCACCAAAGCTAGATTATAAAAACGACATTTACATTGAAATGATCTGAAATAACAAGTTTGTACAAAATATTGCAGTTTATGGATTTTGAACGAATTTCTAAGTGCGTTTGGGTGATTAGATTATAAACCTTTCAAGGACATTACAGCTAAAAATAAAACATTCCGGAAATGAAGATTGGGTGCATCACGAAGTTGGAAAAAAAACCAATGGCATGATTTTGATAAGAGCCAGTGTGTTAGGTATAGATTTAGGCGCGACCGGATGCGCATGCGTTGCCAGGCGTCGGGCAGCGTCGGCCCGAAGATATAGCGTCGGTCGGCGACGCGCGCGCGACCTGCACCGGGCATAATATGCGTTATTTCGCGCGACCTTGATCCCCACGCAGAGCGGCCCGATCCGCGCGTGTTATGTAAGGCCACTGCCACACACTGCAGTTTCAGGACAACGTCTGACGTCAGCCTATTGATTGGAGAACAGAACAAAAATAGAAAATGTTTAGTGGAGTTGGAATTATTATGAATAATGAGCCTGTGTGTGCCTTCGCACGCATGCGTTTACCGTTTTATTGTTTTGTTTTAGACTTTTATAATATTATTAATTTGCGTTGTTAATTGATGTGATAGGAGATCAATGGGTTGTGGAAATGGAAAGGAATGATCAAATAATCACCTGGTTAGTCACTTGTTCAACAAAAGATACGTAGTGTAAAACAAAACGTATAAGTATTTATTACTATTACCTATAATTAAGTTCATATTAATTTATGTAAGTACTACATTAGATATTGTTACAAATAAATGTTGAAAATTGGCAATTGTAGAGTCAAAAATGTAAATGAACCCCAAAAAAATCCCATTTTGATTTCCTACAAATATACCTACAACGGACATAGTAAAATAATAATCGAGCTCATTTTGAGAGGTTATAAAAACAAAATCAGCTTTATTTTAATTACTTTGGATATCCTAAAAAAATAGGTCGTCTACATGTGATCAGAACCGAACTCAAATGAAATAAAACTTATTTCATTGGACTTGGAAATACGAAATTTGACCAACAGATCAGTAATACAAGTTAAGAGAACCGCACCATATTAATATTTATATCATAATAGCACCCCATGATAAAAATATCACAATAAGAATTTGTCATTGACCAACTATAGTGTTAAAGATAATTTATAATTTGTAAAAAGAACAAAACTTAAAAAGAGGCTCATTCATTTGAAAAGAGGACCATAATTTGAGGTTTTTATTATCTTTTTTGGCCTCAGTTAGAATAGTTCCTTCTAAAAATCCGGACATCATGCCTATAAAAACGAACAACACTATGAATATATTAATACTCATATTGATAAATCACCTACCTATCAAGGAAGACTTAACTGTGACAATTATTCGCACTAGCAACTTTAGTCAAGTTTATTGGTCATACCTATATCAGTACCAGAGATGACACATACCTAGTTATATCTCGATACACCTAGGCTTATAGGAAACTGCACACGCAAAATGTATGAAGTGGCATGCAAGTGTGAAAGACACCTAATGTACCATTAAATTAACATAGGACAGCTCATGCGAACTGCATCGTTAAGCCAAGGGTACACTGATTACTACAACAAAAACTGTGTTAGAACATTTAATTGTTGTTTTTATTAGTTAACTCATTTGCATGTTTTATTCAAGCATTGCATAATGCTGTGCGTTATTCTAAGAGGTACTTAAAATCATCTTATTACCGTCTTCGATTATAAATGTCACCGTCTATCTTGGATTCCCTGTGGGAATTTTTCCGGGTAGCGTTCATTAGGAATAGATCAGCCGATAGCGTTATACCATGTTAGGAATTTGATATTTGGGATTCAGATCTTTAGAGGTTCTGTAGTTAAGGATTTTGGTATATAAAAATGGTGTACAGAAGAATTTTAGGCAAATAGTCAAATGGCGGGCCCCTAGCACTCATTTAGTCTACTAATTACGATTATCTGTCAATACTAGTCAATCAATACAGTAGGTAGGTAGGTCCAGTGTGATATAAATAATTCAGTAACCGATTAGGTACAAGACCTAAAATTATGATACAAGTTTTTTCCGCTTCACGTATAATAACCTTGTGGCTAACTATCCTCCTAACGCCAAAACCTACATATGCATATATCCAATCAAATCAGTTGCTGCATCTCTATCGTCGCTCAAAAAATATTAATCGACCTTAGCTACAACTGTGAGTTAATTAAACCTACATACACATAAAAGAAACACAATGTTGCGTTCGCCTGTGTGTCCACTCCTTTATACACGTTAGCTAGACTATTGTGCTGCGAAGGTCGGCCATAGCTATACCTAACTAGGTATACAAAATGTGCGCTAGCATTTGAGCTAAGCGGTCTAATCTTACTTCCTATTCGATGTATTGATGATTTGTTCGGTTTCACTGTTTGACTGTAGAGCGTGAGGTCCTGGGTTTGATTCCCAGGTTGGGCTAAGTGTTATTGAGTTTTTTCAATAGGAATTTTCTCATTAGTAGCCCTGTGTCTGGATTTGTGTCCGGTTGATGGCATTAGGCTCGCCCCCTATTACTTGAGACTTAAACATAACTGGTAAAACGTGGGTGTTACTATAGATGCACCTCTGCTCAACCCTTCGGGGCATAAAGGCGTGATGCTATGTTGTGTTTCTTTTTGTTTTCTTTAGTTACTATTTCATTATTTAATTCATTGGCAACCCTATTCCATCACCAAATAAATTTAAAAAAATATATAAAATGTAGGGCTCGTGGCTAGCAAATAACAGTCTCGCTTGTCGCGAAGGTGGATGGGTGACCATTCTTTACATATCGAGAACCCGGGCGTCGTAAACGTTAGGACGTTGGTTCCGGTTGTCATCTTAGACAGTCGTTACGACTAGTCAGAAACTAGTAAGTTTGACAACCAGTGTTACCAAGAGGTATTGTTTTACCTATGAACCGGGTTATGGAGGTCAGATAGGCAGTCGTCCCATCTAAAATACAGGTATTCATCTGCATCCGGTTAGACTGGAAGCCGACTTCATCATATTCGGAAATCGGCTAGCCAGTTGATGCTGTTAATGAAAATCCTGGAAATTTTGTTCTTACACGTACAAATTATACAGGACTAATATTTCTGAGGTCTTAAAAGAAACTAATATCAAAACGATTCCTGTAAACTTGAACTTATGACCGCTCGCTTATGGCCGCTCGTAACTCTTAGGTATGTATGGTTACTCATCATATTCCATAATTGCGTTCGTTACATCCCTAGCGCTATTCTATAGTTCTATATTAGGTTTAACTATCTTATTCCTCTAAGCTATGCCATAAAAAAAAACTTTCTGCTAGAGTCAAAGAACGCAGCACACAACGAACACAGATATCCTGAAAAAGTAAGTAATTGCGAAGAATTTTTGCTACTTAGCGGTAACAAGGAATAAAGTTAAAATGTATCTATGCTCATTGGCTGATGTCTAATTGCTAAGCTGTAAGAGTAGGTAGTACGTGTCTTTTAGAAACAGGTGCATTGCTGCAGGCTACGATGAGAGAAAAAGGTCAGGTATCTCGGTAGGTATTAAGTTCTTTACGAATTATTAAAAACTTAAGGGCATAGATTAAAAATGTTTAGCCGCTTTTGAGAAATCATTTTTCAATAAAGATAAATATGGAATCCTCTGTTCGTAGTCTAAGCAGATTCAAGGTCTCAAAACCCCCCGATACTAAGAAAAGACTTCGAAAGAGAAGGAGTTTCTTCGCAAACAAACCGGAACGAATTCCTAGATTTTTCCTTTGAATAATTTATGAATAAAACGCATGCGTTCGCGCCATTCGTCGATTGTATCTGGAGAGATAACATCGAAATGCCTGCGAAGCGTGTTAACGGCAATCTATTGCATTTTTAACCTCCGACGCATACAGAGTGGGGTGTAATAAGTGTCACGCCCATATCTTTATGTCTGTATGTCTGTGGCATTGTAGCTTCCAAACGGATGGTCCGGTTTCAATAGGCTGGTTTAATTACGGTTGTTCTTAGCTGTGTATCATGAAAATCTGTTCAGCCATTTTGAAGATAATCAGCTATTATTTAATTGATGTAGGGGTCTGTAAACTTCTCAGTAGATTACAATAGAAACGTCGTGTTTGAGCACTAAATTGGACTCGATGAGTAGCTGACTTAGGGTAATGAACAAAGTGTGTTAATGGAGCATTGACCTGGTTACAGGAACCCGACCTGGCTCATCGTAGACCCATCGAGTCTGTACTCCTTGGATTGGTAGATGATGAGTGGCTGGCAGTCCGACGATAAATAGGTTCTGATGATGTAGGATTCTGGATCGTAGTCCTTTCACTCGTTCAAAGCTAGCAGCTCATAGTTGTCACAAATGTCTTTTGTTTGGTTTTGGTGGCAAAATTTACATGCTAAGTACGCCGCACGTCAGTGGTAACTTTGACTTTAAAAAGGTCTAAAGTAGTACTGCGTTTCAAAAAAATGCGAGGCTAGTTTGTAATGGTTTTGTTACCACTGACGTGTGGCCTACAGTACAAGTAGTGATCGGTGTTTTTTTATAATATTTCATAACTCGTTATCAAGTGCATTTTAGGAAGGTCATTCGATTGCAGAGTCATGCATATCACGGAAAATGTTGTTCTGATAAGTTGATAGATTAGGTTATTTTATTATCATGAAAATGCCTTCGCTCAAGGTTTATGCAATAAGAGAAAATTTTATCGAAAGTTGGATAGCAGGTTAGCAGTAGATTCAGTATATTTTCAGGTAAATCACAACACATAAAAATAAAATAACTTTAAATTGTTAGAACAGACAGTTTTACCGTTCCTGAAAATTACAGAAAATAAGTATACGAGATACCATCAATAGGTACAGCAAGCTCGTCGCTCATTATATATTCTGCAGCCATTAACAAAGTCTAGAACAATGATATGACGTTTTTCTGAGAACCGACTGCTGCGATGAGAAAAGGATCCAAAGGCTTTTGAAAAAAAAAAGATCTAAACACAAACCGTACGGTCAAAAATTTAAAATAGAATGTTCCGCGTCCGCGGCCTTTACAACGAGCGTGTGATGAAGTGAGGAGTGGGGGGAGACAGACGGACCGATGACATCACACCGAGTTGCAGTGCGGTGCGACCGCCAACTCTTGCGCAATCGTGCGCCCTTGATCTTGACTGCGTCGCGGCCGCACGCGTGTGCGCACAACACCTACGTTTAAATACTAGGTACACTCGCAGCTATATTTATCTTCGCGCATGTAGGCGCGAAGCGGTAATCACAGAATAAAAAATAATACACAAGTGGCGTTTTGTACTTATTAGCAAATCTGAGTGTTCCGGCTGCTGCGTCGGGTAGGTAAATGTTGTAATTACAGGCGGGTGCGCACGAAATTGGATATTAAGTTCATCTGCAGCAGTGCATTATGTTTTACAGTTAATATTAACTTCAACTCACAGTGCGTAAGATTTTTTTTTTTAAGGATTTCAGTCACATAGCAACTGAAATTATGATCCTGATGAAATAAATATACTATAAGGACAATCAACAGAAGAACAATCAACCTGACTATTGTCGTAGATTATGCACCAAGGGTATAAAGCAGTGTATTATGTCACGATTCTAGAACTAACTCACTTTAGTCTTAACTCACTAGCGAAGAGAGGTTGTGCAGTGATTCAACCTAACGGAGGGTAAAGGCACCTCTAATACCTAGAAGAATACCTTCTCTACTTTTCGCATCTTATTACCAACAATAGGTACTACTAGAAAGAAAGTATCAGACTATCTATGTAAACAATTTTCTTAGAGAACCTAATAATTTCAAAAGTTATAGGAATCGTAGCTGGCGTGTTAAAAACAAAATTAAATACAGTTTTTTTTTATAGAAAGAATCAAACTCGTAGTGTCCAGTTAAGTAAAACATTTTGTCCGAATTTTTAGTTTTAATGGGAAGTCTGAAGGATGTTCTGATTTAGAAATTAGGTTTACATTAACTCACTTTAAGTTAAGTTGCATGACATATACTTTGACATTATCAAACAGGTGGTTTTAAACATTTTAGCATACCTACCTATCGAGGCTGTGTTGAACAAAATTAATTTATATTATTCCATGATGTTTTCGAGGTCGCAGACAAAAACCGTTCGAGTTCACAAATAAATTAGTATTATGCCTAGACACAATACCTTATGTATTTCTATGACGGTTCGTGGATGATTTAACATACTGTATGTGTTTAGGTACACATTGTATAAGTTAATAAGCGGTAAATGAATAATGAGTCGTGACCATGGTCGTGACCGGTGTTGAAAATAGGCCTTAACATTGATAACGCATAAGTCTGTGGCAGACGTAAATACACGTGCAACGATAACCATGAGTACCTACATATGCTTAAGTATAGGGCTGGTACTGCCTACGCGACATACGGTTTTAGATCCGGTACTATTATTCTGAACTAAAATCATAACTGACAGTACGAAATGGGGTTGGGAAACGAATCACCTTGAAAAATATAAACAAGAAAATGATGCGATATTTGCATAGTTACTACATCCACATGGCAGTGAAATTCCTCATCTTATTTTAGAGATTATTGGCAGCATTTGTAAATCTGTAAACAATTGAGCACATGTTTTGTGAATGAACAAATAACCTGAACATAACCTAACGTAACCTAACCTGTGAAAACCCGAGTCTAAACCTGAAAATATTTAAGATATACGCAATAATTTGTATAAAAGGCAGCTCTACGTACCTACTGGTAAATAAAAATAATTGCAGTAACGACACGTAAGGTATACCTATATAAATTGTTGATCGATTTCGTGTATGTACTCATACTTATGTTATATATAGGTATGTAAATATTGTTTTGATTTGTGTACCTACCTTAACATGAAGCTGTTATCTTAAGCTGGACATTTTACCTACATACAACCACGTGATTAAATGTTTTTTTTTTAAATACGTTTATCTGTGGTGAAGCGGATACGAGACGCATCGTGAGATTATTTATTTGTTTTGGTTGTCAAATACGTAATGCAGATTGTAGCTTGGCTTGGTTTTGTTACTTATGTACCTGGCCGATTAATATTATTTTCAGGGAGTAAATTTTATTCGCTCTAGGTCATTTTCGCTCTTTAAGATAGAAGAAGTAGTGACGGATGGACGTTTAGGGGTGTTCCTTTGTGAATCTTCATTTCTAGATTCCAAGTCTAGTTTGAATAATACTAGTTAATGTTGAATACTTCATTAATATGTATGTATGTAGTTAGTGGGAGTTTTAAATTTGGTAAAGGTTAGACGTTTTTGGCGTGCTATTACAAAAAACACTTACACACACAGACCTACTTCTTAAAAAATGTTTTATTTAAGATGAATTAATGAATTTTTGAATCTTAACTTTCCTATATAAATGTTGAAATATCATCAAAAACACGGTAGTTTTCATGTAGCTACTGTAAGTTTCAGACGCTAGTGGATGTTACATTAAGTCCTGTGCACAAACAAAATTCGTTCATGCTGGAAAACGATGGAGCTCAGATTGAGATACATCTACCGAAACTTAGTCCAAAAAGTATTCAATGGTCATTTCTTTAATTGTTTTATTTATTTGATAACTTTAGATCGCAGAGGCGATGAATTTGTTGCTAAAACGATCCTTTTTACATGTTACAGCGGCGGGAGCTAGCTCAGACATGGGAAGTGAGCACTATTGCCTAAGGTGGAACAATCATCAGAGCAACCTGCTGGGCGTATTCAGCCAGTTGCTGCACGACGAGAGCCTGGTCGACGTCACGCTAGCCTGCTCCGAGGGTGCATCCATTAGGGCTCACAAGGTAAAGATCATTGAAACTACACTTATTTGCTTCTAAAAACATAGGGATGCACGCTATAGTCTGCTTCAACACTGCATTCGTTAATGCAGAAGCAGTGCTTTATGAAAAAAATGTGAACGTGCACCACGCTCTAGTCCGCTTCGAAGATGCATGAATTTGGGGTCATAAGGTAAACTTCGAAACTGAGAAAAGTTTTTAGCAGGTAAGTATGGATGAGGATTACTGCAAAAGACCAGATAAACAATTGATGGATTGAATGAAAAATGGTTAGAAAGAAGACGAATACTGGATGATAGATGATAATAGAGACTTGAACAATAAAGGCGTGCTGTTGAACCTGCCCTTATTTGGAGTAAGGCAGGAGTAGATTAAAAAGCGATATCATGCCAAGGATACCACGGGATTGAGTTAGAATTCTACGGAATGGACTAGCTCATATCGATAGAAAACAAAAGTGTCTGGATTAAGAAGCTTGAACCCTTTGCTCTGTGATGGAAAAGAAAGAAAGACCCAATCTCTTTTTTTCTAGAAATCATTTCCCGCAGTGCTCAGACGTGTTACTGGGAAATTCTTACCACGAGAACTAATTATTGTATCGGACTTTAATGACCTGATACCTCCTAGATTTGAAAACACATGTCACTTTCGATTTTCCTCTAAAGTTCCCACAATTGGCACTTGGCATTGAGTAAACGATAGCGATTCCATAGAAGTTTAATGACTTCTGTTTAGTACGGCACGTGTAGAAACCTCTCGTTACGCTTCAGTTCATTACTTTGTATGTACCTATTGTTAATCTGCGCGCTCTTAAGGCCCGTTTACACGTTTCGTCTTTTGCCCGCATCTACATAGATACTGACTTTACTATGAGAGTTTCCTTGGCAGCAAAATGCGGCCGTATGTGGAGGTGTGGCGAAAAGACGCAGTGTGTAAAAGCACTGCTATGAGTAATGAACTGTGAAGGGAAGAATGACGTAGGTATATACCTACCTAAACCATGTGCATTAATGCTGGAAATTAAAAAAAAATGGTCGCCAAGGTGCGTCGTGACGTGGTTACTATCAAATTTATATTTTAATGAAAGACACATATGATTGAAGAGCTTTTAGATAAAGGCTTGAAAAAACTCACGAATATACACAAAATATACGATTAGCTCTTCATGTAACAAAATAATCGTCAATTTCTAGCCGATCCTGTAAGTGTAAATATCTGCAAATATAATTTATTTCCGGAATACTTCGATTTTCAAAGACAAAGATGTGAAGAGGGGCGATGAGGGGAAGGGTTGTTAGGATGTGTCCAAGCTGAAACTGAGATGTGAACCCGACAATCTCCACTCAGTTTCGATCGCTATTTGCAAATCATATCCTCTCATCTCTGCTTGAACCAAAACCACTGAAGCTAATCGAGAGGGAGATGAGTATAACAAATGAATGTAACGAAACCCTATAGCTTTTTTACGACAAATCTCCTCTTCCGCGCCAAAGTTAACTATGGTGGATACCGGACCTAACTCACTTAAAAGTGAGCCGACTGTTGTTAGTATGCACGTCTCGCCAACACGACATTGTCAATGCAAGAATATAATTGCATTAACAATACGATTAAATTATTATTAATTGCATCATAATTTTGTATTACCACGCGTATGCGTTCACCTAATATTATTATGTGACCATCATTTCGTTCTTATTAGGTATAGGAAGTTATTAATCAATCCTAGTCTGGTAGGATACCTAGAAGATTATCCTAGCTAGGAAAAAAAGTAATTTATTTAACGGGTCTCTTCTGTTCTGTATTGTTAGCGGTAGGTACCTGCTACCTACCAACTGTAGATTACTTTTGTTTTTATTTTGATTGCATTGTTTACCTAAGGGATCTAGTTAAGGTTTGAACATAAGTAGGTACATTGGTAGGTGGCCATTTTGTACTTTTAGACAACATGAACGTTTTCTGATGACACAGAGGTTGAGAGATTGGCTTCCGTGTGAGAATTGAACTCAACGCACGCAATAAATATTTGTATATCCTCTATGGCTGACAGATAATCTTCCGGGTTTGACAGTTTGTGAAAAAAAAATTGGAGTAGTATCCTTAGTTTAGGGCACAGTTTACATAATCGGATGGATAAAAATCCTTAACTTTTAGACTGACCTTTAATTAAAAAAGAGCAATTTATTCTGAACCTATAAACCAAGGTTACCGAACGTTAACTTAAACATCAGTTAAAAGGACGACTGAGATGGAAATTATGCAGCCAATCCCGTTTAAGATTTAGTAGCCATTAATCGGGAATACGAGGAAATACTTTCATCTTTAACACGATCAGTTTCTGTGAATCGAGATAGGCGTTTTACCGCGTAGGTTTGCTTACCTATAAGATTCTAAGTATAAGAGAGAATGCGAATGAATTGAAGTCCAATGAAAGGTGAATTAAAGAAGCCACAAACACTATTAAAGAAAGTTATCAGGTTAGCGGTAAATTCTTATCTATACATATTTCTTTACACGATTTTATTTCTACTTTCTAGGTACCAAATTTATCAGTGAGCTCTGCATAGTCTTTGTTCTCTGAATTGAATCAAGTCTTTAAACCCTAAAATATGTTTGTTGTTAATTTGTCACGAGGATATAGATTCTACCTTAAGCCTATGTTTAAGTGGTGCAATTTCGCACTCCCTACCTATTGACATAACCCGGCAGCGTACGTATCTAGTAATTAAAATAAATGATAACGCAAAACGCTTGCATCATTTTCAGGTAGTGCTGTCTGCGTGTTCATCGTACTTCCGATCTCTGTTCGTTGACCACCCGTCGCGTCATCCCATCGTGATTCTCAAAGACGTGGGTCTTGAGGAACTACGGACCCTGGTGGACTTCATGTACAAGGGCGAAGTTAACGTCCAGTACTGTCAGCTGCCTGCTCTCCTCAAAACTGCTGAGAGCCTTCAGGTATTTTCACATTTGTTAAAACCATACCTACTTATCTTCCTTTTGAGCGAGTCACTTGTGTCTACCTCTACCTACCCACACTAATATAACTAGACTAGGAATAAAAATAAGCTATTGAGACTGGTTTTCAGCCTCGCAAATAAAATATTGAGGTCAAGTCTATTTCAATTACAGAGTGAGCACAAGATCGCCTATTTTTTTTATACCTAGTGTACATTAATGTTATTCAAGCAACTAGCTGTTTATAGGTCATCAGCTTATTAATGAATGTTAAAGAAATGATTTATATTTTACAGGTAAAAGGACTTGCTGAAATGACTACCCTAAGCGCCGCCGGCATTGAAACAAGAAAAGTTCAAGAACCAATGGAAGAGTGCCAATCGCAAGAGACGAGGGAAAGTTCAGAGACACATGAAAAGTTGGACGGCAGAGACCACAGGGACAAAGAGGATCGGCGCGAACTGAAAGACACACGGGAAGTCCGTGAAAGAGAAAACAAAGAGACTCGAGACGTAAGAGAAACTCACGTAAGAGAGACTCACACAAGAGAATCTCGGGAGCCCAGAGAACCGAGAGAACACAGAGACCTAAGAGAACCTCGAGATTTGAGAGAATCTCGAGATTTAAGAGAATCTCGAGATTTAAGAGAATCTCGAGATATTAGAGAAACAAGAGACCCTCGCGACCTGAGGGATCCCCGCGAACTGCGGGATCACAGAGAGTCAAGAGAATCTAGGGATATTTCACGAGATTTGAGGGAGGTTCGGGACCCTAGGGATTTACGTGAATCTCGAGAAGTTCGTGATCACAGAGAAATGCCCGAAGCATCGCCCCCGAGGATATCCCCGTTGCTTTCAGTTCGGCGATTTAGGCCGGATATCACGGGCGAGACTCCAACCCTCTCACACCCTCCTATCCCTAAAGACGAGCCTCCTGATGAGCCCATGCGATCATCGTCACCAGAAGATGATACGGTGTCGATTAGATCAAATGGAGCACAAAATGAAAGTATCGGTACGTATAAGTTGCGATACCTACATGCTCATGTTACAAAAGGCCATAGCGTTAGGTTTATTTTTTTGTAGCCACGCATGATCAAGATAGGCACCCAAAACTTATATATTACGTATTTAAAGGGTATTTTACGGTTTCAGATGCTAAGCTAAGTGGACAGATCTATTGAGTGCCTATGACCTCACGCAGTACTGTGATAATATTTTTTCAAGAATCATTCATACATTTTGTTCTTTCTTGATATTAGTTAATTTCACTTTAAGTTTAAAGTTAGTTGAGATAAATAAATAATGCTAATTAAATTAAGAAACTGTAATAACACACATTTTCCAAATGATATTTATTTTTTAGTATTAAGTTCAAACGAAACTAATTCCTAATGTAAATTCATAATTATTTATTAAAGTACCAAAAGAAATGAAAACAAGCCCAAGAAACATTAAGTTACAATCGACTAATAAATGCTATTATTCATAATCGACTAAATAAACAAAATATGACTAAATAACATAATGATACAGTTACCGTCAGTCTCTAATTTGTTTTGACTTTTAAAATTGACGTTTACCGAACTTGAATACGCTAGCGAACACGAAGTGATCATTCTAAAAAGGCATTTAATTTAATAAATGGAAAATCCAGCGATGTTTAATGAAATAGAAAATATGTTAACAAATCTAAATATTATATCAATGACTTCTATCAAACAAAACAACGTAAGACAAAGCGTAACACCAATGTTTATCTTGGGTGCAGTAACTTGAAAAAGGTAAAAGAATATTTCTTTAAAAAAATGAGAATTTAATGAGAAATTAAATTATTTATAGGTACTTCGTGATTAGTTGAATTATAATACAAAACAGAGTCATTAAAGCTCACATTGTAATACCCTTGTTGCCGCAAGATATTTTTGTTGAAATTGAATATTGGACCAGTTCAATTTCGTCTGTCGGTAAACAGAATAGAGTTTTTTATCATTGAGCGTATGGTCGGACAGTAGTCTTGTATGGAATGTCATGCATTTTAACATCTCCATCCCAAAACCATGTTAGTTATCACTTGAAAATAAAAAAAAACTATGGTATGACGTTTTAACCTGCAACACTAACCACTATTGTTTTTTTATTATTTCCAGGATTAAACATGACTATAAACAGTCACGGCAGTAGCAGTGTACTAGGAGCTCATTACTCTCCAGTGGAGCAGCGGCTAAGTGTGCTGAACACTATTTCACACCCCGGATTGACCCACCCTTCCCATGCGTCATTGTCTAGTCCGAGGAGCGAACCTATTGCAGGCCCCTCTGGATTGCCACCTGTTCAACAAGTACCCCTGGTAAGTATCATTGGTATTGTATTCTATTTTAACCTCTCCTATGGCAGAAGCCCTATTCCAGTATATAAACATAAATGTTCTATCTCGGTGCAATCTCAGCGACAATCAATGTTAAAAACTTGTCAGAAATGTGGGTAAGTAGAATAGATGTACTTTTGACTAAATGACACCAGGCAAACAGACATAATTAGAATGCAAACATTTTTAATACCATGGGAATTGTCCCTCAGATTCTAGATACTACTGCTGGTGCATATACACAATTGACAGTGCAGGAGAGTCTAAGAAGTTATCTGTAGATTTTACAATTTTTTACATCAACAACATTCACAAATTAATTAGAACCCTAAACAAATACCAATAGAGTGTAAAATAGGGGCTACCCATGCATACATTTTACCTACACTTTGTGCTTGTTCTTGAACTGCTCTCTTATAATGCTGTTGTGTTATTGTATGTGCAGTTTACTCACTGTATGTTGATCTAAAGGTGTATATGTACAAATACCTCATTTCAGTTGGAACCATAAAATGACGCAGACCAAGCACATTGGTGTTTAGTCAATGCAAAAGGCACTTTATTAGGAGAATTGAAAGTATAAGTCAGAAGACCTTCAGTCATTTTAATCAGAACACAATGATAACCCTGCAAGTACTAATAAAAAATAAAATCATTCCAGTCATTAAAGAAAGAAATTGACTGGGACAGGAGCAATGACGACAAGGTTGGCGAAACATCATCGGATTACCGAATGCAACATGAATCTGTAAGTAAAGTAACTTTGTTTGTTAAATGTGTAAAGATGTATATGTATGTAGATAGAACACAATTTAAAGTAAAGCTTGTATTATACAGAAGTCTTTTTTTTGCAAAGATATAAGAAGGTCACAAACAAGTTTTTGTCTATGAATTAATAATATTTGTCTATGACTCAACTTCAATAGTTTTGTTTAATTCTTATTAAACATAAATTTTAATAATTTCCATCTTAATACTCAGGATAAATTATTTGTTCATGCTAAATTAGTCTTTTTTTTTTAATTTTGGACCTAACAAATGATGAGGTTGCTAGCTGAACAAGACTTTACATTGTGTTCTTATAAATGTTGATAAATGTCACTGTATATTTATTATAGAGACATTTGCTAATATTTATGTATTTATATAAAGTATGTAGATAATAATGCATGTGTGTCTAAGTAGCTTGCAATAAATGTCTCTGTATATTATGATAGATCTGTGTTGTATTGCATGTTTCATTTATTTTTCCACAATCATAAAATATTTGATGTTTATACATACTTAAAGTAAAACTAAGTACATTAAATGTTTTTATGTGCCTACTGTATAAAACAGTATTTTACTTGATTAAAAAAAAAACAAATTAGCCCAATTAATTAAATGTCCAGACTGCCTTGTGCTTGTCAACATTCCAATAAGTTTCTATAGTTTTGATATACACTTGGATGTTTGTTGTGTGTGGTTGCTTGATTAATACTATATGTCAGGAAACTTGTTGTATGTGCGCTTACTAATTTAATTGGTGGCACGAAACAAAGTAACTAACACAGTCTTGTGAAGATGCCGTAATTATAATGTAATATTTAATTTGGCTGTTGGTGTTTATGTGTAAATTGATTAGTTACACGCATGCTTGTTTGATATGCTGCGCTACTTTGAACATCGAGTATTATGCCTTGCTGTCAAGAAGTTGACCTTCATTTTGTTGGCCATCATTTTTATATCCATTCATTTTGTTTGATATATATTTTGGGCAGTTTTTTATTTTAAATTTTGGCCATATTACATGCATACGTTATTTTACGAATCTGTGATTCAATACGCGTGCGCGTTGCTAAACAACAAGGCATTACGCGTAGCCGGCTCCCGGGTCACTCCTGCACATTTTTTGGGCAAAAATGAGCGTCAACTTCTTAATTAGATAGTGGAAATTAAAAATATACCGAGACTGCATCTCAATTTAGAAAGTAGTGGTAGAGATATTGCACACAGTTTGGTCCTTGTAAA
The DNA here is from genome assembly GCA_905147745.2 of Phlogophora meticulosa. Classification (NCBI taxonomy): domain Eukaryota; kingdom Metazoa; phylum Arthropoda; class Insecta; order Lepidoptera; family Noctuidae; genus Phlogophora; species Phlogophora meticulosa. The sequence goes on from LR990523.1 coordinate 6,714,648, forward strand.
ATGGAACAAGAAAAAAGAAGTTGATGTTCTTTTTTGTGGTTGCAGGAGTACGATGGGTCCGGTAGGGGGCGAATTGATGAAGGGGAGAGAGGGTTTCCTTGCATACACTGCGGTGCGGCGTTTCCACACCAGAGCAAACTGACGAGACACATACTGACGACGCACACGCTCGACACGCTGAAGTACCGCGACGTGCTGCTGGGCAGGCCCATTGGCTTGCCCATGATAGGACAGTTCAGTGACCCCACGTACATGAGCATGCACGCGGAGGAGTCCCCTATAGAGCTGGACATAGGAGCCGTGGAGCCGGGGAACGTAGTGCTGTGCAAGTTCTGTGGGAAGAGCTTCCCAGATGTGTCGTCGTTAATAACACATTTACCTGTGCACACGGGGGATCGGCCGTTTAAGTGTGAATTCTGTGGCAAGGCGTTTAAGTTAAGGCACCATATGAAGGATCACTGTAGAGTTCACACAGGTAAGCCTATCTTTATCTTTACTACTTTTACATTTTCAACCTTAAATATTATTAAGTACCTATATCACAATTATTTCTTAAGTTCATTAGATACTTGCAGTTGGGCCAATAGAAAAAAAAGGCGTTTTAAATTTCTATTATTTTTGTAATAAGCGATTTCGTCGTTTAGAATAATTTCTTACATTGACTGAAATTGCATTTTTCTTTATCTTCTACTTATTGAATCGCTATAGCTAGTCTTTTTCAGAATATATAATATATACTTTTCAGTGCTATGAAGATGTTAGTTGTTTAAGTTTTTTTTTTTATCTTTATGATTAACCAAAGCTACCAATTCCAGGTGAACGGCCATTTCGTTGCGGGCTCTGCGGCAAGACATTTTCACGGTCGACTATTCTGAAGGCGCACGAGAAGACGCACTATCCGAAGTACGCGCGCAAGTTTCTATCTCCCAGCCCCGTCGACACGGAGGAAGAGAGTCCGCATCAATGAGCTTGGGATCCCCGTAGTGCACAATTAGCCTTCCACGATGTATTAACCAGTAATACAAACTATTACTGGAAATAGTCAATGTGAGCGAGAAGTGATAGTTGAATGAACAAATGGAGGACAATATGTTGTAATTAGTTAAGAATGTGATTAAAACGCCGCAACTGTGATCTGAATGATATGAATAATATTTGATATTTCACTAATAGATTATTGACACACTAAAGTTGATACCTACTTCTTAAATTTATTTGAACATTTTTCAGTTACATTCTGTTTGCTTCATTTTCTTAAGAGTTTTTGAACGTTAGGTGCTTTCTTTACGCTTTAGTTTATAATAACAAAAAGTAAACTCATTCTACGATGGGTCATTAGACGGCATAGCCAAAGTTAGGTAGAGAAGTATGAATCCTTTTAAGTAATATTACTTTCCAATTCGAGTAAAACAAATGCTTTTTAGTTTATATTGCTTGTACAAAAAAAAAAAGTTTTTTTTTAATAATGTCGTATTTGTTGCAATTTCGAAATTTATCGAAATTAATGAAGAAATTGTAAAATATCATATTAATTTAGAGCTGGTATAATCATAGAGACTTGCATATTTATTATAGTAGTGTCTTGTCAGAGTTGATTTTATAAACAAAATTAAAGATTGATTAAGAGTGCTTTAATTATTATTATTAGAGACCATACGAAAATTGCACTCAACATAGTTGGTAACAATTAAGAAGTTAGGGATTTGAGATTTTTACTAATTTTATGTCTTTCGAAGTTACGACGCACGCTCCCCTGAGGTAATTCAAAAGCAATATTACGACATATAAATGTAAATAACATATAGTTTGATAATATCGGATTTTTAGGAAATTTATTAGAATGTAAACGCTTCGGTAGTTCTGTATTCGGTATACACGGGGAGGGTTGTGGATGTGATCATGGGAATCAAAGCTTTAAGCGCTGTTTCAGTTCTGTCCGAGTACCGTGCCTCTTGCTGCGTGCCCCGCGCTGTACACTCAAGTTTATTTAAAAAGAATCTTTAATGTCAAAGTCAAACTTATCAAAACTCGTGGAAGCACGTCATGTAAGAGGCATGGTATTACATATAAGTATTTATCAAATTTTCTATCTATTTTCATACTGCAGAACCACATTGATTTATGATTATTACAAAAGTTTCAAACCCTGCGTATATCGACGTTTATTAATGAAAGCACCGCACTTTAGATTTTATCTTCTGAAATAATCTCTTTTTCCATTAGTTAAATATCATCAGACAATCACTTGATCATTCGATCCTGACGTATGTGCACAGAGTTTGAAACTGCTCACAATAATCGCTGTGTTCAATAAATTCAACAGAGTCAAATACAGGGATATTTTATTGAACGTAAGATTCATTATTTTTCAACACCACCATATTTGTTTGTTCAAAATACGATTTTAGACATAGCCTTTATTTTTCGGGCTCAGAATTTATAGTACATATTTGTTTGTATCACACAAAGCTTCATATTTCGACATCACAACCGAGAAATTTAAAGCTTTGATTTGGAACTGATTGTCTGTTGGCTCATATAGTCTGTAAGTTCAATGGAAAAATACTTATTCATAATGTTGATCTGCCCACGGTACTCTCTGGCTGGAACACACTAATATCTTTATAGAAATTTATATCATTATCTTAATGTACCTAAATGGTTTACGTAATGTACTAGTAGATAGAATAAACTGCCTAATCATTTCATAATCTTTTGGTCATGGGACATATCATTTTTATATAAAAAAATATTATAAAATTCACGGATAAAATAAGGGTGACTTACCTACACTTATTTTATAAATATGTATATTTAAAAGTAGCATATTGAAAATTCTTTGTAAACGTTTCGTTCTGAATGTAGGCGTTTAAATATCTTTGATTATAAATTAGGTATTTAGTGATTCATAATTTTGGGTTCACTCAAAAGAAAGTATTATGGTAATATAGAAAAAAGATCTGTGATATATGTCTAATACAAGTAAGGGTATTACATCTGGGAATTTATGATGCGATCTCAGTATGTGATTTCAAATATTTAGAAGTTTAGGCCACACAGTTGAGATCTTAAATCTTAAAATTATGATGAGTTTTATCATTTAAATTTCTTGTTTTATTTGTGAAAATATTTCGAAATTAGCTCCTAAAGAATTATTTTATTAACGTTTGCAACATTTAAATTGAGAAATGCGTTATTTTGTAAATTCAAATTAAAAGTGCAAAGGAGCGCATATTATTGTGGAACGAGAAGCATTAATTATTAGGAAACAAAAATTCTGCAACAGATCTCATTGCTATTTATAAGTTGTTTAAGCATCATGTAGAAATTAAGGCCAGTATGCTATTCGTTGATTTAATATTGGTATATCTAAAGTAATTATTTTAACTCTTTATAGGGTGACTTTTAACTAACTGGCAATCTTTTAGGGGGTGAACGTACTCATGAATATGAGCAACTTTAACTAAGGGATGAAACCTGAACTATGAAGAAAAAAACAGTTTTTCAGTACATTGTTCGTATAATGCGACAAAATGTAAGGAACAGCTGATTTCTTTTTCGTGATTCGCGTCGGTTCCTTAGTAAGAGTTGTTCATTTTCACAAGCACTCTCGCCTCTTGAAATATTACCGAAAAATTCACAGTCAAAGTAAAACAAAGTCACCTTGTATTAAAATTTGGATTGCAAACGCCTAACATTCCAAAATTATTCCAGTGTCAACTTGGTTACTTTATAACAAATGCCACCGATACATTATAGGTAAATATTATATGATCTATTTATTATAATATGTCTAAATTCTGTAGTATGGTCGCCGTGAGTACCGGGGCATTTCAAAATCGTTTATAAACTAAGTTTATTTCGTTTGAATGGAATGTTACGATAATAGTTATTGAATTAATGATGTGGTAGTGTTATTAGTGGAAGCTCTTCCAGCACGTGGTAATATTACACTTGTTTTCTGAGTAGGTATTATGTGATTGTTTATATAACACGGTTGATGAGAATGTGTGCGTTATATTGATCAAAGTGATTTGAAAAATTACTACCAATATAATTTACATTCCATAAACCAGTCAATTGTAGGTATGCCGACGTCTACGCGCTGAGGATAGGTAAATGTTGCCAGTACCAAAATGTTTAAATTTACTTGTCCAGTTTGATTATGTTTCCGTTACAGTGTTGCCTTTTTTGCTAGAACTTGGACACGTCTTCGTCGTGTTAAGTAAATTTAAACATTCATGAACGATGATGTGAATTGTATGAATACATATAACTTGGAACACTCCTGTGTAAAGTTTAGCGAATTTACTATGAAAATAACTTGGGAAAGTAAAAGTTAATGTTGGTCTATTGTTAAAACTCACACAGTATATAAAATGCATTTTAGATAATAGATTGGTAGATGCGCTACTTTCCGGAGCTAGAGATGAGAAATGAATAAAATTCAATAAAAATGATAAAAAAATGAGACACCAGAATGTTGCTATTTGAAAAGCTGCACTCGTTTTTGTTTTATCAGAGTCGAACGTTACCAAACTGTATAGCAATATTGAAACCTTGATTAATGTTCCTCTTCTTATTTTAAGAAAGATTAAATATTTACAATTTACAGAAATACTTAATAGCAATAAATAAATGGTTAATAATGATGCGAATTATCAAATTTGTACAAGTTTTTATCGAAATAGTTTTTTATAATAATACAGGATGCAGTTTAAAATACTATTTTGTTTCCTAACTTTCAGAGCTAATATTTATTATTAAAATATTGATATTCAAAATAGATTTATATCTATGTATTTACGTGTATATAGGCAATGTGGTAAATGTTGTTAGTAAAATATAAAGTAGGTACTTACCTGAACAATAGATTATAGTTACTACCCCCAAGTGCAGTTATTCAAATTTTAACATTAGCCAGTTGATGCCACGTCCCCGCAGAGTTCACACGCCGTTAGCACAAATAAATTATACATAAATAATATATATATATATATTGATAAACTTTATTATATCTATATTTTAAATTAACGTAGGTATCTTTCTAAGTACCTACAGAGCATGATAACTTTTAAGCAAACACTAGCACGAAATATTTCATGTGTTGAAATAGATACGACGTAGATTCATTTTTATATTATCATGAATTGTGACCACAGTTTTATATTTAGAGTGCCTCTTGCCTATACAAGACTTATATAAAGGCTGCAAATCACGGATTAAACATAGAATATGTAGCAGATAGAGAAAAACTGTAATTTTTATGGTGAAAATTGTAAGTTGCGTTATGATATGTGACTTACGTACTCTTCTGTCCTATGATTTGTACGCGATGCGAGTCGCCGCGTCAGAGGCGACGTGACCAGCTAGCGCATTCCAGTCGTGTGGTGATAACAAACAACTAGTGCTAGATTATGTTCATGACCAATATTACATACAATTGTGTTGTATAGTGTTAGATAGTACCGTTAACTTTCGTCCAACATGATTGAGCTGAAGCCTGAACTGGTTTATTGTAATTTAAATTACCATTTATTTAAGTGGCATACCTAAATATAGAACTTATATTGCAATTTTTCTAAGTTCCTGTAGGTGTATTAATTATTGTATATCGGTACAATTTGTTTTAATAATTATAATGTGTTTATTATAAATTATTTAGAGTTAAACTTTCGTGACTAATATTTGTATTGGCATAATATACGATTAGGTTTTAGTCGCTTCAGTTTCCCTAGTGACTAACTAAATTTTAATCATTGCTGTTTACATTTTTGGACTTAGAAATGTCTTTAGGTATATAATGAACTACGTATATTATGCTGGTATAGAATATTATCAGCACAAGTTCAAATAACGTAGGTCCACTTTATTTATAGAGCTTAATATAGTTGTCGTTTCTTCGTCAGTGGAACGATGACTGTTTCCCCTTAAGCTCTTTTATTTAACATACATTGTTGACATTTTAGATTAGAGAAAATCTGTTTTGCCTTAACATTATTAATAGTTCATAATGTTGTAACAAAGAGCAGTACAGTTTTGTTGAAAAAGTGTTACAGTATATCAGAACGGATCAAGGATCAAACGGTGTAATGTTTTGTCAATTTTGCAACAATCTAAACAGAGACCCATCGCTGTTGATCATTGTAACTTTTGAAACAAATATAAGCATATCATAGCTGTAAAAATACAATTTTGACAAATAAAAGCTCTACAATCATTACAGACCTATTCTTTTATTGAATTTATCGCCCTGCTTCATGGATTCTCACAGGTACAAAAAAATTACTTAATAATCTTTTCGAAATCATAATTTGGTCCACGTATAATTTGAGTTTTTGTTCAATTTACAGATGTGTCTGGACATGTCGTGTGTATCTCCGAGCATCCCGAGCCCCATCCCGGCGCGCTCGCCCACGGCACTGCCGCTGTGGTCCCCGCTGCTGGCGCTGCAAGCCTGCCGCCTGCGCCGCTACCTTAGCGACGACTGCATGATGTACCAGCACCGCCACATGCTGCACTCCGAGCGGCGCCGCTGCGGCGTGTGCCTCGCCTCCTTCCCGTCCGCCTGGCTGCTCGAGCGACACGCTGCTCTCCAGCACGCCTCGCAGACCCCCTGCGACGACAAGCCGTTCGTCTGCGAGCAGTGCGGACAAAGCTACAGGTACCGGTCCGCCTATGTCAAACACCGCGAACAAAATCATCGCGCGCGGCTTCCGGCCGATAAACTCTTCACATGCGACGTGTGCGGCATGCAGTTCCGCTATCTCAAATCGTTCAAGAAACACCGCCTCAACCACACCTTAGAGCGTCTCCATACTAAGAATACTGATGCGCCCGAAGGTGCCGATCAAGTCTCCAGCACTAACGAGGCTCTGATCGGCCAGTGTGGTGAAATGGACCTATCCATGAAGAAAAAGAATAGAAATGATGGAACAAACACGTCTTCCGCTGAGTTGATCCGGGAAGCTGAACAAGACAGCACCGTCGATTCGAACGGCGCTTCGGATTCCGTGGTGACCGTAGACGATTCTATAGACCGCACATCGGGCGCTGAAAGTGAAAGCAAAAAGGATAATAGCACGACTTCCGAGGAGAAGAGGCGAGTGCCTGTTTCGTTTGCCAGCATCAGTTCAATGGCGGACAGTTCGGAGAACGAATCCCGGGCCGACAGCAGCAAGCACGAGAGTTCAAGCTCACACTCGGGGATACTTAACTTTATGCAAAACGATGAAAGACAGAGGGATAGGGAGAGGAGATTCGCTTGCCCGTTCTGCGGGAAATGCGTGAGGTCTAAGGAGAACTTGAAACTTCACGTGCGGAAGCATACAGGCGAGCGTCCGTTCGTGTGTCTCTTCTGTGGACGCGCGTTCGGCGGCAAGAGTGACCTGACGCGTCACCTGCGCATCCACACGGGCGAGCGGCCCTACCACTGCGAGGCTTGCGGCAAGTGCTTCGCGCGCGCCGACTACCTCTCCAAACACCTCACCACGCACGTACACAACACTCGCTGATCCATGAACGCGCCGTCCTTTTCTCGATCTTCGCATACCTCTGGCACAATATAACTGAACTCCATACAGTATAAATATTGCGAAGTAATCGTGCTAGATTTTGCAGGATGAAATGGTCGGGGCTGATGACGAGACTGTTTAGGCTGGCGCGTTCCGATTACGTACGAAGTTGCGACTATTTGATATGATGACCGTTTTAATTTATTGTTTGTGTCATGACGCACCCCTGTGTGTATATTCCAGGGGTCCGTCACAATCTGAGGCGATGAACTACTGTATGGAGCCGGTAGTTACATTGTGCCCTAAACTTAATGACCGAGTCATATTATAACAGTAAATGGGAATATTTTTTAAAAACGTTTTTAAACTTTACAACATTATTGATATAAGCAGGTTTAATTAGATTTTTACAGGACTATTTTTCGTTTTGGAGTGTATTATGTATATTTATGACATAATTTTCTATATTGATTCTGGAAACAAATAGTTAATGGTAACTAGTTGTGTTTACCTCGGAGCAATAATAATAACTATAACGTCTTATTTTTTCATGCTGCAACTATATTTTTTGTGTTAAACACAGTCATGGCTTGGACAGAATGCTTACTATTTTGATTTGTTGTTTCAGGCCAAAATTACCATTTAAGTTTGAATCCACATTTGAATTCGTTGACGTAAGAGTTTTGCATTACTAATGCAACAGTGTTTGCTTGTCTCTCATCATGCCAGTAATTAGCATCGTTTTGTATAACTTAGTTGTGCAACGCCGCGCATTTGATTAAAGATGGGGGACCGTGTCTGTTACCCGCTTTGCATGAACACGAGCATTTGACTACACACCTCTATGTTCATGACCTACCGACGGTGTCGTCCGATCGATCACGATGAACATTCACAGGTGTCAACAAGGCACACCATTTGCGTTTTATTGAAGGCTTAAACATAGTTTATTTTGCCATATTTTTGTATGCCTACGTATAATAAGATTTTTTAAATAACTCATTCCATTAAAGAGGAACTAGAAAATTGGTAGTCGTGACGATAGGTTATTAGGAGAATGCAAAAACTGTGATTCGTACGATTAAGACCAGTCAAACAAGTTTTAGAACATCGAAAAATGTTTATGTAATTTAAAATAACGTTATCTAACAATTAATATACCTACGTATTAATAAACTTTAGTTTTTAAGAAATCTCTCTGTGCCAAAATATGTACCTCATAAAAATAAACACTGAAGTAGATAAATTAATTGTCAATAATTGTTTGTACACATTTTGTTTTAGATTTGATGTTACAGTACAGAATACCACTGCGATATATAATCGACTACAAGATTTATAATGGACAAACTGATTGCTCGGTCAGCTACGTAAATCTACGAGCCTAAAGGTTAGATTATATAGTCTATGGATTTTATTAAGTTGTAAAATATTCGCCCGCAATGTGTCAGGTAATTCGCGCCATTACGAATTATAAGAATCATAATTATATTTATATCAATGTTTTCTGATTTCTAAGAAACCATTGTTCGCAAGAATATAAATCATTATTTATTTAACCGGAATGTAAGTTCTATTTTAATATTATAAATATAATATAACTTTCCTCCAGATGAATATTAGCTGCCGATCTTGTGATATTCTCTATAAATCCAGTATAAGTGCTGATTTTATTAATAATATGCTGTATTTTATCCATAAAAAGACTCATACATTTTTTTAAAATTATTCTGAGTTTTTTATGACATTCAAATGTCATGACATTTTCTATAACTTCCAGTAAAATGTATGTTCTTATAAATATATTGATATATTCATGGATATTATATATTTTTTATAATTCCAACAAGTTTTCTAAAATATTATTTTCACTATTTCGACACACAGTGTCCTCACGATTCTTCAGATTATCCTATTTTTTTAGTTAAAACCTCAAATGTTAAATGTACAACTGAGAGCTTTATTCTTTAAATCATTCTCATTTAAAGTCTGTCCGGAAACGAGCCTATAATGATACTGTATTAAATACTGTCAATTAAGTCTAGAATAAGTCAAATGCTGTCTATATAACCGTACAGCTATCAGATATTTTTATTGAACAGCATTGCGGGCGAATGTTTCCAACACATTTTAGGAACGAATGTTAAACTATTCGAGTCCATAGAAAGCCTACATTTTACCACATTTATATAGAAAGTCAATGCAACGAAATATTCAGGTACAGGAAATGTTCAACGAAACATTTTAAATATAGCGTAATTGATTTAGTTAGTAATCTTAACATAAGCCGGTTTTAACTGAGTATATTAACTTTTTTTATAGTTTTATTTGTTCATTGTTAAACATGATACAGTTAAAATAAAGTGTATTAAAATATAATAGTGACTTTGCCAGAGGGATATAATAAGTAAGATAGGTAGTCGAAAACTTTTAGTATAAATGAGAAGCAATACTCTGAATTTTTTATTTTTACTACCGAAATACTCTCATTGCTAAAGGAGCGAATACGGAGACTAATCAACTAAATAGTGAAAAAACTTGATTTTTTATAAAGTACAGCTACAGTATATTAAACATTGCCATTGTATAATGTTTCACAGCCAGTTTTCGTATTCATTCTTGACGAGTTTATACATTACTATCAAATAAACAATGTAATGCATTCACATTGTGTATAATGTAGATATTTTGCCATTAATTCAAATTTAAAATATGAATATTATTCAAAATTGATGTTGACTGTTTTATAAGTATATCAGCGGTAGTACTTGATGTTGTGTCGTAATTTAGTGTCTTATAGGTTTAAGGTCATAAACCACTCAAAGTATACATGTTAGTAGGTATCTATATGTCAAATATGTGTCAGTGGCCAGTTTTAATATTATAAATGTCTTTTCGGTATTCCAAAAATTTCGCACTTACTTTGAGTGGTTCATCATTTTGAATTCTCGTAGTGTTAAAATTGGTGTGGTATTCTTTATATCTGTTCTTGTAACATACATTTTAACTCTAACATATATATATTAGATAATTTAATTTTTAATCAGATTCTAAAATATAGTGAGCACAGCAAATGTTATGTAAATATGCATGTGCTAACCAGGTCAAATGTGATAAATTAGGATTTAAGTGATCTTACATTTCGTTGAGAACTGTAAAGATTTTCAAATTAAAAACATTTTACCATTATGAGTTGAAGTTGTACCATCTTAAGTTCAGGTATAAGAAGTGGGCATATATAATATTTTTGAACATTTTCATTATAACTATTTTAATCGTCGACTGTGAGGTTAACGGGCATTATTTATTGTACTACTTTTTTAGTCTTCATCTTAAGAGTACTTCCATGAACGGAGGTAGGTAGACAAGTAAGTTTGAGCCAGTCTGGAATAATGTAAGAACGTGCAGTGTTACACAGTGTTACAGTGACGCACAATTTTGACACTTTTTAAAGCGTTTTATATATTATCTCCGTCCACTAAATATTGTGTGTCTTGTTTCATTCTTTTCACCGACTGATGGCATTGTAGTGTCAAATTCTAATTACTGATTGTTCCATTTAATATTATATTATTTTCAACATCTTAATGCAATAGATACATAGGATTAATGGTTATAAAGATACGGTTACAACGACTATTTATTACAAGTTTTTACATGTTTACGTACTGCAATAGGAAAATAATGTACTGACGATCTTGTGTAGCTGATGTTATCTGGTGGGTTTAGTTAATCATGTGATGTGAGGCAAACGGTCACGTCTCTCTGTTTGTACCGAGCTTTATTTGTGGAAGTATGTTACAAGGAAGCGTCGATACGAGCCATTGCGATGGCTGCCACCACACGCAACTAATGACAACTGTAGGATATTGAATGTAAGTAGTTATTTTGTAAAGAGAAGGCAACGAATGTGATATTATTTTACGAGGAGGCAATGAAGGAGCGAGGCACGGGCCTCTCACAGAACAGCCAACGACGATCGAAGTTAGACTGATTTTCGGGTAGAAGTAAAAGTAGGCCAGAGGTTTCGCAGTCAATAAGTAATATTTATAAATAGGTGTTGATTTAAAAAATGTTTTACAAGCCAAAACACAGTCTCAATAGCTTACGACATAAAACAATAAGAGAGTTTATTTAATTTTTAAACATAATTATACAGAATCTTTTATATACCAATCTTAAATTATTTTTCAGATGTATTGATTTTTATACATCTCCATATACAACAATGAATAGAGGTAAGGTTAGACATAGATGGGTCTATTAACCGCGTGGTGCTACAATGTGTAATGATATGTGATAGAAACTATTCTTCAGAGACATTTTATTTATTGAAGCTTCCATAGGTAATAAATATAGTCACATTACACTATGATATACCCACATCAGCAATAATTTGGTTTAGGTAATTTTACATAAGGATTTATTTTGTCCAGTATTTTAAAGGTGTCATGTGGTTGGTCGAACGTGTCTCTTAGAAACCAAAGTATCCAATAATGTAAGGAATTGTGTTCGTAAGACTTTGATGGTGTAACCATTCCACAATTTTAATATTGTATCTTTCACTTGTAATTTATTTCTATGAGATTTAAGTCGACCAAATGCCATCGACGTGGCGGTGCGTGTTTTTAAAATTGTAGGTTTTTATCTAATTATTTCTTATAAATACGTCCAAGTCTTATTACCATTCTTAATAAGGCGAGATCGTTCATGTAAACGTAATGCAGGCAATGCTAGTTAGTAAATTTTCATTAGGTTTTGGCTGGTCAGAAGTATTGGCTCTCAATCAATACTGGAATATTATGTGTACATTGTTTTATGGCCTTATTAAAATAAAATTATCTCGGAATAAATTGTATGTATAGTTATAACATAAAACTTTCTTACCTGTTAAAGTAATATCGGACAAAGAAGTATTTAATTGGTTTCAGTTTTTTTTTTAATACCTATTCTATTTGTAATTTCCAATATTCATAGTGTGTACATGTGCCAATGGCGGGCACTGACGAGGAGTATATTGTATATATTTATGTATATCTTCGACGAACGGTTTTTGTTGACAAACTTAATTTATGTCTTGGGTCAGTTTATCCGGAACCTAGTTGATAGTACATACATACTGTTACATAATATATTTTTTTTACTTGTATATTTCAGATAATTATTATTGTTATACAGATCGTTTTATATTTTTATCGTGAATAACTATTACTTGTTTTCAAGATTTTTATTTTGCAATATGACTATTCGTCTATAAAATAGTCCATTTTATTTATAATATCTTGTCCATTGTCCAAACTAACTTAGGCATAGTTCCATATTTTGGATGTGTATTATACCACAGTCTAAATTTAAACGCTATTGTGTATATTATTTCATTTAAATATCGATGTGCAAAATTATAGTAAATGTCTTGGATCTCTAAAAATAAGAAAAAAAAAGACAAAAAACACTTTACGAAATTTCTAAATGTGCAATAAATAAATGTGTGTTGTAGTGTTACCATTAGGCGTAAAATTTTTAGCGCTGCAAGTGATGCTACTGGTAATTTATTGGACGATACACTCGTGTCGGCCATTTTATGTTGTTTAATATTACAATGATCTCAAAATATTACCAGCAGCCACATTTGCATAGCATATTAAATGAATATTTGGCACTTATAAAAAAGGCACATTTCCCTATCATATTGAAAATGGTTTGAAAACGTGTTGAAAATGGATTTGTTGGTAATTAATTTCATAATGAAATATATTTGTTTCATTAATCGAAGTTCTTTTATTTCTCCTTGATTTATGTTTTTGCTGCCCTTAGCTTTACTTTCTACAAATTTAAAATTATGTATACGACAAAAGATGATTATATACCATCATGGTTTGAAAAGCTTTGAATTTGGAATGATAGAAAGAAATATAAAAAATGTTTAAATTCAGCATGTAACAATACCGCCGTTTGAAGGCAGGTGTTTTTGTAAGTAGGTTCCTCATTATTATCTTTTTAAACTCATTAAATAACCTCTCTCTATCTTTAATTAGGTACACCTACCGAATACTGATAGTAAGATTTTCAAGAAATAAACAGTTGTACCGCCATTGTGTCGTTCACGTTTATTCTGATTCGAAGTATAATCAGCAACGAAAGTCCATTTATAACTATCAGTTATACTTATCAACAAAATAGAACCAAAATTTAAGTTGGAGTTGCCACACTCGAAATAATTGACGATAGTAATATACCTACCTTGGACATACGATTAAGCTAGGCAGGTCCAACATCGAGAAAGAGGTCAATCGTTGGATCCAACTCGCAGCTCGGCTGGCTATCATAAAATAGCCAGAGCAGGTATAATTTCTTGAAATTATACATCTGTTATTTTTATTTTAACATTTTGCTTAGATTACAATAAACTTAAATTCTCAACTCGAAGTGTCAATCCACTTTCGTTGCTTTCTGTACTTAAAATTCTTAAAACGAACGCAGAGGATTTCTTTATTTTTTTTATACAACCAGCCATTAATAATGCTAGTTGCAATTTTATACTTCGCTGCGAGTAGACACGTAGCCGCTCGATAGGCAACTTGTCTTCTAAAGTATTCCGAGTTAATGGTTATTATACTTTTGACCTACTTAACACGATTTTAGTATTTCTTTTAGATTTCTAGGTCTCAATTTGAAAGAAGTTCAGTGCACCTATGGTGTAAGAAATCGATTCATTCGATTTGAACTAGTTCAGGCAGCTATTTACCAGACATGTTACTCTTTGACACATTGAGGGATCGTGTAGGAAAGGAGTTACGCTAAGTAGGTACCTAATGTCTAATGTGTGCTTTACGAGCATTTCATAACATTGTATCTACGTATGAAAAACTAAGATAGGTATGTACCTACCAGGTACATTGTACCTACCCTTTTATAATTTTTGTAAATATTTTAAAAATAAAACCAAACACCATTTTTTAATTCATGAGGTCGTCGTTTCCTAGCCGACTACTCCAAGAAGAAACAGTGAAACGAACTCAGTGGTTTTCTGTTAAAAAATGAAAACATTATCTACGTTATAAGTATCTGTCGGTTGGTGACCATGCTATGTAAATATCTAGATTTCGTTTTACATAGATTTTTTACATTGTATTTTTTACCAGGGTTCAGCCGAACAGTTTTAACATCCTGCTTAGGCAAGTTAGTTAGTTAAGTACGTAAATTACCTAACTTATACAAGTAAGTAAACATTACCCCAATCTCTTCATTGAATAATTCTCAAGACACTAGAGTTCTACTTACCTACGTGTAGGTAGAATTGTCTATTGAAAATTGATGAGAACGTTATAATTTCTCGGCACGGACGTGATTCTGTGTAATTCAGTGTCATGAATACAAATAGTGACGAAACTTGGGTACAGAGTGAGGTGGATGTTGTACACGACGCCATATCTACCTACTTACACTTTGGGGAAGACAGATGTTAAGGTGAGTGTGGTTAACTGTATCATAAGTAGGTAGTTACCTACTATAGAACGCATCATTTAATTATTGTGACTAATAGGGCTTCGCTGATTTTATGGCATTTATTAAGCAACGAACATAAGTTTTCTATATTACAATCAACAATAGATATTCTCTAAGACGGGCTACATATTTCATCTTCTAAAGTATTCTAATCTTTCTTGAGTGGTTAAAACCATAGAGAACCAAGGCTCTACCAGCCTGTATACAATAAGGTCTGTTTCTGCATTAAACCTCTACAGTAACTACCTACTCGATATCATGGGAGTCGCCTTTTTTACTGAGTAGTATTAGTACGTGTGATTTGGACCATTGCGCAGGTATAATTGCCGTTTCTAAGATGAGATTAAAATAACAGGTGCGCCAGTGTCTTGGCCAGGAGAATTCCACTGTACCGTATAGTGTCGTTTGTGATTTTATCTGGGCCTGGACTTTGATGCGTTTTTTAACGTACTTACTCGTCCTTGTCCCTACATAGGTATGTTTGTGGTCAACCTTACCTACATACACTGGGCCGCTAATATTGGGAAGGGTTATAAAAAATGTGAAAAGTTTTAAAATATTTGAGCAAACTTTTTAAAATAAAAAAGAAATTAAAGTTTATTTCATTACAAATATAAGTAAAACTAAACCATATTTTTTCTCTATGGAGATGATGTTAAAAACCATAAATAAATATGATTTTAAAAATTTGAATAACTTTTAAAATTGAATTTGTTTGTTTTACTTTTATTTCTGTTTTTTAAATATTTCTTGTGCAGAAATTCATTATTCATATCAATATAAATTAAAACATTTCACTAACCCCTGAAGAGTGCCAACATTCTGATAATGCTTGAAGACGAGCGCAGTCAGCCTTACGCATCAAGAACTGTTAGTATGTTGCTATCAACCGTTCAAAATGTGCCCCAGCCATTTGAAGAGACTGGAACCAATATTCGCAGACTAGGAACAGGCGAGCAATCGTATGTGACAGCGCAAGAGGATCGATATAATTCTGCCGTGCTTGTGATATATACAGTAAGTGACATGGAGACACTTTCGAGAAAAAGGCGGTCAAAGTTTTTATTTTTATTTTTGACATTTCTCCCAAAGTATAAATTAAAAGCAAGTTTTCTAAAATGTTTTAGATAAAAATGTGTTTGTTTAATAATTTGTATATTTTCTTTTTTATTTAGTAATAATATTTAAATTGTAAAGCTTGAAAAAATATGTATGTTAAGGAATGGACAATTAAAAAATAATGTTTTTTTTAGTATTGGTACAGTAAGTGTGTGACTTACTGTAACAATCTTTAGTTTGAAGTACATACTGCAACAATGATAACAGAATGAGGTAAATGTTTAAATATAATAACAAAAATTGCACAATTTGCCTAATGTTATCTAAACACTTACTGTAATTATAGCTAGGAGCAATATGAAAACTTGTGGCATCTAATAAAAGCTAACTTAAAAAAAATTACAATTCGTGTTTGCGCAACAGGCTTCATACAAGAAACAATAAAAAACTAAATAACTAAGCATTGTTTCTAAAAAAAAATACACATTTCAAATTCGTGTTTGTACACCTTCGTACACAAGAAAAAACATCTAAAATAAACACTATGAAAAAAATTAGATAGTTATCTCTTTGGATTTTTTCATTATAAAAATAGTCTTTGAAGGCACATTAAATTCTTTAAAAGTCATTTAACTTATTAGGATTATAAATGTAACATTTAACTATTATATATAGATTATGAGATCCTCGTTATACGAACTTAATAAAATCAGTCTTACAAATTAACAATATTAGTACCGTTGTAGCAGTTTATAGTAAGATAGAAAAAGTCTTTTAACTGACTAGTAAAATGAAGGCTTACATAAATTGTGTTCATAAGAACACATTTTTTTTTTAATATTAACGGTAGAGTTTTAAAACTCTTCGGTGAATAGATTGGTTGCGGAATTTGAAACCGGGATGTTTAACCAAAAACCCCTTCTATTCTCAGGCATCAGAGGTACAAGTTTCTGTATAATCTCTGCTTTACGATCTGCAGTGATTCCTCTTGGAATAGTTTTAGACTTAACCTCAGGGAACTTTTGGGTCTTTACAATTTTAGCTTGTAAGAAGTCCAATGATATATTGTATAATGATATATAGTTGAATAGCATATGGTACTTACTGTTAATATGTTTCAGTGATACTTGAAGAAAAATACTCATAACTTAAAAATAAAAAGAGCAAAATTACTTACTGTAGCTATACCTAGGAAATGGTTTCAACTCTATGAAAAAATCAACCGTATGTGCCCATACTGCAATCATAATAAGTATGCCTTGGCGCCAAACGGGTCTTACTGTAATTATACTTAAGCTTATTTGATTTTCTATACCACATTTTCAAATTTTAAGTATACAGAAATGTAGGTCTCAATCTCTACATTCCAAATATATACTTAACTCAATATCGACCAAAATGTGACTTACTGTAATTATCATAAGCGCGGCAGAATTATGGTGTCAACTATGTTGAAAATCGATTTCAAATGGCTGTTTTGAAGTCAATAATCACCTACGTGCTAGAAGCAGCAATGCGAGGTCGTGCTCAGTGAGACGGCGTCTTGTGGAAGCAAACTTAAGGCCGTTTAGAGCTTGAAATGGTCCAAAACTCGAAAGACAGCATCGAAAGAACACATGAATTGGACTCTCGATGAGTGATCAAGAGTAGGTACCTAATGTTTTGGGACGAGTCGAGGTTCATGCTATTCACGCACGATGGGAGGCAAAGAATCTGCAGAAGACCAGGAGAGCGCTATTACCAAGCTTGTATTGTAAAGTGCCATACGGTGGAAGCAATATTCACGTGTGAGGTGGAATTTCTTCCGAAGGCCTGGCCCTTTTTCTGAAAAATAAACTTCAATTAAATTTGAATGTGTATGTTGGCCCATTTTTACTCAACATGGGCGAGAGCGCCATCTTTAAGCAAGATAATGCACTACTACTCGGATAGTGTTTGATTACCTTGAAGATGTTGCTATCATAACCATTGAGTGGTCAGCATGCAGCTCAGACTTCAACCCCACCGAACGACGCCTAGGACGAACTAGGACAACGTATGCGCCAACGATATTCCCATCCTATCACGCTTTTTGAACTGAAGGAAACTCTGATAGAGGAATGAGAGAATATTTTCTTAGCATCGGCTTATAAATCTGGTCGAAAGCATGCCAAATCGTAAAACAGCTCGTGGTGGCAATACTAAACGCTTAAATGTTCAAAAATTGCATATTTCACACACCGTAGCTCATTTCTCGAAATCCAATAAAAATGGTCATTCTTACCTAACTTACTTTTATACAAATCTTATCTTAATTTTATTAAAAAAATATGTATGTCTATAATACAGTCCTTATTTCATAAAGTTAGCTCCAATATTTTGGAAGTTATTGAGGCTTTTGTCACCGGCCCGCCTTCTTTGCGGCCCAGTATAGCATTACAGTGTTGTGGATATTATTATATTTGGTAGATATTGCTGCTTACGTACTTAATTCTCGTAGACAAATAAATAAATAAAATAAATAAATAATGCTGGACAATCCACACAGCATCATCTAGTCCCAAGCTAAGCAGAGCTTGTGTTATGAGTACAAGATGACTGATATACTTAATACGATACATTACATATATAGATATTTTTATTATACATAGCAAATAGCAGATCGTACAAACATTTGTCCCAAGGCGGGAATCGAACCCACAACCTCATGCGTCGCAGGCGGACCTTTGCCCGCTGCGCCACATAGGTCGTCAAATACATGATTCGCCTCTGTCTTACATGACGGATTTAGTTTTTAGCTTGGGAAAAGTGTTATTGGGTTTTTCCATCTGATATTTCTCAGTCCTCAGTCTGGATTTGTGTCCGGTTGATAGCAATAGGCTCACCACGTATTACAGTGTAGATATGGGTCTTAAACTTAAACATTTGGCGAAATGTGTAGGAACTAGGTATGGTACCTCTCTGCTTAACCCTTCTGGAAAAAAGACGTGCTGTTATACTAAAATACATAGCTTAGCCATATTTTAATAACTAAATTAAAACCTTTCAGCACAATTTCGTGAAATCAACACGTAATAATAGAGTAGTAAAAATATTACCAAGGTTTAGTCGCAATTTCCGGCGATCGAGACTTGGCCTGTTTTCCAACACTGAAATTAGTAATTCAGTAGGGAATAGACATACCTACACCGATTGAGACTAAGCGAGAGCGATACTGTGCCAGTTTTATGGACAACACAGATAGACACAGTGTCTCCAGTGCTCCGAAATTTAAAATGAAGTGGTTTCAATTTCGAACACCTGCTTTTTCTCACGAGAACGGCGGTGACAGTTGAAAAGTTTGTTCAGCGATGGTATGACATTATATTTTATTCTACAAGAATTAGATAGGTCTGTGCAAGTTTTGGGTTACAATTTTATTTTAATTTTTTATGCTCTAGTTATGCACAACGTTTCCCGCCTCATTAACCTACAATTCTAAAGCTTTTTTAGGTCAATGCAAGGGTTTTTCTGCATCCCAACCCTTTCTATTTTAAGAGCATCTTTTTAATCGTATACTTTAGCTTTTAGTAACGGTGTACCGTGAACATTGCGAGAGTAAAAACTAAAATTATGGGTAGGTTCATATTTGAGTTTTATTACACTAATGTGTTTTTAAATACATAATAATTGACTAATCCGATGTTTTTCTTATTAAGTCACTCACACACGGTAGGCAGTTTCATTTATATAGTGAGTAGGTACCTAAGATACCATTTTAAATCCTTGATTATCATGTCAGCATGAAGGTCAGTTTTTTACTGTTTAAGCACCAAAGGGATCAAGTACTGTCCTAATTCACGGGTACCATATTGAATCTCGAGCTTAACGAAGGATTCTAAAGTTAACTTACGACTTAAGACTAGAATCCTGAATGCAGTGAGGAATTCCAGCATGCCCAAGACAATTCACACTTTCATTGAGATAATAAACAGAAATTCGATTTTCAAATGAGTTCCTAACGGTAGCCTACCTAACTACCTAAAAGGTTTTATACAAACTTTTAGTTGAGGTTCCAAATTCAAAACACGTTATCGACCAGGCGGGTAGACTATAGTGCTGTAATGACATACTTTGGATAAGGTTTGCCTGGTATATAATTTGGAATAACTGATCAGCCCAGTATATTTTAGCCCTATGAAAATGTAACCCATCAATATGGCGATCTTGGCTTACACCGCTGACCAGGAAAATATCCAACTAGAACTACACTACGGTACCCTATAAAAAAAAAACACTGATAGGTAACCTAACAAGGTAAAGCATTTCAGCACATATCACCAAAGCTCAAGGGCTAAACTTGATTATAAATTTACACGTCTGTCGTCAACAGCGTAAAGTTAAAACGCTTTTATATTTCGAAAGCGACGCTGAGGGCGAAGCGTTCGTAGTAGGTTAGATAACAGAGTTATGGATCTCCTATAAAGCTTTCAGTGCATTTAGTATCGGATTTTCATTTCACTCGTTTACTTGCATTTTAGGCTGAGTTGAGTTGAGATTAGGAACTAATTAGCTATTCAAAACAGTATTTAGTCCCTCTTACGTACAGAAGACTGAGGTCCTCTGTTCGAAAGAAACTTTTGAAATTTTTGATGATATGACGCCAATGTACATGTACCTACTATTAGTAGTCTTTATAACCTGTCCTAATAATGATCGACTAGTAAATAGGTACATAACTGAAAGACCTTTTCACATACAGGAAGAAACTTGGTAGGTTCTAAACGGCCATATCTTAAACCATAAACCATTTCTTGCTCAGGATGGTGAATTCCTTAACCTCCGGCTTGTAGATATGCTATTGCCAAACTCGATTGCAGGCCTAACTAGTTTGTCCTAGGTAAAACCGGTTTATCCTGTGAGTCAGGGTATGTTCTATTAGCCCAGGCCCCCCTTTGGGTTTTAAGTCCTACCCGCCTTTGTGGACTTTTTCAGGGCCACGCTCTGGCAGCTTTCTTACTGAATGTTATTCAGTTTAGGCTGCCAAAGTGGCCTGCCACTTTAAGCCGAAGCCTAAGCTAAATAACAGCTGAGTCTGTCAGTCGGAGAATTGAGAAGGACCGGTCCTTCTCAATTCTCCCTAGACTCTTTATTTAGCACAGGCCAATATAGTATAGCCTTAAAACTTTAAGCTTCTCTAGTTTGGCCTAGGCCGAACTGATTAGGAATTATTGTTTAGGTAATCCCTTCGCCAACGGTGCCATGTTAGTTGGTAGAGAAAAAGTAGCTACTAAATAGATTGCTTTTAGCCTGCCTTCTTTTGTCTTGTATGTATTTCTTATTGGACCAGAACCAGACTTATTTCATTGTAACAACGGAGTTTCTGTGCAAAAAATGATAAAATTGTTGATTTGCTACACCTAACTTTTTTTCAGCCAAGAAAAAAAAATCGGCAAAAGACACAAATCGTCAAAAAATGTTTTTTGTGTCGAAAATTTAAGGACGAAAGACGAAACAGAAAACGAGTCGGTCGAACTCAACTAATCTGCTATTATGCAAGCCACTATAATAAAGGCCTGAGGGTGAAACTGTGTCCGCCAAAGGATAATAGGCTCGCCCCTATCGTATTAGGAACTAATAATGATATCGGTAAACTATAACCACCATGTATACATGGGACTAATATACTTAAAGGCAGAGACTATTCAATCGATACGAACGTTTCTATCTAATTGACAGCTGTACGGTGTAAAGTATTTCCTAAGCAGCTTTAGTATTGATTGCTACGGCGCTACGATAATATTGATAAAAAAACGATGAAAAATGACAGTCGGTATCATCACGTATCCCCGAAGTGTTAGGCAGAGGCACCTACATACAGGTACCTATAGTGCATCCAAATTCCGCCAGTTATTTTTAAGTCTCGTGTATAGAGGGCGAGCCAACGGGCACAAATCCAGAGTCTGAGCTGCTACTGAGAACAAGCACTTTGACCGACCCGGGAATCTAATCCAGGACCTTATGCTCAGCAATAGCGCTTGCGGCCACTAGACCATCGACCCTTTCAAGTTTAGATGAGAAGAAAAAAAGATAAGGTACTATATGGACTCTACAAATATATCTCTTGTTTTTTTTATGTTCCATTGTTTATATACTAGATGTGGAAATTATTAACGGGCCATATTTTGTTTATAAATTTACTCACTGTCTGCTTAGCTGGTAAGTTTTCTTAAAAATGAAATAAATAAATATTTACCAACGTACGCTTTTTACACAAAGGGTTAGCCAGAAAGTGAAATACCAGAATACGAAGCAATAGAATGCGCATGATCTTGCACTTGCTATTGTGCTATGAACCATCAAACTCGCAGGTACGATAACAGTATAAGCTATATAACGATACCAGTGTAAGCTAGCCTCGTATTGTGTACGTGGCACACTAGCCCGGCTCAAGTTCAAAGCGTTCAAACCACCGTTGTACGGTCAATTGTACCTACCACACACATACGGGTGGAAGGGATATTGGCACACAAACTGATAACGTGAGTTCAGTTCATGATTCTGGACTCCTCAGAGTTGGAAATGTTCGTCAGCTTTTTCCCCCATTTTTACGTTTCTGTCTGTTCTGCGTGGCCCCAAAATTATACAACAAGTTACCAAAGGCATACAAAGATTTGAATATTAATAGTTTTAATGAAAGCATGAAGAAATTTTTAATAAATAAATGTTACTATAATGTTGACGAATATTTAAATGATGTATTTTAGACGATTGTATTATTTTGATTTCTGTACTTTTAATTTAATATCATCTGATTATGTATTTGTACGCCTTTCTGGGCAAAACATATTGAAACTTTTTTATTTTTGTAATCGTTCCAACTGATTCTAAACCTACACATGTTTTTGACAAATAAAATATATCTTATCTTATCTTGTGCTTTCTACTTGTACCAGTAAAAAAACATGAGATTATCATCATTTCTATGTAACCCACTGAGATTGTTAGTTAAAAAGTTAATACAGTACATCAGAGAAAAACGTTAAAATAGGGGAAAAACCATATTTTTACGTTTTCTTCTGATGTAGTGAAAGTTAATACGTACATTACGGCTCTCATTAAAAATCTCTTTGGTTTAGGTTCAAATCGTGTTTTTTTACGTTGTCCATTGAACAAAACATCAGAAAAAAGTTGAAATTAGAAAAAGGCGACGAAACATTTCAACGCGGGGTATCAGTTTGTACGTAGATGTCCCTTTTACCCTGTAAACATTAATATTTACATCGACGTTGGAAAGCAATTTACTCTTGTCAAATAAAAAAAAAAGTCATGATGGCCCAATGCTTTAGGCCTCGCCTCTTGTGTACGAGGTTGTGGGTTCAAACCTGGGCAAGTACCAAAATGAGTTTTTCAATGCATATGTACTTTCTAAGTTTATCTTGGACGTCACTGACATCGGTGAAGGAAAACATCGTAAGGAAACCTGGATTTATATAATTAATATAAGTCTGAAATCGCCAACCCGTCTTGAGCAAGCGTGGTGATTAATGCTCATGCCTTCTCTGTATGAGAAGAGGCCTTTGCCCTGCAGTGGGACAGTAATAGGCTGGTACTTTACTTTTTTTTAAATAACTGTTGTCATAACATTCATAACCTTAGTTAAACAAGAATTTATACATTGTAATTTTCCTTTTCAACAAATATTTATAGTAGTCTACCTGCTGTTACACTTTCTTAATCTTAAATTTAAACATCACATTTCTCTATGGTGCACTTAGAACCAGCTTATTCTATTAGAAGTTGTGATTCGCACTAAATTTTCGCCCCTATGAAACTGTCCATGAATACAAAATATACATGAATAAGAAGGTTAGTATACGCTCAGCGCTGGATGCAACGAGTAGAGGCGACATGGCGGCTTGTTGCGCACGTACGCGGCCCTACAATGATACTTGGAGCGTGGCCTGCAACTAGCAAATTTAAATCTAACGTACTATACACATTTTGTACGGAACGTGAGAAAAATACGGATGAGTGGAAAACACACCCCGTTTTGATACTTTTCTAGGGTTCCGTAACTCAAAAGGAAATAACGGAACACTTAATGGATCACTTCTTTGTCTACTGTCTGTCCGTCTGTCTGCCTGTCAAGACCCTTTTTGTCAGGAACACGTATCAAGTAGAAATTAATATGAAATACTTAGGTACATTTTGGTCCCTTGAAGCTCTAGAAACATCAACCTTCTAAGTCAGCGCAATAAAAAAAAACGTCCATTTATTATTATTATTCTTATTCATTTATTTGTCAGATAACATGATCCAAAATGGTTAGTAACAATCGAGCTTAAAAACTATGTTAGTAGGCAACGAATTTTAGTAGAAATAATCAAATCAAATCATAGTGAGAACATTCACACATAATCAAAAACAATTCAATCATAGTCAGAAACATTATAAATAGAATTACAATAGTTTAAAAAACATGAAAAGACATTAACACACACACAAACACACATTTATGTGATATATTTTAATACTTGTAAATAAATGAAAACCAATTGACCTAGAATTATAAAATTTGGCAAAAAGCCCGCAGCACAATTTATGCTAAAGTAAATTAGTGGTCGTATCACATAAAAAATACTAATAAAAATTATCCAAATAATATTGAATATTTTTTTTTTTTTTTAATGTTAACATTAGATAATATATTGTTTTTAAAGTTATTTATTTTAATGAAAGTAGCTGAACAATTACCTAAATTTTGTACGGAACTTTCGGGGCGCAAGTCAGACTTGCACTTGTCCGGTTTTGTTAAGTCACTGGTTTAATCAAACCAATATAGGATACTACATACCAAATTTTTGATTAAAATAAGTCAATAAACCAACGACTGCCGGAGTATCCAAAATCTTTATACCTAAGCGCCGTAAATAAGAACTGAAAACAAAACCCTTCAAAACCTCTCCATTATTTATTCATTAGGTTCAATGTAATCAAGAAACTTCCCACTGAATGCCCCAATTTCGTCGAAATTTCACGAAAGAGCCGAACCACAACCGCGAATCTGCAATTATTTAATCGTTTTCGAGGTGTTGCTCCACGGAAACTGTGGATTTATAACAATATCGGCGATCCCTCGTGTATTCCAACTAGTTCATTTTACATCGAAGTTTGGTAATGGAATAGTAGATGGTGGAAGCTCATGAAACGAGTAATGGAAGTGACGCAAATCGGGCGGGGCGCTCTATATGGAGGAAGTAGTAAGAGGTCATCGTATGGGGTGCCCCGGGCGCGATACCGTTCGGGGAAGAGTGATCATCCACGGCGAGTGAGGGGAAACTGGGAGAATTTCCCAAAAATGATCAAAAATTAAACGGCTGAGTGCCTTCGTAAACTAAACGATTCAAGGGCATGTCATGAACCTTTATTCAACGGAATAAGCGCTTATTGATCTATAACCAAAATGTTAGTTAGATTTTTGGAGGTGTCCTAGATTTCAAACCGAATTAAAGGTACTTATAAGTATTTAAATACACAGTAGAAATGAAATAGTATGTATAGGTACTTCATTTTATAAATTACGATGTTTGCTGACCTACTTTGAGTGATATAGAATACTTTGCTTTACATTTCAAATAAAATCTCAAAAATACTTTGCGTTACCACAAATAAAAGCTACATCACACAACGCGCATCATAGATAGATATCAATAAAAGCGAAAAGCTCAACTTCTGATTTATTGGAAAAGTGGAAAACGTATCTGAGAGCTTGCAACCCTCGGAGGCACCGGGCCAATTTCACTTCGGCGCTTAGTCTACTCTGACACGTTGGTGGAGACGCATCGCGGTCGTGCTCTCCCACAAAAATATTACTTTATTACAATACAAAACGCGAGTGAGTGCTTGTGAACTTATACCAACTTTAAGTGTCGGTTATACCAGACCTTTCCCATAAGAACTGTTCAGCCAAGGTCATCCATCAGCAATTTGACACCTGTTGTGTTGATATACTATATGTATGTAATTTCATATGTAATAAAATAAACAGTAGTATTGTGTAACATTGTAGTAAGTAAGTATTAGCTCATGTTGATGTAGACTTGATTTGCGGACGTTTATAGACTAATTAATTACGTTATGGCGGTTACGTGTCAATTAGTTAATAGTCCTTAACGCGCTTCTTGTAGTTAGTATGATTGAAGCATTTAATTTTTAATTAGTATAAGTAAATGTGGCATCAGTTTTAACTTTTTTGTTTTTGTACGTAGATCGATGTTGTGTTTTATTCTTTTTCAGGCTTCGATAATACGATAATGAAGTGACCTTGTACCTAATTGTTATCGATAGGATCGTCAGTCTCACTATTTCGGATTTAATAGTTCTATCGATTAACCATTAATTATGGGACAGTAGGTTCGGCGTATAATGCCTTTAACTGTAAAGGTATGAGCACCATTACTGCTTGTGTTTCAAACTTCAAGATTAGGGTAGGTATAGATAAACGAATATTGCCGTTAATTTAAACTTCAGTAGGAACTCACAGTTTTTACACTTCTTCGAGAGAACTGATTGAATGTGAAGCCAATAAAATGAGTTTACAACAAATGCACATACAACTCAACGTTCTCTTGCATGATTTATAGCTAACAGAAGCATAAAATACCTACAGGAACCACATTCCAGGTCACACGAATCATAACTCACATTATTCTCATCTTCTGCCAACAGTTACATAACACTATCCGAAAACGCTCTTAAATCCAAATGTTTATATTAAATACGTCACACAACTCATGCAGCATTAAACAAACAAACAGAAATACATATTTTAAAGTGGCAATTGGTATATCCTGCACAGTTGGCCGAGCCAGCGCTGGCCCGGCGGAAGCGTCGGGCTCATTCAAATAATTCAATTAAATCTCGTGTTGAGCTGAGGGCAGTCTCACTATATGCTGCTTCGGAATAGGGATGCCTAAACGTTTTTGTTTTAAATGCTCGGTAATTGTTAAACCTTTAGAGCGGCTGCCAGGTGTGACCGTCGTGACCCGTGAGCCAGGTTCGGGGATAGTATCGTGACTTACCAACTGCCGTTACAAGATAATCCTTATTTGATAGTGGAAGTAGTTTAAATTCAAATGTATGTGCATACTTACACTATCGAATAAGCCTCACCTTATAGATTTATACGAGTAAGTAAGTATAAATGTATAAGGTGAGGCTCATTATATCATAATTTGTTCCCGGAAAGTAACCTAAGGGGGCGACCCTTTGACATGGGACATAACATTGTCTCCAGCGACATAACATCGACATCGTATTTCGTCGGGAGACATCGGCTTGACAATATCTTATACTAAGAGATTCAATGACAAAAGACTTGTTATTTGCTTGTCCAATTATCTTATCTTCATCAAAATTATGGATATTCTTTGATTGCTAAACTGTTGAACAAGATAAGATTTATTTCAGCGCGCGATTTTTGACGAAGATTGTCATATTTATTCAGGAAGATAAGACGCAGATCACAAGAGCTGACTTCTGTCTTCTCTCGATCTTTCCATCGAATTGCTCTTAGATCATTCTGCTCATTAATTTACCAAGGGGTCCGCTAATGAACAAAACAGACCATTTAAGGGGTAAAACCATCATTCTATCTACCCTTTTAGGTCGTTAATGGCACATAAAGTAATTAAGTGATCAATAGAATGTTCCATTGTTTCTATTGTATATTGTAGTCTGTTTGACAACCCTGTTGATGGCAGGTTCATCATCTGTCGTCATCATTGTTCCTTGTTTCATCTACACAGTCTTTTAGCATAGGCGGTCTCCAATACGGCTTCTGTTGTGTCATGTTTCTCTGAACTGGGCTAAGCTCCTCAATTTCTTTCCCTGTGAGGACGACGTAACCACCTGGGATATAAAAGATACATTTCAGTGTCGTCAAATTAGGAAGATTTTTATTTTATAAATTAAAAAATGAAAGGTTTTTCATTTTCGGTCTTATTTCCTTATAACGGAAATAAAATCTTCGGGCCAATTGGATTCAAAGCCGTTTTTACGTTCATTTTGTTATGAGGAAACCTTATTTAATGGATCGTATTATTTATTTATTTTATTAAGGTTCTTAAACAAAATATAAACACCAGACATGGCAAAATAATGGACGCCAATGAAAATATCTTATCCACATAAATTCAATTTTTTTGTTAGATAGGTACGTGTAATTTTTTTTCATCTTTTATATTTTATTAACTATCCGAAACCTTTTTCGGCTTGTTTTCAAATTGTTTAAATCGTAATTCATAGTCATCATTGGAGTCAGAGTAATGTATTATTCGTTCATGTACCTCAGTACACATGCATCATCTGCAGTTAAAATTACACAACCCATTCACATGCTCATTGAGATGCCGCTTCTCTTCATTTTAAACTTTGGAAGGTGTTCATAGAAATAATTAAACGCTTACATTAGTTTCCCTAAAGTTAACATAAAGACTCTTGACTTTGTGTTGTACTAATGTAATCTACCATCTTGCTACGAGTACCTAAGTGTAGATTTTCTTTGCTACCTCTCCTGTAACTGAAGATAAGTCATCAACTCTATATAAATATTTATCCATATCGCTTACCAGGTGGAACAGCTCGGCAGCCTCCGGATGCTATAACGTAATTTCTTACTTTTCTTTGACAATTTACGTTCCATCCTCAGCCATTTCGGGGAACGGGTCGTAGTAATAGACTACACACAAAGCACAGGTTAATTTACAAGGCAATCTACTAATGGAGTACTTAGCCCCTCTATTCCGAAAAGAAGATTTTTCTCGCGGATTTACTGGTTCCCGAAAATGTTTTCTTAGCCACTGATAAATTGATTCCATTAATGAAAGCCAACTTCAATAAATTCCGTGTTCGGTTCGCTGCTATTGAAAACAAGGATTTCTAAGAGAAAAATTCCTTCGAAAACTTTGATGATGCTCATTGAATCCTTGAAAAGAAAATTGTATGTATTCTTTACGTATCCTTATAAAATAAATTTTGATAGCTTTGAAAAAAAAAAGACGGTTTACTCGAATATGAGACTTGAAGTCGTCCTTGGTGTAACAGATATGGGTAAAATCTAGAACAAAAGAATAAAAAAGGAAGAAAATATGGCGGTGAATAAATTTTATCGACACTGTCCCAGCTCTAAGCATACCTGCGGCTAGGATGTGAGTCTAGCTCACACGTTGTGACTTTGACAGAAAAGCATCAACACCTCGTGAACTACTAAAAGATAGATAGATAAAATACGTCTAACTTTATCGGACCTCCAATTAAATATCGTTGTGTTACGAGTGAATTTACTGTTTTCAGTATGAGTCGGGCCTAATTCTGTTCATTCTGCCAGCGCGTCGGTTGCTGATTCTGATGCGATACCGTTTCCTACAGTTTTTAAAGCCCCTGTGTATGCTAACCAAGCCAGTTGTACGTTTTTTAAGTGTCAAACACATATATTTATTTTTATTGTAGGTACACAGAAAGAAAGAAAAAAACATTCAGCACAGGCTCAAGAACATTACGACAAATTACTAAACTTAGAAAAAAAAAACAAAAAATATGATGACAGAAGCAGAACCCACGATACGTATTAAAACTACATCTTTTTCGCATTCCCAGTGACAAAGCTACATATTAAATTTATTTAAGCATAATATAATATCTTTACAACAACATAGTTTTTATAGGTAGGTGTTTGTTACTGTTAGTATAATGATTAGAAAGACTTCTTATTCTATGCTAGTACGTACGAAGTCGACGTGTTGTTTTCAGTGTGACAATTCCATATAGGTACCTATATAGTACCTAATTAATATTGCGGTCAGAGACAATAAACAATATAACGAGTAGGTAGCCGAAGTATTTGCGCAAACAAATCATTATCACTCCGTTGTTCTATATCGTATTGTTGGAGCTCGGTCCTTCGGGTATAGTCTGACAAGTTCGCGTGACACGTAAATTAACTTTAAAACTTAAACTTTCATGGACATTCGTTTTTATAGCTGTAAATAAAAAAAGGTTTTATTGATTATCAAGCAGTATTATAGCTGAATGTTGATCGAACAATATTTATGTCGTAAAATGATTATTATTGGCTGGATGAATGAACTGCATTAGAGGTGATAGGAATGGCTGAGTAGAAAGTGAATACTTGGATGACGGCTATAAGAGAAAAATAAATCTATTGTACTTAGACAAGATCACGTTGGGCGGTGACCCCGAACTAGGCGTTGGCCTGTATCTTGGGCGTCAGATGTATGCAATGATGATAGAGAAAATTCATGTTTCCCCATTTGTTTTGTCTTAGAACCAGGCTCAAGTAAATAGGTATCGTTTAGATGCCAATGAATACGCTTTCTAGGCGCATCCATGAACTGAGTCCTAATAAACTCAAATTATTTAAGTATAAAGCGAAAATCATGTCGCGATGTTTACTATTCTGTAAAATATTATATTAAGGTTAAAAGGCCTGGAATTGAGCTGCTCCAATTAAAGTTACACCATCAATGTTGACATTTATGTTAAAAAAATATCCAAATAAATATTTTGGTATAATTGTTTGTTTAATAAACTTTGATTTTTCCTGAACGTAATGTATACAGTATACTTTGTGAAGTATTTTATATTATCATTGACATGAATATTTACTTTTTAAAGTATTACATTGTTTACTGTACAGAGGAAAATTTGTTATTGGCAATGTGTCAAATTTCTTTGATAGATCATGTTCAATTGGAAAAGACAGTTTGGGTAGTTTGATGTGCTGGCGTCTGTACATTTTTGTTATTTTCTGAATTTTTATCTAGTAGTTTAAGCGCTTAATGTGGCCTACCCAAAAATATTTTTTTGGTATTTTTGGTCGACCCGTTGAGCTGCTTAGTTCTGAGTTGAGTTCTACAATTTCTGACAGAAACTTGCACGAACAGGGCTGGGCAGGTCTTTCCACAAAATACTATTTCAGACACAAATCCGCCTGGTCCTTACAACTTCAGTCCTTCTGCCCAAAATAATGTCAGACTTTAAAAGAGACTATGGCTCTGATCTCTATACTATACCTCTGAGTTTCTTTCGGTGTTTTTTCTCAGACAAAGTAGTCATATGAGGGAACACCGACCTACTTTAAAAAAACTATTTTGCTTGTTGACGTGTTTTTACATTTTTTTCATCATTTATTATCAAAAAAGACGTATTTATAGCTAGCCTACGTCGTCTTCCTAAGGTCCTACTTCGTCGGTCTATACAGTAATTGGGTAGGAGGATGAATATGACACAACAGTAGCGGACTAACAGGGGGGCGAAAGGGGCGGCCTGCCCCGGGCCTCCGGTCTTGGGAGGCCTCCAAATGTCTCGGCATTCCCCTGATCAAACCCTACACAAGACTTTAAAAATGTGCTTAGTACCTAACCTATATAATTTCATCCAGATCAAAACACTACAGCCATCTATTTACGCGGTACTAATATTCTTTTAACTTTGCTGAACCCGTCCAATATGCTGGGGGAATTCCCGTCTTTGCAGCGGGTACTTTGAAATTAATTTTACTTGCCAGATGTTAACGAAATAAACATAAACACTACATACAAATGTGAACTGAATAAAAAGCTTGTAAAAATACATTTTTTTTTTAAAGCTGGGGGGCCTCATTCAGCTTTGCCGCCCCGGGCCTCTGACGGGCTTAGTCCGCCACTGTGACACAACAAAACTTTTAATAAGTAAATGTAGTAGAAATAGCCCAACCTAGCGTATATATAACCTCCTTGCTCACATATAATAAAAGAAAATGCAGTTGTTATAATATTCTCAAGCCTTAACAAGCAGACTTGTAACTAAAAGATACACATTTCAAGTTAAAGTAATGAGCGTAGACTGTAATAAAGGAAAGAAAACCTAGGTTGTTAGTGTTGCGAAGGGAAAGCAGTTTTAGTTTACATCCTTATTAAAATAAATAATAATACCAGCCTATTACTGTCCCACTGCAGGGTAACGGCCTCTTCTCATACAGAGAAGGCACGAGCATTAATCACCACGCTTGCTAAAGACGGGTTGGCGATTTCAGACTTATATTAATTATATAAGTCCAGGTTTCCTCACGATGTTTTCCTTCAGCTCAGGTACTATTTTATACCCCGATAGTACCACTTTTACAAAGCTTAAATTACAGCTCTACAGGCTACGCTTCAAATGATTGAACTTGATAAATCATTTTTTTTTTTTGTTTTTTTTTTTTTTTTTTTTTTTTTTTAAAAAATCGTTGCCCCACACTAGGAATTTCTCCTGTATCGTGGGTGCGTTTACAAACATTTAAACTCACATACACAAACAGCCAGACCCGGAACAACTACCTGTAGGCCATACAAATATTTGTTCCGTGTGGGGATCGAACCCACAACACGCGGCGCAGCAGCCGATGGCTTAACCACCGCGCCAACCGTGTCGTCGAAATCATGCGAATAAAACATTCTGAATTATCTCTTAATTTAATATAAGTACTATTTAAGAATTTCACCCATCAAAATCTCCGAGCTTACGTACTTAAGACCTCTAATTCAATGTACAAATTTATTATTTAACGCAACCAGGTGCTCCTTCAACTTTGAGTAAAGTACATTAATTTATCTTAGTACCTACTCAGAGTTTTAATAACATGATAATTGTCTTGAGCTACAGTTAATAAAATTACTCATACAACTTTGTAATTTAGAGCGCTCAAATGGTATGAATAATGGTTTTAGTTTTAAAAGAATAAGTAAGTCAAATGACAGATTTTCTGGAGATGTTTCAGAACTTATTAAGTACCGAATTACGTTGATATCTTTCATAGTTTGTTAAATACCTCGGGCAGCCTCAGTTATGAAACCATTTAAGCTTTTACAATACACTAGCAGACCGAAAAGACGTCGTCCTATCCGTATAGCACCACCTACCGGGTCCAATAGTGAATCTAAACCATCCAGGGCGCATTCCAAACGCACACGAAAAAAATCATTCAAATCGATCCAGCCGTTTAGGAGGAGTTCAGTGACATACAGACGTACAGTCGGTTTAAATTGTATATAAAGATAGATAGATATTCCCACAACCATAGAAATTTTATCAATTCAGGTATGGTTGGGTTGGAGTCGTTTCAAAATAACGATATCATATTAGGCCACCAAGGTTTACGTATGTCGGCAAAATGGAAATTATGTACTCGTATTTATCTGAGTCCTCCGCTGTTCTTTTCTGATTAATTTCGTGGCGGGATCCATGACAGTTGAATCGTTTCTCTGGCATTCTTAGGGCTTCATTATCTCAACGCATTTCTGGTGGTTACCACTGTTGATTCTGTTTTTCAGGAGTAACAGTGGTCTGGGAATAGTGTGGCGGGCTTGTCCCAAAAAAAAGTAGACTTTTTTTTTTTCTTTTTTTTTTTAAACGTTGCCCCTCACTAGGAATTTCTCCTGTGTCGTGGGTGCGTTTACAAACATACAAACTCACATACACAAACAGCCAGACCCGGAACAACTAACTGTAGGCCATACAAATATTTGTTCCGTGCGGGAATCGAACCCACGACACGCGGCGCAGCAGTCGATCACTCAGCCACTGCGCCAACCGTGCCGTTATAGGTATGGAGTGCAATCAAACTTTACCACGAATAGTTATAATTGCAGGAATACTAATAAAAACAGATCACATTAATGTGCTTTTCCTCATAAGAGTAATTAAAAATTAAATGCAGTGCCAAAAAACAGGAAATGCCACAAATGTTGAAACATAACTATACTAGCTAAAAGCTTGACCTTATTAGTCGTATTTCTTCCTCGTAAAGACCATACCCCGAACCATTCTTCAATTCTTCTTACAATCAGTATATACTAGTTTTCTGTTACTTACTGTAAATACTCGAACTACGGTGAATCTTGACATTTTCCGGTAAAACCTAAGATTTACCAAGTATTGGTTATAAAAGCTTTGCCTCAACGACTAATTCAATATAAATAAAGTAGTCTTCTCTAAACATTGTACCTGGAAAATATATGAACGATAAATTAATAATTAGGTGAGCCAACGTGTTTGTAAGAAGATAATCTTATTCACTGTTAGACAATAATGTTTTTACTTTATATAGGTAACTTATACCTTCAGCTACTGACTCGTAATTATGTACAATGTTACGTAATTAATTTCTAATAATTGGTTTTCAAAACCAACATTAACTAACCGTCTTAAGGAAATCTTCAAACCCCAAAAACACGTATAGCTCGTATTTTGAATCAAACCTTAAATTTACCAGCTTGTGTAGGCGATCATCATTGGTAAATCTTTCAAATCTCAAATCGTTTATTGCAATCCATAGTGTACACTTAAACTAGGTAAATAAAAAGAAAATTAAACAATAATGGATCCTGTCAAGCACAAGAATTTAGGAGAGGGATTAAGTAGAGAGAGGAAGAGTTCTTTATTAATTTTCCTTGTTATTAAGCTCGAATTATTTTATATCCTATTAAGTACTTTATATTTCCCTTATTTTACTTATTCTACTAATATTTGAGTGTATCAATTTACTTATTATTTATTCATTTATATTTAAAATTGTTTATTTGTTTATTCGCTCAAAACATATAAGTCTACTATAATCATCAAGTCATGATGGCCCAGCGGTTTAGACCTCACCTCTTGTGCACGAGGTTGTGGGTTCAAACCTGGGCAAGTACCAATGTGGCTTTTTTTTCAATTCATATGTACTTTCTAAGTTTATTTTGGACATCACTGACATTGGTGAAGGCAAACATCGTGAGGAAACCTGGAATTATAATTAATCTGAAATCGCCAACCCGTCTTGAGCAAGCGTGGTGGTTAATGCTCGTGCTTTCTCTGTATGAGAAGAGGCTGTCTCACTCTCACTTACTGTCTCACTGCAGCTCAAAAACCTGCAGTGAGACAGTAACAGGCTGTTTTTTTTATTATTACTGAATGTATCCTTTAAATATTCGTGTACTGTGTGTGTGTACTTTTGGCGGTGTGTGTTTGGGCATTTAAGATGACGGTGCCATGAATCACACAGTTTTTTTTGTACAATATGATGTCCAATCAATTAAAAATGTTAGGTACAAGCGATTCGATACGTAATCATCAAATTAGTTTGTTCCAAAATTTCAACTAGTTTTTGCTGATTTAACAGAATAGTGTTAAAGCACGTTGCGCAGTTTATTACGGCCGTGGTTGTGGGGCCCCTGATAAATTCTAAACTTATGTTATTGTTGCGTCTATTTATTGGATCACAGTTTTTGTTTTGACAAACGATTTTACCACTGTTCGGTACGAGGATTTGCTATGGTAGTTGCTGTGTTCTGTTCCTATGTTCGGAAATATATCTTAATGGCTACCGACTGTAGTTTTTTGGGAATGCTTTATTGTGAAACAATAATAGCGTATCATTTTCATACCGCATAGCAAAGGCCTCTTCTTATAGAGAGAAGCACGAACACTCATCACCATGCTGGCTACACTTATTTTAATTATAAGTACAAGTTTCCTCACGATTTGTTCTTTCATCGATGAATTTAAACGGTCACGTTGGTTCTTGCCCAGATTTGAACCTACTACCTCAAGCATGAGAGGCGAGTCCACAACCTCTATCTTTCACGACATAATATATTATCTCCAGTGTCTGAATACTACGCTTCTAAAATTGCAAAGATTGATCAAAAAGAACCTTTGAAATATAATAGGATTACCTATAAAATTTCAAAGGTGTCCTTTTAAACAAAGTAAACAAGGTTTTGTACTATAATATATATCAAAACCTTTTTCACTTTTTAATTGTTAGCATTCCAAGAATATAAAGACAAAGCTTGCTTCTACTAAAATATCTGCAATAACAATTCATCGGGTGCACCTGGAATTTACGAGCAGTCTCCCGTCGACCGTATACTGTAATTTACCAAACCATACTATGCTATGCCTCGGAAAGCACAATCGGTCAAGCACCGCGGATATATGTATGTATGTGTACCACGCGCCTCAAATAGTTTTAGACTCATTTGTAGATCTTTAACAGAAAATCTGACAACCAGTCTTACCAGCCCAGTAACTGGATTGTGGAGGTCAGATAGGCAGTCACCCTATCTAAAATACGGGTATTCAGCTGCATCTGGTTTGACTGGAAGCCAATCCTATCTTGGCTGGGAAAGGCCAGGCAGATGACGATAACGTTGTCTGAACATGGCCATATAAACTGTATCATCATCCTCCTGCCCTTATCCCAATTTATTTGGGGTCGGCGCAGCACGTTTTCTTCTTCCATACATCTCTATTTGCCGTCATCTCAAGAGTCACCTCTTTTCTAGCCATATGATCTTTCACACAATTCATCCATCTTTTCTTTAGTCTCCATCTACTCATGTAACCCTGCACTCAAAACTCATAACTTTCCTCACAACATGGTCCTATAAATAATGTCCATATAAAATGTATGCTGAGTGATATTGTTGTGCTATTAAATATTTGCTACATGCTATACCGGTATATATTAGCATACTCTGAACTGACCTTTAAGAAGGTTGAGAGGATAAGCCGTTTGTCCCGACTGTGATGCTTACTATGATCTTTGACAGTCTTTAAAGGTACTCACTACCAAGGGGAATCGTATTTCTCAGTAACTGCTGCATACAATTAGACCTCAGCATGGTTGGGAAAAGGCTGATGATGACTATTTCATACTATACCGTGCACGAATCAAGGCAAATTGTTTAGGAAACCGAGCAATCACTTCTTCACAACAGACATAATATTTCAAAATATTTCTGCTTTATCGATTACACAAAGGCAAAGGTCCAATAATTTATGGCCGAAACATTCTATTTTCGCTTCACCTTTACACAAATCCCAAAATAAGTTTATGAAGGGAAATCAAAAGATGGTTGACCGGGCAAATTTTCAAATAAGTAACTAACCTTTTGTATCGAAAATATTGTATCGGTGGATGTTTTCACGTGAATGATGTAAGTACAAACGTATAATACCAAGAATTACTTTTGCCTAGCCTTACCTCAGTTGGTTTTGTGCCTATGCAAATAAATCAAGGGTCGTCAGTTTGATAGCGACTTTAAAAAATACGAATGTTTATGAAAACATTCTCTTTTGATAGTATCCTCATTATTTGTAAAAGCAAAAGTCAGATTTTATAACTCCGGGCAGTTGTGAAAAACTTTAATATCATTATTTTTGGCGGAATAAAGAATCTGGTTACTAAAACTAGTGTAAGTACGTTACTAACGTATGTCCGTACTACTAATAGTATAAGTATGTTGGAATATCGTACATTATATGTAGTTTAAATGAAATAAGATTTAAACAGTTTTTTTTTTGGCAAAATCCGATATTCAGATAAATTTGATATTCCGTTTATTAATAAGCTAAGAGGGAAACCTTTTAAAACGATATGAATAAATATAAAATAATATACGAACTGTCGATATGACAAATAGCTTACACTTACACATTGCATATATGTACATACTGTAAAGGTCGTGTACAATAGCAGAACTTTTTGCATACAGGCTGGTAGTACATTAGTTCTCTCTGGTTTCAAACAGTCAAGTAATATTCGAATTGTTAAAAATATAGAACGGGCCTTTTGTCAAGTGTAAACGGAATCTGGTGTGTGACGTGATTGTATAAAGATCTCCTCTTAATAAACTTAATTAAATCAGCGGATCCCTACAATTGTGACAGTAATCCTTAATCCAGTATTGTAGGAATCCAGCTTTTACAATATTTGAAACAATTGTAAACTCGTGACTGAACTAATCAATAATCAAACCAACAACAAACAAAACTAATGTACTACAATTCTACATCGATGACTTTCTGAAGACATTGTTCACTTAATTATATTATCGAAGCCTATCTAACGGATACGATTCGACAGGTCGTGTTAGAAAGGAAGGATAATCAATATTATGAGGGGTGGCGCAACTGGGCCCTCATAACGAACTAAAAGGTTCCAACCCACAATTTATTACCTACCCGTGGCCTCTTATATTTCCACTTCAAGTTCTCTTATCCTATTAGCGTCTTTTGAGTTACGTAATCAATAACAAAAGACGTTCGAATTGTCGTAGATAAAAGTACATCTGCGGGGAACATTGTGTAGTTTTCTTCCTTTCTCTTATAACGGCGACAGCCGCAGTATTGTTAGTGGCCACTATGCCAGAGAAAAGAAAAGAAAATCTTGAAGTATCGTATCAGAAGGACCAATCTTCTTATAGGCACTTCAAGATTTTTCATCAAGGAAAGTATGAAGCCATATGATTGTATAGTTATATATTACACGATTGGTGATGATATGAAGTATATAGATTTTGCTTCAGTTTTTAATTAATAGTTATTAATTATTATCATTTAGCTTTGGTGCAGCAGTAGTGCTTCGTCCTTCTCTGAACCAGGAAACAATATGTATGCATACTCTTCTACACCTCTTTATGTTCTTCAATTTTTAACCCCCTGACACGTTTACTAACGTCAGTTACAGAACATTATATTATTATTTTATATCATTCGTTTTGATTATTCTTTTATATTATTCTTCTATATCATGCTTTTAAATAATTATTTTATATTATTTTTCTACATTATTCTTTTATATTTTTTTTTATGTTATTCTTTTGAATTATTATTTTGTTGTATTCTTTTATGTTATTATTTCTGATATAATAATATTCACCTAAAAAATGTGGTGATCGTTAATTGCGACCTTCGGAGCAAACTTTGTTTGCAACGGAGTTACGGAACGAGCTAGTACAGTGGGTACGTCCTCTCGAACTGGAAGTAACTAATAAGAACGAACTACTAAATTGGAGTTCCATTATAGTTCCAAGACGTCATATCGACGCACTGTATTAGCTTCCAAGGTCACGGATTATTACCAACTGGAATATTCATGCTGCAGAAATCAATTCCATAATGAAAACAAGGCTGCATAAATTACTGGAAAATACCCATGAAATATGCTAATTTTACAGTTAATTTACTGGATTTATGGTTGGTATTAGTTAATCGCTTATAGTTATAAGTCAAATTGAATAAAATTGGATTAGGTTTTATACTCGGTAGTCCTATATTCCAGGAGGAGGAATAGCCCGTGGCTAGATAAAAACAGCCGCACAGTATGTGGATGGGTGGCCGTTCGGTATCGAGACTTCTCCGTGCCTCGGAAAGCACGTTAAGCTGTCAGTCCCTGCTGTCATTTGGAGATTTTTGACCGTCGTTATAGGTAGTCAGAAGTCCGAAAAATTAACAACCAGTATTAGCAAGGGGTATCGTGTTGCCAAGTTATTGGGTTGTGGAGGTCAGACAGGTAGTCGCTCCAAGTAAAATTCAGCTGCACGCAGTTAGGCTGGAAACCAACCCCAACATGGCTGGGAAAGGCTAGGCAGATGATGATGATATCATATACGATATATCATATTATATACAAGGCATTTGGGGTTTGAAAGTCTGGGGTCATGGGGTCCGACTGTTAGTATTGTGCTGTTTAAGAGATCTCGAATCATTTATTTCTCCTTGATCATGAGCTGGCTCTTTCTATGACCAGAGGCTAAGCACGGCTATACAACGTGGTAGGTGTCAGTCTTTTCGGTTTATCCGCACCAGTCAACAGTGATGCGGAGATTTTTTAGTCGTCATTATGTACTTAGGTAAGACTGCTTTTTTATGAGAATGCGGTTAGCATTAAAATTCCTAAAATAAAAATCGTCGCAGTTTCAAACGCATTGTTTGTTAAACAAAAAATATTTGTGGTCAACAGCTTGCATAGGCTTAAGGTCATTAAGAAAAGTGGGTATATACGAGACCTAATCTTGTTAAAAGATCCACTTAGCATTTTCTTTAAATGTGTTTTTTGCAAGGAAGTGTAGCTGTCCGATTTCCATTGCCATGAGAGCGTTATTTTTGCTATAACATAACGTGGTTAGAAAATACTTAGTAGTGGGTAACGTAGGTAATTGGTTGCGACGCCCGGCGCAGCCCGCAGGCTAGTCTTTTAGAAATCTCTAGTCCGGAAAATGTCTTTTCAATGTGTTTTCAGTCTATACAGAAGCCGGAAATAGTGTTAGAATCAATATATTTTAGAGGTTATGTATTTTAGGTAGTGTGAATATTGATTACTTCAAACACTCTTAAGTATTTGTGTTGTTCGTTTGGTAAATGACCACACCAGTTGTGTTTATAATTTATCTGTTACAGCTTTTTTTGTCGATTATGATCTTGTTTAATAAATTAGTCAAATGCCCGTTATACCCAACCATTAATTAATTAAGCATTCACCCTCTTTATACTTTGCATTTTTTATCCATATCGCGCTTGTCATCAACGGCCTATCATGAAGTAAATAATCGATCACAGTACTTTTACAAGAACAAAGGAATATTCTGAATTACTGACCATTCCTGATGCCTTACTCTTCAGACTAATTAGAATTCCAATACGACTCCAATGATCCATTTTGCAGTCTAGTGATACACACTCTATCTCTCTCTCTCTCTCACACTTGTGATTTGGGAAAATACACAGTTGCCAAAATAAACATAAGAGTGGCGCTGAGCGCACGCGAAGCCTGATCCCGAATTTGGCGCTAGCGTCGAACTCAAAAGTACGAAACGTCTAAACTCCAATATCGATCAATCGGAATTAAAATCTAGAGTAAGCCGTTAGTTACTTTCTAGCTATTTCCATCTGTATTACGTACAGTCAACCCATGCCCGTGGTAACACTTTCCTCAAGGACAACGTGGCCTAGCGTAGTACGTAGTGTCAATGGATTTGACGACCGATATGGCGCGGCGGGCGAAGGTCCGCCTGCAAGGCAGGAGGTTGCGGGTTCGATTCCCGCCCTGGGACAAATGTTTGTGCGATCTTCAAAGGTTTGTTCCGGCTGTTCTGGGTATTTGCTATTTATATTAAAAAAAAATATCTATCTATGTAAGGTATTGTACTAAGTATATCAGTCATCTAGTATCCAACAAGTTCTCCTTAGCTTGGGGCTAGATGATGCAGTGTGGATTGTCCAGCATTATATATTTATTTATTTATAATATGGTTAGCTTATAAAGATTTAGTTACCACAGACTGCGAGCTACTGTACAAAGCTCTTAATTTGTTCAATAGAGACGTACATGTTCCTAATAAAGGTGCTTACTCTACGTGTGAAATCTATATCGTGCCACCCCACACCGCACACAGAACTCGACGAACCGTAGCGATGTCGGCCAGTCGGGCTCCGGAAACTACACTTATTGTGACAGCTACGTATTAATTCGTATTGTTATATTGTTATGATCGTGGCTAAATAAAACAGCCGCACGGGTCGATCGAAGGTTAAACTACGCCGAGGTCAGTTTGCGGATAGGTGAACATTAATTACATATCGCGACTCCTCCGTGCCTCAGAAATACGCTAAGCCGTTGGTCCCGGCTGTCACTGAAGACTGAAAGACTTACAACCAGTCTTACCAAGCCACCAAGGGGTACCGTGTTGCCCAGTTACTGGGTTGTGGAGGTCAGATATGCAATCGCTCCATGTAAAATACTGGTATTTAGCTACATCTTATCAGACTGGAAGCCGACCTCAACATAGTTAGGAAAATGGTAGGCAGGATATTGTTCTGCTAAAGAGCTAAGTCTTGGGTAACATTCCCTGGTCAAGCAACGTTAGGTTGTCGATTCGAAATTTCTCAGCCACAGCCCGGAGTCTAGATTAGTGACCACTTGATGACAAAAGGCTCGCCCCCTATAACATCGGATTTGTAAAAAACTGTCGAAATGTGGGTGTACCATAGGAACAACTCGAATCCCGGGCGTGATATTATGTTATGTAATATTCAAAAGCAATTGGTCGTTACCATTGATTGATACGTTTTGGATAGTTCCATTTTGATACGGGTTGTAATTGTGTTAATGCATCGATGTAGTTGATTCAGTTGAGTGGATTTTTCTCATTATTAGCCTGGATTCTGGATTCGACCCCTATTACATGATGCACAATTGGCGAAATGTGGATTTTACTCAAAGTGCACCTCTGCCCAACTCTTCGAGAATACAGGCGTGATGGTATGTTTTGAACAAGTTGATACAGTAAGATACTCGTAAAATAATAGCAACGTCTCTTAATTATATTGTCTCAATAGATATCTGTTCTTTTACAAATAGGACAACGTGTCGGACTTGAGATTTTTCTTCCTTCGTTATTGCTGTATCAAAAAAAACCTGTTAAGACAGGTTTTTAATTGAAGTTTAAAGTTTTTCTACGAATTTTGCGTGCGTTTTAAATTCTCCTTGATGTGCGCGTTCCCAAGAAATACTTGAGGAAGTTTCAAACCTGGCGTTGCGGTTTACCTACGCCCTGAGGAAATGTACATTATTAAATAGACGAGTGGGTAATGCATTTTTCATTACTTTATGACATGTTTGTAAACTGGCACAAAACAATGAGATCATTAGCCATTTACAAGTAGGGAGGTCTTTTGTTTTCAAAGTAATTGTTGGCTGTTTTATTCTGAAACTGTGTGGTTATGGCAGGATTTCCTAGCTTCTGTTTGTTTTAGCGGCCTTTACAAAGGCTTACACTGCAGATGTAGCGTGGTCTACATTTCTATCGTTTCTCTTGTCGGCACAAGACATAGTAGATCTACTAGTAATAGTGAGGATAAGTACTTAATATCCTCGCATAAATCTATACTTACAGGGCAAGTTTTCAATCACCATCTAAATTTTCACAGGGTGTTCCAACCATGAATATGAACAACTTTTACCATGGGGCCAACTCTGAGATCACGAAAAAAAATCATGAGTCAATGTTTATTTTTTTTTAATTTAAATTTGGATGGCGATTGAAAACATGCCCTGTATAGAAAATGGCCAATCTTGAAGAACTGACAGTATGTATTACAAGAGTACCATAGATAAAAGATGAGTAACAATATCTTTTTCGTAGTGAAGGAGTCGAAATGTGGTTTTGAAACGGATTTTGCAGGGTTTTTTAGCATTTGTTTTATAATTATTTGACGAACGAAATAAGCTCAATAATAGTCGTGATAGGCTCGCCTCCCATAAAATGGTACTTCAAATAACGCCCTTTGCAAAATACAGGCGTGATATTATGTTTTAAAGAAATAAGTTGTAAGTCGGGCTGTAAGTATTTTCAATGTCTAAAAATAAATGTTCCCCTTTTCTTCCCAGTAACGTAGTAAGGGAAGACTAAAAGATTCCGCCAGGTGACTGGGCACAGCGTTCATGATTGTGTCACAAAGAGAAAAATGAGAGATGGTTCTGTTAAGGTTCAATGACTTTGCGAGGTAGTCAATTCGATTAAGGTGATACGTCAATGTAACATAAGAAATTTAAAATTTATTTCGATTTTTTGTCAATTTGCCGTGCTGTTTTACGTTGGATGTTGATCAAAATTAATTTTGCAAGAATAATGACTTAAATGAATGTTTATAACCATTAAAATTGCAATGCCTATACAGGCAACTAAATTCTAAGAACCTTCATAATTGTTAACATCTTCACAATTCTGCACACTTAGTTCGCAATAAAGGATTTGAATTTTTTTAAAAATCTCGGAAAAAATAAATTACGTTATGCAGATATTTCGGGAAATTTTGGGAGGTACTTACCTAAGTATAAAATAATTTTGGTAAACATACATCGTCAAACGCTATAGCTACTGGAGGGTGGGACCTACATTGGCGTCCTCCTTTGCAGGAAACGTACGGGGACCAGAAAAATACGCGAGCCGCGTTCTGCTTTGAAGGAATCACCTAAGATAAATTGGATGATCGCATACTACGCCCAGTCATTTCCAGGAAATTCGAGGACAGGTGGAGTCCGAACCAGAAATTATATTTTGTTTCTTATAATGCCTAACGTAGAAACTACTTGATTCAGTGC
The DNA here is from genome assembly GCA_905147745.2 of Phlogophora meticulosa. Taxonomy (NCBI): domain Eukaryota; kingdom Metazoa; phylum Arthropoda; class Insecta; order Lepidoptera; family Noctuidae; genus Phlogophora; species Phlogophora meticulosa. The sequence continues at coordinate 6,758,658 of LR990523.1, forward strand.
ATATATGTAACATGCTAAGTTGATCAGCATTATTGGGTCGGCTTCCAATCTAAGCGGGATGCAGTTCGATACCAGTGTTTTAGATGAACCTATTGCCTATCTGACCTCTACAAACGTCACTGGGTAACATGATACCCAATGGTAAGACTGGTTATCAGACATTCGGGCTTCTGACTAATCGTAACTTTATGTGAAAAATAATATAGCTTACTAGCTGACCCAGCAAAGGTTATTTTGCCATATAAAATGTTTGGGGAGTCCTTAACATTTAGGGGGATGAAAAATAGATGTTGTCTGATTCGCAGACCTAAACGATATGCACACAAAATTTCACGGAAATCAGTCGCGCCATTCCGGGGGAGTTTAATTACAAACACCGTGACACGAGAATTTAATATATTAGAGATATGCGTCATAAATATCATTATTTTCGGGATCACCAAGTTGTAGATATTATATCTAATTCCTCCATGTTAATGTATTGGCTCGTCAAGATTTTGATGAAATAGCTTTTGAGAAAATGTTTTTATTATTACTCGTTTATATTTTACTACAAGCTTAATCTTAATCTAGCACTTTTACATTCGTCATTGTTTAACACATACATTATCATAGTTTTTTTGAACCGATGGTGTTATGATTATGTCAAAAGCTTTCCATTATATCGATATCTTGTTAATCCTTTTTACTGGAAAGTTTTAAGTGGACATGGTATGTTTCAGGATTCAACACAGTTTCATAACGGTTTATGTCTGTGGAGTTAATTTTTACAACCTTAGCTGAGGTTTACTCAGTTCTACATTGTAAATGAAGATAATATAGAACGAGTTTTCGCTGTAGGTAGGTATAATAAGTTGGTCCTCTTCAATAGAATAAAATCATCAGTCTTTGTTATGTAAGAAATACTGAACATCTATTCCGATGGCTGTATTTATTTCTAAATCAGCTTGAAATTAACGAATATTTACCAGAACATAATTATCTAGATTTATAATGATAATCTTAAGGGTGGATGAGGCATAAAAGTCTTAAATAAAAGCCTAGGTTCCTATTCTAAACAGATATTACGATTTCAGAAAGAAAAGTTGTCATCTCATATAAACGTTGCTTTAATAGGATTGGAAAATGGACGAAATACCTAAACAGGAAAAATGATTTAAATTACCCTTTTGTGGCCCTGAAAGTTCTTTACCTGCTTGAAAATCACAATTATATCAAAGCGAGTTTCAAACAATTTTGAAAATAATGAGAAAGAAATAAAAAGTTTCAGAAATTAGACGTTTCTGAGATCAGAATAAGCCTGCTTCACATAAATAAGAAATCGTGTGCTGTTTAACCTTTTGGTAGGTAGGGAGAGCTACCTTTTGTATTCCGGGATTTAATGTTACCATTCGTACGAGTGTTACAATATTTACGAATGTGTTCGGTCCTTGAATCATCAGGCAGGATAAATAATACGTATGTACAGCACTATACTACTTTAAATTACTTGCAGTAACTTGTCAATATCTAAGTTCACATAAGACAGTAAAACTGAAAAAAAATGATAACACTATGTGCAGCAAACAAAATAACCTACAAAGTAGATTTAAGTATAACTATACTTAAATCCAGACCAGACTATCCTATCCTATATATTTAATCCAGATAACACCAGTTCCAAACTTGGAACTGGTCTTATAAAATAGTAATCCATCCTCACCGACGTAGTAAGTCCCAAGCTATCAATGCCTAAGGATATAGAGTGAGGTGTTAGAATAGTATTCTAGTCACTAAACGCAACCTGTAGTGTACCTTGTGATATGACATCTGTCAATTTGATATTGACAGGATCTTCCATTCGAACTTGTAAAAACACTATGAAATGGTGAAAGATGTTCGTTTTATGTACATTTTGTCGTTCAAAAATTGCTGATTCTCAGCTTAATTTGAATAAATGGACCAATCACACAATCAACAAATCATATTGTTGATTGTCTATACGATTGTGTTATGCGTTGCTAATAAAATTATTTAAAATCACTAGAAACTTTTTTCTGTCGAAATATCCGACATGATTCATGGCGTGGCTGTTCAGCGATAGTTTCTTTAGGTGTTAGTCGAAACTCTCCGCTAGGAAGGAAACCTTAGTATATTTATTACACAGTATTACAAGATAAGCACGTAGCTTCTTATTTCTCTAGTAACTTAAGTAAAGTCTGAGTAATTAGTAATTTGAGTACCCGGTATCTTTATCCATGACATAGCAAGCCTCTAATTATACCTACAACTAATGTCGCTGACCTTGAAGGCCAGGGAAATAATTATAAACAAAATAGGTATTTTATTTTAAATTTATAATAAGTAAAATGTAGCCTTTGATAATGTCATCCACAAGTATACCAACTTTTTTTTTTATATTGCTGCTTGATTTCCGTTGTATCAAAAAAATGTAAACAACAAAATCACATTTGTGTGAAGTATTTGGAAAAGATATTAAGCCAATTTTGTTTTTTTTTTATGTCTGAGAACATATAATTATTTCTTTTACCTATTCTTAACATTGTAACTAAATTGTTTCTGTTAAATCCTATAAGAGCGTTAACTTTTGGGACCCGGGCCTCAAAAGGAAAAATACCTAATAAAAAATGTCAATAAACCCAATTGCAAAGACAACTGATTATTTAAAATCTACTTGATGCCAACATCACACTGTAATCAGTGTTTAATTATAGGCTCTTAAATTACCAACACGTTGCAAATTTTAATTGAAACACCACAACACATTGTGTTCGATTATTGTTTCAATATATCATAAAGTTAAACATGGTAGGTGACACGTAGTAACACAGCGATTAGTTAACACAATAATCAAGTCGATATAATGGACGCTTTACGAGTTGACAGCGTTTGAAGCGACTGAAATTAATTACTTACGGTTTCAAAGCGACAAATGTATATAGCGGATGTTTATGTAGTTGATAGTGTATGGACCATACACCCTGTGGTTGTAGGTAAGTTTTAATAAAATTGTCTCGATCAGAAGAAGTTGATAAAGTCATCATCTGCGTAGGCTTTTCCCAACTGTGTTGGGGTCGGCTTCCAGTCTAACCGAAGCAACTGAATACCAGTATTTTACATGGAGCGACTGCCTATCTGACCTCCACAACCCAGTTACTGGGCAACACGATACCCCTTGGTGGCTTCGTAGGACTGGTTAAGTCTTTCAGTCTTCCGACTACCCGTAACTTCTGTCAAAGATCTACAAATGACAGCCGGGACCCACGGCTTAGTGTGTTTCCGAGGCACGTAGGAGTCGCGATATATAATGAACGTTCACCCATCCGCAAACTGACCTCGGCAAGCGTAGTTTAACCTTCGATCGACCCGTGCGGCTGTTTTATTTAGCCACGATCATAACAATACGAATTAATACGTAGCTGTCACAATATGTGTAGTTTCCGTGATGTATTATTCTGAAGTATAATCTATAAAAGCTATTTAGATTCATCAAAATCCGTCCCGTAGTTTTTGTGAAATAGTAACAAATATCCATGATATATCTTTACAAACTTTCACAATATTTATTACATGAGCACTTGTTTACAAGTTGTTTTCGTATCAAAATACTTAAATAACTTATATGGTACCTTAATAGGCTAGACTACTATAATTCATGTAGCTTCTTGACGACAATTTCGATTTAATATCGGAATAATAACCCATTTTACTACATATTTTTGGTTAACCCGAGTATTTAGGCTAAAATAATTAAAAGTTGTCGGCTGTCTATGTTATTAGGGAAGGTCCAACGCCCGTTGAATAATTAAGAATGTATTCTAAGTTCTCTTTACTTTGGCTGATAATAAGTCGAAAAATTAACAAGATATGATCCTAGGCAGGACGGGAAAAACATCGCTCGCAGATCTAAATATCACTAAACCGATTTTCCTTATTCGAATTTCCATTACCTGCCCTATCTGTTACGTAATACCTACTTAGGAGAACGCTATCCCTTTTCTAAGAGATTTATCTAGCGTTTGATACAGATATGCTGAGCCCACTGATTTACAATATAAGGGCAGAAGTTACATAAAATCCCAATATCTTTCGTTTTTCGATATGCCCTCTAAAAGTCAATCTTACGTCAGTTGAAGTTTTGGTCCACCCACGCTCCTAAAAGTACCGAAACCGAACACGCGGCTTGAGATTACGTAAAATGGTGATAGATTCCGAACGATCCCCTCAGGGCTTCGAGGTTTCTTATGAAGAAGTCTCTATTAACTCGCTAAGGAACTCTGTTTAACTGGGTCATTTAAAGAAAGAAGTTTGTAGTAATAAGGTTTTATTCACAACATTATGTTAAAACATGTAATCTTGGTACGGTTTTATAAGGCAGAGGTAAGTGGAAACGCCGGGAAACCGTAGATGGATATACACAGACCTTATTGGTGATGTTCTTCAGAAAGGTCAGGTGCGTAGTACTCGCAATCGGCATGCGTGTATGATCAGATATGATTAACGAAGCAAAAAGAGTCTGTAAGGATCGTAGTTTCTGCCTAATCCCAATTATGGGGAAACGTCGTGAGTTTAGGTTAGTAAGGATCTATGTTATCTTGAAACGGACATAAATAAAAATGAATAAGATTACTATTTATTTATTTATAATAGTTTATACTATCATTTCAGCAAGCATAATGCACCAGTTAAGAACTTAGTAAGTAAGTAGAAAAGTAAAAAAGTAGTAGAAAAGTGAGCCGTCACGGGACGCGTGACAGATGTGTAACATCGAAATTATTTTGTACAAGTAATATGCATAAAAGAACAGATTGTTGGGTATCGATATCAAAAACAAATAAAACAAAACTAATTTCAAATTTCTTTTTTTTCATCTGTTTCTTGGCAATCCGTCGCCACGCCAACAATCGGCCTAAAGATGTTTCATAGAAAACATTATTAAATAATTATAATTTATCTGAGCTCTTATATTAAAAGTTGGCTTCGCGTGATGAGTTCGGCTTCTCAGAAAACGTACGTAGAAAAAAGATGTCTTTCACATAAAAAGAACTCAATAAGCATTCCGTCCACGAATGAGGGGTTGGGACGAGTGGGTCCCGGAGTCAGAATTAAGTGTGATTTATTACTTTTATGAGCCACTGTAGCCTCGAACCGCCTTATTTGCGTGAGTGAACGATCTACTTTTACGATGGCTAGTTCTGACTGATGTTATTCCTCACTGTCATTCGTTCAATCATTCAAATGAGCAAATTATGTGTTCAGCAACTACAGTGTAATGAAAATAAAATTCGTAGCATCGACATGAATCAGAAGATCTTGGAATAAAAATGATACTTAATATATTTTGGAATCAACTTTGAAATATTTCAGTGCTTAACTCGATTTATGTCCTTATAATAAAGATACTATCTGCTTTATCAGTAAGTGACACGTCAATTTCTGTTTAAAACCGAGTCGTAATTTTGTGGTGATAAAAGCGTTATTATAGTTATTCCATCATCGAAAATGTTTTGTTATCATGGATCTCGGCGGCTATCGAGCCCTCCTCAGGTATAATAATATAGGGCACGCAAGCTCGGCTCACTTTTCACTTATTTACTTATCTACAACCTTTTACAGACTGAATAGAATTATGGGTATAAACATTAAAAGATTGGAGGTTCTCAAAGGAAAAGTAGGTACAAAAAATAAACAATTTAGGCTTAAGGAGCACAAACACTCTTGACCGAGTTTACGCTTATTTGTAAATCAAATGATGTAATCTATTTGGTGACATTTAATTTGTTTGCCAGATAGAAACTATATAATACAGAATAGATCCTATCCTGGAGTAAATTATACGTAGGTGGATCAGGATTACGATATTGTAATGATGTGTTTCTTAATCATTATACAGATAGACATTGAATCAATAGCCTGGCCTCTTTTCAACTATGTTGGGGTCGGCTCTCAGTCTAACCGGATGCAACTGAATACCAGTATTTTACGATTTTACGTTAAGCGACTGCCTATCTGACCTCCACAACCCAGTTACTGGGCAACACGAGAACCCTTGGTAAGACTGGTTGTCAGACTTTCGGGCTTCTAACTACTTCTACTATCCGTCACAACTGCCATGATCTGATCTACAAACGCTAAACGTGACCAACGGCTAAATGCTTTCTGAGGCACGGCGGAGCCCCAATATAATGTGGATGGTCACCCATCAACAGATGTACCTTGGCAAGCGTAGCTTAACCTTCATTCAACCTGTGCGGCTGTTTTTATTTAGCTACGAGCTCCTCAGATAGACATTGAATAAAGGTGACAAATCGATATGGGAGGTTCAGTAACCGGAGAGTTGTTCCGGCACTTCTTCTTCCCATTAAAAACAGTAGGAAGTGGCGAAGGGCAGGCGTCTTGGGGTACTGTTAAATATAAATTTTGACGTTCAAAAAGTGCTAATTTCCAGCCTTATTTGAAAAATGGATGTTGTTTTTTTATTTTTTTTTTATTTATTACACTATCATTTTAAATTGTCATATCTTCAATTTATAATCTTAATACGCGTAATTATAGCCTTTGATTGTCCAAACTATGTAATTATCTTCACGTAGGCACGAACTATCAGCGTTCCGGTAAAATCAATAAATGTCAAAACAAATAAGAAAATTAAAGTTTCAAAAGGCGCTATCTATAGGCAATCCATTAATCGCAGAAATGTTTTTTGCAATAACTTATAAGATTATGATTTTTTCTTAAATATAATGTTTTAAATTTTCTTAATAAGTACTTAACACGTATTATTTTAGATTTAAATTTGTCCCGTCTATTCGATTTCATCCTAAAGTAAATAATAGTTTAAAAAACTAAAAAAACACGCTTTTGTAGAAATCCAACTATAATTTTTTAATCGAATTATTACATTGTAATCGATCTTTGACAGGTGTTCAAAATTTGAATGAAATTGGCCGTTTAAAGTGGGTCAAAATCGCGCCCTAAGGAGTCGGTTACAAACGAACAAACATACAAGTGAAGCTAATATATATTAATAATATAAAAGCGTGTAAAAAATAAACACTACTTCGTTCAATATTGAACTTCCCTGAAAATAAGCAAACCTATTTATTTTCTTATTTGTGTATAATACGTGTCGTGGGTGTATGAAAGTGATCTCGGTAAGGTATCAATTCAATAGTAGGTGTTTCAATTTATTCGGGCTCTGATAAAAAGGCGATGATATTTGATACTTATCAGTAACACCTTTCTAAATATTGACATATCTTACTACACAAGAGTTTCTGTATATTCATAGTCTTATAGAAATGTGTCAGAGGTCAGATTCGAATACATAAAGGGCAGAATTTCGCCACGTTTGAGAGATAAATTGAAAAACCAAATTGACCGTTATTTTGAGCGCGTTAACTTAAACGAAACGTTACATAATTCGAGTAAGGGCCGATATTTTAATCTTTAGATATCTTTAATATAAAGAATAAAAATTGCAGTTGTGTGGAAAAAATGTCGAACCGCTATTAATCTTTTAAATTAAATATTAAGTTGGTAAACGAAGTTGATTAAATATTTCTAATCAACGTATATGCAAAAGATAAATACGGTTCAGAAATTGGGCCTAATTTAAATGATATAGGATTTTTTTTAATTATATCTCGCTTGTAATCACCGAAAGGTTAGGGTATATAACCTATAGTACCCACATTCCGTCAGTTGTGGAGTAATAATATTTTTTATTATTTCGTTTAACACGAATTACATGTTTTTTATCAAACACATTCACTATAATTGTTTCACGAGTTTATCTTTTGAATTTAAAAATAACACATACTGTCTGCATTTTAAATAATTCCACGAGTATTTTTGCACGTAAGCTCCGGTACTTGCCAAATATGGCGTTAAATACGTTTCCGATTTTACAAAATCCTTTTGTTTCGACGGAACATGAATTAAATTTTCCCCGGTGGAAAATCGAACGTGTGCCTCACTCAGTGCTTTGTACGAAGTAACGAAGTTAAGAGCTTGGTAACTTTGTGTTCAGTTTTAACAGTTTGTAACGGTTACTGTTAAACATTGGCAAACTCTAAAGTTTGCTGTTTTACAAGATGCTTTTTTTATTTTTCTTTTAGATTAGCAGACTGTCATAAGTCTACTGAACTGTACCTACACCCTACTGTTGGTTGGTTGCCGAGATCTCTTCAACCAAGAAAAACTCTTTAAAACCGTGTCCTAAATCCAGCCCCGCTCACACGGCTTACGTTTTATGAGAAGGGGTATTGTATATTTTACCAGGTGTAATGGTCTTTTCATCTTCAACACCCGCAATTTTAATTAAGTTAGGTAATAATACTTAATTAGTGCGTAGGTTAAATCCTGGTAATAAATCCATTATCTGTCTGTCACCAATCTGTAGCAGTGAATGTGTGGCGCAGCAAAGGTCCCCATTTTTTTGCCACCGAACATTGGGACCCTAATTAATACTCTTTTCACGCGTAATAAAACACCCTTTACGGGCGCGGATATCAATTGTTTACGTAAAACAGATGTGGCCGCGATTCAATTTTATACAAAACAGTACCTAGTCCCAGTATGAACGCTTACTGAAAATACGAACTGTATTTTAATTGGAAATTACTGTTTCTTACATATAATTATTCTGTTTTCCTCACCAGTATTTTTATTCAGTTGAATTAAATTATAACTTGACTTAAAAAAATATGATGTGTAGAGGCCAGCACATCAAGCTACCCCAATTTTTCAAATTTCTATGGTAGTTTTTCAACTTAATTACAGGTGAATAAGGTTCATTTTCAATTGGAAAAAGTAACAGCGACCCGGGCAGCGAACCCACGTCCTCATGTTCAGTAGTCTTTATTGATTATTGCCTTATTGGTGATTCCTATTTAATAAGGTACTTAAAAATCAACCTTTATGTTTACTGTTGAATGTCTTTACGCTGTTAAAGATCTATAACAAAATTTCTATATATGTTGTATTTATGCGTTGTTGTAATATTTAATGTGATTTTTCTTTATGTGGTTGTTTTTCTTTTTATATGATGTAATTTCAGATACAATTGATTGTTCATGAATAAATGACTTAAGTCAAAATCAAAGGTTTATTTGCAAGTTAAGTACATTTTGGTGTTATTTTTTATGTAGGTACTTAAAACTTAGCGGCCTTTTTGGGGGTTACTGTGCTTGTTGCCTTGTTGTACCAAAATGCTATAGGGTTCGATATATTTGTTCCTTATTAAAGTATACTTCGCACTTTTGTGCTACGTCCTCTGATATTCACATAAACCTATTTATTTGTAGTATTGTGTTGTATAGCCTTTCAAAACTGAGCTCATTGTTCTTCCTCACTTTTGTGCTTGGTGTAGAGCTCATTCCGCTTTTTGTGTGAGAATTAGGGCGCGTTATAATTGCCTGTTTCTATCCGAGGTATGTTAAGTAGGAATGTGTGTTAGTAATATATACTTAATTGTAAATACCACGTTAGGTGTAGCAAGTTATTTTAATTTAATGTTCAAATTTAACACAGTTAACTGTCATTATTTATATCTTACCTAAGGTTTAATTAAAAAGTTAAGACTTCATGTTACTCTCATTAATAATATCATTAGGTTAGGACGAAGCCATATTTTTCACAAGTTAAATAAAAAAGAATAAAAAAAGTAAAAATTAGGAAAATCTGAGTCCAGAATCATGTACTGAGAGCTCATGGTATCAGTTTGTACGGCAATTTCCCTTCCACCATGTATACTAAACATAAATTATTTTAATATGATATATGCAAAAGTGCAATAAGAGCCAGTTTACTAGTGTGTATGTCGAAAAAATAAAAATCTCACAGACAGTATCAGATTTACCACAATATAAGCCCCTGATATAGGTTTAAAAAAGTTAATATCAAGGGGTCGATTCACAGTAAAGTGCCTATACGGAGATGCTCAAGTAAACTATTTCTACCTATTCACATATTTTGGTCTTATGTTAAGTATAATAGGTACCTGAATATGTAAAGAACTTTTGTCAAAAGTTAGCTTGTGTGCTGTAAAGTTTTAGCTAAAAATCACTCGTTAAAACTTTTATAGTAGGCATATTATGACCGCTAATTGAAGAGTTTACTCTAATCATCATCCTCTTGCCCTTATCCCAATTTATTTGGGGTCGGCGCAGCATGTCTTCTGAGTTTATTTATTTATTTCTTTCTTTTTCTTCAAGAGTTTATTTTAATAACAAATAAAAATAAACTAATTATAGTACGTCCATATCTCAAAAACGACATGAAACACTTTGTTGACACCCGTTGCTATGAGCTAAAATATCTTGTTCGTCCCCCTCATTATACACAACAGAGACTTCAAACTCAATTCACATGACTGTAATCACATGCATTAAATCACAATAATACCTAATAAACTAATAAAGCAGTAAATAATAACATGTTTAGCTTCCCTTGTCGTGACTATAGCTCACAAGTCATGGCGCCACACTAACTCCACAGCTCAAAACCTAACACCCCTATTAATGTCAAGGGAAGCATTTATCAAGGTCGACTTTATAACCGACAACCGTATCGTTCGTTAATTTTATGGCTATTTATTTGCTTCGTATTATTTACCGTTTTTCGGTATCGGTTGTAAAATGTACGTTTATGATGGTGATGAATGTTTAAAAGGTTAAGTTTAGTATTTTTGATGTTGAAGTATTTAATTGATTTTATGAATCGGTAGCCATTAAGCCAAGTATGGCATGATTTATTTGTACTTATTTTCCACGTTTTTTCCTTGTCACCCTTTGTTTCAGACAACCAGAGAGTGCCTGAGGTTTTAAGCTCGCCTTTGTACTTTTACTACATATAGTATACATTTAAAAAATAAGTCAAGTTCAAGATAAGTTTGTTATCAAGATAAGAAAGATTCGTTTGTCTAAGCAGAAGAAATAATAGATACTAATAAGGAATAATATAATTACGTCAAATTATGATTGTATATAAAGTATTTAGGCCTTATAAATATGTACAATGCATAAGATTATCATAAAATAACAGATTTAAGCAATCACAATCAACTTGATTATACGTATAGGTACTCAAAAAAGTATAGACGATAATGAAACAGCGGCTAACATATAATTTCGAAGCCATTTTGTGTAGTTACAATACTTACCTTTATGGAAACAATTATATTGGTATTAAAATGTATTTAGTATTGTTTAGCTGTTAACAAACTTGGTTGAGAAAGAGGTCACTCGACTTCATGTGAGGGTAAATTTATGTTTGTGTAAAGAAATTATAATTAACACTTATCTATATTTTGTGGATCTGTATCTTCATTTGAAAATATGTTCAAAGCTGACTAAGTTATTTATGCTGAGACAGATTTGACAAAAAAAAGAGACACCTCCTTTGTTTTTTTGTCAAACATAAATATAAGAATATGCACACAACATCACGCCTGTATTTCCCCAAGGGTTGAGCAGAGGAGAATCTGTAGCAAAACACATTTTGCCAGTTTTGTTTTAAGTCTCACGTAATAGGGGCGCGCCTATTGCCATCAATCTGGCACAAATTTTAACTCCGGGCTGCTAATGAGAATTCCCAGGTCAGACAAAGTAATATCGAGTTTTTCCAATACAACTTTTCTTATTAGCAATCTAAATTTAACGCCTAAAAAGAGCAGCATTCTTGCATTGCGCAACAGTGCAATCATTCAAAAGCTTTTTGACGTCACCTCGTGTGTGCACAAAAAAAAAGGATTTTTTATGCCATTACAGATTTCACACGTGTATTTTAAATTTTTTCGCCGAAGTTTGTGCTGTTAAACGCGTCCCTTTTGCCTTTTTTTAATTTTGTTTTGGCTAGTTTTGCATTCAAAATATTCGAACCAAAAAATACAGCCCCGAGGGAGAAAATATGAACAAAATACGGGAAAATTCTGCTAAGTCAATCAATTATAAATATCGGTCCAAAAAATTTAGCCATCGAAAAAATTGTATCTACAGCCGAGCATACAGATACTTATCAACATTTTGTGCATGGAATATTGCTAGAAGCGTTTTGCATGCATATTATTTAACGGCGTCAGAGAAATTTCAGTTAACATGGCAACACACACCTTTGGGGAATACACAGCCGTGATATATATTAATTATGATGTTGTGTAGCATGTAATTAAAGATATTGCTAAGGAGACCCAGATATTCAATAAAGTACAAGTGTAATCAAGCCTCGAGGGCAGATTGCTTCTTGGATTTATTACTAATTAGATCCTGAATGTGTGGTAAACGGATACATCATAACACAATACCCCTTTACTGAGTAATTTATCTTAAATGTATCAATTAAATGTCATCGATCAAATCTCCTTTAATTCCGAGAAGAGTTAATTCTATCGATAGCTGTGTGTGAACAGAAAATGGTTTATTGTCTAAATACCGCTTAACAGAATTGGAAAAAGACGCAAGTTGCAACGGTATCATGAAATTTTTACTTCGCAATTTCTACGTCGCAATTTCTAAAGCCTGTTGAAGTCAATACCTTTTTGTTGTTTCAGTGTGAAGCGTTCACTACCTAAGCTGACTATTGTGAAAAACTGAACATCGAACTCACTCTTGACTCACTTGTACGTCCGTAGGAGTCGGTGTAATTTTTCAATTTTTTACTGCGGGTACAGAAAAGAACTCGACAGTGTTTTCAGAATAGCACCGCTGCTGAAATATTTCTATAAAGATTCTTTGTTTGCGACGCTCCTTCTATCCATCATCATCGACCGACAAAAACATCATTTACTTTTCGTATTCAGTAAACATTTTCTTTAAGAGACTGTTATAGTATTAAGATAAGCAGTGAGTAGGACCCTTCAGAGATCGTGATACGCATTTTATATTCCCTTACAACGGGACGAAAATACTAAGTAGTATACCTACCACGAAGGAGCAAGGATCCGCTACGTGATGTATGTAACCCACAGTTTTACATATAAGGCGGCATGCTTAGTAATTATAAGTATTGTTGAAGTATTAATCAGCCTCCACAAGGTAACTAAGATGTATTAATAACAAAATATAGGTACACGACGTTGCGGCCTCGTCGCCCCGGCCTTGCTGCTATTTCTGACCGACTCAGGCTTTGAAGGACTTTTCCAGCTCAAAATATCTGATCTAAATGCAAATATGGTTATTTCCACAAAGTGCATATATTGCTTTTGTTCATGCCCGAGGCTTAACGTGTACCCATCAATATTGTGGAAACAAAACTGAACTATGTTGACAGTTCTGTATTGGAATTATAGTTTGGAGTTGTCAGAACAAATGGTTCTGAATTAAATTTACCACGCGAAAGTTTCGTGTCGTCTGAATTGATTTCGATCATACAATGAATACACGACAAGCATGGCGCATAGGTACATTCACTGTTGATATTGATGAAAAATAAAATAGAAATAGTTAATAACATTTTTGTTCCCAAAAGAGCAAGCACAATATTATATGATATAATATGACAGTATTTTGTGAACATAATATAACTCGTTGGAGCTACAGAACCGTGTATCATGTTCCTGAGGGAATAAGATATTATTACGAATAGATTCTATATCATCTTTATCGTCAGATAGATTTAAAGTTAAAATCATTTTACTTTAACAACAAACGGTATAAGTAGAGAAGACGACCCTATTATTTATTCATGAATTTGAGGTATAATTTACTAAATACCACATTTACCGTCGACTTGCATTTTCGCCCGTTTAAATATTAAAGCAAACAGATTTATTTATTATCAGATGTTATCTTTTTCTTAAGGGTTTGTCAAGCAGTAGGTATCTTTGTATCTATCTACACGGCATCGTAAATGGATAGGCTAGGCTTCCATCGTATTTCCACTGAATAATAGATGCGACAGATGCATCGGTGTATATATTGATTTTATAAACATATTCAGACATAAGGTTGAGTAAAGGTCGTATCTTTGAGGCCGCTATTAGGTAGGTATATAAAATGTAGTCTGTTTTGAAACAGGAAAACTTGAGATATTTTCAAATAAACTCTTACCCTCGAGTTTTTAACTCACGTTTTTGTGCCGTGTGCGGGATGGCGTAATACTGCTGTAAACATATTTGTCACCCTTCTCGAAATCTTATTTACGTATCTAAGTTTTTTGGACCGGAAAATCTCTTGTATTACTAACTCAGGTGCTTTAATTTTTTATTTTACCATCATCTAGACAACAGTATAAATCTGTAGGTGTAGTTTTTTTTTTAAGTTCATTTTCCATAAAATGCCATTAAATCTAGACAGTGGACTCCGGTTTGGAAATCTCTTTTGAAGAAAGAGCCTTTTTTTTCTTCAAAAGGCATTTTCAGACTATTCTTCGAAATACCTTTCCAGACTTTACCAAGCATCGTGTGACTCTTAAAATATTTTTATATGATGTTTTCACTTGATAAGAGACCATGACCTTTGATCTTATTTCGGCGTTTTTCTCAGGGATCAGTCAGCTAGAAAATACCGGTGCAATCTAGTTTTTAAATATTGACCAGACATTAGAAGGAAAAGAAGAAAAAATAAATAAAACAAACACTTGGGACTACAAACGAAAAAAAAACGGAATAAGGTTACAAATTAAAAAAAATACTGGACCTGTGCGAATCCAAAAAGGGCCCTATCTCAGCATAATGCTGCGATATTTAAAAATCAAATGAATATCGAAGCTCTGATATTCTGATACGGCAAGCTGTGATGCCACGGACATAACTATAGGATTATTAAAAAAGAAACTGAAGAGATCGACTTTCAAATATAAATATAATTTCGTCACATCAAGATTTCATGTAAATAACAAACGTTATTGTTTCAATCAATAGGTATCCCGATTGTATGTATCTCTCTTTGAGTTTATTTGGTATTTACACAAAGTCATTTTCTTTACACCGTATTTGTGTATTTGCAGGCTGAAAACACTTAAGTCTAGCTCTTTTCTCCCGTGAGTATCGTACCTGAGCAACTAAAGGATTATTTTATAGACGTTAATACCTTAACTGCATCCTGCGAATGACTAAAATGTCTTCTAATAGTAGACTAAATCTTTCAGAGCTAACATTTAAATATTCTCTCAAAGCTATAGGAGCAGATAATTCGAAAATAAGAATAGAATAGTACTCTTTACTGTACACTATGAAAACTTACAAATAATGAGTTTTTGAGGATAAGATAGATTTTAATAATATAACGAATAAATAATCAGTATTTTTGCAAAAACTCTAGTATGTTTAGGAAGATTGAAAACTCGAACTTTGATTGGTTGTTTTTGCAATAATCCTGATAATGACCCTTGTAGTAACGAATATCTATCTTAGTTTCCAACTATTCTGCGACACAATAAACATAAACGTATAGACGTATAAGATTTATATATATTTATCTATTTATAGGACAAAAAAAAAACATAATAACTAATAAATTAAATAAGTATAAAATAAATTAAACTCGCATATTTACAGCCACTATTCACTTAATAAGTACAGACACATCAAGCTACTGTCAAATTTTCCCAGTTGAAGATGAACCTTATCACTTCTGCAATAACGTTGAAAAACTATCAAAGAAATTTGACACATTAGGGTAGCTTGATGTGCTGGCCTCAGTACTTGAACAGATAGTGAAAAAATTATTAGCTATAATTATGGAACTTGTTGCTCTGAGCTAAAGCTACATTGTTTCATATTAAAATATTTTGTGAATATATTTTTAAGTGAACTAAAGTTCTTTATACCTAAGTCATAATTGAATATAACAAGAGAAACATAACTGCTTTAACCATCCAACGTAATGCTTTACAAAGTGATTGTTGTATACTCCATTATAATAAGTCAGTGAAATGTAATAAATACTTGGAAAATCGCAACGTTTGCAGTAACAAAAATGACTTTGTAGTTTCACAGAATAAATTCTATGAAACTACAAAGTATAAAGCGAAATAATGAAAAAAAGTTTCTGAATTATTTAAGTGCTTACTTGGTGTTTTGTAGAAAAAAAACCTTTTAAGAATACATAACTCTCAATGTCACAATGAGATGGGATTGAAGTCTAGGGCTGAAACTTTCACACCACGTTCTGTTTACGCCTTGAAAGAACACAAAACTAATCTTGACTAAGAAGAAGTCAGTAAGTGACTTTGTAGCCTTTAATGAGGATCTGTCGATATAGATTTTGGGATATTTTTAGGGTTCCGTACCTAAAATGTAAATAAACGGAACCCTTAAAGGGACACTTTGTTGACCACCCTATTTTTGACGAACGCGTGGGGGTATGGAGTGACATTTGAATCAAATAGGTAAGTTGTAGGTCTATGGTATCTAAGCTCTAAAAAAACAAATTTATAAATCAACGCAATAATACGGAATAAATTATGCGACATATTGTCATACTCGCAAATAAATCAAAACCGAAATTTGCCAAAAAGCAAGGCCTTATAAGCATAACCAAAGGAAAAAGTTAGAAAATCGTTCAGTTTCATCACATCAAAAATATTAATGTGCGATTACTAGCTTAAATTTACAGATGGAGAAAGTAGTTGGACGGCAGCGTATAACGATATTTATGTGATAATGGGAGAACATTTTTTCAACTGTCTGTCCTTCAATGCTACTTATCTTTTCATGAGAGGAATTTACGGTGCTTTCATATTTAATGAACTTCAGTAGGTAATGTATATTATTTAGGTTAAAGTATTACGGAACATTTTTACGGAATCCTCGGCACGCAAGGCAGTTTCGCACTTAACCGGTTTTTTTTCACTACTTTCTTCGACTGCCTCATTGATCTATTGGTTGCAAGGCGTTACAGCTAAGAGGTCTAAGGTTTGATTCATAGGTCATGCAAAGTGATGATGGAATTTTTCATCTTAATTTTAATAGTAACCCCTCCCAGTTGATGGTGATGGGCTCATAGGGTGATGGCGATGGCCCTATGGCTTTCAACCTACTAGGTAAATTGTGGATGTAATATAGGTTTCTGCTTAATCCTTCGGAAAACATAGGGACGACGTTATTATGTTTTTTCGTTCTTTTAAAAAACGTTTTTTAACATTAAATAAAACCCTCGTTACGTTCACGTTGAGCTCCACTTGTAAGTTAATTAACCATAAATACCTATGGTAACATTTTGAGGAGCTCGTGGCTCGGTAAAAACCGTCGCACGGGTTGTTCGAAGGTTAAGCTACCCTTGCCGAGGTCAGTTTGTGGTAGGAAGACTCGTCCGTGCCTTGGAAAGCACGCTAAGCCGTTGGTCCCGGCTGTCATTTTTAGATCTTTGACAGTCGTAACGGGTAGTCAGAAAACCCGAAAGTCTGACAACCAGTCTTATCAAGGGTATCGTGTTAACGTTAACGTGTAACTAGACTGTGGAGGTCAGATAGGCTCGTCGTTCTATGTAAAACACTTCTATTCAGCTGAATCCGGTTAGACTGGAAGCCGACCCCAACATAGTTGGGAAAAGGATGAGCAGATAATGACTTATAATGATCTTTTTTATTTATTTGCACCCTTTACTGCCACTTTCCAATTGCAGGGAAAAGTCTTACCTTACTTTGCATTTTTCGGTAGCAATCGAGCTCGCCACCCCATCCTCGCTGGATTGGCGCGATGTCACTGAGTTTTCAGTATTGCCCTCTATGTGTTTATTTTAGCCATATACATTTTATGACAGGGCAATTTGACCCCATATTTTGAATCCCCATACTTATTTAACCGTCAAAATGCTTCTCTTTTCGACATGTACATAGTATTGGACCTCAAAGTTGATCCTATTTTAACTAGATAAAATATGAACTGACCCACAAAAAGCGAACAAACAAAATCAACCGACTAAAAAGTGTAAAATTACCAAACATTTCAAAGTACCTTGCCTTTGTGGATTTGGTTATTTAATTTTATTTATTTCTTGCCACCGACTTCCAAAGCCATACTTATTTTACACTGTTTAGTGTTTTTAATTAGACGGAACCCATGAACTTTTCCTCCATTCATTTCTCATGTGGCCGGTATGTCAGGCAGTCGGCTCTACCTTGCCGAAAGACAGAGCCTCGGTTAGCGCGCTGTCATGCATAAATCAAAATTGTTTTAATTAATTTATTTGCCCTCCCTCTCGTACACCACTTATTTTTTATTTAATTCCCTTACTACGGTAAACGCTGGAACAAAGGATGGTATCGTCGGCAGCTTTTTATTTTGTGTCTGAAATATGACTACAGAAATTGTTGTTCGTTTGATTATTTTGTTTTAATACACAGTTATGAATTGTTATGATGTTTGTTGAGTTTAGTAATGTTTATATGTCTTCTTTGAATTATACATATGGCAACACACAACCTCACGCCTTAGGGGTAGGCAGAACGCCACCTGATAGATCCCCACATAGTCTCCTTGCTTCGTTAACGTTCATACATCCGGTCATACACGCACCAGTTGCGAGTTTTACGCATCTGACCCTTTCAAATAAAATCACCAATAAGGTCAATGATTGTCCTTCTAAGTGTAGTGTCTTATAAATACATTTTATAAGTCGCCTTTCGTTCATCCTCTCAACGTGACCAAACCATCTAAGCATGTCGTCGGTTATAACAAAACAGACTTTTCAATAGTGTGTTTACGAGCCTAGTTAGTGGAAAAACTTCCAAGTGTAAACTTTCTTAACGTTAACGTTCTTTATTATTATTATACTTATCAACTATTTACACAAAATGTATCTTTGAAAGAAACACATTTTTGTCTTCTCTAAACATTAAATCCTCTAGGTCTAGGTATATTGAATCTAGATATTTTAAAGCTGTGCCCCAAGATTTTACCGGCTCCTAATGGTCTATAACCATCCTTAAAATTTGGGCTACCAGAGAAGATTTTTCAGATCCAACTGGTAGTTTTAGAGATAACGGCGCGTTTAAACGAAAAAAAAACTCTCCAGTTTAATTATATTATGTACATAGTATATATTACAGAAAAATTTAATTCTACACATTGATCGTAAAGTAAAGCATAAACAATTTTCAATCGCTTCTCGTAAAAGTCCATAAAACGTGGTAAATGCTATGCATGGTAACATTATTGATAAAGGAACGAGCAATGAGCGATCATTTTCTGTAAGCAAAACGGGTTCTGGCAGTGAGCCAAGGAAACCCTATCTAACAAGGAATATTATTATTTTAAATATCCTGCCTTTACTCGTACGTATGACATATTCAGACAATCTCACTGTGACTAACAAAAAAACTTTTCTGTTACTTATTAAGGTCTTAAAAGGATTTTACTAGTATAACCAGCATTTACGTAGATCCTAACGTTTAAAGCTCCCGTACCATACAGGCAGCCATCAATAAGTACGAACCTGTGAAAATCTTTGGTTTAGTGAGTAATATTTATTTATATAAGTTGTAACTTTACCTTGGTGTAAGATAATTGACAAGCTTTTATTATTACATTTTTATGTTAGTATAAGGTATGTAACTGTTCTTTAAATTACACACATACACAGTTCACCAATTATGATTATGTAAGTTCCATGTAATAGAGGACGAGCCTATTATTGCCATCAATCGGGCACAAATCTAGACTTCGGGCAAATAGAAACTAAGAAACCCCGGTTTAAAAAATCCAATAACACTTTGCCGGACTCGGGAATCGACTTAAGAGTCTCGCACTCAGCAGTAGAGCTTGGACCCACCGGACCAAAGAGGGAAAAATATCGTTCGACCGTGAAATCGTCACGAATAAAATATACGTCACTATTTTACCTTCTTGTTTATTTATAAGCCGTGTTATAAAACCAATACCGAATGTAGGTCAGCACCTACTATTTAAATTACCAGTCGGAAGAATCCTTGTCTACCTCTTGACATAATCCGTTAGTCGCTGCTTGCGACATCTCCAGTACACAAGCGAGGGGTGGCCTTTTCTTAGCGAAACACGGCCATTTTATTACGTAATACGTTTTATGTAACTGATGTTTATTTTGTTTCAATAATTTTAAAGAGATAAGGATAAGGAGTAAACGTATTTCTTATTTGGGTACCGTAAAACGGGGTGAATAGAACTTAAGGTGTTAAAAGAAACAAATCTTTACAAGGAATTTCCGCATTAGATTAAATCAGTTCAATTATTTCGATACCTTGTCAGTTTTTAAGAATATTAGAACAACGTTAAAATCTCATTTAAAGTTTGGTTTCAATTCACCCCGTTTTACCCGTACCAATTTCAAAAGAGCGTACGAAACAAAAAATAAGGTAAAAGTGCTACTGAGCAGCAAATAAAAAAAAAGCGTATTAAAATTAAAATTTCACCGATTATTCGGCGTATCCCCCTTAATTCACAGATTATCCTCCATTGTTCCATGTCATATTTAATCTGTGTTCAACAGCTTTTATCCTTTAGTTTGCTTGTAGTCATGGAAACTGTTTCTTACTGATAGAGTGGTTATTTCACTAGTTTACTTGATTTCAGAAGGTATTGGTTTAGCACTTCATTAAAATTCCTCTAGGTACTCACAAGCCGCGAGTATCAGAATTTTTTGTTTGTAACTTAATGAATTCAGGTATATTAATTGCATTGAGGCCAATTTATTTTAATTTTAACAAAATAATTATAGTTGTTTTAGTTAGTTGTTTAATAAATTTAAATTGTTTTGTTTAAGAGAAGTATTTCTTCTTTCAACTTTATTAAGGATTCTACTCATATTATAAATGTGAAAGTTTGTGTTTTATTCTACGGTTTTTGATTACTCTTTCACACAGTAACTGAACGGATTTTGATGAAACTTTAGAATATTTATTAACACTTAAAATTTACTTCAAAATAACACATAGATTATTATTTAATAGTGATACTCGTAGTACATAGGTATACCTACGCAGAAAAAGTCGCGGGTGACCGCTAGTTACAAATATAAACGGAGGTGGTTTCTTAGTGTCTTATTGATATATAAATTTCTTGCAATTAAGTAGGACTCAGTACCTACTAAGTCAAGCTACATGATTACCGAAAAAAGCGTGATCTGCCTGGACAAGACCACTCAAACATGTGTGGTTTATCCCTCTAAATACCTCAGACACTACATCTGCATGTTCCTCATATGATCGATCTGAGGAAGACCATTTCTGGACTTAAAAGACACTGTGATCTCAGAGTTTGTTTCGGTGTTTCTTTACAGAATAGTCGGCTAGAAAACCAACTGTTTTAATAAAAAAAGTAATGGTGTTTGATGTTTATCTAATACTTTTAAACGAGCAATTTTTGCATTTATGTACATATATAATCGGAAACGGCTCCATCGATTTCTATGAATTTTAGTATGCAGGATGTTTCGGCGGCGATAAATCGATAGCTAGGTTTCATTTTTAGAAAACTTCGTTTTGTCTGAGCAAAGCTCGGTCATCCAGGTATTAATTTTTTTTGGTATTTTTTTTTAAACCGACTCGCGGACCTGACAAACCGTTGCATTGCCCGAAGAGCGCCACCTACCGGGTCCAATTATAAATCTAAACCATCCAGGGTCCCGCTCAAACACACACCAAAAAATTTCAGGCCGTTTAGGAGGACTTCAGTGAAATACAATTGTGCAGATAAATTAAGAATTATACATATAAAGATTTATCAAAAATTTTGCATTGGGTAATAGATTAAAATCATGAGAATGTGGTTTTAATAACATGCATTACATTAAAATAAAAGGTGTAGGTGAAGGCTATACAATTTGTTTTTCAGTACTAATATTTCATTTCACCTGCTTTAAAGAATGCTGCAATTTCTTGAGTGTCACGGTGTCTTCAGACGTTTACAAATGGTCGCTCACTTGTTAACGTTTGCTCCTTTTAAAAGAAACCAGTGAACACTATTTTATTTCTACTATTAATTTTAGTCAAACTGGAGCTCTTTAGGGTTGAATAAATTCTGTAGTATTTTATTAACATTTCAACTTAAAAAGCTACTAATATTATATCTTATAAAATGCAACAGTTGGAAAAATAAACATCCGTTTATTCAACAAAATTGCCAGCCTACAATTAGGTGTAGTATTTGCACCTTTATCATCATCGTCATCATCATTCCAGCCAAAAGGCGTCCAATGCTAGACATAGGCCTCCCCCAAAGATATCCACTACAATCAGTCCTGCTCTGCCCTCATCTATCGGTTTCCTGCAATCTTCACCAGATCGTCGGTCCACCTTGTTGGGGGGCCTGTTTGCATCTTAGATTTTTACGAAAACACGTAACTTACTGTCCTCGAAAAAATATGTAGCAAAAATACTTCAAAGTAGACAACGTCGAACAGTGTCCTCTAATGCCATGTCAATAAGCCTCTACACAGCAACTCAGGCGCCGAGCGCGTGGGAGCACTTGATCCAATCATCTACCGTGGCACGAACAGTAATCGTGCGTCAGTGAGTAATTAGGTCAAATGATATTCATTCGTTGCCGAGTGAAGATGTCTCGTTGGTAATGAACTTGAAAGTAGAGCGGGGGTGTGTCTTGCAGGCTGCAAGCTTCCAAGGCCGTCCCACCGCATAGCATTGTATTACCCACATCGATTTATCGAGCGGCGCGCGCCGGCCTCTACGTTGCCTCCCGCTCCCCGGCCACCTCTTTTCCCCACTATAAGGTAGCGGTCACACGGCCAACGCGATCGCGGTAGGCGGGAATGGTTTGCACTTTGATGTAAGACATTTTGTTTACGTAAAGTGGTTATTGAAGGTTGTAAACTCGTTTTTAAGATAAGGAGGAGGATAGGTGCATTGATAGTTAAATAATTTGTTTTAGAATTTACTAAAATTTGATTTTATTCGCTCGTTTATACTCAATTTTAATCTAATCTTCCTTTGACAGTCCCTTTATAAATTTTAGTTCTAATGCTCAAAACGAACTTAAAGAAACACAAAAGACACGCAACACAATTATAATTTTGCACTTAAATATTTTATTAAGATTTAAAAAACGGTAATATAATTTCAAACGTAGAGCAGCAACAAATCAATTTTACGACACTCGTTTTTCAGCCGCTCGAAATACGCTTAGGTACAATTATTTTTTAGTACGTTTTACAAGAAAAGTAATAATTTCAGGTAGCCCATTTTCTCTGCCACAGTTACTTAGTTACATCAGAGAGAGAAAGCAAAAAAAAAATGAGACTTGATAAAAGGTAAGGCAAGAGATATTCTCAAAACGGATTACGCGAACTTTTAGGGAAAAAGAGAAGCATCAAACTGGAAGTCAACACTGAATAATGAGCTCGTTCATTTCGCGACGTTGAAAAAATATTTGGAAGGCACTGCTTTTTTCACAGACTTCGTGACGACTAACTTTAAATGGAATTATTATACTTGGTTGATAAAATCACGTTGAATAATAAAATGTACAGTAAATCAATTTTGAACAGACAAAGTAAGTGTTCTTGTTTGTTTGGATCTAACTTTAATGGAAGTGTAGATGAGTTTAAATTCGTAATCGAAGACTTTTGTCAGTATCTCACTTCATATATTTATATTAGCTTCGACATTGAAGATAAACCAAAAATTATTTTCGCATGAAAAGCTAAGAGTCTACATCATACGTAGTTCGCTTAAAGTTTGATGACGGTAATAATGGCAGACGGTTATTCACAAGAGGTCTCAGAACTCTCCCCTTTAGAACCCTAAAATGTAACAGCGATGTACGCTATATAAGTTAGCGGCACATTGTCGTTTGGTAAACTTGTACAGCGTCGTCTCGGACCTCGTTAGATGACACGACAGTCTGTCTAAGTTAATTTAGAGCGCGGACTACTCCCAAGGGAAGCCGCTACTGATCTCCACAAACGTAGGTACTTTGATATGCGCTGCCATCATACATGAAAGGAATTTATTCACAACTATTCAAGTTAAGTGGTTTTCGTTTTGCATGAGCTTTTTAGTCTTGCGAGGTTACTTCTGTTTGATCTTTCGTTACTGCGCTTCAAAGTCTTTCTGTAACTTATCTAATCTTGTATATTGACTCATAAAGACTGGCGTAACTACTAAGGTACAAAGCTGTGAGGGGCGTTGGGGTCCAGAGGGTTAGGGCAGGGCCACACAGCGTTGACAGTGGTGGCAAGCGGCACACAATTGTCACTCATGTCTCCAGGCCTAGAGAGCCTGTACCTAAGGCCTAGGTCATTTAGTAAAAAGAAAACCTATCCTATCAGAGGCTTGCTGGAAAAATTCTCGTGCTTGTTTCGCTCGTTCTTGCAATTTACTCATTCTCTACATTCTTAAGCATCTTTTGCTATTTTTGTCTTAAAAAAAAAACTGCATAAGTCGACTATGTTACTGGTATTTCTGTATGAACTGACCATATTAAATCTAATCCGGATAGATTGCATTTTCTATAAGCTGGATCAAAAATTCAAAAAATCCCTCTCAGATATTTATTCATTTAAAAAAAAACAGCATCTGAAACAATATATCATTTTTTAAACTAAATGCCAATATTGGTTCGCACAGCATCATAAGTCTAACGTACAACTAGGTCGCACCCATCAGCTGATCCGTGATCCAGGCCGATCGCGTCATTATTAATTCATTGTCCGCCACCGACCCTATCACTTCTACAAACATTCGTAATACACCTCAAATATTTGTACCAATTATGAAGTCTGAAGGGTGACCTTGTAGATACATCATGCCATTTTTAACCAACTTACAAAGAATAATAGAGGTTCTATGTTCGACTGTTAGTGTTTTTTAAGTGTATTTACTGATTTCTTCGTCAATTTCTTCCGAATATTCTTTAGTTGTCCGAAAGTGTATACTCTCGAAATAGGCATAGGCCTATTTCAAAGTAGGATGTGTGGATGTCTCCAAAGTAGGATCTGATGATGGGGTCTTGGAGAAATCGAAGAAACTCTTCCAATAATATAGGCACACCTATAGCGATTCTTATAGTAATTCGTGCATTTGCCTTCAAAAAATACCATTTGGAGAAGTAGAACTGTTGATCAAGTCCACAGATGGCCACGAGAACTACTCAATAATAAGTACTACACAGATCGCGATTCGATTACTCTAATATGGTTCCGAAGCAATTTATAAGCATATGGTGTAGTGGAGCTGATGGTACATTTACCCAGAGAGGGATACTGCATAGGGATACGCAATATTTTGTTAAAGGTGGTGAGCAGTTGACGCTATTGTTATTTTACATGAATTACAAATCGACCCACTAAAAAGCAAGAAATAAACTTAATAACAAAAAAAACCATTTAATATAACGGTATTATTATACACCTTTTCTTACATATGTTTGTTTTTTTTTGTACAGAAGTTTCATTGTCTACAAGTATTCCAGTTTATTTAAATTGTTTTATAAAGATTTCATAACACGAATAAAAAGAACTGTAGATGATATGGGTCAAAAGGTCGAATGTCTTTTGCTAGATCATCATCATCATCCTCTTGCCCTTATGCTAGATATAAATACAAAATATGAAATTCTCTTTGAACATATTGAACGTGTTAGCAAGTATAAATAAATATGATGTTAATTTGATAGGATTTTGGAAATTGCTAACGATCGGAGAATTGGAAGGGACCGCAATTACATCCCCAAGTGATCAGGCAAGATATCCCAATCAAACCTTCGGGTTACTTAGAATTTCGTTTTCAAGTTTTGTCTACCATACAAATATCTATGTACTTTGGCGCACCCTAGGCTTTTATCATCGCCATTATCCTCACTGGCTGACTTAATCGTTTTATGACCTTTATAACAATAGAAGAACGAGATCAATATAAAACCCATTATCACTTAGCTGGCTTCTTATTCTCAACTCTACGACATGTAAAACAGCGAAGCAGAACATTATTTCACAACGTAATTGCTTTTACCCTGCGGTTTCGTTTGCATCCCTATAGTTACCCGATATAAAGGCTGCATTCTATGGGAAAATATGTTCCCAGGTTGTTGTTCCCGGCTGATATTTGCAGTCTTTGACTTCGTTACTGGTAGTGAGATGCCTGAAAGTTTGACAGTCTTCCTAAGCTCCTCCTCCGCTGTTCTTTCTGATTAATTTCGTTGCGGGATCCAAGACAGTTGAATCGTTTCTCCGGGACTCGTCGGGCTTCATTGTCTCGACACTTTTCTGGTGGTCGTCACTGTTGATTCTGATTTTCAGGAGTTGCAGTGGTTTGGGAACAGTGTGGGACACGCCCCAAAAAAAACAATTGTCTTCCCAAGCTATATTATGTTGTCAAGTAATTGGGTGCGAAATGTGGGTGAACTATAACAGTCACACCTCTGCATAACCCTTTGGCGAATACAGCCGTGAAGGTATGTGTTTTTAAGTTTGATACTGATAGCTCAGACAATCACTCCGTATAAAATATTGGGTATTCAGCAGTAGACCGTCAGTCACTTAGACCGACCCAAACATAGTTGGAAAAGGCTCAAGTGCTAGTTATTTATTAGACAAATATTTCATCGAACCAGACAGCTAAACTGACAAGTCTTCAAAGAAACAACGCCACCATTATTGATTCAGTACAAGTTCACGTAAAAGTTATCGGAAAAGTTTTCTTCATGAAAGTATTTTTTTCCCTAAAAATCCAATAATATGGATTTCTCGTGCTCGCCGAGCCCACATGTTATCGTCTGTAGATTGCCTTACAAGTTTACGTGCTCTTTGTATTCAACTCACTCGCTGTAAGTAAATAGCAATAGAATTTCGTTCGAATTGAAAACTTGTGTTATCCAAGCCGCCAGTGAAATGTACGACGTAAAGCGGATAGTTTTTGTTGGTTAAACAAATTGTGTAACCACTCAAGTGTCGCAATACATTGTTTCTGTCGGTAATGCCATGTTTCTTTTTCTAACGTTTAGGTTTATTTACGGATAGTACTGTAGGATGGGGTAAGTAGAAACGTATGAGTGAATAGCAAAAAAACTTTGAAGGGGACTTCACGTTTAAAGTACCAGCCTAATATTGTCCCACTGCAGGGCAAAGGCCTCTTCTCATACAGAGAAGGCATGAGCATTAATCACCACGCTTGCTCAAGACGGGTTGGCGATTTCAGACTTATATTAATTATATAAAGTCCAGGTTTCCTTACGATGTTTTCCTTCACCGATGTCAGTGATGTCCAAGATAAACTTAGAAAGTACATATGAATTGAAAAAGTCACATTGATACTTGCCCAGGTTTGAACCTACAACCTCGTGCATAAGAGGCGAGGCCTAGACCACTGTGCCATCATGACATTATTAAACATTATTTTAGCTTTCAAGGACTTCATTTTTTTGGTAACAAATAATATTGTAACATATAATATTGTAACATAACATTACACCTGTATTCCCCGAGGTGTTAGGCAGAGTTGTATTTATTATTGTATCCATTGTACAGAGGCCAGAACATTAAACTACCCCAATCCGTCGAATTACTTCGATAGTTTTTCAACTTTATTTTTTTTCTATTTTACATTGGGAAAATGTACAGTTTGGGAAATCGTGATGTGCTGTACAACCAGATTTCACCAGGTATGTTTAAGTCCCATGTACATATCCAGATTCCGAGCTGCTACCGCGCAATTCCAAACTAAAAACCCAATAACACTTTGCTCGACCCGGGAATTGAACCCACGGCCTGCAGCTTAGGAATCGCGAGTCTATAATATTGGATTACCTAGAAAATTCCAGTTCAAACTTTGTTCTTATTCACCCGTTTTAACGGTAGCTTTTTAAAGTTACGACAATTCATTTGAATGATGGTGATCATTCAAATGAATTGTAACGGATGGTAAACTTCGACACACACAAGTTGTATTTAGCCACCACTCGGCCCGCCACAAACACGTGGTCCTTTACATATGGATTTACCGACACAATCACTTCCGTCGTAAAAGCCGACTAAGGGATTAACACCTCTAGGATGGGAGAACAATCAGGGAATCTAACTGTGTATTAACACCGTACTACGATTGGTAATCTGCTGCCTACACGTGTTGATAGTTAAGCCTGTTTCTGTACAGAATAGTGCGCATATAGGAATGTTATCTCATTGTTATAATAATATGTAGTTTATTAGTGGAAAATATTGGACACTAGTTTCAGTAATATTCAAAATACAGTTAATACAGAATTTGAACCCTGTCTCCAAAGCTAGGAAGATCCTGTATCTTAGTAGGCAGTATCTTCGCATTGGAGCACAGTGCAGTGGTCGAGCGAAAATATTAGCAAACAAGCCGATTTATCTACAGAAATATAGCAGTAACGAAGATATATATGTATATTATATAATTACGTGGTAATCTTTTTTTTTTTTTTTACTTTCTTTACTTTTTTCTTTTTCAAATTTGTTGTAGCAGTGTCATCATCATCTTCCTAGACTTTTCCCATCAATTATAGGGTCGGCTTCCAGTATAACCGGATGCAGCTAATACCAATGTTTTACATGGAGTGACTGCCTATCTGACCTTCACAACCCAGTTACTGGGCAACACCATACCCTTTGGTAAGACTGGTTGTCAGACTTTCGAGCTTCTAACTACCCGTAACGGCTGTTTTACATAAGACAGCCGGGAGCAACGGGTTAATGTGCTTCCAGAGGCACGGAGGAGTCTCTATATGTAATTAAAGGTCACCCATCCACCGACTGACCTCGGCAAGCGTAGCATAACCTCTGATCGACCCGTGCGGCTGTTTTTGTGTATGCAAATTTTTATTATATACATACATTTAATTTCAACCTTTAGCTCTGCACATATACAGACATTTCTAGAGTACCTGCCTTCATTCCCTATTATTCCCATTTACTGTATAAAAAGTATTAAATAGAATTAAAGCTTGTCGATAAAACTCGGGTCAAAGCCCTTCTTTTCTTACTATATTACCTACAAATCTTTCTAGTAATTAGTCGGCATTTGTTTACAAATTACAAAAGCTTCGACAAATAGCTCTTTCGTCCTTTTTCTGCTCCGTAAAACAAGGTTTGCGATCGCGGCCCTCAAAT
Source organism: Phlogophora meticulosa (assembly GCA_905147745.2). Taxonomy (NCBI): domain Eukaryota; kingdom Metazoa; phylum Arthropoda; class Insecta; order Lepidoptera; family Noctuidae; genus Phlogophora; species Phlogophora meticulosa. The sequence continues at coordinate 6,787,658 of LR990523.1, forward strand.
GATACCCTTCTGTTAATCACCCTTTGTTTCGTGCCGCTGATTTGTTGCTGCCACGTTCATTTCTAAAGGTTCTACCTATTCACCTTATTTTGTAAACAAAGGCAAGAAAAATAACAGACGTAATCGTAAATATGGTGTCATAAATTAGGTCAGGCGTGGATGTAACATCATACGTCATGCCGTTATGTAGAACAAAACCGCAATCCATTCAAATTCTCATTACAGGGGTTGACAATAAAAATCACCATGAAACAAATATTATTACGGGCAGTTATTTTCACTCGACGCGGCCGGTGCCCGTTGCCAACGGTTATGTGTCCCCCGCGGCCGTTACGGGCGGCCGATGAAATAATGATCACCCGATCGGCACCGAGATCGGCGGATAAGCGCGACCTCATAGCCAAGTGAATAGAAAATAACCCTCGATTGACTATCTGTTGAACGTTGTAACTATGTGTTAGCTGAACGGTATTGCGCCTAATATAACAGTTTATGCTCTTCGTGTGGAACCGCGGTTATGAAAGCTAGAAAAATGTCGGCTTTTTATGGCGTAAAAATGTTTCGTTTTGTTTGTCAACTTTTATGCTACCTTTGAAATGTGCCTATATTTTTCTACCGCCAGATTATGTGAATAACGTTACCGTGTCTATATCATAGTATCAACATAAACCTTAGCTGATTTTAAAATTAAAATCAAAGATGACTTAGATGTTACCGTATTCATATTATTATTCAATCTAAAATCTAGATGGTTGTATTGTATTGTATGACCTCGGTATACAAGTTTAGAGAATCCAGTTTTTGTTTCCATATAGAAGGTTCAGAAACAGGTTACATGTTATTCCAAATGCCATGGTTCAAATCGTGACAGTCAACATCGAAAGCGAACAGCACATTAAGTTTTATTATTTCACATAGCAGCATTTAAAAAAAGCTTTCTATGTCAACGAAACAATTTTTAATTCATGAACCACACTTGAAACTTTGTACAATGATCATTTACTTTTCATGCTGTCTGTACATTTCAAAGTTCATACAGGGGCAAGCTCCTTCAAACGTCCACGTTATCTTTTATGGTGAAGTTATCAGTAGATACGCGGTTAGTAGTTTTCTAGCCAATCACCATTGCATTACTGTAAGGTGCTTCTTTTTAATAACTTTTTCTACTCTTTCCCTATAACTTTGTTTAGGGTTATACCAACACAAACACTTTTTTTTTCTTCTACCGGTTCAGTAGGCCGCCGATGTATGATAGTGAAAATCAAATCTATCGGTTATATTCTAATTTCTTCTCTTGTCCAAAAGATTTTTCTCATATTTGTGATGCCTTTTCGTACTTTCCGTTAATTTCTTATCACATAGTATATACCAAAATCAATACTAATACTCTTTATTGTACACCATGAATATTTACAAATTATGTGTTTAAGATCTATATAGTAGTACATTGGTACTTGTCCAGGTTTGAACCCACAACCCTCGTGCACAAGAGGCTAGGCCTAAACCACTGGGCCATCATGAATTACTATGTAACATAGGCTGTATTCTATTTTCAAAACTACGCTTTAAAGGGGGTGAAGGGGATATTAAATTCGAATAGAGAATGTCGCGGGTGAAGTGCTAGTCTGACATAAATATTAAATGTCTTAGTTATCTTTTTGTGTTAATGTCTTAGTTATAGTTTTGACGACCGTTGTGGCGCGGCGGGCGAAGGTCCGCCTGCGACGCAAGAGGTTGCGGGTTCGATTCCCGCCTTGGGACAAATGTTTGTACGATCTACAAATATTTGTTCCGGGTGTTCTGGGTATTTCCTATGTATAATAAAAATATCTATCTATGTAATGTATTGTATTAAGTATATCAGTCATCTAGTACCCATAACACAAGCTCTGCTTACCTTGGGGCTAGATGATGCTGTGTGGATTGTCCAGCATTATTTATTTATTTATTTATCTTATCTCAGTTCGAATTTTGGTAAACATTTTAAAAATTGACACCTTTCAATTATTTTAAATCTTTTCAATAAAGTAAATGCCGGCCAGCCCTGCAAAAGCCATTACGTAGATAGCGTCATTACATCTACAATCCACTCACGATCGAACATTTGATTGTGATTGATTTACCATTTCCACGACATGTCTACAGTTTTTGTTTTTAAAATCCAGCTAATGGCTTTAAGTAAACAACATCACATTTTGCCATCCATCTTCTCTCTGGGTTGTTGAAATCAATATGTTTTTCGTTATATCGGCTCTGCAATATCGATTTCATTGTTTACAGTTTCATTGAACTCGAGTTTGTTCTCGAGATCTTCGAGGAGTTCTGCAACGTACAATTAACGGTATTATTCGTGGAAACGACAGACGATGTTAAAGAAAACAAGGATATTTATGTGGAAAGAGATGACTAGATTCTTTAATATAATAAAAAGTAGGTAATAGTTCGTAAAGAACCAACATCTGCCTAGTCTTTCCAGTATTTTACATGGAGCGACTGCCTATCTGACTTCCAAAACCCAACTTATTAGGCAACACGATACCCCTTGGTAAGTTTGGATGTCAGATTTTCGGGCTTCTGACTACCCGTTACGACTGTCAAAAATCTACAAATGACAGCCGGGACCAACGGCTTAACGTGCTATCCGAGGCACGAAGGAGTCTCGACATGCAATAATGTAATAAGTTCGTAGAGAACCAGTTGTTTGTTCTGTGAAGTCCTATTTAGAGTGTAGCGATATCTACCTCGCCATACACGAAATAAATCTAACGTATCCTACATCGCGATATTAAAGTTATCCGCGCGATTGAACATATATGTATGTATACAAGAACTCGACAACAACCGTCGGGCAGTAGTCCGCCAGACATAACACCCGTCTGGTCGGAAGATTTCTCCCTTTTCAATGGTGGATGAGGAAATTTACACCCTGTTCTTAATTCCCTAAAAGTGTATATATTTTATAAATATATATTTCTTTTCACTTTTCTTTTAAGAAATTGCACCTGCCACTGTTTGTCTCTGCATCACCCAAAGGTTGACTGGTAGAAAATGCCTATGGCATTAAGTCCGCCTCTGTACATTTGTGTGCTTAAAGTATTAAATAAATAAATAAATATAGGAAATTCAATGATTCAACAACGCATTGATAACAATTTAAATGAGAGACTGGTTCACTTTCTTCAGTATGCAATATTTGTGTTTATTTTGTGGTAAAGAGACGCATCCCAACCTACATGCTTCATGATTGAAAAATAAATCCATGAATCACAATTTGATGTCGTATGTCGGTTTATGGATAATGTTCCTATCAGAAATTCAAAACCCCGTATGCCATATTGGAATTGATATAATACATTTATATGTGCGTGTAAAACAAATACACTCCTGTCTAACCCTTCAGGGAAGGTAGAGGAGCAATATATCTTTGTTTACCTAATTTTGATCCTTCTTCGAATCAGGCCACGTATCGATCACTTATTTTTTTGTTCATCTGGTTTCAATATACCTGTGTGTGTAGTTTTTTAGAATTACATAACTAAACATCGACTCGAGGTTTTTATTTAAGATGAAGATTATGATCATAATTTTGCTTTTGACAAACAATATTATGATCATATTGTTTATAAATGTTAAATTTTTGGTTATATGTTAGGTATCGTGTTAACTAGTGACTGGGTTGTGAAGATCAGATATATAGTCGCTCGATGAAAAATACTGGTATTCATCTGAATTTGGTTAGGTTGGAATCCTTATCTGGTTTGGCTAGCAGGAGATGTTGTCAATGAGAAAATGTCATTATGAGAAAATATTACCATAATCAGTGATCAGTGTGAAAATTTGGTAAGGTAAATAAAACTTCACATAAAAGATATCCTGAAATCCTTGAAATTCTGAGGTCTGGTTGAACTGGAAGCCAACCCTAATCTAGTTGGGAAAAGGCTAGCCGGATGATGACGATATATCCTTGGGAAAATCTAGGTCAAAAAGCACAAATGAAGGTGATGCCCTAAACCTAATATTGGAGTAGTCTAATTGTCAGCTGTGTTACCTAATGATTACCTACTAACCCGTGTGACAGCGTAAATAAATTTACATAGTTCGATTTACAACTCTCAGTGGTGAGCTGAGTGTTGAAAATACAACAGTGCGGTTTCATTTAAGCTATAATTTAGTTGTCATCTACTATTGGTGAAAGCGGGCATTAGTATAGTATCCATGTAAAACTTAATGACACGTCAGTCTAACAATAATAAGGGTATATTCTCATAGTATTTATTTGAAGACTACAATGTTGCTAGGATCTTAAATAAGTCAGTATTTAAGATCCTAGCAACATAGGCTATGTAGGCTAGCCACAATAATGGGCCCTGAAGAGTACAGCCAAATGTAATTTAATAAAAATAAACAACCTACTGTCAGTACTGTAACGATGATTAGTTTAGCTGACGTTGACATTTCCATAGTAAGTGATTCACGATATCTTACTTATGACCACAGGGATTTTAATCGTCCGACATAACCCTAACCCCACGACGAGGATATAGGATCCACTCAATACAAAAGACAGGCAAAAATTTTAGTCAACGTTCGTCAAATGCACTAAGCTTTTCTCAAAAAACCTCAAATCAGCATCCTCGCCGAATTTCTCGTATTAAATTGATATTTGAATTACCTCTAAAGGACAATAAACTACAAACCACTTTCTCGTCCAACAACCTTGTACATTAACCCTACTCTGCCATGCTATTATACAAATCGGGCCTTTGTGTACAAGTGTCCTTCAATCAATTTCTGTCGCTCAATGGTAAATTGAGGGACACGTGAGCAGAGAGAATACAAATCTAGGGTTAAACGAAAATGAACGATTTATATGGTTAACCCCTAGTTATTAGGGTTGGTAAATCTTGAGTAGTGTTTTGTCAAGGGTAGGGTTACAGAATTTTAAGGTAAACTTGTTGCTCTCCGCCCTAGTATTTGTTTTCTTCTTCTAGCCTTTTGAAGTAAATTTGAGATAAATTTGCCTGATCAACCTACTACATAAGTAAAGATTTATATATTACTAGCTGTCCCAGTAAAACGTTGTTTTGCCATATAGAGGTTAGTGATAGAAGGGTGAAAATTTAATGTTGTATGTATTTTTCAATGCCATATTATGAAGAAAAAATTTTTTTTTTAAATAAGATCATAGTGGGGGAAAACCCTTATCACTTATTAGTATGAAAAATAGATAATGGCCGATTCTCAGACCTACTAAATATGCATATAAAATTTCATAAGAATCCCTCAAGCCGTTTCGGAGGAGTATGGTAACATTGTGACACGAGAATTTTATATATAAGATATAAATTCTTGTTTAAATTAATTGTGTTATTGGGGTTTTCCATCTAGACTATCGCAGTAGTAGCCTAAAATCTGGATCTGTACGTAGTTGATGGCAATAGGCTCACGCCCTATTAGATGGTACTTGAGCATAACTAGCGGAATACTTGAGTGAGTGTACTTTAGGTACATTATGTGTGCGTGATGTTATGTGTTCGCAAAAAGGTTTATATTTCTACTCTCAAATTTCCCTTTTCATAATTATGATTAAAACGTAATTGAATGTTTGTAAAATTGGTTGGTTTAGTATTGGAAACTTCTCTAGTATCTATTTTAATTTGCTGCGACGGTGCTGCCTAGTGCCTACTATATCCATTTTATGTTCATCCTAGTAGTATTTTACGATACTATAGGGACGTCGAAGGCTTGTTTATTTGGGATTGAGTATCTTAAAACAGCCGTTAAAGTAACCTACTTACTCAAAGACACATTCCAAAACTATAAATTATTTCTACTAACTATAAAAAGATGATATTATAGTAATCATAATCATTTATTTCTTTGCAAACATGGGTACATAATAAATAGTTGTTGTTTCCTTATAATTAGGTTCTCCACATTTTACCGACATGGGCATGCAAATCGTGTACAGTTTTAGAAAAATTTATCTTAATTACATAATAAGAATACAATAAAATATTAAATGTCAACTAATGGGAATCAAAGTTAAAAAAAGAAAAAATGTCAAATCAATTAAATAATAATAAGCATGTCAATCAGTAAGTGAATCATCATTAAGAAAATTGTCAATCGTATAATAGCATTTTGTAAGTAGAATTTCATTAAGCGCCCTTTAAAATTTTAATACAGTCATATTTTTAATAACATTTGGAACTTTATTATATATGCGAGGGGCAATACCAAAAACACTTTTTTGCATTAGAGCAGTTTTACATTTCACTTGACATAATTTATTCACGTACTGTGTCCGTATTGGATTTTTTCTGACTTCCGATAATTTTTTAAATAATTGTGGGTTACATTTCACAAACAAGGCCGTTTCCAATATATATAAAGAAGGCAAGGTTAAAATCTTTAGGGACTTAAAGTGGGGAACACAGGTATCAGTCATCTTCAGACCGCACATTGACCTGATGCATCGCTTTTGTAACTTAAACACCAGTTGAACTGAGCAATTACTAGACTTTAAGTTTCAGAGTACACTATTATTATAAACAACAATATCAATATTACAATATAACTTCTGAAACGTAAGTTTTAAAAGATATAAAGTTTGATTATATTATATAAAACCATGTTACTCTACACCGGCTGTATCGACTAATTAATTAATCTGCGCTAGCGTAACGCTGTAAACGAAAGGTTATTTTAATAGCATCAGTAATTTTGTAAAATTTATAGCCAACGGAAATCATATTATATCCAAGATGTTTTACACAACACTTCCATTTTATAAACCTTGAACTTACTCCCCAAAAACTTTAAATACGATTTTTAATTCAACGACCAAAACGTTGGATAACATCTGTGTGATTGAATATTGAAACTTGAATATTATTTTATACTATCTGACCAAATGTTAACTTTCGTTCTTTACACGTTACACTAGACTTAAACTATTTTCTCTGTTTCAGGTACGACAACAACAGTAAATCAGGTGCCACTAGAAATGTGTTTCAATAAATATCTCATCAAACTGGCGGACTACTTCAGATTGTACTCCGACACATCTCGTTAATGCTCGTGTGAATAAAAACATTCGAGATGATCAGTAACACGAAAATTGTGTTCACCAAACTCCTGCTCTGCTGCCTCGTGGCCGGCGCCTGGGCGCGGTCTTGGGCCAACCACCACGACACCACCACTTCAACCACACAAACGACCCCCACAACTAGTCCAGTACCGAAGAACTTCCACAATGATCCGCTCATCGTCGAAACAAAAAGTGGCCTCGTCAAAGGCTACGCTAAAACAGTTATGGGCAGGGAGGTACACATCTTCACCGGTATTCCGTTCGCGAAGCCTCCTCTAGGACCGTTAAGATTCCGCAAACCGGTACCCATCGACCCGTGGCATGGAGTGCTTGAAGCTACAGCGATGCCAAATAGCTGCTATCAAGAACGGTACGAATACTTCCCTGGATTTGAGGGAGAGGAAATGTGGAATCCGAACACAAACATATCAGAAGACTGTCTCTACCTTAACATTTGGGTTCCTCAACACTTACGAGTCCGTCATCATCAAGATAAGCCTCTTACCGAGAGGCCTAAAGTACCAATACTAGTGTGGATTTACGGAGGCGGCTACATGAGTGGCACGGCTACACTCGACCTATATAAAGCAGACATAATGGCTTCTTCCAGTGATGTAATAGTAGCATCTATGCAATATAGGGTTGGGGCGTTCGGATTTTTATACTTGAATAAATATTTCTCGCCGGGAAGTGAAGAAGCTCCGGGAAATATGGGCTTATGGGATCAACAACTCGCTATTCGTTGGATTAAAGATAATGCTCGTGCTTTTGGTGGTGACCCAGAATTGATAACTTTGTTTGGTGAGTCGGCTGGCGGAGGGAGCGTGAGTTTGCATATGCTTTCGCCGGAGATGAAGGGATTATTCAAAAGAGGTATATTGCAATCCGGGACGTTGAACGCCCCGTGGAGTTGGATGACCGGAGAGAGAGCACAAGACATAGGAAAAGTTTTAGTAGATGATTGTAACTGCAATAGTAGTCTCCTAGCTGCTGATCCGAGCTTAGTGATGGACTGCATGCGCGGAGTTGATGCAAAAACCGTATCAGTACAGCAATGGAATTCCTACACTGGCATATTGGGATTCCCGTCAGCGCCAACGGTAGACGGCGTGTTTTTGCCCAAAGATCCAGATACGATGATGAAGGAAGGCAATTTCCATAATACCGAAGTGCTTCTTGGAAGTAATCAAGACGAAGGTAAGTTTTTGCTGTTTCTGACGTGCCTCCGCGTAGTTACAAGCGCTCTTATTATTTTATAAATTACAGCCGCGGGATAAGTAGCCATTATCTCACTATGGAAAGAACTGTAGGTAGAAGATTTACAACGATAACATTTATCTTCTCAACTACTTAGTTAGCTTTTGATGTTGAATAATATTTGCCGTGTACCTAAAGTTTTGTTGTTGGCACGGTACAAGATGATCGTAGTAAGTACCGGTAGTAGTCATATCAAAGAGGATTTGTGTGTTTCTGTCACGTAAATGAATGAAGTGAATTGACAGATTGTTATGTAGTATCTATAGGTGGATAAACCTATCCTCTCATACAGGAAGCTATGGGTTTAAATCCAGGCATGTACGAACTTTTTTCAATTCATAAATTTATTTTGGATAACACTAAAGTCTGTGAAGGAAAACACCGTGGGGAAACCTAGACTGATAATTAGTATAAATCTGATATCACCAACCAGCATTATTGAGCAAGTATGGTGGTTAATGTTTGCAATAGGACAGTAACAAGGTAGTATTATTATATAAACCTCAACTGTAACAATGTGGCTGCCTCGTTAGTCTAGTGGTCTCAAGCGCGACTGATGAGTGTGAGGTCCAGGGGTCAATTCCCAGGTTGGGGCAAGTGTGAGTTTTTTAGGTATTTACTTATGACCAGCCTGGATTCTAGATTTGTGCCCCCCTATTACATGATACTTAAAACAGAACTGGAGAAATGTGGGTGTTATTATAGTGTTCCTCTACCTAACCCTTTGGGGAATACAGGTGTGATGATGTTTATGTTTTTATGTGGATAACGGAGGTCAAAAAGCAGAAAAGTATAATAAACAAATGTGAAATACCCAGTAACACGTGTCGACGTGACGTTCGTCTTCCATCACGACATACCTAGTTAAACGTGGTAAGAGAGCGTATGTCCCGGCGAACGTGTTATGGAACACTGACAGTCAGTTCAGCCAGACACATTTATAAAACGTACGAATAAAAGCTTAAGTACGACTTATCAATATTTGGTGTGGAGTTCGAGGTCGTTCGTGTAGTCCGCACATCGGTACGTACTTACTTGGCGGGCGACGCGCCTGCGCAAATCCATGTAGACACAACAACAACACGATGTAGATGTGAGCCGTACCGTTCGTACTACCAAGTACTACAGACTCGCCCACGTACCCGTGCCGCTCCCCCCGCGCGCCTCCCACCCCACCCCTGCTCTGTTGCTACGCAGCCCACCACTCGAGCGACTCCTAAGGACAACTTGTAGAAAATGAGATATTTTATTGCCACCTGGAGCTTTGCCTTAAACTAGTCGAACAAATCTCAGGTTTTTAAGTTTCCCTTTTTATTTGTCTGAGCTGCGTCTTGGTTCGCTCGTCAAATTGGAAACAGAGCGCCATGATAGGGTACCTTTGAAAATGAAATTCTTTTTGAGATTGCGGTACCTTTACAAACGAAATTAGGCCATAATAACATTGAAAGCTTGATAAGATTTCCGAAGCTTTTGTAGAGCGAGCGGTTAACAACTACCAATATTATGATCAAACATTTTAACAAGATGAATTTGGTTGTCCATGAAGTAAATAATAATAGTAAATAACTACACGTAGGTGCCTATCTAATGGATTTTCTGGTGGTAGCCACTATTGATTCAAACTTTCAGGACTTGTAGTAGTTTGGGCTTGTCCCAAAAAAAATACACGTATAGTACTTTTTTTTTTGGGAAACAGATTCTCTTCTAAATAAAAATGTTATGACTGCTATGTTGGGCTAGTGGCATGCGCTATTGCTAAGAGCTCTTGGGTTCTATTGCCGGGTCGCGTAAAGTGATGTTGTATTTTTCCACCTGGAATTGCTCAGTAGCAACTTGGATACCGGATTTTTGCCTGGTTAGTGGCAGTAGTTTTACCATTTATAACATGGGACCGAAACACAACTGGCAAAATGTGGGTGTTTGCAACCCTTCAAGGAATGAAAGACATAACATAATATAACATCCCGCCTATAATCGCCGAATTTTAGAAGATTAGGCAGAGGTGTACCTAGAGTTCACCAACATTTGGACAGTTCTGTTTTAATCCCAGGGTTAACAGATTTGATGTTATAATCAGAAAAAAAACAAATGATTAAACCCGAACTCTATACATGCGTCTTGTGAGTAGATTTCGGTTCATTAGCCTCACCTCCGAGTCACGTCAGATTCTAGTAGTAGTAGTAGTAGTAGTACCAGCCTATTACTGTCCCACTGCAGGGCAAAGGCCTCTTCTCATACAGAGAAGGCATGAGCATTAATCACCACGCTTGTTCAAGACGGGTTGGCGATTTCAAACTTATATTAATTCTATTAGTCCAGATTTCCTCACGATGTTTTCCTTCACATGTCATGATGGCCCAGTGGTTTAAGCCTCGCTTCTTGTGCACTAGTTTGTGGGTTCAAACCTGGGCAAGTATCAATGTGAGTTTATCAATTCATATGTACTTTCTAAGTTTATCTTGGACATCAGTGACAGATTCTAGTGCCTTGGCAAAATTGAAACGCTCCACCGAGCTAGATCCAGATCCTACTGGATCATAAATTTGCCCAGAGAGCTTTCTGTGCTTACCTTTTCCCTGTGAAGCTGTAAATCTAAAGCAACCTAAAAGTGCGGATCAAGGCTCGTAGCAAAGGTAAACGGGATAGGTGATCGTAAAAGACGAGAAAAGTTTTGCTTTAGCACAAGAAAAAAATACAACCAGGATACTTAATACTAAGCTGCTAATCTAACCAAGGAGTTTGTTAACGAAAAGAAGGTAGTTTTTTGTACCTATTCGAAATGGAGGGACCATTTCGAATAGGTACAAAAAACTACCTTCTTTACTTTTTTACTTAACATCTAAAAATTATTTTTAAAATAATCAAAAAAATTGTTTCTTAAATTACACTAAAGGTATTCTCAGCTTCGCTTCATGTACTTATTAATACGGAAGTTTAATGGTAAACAATTTCAAATTAAGGCACACTAGTAAGTAATCAATGAAAGGTAAATAATGACCACATAATCTGTCATCTGTGCATTATCACAGAAGTAATTTTGACTCATGGGTGGTTGGTCTGGCAAGCGGTACTGCTAATGATGAGGTTCTGGGATCGATTCCCAGGTTGAGCAAAGTGTTATTGGCTTTTTCCATCTGACATTTCAGAATAGAAGCCCGGAGCTGTCTGGATTTATACCCAATAGGTAGCAATAGGCTCGTCCTCTATTACATGGGACCTAAGCATAACAAGCGAAATGTGGGTGAACTATAACAGTCACACCTCTGCATAACACTTTGGCGAATACAGCCGTGAAGGTATGTGTTTTTAAGTTTGATACTGATAGCTCAGACAACGCAAACGTAGCTACCTAATTAAATTACTTATTCCCTTTCTATTTCGCTGACTTTATAACCAAAATTCAGTAGCAAAACATCAAAACACGATGATACAACAGATGTCAAAAACTTAATATTCCGCAGCACGAAATCTGAAATCTGCGCAGAAAACATAAATTTATATTCTTCGTACACTCGAACAAGCGAAGAAAATGCAAGGAGTAGCGTTATGCAATATACAGCCTGTTCTCAAACTCAGTGTATTCGTTAGAGTACTAGTCGGATATTGCAACGGGCACGCTTCAGTTTTGAAAGGATTTGCCAGTACTTCACGATACTGGAATCCTAAATGAAAGACGACTGGGCGACCGTATAGTTGTATACACCCTGTACATATATACATATACTACGGGGAGTGTAGTGTGTAGACAGTACGTACTCGTAACGATAGTAGTAAATACTATCTATCGGTTCTAGTACTTTTCTGTATCTAGTCTAGAACTTAGTACAGGTATTGATTCTCGATTTAAAACTAGTTTAGATTAGTATGAAATCTGGCCGTTTATAATCGAGATAGATACAAATTCGAGAGCTTCTTTCTATATTTTAAATTGCGCTTAGACTTGGTGTTCACGAAGGTACAAAAACACTTTTTAGTTAGCTTTAAAAAAAAACATTTTATTGCTGGATAGAAATCTCAATCAAATAACAAAAAAAAAACGAATGTTATCATTTCATTTGTTGGTTTGTTTACCAGCTTCCATTCCAAATTCAATCACGAAAATTGTTGCTCTTCGCAAAATGCAGTAATACTGGTACCGTGCAAATATTCTCCCCTGATATGAGAATTGTTATAAAGCGATTTTCTAGAACATTCCACCCCGGGTGCCCACTTGTACTTGACCTTGACCTTGGCCGCACGACGTGGATTGCGAAGTTCCAATGCCGCCCGCCATATGCCGGCGGCCATTTTTACGTGATTATCGCGTGTGTAATACATAAATCATAGTATAATGCGCTAAGCGCTTTATTATGAACTTGTGTTCAAGGCATTATGTGAACTTCGTTTGTTTTTTGTTCTAGATTGAGGTGTGGGTTGGTACAATATAATTTTGTCTTGCTGTTTGAGCTTTTTACTAAGCTACTATAGGCACTTGTTTATTTGTTGAACGGTTTTGTTTGTGGGACCTGAAATCTTTTATAATTTAATCATGTCTGTCCGTCAGTTTGTCTGTCATAGACACATTATAACTTTATAACCGAACGGTCGGAAAGTTATGTTTCTTTGACACATTTTACCTTAGGCTGTGACAGTTTTTGATTGCAAGAATGATTTTAATCATTTTCATAAAGTATTTTGTTTATAGTGAAGCGACATTTTGCCGATGATTATAATTATTAGTCAGGCAATTACGTAACCTTCTTGTTTATACTCGTAGGTACTACGTTCGGTTATTTCACTATTGAGTTTAAAAGAAAGTTAAAAATATAGGGTAAGTTTGTCTACAAAACCGTACTTACCGCATGGTTTGCCCTTTGACAAGTATTTTTCTTTCGAAAACAACTTTAAGAAAAGTTCTTCAAAAGAAACCTTTGAGTTGACAATTCTTACATTTACTTATTTAACTTTTCGTTACGTTAATCTTTGGAATACGATGATTTGAAATCTGCCAAACATTCCGACGTAATAAGATTTTGTTTTCGTGGCTGTGATAAAACCCATTCGTAGTTCTGGCAGTTGATTTATACAGTACGGAATGGACATCAATGCAAAAACTGATACCATTTACAGTTTAGTATATGATTCTAGACACCCTAGCGAATTTTTTTTTTGTTACTGTTGGTGATGTTTGAACTAAAATGCTGTAGGATAATTTTGTATTCGATTAAAAAATGTTTAGAATTAAGGTACGTTATAAACGATATTTTTCAAATCATAAAAAAATTGATTTTGATGAAAGATTTGATGAAAGAAAAAAATTAACGCAGTCGAAGTAGCGGGTAAATGCTAATAAAATAATACTCATAATGTGAAATACTTTTCCAAACCACTAGAAATGCCTTTATAATATATTTCCTAAACGAGTTTTTTACACGTAACATTTCAATTCCCTAAAACGACAGCATCTGTTAGTGATACCACGAATCCAGCAGCATTCAAAAATCAATCGTGATTGGTAGGGATGTCATTCGGTTCCACGTTCAAATACTGAGAGCTGTGTTGTCCCCAATTTGCCTTTGAGAAGAAACCAGCGTTTACACGGCATTCGTATTGGCTTGTGGGCAGCTCACACACAAGGCGAAATGTAACAAAAAGCGGTTAGGCAAAATAGGACACGATGATTTGATTTCGGCAAGTTTTCAATGGCTTGTGTTGGTACTGTTTGTTTAATTTACTATTCAGTATTTAGTCAAGGTCCTTTAGTTCATTAAAGGAAATTGTATTGGTAAAACTATGAAAATGATAAAACGCAAATAAATGATAGCAAATTTTAAATTTTAGTCTAAACAATGCTACAAGATTAATTTGTAACACTGAAGAAAGCCTTAAAACTAAAAAAAATACGCATTTATACGCCTCTTTATCGTGTGCCAAACAATTACGTTCGTTCGAATTTCCGTTACGTTTACTTCGCTCGCTCGTACTAAACTCAAAGAATATAAAGCAATCAATTATCGTGAGAAACGTCAAAGTCGTTACGTCTATGATACATTCACTCTCTCGTCAATTGCGTAAGAAAATCACTTATTGATTTACACACTTCAGATTTTAAATAACTTTGTGACTGGAATATTTGCTGACACAATTGTAGGCCTAGCATGAAGATGCGGTGTAGTAATATGTACGTACCGTAAATCCCAACTATTTTTAAATTAGTAATAGTTAAATCTTAAGGCTTTATTTGTATCTGTGGGTGATGTTTATACTAAAATGCTGTAGGATAGTTTTAATTCGATAAAAAACTCTTTCGAATTTAGGTACCTACGTAACGTAGGTGTACTCTGAGGAGCTCGTGGCTAAATACAACCGCCGCGTGGGTTTATCGAAGGTTAACTACGCTTGCCGAGTTCAGTCTATGGTAACAGTTTTTAACATATCGAGACCCCTTCGTGTCTCGGAAAGCACGTTAAGCCGTTGGTCCCGGCTGTCATTTGTGGATCTTTAACAATCGTTACGGGTAGTTAGAAGCCCGAAAGTCTGACAACCATTCATACCAAGGGGTATCGTGTTACCCAGTTACTGGGTTGTGGAGTTCAGATAGGCAGTCGCTCCATGTTAAATATTCGTATTCAGCTGAATCTAGTTAGACTGGAAGCCGACCCAAACATAGCTGGGAAGAGGCAAATGATTCTGATGTAGGTATACTCTGCGCGTTTGTGATAGGGGCTCCGGGGGCTAGACAAAATCCTTTTTCCTGTAAGCGTCAACGCCAACGGAAATATCAAATTATGTGGATTTGATATTAGCTTTAGAGACGTCACGTGATTCCTTTCCACATTTATAATGTCATTGCCATATATTTTGACGGATACGTCTGGCGTTTAACGCTACTTTTTGTGTGGCCTGTTGATGATTCCAAGATGGTTGCTCTAATGCACTTATACAAAAAACAAACACATTAATACTGAAAAAAAAAATCGTGAAGAGACCGGTTTATCCTAGAAATAAAATTCTAAAACATCCACAAACCTCTACTGGTCCGGCATGATGGATTAAGGCTCACTCCTCTTCACAAAAGCCCGAGTCCCAGTAGTAGTGGGAACATTATAAGCTGAACATTCTTAAGACTTGTAGTGGCGTCACATTGCAATATTTCATATCAACATGCCTACAGGCTGTTTGTTCACTGTGTTAGATGGCAATAGGGTAAACTTTATCTATAAATCCGAATTTGATCCTAACTATACAGTCTCCTTGTTAGTTATCGTTGGTTTAGTTTGTGTGGCTTAAGGCGAATCGATTCATCGACAAACAGAATGTGGAGGCTTTGCAGCGTCTTTGTTTTGCAGTATCAAAGTAATGGTCTTAATAGATTAATAAATCTATTCGGACCACTTTGATACAAGTTCGAATTCAATCAGAGGACCTTTGCATTCCGAGTCTCAACAAGGAACAATCATGATTTGACAAATAAATTTAAATTCTGCTGAATACCACTATGAAAACAAAAACCTGGTCCTTTTAAATCTAGAATCAGACAGGAATGATTACTTACTCGTACCTAATTTAATAAGTAATTAAAAAAAGACACAATGAAACAAAAGTGATACAGAGACGTTGCCACAAAAGATTTCTCTACTGATTAATTATACAATATTAATAAAACAACGTGCAAGCGTCGAGCCAGGAATCTGTACTCATTTATATTATTTCCTTTAACAAGAACACGCCCGTATTTTCTCAGTTACAACAAGATTTTTTCCGGTTTGTTGGCTCGCAGTGTACGATACTTCGTTAGTTTCAGCGACGACGCCGTGACAAGCTCATTTCGTCTTGTTTATTAGTTCAGGTGTCACTAACGTCTAGGTCCAAATATTAATATTTCTCTTGCTAGCGACGTGACCTACTTATCGACCCTACTGTGTACAGTGTAGGTTCTACCAGCACTTCAGTAATAATTGTCATTTTTATCAAGGCCTCGTAAACACGGCTCATTTAAAATTTAAAAGGTTAGGAATAAAAGTCTCTTTCATGTCAGGAAGGATCGTCATACCTCTTTCAGGGTTGAGATAAAGTGTCAGTAATTATTATGAAAGGTGTATTAATATTTAAATTAAGAGTCTGTGATGATTTCCCATCTGGGCAAAGGCTTTTTTCAGCTGAATGATAAAAGCTTTCCCATTATCGGTATCCATGTTATTTTTTACTTTTCCCAACTACTGCAAAACTTGACAACCAGAAACAATATTGTAACTATCATATCATAATAATTTATAATATAGCTTGTTGAGTCCCAACTCGACGGTTGAACTGTCATGAATCTCGCAACGAAAGAAATCAGAAAATAACAACAGAGGCGTTAGAAAAAAAAACAATTTCCTCTTTATATCAAGCAGGAGATAGAACAGGGATAGTACAATATGCACAAAGTGAAAGTGCGTATTAATAGGTCTTAAATTGTAAGCTGTTACTTTTGATTACAATATAATGTATGGTAATACTCTATATATACTCTAACATTTTAATTCAATTAGGTTTTCGATAATAATTTTGTTTCGTCCTCAACTTTGTTTCTATCTGATTTTAATGTTTTATTTCAATTTTTAGTTTTAATTTGGCCTGAGGAGCCCGATTGCTCTGTGTGTATCAAATTATACATTTAATCAATATGTAGTGCATGATGTGCTTACCTGTAAGAGATTGATACACCTGACCCGATTTGATTTAATGTAACCCATAATTGTTTGAGTGTACTCAATTGTTGGTGAGCCAAATAAATAAATAAAATAAATAAAATAAATAAATACTCGTAGGAATGGCAAATATGCTTAAATTACATCTTTAAGTAAACCCAAGACCTGGTGGTAAGAAGCAGTCTAAAAACTCAACCACCTTTTATTTTCTTCTCAGTACCTAATAGTTTTATCTTACCACGAAATAGGAAAGGATATTATCGCTTATGCAGAAAATGCTGAAGTATATCCTCAAGTCAGCTAATGTTGCGTTAAATATTCATACAAACTAAGTCAGCGTGCTTACCCGTGCGTTATTACCCACTTGTGTGAAGTTATTTCGATGGTAGGAGGATATTTAGATAGGTCGATGTAGTACCTACGTACGCGTAGGAACTTGTAAATTAGTTAAATTTAAGTACCAACCGAAAATCGACCCAAAACATAAAAGTAATTCTTTGTTTGACAATCTTTTGGTTAAATAGGGAATGTAAAAGAAACAATTGATTGCTTCTTTGATCTAGTGGTCTAAAGTGCGACTTCATAGCGTCTCCTGGGTTCGATTCCCATGTGGGGCTTAGTGTTATTGAGTTTTTCCAATTGGATTTTTCTTATTAGCGGCCCGGTGTTTGGATTTGTGCCCGGTTGACGGCAATAGGCTCATTCCCTATTACATGGGACTTAAACATAGCTGGCAAAATGTGGGTGTTACTATAGGTGCACCTATGCCCAACCTTTCCGGGAACGCAGGCGTGATATTTTCTTATGTAAAAGAAATAAATTTACCACGAAAACGGGATCAGAAATATCATATTTGACGACACGGTTGGCGTAGTGGCTGAGCGATCGACTGCTGCGCCGCGTGTCGTGGGTTCGATTCCCGCACGGAACAAATATTTGTATGGCCTACAGGTAATTGTTCCGGGTCTGGCTGTTCGTGTATGTGACTTTAAATGTTTGTAAACGCACCCACGACACAGGAGAAATTCCTAGTGTGGGGCAACGTTTTAAAAAAAAAAAAAAAATGTCCTGACCCATGTTATGGTCTATCATTGTGTAACATTTTATCTAAATCCGTTGATGCTTGAAATCGTAACAAACACCCAAACAATAAATAAATAATGCTGGACAATGCACTCAGCATCATCTAGCCCCAAGCTAAGCAGAGCTTGTGTTATGGGTACTAGATGACTGATATACTTAATACAATACATTACATAGACAGATATTTTTTATTATACATAGCAAATACACCCAGAACACCCGGAACAAATTTTTGTAGATCGTACAAACATTTGTCCCTGATTGAACCCGCAACCTCCTGCGTCGCAGGCGGACCTTAGCCCGCCGCGCCACATCGGTCGTCAATAATAGGTAGGCATTTCATACCTTCTACTTACTTACACACAATCATATGGGACTACACTGGAGAAATGCGGCTGAACTATGAAGCTTCTGCCTTTCCTCTAGGAGAATATAGGCGAGAAGTTAAATAAATATACCAGAAGCACTTATGACTACTCGAAAAGGAATTATTGTTCTTTTGGTTACAAGTACGTCCGTCCTGAGAGTTTCTGAGTGGTTTGGAATTGTGCCGGGGAAATGTCAATAGGCTCACCTCATTATCCACATGCCTAGTGAAATAAAAATTAGTGAAATAATAACAATGATATAAATAATGTAATCTTATACAGGGTTTTTCATTAAGAACGCTCGAACTTAAAAATAAAATAAAAACCCTGTTTAAGTGACATTGCCACAACAGAAAGTAGTCGAGCGGTGTTAAGTCACACGATCTCGGTGGCCAGTTGATGTCACCACCACGCGAGACGACGAAGCCTTCGAATTTCTCATCCAATAAATTTAATGTTTCCCGTGCTGTATGGCAAGTGGTGCCGTCCTGTTGGAACCACATGTTTGTGAGATCCATACCATCTAACGTAGGCCATAAAAAAATTGTTATCATCGTCCGATATCGGTCGCCATTGACAGTGAGCGCGGCTCCTTGCGCATCTGCGAAGAAATAAGACCCGATGATACCGCCGAACCAAAATCCACACCAAACAGTGACTTTTTCAGAGTGTAGAGGCACCTATGAATCTCCCGTGGATTTTAGTCGCTCCAAATCCAGCAATTTTGTTTGTTAACAAATCCACTCAACCAGAAATGAGCCTCATCACTGAAGATGTTTTTTTTTCCGAAAGCAGGGTCAGCTGCCAAATGCTCTAAAGCCCAATCAGCGAATACACGGCGCTGTCTGTGGTCGTTGGGTATTAGCTCTTGAGCTAATTGAACTTTGTATTCATGAAAACCCAAATCTCGACGCAAAATCCGCCAAGTTGATGTCGCAGAAAGACCCAGCTCTTGTGCACGACGCGGTATGGACTGTCTGGGGTTTTCTCGCACGCTGTCCCGAACAGCAACAATATTTTCCAACGATCTTGCGTTTCTTTGACGTACAAGCACTGCTTCATCGATCACCGACCCGGTTGTCTCAAATTTCTTCATTAAACGACGGATTGTGGACTCTGCAGGACGACTATGAACGCCATAAATTGGACGCAATGCACGGAACGTTAGGCGAATAGAGCACTGATTTTGATAATACATTTTAACAATTTCTACGCATTGTTGAAGCGTGTAGCGTTCCATGGTGAATTGTCACGACTAAATATGTGTTCATGCCAAATTTGACAGCTATCGCTTTAGCAAGATGGCCGCTATGCGCTGTCAAAGTTCGCGCGTCCCTATTGAAAAACCCTTTATATAAAATTCTCGTGTCACAATGTAAGTTACCATACTCCTCCGAAACTTCTTAACCGATTTGTATGAATAAATAATAAGGGTGGTCCACCTCAAACATTTTATATAGCAAAACATTGTTATTTATTTATTTAATACAGATACATAAAACAGAGGCGAACTTAATGCCATAGGCATTTTCTACCAGTCAACCTTTAGGTGATGCAGAGACAAACAGTGGCAGGTGCAATTTCTTAAAAGAAAAGTGAAAAGAAATATATATGTATAAATATATATATATACTTATATATTTTTTAAACTATAAATATTAAACTATATTATATTATAAACTATATATTATTATACATTGTTTGCTGGGTCAGCTAGTGATTGTATAAAATTAACATCTCTGCCATTGATATACAGGTTTTTATATATCTCTGCGAACTTTTTTTTGGAATGGTAATATCTACAGAATATTATATAAAATAAATAAAATAACATCACGCCTGTATTCCTCGAAGGGTTAGGCGGAGGAGTAATTATAGTAACACCCACATTTCGCCAGTGATGTTTATGTCCCATATAATAGGGGGCGAGCTAATTGCCATCAACCGGGCATACATCCATACTCCGGGCTGTTAATAACTAAATTCTAATTGGAAAAACTCAATAACACTTTGCCAGACCTGGGCATCGAACCCAGAAATCGCTCTGCAGTCGCATTTGAGACTAATAGATCAACTAACAGAAACTTTTGGAAATAAACCCAAAAAAAAACATATGTCGGACTGACATCTAAATGACAACTTAATCTAGAATTTAAAATAGTTTAATAGTATTTGGTTCTTACTTTAAGTACTGTAAAATGGGGTTAACAGAAATGCAGGGGTGAATAGAAACCAAACTTTGAAGGGGATTTTCAAGTTAGTTTGACATATAGTTTAACATTGCTTGTAACATACATGGACTCTAGTTTTAATTGAGTAGAAATTATAATAACAATTAAAAAAAACGTCGACTACGTCGAAACACGAAATTGACAAAATTTCATGCGTTTTGGATTTTTTGTGCGGAAACCTTGTTCTTTTTCTTAAATAAAAGTAACTTAGGGTAGTTACTTCTTAACACATCAGCATAAGTCCCGTTAAAACTTTATTAAAAAAAAAACGTTGCCCCAAACTTACGTTATGTTCCGTTTAAAAACATTTACATTTTTAACAGTGTGGTTTACACATACACAAATAGCCAGACCCACAACAAACAACCTGAGGGTCATACGAATATTTGTTCCGTGCGGGGATCGAACCCGCAACAAGCGGCGCATCATACGATGGCTCAACCACTGCGCCAACCGTGTCGTTTTTTTGGTACAACTAACGGTAGTTATTATAAAAGTTTATACGGATAAACTTTCATAATAATTATGCCTTTAGTAAACAGCTATTCATTTGACATTACACGCAGACACTTCAATTTTACTTATTTAAATAAATATTGAATTAACGTTAAAATCTCATTTAAAGTTTTGTTTTCGGTATCTTTACTTCTTTTATCTTATCTTTCTTTTATTCCGCCAAAACAAGGGGCACATTCATGGCATACAAGTTTTTTAATTATTACGTGTTTTTACTGACATCTTACTAAAATGAACATTATAGGCAGTACCTACGAAACGCGGTATGACTGAGATGCAGAAAAATAATATATATCAAAATGTTCAACTAGGCTCAAGTAATGTTGAGGGTGCTAGGCTTTTAGTCGGTAGGAGTCCAACATAACAGGATTCCCCAACAACAAAAAGACAGGTAATACTACAAAAGTGGGTAAAGAGCGAATAAACGAAGTCAAAGGTAGAGCTTTTAACAGACGTAAACAAACAAGAATGAAATGGACGGAAACCTAATTTTCTTAGCTCTCCAACGTTCATGATTTAATTAGAGCGAGACAGCAAAAGAATGCTCGGTACAAATCACGTTCCACCATTCGTTTAGTCTTAGTCTAACGAATCTTAACAATCCATCGCAGAAAGAAATGCGATGAAGCATCAATAATCAAATATGCAAACATTTTTCGCCGTTCCATATCCCTAATGGATCTAAAAACATCTTCATCTTCAGCATTTGCATAGCTGGTTCGTCTTTAATGCAACATTAACATAATAAATTATGTATTTCTCGTTTCAGGGACGTATTTCTTGCTCTACGATTTCCTCGACTACTTCGAGAAGGACGGGCCCAGTTTTTTGCAGCGAGAGAAATTTCTAGAAATCGTCGATACTATCTTCAAGGATTTCTCTAAAATTAAACGTGAAGCCATCGTTTTTCAAGTAAGTGAAGTGTCAAAGTCAAATAATTTATGTCAATTGGACCATTTCATTTTTGAAAGTCAGATTAAATAAAGAATTCGCGTTACCCTTCTCAATAGGTAGATTCGTATGCATAAGAATAGGCAACAAACTCTTTACTTGCATATTAAAATAAATGTTGTACAATATTTTTTGACTATGTAAGTAATAGCGTTCTGTAGTTTCTGCCTGGAAAAAGGCGCGACTTTAAGTGTGTGTATATGTATTAATGAGATAATTATATCTAAAGAGAAGACGTAATTATAGAATTATATCTAGTTTGGGGCTAGATGATGCTGTGTGAATTGTCCAGCATTGTTTATATATTGTTTATTTATGTCCCTAGAATAAAAACTACTTAACCAAAATAAGTACACACTAAAAATTAAGCAAATTATGCTACATCTAGGCAGTTTGCTGTTTTGATTACATGGTCTGGATTGTTACATGGTGCTCACATAACACATTTAAAAATATTAAAACCGTAGATTATTCTTGCTAACAAATAAAAGTGTGGACAGACAGGACTTTATAACCATTTCATGTCCACGATGAAAGGTCACGTTATAAGGATTACGTTGTTTAAAATTAAACAAAGTTTCTTCATTATGATGAGGGTCAAGACCTTTATTTAGTACATTATGTAATTGGGCTACCATGTGTGGTATTTAGGTACCATTCAAAGTCAAACAATGAATGTGGAATTGTTACTTATCTTCGTATTGATTATGTGAAGACAGTGTAAATGTTTAACGAAGTGTCTGGCCATGTTTAAGAGATAATTAATTATTAACAACTTAAATCCACACTTTGTAAGAAGACAGTGTGACACTGTGTGAATGATGTGCTTCTGCCTAACCCACTTCGGGTAAGACAGTCGTGATGTGAACACTAGATAATGCTCCGTTTTTATCCGACCATCTTCTTCTTAAACGTCTTTTGAATAAAATTACATCATCCGCTCTCTTCATTCACATGACATGACAGCTCAACGGCCCTTTTTCAATAATGTTTATTTATTTATTTATGAATTTCTTTCTTTCTTTCTTGATTATTTCTTTATTTATTTATAGATAATTAAAAGGTATTATAAGATATTACAATAATTAAAACAGAAACATAAAACAAATCAAAACATAAGCAAAACATACAGTCGACAGCATTCAATGGTTAAATTAACTTAGAGCTAACACGGAACAGATACATATGTATCTCAATCTTAATCAAGACATCGATCTTTGTTTGTTTGTAGCCAATCAATGGCCGAGTTTGCGATCTGTAACCTTGACAGTGCGAATCAGAAGCAGCAGTAAAAGATCGAGGATTGAGATTGAAATTGAGGTATTCAATTGTCATTGAAATCGGCCGATAGTGACATGACTCTAGGATTACTTAAACTCGAGGATAGCAATCATCTCAGTGTACCTAGTCTTTAATCTTCGCTTTAATCTTCACAATCACATTCGTACCACTTAAGTGCACGCTCCTCCAATACTTTGTTCGTAGAAATTGGTGTGATTTCATCGCATCCCGGCCATCCTGGCCAGTTAATAAGGATGTCCCTCGCAAATTACCGTCAATAATGCGAAAATACTTTTCTCATTGCTGCACTTGTACACATTCCTAATTTGCCTCTTAAAGAGATATTGACGTCAATGAATAGCCTTGAATGCGGAAACATACGAAGGCAATTAAATTCATAATGGTGGTACAAAGTGACGTACACTTGTAGGTAGGTGAGGTGAAGTGAGCTGTCAATTCCATAAGTCGTTTCCATATTCGTATGTCATTCCAATAAGATGTAAGCTCACTTTACCGACATTATCACTGGGAATTATTTACAGAATAGTACTACTGGTCTTATTAAGTGAGGATGACCTGTTTGGACAAAGAGGGTCGCTAAGAAAGAGATATAACATCACTGGCCCACCTACGATAAATTACATTGTGGTGCACTACAAAATGGCCATATACATTAAATAGCTGGCAGCAGTGTAAAACTTTTGTGGACTATAAAATACTTTGGTCTGGCCCAATCAAATTGTGTTCATTTGTTTTTTAAAAAGATCTAATAGATTGTTTCTGTTCTAGTATACGGACTGGGAGGAAATTACCGATGGTTATCTGAACCAGAAAATGATTGCTGACGTGGTAGGCGACTACTTCTTCGTGTGCCCCACCAACTACTTCGCTGAAATACTGGCGGATTCCGGAGTCGATGTCTACTATTATTACTTCACTCATGTAAGTACACTTTATTTTGTTACAGTTACAAGGCGGGGATTTAAATGTTTGGGTCAATTTTATTCCTTTAATATAAAATGACTCCAACAACGTTAAGTCAAGTATAACAAACTAAATGTAACTGTCCTAAATGTAACTAACCATTACTAACATGTCGTGAACAAGATGGAGGCCCATTTGTTGCCTGCAGTTTAACAAACGTACCAAATAAACTCTTGATTACATAAAATGTCTACCAATGTAACCTTTACCTAATACGTAAAATAATAAAAAAAAAATGCTAAGTTCGAAGAGTAGGGGCCGACAGACATGCAGGTAAACATTTCAAAGGCATTCCTGTGACGAAGAAACACTTGAAACTGCAAAACCGGTCTGGGGCTAACACGTTAATTTGGCTAACGAACCAAACTCGAGTGCCCTTAGCTTGCCAGGAACATCTGCTTTTTGCTTTAGCACTACTTTTGAATAAAGAACGGGTAAGCGCGTTTGCGTAGTGTTTACACTTTAAATATAGAATAAATATGTGGGTATAAATTCGTATTAAAATAAAATAGGTCAATTTAATTGTCCTTAACCTCGTAATTTAGCATAATGTTTTTGACTAAAGGAAATTAAAAAGAATGCGCGTAGCGTGTTCACACTGAAAGTAAAAAAAATACATTTATTATCTTTAATCTCAATATTCAATATACAATAGTCGTTACGGGTACTTAGTCAGAAGCCCGAAAGAAAGTCTTTCGATTAGTCTTACCAAGAGGTATCGTGTTGCCCAGTAACTGGGTTATGGAGGTCAGATAAGCAGTCGCTCTGTTTAAAATATTGGTATTCAGCTGCATCCAGTTACACTGGAAGCCAACCCCAACATATTTAGACGCATTATTTTGGGTATTAACTAACAATGAATATAATAAGTACACATATACTTGCCATGATCATTAGTATCAGGAGGTAATTGATATTTTCAGTAACTATTTATTTTATTTTATACTAAATCCATGTTTCTTGACACCACTACTCCACGACTCTCCATTTGTGTAAAGAGCGCATTTAATTGATTTTGAAAGACGACAATGCAACTACAAAATAGGTCTAAAGTTCTCTTCCATATTTGATTAGTCTGTCGACAGCTGAAATTGATGAAACGTTACTAAATATGCAACACTGCCTGAACTAGATACTACCATTGTATACATTGAATATAAATCTCTACAGGAAGCCGGCTTGCGGATATTCGGACTTCAAATTAGGTCACTCGATCTACTATAATGCGATTGCAACCTACATTATCGCCTTTGATGTACTATGGCGGCTAGTAAAACACAATAAAATGTGGGGTAATAAAAGGGGGTGTTACTAGTATATTCTCAACAAAGGCCTGTATCTTACTAGGAGACCATGGTGGAGCAACCATGGTCGAGCTGTCCAAAATTGTCCTATGGTTGGTTACGCAACCAATCGGATACCCTCCATAGAACTGCATACATTTTGTTGGTAGCGCGACTGGTTGCGCCGTCACTGGTGTCGTAGTGAGATATAGGCCTAAGCCATCATTCTTCATTCAAAATTACCGTTAATAATTAATCTTAGATCTAGGTTTATTCATTTGTTATTTATTGAAAACATTTAACACACAGACGTACAAATGCCGACTTAATGCCATATACATTGGCTACCAGTCAATCTTTTGGATTGTGATTCAAATTAATAATTATGTTATTTATTTTTAATAATCATTTTACGTGTAATTACAACACACAAATAACTATTTAAATTAAGACTAAGAACACACATATTATTACATTTATACAAAAGGAAATTAAATAAAAAAAGTAGAAATTAAATAAATAAAAGGTAAGAACTAAATAAATAAATTTCAATATAAAGTAATATTGATAATCACATAGTAATCATTGAGAAGGTGGGAGATAGAGATGTACTTAGTTAACAAAGAGTATACATACTGCGCTGACTCCAAATAAATAGAGATAACGGAAGTCGGATGATAATCACGAAAACTGTTAAATTATGTTGACAAAATAAGAACAAAAAATATGGTCGGTCGCATCTACGCAATATCCGTAATTCTTTATTTTGGATGAGACTAGCGACCCTCGCCTGTTTCGCACGGTTTTGCGACGAAACAAAACATTGCGGTTTCTTTATTGAAATATTTTACTAGAACTTGACTAAATAAAATAAAAATAAATAATGCTAGACAATCCACACAGCATCATCTATCCCCAAGCTAAGCAGAGCTTGTGTTATGGTTACTAGATGACTGATATACTTAATACGATACATTAAATAGATATATATTTTTATTATACGTACATAGCAAATACCCAGAACACACGGAACAAATGTTTGTAGATCGTACAAACATTTCGCAGGCGGACCTTTGCCCGCTGCGCCACATAGGTAATTCACCAACACATACACCAGAATAAAGGCTATAAGTAAATGATAGTGAAATTCGCATCAAAATCCGCCAATAAGAAGAATTCGCGCATTCTTCTTCTTAGCTACGCAACTAAAATTAAAATAAAACCGCTTTTCGAGTCTGTGTATAGACATGCAGACTCGAAAAGCAATTTTATTATAAAACTAGCTATGCCCTGCGGTTTCACTCGCTTCTATGAGTTGTAGCGTAATTTTACATAATTAGCTTATAACTTTCCTAGAGAAATAGACAAAAAAAAACACTGGTAATTTCTGATATTCGACGTTCAAACAAAAACAAAACTGTTCAGCTTTTATTATACAAGAATGGTTATGATAAAATAAGACATACTAATTTAATCAAACGTGGTCTCAAGCCTTTTTGCGCCTTAAAAAAATGTTCACAAGCATAATTAATTTTCTTTTTAATAACAGCGAGATCCTATTAGATAAGGAATACCACGTGCACTTCAAGATTTATAAAGAAAGGTAAACCAAAGAGCATCATACATATATAATTAATGTACTATCCAACTAAATATACCTAAATGCAATATAAAGTTTAAAGTCGTGTGTTTCACTGTTTTTTTTTTTAATCTAATTTTGTTTAGGGGCTTTTATCAAAGATATGTCAGTCCCATTGTACCCTTTTACATTAATTGGCTATCTTAAACAGCAATAGTTTACAATATTACTTAATATTTAACGAATTAGGGTTACTCGTTGAGGACCATAATTAAATGGATGTGTTGCTGTTAAACTCTCAATTGAACAGCAATATCGTATCTTGTGGCTAATAATTAACAGTAGCAAAGGTCAATCGAAAGCTACGCTTGGCGACTATCGATTACATACCAAGACCCCTTCGATCCTCAGAAAGCACGTTAAATAGTTGGTCGCTGCTGTCATTCGTGGAATTCTGACAGTCGTTACGGGTACACAGAAGCCCGAAAGCATGACAACCAGTCTTATTAGATAGTTTCGTTTAAGTAACTAAGTTGTGGAGATCATATACGCAATCGCTCCACGTAAAATACTAGTATTCAGCATCCAGTTAGAATGAAAACCGACCCCAACTTAGTTGGAAAAACTTGGCAAATGATGACAGCAACACCTGGAATAGGCACTTTGTAAACGAAAGCACCGGGCACATAGGTACCCGGCCGGTAGCGAAAACTTTTCTCTCGATAAAACTTAGGACGAAACGAGCAAACTAGTCGCTCTTATAAAATGAGATTGTATCAAAAAGGTCTATTAAAACTCTTTTTGGGGACCTGAACTCTCGACTCAATTTTCTGAAGGGCTAGTTTTTGCGATGCTTTTTTGTATTATAGTATTCGCCAATATTCCTCATATCTTTCAAGCTGTATCTGCTGAGCTCGTGGCTAAATAAAAACTGCCTCACGGATCGATTGAAGGTTAAATTACGCTTGTCGAGGTCAGTATGTGGATGGATGTCGGATGGAAGCCGTTGGTTCCGGCTGTCATTTGCAGATCTTCGACAGTCGTTACGGGTACTCAGAAGGCAGAAAGTTTGACAACCAGTCTTATTAGGGGGTATCGTGTTGCCCAGTATACTGGGTTGTGGAGGTCAGATGGGTAGTCGCTCCATGTTATATACTGGTATTTAGGTGCATTCGGTTAGACTGTAAGAAGACATCAGCATAGTTGAGGAACTGCTAGAAAGAAGATGATCTTTAGCTGAAGCTGTAGTAGAGGCTAACACTAATAATACTGCCTTGGTTTAGTGCTCGCAAGCGCTTCTGCTGAGCATGAAGACCTAGTCACGGGTCGAAGAAATCGATATTGGGATTTCCTGCCGGAAATTTCTCAGTAGCATCCCGGACTTAAGATATGTGGCTGGCCGGTAGCATTGGCTCGACCTCTATTACATAGGACTTATTCAAATCTGGCAAAATGTGGGTGTACTATAGGTGCACTTCTGCCAAACCTTTCGAGAAATACAGGCGTGAAGTTGTGTAATAATAGTACACCGTGTAAAATAATAGTATATAGTGTAAAATAATAGTACACCGTGTAAAATAATAGTACATCGCGTAAAATAATCGTCGAGACGTAGAGACGAGTGGCAATGCCTTTGTACGTCTTTTAATTCGCGTCGCTAAGTTTTAGTTTTAGCGCGGCTTAATGAACAGACGAAGTTGCTGACTGGCTTATATTAACTACAAAATTCTCAATTATTTCGTGTTGAAGGTGTGCTCTTAGCTGTAACTGCAACTGAATGCACGAGCCCGGAATTGATGGTCGTTACGAGTATCGGGAGCGCGTATCAGTACTAAAGCCGGCGAAGTTATACTTATTCCAACCACAAGGATGGGTCTAATACATATTTCATGGGCGCGTCAAGTGTGGTATTCAATTGCACTGACATCAGGCCATTGTGCCCGCTGCTCACTCCACCCTCGCGTAGTTTTACTCCCTTTGTCATTCAATTCTGTAGAATAACCACTCAACATGCCCCTATTGTGGACGGCTTTGGAATTTTCTCACGTTTGTCTTTTGTCAAAAATATAGGTACAGTTACCAGCATAAATACCCTACGCTCACGTAAAATTCAAAAGTGATTTTGAATCTTGCGTAATTATGATAGTGACTGTACCTATCTGTTTTACTTATCTATTAAGTAAGGTTGATATTAGATTTAATGAGCTTTGGTTATGGATTTAATTATATGGACGAAATAAAGATTAACTTAGTTTTTGAAAATAAGGCATCAATTGAATAAAGCAACAAAACTATTATGTACATGAACATAAAAAAAAAGAAACAAAAAGGCATCGAAAAATTAATCCGCTTTGCTGTCACCAGGAAAAGTGCAGCATACACGGGCAGCATGACCACGTTGAATTAGTTTATTCTTGAAATTAACGCTGTCGGAAACATTGCATAGCATAAAAAAAACTTACTCACTAAAAGGATTTTAAAGGAAAAATATACACCATAATCAGGTAAATCTTCCCAATGTTTACATAGACGTGAGAAATTGAGATATTTCGACTTCGTGCTAATGAAGTTCAGTGTCTGTGAGGTAGGTAATTGCAGCAGACCATAATATTATACCTATATTTAATGCAAAAGCAAAGACGAATTAAAATAAGATTCCTGCAATACATAGATAAACAACAAGCAAAGAAAACCTGCTAACAAAAACAGACATATTTTAAACTAGATGCAATATACTCGTATTTATCAATAAAATAAAAATCTTCGTTCATCAATTCAATATTCGTGTACGCGACCACTAATTAATTAACCGATCTTGCATAAATAAAATGGGCCAAGTGCGAATCGGACCATGTACAGGAAAGGGTTCCATTATCGGAATAAACATTTACGTTTGCACAGTACTGATTTTATTGACTGCATAAACAAAATGCGTTTTATAATATTTCCCAAAGAAACTGAAAGACAAAATTCCAAAACCGAAAATATCACTAACCATTGATGTAAAACATATAAGTTAATTTATCAATGTCATACCCTTATTTTATTTTATTTGGAACAACAAACAATTACACAATAGACAATACAAATAAACAATTATACTTAAGACTAACAATCGTGTAATCAACAAGGTTATTCACAGTATACAAGCAGTATATTAATAAAGTGCTTCAAAAAACATTAAAAGTAACAAGTAAATACAACTAAAAAAAACAGTCAAAAACTTAACATAATACCAAGCAAAAACAAAAAAAAAATTATATTATTACAATAAACGATTATCATATTTTGTGCCATCCTTCAGTTACATATTCGGGGAATGTCACACCTAAACGGTCAGAAGGACAGACAGACGGATCAGTTGAAATAATAGGATTCCATTTTTGCTTTTTTGCTACAGTACCCTAAAACCAGCTCATTAACTATTAAATTCGGTAGATCGATGCTGAATCGCCAACGAAGAGCCGTCCATATGAATTGTGAATTGTAAATTTGAGTCGAGTCCAAACCAAATAATAATTTAAATATTTAACAGAGTTTGTTGTTGTATAGTTCTAGTAATGGTCTTAGACTTGGATTTTAGAAAGATGCTTAGACAGGTGTTACTTAAAGCTTGTTTTAGTAACACCCTTCGGAGTTTTACGTCTGGCTAATGGGTATCGTTCTGGAATAGGCCATTAGTTACTATCACAGGTTCCAGCACGAACGAGCGACGCGACGTGTCACGAAAATTCGCAAGTTTTTTTTTATTCTTCTTCAATTCTTTTCTTTTAATTTTTAAAAATAAACGTTGCCCCTCACTAGGAATTTCTCCTGTGTCGTGGGTGCATTTACAAACATTTAAAGTCACATACACGAATAGCCAGAGCCGAAACAACTACTAACAACGGGAATCGAAACCATGACACGCGGAGTGAAAACAAGTTTTAAAACAAAATAAATAATTATGACCCAGAAAACTATTTTGAAAGAAAGAAAGAAAAACGTATACTAGACACACGCACAGGTAAAACAATCGACAAAACCTAAAACTAGCAAGTTTAGATATATAAATAAAAAAGGCGTGTTTGAGTCACCTACTCACACCTACGTTTTTTAAATGAATAAATACCGCATCGCTGATATTCTTATATGGCTCACTGAGATGATCTTATAATTATTATTAAAGCTTAAAATTGTTTGAATATACATATATATAGAGAATATATATATATATATATATATATATATATAGATACGTTCCTTTTATTCCGCGCATTCGTGTTAGGCCCACTTAATCCATTTCAAGTAAAATGTTTATCCGATCTCCTTTCAAATTGTGAGAGGTTTCTAACAAAAAATCCGGTTATTGCAAATTCAAATATTACTGATATACCTATAGGTAGCCACTATGGGTAAGTTAAGTGACCTTTGCTTTTATCCTTTGAACCGGCCAAAACTCTTTGGGATGACTTAATCTGCTTTTTTAGGGTTCCATACCACAAAAGGAAAAACGGAACCCTTAGACCACTTCGTGGTACGTCTGTCTGTCAGTGAAGCCCTTTTTACTCAGGAAAGCGTGGAGTAACAAGTTGAAATTTAATATTAAATATGTAAGTCTACAGTCCCTCGTAGCTCTTGAAAACTCAAGCTCCTAAATCAACGCAATAAAATACGGCAACTTAAGACAACTTTTGATACTTGCAAATAAATCAAAACCTATAGGGTACTTCCAGTTGACCTAGAATAATGAAATTTAGTATGAAGCAAGATCTCATAGCACAAGTACCTACCGGAAAAAGTTAAAAATGTACATTTGTGGTTTTATAACACTTTTTGTTATGTTAAATATTTGGTTTGTACGTAACCCTCGAGGCGCGAGTCATACTCCCGTTTGCCCGATTTTGTTTCGTAGATATTCAAGAAATAGATCAAAACCTTTTTTCCGTTTGACGCTTTGATAGATATTTGTGCGAATGCCGTATTGGAAGCAATGAAAGGGTTATCTTAAAATGAAATAAAAACCCGACCAAGACACTCAGGCGTCAAATTACTCCTCCGCATCGCTGTCATCCGTAAATGTGCCCAAAAGACTGGCAGCATTGCCACGTTAGATGGCAATACAAATTCTTTGGGCAAAGAATGAGCCAGCCCTATGGTCGCGCGAAGTGTCGATCGTCTTTTTATTTTATTTTGGTTTTGTATATATGTATATAGTTAGTTTTATATTTTAAATGTACATATGTAAATAAAGTTCTTTCAATGTGTAATATGTAATACATTTCTTACTATCAAGATGTCAAAGTCTCCATTAACATGTCTTATTTCATGCAACTTAATCCCACCCAATTCGTAATTGCAGTCATTAATAATACCATGTTTCTTAATTCCACATACTCAGTCTGTCACTAAGAGTATAATAAGACCCAAGAGAGTGACGAGCTAGCAAAATTTGGGTTCCAAACCATACCACACTCGGTGATTTTATAGACTGCTCTGGTCTGCCAACTAATTAGTCTCTAACTACTATAGGTATTGGTCGTGAACAATGACCATCAGCCCTATAGGATTCAGCTGAATAACGTTTTTAATGTCATAAACATTAATAGACTCAGGTCAAAATGATTTCGGAAATAGAAACCTTTTTTCAACGTTACTTTCTCCAAAATTTAATGCCCCCACTAAAATGAAAAAACGTAGTTTTAGTAACCTAGGAGATAACGGGGAGAGGAAGGAAAGGGGGGCTGAGTAGTCATATTTGAAAGATTTGACCTATACCTTTAAGACCAATGAACCGGAAGATATCTTAAAACCATTTTTACTTTGGTTCGAACTGAATTATACCCTAACAATAGGTATGCTAAAATTCAGCTTTCTACGTTGCATAGAACTCGAGATTACCCTCCGTGACATGACATACTTGTAAGAAAGTGATTTTTACAAAGGTCCCATTTTCCTTTTAAGGTCGAAGCCCTAAAAAAGAAAGAGCCCATCTGCACGCTAACTTAAAATGCAAAAGGTGTCTACATTGATCCCGATATAAGAATATCGAGATAAATGGCCGGCTATAAATCAGGAAGTTAGCGGGACGGCACGACTCGAGCTCGCGATTTGTCGTCGAAATAACGATTTGACGGACACTGACGGCATCAAAACCACTTTGTAGGTCAAGTCACGGCGCACAAACAAACCAGCCCTGCGGCTTCTGGTATAAAACATTATGAATACTAAATAAGTTGCCTTTGAAGTCTGTCTGTAGAAGCTACATAATCGATTGTGTGGTTTCATTTAAGCTTAGCTGATGTTGCTAGTTGTCTGTCACTTTTATACGTCCCTGCGATTACACCAGCTCCTAATGGTCTTAGCGTGACGTGTATAACCTTCCTCAAAAATGAGGCTTAAATCAAATGCTAAAAGATTTATTCAACTCCGACTGGTAGCTCCAGAGAAAAGAGCATTTAAACAAAAAACAAGCGAACTCTTCAGCTTTATTACATTACTATTGTTAGATAAAAATTAACACAAAGCACACACACACAGCACACTAAAACAAAACACACACAACACACTAACACTAAACACACACAAACACAACAACATACCACTAAACACACCAAAAACAACTTTAACACTGGATAGTCTATTTGTATATTACAGATACATGATAATGCAGACAGTAAAAAAAAAGCCCGCTGCAGTCTCAAGGTTCGCCCTTAAATTGCTATGATAAGTAGCAAACCAGACGACGTGTAGATGTCGGTTACAAACGGCTGTAGGCACCTTTAATAAATTAGGCATGGGTCAGCCCTGGTCGCCGAGCCAAAGGTCACAGATTAACAACAAGCTATTTTCGGTTGTGACCCGTCGCCGTTCCATTTCTGCTCCCGACAGTGCGTCTATTTCACTATATAGCTTTATTTCCTCTATATCTTAGATGGGACCATTAAAACAATCGATGTGTGTCCCACGCTTCGGTGTACAGAAAGCGGAATTGCCTTTTCGTCCTTAGATAGTGGGATAATGTATTGCTTGCGGAATATGTTCAAAATGGATTATTTTTCTCAGGTAGGCAAGATTTTTTAGATCTTTGATCCTTTTCTTGTCTTGTAAAGTCACTGGTATAATGTTGCCTTCTTGAAGAAACTTAGCTAATTATATTAATTTTATTTCATCAAATACACTCGGGCACATTCTTGGCATGTTCAGATGAACTGAACTTATTTTTGACCAATCAAAAGTCTGTAATTTAAGTTCCTACGATGAAGTTTTTTTCTTTTTTTTTCTTTTACTGTAGACAATTCTACAGCACATACTAACGTATTTAAAACAATTCTCCTTTAAGTTGCGCACAGCAGGCAACGCTTGTGGTTAATGTACATTATGTACTCTCTATTTTATTACAGTAGTCCACGGAATTAAAGTTATTGTGTACAGAATGTTAACGTTTGAGTTTTCAACAAAAAAAACCAACTTGCATGAGTTGCATAATATTGTTACCATCAACTGTGGACATTTAGGTATTTGCCACACAAAATGTATTGCAAATATTCATAAAATTCTAAATTCACGAGAGCTTGACGAGATCCTTTCTTAGATTTCTAAATTTTGATAGCAAAATCGCTTAATTGCTAAACCTGGGATACAAGATGAACCGCTTTATTACATCATCAAGATAAGCAAGGATTAGTCAATCACTATTCCTCAATCAACCTTCATCTTAGAAACAGAAATGTACCTTGAATTCAGAAGAAAGTTTACTTGTATTTCGTGATTCAACAGAAAAATGTCACGCACAGATCCGCGGCGACGGCTAGTACCTATCAATAATTCCATGAAACGACGTATGTAGGCGGACAGTAACAACGTTTACTCAGGCAATAAAACGCTTGACAAGCTATAACCTAATTTCAAGTAAAAATATTACCGAGAGGCGAACTTGATTTCCGCTAACAAGTTGGTTAGCAAAATTTATATCCACTCCACGTCCTACATTCTGTTGCTACTTCGGAATTCTAGGCGTTATGTGGTTGGTATATTATTCGTATAAGTCTATACATATAGACCAATATTCAGGGGCTTCCACTTCTTATACAATACTACAGGAACCATTCCTCCAAAATATACTGTCTGACCTAGACTACTGAATTTGGACCGTCCGTTTTAGTTTACATTGATTTGAAATCAGCGTACCTTCCAAACATAATCGTGGTATAAAAATGCTAATCTACCTATCCCATTGGTTCCAACTGCTGAAAATATCTGGGTATGAGTTTTCACCTTGGCTAAAGGCAAGGTTGGTTGAAGTAAAGAGAATCTGCTCAAGTGGAGACTACCAGACCATTCCAGCCTGAAGTGCAAGTGTGGTGCTATTTACAAATTTTCTTCCACCTGATGTCTGACCCGAGTCTTGTGTGCCATGATGCCCGCACGTGACAGGAATTGATGGATGCCGCTAATGGTGTCAAACTTGTAGCAAAGTTCTGGGACGACTTAATTGGGCTTGCCATCCACACGTTATGAAAAAGATAATATGCCCAGAAACATTTTTCTTACATATCTTGCAGAAAGTAAAACTTGAAACACACATGTAGAACTCGCATTCATTATTCAATTTTATTTGACCTTGGCCTACATTCGTATTTCCCTCGCACGGAGAAACGATCAAGACGTCGTACGAAGACTTTTCAGCAAATATGCCTCCAGATTACACACACTCTAGAGGGATTTTGGATGTTCAATTTGTTTTGTAACCAAATCTTCTTGCCAAAAAAAATCTTTTTTCCTACATAATTATTACGTAATTCACAGGATCATATCCTAGATTCTTTGGAAATGTGTTTATAAAATAAATCACAGTTATTCCTCGATAGCTGCGCATTGTCACGACGTGTGCGTAGGTCGACTATTTGACAGGTGATAAACCTTTTTCAATGTTAATGCTGTAGATTGTATTCACACGATCAGCCACATGTGTCGATGTCAGTACAAAGTACGAACATGTCAAATAACACACGAGATCTGCTTCTGGATTAGACAGTGTTATTTTAAGTGCGAAATATAACCTATATTTGGTGTTTCCTGTGAAGTTATGTTAGGCTTGTTACTTTGTGTAAGAGCTGACCTTTCGCGGGCACATGGGTGGGTAGCTTTGGGTGGCTACCTACATCACACTCATGCATGACAACGCATAATGTTGGCTGCCGACCGCGTGCATTATTAAAAGCTCCTGGCGTACCAAACGGCCGCTTTTAATTTAATGTCTGTGTCTAAAAACGTTACTAAACACGAGGGACTGGTTTTCAAGGTTTAAATTCAAAAGTTAGCATTGTTTGTAGGGTATTTCGGATGTAGGGTATCCGTTGACTGCCAAACTAATGTGGCAACAATTAAGGACCCTCATTTGTGAACCGAAACGGAGTAATTACCTTATCTACTATTAGGTGCGTGTGTCTTGTGAACTAGGGATGTGATTTTCGTTATCACCGATATGGAGTTTTGACCTACATTTTCCTTGTCCCATTAATAGTTTAGACATTTTCATAATTAGATTAATAAATTATTAGATTATTAATAAATGGACGGACTCGTGATTTGGCTTTAAGCTACGCTTGCCGAGGTCGGTCCGTGGATGGGTGAACTTCTATTGCCTATCGGGAGCCTTCCTGGTAGCCGACTCCATCACGGTTTGAAAAGGCAAATTGATCCATTATGACGTTACGAAGCGAACGGTTTTGGAAAAAATCTCTTACCGAGTCAAGTGACAGGAATCAAACAAGGGTAGATACTGCCATTTACCAACTTTGTGACCTTTTCATTGCTTTGATTGGATTTCAACTTAATAATGTTAATAAAACTTTATACGGTGGCGTAAATGGCATCATGGACGAACAAACTTTGACATAACATTGCCAGAGTTTGTAGGTACTAGAAAGAACAACAGAGAATCAGGTTAGTATTGGCAACCTACACTTTTCGACCTTCAACATTTGAACTTTGACTGGCTTTTGGTACTAAAGAAATCGTATTTGTTACAAACTAAACTAAAATTAGAGGATCGACATCTATTTTTGACAGTTAGCTTGAGGACGGTGACAGATAAGAACTGAGTTGGAGATGGCAAATTAGTTTTCGCCTTGTTTTTGGGTCGGTGCGTTCTGAAATGCCAGCTATTTTTGTTGAGAAGCTTTCATCATCATCATCATCCTTTCAGCCGTAGTTTGTTCACTGTTGAACATAGGCCTCCTCTTTAGATTTCCATCCAGAGCTGCATGCATACAGCGGCTCCCCGCGGCCCCGACCAGATCGTCAGTCCACTTGGTGGGTGGTCATCCCACACTCAACACACACAAGCTTAAGTTTCTTCTTCCTAGTACGGTGGATTGTGCAGGTGCGGCTGCTGCAGGTGCAGAAAACCTCAAACGGCAAAAATACAACAACCTAACTGGAAGTTATATGTTTGAGCCGTTTGGGGTTGAAACACTAGGGCCATGGGGTCCGTGTGCCCATTTAGTTTTTCGAGAAATCGCGAAACGTTTGGTCGACTCTTCACGTGACCAGAGGGCTGGCCTTTTTTTGGCCAAAGAATCAGCATTGCCATTCAACGTGGCAATGCCGCCAGCCTTCTGGGCACTTTTCCCGTTGACAACGATGCGGATGAATTTTTTGATGCCCTATGATTATTTATTTTATTTTATTTCTTCATATATTAATAATTGTATAATTTTAATAAAGGCATTTCCAGCTTAAGCTTAACTAAAATTGACAGATATTTTATAAATGTTCATCCCCTTCTAGTCTTATATGAGCGAAAACGATGGAGATGGCCCAAATATTATTGAACTGGTTAACTAAGCAATCGATACTTATCTGCCTACTGATTATACTAATGGCTAATGTGATTCTAAAATGACGTTATTGACCTGTAGATGTTTTTGCTTTTTAACCGACTTCAGAAAAAAGGAGGAAGTTCTCAATTCGTCACAGTGTATTTTATACTACTGCTACATGCTTTTCGCTGCAAAGGCTTATACTATCGCAAGCGAATACCATTACAATCTTCTTCTGTGAACAACATAACTGACATCTCAAATCTATACCCAAATATTAGTTAAAGAGGCCATGTTGGATTTTCTGAACGCAGATCTAATGATGTAAGTCCATGTAATTTTAATTATCTACGGAAAGTTTTTTTTTAGCGAATCTTTTTATAGTAGCAGCACCTAACCAAAGTAGAAAAAATAAACTATAAACACTTGCCTTCTTCTTAATAAACGCGGAGTAAAGTGTCAATCAGTCCAACATCTTCCAGTTATTCACGGTCCTCATTGGTGATGTTCTTCAGAAAGACGAGGTGCGGTACGAACGCTTCACCTAAACTTTACATAAATTCAAATTATTTATGAATCATAAATATTATTATAATTCATTTTTCGAGATATCGCGAAGCGTTTGGTCGACTCTTCACGTAAGCATAGAGCTGGCCTTTTTTTGGCCAATGAATCAGCATTACCATTCAACACTTCTGGGCTTTTTGGGCACTTTTCCCGTTGACAGTGATGCGGATGAATTTTTCGATGCCCTTTGATTATTTATTTTATTTTATTTCTTCATGTATTAATAGTTGTATCGTTTTAAATAAATAAAGTTTATTAAGTCAAAATAAATAGTTATTACGAGCAAAACGATTATTTTCAATTTTATAATCGTTCGCATTTACTTTACGTACTCGTATAAATAGTCAAGCATCAAGCTAGACACAGTACATATGTAGGGATCGGAGCAGGTGGCGTTCTGTGGCGTTTTAAGTTTTTTTTTGGATGTGTTTTGTACTTAAAATAGCAAAAAGTCTCTTTGAAATTTTGTAATTTTCTTCCAAAATCACGTTTTGAACTCGATGTCCATTCCACTTCTTTAAACACAGAACTTCGACATCAAATGTTGTCGGAACTACAGCACCATGTTAAGAATCGTTTTCTAGCCCAAGCTGAAGTTAAATAGCCACTAGACTGAACTTTAAATTGATCAAGCGGGGCGCTTTCTAGATTTAAAATTAGATTGCTCTAGTTGGTCGGTCTATCGATTAATTTTGTTACCGTTTCCATCAAGGCAATGTCAATTAGTAGCTTTCAGGTTGGAAGTGGTGTATTTTAAACATACTGCTGGCCTACTGACCAAGGTAGCTTTGGTTTTATAAACATACGGTTTTATTCAGGAAAATTCATTGATTGCGTTTTAGTTACATCATCACCTACCTTGCCTTTTCCCAACTATGACGGGGTCGCCTTTTAGTCCAACCGGATGCTAATTAATACCAGTATTTTATATAGAACGACTGCCTGTCTGACCTCCACAACATGGAAATACTGTTATCAAAGTTTCGGGCTTCTGTCTACCGGTAAAGACTGTCAAGAATCTACGAGTGACAGTCGGGACCAACAAGGGTCCCGGTAAGTTATGGATGGTTAGGTCACGCATCCACAGGCGGAACCCGACAAGCGTTACTTAGGGTTGCACTAGTCAATATTATTTCCATTCAAATTTCAGGGATATTACTCCACAGTTTGGATCTTCTCATAATGTGAGAAGATCCAAACTGTAGAGTCAACACATCCAAACTTAAACATGGTATTATTCATTTTGTCTGTGAGGAAACAGAATATTAAAATAAAAAACCGGTAAAAAGTAAACATTGATCAGTGTTATTTTTTGGCCAAAATCCCTTCACGTAACAATGAAACTATCAACTAGGATAGGCAGTGTTCTCGGAAACATTATCATAAATGTATCACAAAAACAAAAGAGGTGTTTGTGGTAACATTGGACTGCTCGTTGTTCCACGAAACACAAAAGAGGTCAAAACAGCACTTTCTTACGAACTAACAGATGTCGTTGTGAAATTATCTTTTGTACAAAGAAGCGTTGTCTTTGTAAGTTGAAAAGAAACATAAATACTGCCCACATACGACATTAGTAGGAATCTATCCATTTACGTAAGTGCTTTCTTTCGAATAATCCCTTGTCTCTGTAAGGATGTTCATGTGTAACCTCGCAACAACTTATTTTGATTGGTTACCTGGTTTTGGCTGGCCAATCAAAAAAGTTATCTCATTTTGACAGCACACTGGTCGCTGGTCTTTTTCATCAACTCCAATTGTTTTATTCAAATCAGTCATCATCTGGTTCAAAGACGTTTTAGGATGCCTTCTCTGAGTCTCTCAATTACACTTTATAATGGTTTGAATACCAAGATTTATTCCCTCGTTGGGTCTTGATTCTAATACTCAAAGTTTTACACACAATAGGCTCACTACGTACATATTAATTTATTAGTGTAGGGGCGGTTTAGCACAGTCCTGTCCCAGACCATTGTCTGACCGTGAAAAAAAGAGTTTTTTCACCCAAATAATTATAGCGATAAGGGTATCATCTTCTATATTGCGTTCTTTGGTTGTAGTGCACATAATTCCGATTTCACATGAGACGGTGGCAAGAATACCGTCTGTTTAGCATATTCCGTCATCATCATCATCTTCTAACAAGCGTTTTCCCAACTATGTTGAAATCTAGTTCCTGTCTAACCAGATGCAGCTAAATACCAGTATGGAGCAACTGCTTATCTGACCATCTGCAGCTGCAGCTGACGTCCACAACCCAGTTACCAGATAGCACGGTATCTATTGGTAAGACTGGTAGTCTCAGAATTTTGGGCTTCAGACTACCCGCAACGACTGTCAAAGATCTACAGAAGACAGCCGGGACCAATGAATTAAGGTGCTGATGAGATGGTGATGATTTTGTAATCGATGGTTACCCACCTACTGACTGACCTTAGCGAGCGTTGCTTAACCTTGAAGATAGACCCTCTAGCTGTTATGCTGTCCAAAGCATGGAGTGGGCTCGGTATTAAATGGATGGTCACCCAACCACCGACTGACCTGGACAAGGGTTGCTTAACCTTGAAGATCAACCCTATTATTCCTTGGCTACTAACCCCTACATCGTCTATGGTATTCTGTATCGTCTCTAATTAATATTTATGATTATACAGAGATAGCCTTAAACGAGCATGCTCGCACTAATTTTCAAGCGTGTTAATTTCGTCCATTCAAATTGCCTTTACAAACACCTAGTGTTATTTCTGCCCGAAATAATACGTGATGTCGGAATGTTAAAATTCGTAAAAGCTGGTTTTAATTGCCTACACACGATGTGGTATTTTAGAACACTATAACCTTAGTAATGTAATGATTGTATGTGGCTTTTACGGGTTAGAAATGAAATATCTTTTCATAGCAACCATAATGACTAGCTACGTCAATCAGATTAATTAACAGCTTATTCCGATTAAATACGCTGAATTGAAAATTTGAATTTAGCTTCATTATTTGTATAGCTTATCAGCAAATTATATTGTTAACCGTTTGTCTGTTTATATCTCGTTGGTTTGGTGGTTGCAAGCGCTTCTGCTGAGCAATCTTTTCGATTCCCAGGTCAGGCCAAGTGTTATTGGGTTTTCCCCCCTCGAATTTCTCGGCCACTAGCCTGTAATCTGGATTCCTGCTCCATCGATGGCACTAGGGTCGCTACTCGGGATTATTTTATATTACACAGGATTTGAACAAATGAGAGGAGAACAAAGGAGGCGAAATGTGGGGAAATATACCTCTGCATAACCCTTCGTTATTATACAGGCGTGATGCTACGTGGGTGATCACGTAACTGACGTAACACACCTACAATAGCTATGCCTTTCATTTTGACAAATCAACATCACTCATTGCGTTATTCACGTCGACGTACAAACTGGACTTTGAGGGTCGAGAGGTTGGAGCCGCGTCATAGCACGAACTTCAAGTCGTTCGTGGTGCGAGTTCCGACACACAATCTCGAGAAGTTCCTCAAGGAAGAGTTCTGGCCGAAAGGTGTTATGTATCGCCGGTTTCGTGGCCGCCTACATGACACTAGTCAGCGAAACACGACGCAGACACTTCGTGTGCACTAGTTTTAGTTATAATGTAATATATATTTATAGTATTTTTTATTGTTAATATAGTATTGTATATATTTATATGGGCCTTGATGCCTGAAAGAAATGGATAAATAAAAAATAAAAAAAATATGTTTCAAATATAATATGGAGCAATGGTTTACGAATTTTCTCCAAGATTCTTCGGATTGTGATAGAATCTTACGCAATACGCGGTACAGCGGAGTAGTTGTGTAACACAGGAGTAATGGATTAGGTATTTCTTTCCAGTGATTGAAAGTGCGTTACGCAATAAGGATGTTTGTTAAGCTACTTGGGTTTCAATACTTAGTTTCGTGTTAAGGCCAGTTTAGACTACGCTATTATCTTCTTCTAATCTAATATATAAAAAGTCATCGTAAATAAACTTTATTTCGGATATAGAAAATCCATAAAGTGTTAGTAACAGAAATACTTATACAACTTTGTAAGTAACAAAAAGAATTAAACAAAATAATTAACTGAAAAATATCGTCCACTGTTTTCATAACTTTTCCATCAACACCAGGCCCGCAGGCATGCCTGATGGACAGTCTGGTTTCTCAGAAATTACCTTCAGGCTCCTATTGCATCAAGGATGCCGTTGTAGAAATGCACGCTGTAGAATTTGATGGACGCTACTGATGGCGCTTAACTGGTTGCTAAGCTGTTCTGGGCTGGCTTTATATGGATTGGCCTTCTAGCTC
Organism: Phlogophora meticulosa; assembly: GCA_905147745.2. Taxonomy (NCBI): domain Eukaryota; kingdom Metazoa; phylum Arthropoda; class Insecta; order Lepidoptera; family Noctuidae; genus Phlogophora; species Phlogophora meticulosa. The sequence continues at coordinate 6,830,646 of LR990523.1, forward strand.
AGGTATATCTTTTACTTAAAAGGATATCCCTATGTAAGATTTACCGTAAAAGTTGTACAAGTTTCTGCAATATACCTTTTTTTATCGTCAACGATACGCTAAGAAGAAAAAGGAGACTATTACTCAGCATCTAACTATGTCGGGAGCTACAGCTTAATTACCTTTATACCTATTCGCTAGAATATATAGAGGTATCTAGTAGTACCATGTCAAAGTTTGTGAGGATGCATGGATGGTCATGAATCTTTCACGCAAACATATGAGCTTATTTTGATTCAACTTACAGTATTCAGGGCAACAGGTAGGCTATCAATATACTAATATTATAAATGGGAAATTTTATGTGTCTGTTTGTCCGTCTTTCACGGCAAAACCACTGAACGGATTTCGGTAAAATTTGACAGAGAGAGAGATAGCATTCCGAAAAAGGACATAGGCTACTTTTTATCAGCAAACTACGCAGGCAAAGCCGCGGGCGGAAGCAAGTAATTTATAAAGCTACATACGCAGACGAAGTCGTAGTAGTATTAAATACATAAGATATTGCCATTATTAATTAATTCTAACGGTACATTAGGGTAACCCGAGATATGGAGAGGAATTGGATACGTATTGATTAGCTTCATTCACAATCGCCCACGCTGAATGAGAATTCACGCAAACTGATTGAGAACTTGATGATCTTAAGTAAAGCTTTCTTAATTTATATAGAATGTGCTATTGTTTCTAAGTTCTGACGTATACCTGCCTATCTTAGGGTTGATATTCGCTTAATTAATATTAAGAGACCCACGCGCTCTTCATAAAGTTCACTTAGGAGAACAATATTCGTCAGTTATAAATCTTCTGTTGACTTAGTGCAAAGGTCGTTTTACTTAAAAAAGGTATGATTCGAATTAAACGACCGCGACGTTTTGAAACATTAAAAACCACGTGTTTCTGACTTTTGGTTTAAGGTTTGCTGAAATTACCAATTAATTTAAGAGAAATAGACAAACAATGATGGATAACATTTAAATTTTATGATTGTGAATATGGATAAGATGATATTTTTGAGGAATCTCATAAGACATCCTCCTGTCCACTTTATTTGTAGTCAGTACATTATGTTTTCTTCTTCCAAACATCTGCGTCTTAAGTAATCTCCATGGTCACATTGGTCACCTCCTTTCTAGGCATATTATACTCCACACAATCTATCTATCGTTTCTTTGGTCTTCCACTACTCTTGTAACCCTCCACATTCATACTCAAAACTTTCTTCACAACATGATTCTCTTTCCTGTTGTGTGTGTGTGTAGAAAATGGACACGAAGCTACCACTAATTTAGATGTATTTTCAATGTATATAGGATAGAAATGATTTAATTAACTGTATTAATAACTACATACCGGAGGAATTTAATATAACTTCCTGGAAGAAATGCCTTTATTTCTGGAATTGTTACGCTAATATGCTTCCAGCGTTTACTACGTTCTTATTTCGAGGAAAAAATTATTTTTCGTCCGACTTTTCCTAAGGAATTTCCGAAAATAATCTTTCAAAGATACCTTGCCCGGACAATCAGGAACACAACAAAACGAAACAGCCATATTGGCCGAACCGTTCTCAAGTAATGATTTTTATTTCTACATGCGGTAGTTGTATTTTATTTAAATTCATTGGTGGCTGCATAGATTGAGCATCTAATTCACGTAATATTTTGATACGCTTAGAACCTTAGCACAGGCAGAAATGCAAATAATAATGTTGCAACTTCGTATCGTGGTACGAACAAATGAAACCACTGTGCGGTTAGTCTGGGACGCCATTATGGCTCAATCTAAACCCGTCGCGTAACGACGCCAACGTCGACCCTAAGTTAGAAGTTAGCAATTTACAGTTCAACCCTAATTAGGTCATAAATCGTGTTGCAATCAAAGGAAATAAATTGCGTACTTTTGTTTGCTTTTCTTCTTAAGTGAGGAAGATACTGTAGCCATTCGAAATAATTTTTACTGCGTGCATTTTCCATGGATTCCAAAATTACTGAAAAAAATGACAAGTAAATTTGGCGACAACTTGCATACAAACATTACAAGGTAATAAAAAGCTTGTAATAAATAATATTTAGATTTCGGTGGAAATAACCTTTTACAAGGGGTTTATAAAATCATTTATTTAATTTTTCTTCTAATTTAATTAAAATAAAATCTTTATGAAATAAATTATTTGGCTTTATCTTTGGTTTAATTTGTTACATTCGGTTTTAGACAACAATGAGGTTTAAAAACAGTTTCCCGTGAATAAATGCACGACAAGTAAATATACTTCATTTATGTTCATCTCAAACTAAACTATGTCCTCATATTTCTAATACCACACATTAAAGTAATGGCTCCTTTTAGCTTAACTTTCCATGTAAAGTTATAAAAGCGTACTGAAAGATAAATGCATGGTGCTCGTAAACTGACGAGCTGAACCCTTTCATAGCCTTAATACCTGTACTTAATCTTTAATTCCCGCGAATGTACTGATGGCCAACATATCTTGACATTTCATGGTGGCGCTAGTGGTAAGGGCAAATGTCAAGAGAACAGTACATTTTGAATTTAGTACGTTATTAGGCCACCTGTCAAAATAGACTGTATTTGTCAGTGTTAGATGTCTCAGGGAGAGTTTACAAAGCTATAAAGTAGAGGTTATGTATAAAGCAATGTTTTGTATTAATGAATAAATTTCCAACATTGAGCTTCTTAAGTCCTCAGTTGGGCTAAAAAATAAGTCTGTATACATATACAGACTGATTTTTTAATCTACATAGATTAAATATAAAGTAATACAACACCTTGAAAAAAAACGAGACACAAATATAAAATGTATTTTTTGTCGGTCATTCGGTGTTTAACGCGTTAATAACTACATATGCTTGAATAAATCAAAAACCCTCTTTATAAAGTTACAAAGATTCTAATAATTTTCACGTGGCCAAATTGGTGTAAAAAAATTAACCAATATTTTTGACCGCATCTTTCTCTTAATTTCTAGCGCACAAGTACCAGCCTCTGGGGCGAATGGATGGGCGTGATGCATGGTGACGAGATGGAGTATGTCTTCGGGCATCCATTGAACATGTCCCTACAGTACCACACCAGGGAGCGAGACCTTGCTGCGCACATCATGCAGTCCTTCACCAGATTCGCTCTTACCGGGTAAGTTATATGTTTCTTTGGTTCATTGTTCTATCTATGATTACAATAAAGCCCTGTACACTCTATCGGCTATACCTTGTGTCTTTTTTTTTAAGGTTTACCCATTTCCTTGATAAAGCCACGCCACCATGGGTTTTTATCAATGTAATGGATTCCATATCTAGGCATCATTTGTAGCCGATGTTTGAAACTATAGCTAGGACCTTTTTACACCAAAAGGAACACAGGTAAATTGATTGTCGGTCGTCACATAGTTAAAAGGAAGAAAAAATGAAAGAATAAATTTATTTATTTAAGGACAACCAATAAAGCGTACACCAACAACACATGGTAGTAAAAAGCTCGGTATTTTAATATTCTACAGTGTAGCCTAAATGAAAGGGTGCCATGGCATGCAATAAACATAGAAGTTGCAAAATAGTTACAAACACATTTTACTACTTATTTAGAAAGATTTAAATAAATAAAAAAAACAAATGAAAGATAAAATAATAAAAACTTTTTGAATTGAGTACCTATGTTAAAAGTAATAATGATGTGCCTCGCGGCTTTTCCAATTAGACATCAATAATAATAGATATATTGACTCGAAAAGTTGTTCGTCGTAATTACTAACCCTTCGTGAACTTCATTTTAATAGGGGCATGTTAAATAGAGCTTGATTTTCTAACAGATTTAGGCCAAATAATCGGAAAGTTCTACGTGTACAAATGTCAGGCTATCGATTTTAGTCTAAATCCATTACATGATGGAGCATCGTTACAAAACTGACTATTTTAAGTCTCTGAATCTGAATCTCACATCTGAATTTTTTATGAGCCAACCGTATGATGGTTATTTTAATTATCTGGGACAGTCGGAGAGATCCGATTCGGAGATTCGATTTTTGGTTCCATAAGAATAATATACAGCCTGTTACTACCATACCTATTGCATTAATGAAGGCCTCTTCGATACTTTTCTTCACCGATATCAGTAATATCTAGTAATAATTGCCAGTATTTCCCTCAATCTTGTGCTGAAGAAACGAGGCCTTCTCCACTGGGCATCACGATATTTATACAACGTGTTTTTCTGAGATCCCATAACTTTAGGGTTTTATTCTAGTAAAATAGTACAAAAAGTCCCAGAATATGTGGTGCAAAAACGCATATTTTCGAAGATCATATACTTAGTGTGTCTCGATGTGTGTAGGTATCTACCTAAGGCAAAGGCCTCTTCTCATTCACAGAAGCATTGCTTGCTTGCTCAAGACGGGTTGGCGATTTCAGACTTATATTAATTATAAGTCCAGGTTTACTCACGATGTTTTCCTTCACTGATGTCAGTGATTCCAAGATAAACCTAGAAAGTACATATGAATTGAAAAAGTCACATTGGTACTTGCCCAGGTTTGGACCCACAACCTTGTGCACAAGAGGCGAGGCCTAAACCACTGGGCTATCATGACATTTAGTAATATAATATATCTAAAGTGATAACTAAAATTGGATAGGTTTCCAAGGAATGAAGTTACTAAGGTTCGATAATCTTTGGGATCGATACGGCCATTCATCATCGTAACCAACAGCGCTCTGGGGCCTACCAGTATAGTCCGTGACACAGTTTCTATCTATCGCCTATATCTGGATAACTGGAGCAAACTTGGTATAATACTCTAATACCAGCCTATTTTTATCCCACTGCAAGACAAAGGCTGTGTCAGTTATGGGTTTTTTCTTTAGTACCTAATTATATATGTGAGCGTTTGTAATAGGACCGCACAGTAAAACCCGATACTAATATATTATTATATCAGCCTGTTACTGTCTCACTGCATGGCAAAGGCCTCTCTCATACAGGGTAGGCACGAGCATTAATCACCAAGCTTGCTCACGGCGGATTGGTGATTTCAGACTTATATTAATTATAAGTCCAGTTTTCCTCACGATGCGCTCCTTCACCAATGTCAGTGGTTTCAACGATAAAGTTTGGAAGAGCGTAAAGAGTATATCACAAGTGTGTGCCTAACACAATGCTTGTCATTTCAAACGATAATAAAATAGTCGATTCGAATTTAATAATAGTACAGTTTCAAGACTTTATATAAAAACTAGCACTTCGCCTGCAACTTCGCCTCCGCGTGGATTTCGTATTTCTCCCTTCGAAATAGGGATGTGTCCTAGGTAAAAATATAAGAAGTCTATTTGGTCCGTCAGTTAGATTACCAAAAAATATTGGACACGTATTTTCTGCTTACTCAAATCAATAAAAGGTAACAAAGATATAGTTCATACATCAAAGTTCAGGAGAAGGGGCTTGTGACGTCAATTTTACACGAGAAGTGAAGCACGGCGTGTCTTCACTCGAAATTTCAACGTACCATATCGTCGTCATTTTTGGTTTACGTGACAATAGAAAAAATACGTGTCCAGTATTTTTTAGTAATCCAACTTTCGGACCAAACAGAATTTTTAAGGTAACTACACTATTTGAAATCCCCTTCACTCCCTTTAAAGCGTAGTTTTGAAAACAGTAATTGCCTATGGCGCTCAACGATAATGTAGCTTTTTAACAGTGAAACAATTTAGTTCCGGAGATCACTCGCTACATACAAACTTACAAACAACTTTACCTCTTTATAATATTAGTGTAGATACGAAAAATTATGCCGAAATGTTGATAGTTAAATTTTCATTTAAACATCGTTCAAATTGACGTTACATTTATGTCAAGCATTTGTGCTAGGCACACTAAGGTGTATTTATGAACATAAACGACGCAAAAGTAGTTTGTAAACACCGTTGTAAGTGACGTTCTGGAGTTTCATCCTACCCTAAGGGAATACAGTGATACTTTTTGTATGTGTAATAGGGATGTGTCCTAGGTAAAAATACAATAAGTCTATTTGATCCGTCAGTTAGATGACTGAAAAATATGGGACACATATTTTTCCTTACTCAAATCAAAGATACCTATAGCACATCAAAGTACACTGGAAGGGGCGAAATTTCAACGCACAATATCGTCGTTATTTTTAGTTTACGTGACAAAAGATAAAAAATACGTGTCCAGTATTTTTGAGTATCCAACTATCAGACCGAACAGAATTTTTATGGACACTACCCTATTACGATGATTCACCAAGAAGTCTTAACTAACACCAACCCCGTGTATCCTTTCAGTAAACCCCACAAGCCGGATGAGAAATGGCCTCTGTACTCCCGCTCTTCGCCCCACTACTACACTTACACCGCGGACGGCACCAGCGGACCCGCTGGGCCCCGTGGACCCCGCGCCTCCGCCTGCGCCTTCTGGAATGATTTCCTCAATAAGCTTAATGGTAAGAAATGCATTTTCTTTATTTATTTGAATAGATGGATGAATAAGTAAGTATGATATTATCAACGAGAGGTTAATAATGACCTACAACTCATCAACGCATAATTTATTTCCCATAGTCTAGATACCTAACATCACGCCTGTTATCCCCGAAGTGTTAGTCAGAGGTGTACCTTTAATACACCTTTATTTCACCAGCTATGTTTAGGTCCAATGTAATTGGGGGAGAACCTACTGCCGTCAATTGGGCACAAATTGCAGAGTCCGGGCTGCTACGGAAAAAATCCCGATGGAAAAACCCAACGACGGTTTGCTTGACCCGAGACTCGAACCCAGGACATCATGCTTAGCAGCCTACTGCTAAGCATGATGTCCTGGGTTCTCGTTGGTGTAGGCAAGCCCTAGCTTGCGACCACTACACCAACGAGACAGCAACGAGGCAGTTTCGTATATCTCTGGTGGTAAAGATTGTATTGCTTCAGAATACACCTCTAAACATCATGCGGTTTGATAGGAAGGCAAAAAGGGCAAACACAATTTCAAAGTTCCTACCTGGCTTGCAATTATCCACATAGTTTAAGTACATGGCCCTTGGCGACATGGTTACGCTGGAACATTCTTAGAAAAGTTTCTTATTAAATATACATCAACATCACTGCACGAAATTAAATCGGTGTCTTTGGTTTGTGTTCTTACGATCAACTCTTATCTATTTGTGTAGAATTATGGCCCACCTAATCCATTTTGATGACAGCGCGACCCTTTAAAGTAAAAACAAAAAATAATACTTAATTTTATTCAGGTAGGAGGTTCAAGGTTCAAAGAAAACATGCTGCGCCGAACCCAAATAAATTGGGATAAGGGCAGGAGGATGATGATAAGGAGGTTCAAGGTTGCACCGATTTTGAGTCCAGTTCAGCAATTGCGAGAATATGACTCCCCAGACCAAAATTTGATAATATTATTATAGTTAGGATGATGTGGTAATGTGTTATAATAATTACCCCCACAATTATTATTACATCATTTTTCACCCACTTATCCACTACAAGGCTAAGTTCACAACCTAGTTTTTCTTGGTTTCTGTTATTATAGGAGTGCTTTATCCTTGGCCTACTGAGGCCTCAAGGATTCCACAATGTCAGCTGATGTCAAGACTTGATAACATTTTTTAATTTCCAAAGTGGATAAGATACTAACTTCGATAAAAACTTGTACACTTTTTTTTATTAGCCTCTTCTGTACCACAGCTGGGTAAAGGCCTCCCCTAACTCCTTCCAAGTATTTTTATTCCAGCGCCACCTCGTGCCAGCCCTCTGATTACTTCTTAACTCACTCACTTATACAGGAAAAAAAAATCGATGACAAAGGTTGATGTTATCAGTTCTAGAGATTTTCAATTGCATCATCTATCTGTTCTTATCCCAATATCTTTAGTCACCTCCTTACTGCTGTAGCGACATCTATCTTGCCACATACGAACTACATCGCGATATTAAAGCTATCCACGCGACTGAGCATATACGAGTATATACGAGCCCGACAACAACCTTCGGGAAGTAGCCCACCAGACACAACACTTGTCTGGTCGAAGAATCCTCCGTTTTCAATGCCGGATAAGGAATTTTACACCATGTTCCTCATACCCCAAACTGCCATATCGTCTTACACATAATCTATCCATCGTTTCTTTGGTCTTCCTCTACTCTTATAAACAGGCTTCGTCCTCAAACTAAATTTCAGCTGGTGGTGATGGCATCTTGGGATCGGAGTCGATGAAGGCAGATTGTCCGCTTCAAGACCCCTTGAAGGACCAATTGAAGAAGAGACTTACAACCATCCAAATTCATACCCAAAATTTTCCTCAATTCATATTTCTACGACAATATTGAATTCAACATAATTGAAACGATCCTAAAAACCCGTTCAGTGACCTGAAAACATTTTAAAATCTTTTAACACATTGCAATAACTTTTATATCTCCTGGTAGGAGACGCCCTTTAAAGACATTCATTGACCTTATTCGTGATGAAAGTTCAGGGACGTAGTAGCTGCAACTGGCGTGCGTTTATGGCCAGATCTATTAACATAAACGAAACAAAAGGAGTATGTAAGGGTCGTAGTTTCTGCCTAACCCCAAGGGAAATAGGCGTGAGTCTGCATCTCAGTGATTTGCTGTCATAGTGACTTAAAGACCTAAAACTGTCTGCTAATAAGTAAAATAGTACAGGCAACGCATTAAAACTTAAATCAAATGCAACTTTAAGCAAGTCGGGAACTATAGTCAAGTTTTGTTACTCACTTATCTGTCTGTTGAGACCAGACTTAATAGCGATGATGGGAACTGTTTTAATTTAATCTGTAAGTCTGAATACTAAGTATTCTACTATTTCAACCTTATCGGTCTTGTGTAGAAAGATGAAAAAAAATATTTTTTTATTGTAAGTATCACCCGTACTAATAATACTATAGAAGTATAGAGTTGTCTCGTTGGTTTACTGGAAGGTCGATTCCCGTGTCGGGCAAAGGTTTACGTCTTTTATGATTTTTATTTGCAGCCCGGAGTCTGGATTTTGTGCGCGATTGATAGCAATAGGCTCTCTTAAACATAACTGGTGAAATGTGGGTGTACTATAGGTACATATATGTCCTCAGCCTAACCCTTTGGAAAACAGGCTCAATGCTATGTTATGTGTATGTTATCGCTCTTGTTATCCATTGAAAGTTTTCCTTACGTATTGAATTATACAACTGAAGAAATTAATAAAATATATTTAGGTATTACTGATTCTGTTGACAAAAAAAAAATGTCTTTACGTTACACAGTTCTGTCAACTGTTTAATTCTGGTTCATCATATCTTCTGTTATTTTCTTTTTTCAGAACTAGAGCACATGCCATGTGACGGGGCGGTGACTGGTCCGTACAGCAGTGTCGCCGGCACTACACTACCCATAGTCCTGCTGACGACGCTCGCCACTACTGCCGCGTTGTAAACGAGGCACGGGAGCGCACTTGAACGAAGCCAAGTGAATATTTACGCATTAGGGAAGAGTAGACAAATTATTTATACAAATTAGTACAATAAATGCAAATAAATGTTTTACTTCACGAATAATTATAAAATTACGTTTTCATCAAGAAAATATTTGTGTAATCATTTGTTTTTGTCATGGAAACCGCCATTTTATAATTGTCTGTGAAGACCTAGATTGCAGATGGCGTTTCGAATTTCAATATCGGCTACTAAAGTACTAGAAGTAATTGTTGTATTAATTAAATATATTTTATCACAATCTAACATATCAATGGCGTGTGAATCGTGAAATGAAATCAGAATGGACAATGCAAAGAACTTTATAAGAAGAAACTGTATGAAGTGGTATCGTGAAGTGTATTTGTACGTGGAAAATGAAGAAAGAACATTATTAATAAAAGCTGATTATAGTATATTTCTTTTTCTGTATCATAATAATATCGTAGCAAAAGTATGTTGGATGTTAAATAATTTAGTTTACGATGTTCCTGTAACTAGTTGTTTCGTATTTTTGATGTTTCATATATTAAGTTGATGTGTATTTCATGTTATAAGTATGGAAATATAAATGTCGGCGAATTATTATAATACCTGTGCGTATATAATAATATAAGTTATACTTAGAGAAAGTATTTATACGTCGGCTTTCATTGTTAAAGCGAAGCTTTCACACACGACAGTTTGATAAAAAAAAAATCACTATACATATCAAAGTGTGCCTCTGCTTATGAATAGCAAAATGACATATCTTACTCGTAGCAAAATTTTACGATTTTATATATTAACGGTAATATAGAAGTCGAGTGTATACTGTGAGATGAATTTTTATCAATATATTTACTACTATTGTATTTAGGACGCTAATAACTCGTACCACTTGAGGATCTTATGAACTCCAAATTCTTATGACTTCGAACAGATATTAGTATATTTTGTGAATAGTCCCTTCTTTAGAATAGATTGCGATATTCTGAGCGCTGAGTAGACTTACCTGTACCTTACTTATTGTATTTGATAGGCAAAGCACAAGATACCGTAAATCAATTTAGTATCTACAACTAAGTCACACGATTCTGATACTTATTATCATCACCGGTTGAGTATTTCTCATTGATAACGGCAAAATCAATATACATATCAGTAATGTAAAACTTATATATGAGGAAATTATATACAGGAATCTATTCGTCTTCACATGAACCGTGAATTCCGAAACAGTACGTAATTCGTAGCTTAATAATGCTTTAAGTGAAAAATTATCTTATGAACTTAGTAACAATTTTATACTTTTAACATAATATTTGTACTAAAGAAACGTTAGCGGTAATAAAATATTTATATCTATGCGATCGTCAATTACTATCCTTGAACAAGATGGAGAAGCGGTGGAATATTGAAAGAAAGTGGCCATGCTTACACAATGCGACAAGACAAATGTTGATTTAGTACTGAATAACGTCGAGATTACCCTTCCCCACACAGTAATGTATTCCGAACTATACTAAACACACTTAAGCCCTTTTATAAGCACTAAGTAGTTTTATAATTTGATAACCCACCTATACATTACTTCTACAAACCCTAACAGTGTATTATCTTAATAAACAAATTATAGGGAAATACTAACATTGGCAAAAGGTGCACAACACTCGCTTTCTTGTTGAATTAAGCACAATTTGAGAAGTTGTATGGGATAGCTTTAATTAGTAAGAATAAGATGTAAAGTGATCTAAATAAGGATTGTATCATAAGTAGCAACTTCAAATAATGTTAAGATATGTTTGAACCAAAATATTATTTTGAAACATGTTGTAATAGAAGGCTTCAACAAACATAAACTGTATAGAAATATTATATATTTTGTAGGAATATAGGAGATACGTTTCATTCACATTATAAAGGAAGTATTGCACTTAATTTAAACACGGTTTAACTTTTAAATTTAACTGCAAAAACTATATATTATAAGAAATTCTTGTTACTTACTCGTGTCAAACTTATATATGTGCAGCCCTAAGTACTGTTTCACACAAAATTTTAAATATATATCAATATATATCCGATCTTTTCAGTTCATTTTAAATACATATTTATAATGAAGATAAATAATTGCAATTACACAGTTTCCAAATGATGATGATGAGGATGTTTCAGTTATCTCCAAAATAGAAAAAAGTGCAGTAATGTAGATCATACTGTATAAATATGAACCGATTGTAATTAGAAATTATGTTCATAGATTTTTTAAACCTGATCAATATTTGCTTTCAATAGGCCTAAATTTGTTTTCACTCATAGATCTATGTTGTAATATGCGTGGGGTGAACCCTACACTCTAACGTTGTATGTGACGATATCGATACGTACTATTTGTTAATATATATTTGTTATATAAGCTACTCATTAGGCGTAGTGTATAGCATAGCAAGTAAGACTTAGATTTGATGTGATTGCCATTAGGATTTTGTGTAACTTGTACTGGACTCTCTTTCTTTCTCTCATCTGCAAATATGGCTAAGTAGGCAGACTATCCAATATATCGAACGTCAAAAATCTATGAAATATATTCGTAAAATAACAATAATCAATAGCACTGTATGTATGTAAACAGCTCTTAAATGTGTAGTGAATTAGAAAATCTACAATGATATTATTTGTTAGATAAAATAAATGTTTAATGTTATCTGTGTAAAAGCTTATATCTGTTATGCAAACGATAATAGTAGATACTGCTTTACAAATTAGGTGCTAATTTAATGTGTGTATACATGATGTGTGCACTTATTCCGTTTTATCACTGGAAACTAAATGCGAATGACGTCGACAATATATGTTTTATATGTTGGACCCAGGTGTCGTGTGCTGTTAGCGCTTTCTGTAGGTGAAAAAAACAATGTTTCTATAACTTGTTTTTCTTCACACGTTCATCTTATCGTAACGCTAAAATTAAATATCAATATTAGTTATTACTGTCATAGAATTTGAATGTCGAAAAAAAAATCTAGTATATTTTTATTATATTACGTAAATTTGTTTGTACAGTTGCACAAATATTTATTTCACCTTTGCGGGAATAAACTATTTTTGTCAGAATACTGTTACACAATAGTGTTATTTATTGCTTTGAAATAAGTATTTGTTTATTATCTCTATCCAAAAAAATACTCAATAAAATTTAATTAAAATGCTTGTTTTTTATTGTTTATTTAAAAAAAAAAACAGCTTACCCCTTTAGTTCCGAAATAAATCTGCCATTGAATGATAAATAAAGTGGTGTGATTGGCTGATGATATTTTCGTTTACCGTGGTATATCATGCCAAGTTTTTAAATCTTTCACCAACATGCAGCGACATCTATGTTTTTCATATGAAACTTCATGGTACTTCGTAACTCAGTTATAGTAACGGGCTGGGACGCCTGGAACATTGTAGATGGCGAGGCGAACAAACGAAGGCGTCTCATCTAGCAGGTTAAGTATAAAGATGATAGAGGTCGTTGTAAGTAAAAAGACGTGACTGGAGGCCTTTATTACTAATTAAGTACCCACAGGAAAGTCCGGTTAAGCAGTAGATATCCCTGAAGGATAAACTGTAAGATGCCACTTGCAATAAAAAATAAGTTAAAAACGTAGAAACTCCTACAAGGCACCTACTTGTATAAGTAAATAGCTGACCCGGCAAACTTCATGTCGCCTCAGAAAATAACTTACACTGCCGTAACAAACTTATAAAAATTAAAAAATATTGAGGTCAATAATCAAGACAAATATCTACTATCCAGCCTTAAGTTTGACCAATTAAACTTAATTATTTATTTATTTCATTCATATTTATTTTATATTATTGCACAGTTTATCCGGGAAAAACATCGTGACGCGAGATTTTATAAGTATCATCATCATCTGCCTCACCTTTTCCTATCTATGTTGGGGTCGGCTTCAAGTCAAACCGGATGCAGCTGAATACCAGTATTTTACATGGAGTGACTGCCTATCTGACCTCCACATCCCACTAACTGGGCAACAGTATACCCCTTGGTAAGGCTGTTTATCAAATAAACGGACTTCTGAGTAAGTCAAAGATCTACAAATAACAGCCAGGCCCAACGGCTTAACGTGCTTTGCTTTGCTTCAGATTTTTATAAGTATATAAAGGACACATAGCTCTAGCTCTGTAGGTACTGTACTACAATCTTACCAATTATTCTAGCATACAAGGACACACCACCTGCTGATTCCGAAATGGTAGTAGATTGCGTTCTTTAATGGCTTAGATTCATAATTGGATCCGATAGGTAGCGCTGTTCGTAAATTTGTATAATTTCATTATCATTTAAAATATATAAAATAATAACCAGTTTAAGCTGTTTTTTTTGTTTAAAAAAAAACGTTGTCCCACTCTAGGAATCTATCTCCTGTGTCGTGAGTACGTTTACTAACATTTAAATTCACATACATAAACAGCCAGACCCGGAACAACTAGCTGTAGGCCATACAAATATTTGTCCCGTGCCAGTGCCCGTGCCGTGGGAATCGAACCCACGCCACGCAGCGCAGCAGCTGATCTCTTAGCGACTGCGCCAATCATGCCGTCAAAAGTGTCACCATCATAAGCTAGTTATTATTATCCCATAAGGATTGGCAGATTCGCAACTTGTATTCTTGCTCGCACGCAGGCCGGTTGCGAATACTACGTACCAGAACTTAGTTACTTAGTGTATGTCCCACCAGAGCGTCCCCTTCTGGGGTTTGTAGCTTTTCACTTACCCTCTCAATTTAACCAAACCATAACAGTATACTCTTTCAGTAATATTTGTCAGTGTATATTTTTTTAGAGCACAACATTGTGTTATCCCTTTATTCCTCAATCTATCGTTCATACTTAGGTACACCACAAATTAATTCTTAAGGACCCCTCCGTACCTCGGAAAGCACGTACCTAAAGCCGATCAAAATCAAAATCAAAATTCATTTATTCAAATTAGGCTGAGAATCAGCACTTTTTGAACGTCAAAACGTTTACATAAGACAGTCCCCCAAAACGCCCACCCTTCACCACTTCCTAGTGTTTTTGCTGGGAAGAAGAAGTGGTGGAACAAACTCCCCAGCAACTTTAATCACCAGCCCTGATATCGCTAAATAATAATCTGCTGCTCCAAAACTGAACACCTCGTTTTCGGAATTTCTCGGCTATAGTCCCTCGGTTAAAGTTATCCATAATGAGTGAGTACAATGACCCCTTGAGAGGTTTAGGGTAAAGAATAATTAAGATATTTGACAGTCATCATAAGTAGTCAGAAGTCCAAATATCTGACAACCAGTCTATCCAAGGGTTATTGTGTTACTCTGTTCCTGGGTTATGAAGGTCAAAGTGGTAGTCGCTCCATGTAAAATACTAATATTTAGCTGCATCCAGTTAGATTGGAAGCTGACCCTCAAATAGTTGGGAATGACTAGGCTGATGATGGCATGAGTTGATAAGTTTTTTTCCATCAACGTACTATTATATATTTACCTCTCTTGACCTCTATTTTTAAACATCTCATCTGTGTATTTATTTACCTGTATTTAGCCTAAATCATATCTTCAAGTTATTTATTTATCTTGTTGCACCTACCGTGTCCTGTCTTTGCATCACCCTAAGGTAGACTGTTGGAAAATACCTAAGGCATTAACTCTGCCTTTGTACGGTTTTTTTACTTGTGCATGTAGTTTCAATAAATTTAATTAAGCGTAGGTACCGGCATCGGCACCTAATTGTGAACAGCCAGACGAGCGCTATTGGACATCGACTAGTTCGTATAATTGCATGTAGCAAGCACCATTTACATCATTTCTCTCATTAACTCTCCATTTCCACTTCTGCATGAACGTTTTGGCATTTTTTGTGACTCTCCAAATAACAACTTCACACCTGTTTTATCTGAAGGGTTAAGCAGAGGTGTTCCTATTAAATATTTCATTCCACCAGCTATTTTATGTTCGAAGTAATGGAGGCGCCATCTTATTGTTACCAATCGAGGATTAATCTAGACTCCAGGCAGCTATTGAGAAATTTGAGATGGAAAAGCCCAATAGCACTTTGCTCGATCCGGAAATCGAATCCAGTACATCACAAGACCGAGGAGGTAGTATTTGATGAAAGGTGCCATTTAGAAGGTTAAAAAAAAACAATTCAACATGTACATTTATTTATTGACAAATAGCTACAGCGTTGACATTTAACACGATCGTCTTAATGCATGACTAGATAGTGATACTGAATTTGGTAATAAACTTTTTATTTTTATTTCGGTAACACACGAACTACGCAACATTACGGAAAACTTATTTATTACCAATTAGTTTCTTAATTCTACATTAAGATGTGATGCCATTTACTACTTTTAATATAAACTTAGGTCTAAACCGACTCGGTTTTGGTAAAATTTAGGGATAAGTTATATAGTTTCGAATCAATTTGTAGCCGCCGTTTCCACTGATCCCCTGATTGGATGCGAAGGCGCGTCCGAGGAAGGGTCCTGTCTAAATCTGGTATCGACACTAAGTAGTGCAACTTACCTCTAACAGAGATAGATTGTTTGATCGAAGTTTGCGTCTAGGACGACGTCGACGTCGACAGCCTAAGTCCATAATGACGCAAACTTTCACCGATAAATTGATTGATTAATCTAATAACTAGGACTTATCTTTTCTAATACAGATAATCTACCGTCATTACGTGTAGTGATAAATATAGGTGTTGATATTAACGTCTTTAATAACTCTATTCTATCTACATCTAATCAGTAGTTTATTACGAAGTAAGAAGAACTTTAAAAACAGAAAGTTCAACGGTCAGTTAATACATCTTCAAGTGCCTAAACAATTGAACTCGTTGAATAGAACGTGAAAATAAATAATTCTTGCATTCAAACATCATCCCTGGAGTCATAGTCGAGAGGCTACTGAAAGCGCGCGTGTATCATTTAGAGGTCGTTTAGGCCGCACATGAGGTCAGCATGTTCGAGGTCTTCGAGGGGGAGGGGGGCGAAGGCGAGGGTCACAGAGTTGTGGTAACGTCCGCTGGACACCAGTCGAACCACGGTGTCCTCGCAAGCAATGAATGCCGGACGCCGAGCTGAAAAAAAGAACCCTTTGAGTTATTCAGATACATTTTACCATACATTTGCATTTTACAACATGCAATAAGCTTTTTGGGCCTTTTAAGCGTCTGATTACGAGGAAAATAAAAAAGCAATAAAGTGTGAATAGTCGACAGAAAAGCAATTTGGGTGCCAATCCCCTTGAATGTTATTTGGAAAAATTTGCAAACAATAAATCTTGTATTAATGAAAAAACAACTAAGTACGAATTTTATTTTTGGTTGTTACAAGTACGGACTTGTAACAACAACTTGAACTCGTCGAAAAGACTAGAAATAAATATTAATAAGTAGTCACAATCTGCAATTTCCATTCAATACAAAATACTGGTCGAAAACAGTACAAACAGTAAAATATTATGTATAATATAATTTGGCTGTCTTTGCGGTTATTATAGGCAGCTAATGATAATTCATTACCTAATACATATAAAGAGAAGCCTTATAACTCCTAGCGACTACTATAACCTATTTTGATTTTTTTTATGCAACATTCTTCCGTTTTTATATTTTCAGAATGCCCACTTACGCTTTATCCTACCCTCATATTTTATTTTTGTATCTTTACATATGAATATAAAAAAAAATTGATGCCCTATGATTGTTTATTTTATTTTATTTCTTTATATATTAATAATTGTATCGTTTTAAAGAAATAAATAAAAAATCTTGTAAAAACATACATTTAAGGACAAAACTTTTTATGTAAGTGTTGTGTATTCTTATAAGTGACTAATAAATATCCCATAACTCCATACTTATGTTCTTTTTATTATATAGTATACGAGTGAATAAGTCGTTGGTGTACCTTTCATATATTATTGATCCAAACCCAAAATCTTTCTATCTTTTTTTTTAACTAGGATTTTCTCCTGTATCATGCGTGCGTTTACAAACATTTATTCTCACACACACAAACAGCCAAAATGATGGTCGGAACGTGAGATGAAAGGAACCGAGGTAAGATTGAAGAATTCGCGACAAAAATATATAAAAGAGACATAAGTCACTTATGTTCTTGATGATTGGCCGTTTGTGATTACGGACGCATATAATATTTCTAATTTTCCGGGACGTAGGATGCTTTTCGTCCCGGAAAATAATATAATAATAAAGGGTAGTACAGTCGGAGATTCTACTTTACCAAATTATATAAAATTGAGTTATAGTTATTTGACCGTGAAAACGTTTGACACAGACATACGTTTCATATAGACAGAGTTTTGGGTTTTTTTGTAAACTTATTACAGAGAATTACAAAATATCATATTTTTATGTATAGGTTATCTATACTACCCTATCACTGTTAATAACGTAATCTGAAATACATTTCGCCTGGAGATTTCGCTCTTTGTAGCCGAGAATGGAAGATGAAAGAGCCGCGTTTCTTACAAAGTAATGTAAGTGCTTATTGCATGCTACACCTTTCTTTGAATACTACGCAAGGGAAAACTAGTTGCCGTTCAATTGTGGATTAATAGAAATATTCAGATGAATAAGTAATAAAAGTTATTATTTTTTTATTTTAAGTGTTAGGTTATTTTGTTTTTGTTTGTCTTTTCTGATTAGGTTAATATTATGTAAGTTAATTCTATAGTCTAGTACTTGTAGCACATTTTTACTATTACAATATGGGGCATGCGGTGCTAACCTGTAAGAAATTGTTATACTAACCCTAGATTGTAGTATATTGTAGTTTAAGTTTTATCAGTATAAACAATTGTTGGTTGGCCATTAAAGTTAAATAAATAAATAAATTTTTAGCCACTAGCCTTTGGCGAGAATACTGTTTTACCGTTTTCAAAGTTAATTTTCATTTCTTTGCCACCAAAAAACTTTAGCTGCTTATTAATTACTAAGCTGATTAGTTCAAAAACTATTGATGCTATTGACATGAAATTTGGAAGTGGAATAGTTTCAAATGCTTGTCCAAATACTTATGTTGAGCAAGTAAAAAAGCACTGTTATTTTTACTGCAAGAGGTGCCGAAACGGGTAAAAGGCTACGAAAATATAAACTTTTAACTTTCAAATATAATAACTAATATTTTGAAGTATTACGTTTTTCTTTGTATTTATTTATGAAAGAAAAATAAATTTATATTTTTTTTAATCACGAACACATTCACACCTCTCAGCAATAGTCGGTTATGATTAGATACTAACATTATGCTAAATAATATGGACTGTAAACTGACAAGTCTGAAATAAATATTTCTATTTTATTTGTAATTAATGATTTTTTATTGTTACCTTCATTAGAATCAAGTCCGCAAACACTATCTTGGACCTCCATTTTGGTGTGGTCGAGTCCGCTAGCGCCTCCGATGTCCACATAATCAGTCAGGCCGCGCTTTGTGCACTGTGGGAGAAAGAAATTGTAATTCATTATGTAATAGAGATTAACATTGTACAAAACAGCAATAATGGCCCAGAAATTGGGTTGTGGAGGTCAGATAGGCCATCCCTCCATGTAAAATACTGGTATTCAGCTGCATTCAGTTAGACTGGTAAAAAAAATACTGCCCGTTTGGTCTAGTGGCTGCAAGATGTTTGAGCAAAGCTTTTACCATCTGGAATTATTCAATAGCAGCCCGCAGTCTAGATTTTTGACCGGTTGAAAGCAATAGGCTTGCCTCTTATTACATGGGACCTACCTAAGCATAGCTGGTGAAATATGGGTGCATCTATAGGTACACCTCCGCCCTTACTCTTCGGCTGATATAAATATGCTACGACGGTAAAATGACTAAATATGATATAAGTATTCATATCAATTATTCAATGTCACATAAGGTACTAATTAGAAACATACATACATGTATAAAGGCACGCTTTTTTGCCATGGGGGTAGGCAGAAACCTCAGAACGCCACCAGTTAAGATCCTTACATACTCTCACGTCATACCATTAGATATTAAAAACAAAATCCAGCCAGGTACAATCATGCAGACTGTAAGTATAAGGGCTTTATATAGCTTTTATTAAAATGTGAGATCCCTTAATTGCTTTGCCACGAAAAACTTTGGACGGATAAACTGTTGATTGATCTTACCAAAAGACGCCAAAAACTCTGTTAGAAAATTTTGTCAATCGAGTTAAAATGTGGATTATGGGACTTGAGTCTGAGTAATAACAGCCACATGGGTAAATCTATAAGGTCAAGCAACGCTTGCTAAGGTCGATTCATGGATGACTGACCATCTATAACATACCGAACCCCTCCGTGCCTCAGGAAGCACGTTAAGCAACGTGGTCACCTCTGTTATTCATAGATCTTTGACAGTCATTGCGGGTAGTCAGAACCCCGATAATCTGAATACCAGTCTTGCCAAAGGGTCTTGTGTTACCCAGAAAATTGGTTATGATTCCTAAGATAGGCCTCTCCATGTAAAATACTAATATTCAGCTGCATGCGGTTAGACTGGAAATTGACTGATAGTCAGACGATGTGTTAATAAGTGGATTTACTATCTGAATACAACGCAATCAATTTGTCGCTCCATTTTGAGCAGTTGCCCCTGTCTACCAAATCGTCATTATATCGCTAACATTCCCGACTCAGCGCAGATTATTGGTATGACTAAAGCAGACGTAAAAAACAAAGGGCCACACGCCTATTCTTTACAAGAACACGTTCCTCTTAGGTCGATATCTCATCAACGATCAAATTAATTTTCTATAAAAGAACCCGCAGGTACATACGTACCTATGTAACTATATGTACAGTCGAGTCGTCTATACCTTCACCAGTTTTTAAATTCGTTCCTTTATAAAGTCAGGACTCAGCATATAATACTATTTTTAGTCACGTGACAAAAAAGGTCAGAATAACATAAAACTTTCATTAATGTCTAGTTGACAACAAAGTAAAACATTTTTAGTGTGCTAGCTTTACTAAATATAAGTCACAATACATATATGTATATCTTTCATTTAATTGTCAGTGTCAAAATCTTAAATAGCAACCGAGTGTCATTATGTGAAATTGAGATTAAAAACATTGGGTACGTATTTTTTCTTTTTTTACGTAATCAAAAGAGCATATATTGAGTTAAAATGTAGCGTGACGTCACACGTAAGTAGATTTTATACCTACAAGTGACGTAACGAGCCCCCACTCCCGATCTTTAATGCGTTTTAATTATTTTTGAAATAAATTGATTTGAATTTGAATTTATCTAGTTCATTTTTTATCGGACTAAATATCATTCCTTTTTTTCTACCCACGCTTTATCTCTATTCCTGGAGCAAACAAAAATAAACCTGACGGTGACGAACCTATTTTTATTGTGAGTGTCCATATTTGTAGTGGAATTCAAAGCCTCCACGCATGTCCTAATTGATTTGCGCTTTTAATTACAAATTCTGATAATAAAACTTCGTGGAAACAAACTGTGGTTAGATATTAATGGTTCAATATCCTGTCTGTACCTCGACGTGATAAAGATTATGTTTTGATCAATATTATATGGCAGGAAAGTGTGGCTGGTGTACTTGGAAAGGATTTTATACTATTGCCTTCATTTCCCGTGGGTGTTGTTTAACGTAGGAGGTTTTAATTGGATAGAGAATAACATCCTGTTCTAGAAAATATAATTGCAACCTCATTGGGCCTTGCCAATTATTGCCTTGGTTATTATTGCAACAAAAACTCTGTCGGTCTAGTCAGACTGCGATTGCTGAGTGTGTGGGGCTGGGGTTTTAGTTCCAGGTTGAGCTAAGTGTTATTTGGTTTATCCATTAACAATTTTTCAGTAGCAGCCCCGAGTCTGGATTACTGCCCAGCTGAGGGCAATAGGCTCGCCCCCCTACATGGGACTTAAACATAACTAGCGAAATATGGGAGTAGGTACTATAGATACAACTCTGCCTAACCCTTCGGGGATTACAGGCGTGATGTTATGTTTATGTAATTTTCAAGTAGGTGTTGTGTACCTCTCAAAAGTAAAGCTCAAAATGAAATGCAACATAGTTACAACCAGTATTTGCTTCAAATTTAGCATGCATTTTACGAAGTTTGACTGTTATAAAATCTGAATATTTGTTCTCAGGAATTCAAGAACTCATACAGAGGGAAGGGATATCGATGAATAATCTGATAACATGAATAGGTACAGTACATGTTTCTGAATCCACCAATTCATCCATTTCATTTTATTCAGCCCGTTTTATGGTACCCAAGTACTTGTCAAAATGTAACGAAATATTTTAACGGTTTTCTGATATTCCTAACATCCAAAATGGTCTTCTATTAAAACGAGTAACCAACAAAATAAATAAGTTTACTTTAACAAGCATTTAAATTAAGTTAAACTCGTTTGCGAGTTTGATAGTCTCTCAATTTTGTCGAAATTGTATCACTGGAGGTAATCTCGCGTTTGTTATTATGTAAATAATCTTCAACGTCGTTATAGCAATTTTTGAAACCAATTTTACTGACAGTAAAATAACGATTTAATTCTGAACTCACGTACATCATCGATAGGTTTTTTTAAATATATGCCTCAAGGTGAAATGTAAAACACCTTCACGATCCTTTAGGGAATCTGCTTTCCACCTTGCTGACTAGTCAGTCAGCAAGGTGGAAAGATTACTATTCTCTTCAGTCGAAGAGAATAATCATTTACCCAGCACAAATTACTCTTCATTTCACACACACTTTCGACAAAATATTAGTGAAACCCGCCCCCAATTCGTTGAAACAATGCTCCCAACCGCGTCTGTCTATCATTGTGTCAGAGAAAGCCACTGGTGGCCACTAATTGTTTAATAAATTATGTAGCGACGTATGCTATCGCCAGCTGGTATTCTATGAAACTGTCGTAAAGATAAAACCGTAGGTACATAATATAAAACTTGGAAAGTAAGGTTTATGCGACCAGTTTTTCTAGTTTACATTTTACGAATATAATTTGGATTGGTTTCTATGTAAGAAGAACGTATTATTCTTTCATAAATTGAACATTAACTAAGTTTCGTACTCGAAGTTGGGTAAGTGCCCTAAGTAAACGTTAACCTTTCTTGCCGACCTGAAACTAAAGTCCGTCAAGCCGTAAACTAAAAAGTTTTATACAAGTACTTACTAGAACTATAGAACTTACGTGATGGATGGTGCCAGTCTCCATTTCGATGAGTCGTCCTTTCTTGATGGTCACTCCTACATTCAGGTCCAGTACGTGGACAGTGGCCGGTGAAACGGCCAGCATGGAACAGTTGCCGGTCTCACCATGGTTGCGGAGTGTATACACGCCCTCTGCGCCGAACAGCATCACATTGCAAGCTGCGGAATACAGACATGTTATTTTCTGTTTCCTTTGATAATTAAGTTCTGGGAAATAAAACCGAGACTTATAAAATACAGACATGTTGCACAGGAAGATTAAATTTTACACGTGTTTCCACCATATAGTAGTAGATATTTCTCTTGATATACGGATTTATCTTGGAGAACTAAAATGTTTTCTATGTAGAAATTAATTCAATTTGCGCTTCTATGCAGCCTCGAACATACGACCACTTCCTTACACTCTTGTGGAGTTTATAGTTAGTTCAAAACTTCTACTTTGTGATCTCCGACCTTGCGGAAACTAGAGTTTCGTATTTATGAATGTTACACGATTATGTTACGGGGCTATGAAGTTGCTAATGGATGCTGTTATTAATATTTATTTGTAGTAGACCAGTTGCATACAAGTACAAGAGTAGAAAGAACCCAAAGAAACGATAGATGGATTGTGCGAAGGATGATATGGCTAGGAAGGAGTTGACTTCTGCGATGATGGTTAATAGTAATTTATGGAAGAAGAAGACATGCTGCGCTGACCCCAAGTAAATTGAGGTCAGGGCAGGCGGATGATAATGAGTAGACCAGCTGGCCGATCACGTGAAAATCTTTCAGTGAAGACTTGGGGGAAATCAGTGATGAAGTGTGTTAAGCAAGACACTAACTTACTTCAACGCTTATTCCCACTATATATTTAGTGGTATGAGGAATAGGGTGTAAAGTTCCTCATCCTTCAGAGAAAAGGGAGGATCCTCCACCGTCCAGACGTTTGTTGTATCAGGTGGGCTATGGATAGACGATTATTGATGGGTTCTTCTCTTATCTTGTATGTCCAATCGCGCGGATAAGTTGAATATAGCGATTTAAGATAGGTACGTCAGTTTTTTAGTTCGTTTATGATGGGATAGATGTCGCAACATTTTAGAATATAAAGTATTAGTCTTTGAACAGAGATTAGGGATGTAATAATCATTTTGTTTGCGTAAGCGTATTCTAAGAATAATAAATTATTACACATAATATCAGCAATTAGGACTTGGGACTAAATAATAACATCCATACGGGTTTAATGAAGGTTGATGTTGGTTTGTGGATCCATCACATACTACCCCTCCGTGCCTCGGAAAGTACGTTAAGCAGTTTGTCCCGGCTGTTACTTATAAATCTTTGGTATTCATTACGGGTAGTCAGTAGAAAGTCTGATAACCAGCACTGCAATCTTGGTTGTGACTTCATACTTAGTTGTTCACCTAAGACCGAAAGAAAGTAGACCAAGAAAAATAAGAGACGGATGGATGAGTGCATTCAAGGAAAATCGTCAGACGGTGCCTCATTTAATTAAAAATGACATTCTGTGAGTTGGCTTCGGCCAGTCGTACGGCTTCCAAAGGTTTTGAATTCCAGGGTTCTGCGAAATATCAAAAATACAAGTGGGGAAAATATACGTCACACCCGCACAAAATGACCATCGGTCAGCTTAATGCTGCTGCTCATTTGTTAGATTAGCTATAGCGCTTGTTTTCATCGCTTTCAAGCATTTGTCCAAGAAAGGCTACTTTGAATAAAGCGTCAATTACATTCTCCATACTTGCTTAAGTGACGAGTGATAAAGTTAGCAATGTTTCTAAACATTATTACAAATTAACAGTTACTAAATATTTCAGGTACCACCCATTATATATTATGATTTTTACAAACTTGACGTAGGTATTATGTTCCTTCACGCGTATATTGTTCTCAAACGAATATAGATATAATAATATTAATGTTAGTTATTACAGTAATGGAACAAATATATTACCGAAGCTATATATATATGATAATATGCAGAATAATAAAAGCGTCACAATGTACGGATATCTTTTTAGATGACATTAACAGCATCCTAGAATAAACGAGAACATTATTTACTTTACATTGTTATATTCCTTGGACGCTCAGGGGTATTTCATCTTTGTATGATGTTAATGTGAGCCATAAAACAAACGAAGAGAGAGAACTACTAGTAAAAACGTTGCTTATCGCCCTGTGCTAGTTGGATGGGTCCAGTGGGAGCTAAAGTTAATGTACCGATTCAAAAGAAATAAAAGATGAAAAGATACGTCCTGCAAAGATATACCTTCACTGACCTTAATGTGGAATTCCTTAATAGGAAACTAAATTAAAAATCAAACATTATTCTTTTTTAGTAGGGTAGTCAGAAGCCCGAAAGTCAGCTGCATCCGGTTAAACTGGAAGCCGACCCCAACATTGTTGGGAAAAGGCAGATGATTATTCTTTTTAAAATTTATGAGTTTATTTATTGTATTGCCACGTTGAATGGCGAAAAAAAAGGGCCAGCCCATTGATCACGTAAAGAGTCGCCCAACGGCTTGGCGATGTCCCGAAAAAACTAGATAGACACACGGATCCCATTGTCCTAGTGTTTCAACCCCAAACGACTATATTATTCAACGTGCCATACTTTTGCACACTTTTCCCGTTGACAGCGATGAGGATGAAGTTGATGATTTTGTTTTTCTTGCACAGATGCCAGCACATCAAGCTATACCAAACTTTCAATTGAAAATGATCCTTATTCTTTTGTAATAAAGTTGAAAAAATAACATAAATAAACCACGCTTTTAGTTGAGAACTTGGAGTTGACTTTCTACTCGTATATAAATAATGTATGGTAATACTGAAACAAATTCTGACGAGAACTCTGTGTTCGATTAGATTGACGTTCACTATGTGTACGATATTTACGGATACGTCAATTGATGAAAAAGCCAATAGCAACAGTAACTTAGTAACATTTAATCCAGAAGCACATTTCATTCACAATTTGATCAGAGTTCAGAGAGGAAAATGGCGGACGAATATTTTTTGTAGGTACTGCAAACAAACATAGCTGATGCGATTTCCATATTCAAAATCGGACGGAATTCAATTTCTACAAACATTTAGCCACTGCCCACAGTTTCGGTGCCAAAAATAGTACTTATTTGAACTCATAACTTATGAAAACTGTTCCGATTCCGAATTCCAAACTTATATTGCAAACGTTACATGCATTTTATATGCATGTAACGTTTGAGTTTATGTATTTTTTAAATGATCCAAGGTACACAAGCGGTGTTATCTATGTCTTTTCTAATACTTTCTACTGTTGCTATGAAATTTTAGTAACACTATGTTTCTGCTAGACTGGTCGAAATCATTGAGTGATTTCATTGGTTGATCCTTATTACGAGTAGCTCAAATAATCTGAGAATTATACAGGATAGCGCATTTACTGATATAAAATCTCATTTATTAAAGGTTGGTAGGTACCTACCAACCGGTAAGTTCTATATATTTCTTTGCACTTATTACAAATTATGCGTTGTCAATCACACAAATATTATAAAAGCTAAAGATTTTGTAAATGCGAATGAAAGTGGGTACTTATACGGTCTCCTTATGTCAAAACATTGGAATGACAATGTGGTAATTTGACATAACTCGTTATTTTGACATTAAAGAAAATCGACCCAGACATCTTTAAAAAAAGTCAGGCCAACTAACGTAGTGTTTGTTGGCCTGACTTTACTATGTAGAAAAACCTTTTTCTACAAGGCAATGCCGTAAACAATAATTGTATCACACGTTATAAGATTCAAGGCGTGCAATTTTGATCTTAGTTTAACATAAATATCATATTAATAAACAAAAATACGTGTGGCACTCGGGGACTGCCGCGGTAAAGCTATTGCATAGCATTTTTCATCAACGTATGCAATTACGACGTTTATGCAATATTTTTTTTTCTTTGATATTAATTCAAGTTTTTTCGTACAGTCTACACGCATAGGTTTAGTCGCACGCACACAAACACCGAGAAGAAGTCAAAGTGAAACAACGTTAGACGATGCACGGCTTTCAACGCCGCCCTATCGGAGTGGGGGGTGTCAGGTTTACTTTCGTTACAGAATTTCTTGATTCGGTCGCCGCGCTCAAAGCCGGCGATAAAAGTTATGCAATAGCTTAAAAATAAGCTTGTTTTAGTTTGTTGTTAACGTGATGAGGAAATAGAATGTTTTTGAAAAATGCTCAACATTTTTATAATGTTACTGCACATTTATATTTTATCTTCAATTATTTAGGTATGAAACTTACTGTATACCTATAACCTAGCTATTCGGTCGTTATTCGAAATTTATTTCATAAAACCAGACCATAAGGATAAACTGTCGCCATGTTGCCGGTATTTCATAAGCGAAGTTTTTAAACAAGTTCGCGGTCGCGGGATACTTGAAAACTAATATCTTTTCTCCCAAGTAAAGTTAATATACGATACGGACTACTTACACGTGTATTTGTGTAAGTAGATCTGTGTTTATAGCAAACGTCTGAATTAAAGAGATAAGAAAAGTTAAACAACATTCGTTTTGTTAATTCGTTGGTATGTTACCATTTATGATTCATGATAAGGCTATTTGGCTTCGTTTTATCCATCTGGCTTTACTTTAATTACCTACGTGTTTGTTTGGAAGTTATTCGGGAATAAACAGGAATTCAGGTTCTGTATTTAGGAAGAACAGGAAACTGGGGTTTGAGACAAATAGATGGAATATACTTTTAAAATTAGGTTACAGATATAATTATAATTAAATTATCATTTTCTCACCGCATTTCTTTGCACTATCGCTAAAAATCTATCTTCTAAAGAACACCGAAGGTTTATTAAAATAACCTGTTTACCGAAAGCAGGCCGTCAATTTGGAAAAAAAGAATGATGACTCTGTTTTTATGAGATGAAAACAAATTCATATTTAGAATTAGAATAGATAGACAGCCGTTAGCTGAGAGGCGGTTTATAGAAGTTCTATTATAATCTTAATATATATATTTCTTGTGTGCGTGTGTATGTGACTGAACTCCTCCTAAACGACTGGACCAATTTTGATGAAATTTTTTGTGTGTGTTCGTGGAGATTCGAGAATGGTTTAGATTTACAATTGGACCCGGTAGGTGGCGCTGTACGGGCAGGACGACGTCTGTTCGGTCCGCTAGTATATGAATATATTATACACCTTCGCCTTCTATGTATTGAATGCCCGATAACAACCGGCAACCAAACATTCGGGACGTTTGGTTGCTATCTACAACAGTACCACAGTAGTCGTAGTAGTGGTGTGATAAATCATACAGGTAATGTTTTTATTTTTTATTTTAAGTACCTAATACCATCTACTATGGAGGAATGATTAACGTTTTTAAGCTTGTAATAATGATAAATACCAAATTCTATTAAAAGTTAGCTATCGTTCTGTGCAATCTTCCTGTGATAACATTCAGACTTGTATAAAGTTGGAAACGAATAAAGCTTGACGGCGCTTTAATATTTGAATTGGTTTTAATTCAATTTAATAGATGTCGCTGTTAGATTAAGAGTGTCGTGAACATGATTTATCTGTGTCTGCTACGTCACACCCAAAGACACGACACTCTGACACAACACCGGGCGCTAGTGGGCAGTGAGGCGACGAGAGACGAGCAGGAAGATTCGAGAAGGCGTCGGGATCGCACAGGCGTGCTACACGTTCGGTGGAATGTCTTACATCTTACATGCTATTTGGTTATTTCGTTTGAATAGTGTCTAGTGCTTCTATTTTCTTCGCCCGACAATCCACGCCTACCGACAAAAGTAGTAAATAAGATAATGGATTTAAGTAATACCGCTTATGAGGGCCTAGTTCCTACATCAGAAGTGGGATTCGAAGGGCAAAGACCTGAAGAAAATAACGGAGACAGTGTAGCAGCCCCGCCAAAGCCTAACCTATTGCAAGATATGGAAACTTTGTTATCTCGTCTCTTAGCAACCGCTCAACCACAAACGTCAAATTTCAACGCAACTGCGCGATTGATACGGTTTGATCCTGATGATGCTGATGCTGACATAGAAGGTTGGTGCAAAATCACGGAAATAGTAGTTCATAGCCAAAAGCTAGATGGTGCCGAATTACTGTTGGCTCTTACCCATGCGTTAAAAGGCCGGGCTGCCAACTGTTTAACGAAATTACAGCTGTCTCAGCTATCATGGCCTCAAGTAAGGGAATTATTGCTAGCCAAATTTGCAAAGCCTATGCTAGGGCAAGACTATTTTGACGAAATATTGCGTTTCCAAATAACCGCAAAAGAAACTGCTAGCGATGCTGTATGCGCCTGTGGAGTCTCATAGAGCGCATACCGCGGACAGAAATGTCCGAAGACATATTGACGGGATTTGTTGCATCGGTCTTGTGCCAAAAGGATAGCACAATTCGAATAGAATTGCACTCACATAATGCGGTAACAAGAGCCCAACTGCTACGTATCCTAAATGGAATTTCTCATAAACGAAAATATGAAAGCAGCGAGGGATACGACGGTGACGCAAAAAAACCTCGCTACACGGAGAATCGCTTCAACGGCACTTGCCATCGTTGTGGCAAACCAGGCCACAAATCAATGGATTTCCGTAAGCGACAGGACGAGCTATCATCTCAAGTAATGGCTGCGAATAGAACCCCAACACCAAAAAGTTACGATAAGAACCGTGTCACCTGTTAGGTGTGTGGACAACCAGGACACGTTGCATCGTCGTGCCCAGACCGAAAAAGAGGCGGTGGGGTAGCGGCGGCTGTCGTCAAGGTCAACGTTTGCGAAATCAAATTGACAAGGAGTAACCTGACCACATCATCTGGTGAGCTCGTTCCTTTTCTCTTTGATAGTGGATCAGCTTGATCACTTGTAACTTTTAGTTTTACCCACAAGTTCCCGGGTACTATGCGCTTTGATTTAGTTTACCTTACAGGCATAGACAAAAAAAAACGTAAAATGTGAATCGCAAATTTTGAGCTGTGTTAAAATTCAAAACATCACAGTGTCGATTTTGTTTCATGTTGTGCCTGATAACTCAATTACAGAACCAGTCATTATAGGTAGGGACCTACTAGATAACGGTTTCCATGTACGTTTAGATAGTGACAAAATTACATTCTCTTTGCGCAAAGAAGTTAACATCACTGAAAAGCCTCATTATTTCGATTTTAATTGTATTGACACTGACAGGGTGAAGATAAAATCTCATTGGTTCAGATATTACAAAAATATAGTGAATTCTTTACTGATGGTATACTTACGCGTCGCGTTAAGACGGGTGTTTTACGTTTAGACCTTATTGATCCAAGTACAAAGACGTCCATATAGGTTATCCCCTACAGAGAAAGAAATAGTCCAAGAAAAGATCGAATCCCTTTTGAAAGCGGACGTCATTCGTGAAAGTTCTTCACCATTCGCTAGCCCCATTCTTCTTGTAAAAAAAAGGATAACACGGAAAGGATGTGCGTAGACTATAGGGAACTTACGCTAACACGCGCCCCGAACATTTTCCTTTACCCAAAATTGACGAACAAATAGACCGGCTTCATGGGGCGCACTATTTCTCTTGTCTAGATATGGCATCAGGGTACCATCAAATTTGTATTGACCCTGATGGCGATAGTATAGCACGAACGGCGTTCGTGACCCCTGATGGCCAGTACGAATATTTGGCCATGCCTTTCGGACTTAGAAATGCTGCGTCTGTATTTCAGCGTAGTATTAACAAAGCTTTAGGTACCCTTAAAGACAAAGTAGCACTTGCTTGCATGGATGACGTTTTGTGTTATTCAGTTAATGTTTCTCAAGGTCTAGATCGCTTAGATGTAACATTAAGGGCAATTTTGTCTTCATTAAATGTAGCGAAAGGAGTCAGACTAAACTTCATAGGAAATTCAGAGGTCCCTTTGTTATAACTGACGTGTTAGATAGCGACAGATATGAATTAAAAAAAAAAACAGATTGGTCCAACATACAAATATAGTCATGAGATTTTGCGGGCTATGAAGGCTTGGTAGATATAGCTACTACCCTAACTTATAACTTAGAGGAGGCCGAGACGGCGGTCTGCGATCGGGGAGTGGAGTGGGTATCATCTGGTGATGACAGTGATACCTGAGAGTGAAGAAACGTTATTAAAGGTAACGTCACTACTAATCGGTGAGATTAACTTAGCTGTAATGTAAGGGACTGGCTCATGTGGGTCGATGTCCTATGGTGTGTGTAGTTGGGTGATCTAAGGAACTGGCTTATGCAGGCCGATGTTCCGGATCATGTCTTATGGTGTGTGTAGTTGGGTGATCTAAGGAACTGGCTTATGCAGGCCGATGTTCCGGGTCATGTCCTATGGTGTGTGTAGTTGGGTGATCTAAGGAACTGGCTTATGTAGGCCGATGTTCCGGGTCATGTCCTATGGTGTGTGTAGTTGGGTGATCTAAGGAACTGGCTTATGCAGGCCGATGTTCCGGGTCATGTCCTATGGTGTGTGTAGTTGGGTGATCTAAGGAACTGGCTTATGCAGGCCGAAGTTCCGGGTCATGTCCTGTGGTGTGTGTGTGGTTGTGTGATCTAGGGAACTGGCTTAGATGGGTCGATGTTCCAGATCATATTATTGCACTGATCGTCTAGTCTGAGAGGCTATGAGATCAATTGAGATATGTGTGACACTAGTGAGTGACTGGAGGGACGCTGATAGGTTGTCCGGTTCATGTTGTATAGAGAGACAACTGGTTGAAGGGAAGCCTATTTCAGTGGTCTGGGTCAGCTACTAGATGTTGAATTTGATATGTGTGATACTAGTGAGTGACTGGAGGGACGCTGATAGGTTGTCCGGTCCATGTTGTATAGAGAGACAACTGGTTGAAGGGAAGCCTATTTCAGTGGTCTGGGTCAGCTACTAGATGTTGAATTTGTGGGCTACAAGATGTTGTAATGTATGTCAGTGATGGACGAGCATACAGAATAATGTATCTACCAGCTTTATTCTCTTTACAGAATAAAGGGCAAGGGCTGACTTAAGAGGATGGAGACGCACGAGGTCGTGCGAATGTCAGTTTGGCCGTGACGGCGCTTTAATATTTGAATTGGTTTTAATTCAATTTAATAGATGTCGCTGTTAGATTAAGAGTGTCGTGAACATGATTTATCTGTGTCTGCTACGTCACACCCAAAGACACGACACTCTGACACAACACCGGGCGCTAGTGGGCAGTGAGGCGACGAGAGACGAGCAGGAAGATTCGAGAAGGCGTCGGGATCGCACAGGCGTGCTACACGTTCGGTGGAATGTCTTACATCTTACATGCTATTTGGTTATTTCGTTTGAATAGTGTCTAGTGCTTCTATTTTCTTCGCCCGACAATCCACGCCTACCGACAAAAGTAGTAAATAAGATAATGGATTTAAGTAATACCGCTTATGAGGGCCTAGTTCCTACAAGCTCATCTCATCATCTACCAGTTTGCAGTCTAACCGGATATAGGTGAACACCAGTATTAAACATGGAGCGAATGTCTAACTGATATCTTTAACCAAGAGACTCGGTATTACGATACCGCTTAGTAATGCTGGTTTGTTAGATTATCGTTATCGTATCGACAAAGATCCACAAATACGCGGCTTAATGTGCTTCCCGAGAAACGGAGGTATAAAAGATACTTACCCATCCTCGGACCGACTTCGATAAGCGCAGTTTAACCGTTGATTGACCCGTGAAGCTGTTTTTATGCAGCAACAAGCCAAGGAAATAAAGTTCATAAAACAGGACTAATAAAGGAGAATAACCAAGAAACTTACGCTTAGAATTCTTCAAATGTCGTATGATAACAGCGAATCCTTTCCCCCTGGCTGGTACCCGGTACTGCACAAGGGCAGCGTTCTGTCTAGAGATCAGCTTACGTGCCGGTCTCTGATCACAGGACTCCACCACTCGGTCGTCGTCCCACGCATCTGCAGGCCATACCTGGCCATTCAACTCCCAGCCGTCCACCCACTGAAATAAGGTTGTTTTTTAGTGAACTCAAAACTTGAGCTGATTTTTAATTCTTTTGTGTACAGTGAGTTGAGGATGCCAGCATTTTTTTGAAATATTGGCGTTGAGTTCGGCAAGTTAGGTCTCGAAATTCAACCCCACCAGTTGCACTATTTTGAGAATCCACTTTTTGTGACAATTATATTAGATACAGTAAAATATATCGTAAGGATGTAGGCAGGAGCTTAAGTTGTCTTAAAAAACATAGAGAGACAATTTAGCCTGCACACAAACCCAATTAAAATGTTAGGGCCACGTTATCTCGACCTATGTGGCGCAGCGGGCGAAGGTCCGCCTGCGACGCAGGAGGTTGCGGGTTCGATTCCCGCCTTGGGACAAATGTTTGTACGATCTACAAAGGTTTGTTCCGGGTGTTCTGGGTATTTGCTATGTATAATAAAAATATCTATCTATGTAATGTATTGCATTAAGTATATCAGTCATCTAGTACCCATAATACAAGCTCCGCTTAACTTGGGGCTAGATGATGCTGTGTGGATTGTCCAGCATTATTTATTTATTTATCTCTATGTGAAAGCAAGAAAAAGTAGAGGCCTAGTCAAAATTGTTTTCAATGGACCGTAAAATAATAATGTCTGGCAAGAACAGCTGATCTAGGGTAAGCTATAATGTTATAACTCAACTAACCCCAGAGCGCCTACCCAGCGAAAAAATTCAATTAAAGTTTTCATAACCACTATAATGATTGAAAGTTTACGACAGTTTCAGAGTTTATTACGTCGCGTCGTCCGTTAAAGGGTTGTTTTAGTAATTTTTGTACCCTTGCAAATCTTGGTAAAAACAATCCCTAGAGATATTTTGAGGAAAAGGATTTATGAGTATTTAGGAGAAGTGAATTTAACACCAAGTCTTAACTTATTGTTGGGATCATAAGGAATGAATAAGCTGTGGTTCTGACTTACTTAAGTTAAAGAGAGTTTATGGATTTTTAGAAAAAAAACCCATTAAAATAACAAATAAAAAGTTGTTGGTTTTTGCTCCGCTTTTTAAAAGTAGGTAACTCTTTTTTATTCTTCTCAAAGAAATAAAAATAAATTAGAATAAACTATAGGTAAGCATATAACAATATGTTTTAATATATTGTGTTAAGTATAAAAGACTCTTTGAAATCACTTCTTTGATAACCTAAAATAGTCTTTACTTTGTTTTTACTCTTTAAGTAATTAATAATATAGTCATTAGTCAAATACATCATAAGTTTATTCCCCCTACTGGCTATAAAATTATATCTATGTCTACTTTTATGCTTGTGAAAACTTGTAATTGACCTTGTTAATGTTGGACACGGTCGGCGCAATGGTTGAGCCATCGGCTGTTGCGCCGCGTGTTGTGGGTTCGATCCCCGCACGGAACAAATATTTGTTTATGACCTACAGGTAATTTTTCCGGGTCTGGCTGTTTGTGTATGTGAGTTTCAATGTTTGTAAACGCACCCACGATACAGGATAAATTCAAAAATTTACAAACGAACTATTTTACTTGATCAGCTATAAGTTTTCCAAAAAAATCTAAAATAAATTTTACCGCGACCAATCCTCCGTTTTCACAGGGTACATCGATATAGTTGAAGATGACCTCGATCCTTTTGTCAGGTTCAGCTATCATGTAGATACCGCACACGACCGGATCATCCGACGGCGACTTGAAAAACAACTCTCCTTCTTCTGACGTCACCAGGAAACAATCTGCGAAAATTACTCATTATTTCACTGTAACCAAGCAAAGGATTCAATTTGTTCCAACAATTGGATTATGGTTAAATTAATGTCAAAGTTAATTGCAAGGTTAGGCGAAAATGGGTAACCTTGGGACGTAACCAAAATTATACACAGGAGAAAGGTTAAAGAGAATACTTTATAAGGGGCTGACACAGTTAGTTTTATTATAAAACTCAGGCCATCTTGCCTGTCGCTTAAAATTGAAGGCTATTGTGGTTTAGAAATATAATTAATGGGCATGTGCCTACCATTTTGTTATTTCTATAGGTAGGTTAGGTACCTATATTTAGTATTCAAATGAGCTGCTAAAATATGCAAACATTCCAGGAATGGCTTTCAGCACAGGGATAGTTATTTCTGTTTGGTTTGTAAATAGAATGAAAGGATATGATTATTTAGCCTTCTGAATATTTCATAGACCAGTTATCTATTGGATAAATGTTTACTAGTACCTAAATACTGAAATAGTTTAATTCGGATTAAATTTGTGCCCGATAAGGACTGGCTCGCCTGTCATAACTTGGTTCTTAAATAAAGCTGGCAAAATGAGGCTGTTGTATAATCCCTATAAATAGATATTTTTCTGCGAGACCCCTTGGGAAATACAAGGATGATGTTACAGAAGATTTACCTTCGTCGGGATTTATGATGCGATGAGCTGGTCTAGGTAGTCGCCGTATCCTGGAGAAACGTGATAGTGCTGATGAAGAACTTCTTTGTCCATAATCTTTGCCCTGAGAACAAAAAGAATATCACATTTTATACTTTAATCAATATGACATATAATTATACCCAATATCCCGCTTTATTATTTACTTATTCGTCGTTATTAATTATAGTTCATAACTATATAAGGTCGTCTGGGGTAAAGTTGGATACTTGGGGAAGTGGCTATTTTTATCATATTTTTTTATGTAACTCGACTGTCAGTCAGACACTGACAGTCGAGTTACTAAGTTGTTATTAAGTAGCCATGAGGTACAGTATGCCATACTTTTATTATATTTTTTTTTTTAAGGATGGGAAATCATTCAGTGACTTTCCCCGTTCTGGGTGGAATTGGAGGGCGTGTCAGATTTTTACTGACTAAACCCCATCCGTGTTGCGTCCTTGCCTTTTACGTTCCGGGGTCACGGTAACTCTTTCGAACATCCCGCAACCTCAACAGGCTTCGGCCCCCTATTGGGCCCCGCCAAATATGCCGTAACAGGCTGATTGTACTGGTTGAAGACCTTGGTTATAAATAATAAGGAGTAGAGCTTCATCCATCTATAGGATTGTGATAAGCTGGCTTTTAGGTGCCCAGACCAGATCTACTGAAATGTCTGAGAGCTAAGTTGAAGTTTATTTTAGGCATTTTACAATTTTATTTGATTATATATTCACTTCAAATCGTCCAGTACTATTAAATAACTATATTACTTTCTTGTTAGGTTTGGTTAGTTTTATGTTAAAAAATCAATAATAACTATGTATAACAACACTAACCAATTGCTTTATAAACTAATAAAGAGTGAAGTTTGAACACTCCCAATGCGCAGTCTGACATCTTACCCTAATTAATATTTGCATGTCCAAACTAATTATACTGTTTGATGACCTCCCCTCGAGACTGTCATGACACTAGTAAGCATTGACATTAATTAGGAAGCGAATTGAATGGAAGATACACGAACCAACGGATGAACAGTGGGGAAGGTTTAGAACAAATAAAAATCCCGTTTCAGTTAATGAGCAAAAAGAATAAATAAAAATAAATAAATAATGCTGGACAATCCACACAGCATCATCTAGCCACAAGCTAAGCAGAGCTTGTGTTATGGATACTAGATGACTGATACATTGAATACAATACATTACATAGATAGATATTTTTTATCATACATAACAAATACCTAGAACACCCGGAACAAACATTTCTCCAAAGGCGGGAATCGAACCCGCAACCTCCTGCGTAGCGACGCAGGAGGTTGCGGGTTCGATTCCCGCCGGACGGCGGACCTTCGCCCGCTGCGCCACATAGGTCGTCAAAATGAATGAAGAGATTAGGACGCTCAGAGCTTTCTCTAATTTTGGGGAGAGTGAATGATACAAACGCCACTCTTAAGTCAAGATAAATGTTCATATCTGAGTGATTTTAAATGTAACGTGGCCGCACTTATGTGCCCGCTACGTGAACCGCACACAAACGATCCTTGTGACGAGAAATTCTTTTCATGTTCACAATGCATACAATGCTTTGAGATGGACTGAAAAGATTGCTAGGACCGCAATCCTAGTGATATTGAGTTATTTTAAACCGAAAACTACGTGGATTTTGGTCAGAGTGATTTTAGTCACTTATTTTATTTTATCGTACTTGGGTGGCTTACAGGAAGTGATCCCACAAGAGTGGTGCAATAGTTCACTAGTGCCCATCTTCAAAAATAAAGGGGACGTACAGGACTGCAACAACTATCGAGGGATAAAGCTCCTGTCACATAGTATGAAAGTATGGGAGAAGGTGATAGAGAAAAGATTGCGAGAGGAGAGTGAAATTACCCCAAGTCAATTTGGGTTTATGCCAGGTCGAGGAACAATGGACGCCACCTTTGCACTCCGCCAGATGTGTGAGAAATACAGACGTGCACATAAAAACTTGCACATGGTGTTCATTGATCTGGAGAAAGCGTATGATAGGGTGCCCCGGGAGGTGTTGTGGTGGGCCGTGAAAGAGAAAGGTGTGCCTGGGAAGTATGTGGAGTTAATTCGTGCAATGTACAGCCGGTCTAGGACGTATGTCCGATCGGCTGCTGGCAACACCGACAAGTTCAGTGTGGCTGTAGGACTGCACCAAGGGTCGGCATTAAGCCCTTACCTCTTCTTGTTGATAATGGACGCTCTGACGTCGGACATACAGGAAGAGGCACCCTGGTGCATGTTATTTGCCGACGACATTGTTCTTGTCGGTGAAGATGGACCTGAGATCCAGAGCAGACTGGAGAAATGGCAACAGAGGCTGGAGAGTGTGGGCTTGAAAATCAGCAGAACCAAAACTGAATATATGTTCTGCGATTTCGGCGGTCTCTCCAGTCCTGAAGCAATGTCGCTTAACAGCGTGCTTCTCCCGGTCTGTTCCGACTTTCGGTATCTCGGTTCACTCGTGCAAAGTGACGGAGAAATAGATCGGGCTGTCAAGCACCGAATTAACATAGGGTGGATGAAATGGCGGCAGGTAACGGGAACAACCTGTGACCCCCATATTCCCCTTAAACTTAAGGGGAAGATTTACAAAACAATGGTCAGACCTGCTGTCTTGTATGGATCAGAATGTTGGGCCGCAAAAGGCATGAATGAAAGGCAGTTACATGCAGCTGAGATGAGAATGCTGAGGGGGATGTGTGGTGTTACGCGAATGGATAGAATAAGAAATGAGTATGTAAGAGGAAGTCTTAAAGTTGCACCTGTGACCGAGAAGTTGTGTGGAAATCGGTTGTCATGGTATGGGCATGTGATGCGAAGGAATGAGGACCATGTTGTGAGGAAAGTTTTGAGTATGAATGTGCAGGGTTACATGAGTAGAGGAAGACCAAAGAAAAGATGGATGGATTGTGTGAAAGAGGATATGGCAAGAAAAGAGGTGACCCATGAGATGACGGCAAATAGAGATGTATGGAAGAAGAAAACATGCTGCGCCGACCCCAAATAAAATTAGGATAAGGGCAGGAGGATGATGATGATGATGGTGGCTTACAGTTAAAACAATGTTAATGTTAATGACATGATGGCCCAGTGGTTTAGGCACGAGGGTGTGGGTTCAATCCTGGGCAAGTACCAATGTGCGTTTTTTAATGCATATGTACTGTCTAAGTTTATCTTGGATATCACTGACATCGGTGAAGGAAAAACATCGTGAGGAAACCTGGACTTATATAATTAATATAAGTCTGAAATCGCCAACCCGTCTTGAGCAAGCATGGTGATTAATGCTTATGCCTTCTCTGTGTGAGAAGAGGCCTTTGCCCTGCAGTGGGACAGTAATAGGCTGGTACTACTACTACAGTTAAAACTACTAAAAGTTAAAGAAAGATGAATTAGAACCATTAATTTACCGATCTTTAAAAAGGAAGAAGGGAGAAGAGAGATTGAGGGGGGACAGGAGAGAGGGGAGAGGGTTGCAGAAGTTATGAGTGGAATAATAGACACCTAGCTTGTAGTACTAAACACTCTGTGTTGGTAATCAAGCTAAAGCAATTTGTTTTCGAACCAATATGTCATGCTTTTGGAACTATTCAAATAAAT
The DNA here is from genome assembly GCA_905147745.2 of Phlogophora meticulosa. Taxonomy (NCBI): domain Eukaryota; kingdom Metazoa; phylum Arthropoda; class Insecta; order Lepidoptera; family Noctuidae; genus Phlogophora; species Phlogophora meticulosa. Next base: position 6,869,560 of record LR990523.1, read on the forward strand.
CTAATCAATTTGCTGTTGTTTAAAGGTTAAATTTAATAAAGGATACAATAATACATTTTAAAGATTTTACTTTATCGTGTATTATTGGATATTATATTACACCTAATGATTATACATTATGAAGGTTTCGCTTTTTAAAGTTAAATTACTTTTTTATTAATTAAATGTCACATGTTAAGTTACTTTTTAAGTGTTCAAATTATAATGTACTAGCTTCCGCCCGCGGCTTTGCCCGCATGGTTTGCTGATAAAAAGCAGCCTACATATGTCCTTTCTCGGGATGTTATCTATCTCTTTGCCAAATTTTATTGAAATCCGTTCAGAGTTTTGCCGTGAACGACGGACAGACAGACACACACACTTTCCCATTTATAAAATTAAATAATTATAAGTAGGTACATTTATTTCATTAAAATGATACAACTATTAATATATGCAGAAACAAAAATTAAATAAAAAATGTTTATGTGTATTCTATTAAAAAAAACATGTTAGAAGTATTTCAAGTCTGAAATAATTATATTCATCCCAGTATTGAGATACGTACATTCGTTACTCTGTTTGAATACATTTGAGAGGGTGAGGCAGTCGGCACCCATTAATATTTGGCTTGCTCTTGAATAATGTACAGGAATCTCGGTACAGTGCTTGTGGAGTTCTGGTAACTCTTATTTACTCTACAGGTATTCCAAAGTAAATAAGTCAATGCTTCAACGTAAAAAGTAATGAAAATCTTTTTTTTTATTCCAAAATTAGGTTTTAATTTCAGTAATGGATTTTTTTCTGAAGTACTTACATAAAGTGAGTTTGTAATAGACCTCGTAGTAAAACCCGAAACTATAATAATACCAAAAAGTTAATTACCCACTGCAAGGCGAATATATCTTCTCATACAGAGAAGGCACGACTATTCATCACCACGCTTGCTAAAAGTCGGTTGGTGGCTACAGACTTATAGGTCGAGGTTTCCTTCACAGATATTAGTAATCTCGAGATCTAAGATAAAGCCAGTAAGTACATAGTGACATAATGAATTGAAAAAAGGCAAATTGCATTGCTACATTACTGAAAGTCTATAACTTGGACTGAAAACAGAGCAGCTCACTAATTTTCATCAAACAATTTGATATGGTCTCATCCATGTCTTAAAAGGCATAATACGTAGTTTTATTTTGGTTAAGTAAAACTTTTATACTTGTAATAAAGATTAGCAAAGTTTACAACTCCGAGATATGGAAGCAGGATATTTTGGACTGTTGCCACCGTACGAGTATACGGCGGATGTAGTACTTATTTTACTAAAAAGTAAGATCATTATCGGATGTCATGAAGGCCCAGTGTTTTAGGCCTCGCCTCTTGTGCATCATGACGTGCAATTCATATTATGTACTTTCTAAATTTATCTTGGACAACACTGACATCGGTGAAGGAAAACATCGTGAGGAAACCTGGACTTATAATTAATATAAGTCTGAAATCGCCAACCCGTCTTGAGCAAGCGTAGTGAGTAATGCTCTTTCCTTGCTCTTGCCTTCTTTGTATGAGAAGAGGCCTTTGCTCTGCAGTGGGACAGTTATAGGCTGGTTTTATATATTTTAAGATCGTTATATAACAAGGATACAAAAAAAAATGGTTACGTTGACGTGCTTAGCTAAGAAGTACTAACAAGATCTGGAATGCCAAATAAATTGAATCAAGAAATGAGAACAAAGAAGACTTATACTTTGTATCATGTTTATGAGGTATACATGAACAGATATCTTAGAAGAATTTGCAAAATAGTTGGGCAAACGTCACCTAAAACTATTCCAAATTTCAAGAGCATTGGAAGTTCTTGAGATAAACATCTGTGACAGACGGAAAAGAAAGACCCACCATATGGCTTCCTTTTTACCAATTTGGTACGGAACCGCTAATATAAAACAACATTGACAAATTAAATGTTAACAAACAAAATTACGTTTACATAAGTTGAAATGGGCAAAGCTTGGTGCCCAATAAACTATTTATACGTCCAGTATAATTATGGTTAGTTTATTGGGTTATAAGGGAAATGTCCCACATTAGAGGGTATTTGTGGTATTCGCACACAGATTTCGAATTCACAGGCATTATGGCTGCAAATCCGCGGGACTATGCTGAATCGAGTTGTATATTTGCTTCGAACCAAAATTATGAATGAACAAGTGCGTGTATGACCAGATTTATAAACGTGAGTGAATCAAAACGAGTATGTAAGGATCGAAGCGGGTGACGTTCTGAGGTTTCTACCTTCCCCCATCGGAAAAAGGCGTGAGTTTATATATGTATGTAAGTACCCGAAAAATAACTCACAATATTGATAACTATGATGATTAGATACTCTTTGTCCTCAGTCTGTCAAAATGGGCCAACATTGCTTAGCGTCCAGCACGCGTAGCATGACCGTATGTAACGGGTTTTGTCGACGGAAGAATAGACAACATGACAGATTGTTGAAAGATTAATTTATTAGATTGTTGATGTTATAATTGAAGAGAAGAGAGTTTTCAATTTGCTACAGTCTACGGGGTGCCCCGTGCTCGGGATAAGAGATGTCAAGTTGGAAAGAAAGAACGTTGTCTATTCTTGGTAGAGTAGATAAAGAATAGGTCATGGTACACGTGCCGCTATAAGTACCCAGGATCTTAAGCACTTACCTTCATTGGTATTGGCCCTGTCCACAGCAACTTAGCGGTTCGTTTCATATTAGATGTAATAATTTGAACGTAATATAGCTATTATGTATATTGCTATTGTGTATATCATAACTAACTGTGGATATCATAGTAACTGATGGCAGTGTAACTTAACTTTTGAGGCGGTACGAGGTTCACCGGGGTAGCTAGTACTGCAAAAATATGTAAAAATATTTCATATGAATGCAACGTGAGACATGAGAGACTGCGAGAACTTAAAACTATTAAACAATATTTATGAGGTTAGAAAGAGACAGACTTTTGTATTAAAGTAGTATAGCTTTGTTTTCCCTAACATCTATAAATGTCAGCATAAAATAAACAGTACTATTGTGTGAACTCCCTTCGACGAACACCGGAAATAAGAGAAACACTCGTGACGTTTACTCAATTACCGCTATCCAAACTAAATGATTCAGCGTGGGACTTTAATAGGCTGAACATGTTAATACTATCCAACCAATTATGTTTGAATCCAAACACTCCTACGCAGTAAATCAACGGTTAATCCAAAGTTATGTCAGTTCGGAATGATTGACGTGGACAATTTGGAGCACGACGCCGACTGTCAGGCAAATTTGCAATGGTCTAGTAAAGACAACGGTATTCAGTCGCCGGGAAACGTGATCAAATTCCAATCTGACAGTCAGACTCGTTGTTTGGGGGAAATGCCTGTTAGCTGGACGCAATTAGCATTCAGTGTATTCTAGTAACTTGGTTTGTTGTCAGTCTTTTGTTGTTTTTAGAGACGTTTTTTTTACTGTTATGCCCTAGGGACAGGTGAAAGCTTTTTCTGCGTGATTTTTTTATGAGTTGAGAAAAAAAAAATCGGGGCTTTGTTTCTTAAAAGTACGTTATAATATTACTAAGGTATATGCAAAGCCCAAAAGTAATAATTTTATAAAATATTAGGTATTATCTACAATCGAGTCCGAAACAATCAAATGAACTACAAACCTCAGAACTTTTATCGTTAACATAACAATCCAAACAGCAAAACATTTTATTGTGGATTTAATTAAATTAGAAAAATAGAATACATAAATTATAATGCTGGACAATGCTGGACAAAACTCACCATCATCTAGCCCCAAGCTAAGCAGAGCTTGTATTATGGGTACTAGATGACTGATATACTGAATACATTACATAGATACATATTTTTGTTATATATGTATAATAAAAATATGTATCTATGTAATATATGCGCAAATACCCATAACACCCGGAACAAATAGTTGTAGAGCGTACAAACATTTCTCCAAGGCCGGGAATCGAACTCGCAACCTTCTGCGTCGCAGGCGGACCTTCGCCCGCCGCGCCATATCAGTAGTCAAAAAATTCCTTTACACCTTCAAATGGACAAAACAAAAAGGTTGGAGAAAACAACGTTCTAACATTCACCTTTCAACAGAAAACGTGGTTAATTAAAGAGCTGGTCGGTGCTGAACAAGGAGCCATGCTAAACATAATAATTATATACAAGTTTCAAGTAACATGCTGGGCTGCAACTTGATTATGTATGGAGTTCCGAACAGTCCGGTAACTCCGCGTTCATAATGTTTTAATTAAAGCTTTTCCTGCGGTGTAACGAGAAAATCCTTTACTTTGAACAGTAAAAATACTGAAGCTTTGTATCCGCTTGTAGCTTACGGGGATTCAACCAAGAAGTCTTAATTAGAAAATACAAAGAGAATATTTTATAAACGTTTGCACGAAGGAGTTTATCGATAGGATAACAATGAGAATTTTCTGTAACTGGCGGTAACAAGGTACATCGCGGTTAAGGCAAAGTTTGGTTTACTATAGCGCTATCTCTATCACACATGTCTGTATGACAGTAGCTTTCTTGTGTTTTATGTACAGGTATATCTGTAGTTACGAAGTCAAGCAACTTTCAAATATATAGATTATCTTCAATTTTTTTAATCATGTATTTCAAATTTTTAATATATATGTTAAATATATTCATAGTCATCATCATCTGACTAGCCGTTTGATTCCGTTATAATCACCCCGTGAAAACTTGGGTGAAATGACCGGTGAGGTGAGCTGTTTCTGTCTAACTTAAGCTGTTCACTTCACTTTAGTATTCACGAGGACTTTTTTACAATATTTTACATGGGGCAACTGCCTACCTTACCTCCACACTCCACAGCCAAGTAACAGGGCAACACGACAGCCTTTATTAGCACTGGTTGTCAAACTTTCGGGCTTGTAACCCGTAATGACTGCTAAACACCTACAAATGACAGCCGGTACCGTAAAACGAGGTTAGATTGATTAATTTTGAAATGAATTCCCATGTATCTTTTAAAGTTTTTAAATAAAAAGTCGGAAAAAATAAAACGGTTGAGGACTCTTTAAATGATAACTAAATAAAGATTAGAGATATTTTAATAAAACAATATTAATAGTTCCATGGAAAAAGAAATTAAAATTATTAATTAAATCGATATTGAAAATGATAATGCATAATTGCTTTGATAACATATAATTATTTAATTGCCGTTCAAAGTCACCCCTATCTAGAATGCGTTTTCGACCAAAATTAAGGGTTTCAAATTTTACTGTTTTTCAGCTACTTAGAACTAACTCTAATAACTAACGCATTGGAAAAATATAGCCTAACGACTAGAATTTCGAATAGACGAATGAATGATCGTGTGCGTTCCCTTTAACGGGTGAATTGGAGACAATAATTCATTTCTGAACAATTATCAAAGTCGCCCCAGTTCGCAAAGTAATATAAGTTTAACCGTAATACAAGTATGTAAAAATATATGTTCCCGTAGTTCTAAATATCTGGACCATTCCTTTAAAAACCAGAAGAAAACCAGTGTCAGACAGGACCTGTCTGGCATTACTGGTAAAATGGACGTTTTGACGCAGCCGTGAGCCATTTATTTTAATATATTTTTATTCTTATTTTAACATGTTTTATTCCGTGCCTGTTTTAACTTGTTGCTACGAGTATTAAATGATGTTTCTTTCTTTCTTTCTACAATAGTTTTTTACTTATTCTATTTCTACATTTTAATCATTTACTTTGTACGTGAATAATATTGATGTGTCCCAAGTGGATTCGTTGTCGGAGCTAATAAGGTTTTTACAAAAAAATGCTATACACAGCAGGTTTAATGAATTAACCAATACCTAGGGAGTAAGTCTTCTTAGAACTAATTACTGTCGAAAGGTTCGCGTACAGCTGACACGAATCCTAATAACTTAATCTTTCTACGAATGGTACCTAAGTAGCTCTTTGTGTCTAAATGCCTGGGAACACAGCAATGTTATATTATGGAGTAGCTGTGCTCGCGACTTTGACGACGTGGAATTGGACAAAACGTGGATATTATTTTTTTGTACAGAAACATTTTTTTTTTCTAAAAAATAATATCGTAATTTACTCCTTATCGGGTATCTGCTAGTGACAGTCCTGGTCTAGCCGTTTTGGAGACTACCTCACACAAACATACAGACAGTTAGCAGACAGACAGAAAAATAAAAATAATAAAAAATTGGTATGACTATATATATACTACTCATACCGTATAAGCGTTCTTATGTATTTACTATTTAGTAAAAAGCTATTATTTTTACATCACAAATAGACACTTCATTTTATTTATATGTATAGATGCGAAAGTTTGTCATAGTATGTGTATGTCTTCATGCTGTAACGTCAGCACGGATTTTGATGAAATTTGTTATGGAGATGGCTCTCTTTTTTTAAGGCTCGGCCCCTAATACATGGGACTCACAACTGGCGAAATGAGAGTGTACAGGTAGAACTCTGCCTAACACGTTGGGGAATACCGTCGTGGTGTTATATACTATATTATAATATTGCAGTTTGGACCACGATTATTTTAAAATTGTACCCCGAGGTATTAATTATTTTTTTTCGGTAGTTTTCTTAGGATTTCTCCAGACCTGGTGTTTGATTTTTGTGGAAGAACGACAAATTTGGTGGAAGAACGACATTTTTAAACCAGCTTAATGACCAACCCAAATACGTTAATTGGATATTCTTCTCTGTTCTCATTGGTCTCATTATTTGGAAATTATACTTCAACCACAATATTAAATTTTAATGTAACTAATGGACCGTTAACTCGTGAAATGGGGTGTTAATTCAGCGGACGAGATATGTTTGTGACACGAAACTACACTCGTGAAGCGTATTGATGACGTCACTAATTTTGTGTTGCCTGTTTTATGCTCATAGTCGTTCTATTGGTAATAACAAACTTTGACTTTGAGTAGGAATTTTCTCGTTGTAGCCCGGAGTCTGGATACGTGCCTAGTTGATGGCAATAGGCTCGCCCCCTTTGACATGGGGCTTAAACATTACAAGTGAAATGTGGGTGTTATTATAGTTGCAATTCTGCCCAACCCTTTGGGGAATACAGGCGTGTTGTCATGCTATGTTTGGCATGAAAACTGTCGAAAATACACGTTAACTGACAGAAAAAACCCTAAAAGTTCACGATAAACCCTATAAGTGTAAACTAAATCAAAAACGTGTAGCAATTTTTATCTATATCTATTTAATACGTCTGTGAACAACGTGAAAATATTCGTCCAGAAACGAATGCATAAAACTTGTGAAGTGTAAAATGCATTGCACTCTATTCTGATTCGTCGCAAGCCGTGTTTCTTCACAAAGTTTTTTTTCCAAAAAAGTATTCAAGTGAGTAAATCGGTCCTAAAAGCTTTGGCTGTGTACAAAAGCCGATGTTTAGAAAAAAAAGAAATACGATTTACGTTTTAAAACGTTCTTAGATAGCGTAGATATTTTGTTGGACTTTTTAGAGGGTACTTCGATAAAGGATACTTGATTAAATCGGCTGACGGCAATTTCAAACTGTTGATTCGATCCTCGAAGGTATGTATTGAATAAAATATTTAGTCAGGTCTGTTAAAAGACGTTGTTTCTTTTTTTTTTCTTTCATACTTTTTTTTTGCTGATCGACACTTCGTGTGACCAGAGGGCTTGGCGTCCAAAGAATTAGTATTGCCGTCCAACGTGGCAAAAATGTTACCAGTCTTTTGGGCACGTTTCCAGATGACAGCGATGCTGGAGTACTTTCAAGCCTTTTTATTTTATTTCATTGTTGTAGATATGCATATATGTAGTTAGTTTTATATTGTAATTCTTTATATGTATAAAAGTACGGAGATTTTGTATAAAAATTCATCATAATGATAAATGGATTTTTTTTGCTTTATAATTTGATGAAATGATGTTCTTTCTATAAATGAAATATTTGACCATTTAGGAATTGTGTTTCTTTAAATTCATTTTGTAAAGAAAGGTGGTGACTGATGAGATGACTGAAAATAAAGATGTTTTGAAGAAGAACTCACGACACACCGATCCCAAATAAATTGGGTTAAGGAGATGATGATAATTGCTTTAATAGAAAAGATAGTAAGCTAAATATTAATGTGTTATTTCCATAAACCTTCCAGAATAAATAATCCAAATTATGGTGAAGCCGCATTTAAATCTGTGTGTGAAATTGTGTAGTTTAAAAGAATAATGCGGTCACACAAATTAATTATAAAATAAGTATTAGACTAAAAAAAATGCTTATTCCTTACCTTATTCTTTCAAATTGTATATAAGGAAAAATTATATGGGTGAACCGAATTAGAAACTTGGTAAAAGGAACTTGTAATTCTAATATATCATTATATAATAGAATTACAAGTTCCTTTTACCTTTTTGGAACAAAAATATAACTTTTCAGTCGTGTCATTTACTCTAATTCGGTTCGCCCATATTGTTTTTCCTTTTTCTAAGGCTAAATACACAAGGTTGGGCGCTTACTCGCTTCAAGTCACACAAAGCCAGGAGGTAGCGTAGCAGCTGAATTAAATAATACCAGACTGTTACTGTCACACTTCAGGGCAAAGTACCCTTCTCAAAAAGAGAAGGCACCAGGTTTAATCACCATGATTGCGCAAAGCGGAGAGGTGATTTCAGACTTATACGTCCACCATACGTTTCTTAACGATGTTTTTCTTCACCGATGTCAGTGATATCTAAGATACACTTAGAAATTGCATACGAATAGAAAACGTCACAATGGTACTTGCCTGCACAATCTCATGCATGAGAGGCAAGGCTAGAACCACGGAGTTATCACGCCATACCACGGTGCCATCACGCAATCAGCACGGCCAGGTAAGTAACAAAGTAGTCATGCAACGTGGCACCAAGCGTCAGTGTCGCCATTGTAATAATAACAGCGTTTGTTTGTTTGCATGTTACCTGGAGGTGCGTCCAGACATGCGCAAAGCATGCGCCACAAATACATAGCACGCGTCACCTTCGTGGTTTACTTTCTGAAGCACATCGCACTGTCTGTACACACCTTAGTATACAGCGTATCACTAAGGGCCTAGACACAGTGTTTTTTACGCAATTTTGACGCGCGTTTACGCACTACTGCTTTCAAGACAGAATACGCGATACATGGAACGCGCGCATAAAAAAGGGCATTTGTACACTATGTACTGAGCAAAGCACCTAACTGTGTAGATTCGCCCTAACAGTCTATAATGCCAAGTAATCGAGACGTTTCAGATTACGCTCAAGTTGAAGGAACTAGGTGCAATGATTTCTTACTTAGTAGGTTAATATTATTAAATACCACACGCGATAAATTCCTTTAAATGTTAGTATTACTTATTTGGTATTAACTCACCAGGTAGGAACTAGTACCTACCTGGTAAATAACCATAGAGGTACAAACCTCCTTGGAGATTTTACAAATAAGGCTGTTTATCTCATAACACTCCATGTGTTATGGGACAAATAGCCTAATTTTAAAAATTAGACATGCAATTGTTGGGTGAGAGGTAGGTTGCTTTAAGGTTTATCCTTAAGGCAGACTGAAATTTTGCTCAGGTATTTTTTATTAATATATAGTAATATATATAATATATAGTTATTCGGGACCATAACAAACATACATTTCTCGAAATATAATCACTTAACTTTCTTAATTAGAATTGTGCTCAAATGTATTGATTTCATGAAATAGACATTACGAATATATCGAGGAGATTGTGGCTAAATAAAAACAGACACACGGGCTGATCGAAGGTTAAGCTATGCTTGTCGAGGTCAGTCTGTGGATGGGTGATCGTTTGTAACGCATCGAGACTACTCCGCAGAAAGCACATTAAGCCGTTAGTCCCGGCTGTCATTTGTAGATCTTTGACAGTTGTTACGGGTAGTCAGAACCCGAAAGTCTGTCACCAGTCATACCAAGGGGTATCGTGTTGCCCAGTAACTGTGTAGTGGAAGTCAGACAGGCAGTCGCTCCATGTAAAATACTGGTATTATAATAACTGGAAGCCGACCCCAACATAGTTGGGAAAAGGCTAGGCAGATCTAAATACTCCTTTCATTATAATAACCCAGCATTTCAGAAACGATTTAGAGATTATATCCCTATAAGATCTTACAGTCTCAAGAGTATTTCATTTAGATTCCAATTTCGTTTTCATCTCTGATATGTTTCTTAAATAGATATTTGCTGAATACAACCTATGTAGATACTTCTTATGTATACAGAAACCATAAATATAAAGAGTTAATTATTACACTCCCATCCTCAGCATGTCTGCTTTTTTGTTAATAATAGGTCTTTACCTATGAAATTGCCGTTTTGTATGAAAAAATTTAAATGAATTTTTTTCATGTATTTTTTATTTGTATTAATCGAAGTAATCACCCATGCAATCAATGCATCTTTGCTAACGCAGTGGCAGTTTATTGATGCCCTTCTTAAAGAAATCAGCTGGACGGGAGGCAACAAATTCTTCAATGGCATTTTGTACTGCCTCTCGGGTATTGAATTTTTTTCCCGCCAAGAAGTTATCCAAATTCTGGAAAAAGTAGTAGTCTGTAGGCGCAAGGTCTGGTGAGTAGGGCGGATGACGGAGAGCTTCCAACCCCAGTTCTTGCAACTTGGAGACCGTCTGCTGTGCAGTATGAGGTCGCGCGTTGTCGTGCAGGAGCAGCGGAGACGAGCGATTAACCAATGCTGGTTGGAGATGTGCCAGCTTCTCCATCATTGTGTTCAATTCTTCACAGTACACATCTGCAGTAATGCTCACCCCGTTTGGTAAGAAGCTGTGTTGAATCACACCGGCGCTAGACCACCAAACAGTGACCATCACTTTTCTTGGGGTAAGTTTTCGTTTAGGGCATTGTTTAGGTGCTGAACCAGGATCCAACCAACTTGCTGAGCGCTTGCGGTTATCAAACAGAATCCATGTTTCATCGCAGGTAACAATGCGGTTCAAAAATCCTTCATTTGTGTGTCTGTTGAGCAGTGCAAGGCACGTCTCGACGCGTACTTCGCGCTGGCGATCATTGAGTTCGTGGGGCACCCATTTTTGTCAAGCTTTTTTACCTTGCCAATTTGACGCAAATGGACCAATATTGTTTTGACGCTAACGTCGAAAGCTGCTGCTAATTCAGCCGTAGATTGTGTATCATCAGCTTCCACAATCGCCTTTAATTCGTCATTGTCGACCAAAGTCTTCGGACGACCGCGAGGTTCATTTTTCAGGTCGAAATTTCCAGAACGGAAGCGAGCAAACCAATAACAGGTAGTGCGTTGGTTTGTAGTGTTAGCTCCGTAAACGTCGTTGATGTTGCGTGCCGCTTGTGCCGCGTTGCTGCCACGACGGTACTCATATTCCATAATTACTCGAATTTTTAACGTATCCATGATGACGAAAAAGATTTAAATGCGATGAAAATGTAACACTAATCAATAAACAAATGACTACTTTTGGAAAAAAAAATCCATGTTTTTAAAATAAAATTAATTTGAAATTAGAATTCTTAGCCAAACAAAAAATATTTTGATTTGAAATGGCCAGTACTGCAGAACGGCAATTTCATAGGTAAAGACCTAATATTTGTTTCACAACCCTATGAAGTGATTAAGACAACCCGTGTAAACATTATTTAATTACAAATTAATTAATTAGTTACAAGAGAAATACCGTTTTCCGAGAAAAACTCTCGATGCCTCATTAATTTTTAAGTTCTAGTAAAATGTACAAAATATTATATTAAATCTTCTCTAAAATACCGAAGGACGACTGAGAATAATATAATAATAAACAGAATTTTACAGGAATTAGAGCGTAAGGTACAGTAGGCCACGCGTCAGTAGTAATAAGACCAATACAACCTGGAATCGCATTCTATTGATACGCCGTACTACGCTGGGCCAGCTCAAAGTAAAAACTTTACTACCGTCGCCGCGTCGTGCGTTATGTAGGTACCATGATCGATAGATTCCTTATGTGATGATGGCCGAGGGTGGCCACAGGGAGGGTACACATGGTCAAAAACATATAAGTAGACAAAGAAACATACAAACAGCAATACCAAATTTCAAAAGATAGTTGAAATGCTTCAGTGAACTAACAATGGCTATGAATGTTGTCAGACCAACCATACATTTAACTGTAAAAGCCACTGAACTATACCGCCTCGTGAAATCACAAAACTGGATTGTTAATCAAGTGTAGTTGTTTTTCCTCCTAACTCTAGGGACGATTGCGTACAGTCAGGGGCATAAACGGCTGAGCTATAACAGGTTCTGTAAAAGTAAGTCAACTACTGTCGGCAATTGTCTAGTGTCAATGACAATCAGCTGTCATACCAGTTACATACACTAAAAATATAAGACTGATTTTAATCGATATGAACTCGATACTCATATAGGTTTTTCAGTATTTTTTTGATATTTTATGAATTATCAATATTTTACTGTAATTATATGCACTATATTAATTGTAAGTATTAGTGCATTTAATCACTTACTTCAAAAAAATATATATTACTGTCTTTCTACCTAGAGCGACAATTTTCCATTTGTAATTGTGTAACCGATTACTCAATTAAATAATAATTTCAGGAAAACTGTCTTTCACATATTTCTCCAGTTCCAGATTGAGAATCGAGCTGACTTTTGATATTCTAATATAAAAATAGTATTTATTTTTCAAATTAAATCTCAACCTCGTCTGGGCCCACCGTTTTCCACTCCTTTCAATAAATACTTTAGAAATTAGGATATTGTATCCTTTGAATTTTGCATAAATGAAACGAAAATATGTAGGGGACTGTACGAAAAAAATGGGTTGCTTTTTCTGCTCGGTACAACCCTTACTGAATATACAATTTAGCTATGTAAAATCACATTAAATCTTGCCTATGTACTGCTATCAGATTTCGTAACAGGAAATCCCAAAGCTAACCCCACAAGGATTCAATTTTCATCAACTCAATATTATTAGGGGTATATTAATGTCCGAATAAGTTACGTCACCAGAATCGATAACAAATTACACTCGATCGTGATACATTTATATAGTAGATTAACCACACCATAATGTTTGACCCGAACAAATACTTAAGAGCAATAAACGCACGACAAATATTTGGAACCAACTTGGGACCAGCGTAGGTTTGACACAAATATTTATCACGTTTTTTTGGAATTCATTTCACTGTGAATAACTTGAACAATAAAAAGTTGGGAATGACAAATACGCAAATGCTTTGACAGTTCGTGTTTTTTTTTTTGCGGACAAAAATAATGTTGGAATCGAATGTAGTTTCTGTAGCAGCTTTGATTAGTTGAAAGAAATGGTGACGTAGCGCCGAGGCTTAATTAAAACGATGTTTCTTTCTGTCTTTGCTTATCTACGTGATTTTTTGTAAAAGTTTTGTAGGAAATGGCCGGTATGCAACAGTGGGAAATGGATAGAAGTAATCAATAGAGGTAGTGGTTAAATATTTGATAAGCTTGATTTGGTAAAGAACGTATTTACTGTGTGTAATCTTTTATTATCCATTTGGTAAGGCAGGGAAACGATCTAGCTTTTGAGGGTTTAACAAGTAGACAATGATGAAAGAAGGAAATGTCCTAGTGGTTAAGGCCCTTTATGCACGAGGTTGTGGGTTTCAATCCGGGCATTAATACCAAGGTGACTTTTTAGATTTTCCCAATTGAACATAAACTGTATACTTTTGAAATAAAGTTGAAAATCTATCAAAGAAATTTGACAGTTTGATGTGCTAGCCTCAGTACTTTCTAAGTTTATCTTAGATAACAGTAACTTCGGTGAAGCAAAATAGAGCGTGAGGAAAACTGGACATATAAATGATTTAAATCTGAAATTACCAACCCACCTTCAGGAACCGTAGTGTCTCTGCATGGGAAGGACCCTTTGCTCAGCTGCGGTACAGTAACAGGCTGGTATTACTATTTCCAACAAATATCTCTCTTTAGGGAAATCACAAACTGATTTTGTACTGGGTAATCTAAATCTTGATCCTCTACCCACGTTATAAGCATACTTTCTACTGTAGCCTATGTAAAATCAAATCAAATATTTCATTTTGCCAATATGGGTGGGTGGTGGATGAAAGGGATGATAAAGTTCCGATTTTTATCCATATTAGCCGTTTGGCAAGCAAAATTGAAATGAAATTCCTTATAAAAGTGATTACCTACACTGTATTTTATGATAAAAATAAACTAACCTGTAGGTAGGTATGAAAGATCTTCTCCACACTTTATTATTATTGATGTACAGAGGGCAGCACATAGACACAGATCGTTTTTCAACTTTATTACGAAAGAATAAGGCTCATCAATTGGGGAAATTTGACAGTTTGGGATAACTTGATGTGCTGGCGTCTGTACGTGTTCGGAACTGCATTCAACACCGAACCAGTAAATAATTTTATTTCTTACTTCGCTATGCAGTATCAGTAGGCGTTACACGCATTTTATTGGCGAAATAAATATTCAATAAATATGATAATTTTATAGGATGAGTATGCTTCCCGACTGTGTGAAATATCCTCGTAAAGCGATGATATTACACCTGTCTCTCGGTAATAATCGCCTCCTACTTATTCTCACGAATAAATCTTCTTTAAGTGAACACACAAGGGTGGGAAGAATCTGTAATCGTACCGCATTTTTTTTATGTTACACAAATGTGTACACAAATAAATATATTTGATTTGATTTGCATTGTTCTTTGTAAATGGAATCTTGGAGCACAGGTTTTATTACGTACATTTAAGAAATAAAGGTTTTTCATTTTATGCTAAGACAGCTCAATGTCAAATTATTATCTACTACTGACTTGCGGCCCACGGTACTTACTCACAATAAATTAAGATGTATAAACAAATAAAAAGAACATAAAATATACTCAAATAAAACTATGAAATAAAAAAGCATTAAATTTAAGAGTGTATTAACAGTCCTCAACAATTTAGAACCAATAAAATACCTTTTCAATTCTAAAATATAGTATGACAGGAGGGTATTTATTTTCATAGCGATAAAATATCTTTCTTAACCACTATCAAACATAATGGAATATGACTTTATTGGAACAGTTGGTTTTAGAGATGTAACGGACGCATCACGTCATCGTAATCCCCGAAGGGTAGGCAGAGGCGTTCCTATAGTACACCCACATTTCGCCAGTTATGTTTTTAAGCCACATTTGGGGCTACATGTGGTGTAGGGGGTGAACCTTTTGCCATGAACCGGACACAAATCCAGACTCCTGGCTGCTACTGAGAAATTCCAGATGGAAAAACCCAATAACACTTAGCCCGACCTGGGAATCGAACCCAGCAACTCATGCTCAGAAGAAGCGCTACCGACTACTAGACCAATGAGGCAGTCTCATGACTGCCTCATGATTGACTCATATCAATGAGGCTATTAAAAAGGCCAAAAACAAAAAAAGGTACTACGTACGAGGTTCTTTTTTATTTTAGAAAAAAAAACAAGCTGTAGATATTATTTCGAGATTCAAATTTTAGAAGGGGGCAAATTAAATTACGTAATAAACAGTTTTGAAATGGTATCACTTTTAATACGATTTCTTAGTGGTTTATAAAATAAACCTGCTCCATCTGCATATAGCATGCAAGCAAACACTCGAAACTTCGAGTTACCTATATCTCCGCTAAATAAAAGATTTTCGTATTGTTGGAGTCGATTTTCTTCAGTAAAACTCGCAGTAGTACAGTTTCTAGGAAAAGTTTCGTATTTGCGGAGATAGAAGCGTTATTCCGGTGGATAGTATGTACAGAGGCCAGTATATCAAGCTACCCCAATCTGTCAAATTTCTTCGATAGTTTTTGAACTTCATTACAGCAGAATTTGACAGCTTGGGATAGCTTGATGTGCTGGCGTCTGATCAAATGCAATTCCCAGATTTCCTCTTCTTTTACTTGTGTTATTCATGAACCTTGTGGCAAGGCGGCCTACTAGAACTCGAGCTTTCCTATTCTGTGGACTGTGAGTATGACGAACGAGCAAACATTACCATACATCTATGTACATATTATAATATCATAAACATAAAAATGTCAGCGCTTCGTTGACCGAAAAATGGATAACCCTGATCGTCACAGTTGGTACAAGAATGACATCAGGCCATAAAAAGCTTAAGTGCTCCGTGAGTGGTAATGTGCGTACTACCTTATATTCCTCGCCAGTTTTATACAGCTCGTACGATTATTAAATCATCTTGCTTATTGAATATTAAAAGAGTTCTCCAAAAACTCGGGAGCTGAGTTAACGCAAATTTTACTTACATGAAATAAAATACCTAAGTAATTTAATAAATATATGTAACTCTGAATACAAATTTCAGTACACTGTAACTCACTTTATCAGTAGTCAACTATATTTTACATTTGACCTCACATTACTATACCTCTTCTAACAACACGCACAATATCCAGAATCCGGGGTGCTAATAAAAAAAATCCTTTTGGAAATACTCAATAATACTTTGCTCGTCCTGGGTATCAAACCCACGAAAAAACAATTCCCAGGAAATAGATATGTTTTTCATTCCGATTGTAACTATGCATCATACTGCCACATACATAATAAAACTTGTGCAAGTGGTAAAGCAATTAGGAGGTCGAGTCACAGCTAATCGAACATGACTTGATATTGTCTATCGATAGGTAGTTAAGGGAAAACATTATTTGAATGTCTAATAAGGTTTAAAACTGAATTTGGATTTAAGTTCAGTTAATAAAAACTTGTGCAAATATCGTCTGGAAAATTTAAGGGATCGGGCTTAAGTAAACGTCATTTCATTTTGACTACCATAGATAAAAGATAGCCATTTTGCAGCTGCAGTCGAATGGAAGGAGCTTAATCTAACCGGACCGCATCGAATTGAATTCACGTTTGTAAGTCTTCGTTATTCATTGAATCGGAAGTTATTGAGTCTTACTTGTGGGATTATTAGCAAAATTGCTGGATATATTCTAAAATTCTATCAGCTTCAGGTTTTTTAGGAAGCTTTCCCCTAGGAAGTCTCTTTTTAAAAAGTGTGTGTATAGTGCTATCATATTGGCCATTCCTTAAAACGGCGGCTTCTAAAAGTGATCACGAAGATTTTTTGCACTACAGTCTATTCGTATTGGGAGAGTTGACATATAACAGCGAAGCGGTATTTTTTTTTTTAAAATCGCATCCTTACGCTGAGATAGGAAAATGGTTGGAGCCGTTTCCGTGATTCAGATTATATTTATACATACATATTTACGAGAATTTCTTGTTTAAAGATATTATTTTCATAGATAAGCTCGTAATTATTTTTACTTATCTGAGAGTTAATTTATGTTGGCATCTGCGTTGTTTACAGTAATTTTAAGTGGTGTTTAATTGGTCAAATATATGCTTAGTTAATTTATTTCGGAACACTCTTACTCGTTTTATTTAATTAATTCTAAACACATCATTAATATTTGTTTTATGCGTTTGCTCAACGTAATTCTTAATTTGTGTACTTTGGTACTACCATAAAAAAATAGAAGGTCTGCGACTTTAAATTGTTTTTTTTTGTAGTGGTCAAGAAGCCACCGTGCTGTGACTAGATAGACGTGCTGTAGATAAGGAAAAATAAATCAGTTAAGATTACACCCGATACAAACGTCACCAATTCAAATGCGAATAATGCGATTTTGAACGCATTCAGACTGCCCGATCCGAACGCGTTCAAAATGATGTTTTCGTGTATTTAAATTCCTGTTTTACTTTTGTATTAAGTAATATTTCTGTTGCTCTTATAATAATTCATAGGTATGTTCATAAATTTTAGGCGTTTTAGTCAAACATCAAGCACGTGTTCCCTGAAGGGTTGGGCAGATGTACTTACATTCCACCAGTTATGTTTAAGTTCCATGGAATAGGGGGTGAGCCTACAGCCATTTGGAATTTATTGGCATTTTAGTCATTATCAGCATAGCCATTTTCCAAGTAAGTTGGGGTCATTTTCTAAACAAGTCTGTTCGAGATTTATCGGGTTGGTGGGTAAGTTTGATAGGTTGGTAGTTTGTTGGGTTTTCTAACTTATCTGCGCCTGTAACAGCTGGTAACAATGAGGGACTGACAGAGGCGTTTTGGACTACATACTGAGAGATCTAACACACATACCAACTTATAAACGTGGAACAAAGTCATGTCAAACTTAATCCTTGAAAAATGTACGATAAATCTGGTTATATTATTTATAATTTGAACCCGCCTTTATTAATAAACCTAACATCACACCTGTATTCCCCGAAGGGTTAGGCAGAGATGTACATAGGTAAAATACACCCACAATTTACTAGTTATGTTTAAGTCCCATATAATAAGGGCGAGCCTATTGTCACTGACCAGGCACAAATCCAGACTCCGGGCTTAATTAATAATATCAGCTCCTAAAAATGGTTGAAAACCTATTCCAAATTGTGTGACACGTAATTATCCTAAGGTAAGTAACTAAAGGTTTAACCAAACAAAAAATGATTGATTATTTCTCATCACTCTTGCTCATTTCTTGTTGGTAATTCACTAAGGTCTTATTGTCATGTTTTTTCACGATATAAATTAGAAATTTTTTGTTCGTTTCGTACCCCCTAAGGAACTAAATTATCATGACATCTGCGGCTCTCTTTTACAACCCCAATCTGTTATTTCAGCCCTATATGGGTATGTATACTTAATTAATGATCATGATTTCTATACAACACAATAAGTTTTTAATGAAAGAAGTGATTATACACTTTTTAATTTAAAATTTCATTGCGTTAGATATAATTAATGATTTTTGCAGTATGTAGCAAAGAAAGCTTCAGAAAAATAAAGGAAAATACTGACGAAAAATTTCAGGGTCCAGAATCATTTTATACTAAACTCATGGTATCAGGTTGCGGTCGATGACCCTTCCACCCTGTATAATTTCCAATTGAGATGAATGAAAAATGATGATTCCATTTGAAGAGAGTGGACATTTGTTAGAGATTTCAATGCGGTGGGATAACAACGTCCATACTCGACTTGGTCCGATTCGATAACGAACTGTGGTTTGAAGAGGAATCTATAATAATGTTCCTACGATATTTCTACTGCTTGAATTTCATCTTATGAGATACTAGCTATTGCCCGCGGCTTCGCTCGCGTTAGGAAGTGGGGTGTTAAAAAGAGACAAAAAGTAGCCAATGTCACTCTCCATCCGTTCAACTATCTCCACTTAAAAAATTACGTCAATTCGTCGCTCCGTTTTGCCGTGAAAGACGGACAAACCTAACTTTCCCATTTATAATATTAGTATGGATGTATTGGTTTGAATGAAGACAAACTCTATTTAAAAAATAAAACATTTGAAAAATGTATACTTGATCGTGTGTGCGTGTGTGAGTGTATCCGATTGCAGGAGATTTTGCAGTTGTTTAACTGCAAAATCTCCTGTAAAAGCAGTTTACCTAATTATGATATGGATCAAATTTATAATTACTCGAAGAAATCAATGAAAGAAATAGGCAAACTTTGAAATAAATGTGTTTTTGACACACGTCTCATTAGCATGTCGGTGACGCAAATTTATAACTTAAGCCGCTTCCAGAATTACTCAACGCGTGTAAAGAAGTTTCCACTTTAAAAATGTCTATTTCACGTTGATTCTTGAAATCTGACGCACTTACGTAAGTACACTTTTTTGTCTACTTCCGTGCTTAAACACAGTTAATAGACTTTTTATTTAAGTTGAGTTCCTTGTAACTTAAACTTGGTACTTAACAAAAGAACTTGGTAACTAAAGATGTTGAGTGGAACATTGTCACCTCATCTTATTTCTCACAAGGGGACAAAGTACTTTAAACCTACTTTTTAGAAGACGTTTTCTGTTGCAGTCATTAGAAACAGCACAAGTAAATCTTTCATAGTAAGTATAGAGGGCGTTTCTCAATTCATTGGGGCAAGTGAGCTTAGAAGCTTTTGGAAACAGCCTGTTTGGTTACTTGGAATAAATTACCGGTTTGAAATAGTCCGGCCGATTGGTCTTCTCTTATTATAAACATTTTTTTGAAATAAAATAATGTTATTTATAAAGAATAAATAATTATCATGCAGTAATAATAAAAGATGCAGCGTAGGTAGGACTCCCAGAATGTGGATGTACAATCGTGTGAAGATAGCAGGAAGGCGATGGAGGAAGGCAGCGCTCCGATCAGAGCTCCGCAGGACCGATTGTTGTGAAAATCTTTGGGAGAGGCCTATAAGATACATTAAATGTAAAAACTCATTAAAATTCCTAGGAAGCACTGGCATTTTTAGTACATCAGCCATGACAAATTCATCGTAGAAAACTTTCACAATGTATCAGGCTTACAACAATAAATAAGAACTTAAGAAAGTAAGCACGTGTAACGAATCCAATTGATATAATCAATGATAAATAAGCATTATTTTACGAATGCTAAGAAGACCGAAAGTCTGACAACCAGTCTTACCAAGGGGTATCGTGTTGCCCAGTAATTGGGATGTGGACGTCAGATAGGCTGTCGCTCCATGTAAAATACTGGTATTCTGCTGCATCCGGTTATACCGGAAGCTGAACTCGACATAATTGGGAAAAAGTAAGGCAGATGATGAAATAAGCATTATTTTAATGACGAACTTCAATTTTCAAAGTTACTTTTTGCCGGATTAGTTCGAAACTGGTACCTTATACGTAATGCATTACATATTTAGTAGGTACTGTTATTTTGTATGAATACAATGTGCACCTACATGTGAGCCACGTGATTTGATATTAAGTCAAAATAAATGAAGCAATATCCTAAATTATAGCCATCGCCGTTTTATGTGATTGTATGGCCAACAAAGATCCACTCACTCTAAAGGCAATAGAGACAGCTAAGGATGAGCTATCTATGCTTGGAGTTAGCCTGCATGACGGAAGCAGTTTTTTTTTGGAATGGGCATCTCGCAGTTTATCCTTCAGGGATATCTACTGCTTAGCTTAGTAACTTTTCTGTGAGGATTAGAAATTAAGGCCTCCAGGCAGGGCGTAAAACCTTTAAAGCTAAGCGACCAATCGCTAAGGGCACCCTCTGCGGGGTACGAGCCTCGGCTTAGGACGTCGCTGGGAGAGGACAGCAAGGGACGGGCTGGATCTAATAAATATATTATTTAGGGACTAATTTAAACAACTACTGGCTCAGCTACGTGGGCTGGCTCGACCAAAGGGTCGCGACGGGCCTCAGCGGCGAGGACGGAATGACGGTGGTCTGTGTTTGCGAACAGTGCTGGTGGCCCTATTGCTCTACTAGAGGAGAGTGATAGGGTCATCAGACTCTGTTAGTAACTTTACTGATTCGCGAGGGAGTGTATCGGGCGGCAATCAGAAATAAAGTTATCCGCAGGATAAAAAATGTGATCTACGTAGCCCGAAGAAGTGGCAGAGGGCACTGTGCTCGCAGTACGGTTGCCCAATGGGGCCGAAAGGTTCTGGAGTGGTGACCGCGTACTGGAAGGCGTATGCAGGCTTCCCACAAGGTGGACCGATGACCGGGAAGGCCGCAGGTATCCGCTGGATGCGAAAAGCACAAACCAAATCGGAATGGCGAGGCTTGGGGAGGCTTTAACCGAAACCAAAATAATCTTAGGGTTACATAAGATTCGTAAAGTGTCCAAATAATTTAAGATTTTTAGGTGATATTTTACTAAGTTACACGAGTCTCCGCATACGAATTAGCTATAAGACAACTTCCAGTAATCACAATAGATAGCTAAATTAATCGTCTTATTCCCAAATCAATAAGATCACATTCTTTTTTTAATGCAACATCATAAACAATTAATTACGAGAAGATGTGAAACAAAATGTCATCCATCTCTCTCATTGTCCGTGAAAATGGCGGTGATGGATGCCACTTTGTTTCGACATTTTGTGATAATTGATTTCTGAGACATAAAATAACTTAGAAATGAACGTATAGGTTTCATACTTGTTGATTTATAAGATTTTTTACAGCAAAGTCTTTTCAAATTAAAACACGATAACTACTACGATACTTGCTTAGGTACTACTTATTTTAAGTTACTATCTATATATTTTAGACAACTAAGTCAATTGCTGATAGAGTGTGCTCGGAACGGACTAGAGCTGTGAAGGATTTTAAAATAAATAAATTTGATGTAGGCATAATCCAATCCATCTTGTCTGTACCATCTTCGGAGATTATTAAAAAGTTGTGCCATTTAATTATGGTCCTCCACGGATAACTCTAATTCATTTACCATTAAGTAATATTATAAACTTATATTGTTTAAGTCAGCCCACTAATGTAAAAGGATACGATGGGAATGACATATCTTTGATAAAAGCCCATAAACAAAATTCAGTAAAAAAAACTAAGTCTTTCAAATAATGGGCTACAGTCTCCAAGCAAGGAATAGAACGAATAATTCTATTTCTGGCCCTTCGTTGAGTTGAGCCTGACTGAAATAAGCAAACAGTCTTCACGAACGTTCTATAAATGGTCTGAAGACTGAAAACTTAATGCGGAGATCTAAATATACATACCTAAATAGAATTCCATTTTTAAGCTGTGTGTATACAGTATCAGTTCCTGCAGTCTTTTTCTCTTTTTGTTGCACAAGCGTTTTTATTGGATAATACTTTCTGTATTCTCTTAGTGAATATGTTATTAAGGTATGTTAGCTTCTGTACCAATTCCCACTGACACAATACGCTAAAGGTTATCTGTACAAATAAATATTCTTAATTGATCTGTTTGTAATGTCGAAATAACAGATTTTTATTAAATGTATTTGAAAGTATATATGGTAGTTTTATATACCTACTCAAAACCAATTTTTAATTTTGAGACTGTCTGTCTGTTTGTTTGGGGTAATTTCTTAAACGGGTCAACCGATTTTGACGAGAACAAGAAAGTTAGCTGATATTTTAAAAAGCAACATAAGCTACTTTTATTTTAGGAAACGTTCTACGATTCCGCGCAAAAAACATAAAACGCATGTTTTTTTTCAAAATCCACGCGAAAAAAGTCGCGTTCACAGCTAGTCTCTCAATGAAAACAAACTGTTTTGACACTGCGCAAGTGTAAATAAAAAAAAAATGTAACTAAAAAGTAATAAGAACCGACTAAGTATGACCCACATCTTTTCTTACAAAAATATTATTAATTAAATAATAGGTCTTTACCTATGAAATTGCCGTTTTGTATGAAAAAATTTAAATGAATTTTTTTCATGTATTTTTTATTTGTATTAATCGAAGTAATCACCCATGCAATCAATGCATCTTTGCCAACGCAGTGGCAGTTTATTGATGCCCTTCTTAAAGAAATCAGCTGGACGGGAGGCAACAAATTCTTCAAAGGCATTTTGTACTGCCTCTCGGGTATTGAATTTTTTTCCCGCCAAGAAGTTATCCAAATTCTGGAAAAAGTAGTAGTCTGTAGGCGCAAGGTCTGGTGAGTAGGGCGGATGACGGAGAGCTTCCAACCCCAGTTCTTGCAACTTGGAGACCGTCTGCTGTGCAGTATGAGGTCGCGCGTTGTCGTGCAGGAGCAGCGGAGACGAGCGATTGACCAATGCTGGTTGGAGATGTGCCAGCTTCTCCATCATTGTGTTCAATTCTTCACAGTACACATCTGCAGTAATGCTCACCCCGTTTGGTAAGAAGCTGTGTTGAATCACACCGGCGCTAGACCACCAAACAGTGACCATCACTTTTCTTGGGGTAAGTTTTCGTTTAGGGCATTGTTTAGGTGCTGAACCAGGATCCAACCAACTTGCTGAGCGCTTGCGGTTATCAAACAGAATCCATTTTTCATCGCAGGTAACAATGCGGTTCAAAATTCCTTCATTTGTGTGTCTGTTGAGCAGTGCAAGGCACGTCGACGCGTACTTCGCGCTGGCGATCACTGAGTTCGTGGGGCACCCATTTGTCAAGCTTTTTTACCTTGCCAATTTGACGCAAATGGACCAATATTGTTTTGACGCTAACGTCGAAAGCTGCTGCTAATTCAGCCGTAGATTGTGTATCATCAGCTTCCACAATCGCCTTTAATTCGTCATTGTCGACCAAAGTCTTCGGACGACCGCGAGGTTCATTTTTCAGGTCGATATTTCCAGAACGGAAGCGAGCAAACCAATAACAGGTAGTGCGTTGGTTTGTAGTGTTAGCTCCGTAAACGTCGTTGATGTTGCGTGCCGCTTGTGCCGCGTTGCTGCCACGACGGTACTCATATTCCATAATTACTCGAATTTTTAACGTATCCATGATGACGAAAAAGATTTAAATGCAATGAAAATGTAACACTAATCAATAAACAAATGACTACTTTTGGAAAAAAAAATCCATGTTTTTAAAATAAAATTAATTTGAAATTAGAATTCTTAGCCAAACAAAAAATATTTTGATTTGAAATGGCCAGTACTGCAGAACGGCAATTTCATAGGTAAAGACCTAATATTATTGCCCGACGGCATGAAGTTTACGATTACGTTTACAATTTACGTTAAACAGAAAATAAGTGGTTTCATTCATAAAGCTTGCTTCCCTAAGAAAAAAATCACACCAGTCTACTAAGAGAAAGACAGATTAATTTTGTTCTAACGTGTCAGTCGGCCATGGTCGACGAGTCATTATGGTAAAGTACCTGGATGTATTTGCTCGGATAAAACGACGTTTTCTAAAAATAAAACCTAGCTGGATCGATTTATGACGACACGGTTGGCGCGGTGGTTGAGCCATCGGCTGCTGCGCCGCGTGTTGTGGGTTCGATCCCCACACGGAACAAATATTTGTATGGCCTACAGGTAGTTGTTTCGGGTCTGGCTGTTTGTGTATGTGAGTTTAAATGTTTGTAAACGCACCCACGATATAGGAGAAATTCCTAGTGTGGGGCAACGTTTTTTTAAAAAAAAAAGAAAAAAAAAAAAAATATCACCCCGAAACCCCCTGCATACTAAATTTCATGAAAATCATTGAAGCCGTTTCTGATATTCAGATTATATACATATATACAAGAATTGCTCGTATAAATGTAAGATATCCCAAACTTTTTCATGTCATTATTATTTCAGATGAGTTGCTTTTATATTAATCTTATGGATATAGTAATGATGTTAAGCCTATGTAGGGTGTGATCATAATCTGCTAAATAATAATAATCACAAAATTATAAAAAGGCTAAGTCATCGTCTCGCTATCTGCCTAGCCTTTTCCAACTATGTTGGGGTCGGCTTCCAGCCTCATCTGATGCATCTGAATACCAGTATTTTAAGGAAACAAAACCCAATTTAAAAGTGAGAGAAGATAAAGCTTACTGTTAATCAAACATGTCTCTCCTGACACCATCAATCATCTGGCGAGCCTTTTCGCAACTATGTTGGGGTTGGCTTCCAGTCTAACCGGATGCAGCTGTATACCAGAATTTTACATGGAGTGACTGCCTATCAGAACTCCACAACCTACTTACTAGATAATACGATATTCCTTGGTAAGGTTGCCAGACTTTCAAGTTTCTACCTACCCATAACGACTGTCAAAGATTACATTCGGGATCAACGGATACATGTTTTTCCCAGGCACGGAAGGTTCTCGATGTGCAATGGTCACCTATCCACGGACCGACCTCGATAAGCGTAACTTAACCTTGCTATCAAACCGTGCGGCTATTGTTCCGCAACTAGCCTATCCGAAAACTGCCAAGTATCGTAGGTATTTTACTTTAGACAGATAACTAATATCGCCGTTGAAGTTAGTGTAGAAAAATAGAAAAAAAACGATGGATAAGTTGTGAAAATGATGATAATGGCTGTAAGAAAGGGTTAATACCAACTGAGATGACGGCTAATAGAAATATGTAGAAGACATGCTGTGCTAACCCCAAATAAATTGCTTAGTATGAGGAAAGGAGAATTATGAAAGTCTTGTACTTTATTTAATGTCAAGGCTCAGCCGGAACCTATTAAATAATTTTACTAAGAGTCTTTTTCGCTTAAACTGACTGTCCTTTAAAACCCTATTACAAAAAGGTTAGCTTCACCCATTTTAAGGTCTGAATGTCATTTGGATATGAAATTCAAACGGCATTTTCGATCGACAAAAACTGTAAAATATGTAAATGTAATAATTTTATCACACAATTTTCTATTTAGTTGGTTTGTTGGTTGGTTAAAATGTTGATGAATTTTTGACTAATTATACCGTTTGTACTGATGCCGCATGGTTTTCCGATATGAGGAAATCTGTATCAATGTCACAATTAATGAAAATATTATCCGCCAAAGAAGTATAATAGATTCAACATTTTTCGTTCGTTTAAGAATGCGTTTAAAGAAAAAAAAAGCCTGACCAGTTGCACATCACCGACTTGGCAATTTATTAAAAATATGCTGAATTCCCGCAACATGCCGCGGAAGATGACTTCTTCCAAGTAATAAAAACGTAGTAAATGCTGAAAACATTTAATGGTAATAACTCCAAAAGTGGAAACAATTTCTTAATGAATTTACTATTATGAATATAATACTTAATGAATCGAGGCCTTTCGTTGCAAAAGCATAAAATTAAAAAAATCCCCGATAGAAAATCACTATGAAGTTACCCCTAGTTTCAATGCAATCAACATTTTTACTTCATAAAACAGTTGGAAAGGATATTGACGGACAACTGGATATCATGAGTTCAGTATGTACATGTCTAGGCCCTCTAGTTGAATATACGTTCATACCCGATGCTTTTTTTTTACTTTAGAACGTTAAAAATCTTAAAAAATATTAAATTAAATTATATTAAATCATTAATACCTATCTAAGTTTAAATAAAAAAGAGTACAGAATCGTAGCGAACTCACGGTATCGGGTTGTGCGTCGATGTCCCATTCACCCTGTTTTATGAAGTATAAATCTTAATTGCATTGAAATTAGGGGTAACGTCGTAATGATATTTTCTATAGGAGAAATTGTATTATTTCATGTTTTCTCCTCATTAAGTACCCGCAAAAGTATCATGTAATTACTCGTACAATTTGAGCTTTAGGTATTGGTCTTGCTTATTTCATGTACGATTTAATTTATCATTGGCGTAAACACGCAAAGTTACAACTTAACAGTTTATGCCCACTCTTAATATCTAAATATAATAAGTACTTCCCGAAAAACAGCGAAAAGCTTTAATTAAAATTTTTCAGTAATAATAAATAGTTTTATTTTATTTACCTAACAGTATCATCATTTACCAACAGCTTAAAAATGAAGACCTACGATGACGATACAACTTTCATGAGATCTCAGATGATATAATTTATAACGTAATAAACTTTGCCCACACCATAAGTTTTTATTAATTACAAACTGTTTCAAGTTTTACTATACGACGAGTTCGTGACGCACTAGTAAAATGTAAAACAAATACTCGTATAAGCGTTGTAGCCTTAGCTTTACAGATAGCTGATAGTAACATAGATTATAGTTATCAAATATATAATTTTAATTACTACAACATCGTAAAGGAACTACTTATAGTGAAAATCCGTGTAAAACTATTATTATATAGACAGTAAAGTAATTAATATTTTGAAACAGCTCACGAAAAGTTTTGTAAAACATTAAAAGGCAAAACTTTAATTCTGTTTAATTCAAATCCGTGGCTTTTAAAATTAAACGTTTGCTTTCTCAACGGTTCTTTTCGAATTTCGAATGTATAATAAAGTACTTACCGGTAAAAACAGGGAATTAACGACATCGGACGCCAGCACAATAGCAACCATATACAGGAACGTTTTCATCGTACAAGTACCACAAAAACACTTCACGAAAAGAATTAGGGAGCGCAACTGAAAGTTCTGCCCGGTACTCCCAACTTTGCTGTGACGTCGACGTCGGCTTACTTGTGAATGAGACGCGTATTCCCTTCCCTTTATAGGGCTAGTCAGTGTTACTGCGCACCCTGTACTGCGCTCTCTACTTTTCACACACGTGCCACTTCCGTATTTTTTTTTATTCCAGCTATATGGCAACCCTAGCTGATTATACTCGGAATTTTAGTTCTCAAATTCACTTAGTTATTTTTTTTATTTGGAGAAATTGTTCGTCGCAATATTTTTTGAACGACAAATGTCCGGTAAATGCATATTTTTAAAAGTAAAATGATACATTTTACCGGTGTCAGTGAAACACGTTGTCAGTACAAATATTTTAGCGTAATGTGTTATCTGTTTGCAGCACGAGCGGATTTATCAGTGCCTCTTATTTGTTTTTCATTGGTAAATATTTTCAACGTTCCACACATACAGATTTTATAATAGAGTAGATTACTGTGTTTCAAATTAATATTAATCTAGTTTGTATTCATAGATAAGAGCAGAGAATTGGAATAATATTTTGAGGATAAAATGTATAAAAGTTTCATCCTACGTTCTGATTGAGTGGTAATCAGTTAGAAGAGCTGGGAAGCCATGATTAGCCGTCTTTATCTTAGTAGTTATCAGCATCATGAAATCTCAGCCAAAGACAGAGATCTTCGTGACGTGTTTGATTACAATGTAACCATATAAATACTTCTAATTACCTTATTAGATAAGCAACAATATTTAGTGCCTACTTACTTGTTTAGACAGGGGCTGCATGTGGGATACTATTATTATCATTGTTTGTGGATTAAGTAAAGGAAATGGTATTTTCGCTTATCGTATGTGGTCGGCGAAGGCCTACGTAGAAATTAATCGATTATAGGTTTAATTAATATAGAAATTGTACTCATATGACAGAATCTGAGAATATCACTGTTCCGTTACTCAATAATATAATAAACTATTTTCAAATAGGTACATATGAGAAAATCCTTTTCCGCCCGAGTACCTACCTAAAAAATAGGTTAATTAAAACAATAATTTTTGAGTGTATGTTTATTTGTGTGTCTTTAACATGCTCCTCCTCAAAGTCCACCAATTAGTAGGATACTATTAATTGGTAGATTTTAATAAATGAGATATTATTAGATTCGTCTTGACACTCTGAGTCTTTACAAGGTGGAACGGTCATCAACGTTTAACCTGATACCATGAGTTCAGACATGATTCTGGAAACTCTAGCGTTGAAATTTTTCGTCGAAATAAAAAAAAGAGAAAATAAAAAAGGACTATAAAGATAACAAAAGATAGAAGATCTTTTCAAGCTGTCTGTTACAGTTGTTGCCATCAAATCTGAAACTGAACTAAAATAATTACCACTCCTTGAAAAGTAAACTTGTTAAATTTTAAGTCTAATTTTCTTTTAAAATTGATGTTCCAGTCGGGATTTTTGGTTTTATTGCCTACAACTTAATGTAACGGGTGTATTTCCTGAAGAGGTACAATGGTGGAGGTATACCTACGGTACACTCACATCTCACCACTATAATATACATATAATATGTCCCATTGAAATAGGGGTGAACCAATACTCACCATTTTCTCGCTAACTAATTCTTAGAATCCACGCCATAGCCACACCTATTTGTTTATTAGCACTTATATTTTAAAGGTCGTTTACGTCGTGCTGTGTGACTGCAGTAACAGAATATTATAAATCGATTACCCTTTGCTGTTCAAACCAATTGTCGCTAACTAAGTTAATGGATCAATAACACACAGTAATGTTACTTTAATCTTTCTCTCATATATTCACAGTAAATTATACTGTTCGCATAGAGTAGAACTAAGTAGCTTTTTCGTTTTGAGTGGGCGTAAAAAGGAAATTTAACTGATGGTGAAAGAAAATTGTAAAACAAAATAAAACTAAGTTTAATAACTTGAGGGTAGGTACCACTCGTTTCTAAGTTGAGATCTTCCTCATGTTTCCACGTTAACACGTGTTTTATTCGAAATTTGGAGTAACCCCCATAATCCGAATGTTAGCAAAAAAACACTAATAGCGTATGCACTATGCTTTTCAGAAATAAAAGCAGCATTTGCAGCAGCGATGCTAAGTAGAGTTAATTAAAGATCTACGAATGACAACCGGGACCAACGGTTTCACGTGCTTTCTGAGGCACGGAGGATTCTCGTTATATAATGAACGGTCACCCATCCACAGACTGACCTCGGAAAGCGTAGATAAACCTTCAATCGACCCGTGCGGCTGTTTTTATATAGCCACGACCTCCTCCTTAACTTGACTATACCATTGACTATTCATTAACCCAATGTACGGACTGTTTCGGATTTCCCATCTTAATTGAATCAAATAACTCGTCTACACACGGCACAAATAATTAGCACAATAATGTATCACCTCTTCCATAGAAAGCCCCTTCCTGACCTTACGATTTCCCTTCATTAACGTACACTTAAGAACAAAAGTGGTATACGTAGACAGCTGGTATTTATGATCATTTGTGCTTAGTTCAAAGTGTTTAGAGTACTTTATGTAGGAAATATTTAATGTCTGTTATGCTCTCTGCTGCTGACAGTTTCAAAGTTCATGAAAATTACGGAAGCCTACAGTCATAGGCTGGGGGCGGAAGGCCGATATTCTGGCCCAACTTGAGTGAGGTCTATGGCCTGTATAAGGATACTATAATATACTCCATTATACGACGACCTATGTGGCGCGACGGGCGAAGGTCCACCTGCGCCGCAGGACGTTGCGTGTTCGATTCCCGCCTTGGGAAAAATGTTTGTATGATCTACAAAGATTTATTCCGGGTGTTCTGGGTATTTGCTATGTATAATAAAAATATCTATCTGTGTAATATATTGTATTATGTATATCACTCCTCTAGCCATACAACCCATAAGACACAAGCTCTGCCTAGCTTGCGGCTAGATGATGCTGTGTGGATTGTCCAGCATTATTTATTAATTTATTATAATAGGTATATGGTGTATAATAGGCACATAGCTCGTAGAACAGATGGCCGTTGGGGCAAGAAAGTTCTCGAGTGGCGACCGCGCGCCGGAAGAGCAGTGTAGGCAGGCCTCCCACACGGTGGACCGACGACCTGGTGAAAGTCGCGGGAAGGGCATGGATGCGGAAGGCGCAGGACCGGTCATTGTGGAAATCCTTGGGGGAGGCCTTTGTCCAGCAGTGGACGTCTTTCGGCTGAAATGATGAATAGGTATATATACATATAATAGGTCTTTACCTATGAAATTGCCGTTTTGTATGAAAAAATTTAAATGAATTTTTTTCATGTATTTTTTATTTGTATTAATCGAAGTAATCACCCATGCAATCAATGCATCTTTGCCAACGCAGTGGCAGTTTATTGATGCCCTTCTTAAAGAAATCAGCTGGACGGGAGGCAACAAATTCTTCAAAGGCATTTTGTACTGCCTCTCGGGTATTGAATTTTTTTCCCGCCAAGAAGTTATCCAAATTCTGGAAAAAGTAGTAGTCTGTAGGCGCAAGGTCTGGTGAGTAGGGCGGATGACGGAGAGCTTCCAACCCCAGTTCTTGCAACTTGGAGACCGTCTGCTGTGCAGTATGAGGTCGCGCGTTGTCGTGCAGGAGCAGCGGAGACGAGCGATTGACCAATGCTGGTTGGAGATGTGCCAGCTTCTCCATCATTGTGTTCAATTCTTCACAGTACACATCTGCAGTCATGCTCACCCCGTTTGGTAAGAAGCTGTGTTGAATCACACCGGCGCTAGACCACCAAACAGTGACCATCACTTTTCTTGGGGTAAGTTTTCGTTTAGGGCATTGTTTAGGTGCTGAACCAGGATCCAACCAACTTGCTGAGCGCTTGCGGTTATCAAACAGAATCCATTTTTCATCGCAGGTAACAATGCGGTTCAAAATTCCTTCATTTGTGTGTCTGTTGAGCAGTGCAAGGCACGTCTCGACGCGTACTTCGCGCTGGCGATCATTGAGTTCGTGGGGCACCCATTTGTCAAGCTTTTTTACCTTGCCAATTTGACGCAAATGGACCAATATTGTTTTGACGCTAACGTCGAAAGCTGCTGCTAATTCAGCCGTAGATTGTGTATCATCAGCTTCCACAATCGCCTTTAATTCGTCATTGTCGACCAAAGTCTTCGGACGACCGCGAGGTTCATTTTTCAGGTCGATATTTCCAGAACGGAAGCGAGCAAACCAATAACAGGTAGTGCGTTGGTTTGTAGTGTTAGCTCCGTAAACGTCGTTGATGTTGCGTGCCGCTTGTGCCGCGTTGCTGCCACGACGGTACTCATATTCCATAATTACTCGAATTTTTAACGTATCCATGATGACGAAAAAGATTTAAATGCGATGAAAATGTAACACTAATCAATAAACAAATGACTACTTTTGGAAAAAAAAATCCATGTTTTTAAAATAAAATTAATTTGAAATTAGAATTCTTAGCCAAACAAAAAATATTTTGATTTGAAATGGCCAGTACTGCAGAACGGCAATTTCATAGGTAAAGACCTAATATATAGTCTACAAAGGGAATGAAATGCTAATGCTAATAAACACAGTAAATAAAAAAAAGACAAAGGAACTGCGTATTTACTATTGTATTGTATGTCCTATAAGAATCAATTTTCTATTAGTAAACAAAATTAATGTAAAATTAATTGAGAATCCAATGAGATATTGGATTCCATTCCTTTTGTTACAAATAATATTTTTTTATTTTTAAAAACATTACTTAATTGTTCACAAAATTTCATTCGTCTTTTTTTCTGTCGAAAGAATGCAGCTAGATATTTAATAACATGGCGTATTAGGTGTTTTCCTTTGAGGAAATACTATCCTGATGGTACAGGAAAATTTACTCTAAAAATCCTTTGACATCGCCTCGCATTTCAATCGCTTATTTTTAGGGTTCCAGACCATAAAAGGAATAAACCGAATCCTTTTCTTATGGACTTCACCCGGATTACTTCGTTACACGTCTGTTTATCTGTCTAAGATCCTTTTTCTCACGAACGCGTGGAGGTAAGAACTTGAAATTAATATCAATAACGTTAATAATCGGTTCCTAAAAGCTCTAAAAAACCCAAGCTTCTAAGTCAACGCAATAAAAAAATACAGCTGCGACATATTTTTACGATTACAAACTTACATTTGCAGTTGGAGAATTGACCGTGGCGTATATCGATGTATGGGTGAACATTTTTACAACTACACGTTTAAGTTTTTCATTCAATCTTACTTATTTACGTTTAAGTATTCGGTGCTTTGATAGTAGAGATGTATTTTTTTCTGCGTTTATTGCTCGAAATAGTACGGAACCCTTTGTGTGCGAGTTAATGTTTGTCTGCGGTTCTATTTACCTACCTTTTGTTTGGCACTGCCGGAATGTTTTTATAACAGTGTGGTCGTCGAGTATTTTGACACCTCAGTGCTATTCACCAGTTTAATTTTGGCAGACCAGGTACAGTCAAACAAGATATTTGGTATGAAAACAAAAGTTTTCATATTTCCACTACAGCCTACAGCCAGCAGTAATTTTATTGTTTTATTACACACTAACAGCTGGTAGTTGGCTAGCTATATGAATAGTTGGTTCGACTGTACATATTTCATACTGATCCGTAACTTATTTCATCATCACGACGACATCATCATGACGACCGATGTGGCGCGGTGGGCGAAGGTCCACCTGCAACGCAGGAGGTTGCGGGTTCGATTCCCGCCCTGGAACAAATGTTTGTACGATCTACAAATATTTGTTTCGGGTGTTCTGGGTATTTACTATGTATAATAAAAAAACATATATCTACGTAATGTATTGTATTAAGTATATCAGTCATCTAGTACCCATAACACAAGCTCTGCTTACCTTGGGGCTAGATGATGCTGTGTGGATTGTCCAGCATTATTTATTTATTTACTGTATTTATCATCTGTCTAGCCTTTTCCAAACTATGTTGGGGTCGGCTTCCAGCCTAACCGAATGCAGTTGAATACCAGTGCTTTACATGAAGCGACTGCCTATCTGACCTCCACAACCCAGTTACTGGGCAACACGATACCCATTGGTAAGACTGGTTGTCAGACTTTCGGGTTTCTGACTACCCGTAACGACTGTCAAGGATCTACAAATGACCACGGATTAACGTGCTTTCCGAGGCAAGGAGGAGTCTCGATATGTTACGCACGGTCACCCATACACAGACTGAATTCGGCAAGCCTAGTAGTAGCTACGGTCAACCCATGCGACTGTTTTTATTTAGCCACGAGCTCCTCTAATCCATAACATATTTATGTTTGGAAAATATTGCAGGCCTTGCTAGCAGGTTTTCCCGGTATGAATTGAATTACAAACATAAGTGTATTACGCAAAATATGCGCAGAATCGCGGAGTTTTGGATATCGGCCAGTCAAATTGCGAACATCCAAAAATAATATCGAAACACTAAAAAATCTATTAAAATTTGGTGCCTGGTGTAGTAAAGTGAATTAGGAAGGTTTAATATATTTAAGTAGATAAAAGAGTAATAAGTGGTGCCGCAAAATAAATACAGCGATAAAGTAACGTAGAGAAACCTTCATTTGTCTTACTTATCTAGTATTATCTTATTTACCTGAATATTTCATTAAGCCAGTAGTTTATCTTTTGTTCTGAAATATTTATGAGAAAAACTGACAAATTTAAAATTGAAGTATAAGAAGGATTTATATATTTTACATACATTCATAAAAGCACGTATGTGGTCCAAGCATGTTTGGGCACCTAGGACACTAGAGGTGTACCTAATTTCACCAGTAATGTTTTTTAAGTCCCATGTACATAATAGGGGGTGAGCGTATTGCCATTAACCGGGCACATATCCAGACTCCGAGCTGCTACTGAGGAATTTCTAACGAAAAATACAAATAACACATGACTCGACCCGGGAATCGGACCCAAAACCTCATGCTTAACAGTCGCGTTTGCAACACTTGAACCCATGAGGTAGTACGAGTATAGTATAGCAGCAATCTAAATTTTATTTAGATTTTTATTTTAATGAGAAGGCAAAATAGGCTATAACACCATTTTATTTAAATTAAGGTTATAAATACCTGGTCTCGCAATGTAGATCATAATCTAAGTAGAGTTCATAATTTTAACCTCTATCTATTTCACCTTTTGAACGGATAAGTAAAGATATTCAAACAACCGATAAGAAGAACTTAAAATTGCAAAGGGGCGACTTGGCTTGCTGCGTAAAGAGCCTCTCGTAAGATCGTGCCGACTACGGTGTAGCCAATTAGCTACGAGACCGCTACGAAGGCGATCCCGTAGGAGATTGCTACTTGCTACGCTTTGTGAATTGATAATTGCTATGTGTGTGTGTAATAAGGGCATTTTCTTTGTATTTTATTTTTTGATCTTAGAAGATAATCTCAATAAAGTTTCGCAGTGATATATTGTACAAAAATACTTTATAGTAAATTACTATGCGTGATTTAAAACACTGTACTGTAATAGTACCTGCTCATGATTTTCTTTTATAACTAAACAGTAGGTCCTAGGTTTTTTTAATGAGATACGCCTCGTTTTAGATTCATAATTATTTTTTTATATTAAAAATGTTTATTTGTCACAGAGGTCATAAAGGAATGCGAAGGAATGAGGATCATGTTGTGAGGAAAGTTTTGAGTATGAATGTAGAGTGTGATGTATGGAAGAAGAAGACATGCTGCGCTGACCCCAAATGAAATTGGGATAAGGGCAAGAGGATGGATAAGAGGTCATACGTATTTAAGTGATTTCTTCAGAATTCCATCATCAGATCCTGACTTGGTGACAAAGGGAGAGACCTTGAGAGTATACCATATATAAAAAAGAAAATGCAAATAAGGGGTTTTTTTTTTTTTAAACGTTTCCCCACACTAGGAATTTCTCCTGTATCGTGGGTGCGTTTACAATCATTTAAACTCACATACACAAACAGCCAGGCCCGGAACAACTACCTGTAGGCCATACAAATATTTGTTCCGTGTGGGGATCGAACCCACAACACGCGGCGCAGCAGCCGATGGCTCAACCACCGCGCCAACCGTGTCGTCAGAATGTACAAAAAAACACCCATTTTTTTATTAGATTAGGCAAAAATTATGATGTTCTCATGATTTTGCACTGGTTTTGTTAAAAGCAGATAAAAAAAACATGACAATGAGGAAAAAGCCAACGAAAAACTTCAACGTTATAGGGTCCAGAATTATGTACTCAAAACACATGGTACTTTTCAGTTTCTGCGCCAATGTGCCTTGCACCCTGTATACTAAAGCTATAATAAATCATTACCTAGAAAGTGATAACAATGTTCTTTAAATACGCTATCTGCTGATTACAAGACATGAGAAACTGATTAAATAATGTCTTGCAAAATGTATTTAATTATAGAAATGTAAAGCACAAGCAAACGCACTAGAAAATTGATTCACATAATGAATGTGTTACTGTATAACCGTATGGGGCCCCCCCATACGGTAAACAATGTTTTAATTGACTAAAAATTACCTTTTTTCATATGTATCAATGTAATGCGCATTTTCACTATATGGTAATACCACCCATTGACTCCACGAGACAGGCTCGACCTATTGTGGAGTTCATAAGCAAAATGCTTCCTTTGCTTCTTATTTTGTTTTTGTAAACCTAGTTATTAATGTAGACTATAAGGAAATGTAATCACTGTTTTTGGCAAATAAACATTATTATTATTATTATTAAAGCAAATATTTCTCAACGATTGGAAACTAAAGAAACGATTTTATCTACGACATGAATATATTTTTAAACCTCACCTTTAATGCTTGAGCGACAGAATAGAAAAAAAATTGCGTAGGGCACATTTTTTTTTAAAT
The DNA here is from genome assembly GCA_905147745.2 of Phlogophora meticulosa. Lineage (NCBI taxonomy): Eukaryota > Metazoa > Arthropoda > Insecta > Lepidoptera > Noctuidae > Phlogophora > Phlogophora meticulosa. Next base: position 6,906,464 of record LR990523.1, read on the forward strand.
TAAGCGGTATACGTTGAAACTGGATCTCAAAACACGCTGTCCTCCGCTTGTCAGAAACAGTAACCATAACTTTGATGAAAACTCGGCGTAAAAAAATATATGACCTTTGATAACGATAAAATGTTATTAACCGCCTACGTTTATGAATGGACATTAAAAATCCACTCTTGTCATAACAAGAGCGGATTTTTCAAATATGTACAGTTCAAATATCGAAGGTTTCATAATGCCTTCGATATTTAAACAATGTTTGAGTAGCAAAAATACCAGCCATTGACTTGTTGTTTATTAATTAATTATCTCTCTACCATAAATATTATTTTTGTATTTAATTTTAGGTACTGGCCAAACACAAAAGTATAGGACTATAAACTCATTTTCCTGCAAATAATTTTCAAACTATTTGCTAAAAGAAACTGGCCGCGCTTTAGACCTCTTCATATGTCCCGTAATGAAAATCATTTTGTCGTTTTACAGAACTTAGACCAACCCTTTCTTAATAAATATATATTAAAACACTTCGGTTGCGTTCAGACGCCAGCACGTCAAGCTATCCCAAACTCTCAAAATCCCATTTGAATATAAACCTTACGCTTTTGTAATAAAGGTGAAAAACTAGCATTTACTGTCTTATCTGTTGCCCCAGACGAATTTCAGAAAATCGTAGTGAGTCTCTTACACCTTCTATGTTTATAATCTTCCAAGCGCTTGAATTTTCAATGGTTTAGGTCTATGCATTGTTGTAGTGTCATTTATGATATATTTAACTTTTGACGTAGCATTCATGTGTCACGCTATTTATAACTTCATGCTATTTTTACATTAAAAACACTACACCTACCCAACCAAATCCATATTCATTTATTTGTTATAAGATATGTAGACGAAGACAGTCATGACTCATACAATTTGTCGCCCCCGTAAACCAACCTCAACGGCACATTGTACCCACTTAGCGCCATTCTGGGAACATTTCACCCACGCAAAAGGCGATAACTTTAAGATCACAATAGTGCAATAGAAGTGACAAATGTAGGCTTCCCGCCCACTCATTCCTTATGTTGGTATTCCGTAACCTTCTGCGTTATTTTTGGCAACCCCTGCCAGAAATGCGTGGGTGGCTCGCATATGCTTCCAAGATGTAATAAGTAGATCGTCTTTAATTTGACCCTTCAGGCCACAGACACCAGACAAAAGTACTCGGTACTTACTGCAAATATACAACTACTGTTATTAAGTAAGGAGTTTGATTTCTAAGTAAAAAAAAAAATACATCACCGTCAAACTCACTAAGTAGGTACGTATTCGTAATTTGAATCTCACGCAACCAAAAGTCAACCAAGTTTTAAATGATTTCATAATTAAAAGGCACAAAATAATGTAATATGATTTTCTAGAAAATACGTTTTTTTTTCGTCTATGTATTTTTATTATTAGAACATTAGTCAAATGATTCGACTGAGAACGCGTGGTGTGAATTTTGAATGACGTCACAAGGTATTAAGAATAAATACTGAAAATTACAAATATTAAAACCAAATATTATCTACATTATTCTAACATTCCAGACATTTTGAGTTGGTTTTCTAATAACTGCCAAATGCCCTATTTTACAGCTGTCATAGAAACAGCAAGAAATTAATAATTAATAACATTACAAATATGAATCTCCTCGGATATCACAGTTCAATTATGAATGATTCTCGTAATTCGAGAAACCATCTACATTTTGGCTTTCAACTTTCGAGATAAGTTTGTTATTGCAGCATATTTCATTCAGTGTCGGTAACTGACAGTACTGAATAGTAGCGAAATTTGTAATAATACTCTAAACTAAACAAAGGGATTTCTGAGCAACTGTATTTATCATTCACGGGTTGTTGAGACATTCTAATGAGACCGACGATTGACATTACGTAACACTTCAAATATTTAAATTAAGAATAGATCCTAAGAGTAGAGCTGAACTGTCACTTTATATCTTTGTATGTTGGTACACACCAAGACTATTCAAACCATAATGCATATGCTGATTTATATACTCGTATACCGACACGAGGCCGCGGCTGACCACGAAGGAGGTAGCGCGGAATTGGGACCGATGGGAGGAATGGACGGAGGCCTTTGCCCACCAGTGTGAGCTAGTAATAAAATAACATTTAAAATACAGTGATTCGTCTGAAGTCCGGGAATTTACTTCCATCAACAAACTTAAAAATAATTGATATTAGAAGTAGATCCCTGCATATTATTTAGTGGCGTTTTATTACTTTCAGATGACTAGACAATTTATTCAATTTTTTTTCGGGTCTATAGTGGGTGTCAACAATTACTTAGAAATAAAGTTAACCAAACCTTAAGAAAAGCGAACGACCACTATTGTATCAGTATTTTAGTCAATGGCGGTATCTGATTATTATGGGTTGCTGTTACTTGAATGGCTTTGTGAAGCGTTGAGTTGACAGACACGCTTGCACAAAACTTCAAATAAGTACAGGCATATCAAGCTATCTCAAATTCTCAAATTTTCCCTATTAAACATGAATCTTATTCTTTTGTAATGAAGTTGAAAAACTATCGAAGAAATTTGACAGTTTGGGGATGTTTGATGTGCTGGCCAGCATGTATAACCAGTAATTTAATCAATTGCAAGCTGTTATTTCAAGTTCCACATTAATGACAATAAAGCAGTTAATGACAGCAACAAGCAGAAAGCAGTTTTTGACTGCCTCGTTACACACACACTTAAAAGCAAAAACGGCTGAATCCACCAAACGTGACTACTAAGCATGAGGTCCTGGGTTCAATTCTCAGGTCGAACAAAGTGTTATTCAGTGTTTCCAATAGGGATTTTCTCTTTAGCAGCCCGCAGTCTGGATGTGTGCCCGGTTGGTGGCAATAGGCTCGCCCCCTATTACGTCGGACTTAAACATAACTGGCGAAATGTGTTACTATAGGTACACCTCTGTCCAACCCTTTGTGGAATACAGGCGTGATATTATGTTATGATATGTAAAACAGTTACTGTATGTGTAAAACCACGAACGAAGGGAAAACCGATGTAACTTTTCAATATTATAGTTTAGGAAATAATAGCAAAAGTTGAACTTTAAATTAAAGCGTATTCATTTGTAGCAAAACTCACGAAACTGACTTCCTAAAAACCCTTTTTGAGCGCCATTATCCTTTACTAATGGCACACAAACCTATTTCAATTTTCATTAGTTAAAAACCGGTTAGATCTGGGCAGATCTAACTGGTTTAAAAACGTTAACTTTTGGTTTTTAATTAAGTTAGTTCAGACCTTTTTTTTTTGCCGATATGGAAAATTCTCATGGATGTCCTCCGCCCTGGGGTGGGCAGAAGGGTCTGTCTGACTCTTACTGACCAAAACCATGTGTGTTCCATCTCACACGTACGCCGGGGGTCGCGGTAACGTACGATCCTTCCGCAACCCCCGGCTAGTACCGGCCCGCCTCCGCGGGCTTCCTCAAGTCAAGGGGGAGAGTGAGGTGTTTGACTCCCCCCGTCACGCCTAAGAGGGGCGCGCGTGGAACACTACGCCACCTCGGGTCCTGATGTATGGGGGGCGACAGACGTTATGGAGGGCGACGGACGTAAGTTAGATCAGACCTCGTACAACTAAAGTAACACTTAGGTATCACAAAATTAATATGCTCCTTAATAATCCCATCCAGAGCACCTGGTACCGGTGTGAAACTTCAGCCCACTCGTACGACATCTTCTTATATCAGAGAAATTCATAACAGATATATTAATTGTAAAAGTTTTTATTTTCACTGCCATCGATCCTGATTTGGTAATGATATTTTCTTCCCATCTGGTCACCAAATTATTATTTTGTTTTGGGGGTGAGCGGCATTTTCCAGAGGCTTCTATTATCCTAGTTTCCCATTGGAGAAGTATGTAATTAACATGTTTCATAAATACGATGAGATACAAGGCTAATTATCTAGGTATGTGGGCCAAGGGATTAACCAGCAATTAGTATCTTTCTTCACAAATCAAGAGTTCATTAAAATGATTTAATAGGATTTATTCTTCTACGCCTATTAAAAGAAACTAAACGCAATAGAATTAACGATTATTCAGTGTGAGAATAGAAATACTTAACAAAAGGAAAACCCAATAATCTACAATAAATAGAAATAAAAATTGAGAAAATATTATCGAAGAGAAGTAGAATTTTATTATAAAAATGTTCTTAACCACATAAGAATACATTTTATACATTAATCACGAACACACAATTTTGTTCAATAAAAGTGTCTGTGTGTCACGTCATAATAATAGCTTATTTCTAAATAAATAAAAAAACGAAATGAAGATAAATACGGTAGTCAAACCAAAACATCAATTTATTTTTCTAGGATCCGTACCTTAAAAGGAGAAAACGAAATCCGTATAGGATCACTTCCTTTTTCGTCTCTCCGTCTGTCAAAACCCTTTTTCTCAAAAAAAGGTGGAGTTATAAAGTTGAAATTTATTCAAATACAATAAACATATGTAGTAGGTCTACCGTTACGGTCCCTTGGCGCTCTAAAAAATTAAACTTCTAAGTTGACGCAATAAAATTATATGGTCATTTGTGCGACCTATTTTGATACTTGAAAATAAATCAGTTTTAATTTATTTTCACGTATCAAAATAGGTCTACAAGGTAGTTTCCGTTGACCTAGAATCATGGAATTAGGCAAGAATGAGACTGTCTGTTTGTTTTGGCCAATCTCCGGAACGGTTAGACCAATTTTGACAAAACTGTCACTGGTACTTAGTTGATGTTGCAAGAATTAAAGTAGACTTGCTTAACAAAATTCGGGGTTCCGAACACCTATGGAATTGTGATCAAAATCCGATTCAAATAGGTAAGTATACAAAACGAGGATGAAGTTGCGGGTGTACAGTTACTCGTAGTATGAAATAAGAATACATTGTATTCATTAATCTCGAACAAACAATTTGTTCACTCATTTCATTTGTTCGCGTGGGTGTTTTTGTTGATTGTATACGACTACGATATTCCGATATAATATATTATATATTCAGCATAACGATTCAATCCACATATAGGGCTGTCCTTCAGATTTATTATATATAGAAAACACGTTATGAAATAGTATTGCCAGAGTTTCAGTTTCAAATTTAATATCACTATACCATATTCTGATGCTTATTTAACAAACATTATGGAAACCAATGCAATATATAAGTTCATATTTTATACTTCAACTTATATTTTTTTTATATTCTAAAAGTACATATGTGTACCTAATTACGTTAATAATCAACTGACCATGTATGTATATTGTATACTCAAATACAAAAATAAACTAAGTAAATACAGGAAGAAATACACACCGTCACCGTGTTGCCGTTGAAAAAATGTTGCCCCACACTATGAATTTCTCCTGTATCGTGGGTGGGTTAACAAACATTTAAACTCACATTCACAAACAGCCAGACCCCGTTGTTTGTGTAAACAAATACAAAATAAAGTTAATGCACAATTATCAAACAAATAATAAATAAAACCAGGAACACTTAGGCATCAAAGTACTCCGCCGCATCACTGTCATGCCGAAACGTGCCCAGAAGACTGGTGGCATTTTATTTAACAAAATACACTACATCACATTATCTATCATAATTGAGTGATACACCTTCGAGGTGGCCAGAAATATGCAAGGGAGAAAAAAGGAAAATCCATACTCTGGCCTCGTAATGACTACCGTAGATATTTCGTCTGGAGACTCTGTTTAGTAAGCCGCAATCGGACTGTTCTATTTCTATTTACCGACTTCAAATAAAGTAGGAGGCTGTGCATTCGGCGAGTTTTTCAGTTTAGAGCGGGTCGTCCTAAATTCAAAAAGTTATTTTTAAAAGTTTAGGATCCCGGAAAATATAGCCATTAAAATAAGCATCACCTCTGCGATGTGTCATTCTGAATCCCTTTTGTCTAAGTATTGTCTATTTGTGTGTAAATTAATGGCCAAATAAATAAAAATAAGTTACTAACAACTTGCGTACTCTACATCTACCTTACTCTTCAAACTAATATTATTTCTGATTCCAATTTTAATTTTGTAGTCACGTGATTGATTATATTTAGCGAAAAACACAGCTGTCAAAATAAAATCAACTCAAGAGTACGAAACGTCTGAATTCCACTATCGAGCGATCGGATTTAAAATCAAGAGTAAGCGCGCTGAAATTATTGACGGTAAACACCAATAAAACTGAACGCGATCATCTTTACCGCGTTCAAGACCTGTTAGTATCATCATATTTGTTGTGGGATATTGTAAAGTGAATTTCAACCTAAGTGCACTTGCAACTTTTAAAAGCTATACTCAGTGCTCAGTGCTAGCGTTAAATAGGTACGGTAAACAATGTTTTGCTTACCATAACCCTAAGCGTGGTCTAAACTTGCATAATATTCATAACATTATGCAAAGTACTGTACTTCCTCATCAGTTTACGTGGTTCAATCTACAAGGAGTATGAAGATAGGCTGTAATTTAAAGCACCTTTTAGCTGCGTAAAAAAAATCATGTAAATTAGGGAGTACCCAACTTTTACAGGAACGAATTGGCCAAGGTCCTTGATGATCTGAAATGCTGGCCGTGTTAAGAAAATGAGGTTTTGCTTATTGCAGCTTCCGCAATAATATAATAATAACTAGCTGACCCAGCAAACGTTGTTTTGCCGTATAAAATGTTTGGGGTGGACCACTCTTAACATTTAGGGGGATGAGAAATAGATGTTGTCCGATTCGCAGACCTAACCGGACACAAAGTTTCACAAAAATCGGTCGAGCCATTTCGGAGGAGTTTAATTACAAACACCGTAACACGAGAATTTTATATATTTGAAGATTGTATACTTTAATTCAGGCAAGCCCATATAATGTTAGCAACAATAATCTTAATAACTAGCATCAGTAACATCATTTATTTACTTATTGTAGCGTGGAGTTTTATCTAATGTCTCAGTATTGGGGCTTGTGGGTTCATTAATAAATGGGAGCATTAATCAATGAACAGTCAAGATACTGTTCGTACTGCCATGTACGCGAGTTAGTAGAGAGGCACACATTTTACGTATGATGGATGCAAAACCATCAATACGTCTTTCTGCGAGCATGTTCGACTCACTACTATGCCACAAGAGCAACAGTAATGGCTGCCTTTGGCCAACTATCTTCACAGATCGTTTCTGGAATTACCAGTAAATGATACCAGAACTGCTTCAGTGCAAACTAAGTCGTTGACCCAGATAGATGTGTTTAAAGCAGCACGTGACGTATTCTTCATCAAAATCTAAGTGGAAACATTGTATTATATGTACTAAAGACATTTAGTGAGAAGATTTGATCACGATTTATGCCGAAGTAAAGTTCGTGGTCATTTTGAACATAGGTTTTATTTGTTATGTTTGTAGATCATTATCATTATAGGTCAGCGTGCCATGTTATCTTTCAACCATTCTCCTTATTAGCTTTTGCCCGCGTCTTTACACTTTTTTTTGTTTAGGTGCGGCCAGTCTTAGTTCAGCACTAGACGGCTGTTTACTGCTTAATCGGACGATCCTGTGGTGATCTTTAAATTAAGGGTCCCAGCCAGTGTATCGGCTTCACCCATTTGTAGGTTGGCAATTATATCCACGCTTCGTACTGTCGTGATAAAATGTATCCTAAATGTCCGAAACCAGGATAAGGTTTATCTGTGAGCAAATTTTCATCCAAATCTGTTCAGCCGTTAAAGTGTGCAAAAGTAAAAAACAAACTCAACTTCACGTTTTATGATATTAGTTAGGATTTCATATTGATGTAGATGATTTCCATAGAAGCTGTGGGTAAGCTGAGATTTTAGACCAGATTTCAATCAGCCGTGCCCATCCAACCAGCCAACCAGCTTCCTTTATATGCTCATTAGTAGAGTATATTTATCATGTACATAATATATATTATTCTGTGAGTATTTTTAAACACGCGTTACGTATATGAAAATCAGTTTTCCCTGCATAACCGCGGTGTTATTTTAGCTTTACCGCCGCGGGCCAAGTTGTGAAAACAAAATTATTTAATTCTGTTCGACCCTGGGTTACTGACATGCCTCATTAATGTTATGTTGATAATATTACACTAAAAAACATGTTCTGAAGCAACTAGACTATGTTATTTTAGTAGGTTGTAATTCTGTTAACATTTTAATGCCATATATTTAATGTTATTTTATTAATGACAACACGTGTTAACACTTTACCCGATTTTTTAAATCTTAATTATTGATTGAAATATGAATTTAAAATTTGAAAATAAGTAGAACATAAATCATAATGACTGTTACCTATCAAATGAATTGCTGATCATTTTGTGTAAATTTAGCTGTTACGTGAAAGTGTTATCAGATATGAAAAGTTTCAGCAAAGGAATAAATGGCGAGCGTGGAAATGAAAGCGGGGTCAGAAACTAGACTGAGACAAATCTGTGAAAGCTATGTTTTGTAGCAGAATATGGTATCCAAGCTGCCAGGCAGATAACTGTAGCGTGAATATCTTCTCGGTAACGTTGAAAATATGATCTTCACAAAATGCTCTCTATTTCAGCCATCATAGCAAATATGTGCTACTTCAGTGAATCTGAGCAAAACTTGTCACTATAATCCTTTTGTTTTAACTGCAAATATCACACATATTTACCTACTGTCTTGTTTCAAACTTTTGCCTACTATATTGACACACGGGTTATTGACCTCTTGACATATAAAATATTGATGACAGTTAGTATAGCAAAGATAGATTTTTTTTTAAACTATTGCTGTTTTTAATTTCTTTTTTTTAATAAAATTATTGTATGTATAAGCATTCGAACGACCTACATAAAGTAGTTTGTTTTGACAGTCACTATTTGCAGTTAATTAGTTTTACAATTTAGATAATATTGAGGCTGCATAGATATGCGTGTTATGTGTAATAATATTTTCATTTATTCAACAATAGAATGCAAATAATTGTTCTATATGGAATCTAGTTCATCAGCAGTTTATATGATAAAACAACGAAGTAATTAATTGAACTAATCAAGCAAATAACACAGTCGCAACCCACACTTGGGTAAAGTTTAACAATTATTCTGCACACAATCATAAAATTGGAGTTAACACTCATTAAGAGCTCGTGTTTAAATAAAGACTGCCGTACGGGTCGATCGTAGTTTAAGCTCCGCTTGCCGAGGTCGGTCTGTGGATGGATAACCGTTCATTACATATCGAGACTCCTCCGTGCCTCGGAAAGCACGTTAAGCCGGTGGCCCCGTGTGACATTTGTGTATTTTTGACTATCTTTACGGGATAAGGGGTATCGTTACAAGGGGTATCGTTCGAAGGAGTTGTGGATGTCGAATAGGCAGTCATTTCATGTGAAATATTGGTACTGCTGCTGCTGCTGTACGGCTGCATCCGATTAGATTATGATGCTAGGCAGATGATAACTCAGAAAAAAAACGAGATCTACCATTTTTATGAGTCAGCCATATTTATTAAGAGATTTTTGTTTTACCTTTTTTGTATATATATGTTTTATGCCTTTTTTATTTCCCCTTTCCTATAATACTGTAGGAATGAGAATTTATTTTACTCTTTCTAATGCCAATTAATGTATTATGAAAGTTCTGACAACCTCATACTTTCTCCATGGAGTAGGTAATAGCAGGCCTTTGTTTTAAAAAAAAGCATTTCTTTCTCATTATTTTTTAATTAAAGATTCTTTAGTCGTGCCACACACCCACAGAACTGAGGGGGCGCGGGGCGTCGCAGTAATCTTTCAAAAGCGGGACTAAGCCTATTTAACATAATAGACACAAAGGTTACACTTTTAATAACCAAAACACGTAGGTAATAACATAATAGTCCTATTAAAATCTAAAGGGATTGAAAATGTCAAAAGTTCATTTTCGTAAAAGGCTCTGAAAAAAAACCTCGGAAATAAAAACTGCTACCTGCTCACATTAGGTGTCGCCACTGTCGATTGTACACGAATTTCAGAATTATCTATCATCATCCTCTTGCCCTTATCCCAATTTATTTGGGGCCGGCGCAGCATGTTTTCTTCTTTCATACATTAACTATTTGCCGTCATGTCAGAAGTCACCTTCTCAAAAATATCATTTTTCACACAATCCATCCATCGTTTCGTAGGTCTCCCTCTACTCTTGTAACCCTCTACATACATTGCGCCACTTTCGGACTTTATCTTAAATACTCATTTCTTATTCTACCCATTCGTGTAACACCACACATCCCCTTTAGCATTCTCATCTCAGCTGCATCATTCGGAACTATCTATCATAACTATATAATCTTTTCTTTCTGTAAATAAGCCAATAACTTATTTTACGTCTAAATAATGAATATGCCTCTATGCTATATCTGTTATATTATGTTAACTGCCTATTTTATTTTCCAAAGATGAATATAAGAAAATTTTACGTAAGAACCCCCATCTCTCTCTCTCGCATGCATGAGACTTTAACGTAACTAGCGAATTGTAGGTGTACTAATACCACCTCTATGTAAACCTTTTGAGAAATACATGAAGAAATGTTGATGAGTACTGTAGAAGAAAACTTATCTAGGAAGAAATATCAAATCGTATTTTTTGCATTTAATCCGCTCACTTTTAGCAATGCTTTATACGAGTACATTTCCAAGATGGATACGTATTTACCATTTAATTTATTTTGGGATTAAAACTTAACAACTATAGGAACACAACAGTGACAGTGTCAGGTCATTCAACAGTGCTGCCATCGCACTAGTAATCTTTAATTTACTTTTGTCGGCACTGTTGGCGTAGTGGCTTAGTGATCGACTGTTCGATTCCCGTATGGAAAAAATATTTGTATGGCTTACAGGTAGTAACTTCTGGATCTGGCTGTTTGTGTAAGTTTAAATGTTTGTGAACGCACCCACGATACAGGTGAAATTCCTAGTGTGGGGCAAAAAACAACAAAAAAAGTCAAAGTATTCAGTAATCCCGAGGTGCTATCCTCTCTGTCTTCTAATCATCTTCTTGTCCTGTTTACTTTTTATTTAAAAAAAAAAAAACAATAACGCTACTGTCTTTATGTGTGTATTTGATGTTTGGATAGTTTAACTTGAACTGTTCAGCTCGTGTCACTTAAATTCGAATCAAGCTGTAGGTACTGACAAACACAATTTTGATTAAATTAACTTTATTGTTCCTTCCGTCCTTTTCAAATGCCAAGGGTTAATTTAACTATTTATAGAACTATAGTAAGCAAACCTTTGTCTATTTTGTAACTTCGATGATAATTAAAATCAACTGTTTTGTTTTCCTTTAATCCCGTGATCAAGTTAGAATTGCTTTTGATGTATCTCATATAAACAAAAGCTGGCTTGGGGGCTATGATAGTTAATGAATTTCTGTCAGTACATACAAAACATGTAAGTCCTAAGTCCTGGCACGAACTAGGCCACTAACAGCAGCGATTACTCTCGCCCGTATTTGGAATGTGGATACTAGAAGCCACTACTTTCTCAAGTATAGTTATGCAGAGAAAAGTGACCAGCTACTTAGATTGAGTAGGTACTCGACTCAGAGCATAGACCAGATAGAAATCTTATCAAATAGGAATAGGAATAAGATTAATTGATTGTTCACTATTACAAAAATAAACTACAAAACTAAGATCTTAGAAATATAACAAGATTACCTGTAAACAACTAGGTTTGTTTGGACTGAGGTCCCCATAACTAGGTTCTAGGTTCTTGGGGACTTGAATAATTTAATCTTGTGAAGATAAGGGTTAAGTAGGTACATGGATGTTTGATAGATGCATTCTCTAAACATTATTGCCGAGCCGTGGAAAATGCGGTATAGTTGCATAGTACAGTCGCCTTGTGTGTGCCGGCACTTAAGCCATATTTCAACTATTTTCTACCACCAGCTAGGTCACCGACAGCTTTTGTAGTCTGGTTGGTATTTATTACTTGCTTAAAGCTACTTGTAAGTTATTATTTTTAGTACTAGTTTTATTTTTGTTTTAAATTGTGTCTGTGATGTGGATCATAGATCATATTATAATTAAAACTGGATCCTCGGGTTTCTTAAAAGCCACTGAAGTTATTTAAAGATACGGTAATGACTTCAACTTTATGTCTAAAACAACAGATAACTACGTACATACTCTTGGCCTGGTGATTACGAATGGCAATCAAAAGATGATGGATTGGTGATTAGGAGGGTCATGCTCAGCAGCGGAATGAAACAAAATAAAGGTCTTATCTTACAACGTTTCGTAGTTTTTAATTCCAATTAGTTTATTTGTTTCTTTGCCATTCCACGTGGCAATGCTGCCTTCTGGGTACTTTTCCCGTTGACAGCGATGCGGATGAATTTTACGATGCCCTGTGATTATTTATTTTATTTTCTTTTCTTCATATATATTATATCACTTGTATCGTTATAAAGAAATAAAAGAAATGTTCCTACCTATTATGCGACCTTGGTTTTGGGATTACAACCATCATATTTAATGACATTAACCTTTCAGGAGCTAAGTGACTTAAAATAAATGCCAGCTGAAAAATTGGCTTTATTAATGAAAAACTTTGCTGAATCTTCGTTTCAAGTCATCAGTTCAAAATTTCAGACTTTAGAAATTAACATTTAATTATAAGTGAATTAATTGAGTCATCCATTATACGCTCAACTTCTAATAATCTACTATTTCTACTTACTATTATTTAAAGTACGTGTTATCGAACTTAATAAGAGTGAGATTGTTTGGCCTTCATATGAAAAAGTACCAAAAAATATATCTCCCTCTCACTAGCACACCTTAGATTTGCGAGATAAAAATATGCTCTTAATTCTAGCACCGTATTAAGATTAAACAGACTCACTGATCAACCGCCTGATGAGGCAAAAACCAGGGACTTTCGGACCAAAAAAAAACCTATATTGATGACGTTATTTTAGGCCAGACAATGTTCTAGAATAATGGAAAGGATTAGGCAATTTAATTTTATCAGTCGCCTCAAGTGAAACACAGAATTAAATTAAATTAGCCCAATTTAATTTTAGGATACCGTACCCAACGGGACCCTAGAACTAATCTGCCGCTATCTTTGCCTCCGTCTGTCTGTCTACGGGCTGTAGGTATATTGTTGCGAAACGTACCTATTAGGTAGACAGTAGAAATTTTCAGTGTGACACACTCTGTGAAAATTTATGTGAAATCTCTTATTATTAGTTGAAATCTATTTCCGCTATAACAACAAATAAACAAAAAAACAACGACCTTAGCAATCGCTGTATTTAGGGCTACTTACAAGGTTACATTTTGTATGAAACCCTTTGTGTGTGAGTCCGATACGCACTAACCCGCTTATTAAATTGTATGAACGTTAAAACTGTTCCATTGTAATGCTGTATTCTGTTAGTTCTGAGCATACAAGCAATTACCGTGTGGTCTCCCTTTCGTGTTTACGTACCTTATCTAACGTAGTTAGTTAGCTAGCCTTGGATGAAGTATTTTACCTGAATATACCTACTTACGTTTCCGTAGATGTACAGTGGTTTTCCTGACATTTTGTTCTATCAAAATAATATTTGAAGTATTATTTTTGCTGCTTGCAACTCCGACGATCAATTTCAGACTTCACATACTTAATTGTAATAAGTTCTAAGAAGTACTTAGTCGTTCTTCGGATTTTTTCGGACAAAAAAACATATTCTCATGTATTGCACCTATCTATTCAATACCTAATTAATTGTTTACACTATCTCACACAAACAAGTAGTCGGGTAGCTGTCAATGTCACTGAACTGTCAGTAATCGCAAATGGCGGGAGATTGAAGTCGGAGTACACTGGTCTTGGGACCTGTGTATGATGGTGAGTGCAAGTGAATTTTTATAACACAACTCAGCCTTGCTACAGGATATAACAGATACTACAAGATTGAAATGCAAATAGATTAAAACGCATTCATATTCAGTACAGTTCGAACCGTGACTACCAATCAAAGACGAACTCCGCCCATATATTCAAGGCGCGGCGTTCGCTTCCTTTGACAAGGAAATAGCTGGTGATTACATTGATTGTCAGTTACGTGACAGCAACCGTTGCTCTATTAACACACTCCATATGACATACTAGTTGATATGTATGAAGGTACAGTTGGTTCTCGGTCACTGATTGAACGGGGGATAGTGCTAGTCTTTTAATCTGACTTTTAATATTGTAGCTTGTAGTAAATATGCTTGTTACAAGTAACGGAATTTTATGAATGTTTTTGACGTGATAACGTCTTATAAATTGATGAATACCAGCAACACTCATGAAAAATAGTAACGTTTCGCGTAACGTTCCACCTGAGCCTGTGCGTGCAAGCGAGAGCGCGCAACAAGCGATAGAGAGGTACGATAAAACAAACGATAGAGAGGCCTAAGCGTTGGCTTGTGACACATATATGTATGATTATGACGTTATCACATAAATCTATCGTCCGTAAGCCGACTTTACAGACAACCAATTTTATTGCTAATGCAATTAATGAGATGTTGAAATTAAAAGCCCACCCTCTCTTTTCATTGAAGTTTACAAAGTAGGTCATGTTAATATTACAGAAACTTAAAAAAGTCGAGCACAAAATTTGTTATTGGAAAATCAAAAATATATTTCCGGCAAAGGTGCCCTAAACCCTGTGCGAGTCCGACTCGCTCTTTGCTGGTTTTGATCTTAACATAACGTAAACATAATTTAATTTGAAAAACTTAATCTTATAGTCTGTTTCCCCTGGGATGTTTAAAATCCAAACTTTTGGAGTTAAAAGTTTTATGAGAAATCTACCTTTGGTTTTTGCAAAAAAGATACGAATTAAATTTGTTGGATTATCACAAAATTATACTACCAGTTTTTTTAGTAACTGCTAAGATCGTCTCTGTTCTTGAAAGACATAGGTACTAGTATACCTACTGTAAACACATAAAATAAAAATCACAACGAAATATAACATTTTTCTTTATTTTTTATGATGCATTTACTACAACTACAGCTTATTCCATTAATAATTAGAATAAATAACTTCCCTATTAGGGTATAGCACTAGTCCTATATACGAGAATATGCCACTAACTACCTGATACAAAGCATAAAACAGCTGAACGAACACATCAAGCTGAAACGACAGTAGTGGGACTTTGAAAATGAAATCGATTGTACGGCATATCGATTGCATAATCGGCTTGCACATCGCCAGGTCTCGTTGTCAGGTCTGCTAATGGTGTTGGTGCATCAATAGAACTGAATATAGAACCGGGTACGTCTGAAGGTCCGGCGTATATCGGATAAATTCTTGGTTCCGATTCTCTTTTAACAGCTTTTGGTAATTCAGGCTTCCACGTCACTATTTCTGGTATTTTACTCGATCTACGATCTTTATCGGTTGCTATCTGTATCCTGTCGCGTTTGATGATCTCTGTTTCAGTCCAGGGGTTGTGCACGGACATCGGAGGTGGGGGTGTAGCAGGCATGATCCCCGGTTGAGGCCAGTCGTCTCGACTTCTCTTCTCGTAATAGTCGTATGGGTAGCCTGAGTGGTAGAAACCGTAGTTCACCGGATTTGTAGCGATCTGGAACAGAACATCTGTTAACGGGTTACCCCGGTGATTTTAGTACCAGTGCGCAAAAGCCTAGACTTGTGATTTACTTTCTTAATGACTATGTTAGATGATTAGGAAAGAAGTAAGATCTATTAAAGAAATTCATACCTTCCCCCTGTCATGATATCCATCATGATTATTATTGTCTACCTAAAAGAGAACGCTGTTAAGTTTATTCATTATTTCTGTTAGGTGGTACAATTAATGTTTTATTTTCGGATGCTGTTAGCTTGCCACTTCCACGTTGTTATTTGATGTCATTATATTGTTAGGAATTAATTAAGTCATGTTAGTATCTTGTTCAAGGGCTCTGTAGACACAATACAAGATTACTCCGAAGAGTTGTTTACTCTTCTTAATATAAAACCTAATAAAGACGTTACTTTATAAACATTTTGTTTATGTATTAGTTGAGAAACTCCTTGAAAAGGATCTCTTTCTTAAAAATTATATTACCATTTTAGTAAAATGTTATTATGTTTCTTTGTTATTAATAAAGAATTTGTATGCCTACCTTTTTCAATCCTTGGATCGAGGCTAGTATGAGGGCCATTTTTGCGAGCAAAAGGGCCTTTCCACCCAAGACCGCGAGGAACTGGAAGCCCATAGGGACCATAACCATTCCTATGGAGACCACGCCAAACATCATCATCGTCAACATCTGGTGGCGGCGGCGACCTCTGTATTCAACTGCATTAAAAAAAACGTGGCGTTTAATGAATTTTAATCCTAATAATAAAACTGAAAACTATAGTTCCGTTTCGTCCTTGTAGTTAAATATAGGGATCATCATTGTCATCATCTGTCCTGGCTTTTCCCAAAGGTTTTGGAAATGATTGTCTGACCTCCACAACCCGAAGTGGGTTGTGGAGGTCAGACAGTCAACGTGGGTAATACGATTCAATTTGGTTGATTTTCAGACTTACAATCTCCGTGCCTCGGAAAGTACGTTAAGCCTTTTCTGACAACCAGTCTTAATAATATCGTGTTGCCCAGTAACTGGGTTTTGGACATTAGATCAGTCGTACCATGTTAAATAATGATATTCGGCAGCATCCGCTAAGACTGGGAGCCGACCCCAACATAGTTGGGTAAAGGCTTGGCACATTATGACGTATCTTTTGTTAGAAGCAATTTTCGTATTTAATAGACCTACTGCTAATAATGCTTGAATCCAAACGTTTTTACTATAAATAGTTTTAATATTTACTTAATGAACTTACTAAGTAACTAGTTGTTAATAATGCAAACCTTTCTCAATAGTTTTTCCATCGTCAAAGTCAAACTTGACTACGTGAGTTCTGAGAACTTTTGCCATTCTCTGAACCGCGAGCGTTCGCCATTCACCATCGTCTAATTCCTTTTCAGTCCAGGAGCTGACAAAAAACACAAAAATAGAACATGAGAATACTTTAGTGTAATGAACCCGAAAGCCACTAGAGGACCTGAGCAGTCTTGTATCAATAATGGCCATGGATCTGCACAAAGGTATAATTTTGTTGGTCATCAAACCACAGTCGCGTGCATTACTGACTAGTATCATGCCTAACGGGTCCCATTGTCAAGTGTCGTCGATCCCACGACTGCACATCCTCCTATAAAGACACACTTGGAATACTGCGTGCCGTTTTTTTGGGGTTGAAAGGTCAACCGAAGACCCAGTCCCAAGGGCGGTGACCTTGGGACTGTGCCCGCAGGCCCCTTCTTTAGGTGGCCAGAGATTGTTAAGCGGACTTTGACGCCCGGATTTTCTTCTGGTGCGGATGGAACGACCGACTTGCTTTCTCTCCCTCTCTGCCACCTCCTGCATGCATCAACTCCTAGCAACAAATGGCGACGGCATTCAACGCGATCTCGCTTCCAACCATGAACCACGGCTGGAAGCGAGAGTTCACCCACACAAAGAGGGCTTAGACAACATCGACTTACCACTACATATCACATTGTTTAGTCAAATGATTAATTGAGTTGGCTGCTTATTAATTAATAACTTGCATTAAGTGGGCTATATAAAACCATCAAAGGGCAACTTAACCATGCTGCAACTGTACGGATTCTGTTATTACAAATTTGCTTATCAATTAAGAGACAAAGCTCAGCTTTTGTATTAGATTAAAGCCAAAAGGTCTAAAAGGTCTTCTCTTTACCCTGTCCTCTCATTACCAATATTTTACAAATTACAGACGATTATAATTAAGACTTCTAAGTACTTTACCTTATCGATTATTGATCTTTAAGTTGTCAATTTTCAAGTAGTATTTGTGGAACATCTTAGAAAGCTATTAGGTACTTGTAGCATAAACAAGCACTTTTTGGTGTTTATTCTGGAAGGCAAATCCAAGCTAACACACACACACAAAAACTTATCTACACTACGCAGAACACTATTATTATGCACATTACGATAGCCACAATATTCTCGAACGCACAACCAGATATGAAACTAAAAGTAAGTTGTGATTTTTTTGGTGTTTTTTTTTTTTTTTTTTAAAACGTTGCCCCACACTAGGAATTTCTCCTGTATCGTGGGTGAGTTTTACAAACATTTAAACTCACATACACAAACAGCCAGACCCGGAACAACTACCTGTAGGTCATACAAATATTTGTTCCGTGTGGGGATCGAACCCACAACACGCGGCGCAACAGCCGATGGCTCAACCACCGCGCCTACCGTGTCGTCAAGTATATATCACTCAGTTTTTCCTACCGTACAAATAAAGATATACGAAATGTATATCCCATGTCTCCAGCCTGCTCCCTTAATATAATAATATTATTCCTGATATATCAAAGACCGTAGGTTGAGTATATGTGATCTAATAGAAGGCACGCCAAACCGGGTGAGTTGACAATGGTTCAATTTTTCGGCCATATCGAGTCTACCTACGCTCGAGTGAAAGCCTCCGTACCCATGAATTTTCCGGGAAAACGAATAATGTCATATATTCTTGTATTTAATGTACCGTGTTGCTTATTGAAGGGCGTCAGGGAAAATATGCGGAGACGTTGTTTACGTAAAAATTGTAATATGAACATTCTTAACAAATACAATTAAATGACGAATATCTCGTTCGGTATTTCTGTCAAGGTAAATCATGAGAAAACCTCATTTCTATCTAACCCAATGGAATATCTAATCAGAAAGTAAATAATTCACTTCTTTTACTACAAAAATCTCATTGTTTAAGATGTTAATGTTATAGAAAAACACCTCGAATTTCGAAAAGCTTATGAAAAATTTCATCATTGCTCTGGTTTCACATCTCATCCTCAGACAGAGCCAGCCGCGTACAGTCGCTTTCTGTGTTCTTAAAACCGTAAAGTCTGTCAAAAAATCAACTAAAATTGAAAATCGTGGTACTTATACGAACCACACTTTAAAATTGTGCGATATTTCAAAATGTCCGTTCGAATATATGATATCTAAATCATCATTCTCCTGCCCTTATCCCAATTTATTTGGGGTTGGCGCAGCATGTTTTCTTCTTCCATACATCTCTACTTGCCGTCATCTCAATAGTGACCTCTTTTCTAGCCATATCATCTTTCACGCAATCCATCCATCTTTTCTTTGGTCTCCCTCTACTCTTGTAACCCTCTACATTCATTCTCAAAACTTTCCTCACAACGTGGTCCTCATTCTTTCGCGTTATATGATATCTAAAGTATAAAACAATTCGGAATTATCGTTCAAGTGTCATACGTGTGGATACATTGAATGTTCTGCGCAACGTTCATAATCCTAGCGACCAATGAATATTATGAAGGCAAATAATCGGGTACATAAATTACATTATTATATCAGTCTGTTGTTATTATATTGAGTACAAACTCGTAATTTCGCCACAACAACTGAAATACGAGAAACCGTTGCGCAATTTTATACGACACTCCACTTTGAACGACACTGACGAATTGTTTCGGGGTCATTACCCTGACTTGTGTATTTCTTACGATTGACGATCGAGTATTTGTTCGATATAACATTATAATACGCTTGTATCTTGAGGGATAGGCAGAAGCTTGAATGTAGTGTGTTTACATATCGCACACCTAGATCAAAACTGACACAACTCCAAAAACTGTTTTTTTCAGTACTCAGATGAAAAATACCCATTTTTCTAGATTTTGTAAGACAAGTTGAAACGTAATTTTATAGTAGGTCATTAACATGTTGTAGAATGTCACTGCATATTAAATGGGGCTAGGAATCAGTACTTTCTATTGATAAATTAGTATTTTGGAGTTGTAACTAAACAATCTCGTATTTTGAGTTGTCTCAGTTTTAATCTAGCAGTGCGATATTATTAGCGGGTATTGGAAGGTGCATCAACATAAACATAGTATACATCACACTTATTCCCGCCGAATAACATAAACACGTGAAATATGAGTGAAGATACTTATACTAGATACCTATATCTCTGCCGAGAGATATACCTACTATAAGTATCTACAACCATATTTCTGTCTATGCCTCACTCTAAAGAAGACTGGCAGGAAATGTGTATAGCATTAAGTACGCTTTTGAACGTATTTTTTTTACTTATGCATAAAGTTAAAAAAAAAAGTGAGTTTACACATTGTTCTAAATAAGAAATAATGTACGCTCCAAGTTTAAATTTAGAACTGTTATGATTTGTTTCAGCAATTATTTAATTAAGTACTGTCATATTATTGGATGACATATAATGACGGCGTCAGATTTTAAGCGTAATGAATAAATCGTGGTTGGTTACAGATAATAATATCAGTGTTTCTTAGTATTTAAACGAGATAAAAGGAACACATAATACAATTCCATTTAAATACTGTATTTAGACTCCACGAGAGAAACATGAGCTGGCTTCTCAGGTCCTGCTCTCGTTGAGTCTCATAGCCTGGCACATAACTACAGCGGTTAGTAACTCCAATTTTTAATAACGATCTCGTACTTACTCTGGTAATCCTGACTTAATCTTAATAATCCCAATTATGTTGAACTCGCGTCTTGTAACAAACTCTTGTTACAAAATGTGGTTGAATATAATAATTTCATACAGAGAGGCTGTTATCTGACCTCCGGAACCCAATTAATGAGACATACCTTTATCACAAGAACTTCTCATGACTTACTAACTTAGAACTAGTCTGACATATCATAACTACCTACAGGTATCATCAGTGGCGTAACTATAGGGTGACATGGCTGGCAAAAAACCACGGGCCCCCGACCCGAGAGGGCCCCAGCCCCAAGCGCAGAAATAAATTATCAACATTGCACCTGAGTTATACGAGTATTATATCTTATTTTATTGAAAATAAAAAATATTTTTTTTTAAGCTTAATCCATTTAAGAATTTATTTAATAGGGCCCCATCAAAAGAATTTGCCACAGGCCCCACATTATATAGTTACGCTCAGGTTTCAGTTTCGTTCAGGGTATAATCCCCAAAAAGATTTTTATTAATGGAAAGTCAGTCTATATTTTGAAATAACTCTCATTGAAGCTATGAAAGATTAAAGACAAGTAAGTAATAATCTTAGTCAAGTAAATTAGTAATTACTTTATCTTGTTAAAAGACTGGAGACAATGATTTAATTTAACCAATTACAATTTATTAACGATGCTCCAATTTTATATAAAAGTATGAAGGTAATTAAATAACAGCTAATATTCATAATGATAAATCTTTAGTTGTGAATTTTTAGTTTTGAATATTATTCTGACAGTATGGATATTAGGATACGCTTGTACTAAGACTTGAAAGATACTCCATCTTGCAACTTACAATGATGGACAAAACTAGCTGGGAAACGGAAGAAGTCTCTGGGAATCGCAAGTACCGCGATGTACGCATGGTTGAGCTGTTCACGTACAACACGAGATAGGAAGACGCGAATAAAAACATACCTGGTCTCATTTTCAGGCATGACATTGCCTGATCTGTCCACAAGTTCGAACCGCACCAAGTTGATCCCATCGGCAACGGGTACGACGTCAGGGGTCAATGAACGGTCGAGAGCCCTCAGAGTTTTCCTCTTCATGCACCTCACGAACTTCGGGAAGTACTCCTTGTGATCTATGACATCTTTCACGTCCACTAACTGTAGGATATAAGTAGTTTTAGTTCCAAAAGGGCTTTTATTGTGCCTAAGTGTGATGCTAATAGTTTTACCAAGATTTTGTAAGGACACGAGTTAAATGCCCGCTTTCACTAACACTACGCGTCACCTAAATGTGATTCGTAAACGTAAAGCAGTTTCTTAGCGCTAAAAATCATATCATTTCATTGATGATTAGCGCACTGAGTAACGCATAGACTGGATACTCCTACAGGTTGCTAAGTTTCAATTTTCTAACAAAATTGACAGACCTTTAATAAATTCCTATCGACGTATAATGTTTTTGATAAGCCAACCAACTACAACTATAGGAATACCTATTTAGTATGATTTCTTTTCTGCATAAAAACTACATTGCATTGAAAATTATTTTTTTAATTTAAAAGTTGTTCAACTTTCTTTTTGTCTTTAACACGGTATAGGGCTGCTCAGTCCGGTTTAAATATAATGTCCACAAGTTTAGTAATTACATTCATTTTTTTTATTATTCCATTTTGATCAACTCATTACGATTTATTGCTTACGACAATCTGAAATAGTATAAAGAAGAAATAGTTTAAAGTCATCACAAGTCAGGTCCCCAAGATACAGGTAACTTACTAGATTGGGGATCACTGTCCAAACAGACGAATTATTAACTATTATTATTATTTTTTTACAATAAATATGTTATATTTTGTAAGGTCAGATTTCTAACAATAAAGAAAAAAAAAATATTCCATCCTTTCATGTTTACCCTGAATAAACTTTCTTTATCTTTTTACACTAAGTCACACCCACCCATTTAGTATACATACACTGCATAATCCGCAGTCTAAGTTACTCGTAATCCCGGCGACTACTTAATAAATATTTATTTATATTTATATATCAGCTTCATTGTTTCAAAATGAGAAAATTAATCTCGGTGTAGATTCTGCTTCAGGGCATTTAAGTAATAGTACCTACTTCAAGTAACTCGACATCACCCAGACTTTCTCATGTAAAGCTCCTTACGAACACAAACAATATTTTCAAAATAAAAAATGTTAAAGAATGAACAAAGAAATTTAATTTCGCTAGACTTTTACGTGGCGTACCTACATTTTAACAAATCACTCAAAAACTAGTTAACAAAGGAATCTTTTAGAAAAGATAAGTTAAATAAAGAAACGACGAACATAACAAAAGACTTCCTTTGTGACCTTCGATTATACACTAATCAGAAGACCCAAAACTAGGTACCATAAAAATCTTATATAATACCCTAGATCAGACCAAATAATAGCGAGAAGTAAAAGCCACGATCAGTGCCACTTAATTTCAAGGCCGACTGCAGCATTATATTAAGAAAAATATACTGTACATACATTTATATATACTTCAATGGAGCACCTGTTTGCAAAGCCGATTAAAGTGATTTCGAGCGGCTACTGGAGGCTTATACGAGGTATGGTCGTGGACAGACTAAGGACATTGTTGAATGTCCACAAATAACCTTCATTGATAATATATACCTAGCAGGTATGTACTTGTGAAAAAAATGACAATGGGGAAGATCCTTAGGAAAATGTCCTTGAAATCGTATAAATATGCTTATCAAAGAATTTGGGTATCTTTTCAGAGGTTTTTATTGTGATTCGGTTGTATAAAACGTTTAGCCGTTGATCCCGGCTGTAATTTGCATATCTTTGACAGTCGTTACGGATAGTCAGAAGCCCGGAAGTCTGACAACCAGTCTTACCAAGGGATATCGTGTTGCCCAGTTACTAGATTGTGCAGCACAGATAGGCAGGCGCTCCATGTAAACCTTTGGTACTGAGCTGCACTGGAAACCGACCCCAACATAGTTGAAAAATGGCTAGGCTAATTTAGAAGCTCGTAAAAAGTTCGGTTTAGTTGAAACAATAATTTAATTGAGTTACATGTACTTTTTAAGCATATTTAATAAATAGAGCTAATCTGCATGGTGTAGAGTTCCTTCTACACATCGCAAAAGTAGCTACCATGTTCCATAATAGCTACTATTAGCACAGTGCAACGTGAAGGAAACACCTCGTAATGTAAAATTATTTTGCAAAAGTAGGACATGCCTGGTATAACCATATAAGTACATTAACCTTTAGATTTTCTTGAACTAATTCTGATTCTAAACTTTTTTGAATATTTGAAACCTTAATGCAATATGGTTCCCTTCTGCAAACAACCTATACAGTATCCATAAATTTATTTAAAAAACTTGACACATCCCTGACGTATGCAAAATCGCTGTAAATAAATAGATATAATATTGAGGCGTGTAGTTTACATCATAATAAGTAACTATCCTCGTACTCAATTAATTTGGGGTACGCGCAGTATGTCAATATCTTAATCTTCTTACAACCCTATAACAGAAGCTTACGTTGATATTTAACTAAAAAAAATACTTACTTTCTTAGAGCAATCTCGCCAAATAATTCGAAGGATATCAGTCCCTTCAAGCCATAAATCCGCAATGAGCTGACTCACATAGGAATCAGGATCGGTCTGTTTTTGTTCACCATGACACCCCGTGATTAAGATCACGGCTAATATAGATATAACTGTGAGGAGAGAGGAACGCATTGTCACGTATTTCATATCAACGCTCTTGCCATCTCATGGACCAGTGAATGAGCTTCGTTTCTGAAAAGAAGTTATAAATAGATACGATATTTTACGCTGTAATATTTGGTGACGTCTGATAATGAGGTGTCGGACTCAGGTGTTATATGATATTGGTGGTATTCTTATAAATTACTCAAAGGAGGAGAATTTTGTTGTGTAGGTAAGTTATTGAGTTAAGGGTCTCTAAGCATTCAACGTGTTTTTTTACGCGCTTTTTTGCAAACGTAAATGGCACTTCCTTTTGGAGGTAAAAAACGCGCCGACGACGCGCTCTTGACGCGCGTTTTATGGAACGCTCGTATTGAAAACGCGCTGTGCAAAGACCCTAAACCTACACCTTGTACCAACAGTACAAATTGAAGTCAGTACGGTCTAAATAAGAACTCTTTGTTAGTCTACTCTTAGATAGGAAGTTCGTGATTGTGAAGTCAGTAGATCTTTCAATAACTCACTCAATAATAAAAATAATTAATGTAAATTCATTGGCCATTCCAACATCCAGTTTTTTTATCAGTGCTCTATAAAAATACAAGCAGACAGCGGCCAATTATTTTATTGCTTGATGTATGAGAAAGTTTTAATAAACAATTATTAGTTGCGAAAAGGAGAATGGATGAACGAGCTAAAGTTTTGAAAGACGGCTGGTCCGTGACTGTGTTCCAAAATCATAGAAAAGGGGTTATTTATGCGGAAACAGTCTAGACCGTTAGTATTTTCTTAAGGTTCGCTTATATAACATATTTTTTGTTTCTTTTTCTAAAAAGTATATTATCTACAAGTTAATGGGTTTCCACATTCGACCCCTTGGAAACAAATTTTCCGTACAAAGTTACTTTTTCCACAAATATTTTTCTCCCCACTTAGCTCGCTTATTTCCTTACTTTCATAATATTGATTCACCTTTGAATATTTTATATCACGTTTCATATTTTGTAAGCACTCATCCCTTTCCGATTAAAGACGGGACATTATGCAAAATGTCGCTTTTCCGACATTTTCAGTAGGCGTTGATGAATGAATCATCTGCCGTTTCATAGAAATTCACGTAGATATACGTACGATTTATCACATCAAAAGTTTTGCTGTCTGACTTTGTATTAATAGAAGCAAACCTTTAAATTAAGCCGAGATTAAGACCTTCATTTCTATAGCATGTGAAGTTACCTCTTTAAGAACAACTTTGGGACTGTTATTAATACTCGTAAATACTGCGTAAGTATGAATGAGTTAGAATATGAGGCAGCTTTGACATTCAAACCCTTTAGAAAAGTATTTCAAATCCAAACTTACCTACGAAGAAAGGAAACAGTCTTACAGCAAACCAATATGCAAAGCACTGTTTTGATTTCAATGAAAATCTCCACAACCACGTTTACACCCGTCCTTGTTCAAGGTCAAACAATAAATGGCAGAAACTTATTGACCCCCTTGCCTTATATGCCCATTTATAATGGAAAACGATCAATTTTCTACATGACCACTGACCAAATCATGTTAATGGATGGACCATACACATGTATCAGCTTGTGCGAAACCATGACGTTAACATACCTGCGTCTACGATGTATTTATCGAACGTTTTCTTCAATAGAACTTTGTTTTACTTGAAATTGGTGCCTTTATGCTGTCATGACGACAACAATTTGAAGAGAAACAAAACAGTTTTATTGGTAAACTACTGTTAGTTTGCCAATAAAGTTGATAGTATTGTTGGTGCTTAGGTCTTCGAGTTCAGATAGTTCTACGACCCAACTGTTGTTTCTATTTTACTTCAAGAATAGTTTCTATCAACAAATTGAAAAGTCCTCTTAGGATTGTAAGACATACTTTTACAATACAATATTATTATTTAGCTCTTCTTCTCACTAAAACTTTACTAACGGACATTTTTATAGTAGTGCCAAACATTAGATTAAAAAATAAAGAATTGACTATCGCAGCGTAAACTTAAAATCTTAGACAGCCTCTTTACATTCTCGATTTATTGCTGGGACTAGGGAAATGTGCACTAAAATATGGCGTACCCGGCTCATTACATACTAATTAAAATACGCAGTAAATTTTCATGTATATATCATGTGTATATCTATCTATCTATTTTTTTAATGAATTGCAAGTCAAGTTCTTTTTTTGGAAATTACAACGGAAATATCGGAATTTTTGAAGGTATCATGGTTGCATAAAAGTTGCGTGTGAGGCCGTGGCGGGTGTTTATACGTCATATAATAGAATATAACTATAAAAAAGTACCTGAAGAAAATTTTTTACAGAAAAAAACCAAATGCTTGCAAGCAGTTTACTCTCATTTGACAGTTATTTGCAAAGAAAACAAACGAGTTCCGGATATAAGCTACCTGTCGATCAGGATTAGAGAGATCCCAAAATACACCGTATCCAGGAGTACCGCTTTTATCCATCAAGCCCTTGACCCAACTGCCTAACAAGAGCTACTTCAGATGACGATCGTGATTTAATATATTTTTAACTTGTATCAAACACGCCTACACAACAGTACTGAAAGATTGGGAGATAATGACGCTGTAAAAAATACGTCACCGCTGATTTATACTTTCCATACGTCTACGTCAAAGGCAGAAGGACAATCTTACCGTTCGTTTTGTTTGTATAATCAAGCTCTTAGCGCTTTATTAAAAAAAAATCTGTGCGAAGAAAGTGTGTATGGAGTGTATGAAGAAGCCAGTTTTCAGATTCATTTTGTCAATGTTTGTACGATCTACAAATATTTGTTCCAGGTGTTCTGGGTATTTACTATGTATAATAAAAATATCTATCTATGTAATGTATTGTATTAAGTATATCAGTCATCTAGTACCCATAACACAAGCTCTGCTTAGCTTGGGGCTAGATGATGCTGTGTGGATTGTCCAGCAATATTTATTTATTTTATTTTATTTTCGGTTGATTATTTACAAACATAAATACTTAGATACTTTTATCTTTAATAATCAGTTTAACAACTTAAACGCCAACTGACCGTTAAACAATACATTTTCTATTATCTGGCAGTTAAGGTGTTATACTTACGAGAAACAAAAGAAAAAATAATAAATTAGGAAATAAGCTTGAAACCCGAAAAAAAGACATATCAGCTCTTTAAATACGCCTTATTGAAGTGAACACTTATTTTATCGCATTGAACGATTTGTTTAAGAGGCAAAATTTATGGGCTCGCGTCACCGACATGCTAAAGTGACGTGTTGCGCCATACTCACAGTTATTCCAAAGTATAAAGTTTTCACTTCCAACGGCAATTAACTGACTGCCTACTTTTTGGCATTTAATTTAATAACAATAAATGTGTCTCGAATAAATTGGTATGCATAAGTAATGTAGAATGACATTACGATTTTAAAACATACCTTTTAATGAAATGTGTACATTCATATCAAACAGAAACATTGAACTTTCATTAAATGAAACCGTTACTAACCAAGAGATCACAAATCTACATAGGTACTTCTAGCGGTCAATCTCTTTGTAATGCAAATTGAAACATACTCTGTGTAATAAAAAACTCTTTGAATAGCTTTTAAATACGAATTCGTTTCTGTTAAACTTTTGACAGTGATATTTTTTCTATTTAAACCCACTTTTATTACCCACTCGGTTTTTGTAAAGGGTCACAATGCGAGCATAGACATCGCAAAGTAATCTTTTAAAAATAAAATACCAGCCTGTTACCATCCCACTCGAGGACAAGGCATCTTTTCATATACAGAAGGCACGAGCATTAATCACCACTCTTGCTCAAGGCAGGTTGGCGATTTGGCGATTTTAGATTGATAGGTTACAGGTTTCCAAACTATGTGTTTCTTTCACCATTGTCAGTTATGACGAGATAAACTTAGAAAGTATATGTATATTATGAATTGAAAAAGTCACATTTTTAATTTTCCGGAGTTGATCCACAACCTATGTCTGTCTCTTTCTATCTCAAACATAAAATTACGAAAGTAACCTACTAAAGACGCGTAACTTGAGCCTAATAGACAACTGGTAAAGTGCCTACGCGCATGCTAAATAGCCAATTTATCTAGACTAACTTACGTCGCACTATTCAAGATATTTGCTCGCATTTACCTGTGTTAATGCCAACTAATATTCGCTACGAAGCAAAAATAAAACTTTACATACACCATTTTCTGTCTTACCTCGCAAATTAATTTAAAATGAATACACAAGAATACCTTTTAAAAGAGGACAAAGACTGGGTAGGGAAAGTCGCACGCCAGTAGTAACAAAACCAGTATTCGTTGGCCTCGTATTATATTGAAACTCCGTATAACTCTAGGCCAAGGTGCTACCACGGACGAGACTGGATAAGATAATTACAAATCATATATGGCTACGCTACAAAGAAAGCGGTGCGGGCAGGGTGTGGGTTTCATAGCTGCCCTAATGTATAAGCTTGTATAAATGGAATCACAAACTGTGTTGACCGTTGCGTGTTCAGGTGGAATGCCAGAAACCCATAGCGGGCTAATTTAAGATGAGGGTTTGGTAAATTGTCACCCAGTTTTGTATCATGATGTTTGGACCAACAACTAACCACCACTTTGACCAGTCCTGAATATAATTAAGATAGTTCCCCTGAGCCCTGATTCACAAACAACCTGATGACGATCGTGAACGACTTTTTCCATAACATATAACCTAATACTGAGATATAAATTGCAAATTGCAAAATAGGTTTTTCAAAAAGCCTATGAAAAACTGAATTTCACGGGCTGCTCTGCCGCATTCACCTTGATACTTGCTGGGTTGGATAAATTGCTGTTAATATAGATCGTTTTTATTATAATTAGCGACCTATTTAGCCCGAATGCGTCTTCGCTAACACAATACAAGACGGGAGAGTGACCACACCGCCCCCGCACTGATCAGTCTCCGCTTTCTGTATAGCAGCGGCTTACTTGTATCAACAGGGGATGTAAAGGGATGAAGATCAATTAGCTAATGGGTGGACATGTGCCTCGGATTGTGAGATAATTGATTTGTTCTATGACCGCGCGTTTGCATAAGACAATATTGGAACAGATGTCTCTTAGCAAGTCTAATTATAAACTTGCTAATTGATTGCAAACCAAGACCTCCATAAATAGAACATAAGTTTCCCCCATTAAAATAGACCTTTTACCTTTAAACCGCTACTTAATAGGGATGAAGCCTGGGTAAAAAAAATGAATAATATTAGGTATTTACCTATGAAATTGCCGTTCTGCAGTACTGGCCATTTCAAATCAAAATATTTTTTGTTTGGCTAAGAATTCTAATCTCAAATTAATTTTATTTTAAAAACATGGATTTTTTTTTCCAAAAGTAGTCATTTGTTTATTGATTAGTGTTACATTTTCATCGCATTTAAATCTTTTTCGTCATCATGGATACGTTAAAAATTCGAGTAATTATGGAATATGAGTACCGTCGTGGCAGCAACGCGGCACAAGCGGCACGCAACATCAACGACGTTTACGGAGCTAACACTACAAACCAACGCACTACCTGTTATTGGTTTGCTCGCTTCCGTTCTGGAAATTTCGACCTGAAAAATGAACCTCGCGGTCGTCCGAAGACTTTGGTCGACAATGACGAATTAAAGGCGATTGTGGAAGCTGATGATACACAATCTACGGCTGAATTAGCAGCAGCTTTCGACGTTAGCGTCAAAACAATATTGGTCCATTTGCGTCAAATTGGCAAGGTAAAAAAGCTTGGCAAATGGGTGCCCCAGGAACTCAATGATCGCCAGCGCGAAGTACGCGTCGAGACGTGCCTTGCACTGCTCAACAGACACACAAATGAAGGAATTTTGAACCGCATTGTTACCTGCGATGAAAAATGGATTCTGTTTGATAACCGCAAGCGCTCAGCAAGTTGGTTGGATCCTGGTTCAGCACCTAAACAATGCCCTAAACGAAAACTTACCCCAAGAAAAGTGATGGTCACTGTTTGGTGGTCTAGCGCCGGTGTGATTCAACACAGCTTCTTACCAAACGGGGTGAGCATTACTGCAGATGTGTACTGTGAAGAATTGAACACAATGATGGAGAAGCTGGCACATCTCCAACCAGCATTGGTCAATCGCTCGTCTCCGCTGCTCCTGCACGACAACGCGCGACCTCATACTGCACAGCAGACGGTCTCCAAGTTGCAAGAACTGGGGTTGG
The DNA here is from genome assembly GCA_905147745.2 of Phlogophora meticulosa. Lineage (NCBI taxonomy): Eukaryota > Metazoa > Arthropoda > Insecta > Lepidoptera > Noctuidae > Phlogophora > Phlogophora meticulosa. The sequence continues at coordinate 6,937,097 of LR990523.1, forward strand.
AAGCTCTCCGTCATCCGCCCTACTCACCAGACCTTGCGCCTACAGACTACTACTTTTTCCAGAATTTGGATAACTTCTTGGCGGGAAAAAAATTCAATACCCGAGAGGCAGTACAAAATGCCTTTGAAGAATTTGTTGCCTCCCGTCCAGCTGATTTCTTTAAGAAGGGCATCAATAAACTGCCACTGCGTTGGCAAAGATGCATTGATTGCATGGGTGATTACTTCGATTAATACAAATAAAAAATACATGAAAAAAATTCATTTAAATTTTTTCATACAAAACGGCAATTTCATAGGTAAAGACCTATTATTTAGTCCGACAGTCAGATCATAAAAAAAAAATTGTACACGTGTTTCTTACTTTATCATATTAATAAAAGATGAATTAGATAAAACGTATTAAAGATGGAGAGTGGGAGCTCGCTACGTCACATGTGGGTATAAAATCTTCTTACGTATGACGTCACGTTACATTTTAGCTTAATGTATAGACGTAAACCTTTGATTACGTAAAAAAACGTGTCCAATGTTTTTAAATAATCTACCAGATGGACAAAAATATATTTTTTACTGCTGAATATGAGGTCCTGGGTTCGATTCCCACGATGGACTAAGTGTTTTTTAATATTTCCATCTGGAATTTCTGAGTAGCAGTCCAGAGTCTGTATTTGTGCCCGATTGGTGGTAATAGGCTCGCCCCCTATTACATGGGAATTAAACATAACTGGCGAAATGTAGTTTTACTAAATAGGTACACCTCTGCCGTACCCTTTGGAGAATACAGGTGTGATGTTATCTTACGTATTTCAGTAACTCGAAGACACTTTTTAAGTAAGGCAATCTATCAGATTGGGTATCTGACTACCCGATAGGAGCAAGAGTGTCGGATATATTCATATTTTATGACAACTAGATGGAGACATCGGCGTGCGACGGTTGGTGGAATAATGTGCTCCCTGAGGCATGAAGAGGGTTCGATATGTAAAGAACCTCACTAAAATACAACAGTTTATTTTCAGTGACAAGTTTTGTACCGTAAATCAGTTAAGATTTAAGAAATACCTGCGTAAATACTGTTTTTAATGGTTTGGTACTGAAAGGGTGCCAACGGGACTCTTTTTCGAGACTCCGCTGTCCGCCCGTCCGTCTATCTGTCATCAGTCTGTCTGCCAACGGACTGTATCTCATAACTGAAATAAGTAGATATTTCAAATTTTCACAGCGTGTGTTTTTGTTATTTTATAGCGCGAAATCAACAAATAATAAAAATAAAATACAAGAAACGCGATTCTTTCGGCGTTTTTTGCTTGTCTTTATCATATGTTATTGTATAATTTTATTAATTAATTATATTTTTAATTTAACAATGTACAAACTAGTTTTGAAATAAACGAATGTAATTAATTAATTAGCACTTATCTTATATAATCATATGGAACCCTTGAATCAGTAACATATTACTAAAAACTTTAACTTGCCATGTTACTGAACAAGCGTTGCCCATTATTCCAAAATTCAATTCATGAGCAGTTTCTAAATTAAGCAGCTGTGATATACAGATAAACAGACAGACAGACTATAAGGATTGTATTTACTATTTTGGTAAAATATCCTAAAAAGCTAATGTATAAACATTATTTTCGAGGGTAACTTCTAATTCTAGCAAAATATTATTTACCAATACGATTGGAATATTTTTGTATTCCTATTTCTGTTCCTAATTGGCTCCCTTCCATCCAGTACTTTGTCTGTGGAAAATAATTGATGTTCGTTCCTTTGTAAACCAGCATTTTCATGCAAATCTCTAGTGGAAAAAAGAAAATTATTCAAATCAGATACATTGTTTGAACCATAATGTTTTAACGAACTTATTGAAGGATGCGATTTAAGAATCAAAAAATTGTAGGTAAGAAATTCGTACTTTGAAGTTAATGGGGAGCATTCTGAAGTATACATGAAAGTATTAGTTTTCACGTACATTCTACTTATACTTTAAAAACTGTAGTTATTGTTATATTTATTGGTTTCTATTGTACCTACTACTTAGTATTGTTACTCATCTCTAACACGTACACATATTCAACCCTAAAAACAGGGGATCGGAACTGTATCTTAAGCACAGGCTACCCCGTAGCCTATCTAGGAGAGCAGTACTCCACCCAATAACTAGATTAAGAAATTAATATGTATGTATCTGCCTTTGCTACTTTCAATGTATTCAACTTAATCTGGTCCAATTTAACTGTAAATCTTTATTATTATTATTATCTCCTTTATTTCTTTATATACATATTAATTACATTTTTAAATATTTCAAAATAAAAAAAACAAAAAAACATTTAAAAATATAAAAAATAGTAGCCCACCGGCATTGGGAACAGGGTCCAAGCTACCGGTGGTCAGGGCTCTTGAGAAAGGAATCTTCTGACGATACGCGCCGTGTCCAGGAGTACCGCGTTCTGTATCAAGCCCTTGATCCAGCTGCCTAACGAGAGCCTCCTTAGGTGTTGGTCGAGGCTCTTGGCTATTATACCATTGGCCGTCACAACTATCGGCACAATGACTGCTGTATTTACATCCCACATGTCGACCACCTCGCGGGCCAGATCAAGATACTTGATTTGTTTCTCTTTCTCAGCCTTCACGAGGTTCTCGTCATGTGGGACCGTTATATCGTTATTATTATATTATTATCTTCACCATGCAAGCAGTATATGAAATATTGCCTTTATTCACAGCTACGAGTAGGTACCATGTGTTATGTCTCCCTTTTCCTTTCAAACCTGCAAGTGTGATGCAACAAAGGTGACCTTAAAAAGAATCAAGATTGTCCTTCTTTTTATCACTTCTTATCAAACAACAGTTGATAAAAAGTGATAACAACAAGGAATTAACTTGTAAAAAAGCAACAGTTGTTCGCCGACGATCCTTTCATAAGAAGCGATTTGTAGTTAGTTAAATGAATTTTAGTACAGTCAAAACCTATTTATGTCCACTGAAATAAGAAATGAGCCCCTGGATACTTTGTACTACACATTTGGTACTACGTCACCCATATAATATCTATATTGATTCAAGAAACACACATTAGCTTTTTTACTTAGTAGTTTTTTTGTAATTGGCAACATTGTGTATAACTACAGAATTATACTATTTACCCACAACAAAGAGTAAATCATTTTCTGTGTCAATAAATTTTGGTAGTTATTTTGATTGGGGTCCAAATCAAAATCCAAGATGGCGATATATGGGTCACTTTGATTAATGGCGATAGAACCTTATAACAGTGGGAACTATCGGTGGCCAACTTTAACGGTAGAAACAGATATTTTTATAAGGACCAAAGACTAAAAAGAGTTTCATTAATCAAAAAAAGTAAACATTTTAATATTTCTCTGATTGATGATGACTTTTAAAATTCTAAAATGTAGGTAGGTACGCAAATGCTTAATATTTTAAAAGTTGTAAGTACGACTCAACATTTCGAAATAATCAGGTCATCGTTTTGAGGTGCATGCGCAGTTTTGATGAGGCCACAACAATGTCGTTACAATTATGCAGCTTTAGAATGTAACTTTACAGTCAATTGAAGCGTAAAATATTTTTTTCCGACTGCAAAGAAGAATTTCTTACTCGCTTGTAGGGATTTCATGATTGTGTGTTGTAGGGGAGTCACGTGAATTTAAGAATTATAAAATTATTTTTTCTGATCTAAAAACTCCAATACTTTTACAAAGAACTTCAACCGACTTAAAAAAGAACACTAAAAGGTATAAATTACTTAATTTTGGAAGTCTGTGACTTTGGTCCTTTTGTTTGATTAATTTTTTGCCGCGGACTTCTGAAGTTGAAATTTATTTTAAGAACAATAATGTTTTTCCTAAGAAGGATGTTTTTTTTTGTAAAAATTTTTTATTTCTTGCTATTCAGTGGGTCGTATTATAATTTATCTATTCAAAAGCCTAATGTTAACTGCCCGTCACCTTTTGCAAAATTCAGTGGGTGAAAAATCAATTATCCCTTATTTTCTACACTTAGGGATGGACTTTTTCATAGAAATTAAATTTTAATGGAACCAACTTTAAGGTATATCCTGATTGAACTCAAACTACACTATAGAAACGAACTTATGGGTGGCCAAACGTAAACAAAATAATGAAATACGCGTCGAATTTAGAATCACCTCCTTTTTTTCGGTTAAAAATGCAGTAATGGGCTTTGTAACTCAGTCTAGAAATGTTACCCATTATGTAAAATACTGTTACTTAGATTAACAAATTGTTAAGAAAAGCTTTAGATAATGATTCGGACAATATTGCCTCACAAGGATGATTCCACATCACAAATTGCAAAAAAAAACTGAATGCGTCACTTTCGAAGCCAACAAGTTTACGTTCAAATAAAACTGTCAACGTAACAAATTAATATTTACCCGAAATCTGCCGATCAGCAGATTGTCAAGTACAACCTGACGGAGTGAGTCAGTGCGCCGGATGCGCGTGGTCAGTGGTGTGAAGTAACATTATAGTTTGTTATTTTACAAAGAAATGTGTTATCGTGAACTGTGAGTGAAAGTATTTTATACATAAGAAAATGTAAGTATGTATGTAGAATAGTGTATCTGTCGACAATTTGCACTACGTCATACTTTTAGTTTGTGTTTTGTCTTCACATTTACTTAATTTAAGCAAAATATACAAAATAACCCAACCAACACCGAGGACCACCAGAATATATTTTATTTCAGCTTTATTTCATTTTTGTTGTTTACGAATATTATGTACAGAGGCTAGTACGTCGAGCTATCCCAATATGTCAAATTTCTTTGATAGAATTTCAACTTTATTGCAAAAGCATAAGGTTCATATTCAATTAGGAGAATTTGACCGTTTGGGGTAGCTTCATGTACTGTCGTATATACTTACGTCCTCTGTGACACATAAACATATTTTCTTTATTTCTTTCTAATTGAAATGATTTTCATTACTGATTATCATCCTACCTACTAGTTACCTACATTATTAACCTGCTACCAACTCTTATCTTATTACGTGAGAACCTACTTTCAGATTCCTATATATTCTCTTTATTTTATTTTTGACTAGCTGCGCCCCGTGGTGTTACCCGCGGTTAAAAATCTCTCTCATCAAACGTGCGAGAGATAAAATAGTTTAAGTTATAAAATAGTGTAGGTGTTAAGTTTTCATAAATTTTGTAATATTCTGCGTAACTTTCTTAGGTTTTTTCTTTCATAAGAACCTCCTCCTTAAAATAACAAACACAACAAAAAAATAATTAGTGAAATTCGTCCAGCCGTTCAGGCGTGATGGGAGGGGGGACCAAGGGAAATATGGAGTCATTCTTTTATATAGGTATAGATACTAGCTGACCCGACAGACGTCGTCCTGTCAATGACGCGAACTGTCAATCGCGAGAAGTTAAAATAGTCGTTAGGTTTTTTAATTTAAATGAATGAAATTTTTCAATTTTTTAATTTTTTCTTTCCGTAAGTACCTTCTCCTTACAATAACAAACACCACAAAAAAAGAATCAGCGATATTAGTCTAGCCGTTTCCGCGTGATGCCGTGACCAAGGGAAATAGGGATCAATTTTTATGTAGGAGATATATATATAATATATATAATAGAAGATAAGCAATATATTAATAATAATTCAAAGATCGTTTATAATGCATAAGTTTTATCTTCATAACCTTAAATTCGCGTAAGAAGCGATAAGTATTTTTATTTTGTTCCATGACGGTTACTCTCTCTGTCTCAGTGTTTGTCTCTGTCCCGATGTACAGTAGAACAAGCTATTTTCTAACTAGTCGTAGGTAGATAATGATACCAGCCTGTTACTGTCCCACTGCAGGGCAAAGGCCTCTTCTCATACAGAGAAGGTACGAGCATTAATCACCACGCTTGCTGGTGATTTCAGACTCATATAATATTAATTATAAGTCCAGGTAGACTTTCCCTTTAAATCAATCTTTTGTTTTTTTCTAGCTGGAATTTTTCAGTGTTAGCCTAGAGTCCAGATGCCCGTTTGATGGCTCATTCCCTACTACAAGGCACTTAAAAATAACTGACGAAATTTGGGTGTACTAAAGAGTTACACCTATGCCTAAACCTTCGGAGAGTACATAATGAAATTATGATTTCATGCTGTTATGCTAAAAAAAATGGTGGAAAGATTTTCGCCCGTGTACCATTTAGCTTGTTCGACGGTACACAATCTCCTCCCTTGGGTTCGTTACTCCTACGCTTGTGGAGTTTTGCCCTCTCATCGTCGCTGACGTTGCGAGAATTATATCTGCCGAATCCAAAAATAATACTGCCGACTGCCTCATAATAGAAATCTGCCGTTATATAAATAGCAGTATCTAATGAGCTCACTTTGCAGTTAGTTTGCTAGCTGGATGAAAACATCAATGTACCTATCTTATACCAGGAAGTAAAACAAAAGTAATGTATACAATGTGCTACCTACCTATACGATTAAAAGCCGCTGTTTTAATTGCGTTTCGTATATTTGACACTTCTTAACAAAGAAATTGATGGAAACGTAAGTAGGCAGGTGTTTGTTTATATATTTTTCAATGAATGAAATTGTAAATTAAGTTAGATTTAAGGTCTATGACTTTTTCATGATGTTGTAACCCCTGTAGGACACGGCAATTTATGAATTAAAGGGATACTACATAAACTTTTAGTGGTAACAAAACCAGTACAAACGGGTGACCTATGTGGCGCAGCGGCCGAAAGTCCGCCTGCGACGCAATGTTTGTACGATCTACAAAGATTTGTTACGGGTGTTCTGTATTTGCTATGTTTAATAAAAAATATCAATCTTCTAATGTATTGTATTAAGTATATCATCTATGTGTATCTGTGGACAGCTAATAGGCAGATAAAGAAAAGCTTCACACATCTTCAAGTGATTACCTAAGAAGATATTTATTTTGTAAATGTAGGTTGTACAGGGTGGATGAAGCATCGACGTACAAATTGATCCCATGAGTTCAATACGTAATTCAAACTCCAGCATTGAAATTTTTCCTGAAAAACAGTAAACAATAATATAGCGTCGATAAATTCCTGACGACTGATCAAGATCCGAAAGATTAGCGGAATTGCCACGTTGTCTGGCATTTTTTTCAATGAAGAAGCCAGCCAAACGTTAGGTCACGGTAAACTTCTACCAAACGTTTCGATATTTCTTTGAATAGAATATGAAACGTTTGTAGGTACAGAGGCCAGCACATCAAGCTACCCCAGTTTGTCAAATTACTTTGAAAGTTTTTCAACTGTATTGCAAAAAAATAAGGTTCATATTCAAATGGGAGAATTTGATAATTTTGGGTAGCTTGATGTGCTGGCGTCTGTACATAGCTTACCTAAATCTATACAAATAACAAGCAAGCTGATCTCTGCAGGGAGACACCTAAAATTACTGCGTCATTGCTGTATTTATGTAGTTAATTTGTAGTGTAATCTCTTTATTTGCATGTAAAAATTGTAATTAATTATTTTTGTATGCCTATAATAGGCTGATCCACTGTAAATATGTCCAACCACTGTACCTACGCATCAAAAATAAAATATGTCTGATTCTGAATAGGCACAAAGGGCCGTTTACAACTAGGTTAGGCCCAATTGCCTACCGCCACGGTTTAAAATTAAGACATATCTACATGCCTGATATTCTGCTAAGTTAGAATAATATTGCAATGTAAAATGATTACATTTTGACCTCGTATGCGGAAATTCGATTTCCTGTACTAGGGAAGTTTCAAGTGCATGACGTTGCAACTACTACGTCGAACTACTAATTATTATGAACATCCTGTTGATGCTGTGTAAGAGTGGAGTGCCATAGACAGGGTAATTAATTGAGATGGCTCGGTGTGGAAGAGTCTGAAACTATTTGCGTTTGCGCCATTTTTAACGTACTTTATTAAAGAAATATAGCTTTCTAGCTTTAAAATAACCCGGCAAAGCTTGCAAGTCGGATCCGCAGAACGAGAGTTTTGTACCTTCATATTTTTCAATTTCCAAAGTAAAATTTTGTTGTTTTGCGAACACTTATGTTAGTTTCTTTGTAAAGGGTTATTGGGACATCTAGATAAAAATTGTTGTATCTGACTGAATGGGCATTCATTTAGCACAGCCACACAATGACAATACAAAATGAAATCAAAGCTTGAATATGATCCACGAAAGGTTTAAAATAACAATATTTTCAACACAAAAAACACATTAATGTAAACCGAAAAAAATGTTCTACTAGAAATGCTGTACCTATTTTTAATTTCAATATTGCCAAGGCACTATTGAGTATTATCCTGTAAATTTTGATAGAAATATTTTTCAGGATGAAGCAGTTTATTTTTCTTAAACCTTCTGGTCTTTATTAACAATAAAAAAATTGGGGTCGCAGGGCAAAAACAAGGCTGGGAACCCATTGGTTACCACTAGAGCAGTCTCCAGTAAAATTGGTAAAAGAGAAATTGACAGCAAGGATCCCTATCAGCTTATGCCTATTACCTACGTGGGACAATAAACCTGGGAGAATTTAACTGTATTATAATATATGTGCATATGCTATCTATATCTCTGCCCATTACTTCAGAGAACACGTGTGGCAAGTGACGACTCATGTGGCAATTTTCACAGAATAGCTTGTGACAATGTCAATTGTTTTAGTTTCGTTTTAGTTGTGTTTCCTTTCTTCTTTTTATTTAACGACTAGCACTTCGGCCACGACTTCGTTCGCGTGGATTTCGTACTGTTCCGTTCGAACTTTAACATACCTTCCACTCCCTTTAAAGCGTATCTTTGAAAATAATAATAGCTCTCAGGAATAATGTAGCTTTCTAACGGTGAAAATGTTTTTAGAATTGGATCTTTAGATCCGGAGATAACTCCCTACATACAAACTTACAAACAAACTTTACATCTTTATAATAACGTTTGGTCGACCGTTCACGTGACCAGAGGGCTGGCCTTTTTTTTGGCAAAAGAATCAGCATTTCCATTAAAAGTGGCAATGCCAGCCTTTTGGGCACTTTTCCCGTTGACAGTGATGCGGATAAATTTTTCGATGCCCTGTGATTCTTTATTTTATTTTATTTCTTCATGTATGAATAGTTGTATCGTTTTAAAGAAATAATTATTCTTTATAATATTATAGTTCATTTTACTAATAGCTTATGACCCAATTGTTACATTGTGGAGCATGCGGGGCTAACCTGCAAAAAATTGTTATACCAACCTTAGATTAAGAATTTTGAAATTTTATGAGTAAAAACAATTTTTGGTTGCCCATTAAAGATAAATAAACACAGCTTTTTTGTTACGTTATTAGAATACCTAACAGTAAAGGTTTAATTGAGGTCAAAACATCTGAACAGAGGCAACAAACGTTTTGAATTACATTATTAAAGTGAAACCTTTCGTTCGCCCTTTCGAAGACCATTTAAGAAGTAATGGGTTTGTTTATTGAAGCTAAACTGAGCTTAATTGAAAATATACAAGGACACGAAACTTCCACTGCTGTCCTTCTGAAATCTTTTTCAAATTAAAATTCATTTATTAGTGTGATTTTTGGTACATTTTTACATGAGATCTTAACTATAAATAAATTAGGTCCTCCAAAATCTACCTTAAAGGTACACTTGTACATGTTTAGAAAATTATCGTCATCATATTAAATTAAGATAATTATAATACAAAGATTACAACGAAACACAACATAAGATAAACAGGACAAGCAAGTCATTAACTTTTAATAATTCTACATAAGAAAATTTCTGAATGGAAATAATTATACAATGTCAGAATTAAATACATGATAATTAATAAAAATATTTTCTAAGTAAATTCTACTAAAATAGGACCAGCGACACGAGAAAGTTTTCTTTCTGCAGAATCGAACTTAATAGGGATGTGTCCTGGGTAAAATTATATTAAGTCTATTTAGTCCGTCAGTAAGATTACCAAAAAATATTGGACACATTTTTTTGCTTACTCAAATCAATAAAAGACAGCGATATAGCACATCAAATTTCAGAAGGGGCTTGTGACGTCACTGTTACGTTAAAAGTGTAGAATGGCATGACGTCACGCGCAATTTCATCGCACTATATCGTCGTCATTTTTGGTTTACGTGACAAAAGAAAAAATACCCTATTGCATAAGGTTCAGTTTCATATGTCACTAAAATGTACTTAAAACATTTTTGTTGCTTTCTGTCATTATAAAATCAAGTCAGATTTCATGCAATTAAAGTTGATATTCATATTAATAGCGGTTATAAAGATTTATTTCTTTCGTTGGGCGTCCGTGAACGTAATGTTTTGCATTCACTTTTACCTCATCATGTGATATGCAAACTTTGTTGATAACAAAATAATATCCATAATTTGAAGTAGATAAGTAAGTGCCATTACTAATATTAGGCGCGTCCCACACTCGAAGATGATGTTCATTTTATGATCGCGATATATGACATCAACAAGATAAGATCGACATTTAATATAGTAATGTCGATTACTTGCCACGTACACAAGCACTTTATGTATCTTTTATTATGTTAGGAGACGATAAATTACTAATAAATAGAGATTTTTTGTGTGATGTCTTGACTTAATCAATATTGAGCACTAGCTCTCGTAACTAACTCGTATCCTAGGAAAGGGATGAACTACTTTATCATATGACATAATTGAATAGAAAGATAGAAATGTAATATCACACACACGCCTGTACTTTCGGGGTTCCTGTACTACTTATTTTAACATCTCTAAGGTACCTAAAGTACACCCAAATTTCGGCAGTTATGTTTAAGCCCCATTTAAAAAGGAAAGAGAGTATAAATTTCCATCAACCGGGCATAACAACCGCACGGGTTGATCGAAGGTTAAGCTACGCTTGCCGAGGTCACTCTGTGGATGGGTGACCGTTCGTAACATATCGAGACTCCTCCGTGTCTCGGAAAGCATGTTAAGCCTTTGGTAACGGCTGTCATTTGAAGATATTTGACAGTCGTTACGGGTAGTCAGAAGCCTGAAAGTCTGACAACCTGTCTTATATAAGGGTATCGCGTTGCGTAACTATGTTGTGGAGGTCAGATAGGCAGTCGCTCCATTTAAAATACTGTAACTCAGTTGTATCTGGTTAGACTGAAAGCTGATCCCATTAACCATTTGATTGCCATTCCCATTGACATTGTTGGGAAAAGGCTTGGCAGATAATGATGATGTAAGTAGGAAAAATCAATAAATTCATTACATTCATTTCAGATGACCAGTGAAAATATAATAAAAGAACGTTGGGACCAGCTGGGTCTACCACCAATGGAGTTAGCAGAGACCTCTGAAAATAGTATGTACCAATCTACAATAATTAATTATAATTTAATTACCTATTTATGAAATTTATTTCAGTCCATACATTTTTAAATTAAACATATTATGAATTAATAAAATTTTATAATTGTATTGCTTAAAAACTATCATTTTATTATTTGGGGTATCATACATAAGGTATAAAAAAAAGAAATGATAAAATAAATTAAAGGTTTATTTTTTATCATATCTCATTGAATTTTGTGATTCTTAATTTGCTTGTTTTTCAGGTCGCGATAATAGCGGACTGTACAAATGTTTGATCCCCTCATTACATAAACTAGTAATTATGTTATTACTTACAACATTCGGGATAGGAACTTACATTCTGCTATTCAAATTGTCAGAGAACTATGGTAAGTGAAACTTAAAAAAAAAACATCTTTGTTTTCGACTAATTGTTTGTAAATTTTTTTTGTATTTAACCTACTTTAAAAAAAGAGGAGGTTATGCATTAGCAATTTTTTACGTAGTATGGTACAACGATTTATCCGTGCTTACTAGGCCTATTTAAGTGTCTCATTCGGTAGAAACCTGCCCTGAGGTCACATTTATATTTTATTAACTTCCCTTGAGTAGGTTGTCAGTTATCTTCAATAATAGTTATTTAAATCACTTCATATATGTTGATGATGTATGTAGTGTACATGTAAGTAGTCGACAAAGTAATACATGAATGTGTACGAAGAAAGCAACCGACTTTAAAAAAAACCACTGCAATGTAGCAGTTTCTGAAATCGGTGGTATTAAAAACTGTAACAAAAATAAAGACAAAACATTATCCCATTATTCCCAAATTTAAGTTATTATTAATTTTCTAGTGATTTTTGTTAAACAGTAACTGTACTACCTATTTAAAAAAATACCTCTTTACAGATTATGCAAGGAATACTGAAATAATAATTCTCACAGGGGATAATCAAATACCTAACGTGACAGTTCACAATATGGAAATATTTCTGCAATTAAAAAATCAAACTGCCGATCAAAACATAAAATCAGAACCTAAGGCGAAAAGAAAAAAAAGGCACACAAGCACCCCAGATGTCTCTTCAACAGACGTAGAAGACATTATAAATTTAAATGATGAACAACTACAAAGAGCTAGAGAAATTATATTAAAACATGACGTTCTGTGCAACAATCAAGAAAAACAGGAAATCTGTAAAGATTTCGTGACTAAGTTAAAAGCAATAGTAGAAAACAATGATGCAAGCAACACAAAAGAAAATCCATCCAGAATAAAATTGAAAGTACATGATGATGCAAAGCTAAACGAGCATGTCCCTGCAGATTTGACAAAACGTGAAGCATTTACTAATAGAAATCTAGATAGTATTCTAGAATCAGTTCCAGCTATGAACCTGGGCGCAAGAGACGCCAGTATTGATGCAAAAGTTCTGCCACATTCTCACTCTCTTTCTCCTCAGCATCTTTCCGACACTTGCCTATTGGCTCGTCTTATAAAACAAAATTATCCTCGCGCAAAAGGTACTATATTATAAAATTACTTTAGTCTACTTTTCCTTTAGAGAAACTTCTTACCTTCTCTATTATTTTACAGGAATTTATGACCCAACGCAAGAATACTTAGCCCCACATAATGAGCATCCATTATCTCCCCAGAGCAGGTACATAAACTATGTTTGGCAGATATAAATTATCGTAATTATTTGCATACCCTGTTTTCATAGTGAAGTTTACCTACTTCTCTTAATATTGCAGATATTATTCGCCATCTATGCACGCTTCTTATCTTCAAGAACGCGACATAGACTTGCAAACACATAAAATACATCCTCAAGACGTTGATATATTCATGAGCTTTTTGACGTCAAAGTAAGTGTTGAGTGTGTACTTACTAAATCAAAATACATATATTATTTTGCGTGAGTGTCGTATTACTTTCAGCCTAGGTGTAAGCGTATGTTGATTCTTGTAAGGCGTAATTACGGGAAGAGTTAATGGTGTCATATTATGTATCTACTATTTATATGTACAAGCCTATTTATAATCAGTACCAGCCTATTACTGTCCCACTGCAGGGCAAAGGCCTCTTCTCATACAGAGAAGGCACGAGCATTAATCACCACGCATGCTCAAGACGGGTTGGTGATTTCAGACTTATATTAATTATATAAGTCCAGGTTTCCTCGCGATGTTTTCCCTCACCGATGTCAATGAAGTCCAAAATAAACTTAAAAAGTACATATGAATTGAAAAACTCACATTGGTACTTGCCCAGGTTTGAACCCACAACCTCGTGCACAAGAGGCGAGGCCTAAACCACTGGGCCAACATTGTTTTTTTTTTCTATTTATAATGCTATGTTCATATAATCTATTCACCATCATTTAAATTAGACTTATCTTCTCATTTTTTTCTAAACCTCCACAGACCAGAACCAATAGCCATAGAACGCACTTCCAACTCATCACGGGAAACAATATGTCAACCAGGCACAATGCCGTGCCTAAGTGGAGACACGTGTGTAGACGAGAAACAATGGTGCGATGGCAACGTGGACTGTATCGATGTCAGTGATGAAGCAAGATGTACTTGCAAAGCTAGGGTCGATAAGTCTCGTCTTTGCGATGGCTACTTCGACTGTCCTTTTGGAGAAGATGAAATGGGCTGTTATGGTAAAAATAAAATACTCTCATTTTTTTCTCAATTAGTTTTACCTTACTCTTAAGGCTAGCCAATGAACGCTTGGGTTTTTGGAACATACAACATTCTTGATTGCTTTAACCAACACAGAATAAAATATGACGAGTATATCTGGACTTCCCTACATTACTTGATTTAAGGTTGCAGCGAAACTATGTTTAGCTGTGGAGACTTGGACATGAACTCCCACAGCACTTGCTTCACAAAAGAGCAGAGGTGCAACAATGTCGTCGATTGTCCCAACCACAAGGATGAAGTGGAATGCAACATGCTGGCCCCGAGTCTTCTTAAAAAGCCTGTAGGTGGATCTTATATTTCATTGCATTTAAAGAACGGGCTATTTCGTATCTATGTCTACTGCATCTTATTGACACTGAGTGAAGCAACTACATTGTAAAATATCACTGTGTGGAAGATTGTATGGTTAACCAATATAATGCCTGTACCTTTATAAAAAAGATACCTACTTCGGAGCAAGAGAATTCTTTTTTTATATCCACATCCAATTCTCATACGTCAAAAGTGTAAGTGACGGCTAACGGACACACCAATTTCACTTCAGTTTCTAGACTCAAAATTTCATCAAACACTCGTCCGGTGTCCGGTGTCCGGCCCATCAATCGGTGGTGACGTGAACCAAAACGTCGTTTCATGTTAAAACCAATTTGAAAATGAATATGGTCAAGAGATTCCAATACGAGATGGTGTTATTTTTAAGCTTTTGTCCATTATTTTTGCGTTTGAAAATACAAATCCCGGCTACGGAATAATAAACTTAAATAAACAATAAAACTGGGCTTCGATTAATTTTATTATATGATAACAATGGTCCTTTTTTATCATAATATAACGCTGTGGACATAGGGCGACATTCCATATTTTTAAATTTTTCATGTAAATTGACTTTTTTTATTTTCAGTTATTTGCTATTTCAAATACTGAAGGGTTTCTTCATCGAAATTTCAAAGGAGACTGGTTTGCGGTGTGTAGGAATCCGTATATGTGGGCCCATGATGCTTGCCGACGAGAAACGGGCCTTATAATTAGGTAAAATTTGAAGGACTTGTGTCTAATATTACCAAAAAAAACATATTTACAGAAATGAATATCATATATCGCAATGTTAGAAAAAAAAGTGATTAATTTCATTCCAATTCAGTTGTTTAATTAAGTGCTATTTTTATTTTTTCAGGCCTCCTTTCATCCAGATTCTCCCAATAGACCCAATGATGAAGATCGACTATCTGAACACAGGTCCCGGTGGGTTAATCCAAACGAGTGACACTTGTATGAACTCTTCAGCAGTGTACGTGACATGCCCCGACTTGTTATGTGGAACGAGAGTGCAGTCTACGTCACAGCTACTTAGAGAGGTAATGTACTCAAGTCGAATTGAATTCTAGAAGAAAATAGTTTTAACGTTTGAAAAGCTATTTATGGAACCAAAAGTACGTGGACTGTAATATAATTTATTTGGTAGGTACAATGATATGTAATTCATTTTCTGATAGTCGAAAAATACAAATAGCTGGTAGCTGAAAAGATTTCTGGTTCCAAAAATAGAAAAGAAATACTGTTAAGTAAATCAACTTCTCTATTACGCCAAAGACGATCGTTACTATGAAACCTTTTTCATTTATTTATAGAACGCCGCGATCGAAAATCATCTGTTTGGGCGTAACAAAAGATTTCTTCTGAAAAACCATCCGTACCCTTTGATGTTTTACGGCAACCGCTTTAAAAGGGATGTAGACGACATCAGTACTAAGACAAATTACGACATTAAATTCGATAGATCGAAGAGAAACTTCTTTGATACGATGAGGAACAAAAGGACGGAGAGCAGGGTGGTGGGGGGTAAGCCAAGCCAGCCCGCAGCCTGGCCTTGGATGGTTGCTGTGTATAGGAACGGCATGTTTCATTGCGGTGGAGTCGTTATAACCCATAGTTGGGTAGTGTCGGCTGCTCATTGTGTCCATAAGTGAGTGAACTGTTTAGCATGTCCATATTTTTTAGTATAAGTAAGTGCATTATTGATAGAGACAGAAAAAAGCCAATAATTACTTCAAAACTAAAAATTGGTCCTTATTTATTAATAAGAACCAATTTTTAGTTTTAGTGTAAATTAAACAATTACAAATCTCTGTGTTTATTCCTATTGTTTCATACGTTTTCTATACAAGTAGTTATTTATTTGCACTAATTGTAACATTACCTAATTTTATAGCTACGCAATTGAGATACTTTAGCCTATCCCTTAGTTTTTTTTAAGTAAAATCGTATCCACAGATTCTGGGATCATTACTACGAGGTGCAAGTAGGAATGCTGCGCCGCTTTTCATTCTCGCCCCAAGAGCAAAGTCATAGAGTAACACACGTGATAGTCAATCCACATTACAATCAGTCTGACATGAAAAACGATCTTTCTCTATTGAAAGTCGAACCCGCAATTCAGTTTAGTCGTTGGGTTCGACCGATATGTTTACCGAGCCCCGATACGGCTGGACCTGACTGGCTATGGGGACCCACTCCTGGCACAATGTGTACATCGGTTGGTTGGGGAGCTACTACGGAACACGGACCCGATCGTTAGTAAATGACTTTCAAATTAATTTTAGTTACAAGCGCAAAATTAAAAATAATGTGGTATAAAATAGCATTATTTTTATTGAAGACCCTTAATAGACCCATTTTCCTAATATTGTAGCTGACCACATGAGGGAAGTAGAAGTGCCTATTTGGGCAAACTGTAAACATCGAGAAGATCGGGCTGGCAACGAGATTTGTGCAGGATTAGTCGAAGGTGGAAGAGACGCGTGCCAGGTACAAAAACATCATTAATCATAGAAATAGTACTTAGTTCAGCTTCACGTTTTTTAATCATACTGATATACGTATATTAATATCATTCAACAATCGATATGACTGTGTTTACACTTATTTAAATTATAGTGTTTAAATAAAATAGCGATGTAAATGACAGCCTATAGAAGCGTTGGATTATTTCAGGGCGATAGTGGAGGACCGCTTTTATGCAGAAACCCTTTGAATTCACAACAATGGTACATGGCAGGGATCGTAAGTCATGGAGACGGGTGCGCTCGTAAAGATGAGCCTGGTGTTTATACTCGAGTCAGCCTCTTCGTAAAATGGATTAAATATCACATATGTGAGTAGGATTTTTATTACTTTCAACATTTTTTTCCATTACTTCTTTATTCCATGCCCTGTTTTTTTTATTTTAGCGTCCAAGACTTTGCCTAAATTTCAACCGATACAAGAGTGTCCCGGATTTAAATGTGAAACTGGAATTTCAAAGTGTCTCCCAAACAAAAGGAAATGTGACAAAATCGTAGATTGCTTAGACGGAGAAGATGAAACAAAATGTGAATTTACTAAAACAGTTCCTACGCTTGAGGATAGTATATTTGTAGATCCAGAAAGTTCATTAAAGAAAATACTAGAAAAAAAAGAAGTACAAACAGAATCAATCTTAACAACAAGTAGTGACAAAAATGAACAGAAGACCACACCAGCTAAGCCTTCGGATGATGATTCCTTAACAGATTGGTCTAAGAATGAAGGCACCATCACTTCAACGGATAGTATTAATACTAGTGAGGAAAACCTAGATCTAGAGTCTGAAGAATCAACAAATACTGAAAAACTAGATTTTGAACATGAGAAAATTCCTTTCAGTCATTCCCAGTCAAAAGAATCGACCGATGCTCAGAAACTAGACTTTGAACGTGGGGAAAATTCTATTGATCAGCCACAACCAAATGAATCGACTGATGCCGAAAGCGCAAGCTTTAAAAATGTAGAAAATGCTAGTGATCATCTACAGTCAAAAGAATTGAGTGATTCCGAAAAGCCAAGCATTGAACAAGGGGAAATTACTACTAATAAACCACAGTCAAAAAACTCTACAGATACCGAAAGAGTTGAGTCTAAATATCCGATTGACCAGCCACAGTCAAAAGAAATCACTAATAATGAACAAACGGATATTGAACATAACGAAACTCCAATTAATAATCCACAATCTAAAGAATCGACTGATGCTGAAAGAGTAGACTTACAAATTGTTGAAAATGTTGGTGATCATCTGCAGTCAAAAGAAACGACTAATGCTGAAAGTCCAGGCTTTGCACGAGAGGAAATTCCAATTAGTCATTCACAGTTAAAAGAATCAACTGATGCTGAAAAAGTAGACTTTAAAAATGGAGAAAATTCTAGTAATCATCTAAAGTCAAAAGAATCGACTGATGCCGAAAAACCAATCTTTGACCAAGAAGAAATTCCTATTAATCATACACAGTATAAAGAAACAGCTGATGCCGAAAGAGTAAACTTTAAAATTGAAGACAATTCTAGTGACCTTCTACAGTCAAAAGAATCGACTGATACAGGAAATCCAGACTTAGCACAAAAAAATAATCTTAATGATCATCCAAACTCAAAAGAATTGACTGATGCCAAAAAACCAGACTTTGAACATGCATCAACACTTGAAATAATGAACGAAGAAAGCCTAGAGAATTTTTCAATTTCTGAAGAGACGGCCACAGCTGATCCAAAAAGTGTAACTATTACAGAGACAAGTTCCCAAAGCCGTGGCGATACAGAAATGATTACAGTGGATTTTTCCGTAGAATCTCTAGAATCAGGGTCGAAAGTATTAGAACGCTTAAAAGAAACAACAACACTAATACCTTCTACTCAGCATGATAGTATAATAGGTAATTCAGTTGGAGATAGTAGATCCACTTTTGCTGTTACACATAAAGATTCTACAGAACCCATAACAAAGGATGAGCAAACGACTCCTTTAAATCGTCTAGAAAATTTTGAAGAAAACAATCTTGACAACAAAGCTGAAAATAAATCTGGCCTTGTCATAGAACTACTTCCAAACTCTAATTTAACAGTACCTGATCAGGAAAGTGAAGTAACTGAACCTATAATTAATGACGATAGTAATATTACTGCCAGTAATGGCCACGTAGATCTATCAGCAAACAAACTGCCAGACTTCCAAAATAAGTCGGACACACTAAACCAAATAGAAGATATTGTTTTCTCTGAGCTTGAACCAGCTAAAGTAAGAAGAAAGCATCGTGTCCCCAATGAATTCGAATGCCGCCGGTAAGTTCAAGTCACACTTGCCTATGTATATTACAATGTAATTTACAATTTAGTATAAAGGAATTATTGTAAAATGTTGGTAAAGTTACTTCATTATATAACGGTGTAAATAAATTTCAATATTTTTTTAGTATTGAACAAACAATACCATATCAACATCGCTGTGATCGTAAAGCGGATTGCGAAGATGGCACTGATGAGCTAGACTGTACGTGCACAGACTTCTTGTTTACATTCGACGAGACACTTATATGTGACGGAGTTATAGACTGCGCAGATGGTCAGGACGAATCTGACTGCTGTAAGTAAATTAACAGAATCTTTATAAATAGTATCGAATAAAGAGGTTATTCCATTACGTCCAAATAAAAATATAAAAAGCCTCTCTTTTGTAGCTTCGCAAAACATCCCATCTAGGGTCCCAGTACGACGAGATGCCAGATTCATGATAGCAAATTGTCACCAAAGTTAAACATATAAATAATGCAAAATATCAACTTAATCGGGTTCATTCCGTGCTCGAGCCAGCCCGCGTAGCTGAGCCAGTAGTTGTTTAAATTGGTCCCTAAATAATATATCTATTAGATACAGCCCGTCCCTTGCCGTCCTCTCCCAGCGGCGTCCTAAACCGATGCTCGTAGCCCGCAGGGGGTGCCCTTAGCGATTGGTCGCTCAGCTTTTAAGTTTTTTATGCCCTGGCTGGAGGCCTTAACTTCTAATTAAGTCCACACAGGAAAGTTCGGTTAAGCAGTAGAGATCCCTGAAGGCTTAACTGCGAGATGCCCATACCAAAAAAGCTTAATCAGGTTGACTACTCCGACGGAAAACACATAACTATAATACTATAGTAAAACCAATTATAAAAATATTGCTTTCCATCTTACTTACCATGTATGAACTTCGATTGCACCGCATATTGTTCCAAAAAGTACTTGGTATTTGCATTGTTTTGGAAAGATCTAAAAACATTTCAGTAAAAAGGTTTGTAGTGAAGAGAGGCTTCTAAAATTTATTTAGGACGTTCTGTAATAATTCTAATTTTTCCAATTTGACAAAATATTACAGTAAATTAATAACAATTTTTAGTTAGCTGCCCAGAAAACTATTTCTTGTGCCAAAGAAGCCGAATTTGCTTACCCGAGAAGCATGTGTGCGATGGAAAACCTGAATGCCCACTAGGTGAAGACGAACTTAACTGCTGTAAGTATTATTTTATTCAATTAAAGCAGAGGTAATTTCGTGTTTGACATAATCAGACTTCAACAGATGAGTGAACTTGATGATCTAGCACTAAGTACCAATAAATTTTTTGACGACCGATGTTCCGCGGCGGGCGAAGGTCCGCCTGCGATGCAAGAGGTTGCGGGTTCGATTCCCGCCTTGGGACAAATGTTTGTACGATCTACAAATATTTATTGCGGGTGTTCTGGATATTTCCTATGTATAGTAAAAAATATCTATATATGTAATGTACTGTATTAAGTATATCACTCATCTAGTACCCATAACACAAGCTCTGCTTATCTTGGGGCTAGATGATGCTGTGTGGATTGTCCAGCAATATTTATATATTTATTTAATTTCAGTTGCATTAACAAACGGTAAAGAAATGGAATTCGACATGGATGGTAGACCGATAGTAAACTTAGAAGGATACCTGACGAAAAAACACTTTAATGACTGGCATGTAGTCTGTGATAATAAACTATCGCTTGAACAGGAAGAACAAGCAGCTACACATATTTGCCGCTACTTAGGATTCAGGTAAGCAACGTAAAATGTTTTCTTTTATTAATTCTCTGTGCAATCCCTGGGTCCCAAAACAAATTATAAAATTAATAATAAAATTTTGACGACCGATGTGGCGCGGCGGGCGAACGTCCGCCGGCGACGCAGAAGGTTGCGGGTTCGATTCCCGCCTTGGGACAAATATTTGTACGATCTACAAAGATTTGTTCTGGGTGTACTGGGTATTTGCTATGTATAATAAAAAATATCTATCTATGTAATGTAATGTATCAAGTATATCAGTCATCTAGTACCCATAACACAAGCTCTGCTTAGCTTGGGGCTAGATGATGCTGTGTGGATTGTCCAGCATTATTTATTTCTTTTATTTATAATTATGTTTACAAAGGTAGTATATACATTGCTGTTTTGTTAAAACAGTACTAAAATGTTCACATAGATAAAACCTGTAAGAACTGTAGCTGAATATAGCATTCTCATATTTTTATCTCACCACATTGCTCTCAATGTACATACATATGATGTTCCTTTGCAGCTCAGCAAACAGATACAATGTGAAGTACATAAACCTCAAAGAAGATGAAATCGCAAAACGCAGTTTAGACAACAAAAGGAAGCGACGACATTATATAGAAAGAGTTCCTATTCACTTCGCCTACAGGCAGGAAAGTGAGGAAAACGATACTGCTCGACATTCCATTATAAAGGAGCCTCAAGTAATCAAAGAACAATGTGTACCGAACATTACAAAAACATGTAAATCCCTGTATATTTACTGTGATAATTCACTCTTTACCGACTTTGGTGATTCTGATAATAATATGCTCTTGCGAGAAACAGAATCGGTTAGTAATCGCACATGGCCTTGGATTGCTAAGGTGTATATTGAAGGAGATTATCGGTGCACTGGAGTCTTAGTCAATTTATCTTGGGTGTTAGTGAGCGATTCGTGTCTATGGGATTCTACGTGAGTATCTTAATCCTAACAGTTATAAAATATTTAATGGTATAAAAGGTAGTAGGGCCACCGACGCAAATCTTGATCCTATAATTTCAGCACCTACGTGGTTCTAAACCTCTAAAATTTTCGTCTCCTCTAAATTTTTCCTAAGTTTTAATTGTCTTTTTTTTAACTTTAAGCTGTAAAAAGTCATAAGGAACTCATAATTTATAGCTAACTCAATGAGATTTTTAATTAAAAGGTTAACAATTTGCTTCTTTCATTAGAAACCTCATTCGGTTAGATAAAAATCATGTTTTTTAACAGTAAAAAAAGGTTGTACAATAATAATTACGACTGTGACTTAGGTATAAACTAAATGAATGAACTTTTTTGTTTGCTACTAACATGGTATGTTGTTTCAGACTATCACATCACTACATAACAGTGGTACTAGGATCTCATAAATCCTTAGGAGGTATGAACGGTTTGCACGAACAAGTTTATCAAGTAGATTCCAAGAAGGATGTATATCGCAGCAAAGCGTCGTTATTGCACTTAAAGGAACCAGCACATTATACAAATGTAGTGAAGCCAATGGTGGTTTCTTCTTCGTAAGTCTTCATTAAACCTTACTTATAACACGGTAGTGTCCTTAAAAATTCTAACTAGCCCGAAAGTTGGATTACTCAAAAATACTAGATACGTATTTTTTATTTTGTCACGTAAACCAAAAATGACGACGATAGTGCGTTGAAATTGCGCGTGACGTCACCCCGTGCTACACTTTTAACGTAACAGTGACGTCACTAGCCCCTTCTTCTGAATTTTGATGTGGTATATCATTGTCACTTTTTATTGATTTGAGTAAGCAAAATATACGTGTCCAATATTTTGTTGTAATCTTAGTGACGGTCTAAATAGACATAATATATTTTTACCTAGGACACATCCCTACTGTAGTATTATAGCTTGCATAATGTAAATCATCTTAAAAGTCACATCCTTTCCAGTTTTGAATGTAGTATTTTGTACTAAAACTATTTTTAATATGCTTTTGATTACTTCTTCAACATTCATATCCATGCAGTACCTACTATTTCAGCTATTCCTTAGAACAGAAATCAGCTTGCGTAGCCGTAGGTCAAGATGACAAAAATAATACAATAAGCGTGTTCTTAGAAGAAACTAGTGAGAACTGTCATCCCAGCAATCGGTGCTTCAAGCGAAAATCAAGTGAAACTATTTGTCCAGTGAGTATTAACAAAATTGTAAAACTAATCAATTAGATGTTAAATACATTTAGTTCTTTTACCTTGTTATCGATGAGTGAACGTTTTTCTTTCTTTCTTTTCTTTCTTTCTTTTCTTTCTTTCTTTTCTTTCTTTCTTTCTTTTCTTTCTTTCTTTCTTTTCTTTCTTTCTTTTCTTTCTTTCTTTTCTTTCTTTCTTTTCTTTCTTTCTTTTCTTTCTTTCTTTTCTTTCTTTCTTTTCTTTCTTTCTTTTCTTTCTTTCTTTTCTTTCTTTCTTTTCTTTCCTTCTTTTCTTTCTTTCTTTTCAAAACTAATAATCGCCTTTTAGCTCGATGTGAAGTCACATAGTCATTGGGCTGGCATAGTGAGCTGTCACACAGAACAGGGCTGGTACCCGGCAGCCACGTTTGTCGATGGCAGAGGTGAATGTGGACTTGGAGACCACATTAATGCTACAGACATAGAGAACCTCAAAAATGAAATAAAGCATCATTATGGTGAGTTTTGACAACCTTGGGTTATGGGTTACTAAAACCGACTTCAATCGAATAGAACCTATTGCATGATAAGAATAAGATCGAAATTCAAGCGTGCTTTTTATAATATGGCCAATGAAACGAGATGAGAATTTTAAATGCATTACATCTGAGTTTACTTTATAATGACAGAAACTATAAAAAATTTAATAATCAAATTTTTGTGACAGTTGAAATTGAACCTAGTTTTATATTTTGTAGTAAGAAAATTATCTTGTTTCGTTGGACGTATTTGTGGCTAAAATATATCTGTATGAAACTGTCACTAATCTCAGTTAAATATTTAGCAAATATATCGTTTTAAAGAAGCACTTGAACTACAAATAATCCTTTTTTTATAGTTAGCAAGCGTTAATAGCTTATAATTTAATGGTGAACGAAATTATATTATTACTATTATGCTCATACTATATTACATGACATCATTAACTTCTGCAGGAAAGAAGACATTGCCATCACTAATAGACAAGGAATACGATGATGACTGCGCAGGAATACGTTGTGGTCGAGGGCGGTGCGTTCCTTTACTTCAAGTTTGTAATGGCGTCAGAGATTGTGAAGACGCCAACGACGAGTCAGAAACAGCCTGTGACAAAAAACATAAAATGTGTGACAACGATCCTTATCACAAAGGATGTGGTATGAACTGATATTTATATAAGTGAATATATTTCTGTAGCTCTGCGTAAAATATTTACACTGCTGGTACTCAGATCACGTGACCTCCAGCCTAGAGCGGGAATGTGCAGGTTACGTCACATGTCTCCGGTTCATTGGTTTGGTTATTGAAATGCAGAACATAACAATTTTTTTTTTAAACGTTTACCCATGCTAGGAATTTTTCCTGTATCGTACCCACGATACAGAAGAAATTCTTAGCATGGGGCAAGTTGTAACGCGGGTGTTACAAATATTTAAACTCACATACACAAACAGCCAGCCAACAACATGTACCTAGGCCATACAAATATGTTTTCCATGCGGGAATCCACTCAGCCACTGTAGCAATTATAATCGTGAACAAATGTTATCCAGACCCCACGATGTTATCCAGAGCAGTGGTGATGTAAACGCATTACAAAAAATTACCAACCGACCTAGCACATGCATCTAACATTCCAATCCCTTTGTAAATTAGCAATAAGATTTTTATATTTATATTTTACCTATTTAATTTTGAATAAACATTTTTTTATGTACCTACATATAACTCATCATCATCATCCTCTTGCCCTTATCCCAATTTCATTTGGGGTCAGTGCAGCATGTCTTCTTCTTCCATACATCTCTATTTCCCGTCATCTCAGAAGTCACCTCCTTCTTAGCCATATCAACTTTCACACAATCCATCCATCGTTTCCTGGGTCTCCCTCTACTCTTGTAACCCTCTACATTCATACTCAAAACTTTCCTCACAACATGATCCTCATTCCTTCGCATCACGTGTCCATACCATGACAGCCGATTTCCACACAACTTCTCTGTCACAGGCGCCACTTTCAGACTTCCTCTCATATACTCATTTCTTATTCTCATATAACTATCCACTGTAATAGTAGACACATCTTCACAGATCAAAACTAAATTATTAGAATTATGTTACGGAGTCACGATCTGATCTTCCACTTTCGCAAGGCACCCTGCGTATGATTGCCATTTTATGCTCTAATGGCTTACAGTAAAACCAATATTTAATAATCCTCTGTTTTGACCACAGATTCAAGTTTAGCGAAAACAATCGGGTCTATTTTGTATCTGCTGTTAATATTCTCGTTTTTTCTGTTAACTGTTTTATTTCTGAAAATAAAACAGTAAACTTTGCATAACGTTACTGAGTAACAGTTATTTATAACAGCTCTAAAAAACGTACTATGTAACAAAATGGTTATATTGTAAGATACGTTATTATATTCACTCGATATCATCTTATCTCAGATTGTGAGTGACATTTGCGCATTTATAAATTTACCGTTAAAAATGGGTGTATCGGATCTCAACTGGGATTATCAGGTTTCACAGGTGTTAAAGGGTCAGTGCGCTCAGATGGGCCGCAACTATTTTTTATTACATCTTTCATTGAATCATGCATCCCTCTATATTTTATTTTAGGAACATACATCATAACTTTGTATACCGTTTGTTTTTAAACCATGATACTAGATAAAAACTTGAGAGGTGTCAAGGGACACCCGGATGGAACGAAGTTCCTTTTGTTATTATTTATTATGTGCAAAAAACCTGTATACACTCAACAAAAATAATCGTCGCGACACCACACTGTTCAATGCGAAATAGAAAGACGAAACGAAAATAACTGGCTTGCTTTCTATGAGAGAAAGAGAGAGAGACAGACAAACAAACACGTCTTACAACTATAACAAAAAGTGTCGTTACAACTTTTTGTCTTATTTTTTTCCGACAGCCCCCTTTCGCAACGCGCGATAAGGAACTTCGTTCCAAAAGAGGAGCGCGTGACTAAATAAAAACAGCCAAACGGGTTGATCGATGGCTAAGCTACACTTGACGTAGTCTAGTCAGTCTGTGGATGGGTGACCGTTCGTAACATATCAAGACTCCGTGCCTCAGAAAGCACGCAATTGGTTCCGGCATTTATTTGTAGATCTTTGACAGTCGTTACAAATACTCAAAAGCCCAAAAGTCCGACAACCAGTCCTACCAAGGGGAATCGGGTTGCCCAGTAACTGGTTGTGGAGGTCAGATAAACAGTCGCTCTATGTAAAATGCTGGTATTCAAGTGCATCCAGTTAGACTGGAAGCCGACCCCAACCTAGTTGGGAAAAGGTTAGGCAGATGATGATGATGATGATGATGATGATGAATAGATAATATCAGAACAGCTCTTATTCATAGTATATTCATAATAGTCAATATCATAGTCCAGAATGAAATAAAAACATCAGTTACCTTCTATTTGGGCTCCCGGGTCTTGTAAGGAAAGGCTAAAGGATAGCTATGTGAATCATGTTAATTTATTTTCATGTTTTTCTAACAGAATGTTCGGTGGGCCAAATGAAATGCAGAAACGGTAAATGTATATCGAAGGAACTATTCAGGGATGGCAACGATGATTGTGGAGACGGTACCGATGAGCCAGGCCAGACCATTTGTAAGGACTATTTGGCAACCGTGATGCCTTCGAGATTGTGTGACGGCATACTCCACTGTCATGATAGGAGTGACGAGGACCCAGTGTTCTGCAAATGTTTTGCGAAGAGGAACTATAAGTGAGTGATATTTTATTTTTTTTATAATAAATAATACTATTATAGATAGTTGACCTCGATTTTCTTGAAAACAATATTTGATAACCGAGAACTGTCCTTAAGAGTTTAGTATTATCGATGGGTAATTGCTTTCTTTCTGCTGTAACGGGTAAGAGTAAGGTCCACATTTTTATTTAATTTTTAATTTAATGCAATTTATTAGGTGTACTAACACGGTTTAAAAGAATGTAGCTGCTAACAAAATATGGATTCTTATTGTCCAAAATAAACGTTTTGAATGGAAATTGAATTAATAATGGATGATATGACCCGTCATTTGCGGAACAGCACCATATATTACGTATACTCCAGGTTAGAATAAGATCTAAACCAACAGGAAACCTTTTATCCCAACGTATGTAGAATAAAACCACAACTTTGTTTTTAAATTGTATGTCTTTTTTGTAGATGTGGATCAAAATCTGGTGTTGATCATTGCGTGGCTCCTGACACGTTGTGTGACGGAGTTAGGGACTGTCCCAACGGAGAAGACGAACAGACTTGCATGGCTCTTAATGCTCCTCATGGAACGCCGTAAGTTTCAAGACCTTTAACATTCTTTTTTCATAGTGAAAACCTATTTCTTGTGAACTCAAATATCCGAAGGGCCTAGTCAATTGCTATAAGCGATAACCATAAAATAAAAGTCAAAAATGTATGGGACTAACATATACTGGCTAAAACCTTACATCGATCGTTTGCAAGTCGTTGTCGAAATACGTAATAATTTGAAAGCGATTGCCACTTGGTTAGGTCTTAAGGTAGTACATTTTCAGTCAAAAGATTTTCATAATTTCTTTTATTGAGAAATACCTATCACTTTACTGCTGCTTTGGTCTATTGGTGCAAGCGCTACTGCTTTGTATGCGCTCCTGCGTTCGATTCCAGGGTTGGATTCACTGTTATTGAGATTTTTTATCTGGATTTTGTCAGTAGCAGCCGTAGTCTGGAATTGTGCCCGGTTGGCGACTACGTGGGACTTAAACATAAATGGTGAAATGTGGGTGTACGTACAGCTCTACCTAACCTCTCGTAACGATTATCATTTTACATCTGTATGTGGATTGCCTGTAAAATTTTATCTTTATAACAACACTTTTTTTTTCTCAGGTATGGCACTGGACAAGTGATAGTCCGCTCCCATGGCGTCTGGCATTCCAAATGCTACGCCACTCAAAATCATACCAAGTCAGAATTAGAAGCCATTTGCTCTGAATTAGGGTTCTTCAGCGGCCATGCGAAGCAAATCAAAGAAATGGAAAATTTCGTAGTACACCCTTATAATAATTTAGTTCTAGACCCTTTCAACGAAATTATACTCAATAATAATACGATAATAAAAATGAGAAATACACACGAGCCCTTAGCGACGGCTGTATTTGATGAAAAATTGCAGAATTGTTACCCAGTTTTTATAGAATGTCGCTGATTCTAATATTATTAAGTCGGTATTTATTTTACTTACTAATAAGATTTTACCATTTTTAAGAGTACCAGTTTTCCTTTTGTGAATAAAATATTTATTTTAATTAAGTATAACGTTTTTTATTTGCAAATGAATTTTGATATTTCCTGCCTTTCTATTTTGACAGAAAAATACATCAACTTAAAGATAATCTTCTGATACTAGAAAGTAACATTTTCAAGGGAAGTCGTAACCTTCAGATGCAAGCAACGCACCCTTGTGGATGAACAGCTAGGAAAATAGGTACTAGCCGCGAATTTCCGCCGCTAGATGGCGTACCTATGCGGTGAGCGCCATCTTACCTTATACTGTGGGAGTCGAAAACTTGATTCTTGACAACGCAAATTGAAACAAGGTAGGTACATTCAAGTTGAACGTAGCACTGTATCCTTGGTAGTTGTATCAAAGTGTACAAGATGGCGCTTAAAAAGATTAAAAGATATTGGTCCTTGCTCTTATTTTTTTTTAATCAAGTACTTTTATTACATATTGGTATATTTATATGTACATATTATAAATTATGTTTCACATGTTCCAAATAAAACTAATCTTAAAGCTGATAAAAATGCATTAAAGCAAATGCGTAGAGACAGCCCGCGATATCCAAAGGTATTTTTGCAATTTACAACTCAGTATTGAGTTGTATATTGACATTGAAAAGGTTTTTTTTAGACCGTAACAAACATATTTCTCAATATAAAATAATAATTAAAATCACTATTACAACTTTCTTAATTTGAATTGTCTGTATTCTTAATTGATATTATATATAAGTATATTTCGTGTAGGTATAGGTTACTAATTCTCCTGTGCAACTATTTCTTGCATTCGTGCGTCGTCCGCGTGGATTTCGTGTTTTCCCTTCCAACTTTAACATCCCCTATACCCAGTTTAAAACGTAGTTTTTAAAATAATAATAGCCTAAAGCGCTCAGGAATAATGTAGCTTCTAACAGCGAAAACATTATTAGAATTTGATCATTACTTCCGAAGATTACCCCCTACATATAAACTTACAAACAAATTTTACCACTTTCTAATATTAGTATAAATATAGAAGTATATATAAGTATAGGCTATTATAAAAGTTCCGATATAAAGGTATTATCATAAAAATCTTAAGGTCACAATTAATTAATATTATGGTCACGTGTTCACCCATAATCTGACATCTAAAATTTACCAGGGCACGATCCCAAATCAATTAATGAAACGTAATTAACCAGAACTTCGTCAAAATAATCATTAATATGCGTTAGATTATTTATCTGCATTTGACATGACCCAAGTAAGCATAAAACTGTAAACGATGATAGATAGTCGGTATTTTAAAACATATCTAATAACGATCATATTTATTTTTATCGATTATAAAGCCATTTTCCTTTTTATTTATTTAAGAAAACCTGTACATTCGTTAAATGCTTATCGCATAAATAAATAAAAAAAGCAACACATTTTTAGTCTGCATTTTGTAAGCATGTTCTTATATTATTATTTAATGGCCCCTGAACACGATAGAAACATGAAAGCAATGGCTTGGGTGACTAAAATAAATTCTCTATTAATTATATTGTGTTTTGTTTTATATCTGTTTATTTCCACACTACCCTTTACCTCAGATTTTGTTTGTGCTGTCTAAATTATTTAAAGACACTGTGGAATCAGATTATGAAAATATGTGTTTGAGACAGAGTACACAACAGGGTGATTATAGTCTGACAAATGACAGTCTTGACTCTGTTCTGTGGACAGCCTAAGGTAATAAAAGCTGCATTCCTATGTAATTGTGTATTGTTCGTCCAAACCTTTAATGATGTGGTCTTGCCTCTTCAAGAACAGCAACAACATTCTATGGCTTCGGGTCACGGCGGTTGGGAGTTTACCCGTTAATTGATGCATTGATACAAAATAAAAAAATATGCTCATGTATAAAATTTAATTGTACCGCTAAATCAAAATATCCTTCCGATTAACCAACAAGGAAGTCAAATCAAAAAAAGAATGACAGACTTCAATCACTTGCCAGCTTCAAAAAAACTACAATTAGATATGCATTTATTCCGTTTGTATAATCTTCATTAAATGATGAATATCGTTTAAGACACACGTAACTTTATAATTAATCGTTACTTAATATCGACAGTGGCAAATAAAAGAATAGAGCAATTTATTAAACAAACTCCAGGGTCAAGTATGTCACCTCAAAAATATCAATTTAATTCAAACTCTGGCTATTAAACGATTGTGATTCATTTACTTTAGATTTAAAAAGAAACAACGCGAAGTAAAAAAATAAGTATTAACATAACGTGTGTTAGATTAAGTCAAATTACTGCAATATGGTCTCGAAAGAAAAAAAAGAAATTCTAGACTAGGTATACAAAAAGGTATGGAAAGATTTGTAAGTAGGTTTGCTTTGGGCAAACGGGACATTTGAGTTACTAATAGTAAACAAAATATTTTAAACAAAGAACTTAATTGAATATTTGAATATCCGCAAAAGGAACTTGGTGATAGTTTGGTACTTAGTTTTATTTCGAAGTAAATTTTAGAAGTGAAAAGAGTAAGACAGTCGACCTCAGCGACCGTCTAGAACAGAGCTCCAAAATTGAGTTGTTTGAATTTTAAGTGTATTATTATTCCGGAGAATCTAGATAAGTATCTGGACAGGATAATTAACACAAAATTTGGTTGTCACAAATTAGCAATAGGTACGGTACCGGTGATAACCTAGTAAGTGTACCTACGCCCCATGACTATTCTTATTAATGGGCTCACAATATTTATGGACCATGAATATATTAATTTTGGACAGACCACTCGGTCACGTAGTGCTACAAGTCTAAATGAAACCATAAATAACATGGTAGGTATATAATAAAACTGTAGATACAGCGACTCGACGCCATAGAGTCTGCCCGCGATGATGACACCACTATTTCAGTTTGGGCCATTTAATTCAGAATATATTAATGATAAGACATTATGTAAATTTAAATTACTTTTGAGCAAAATTTCGAGCGGACTCAAATATTGAACATGATATTATACACACTCCGTAAAGATGATAAATGAATAAGAGATTTACAATAAAACGTAAGCTTACATGTATTGCAGGATCATTGAATGAGGAGGTATAAATTTAACAATGTCCATTGTATTATAATTTTGGTTGTAAATCAGAGTTTTTAATGCGTTTCTTTAATTTGCGCCGACCGATTTATTTTTGCGCTAGCGTTCCGCGGGACAGCTTTGACAGCCTCCGTATTTACTGCCTTGACACATGCAAACTTTACACTTTTTTGTTTTAGTTTGATTTCGTAAATAATTTTTCCACAGGTGTCTGCAGTATCTAAGTCTGTATGCAAAACAATATCTTAATTGACCTTTTCACGTGGTTTTTTATTATTATAGATTGTATCGACATCTGACACTTTTAAGACCCGAGTCCATATCCTATTCCTGTGTTATAAACATCAAGGCATAATCACATGTCCGATCAGAAGTTACAGGCAGATATCAGTTGGTAATATTGTATTGTTAAACGGGTATAAATGATGATTCAGCAAGAATGGTATAAAATTCATCATTTGTGTGGTATTATTTACTTTGTCGAATTTATTTGGGTATCGATCAGCCGTTCTCATTACTCGCTTTAAAGAGACACACACAGAGTTGCCTTGACTCGAGAAGATATACAATTTATTGGATGATGTATCACAGAGCGCCCTCTTCCGAGCCAAAAGTACACCCGGACCGCCGCGACGAAAAATTTTCTAAAAATACTAGGTGCATCAGAATCATGGATGTTGCGACAAATTGATGTGTTGCAAAAAAAGATCTCAGAAGTTTGAGACGCCTCTTGATTGGATGCTGATTTTAGAGAGCATAACGGAATTGTTTGTGGCCACAAAAAATCCCTTCAGCCCTCAACTCTGTCTTAAGTGATACACGAATGCGTTGACTTTTTGCGCTCCAAGGCTCTTTCGGATCCCAAGGTTTGTTGAAGTGGAACCAGTGGGTTTTTATTTCACGCACGTAGGTAACTGTTTTACTGATGGTTATCGCCAAAAATAACCTTTAATTACCGTGTAGTTTGAGCTACCCTGACCTTTCACACAGTCACTTGCAGACGCAGCCTCCTCATGTAGCTGTATGTAGGGATTAGACTTGACAAGCCCTTCGCCATCTACTTAGGACAAAGAAGAGGTCATTATAAGTAAATTTTTGTTTGCCTTTAAAAAAATATCTTTCACCTCTAACTGTAGCTTATGCTTAAATCCTCATACATGGATCCTATTACCTTCACATGCTTAAAAGAATATATTTCTATGTTACACATATTAATGATTCAACGCCTTCAATCAGTTACGAAGAAACAAATACAGTAACATTAAGTGTTCTCAATCTATAAATCACTTTAACATTTCCCAATAAATCTGTCACCGTAGTGTCAGATCTAAAAGAAGCATAACCCTACATGCGGTCAGTTCATGAATTATGCGACACATCGATTACAAAACTTAACACAGTATCAATTCAGTGGCGGCCGCCTTTGAACTCACTGCCACTTACTGCACGATATGCATTACTTACCATATCTCATTGTCTTATGTTTACGCCTTTCTCTTTCAACGTAATTAATAACGATATCATTTCTGTCCTTTTTATTCCTGTCTGATTAGATACAGTGTGTTTATAACACTGTCCTTTTAAATGTTCTCTAATTTTTAAAGTCAACTCATACTTTCAACACCTTCAACGTCTGTATATTGACTATTATAATCAGAAGCATTGCCAAGCCCACTTTATTTATTGACATACCCACTATGACGACTGTGACTGTGATTGATTTATGGTAAATTTAATTTAGCTTTTAACGAATTTTAATGTAAAATCTATACAATTATAATAAGGTGTGTGCAAAATTAGGCGCAAAACAATGATGCACAAAACATCGTGAACGCGGAAGAGTCGACAAAACATTACCTTGTTCGTGTAATAAATCTGTCTCTCGGCACATATCAGAGGATCTTCATCGATAAAGAGCCAATAAAACGCATCTAATTAATGATTGTTCAAACATAAAAAAGCCGCTCCAACACTTCCGACATCAATATTTATTTACTTTTAAACCATTAAAAAATTTGCGCCAAAACTTTGGACTCGGCTTTTTGTATCAAAATAAAAACGCACGCGCAAGTATCTATTTATCTTTTTCAATCAATCTTTTGCAACTGTCTTGTTATCTGTTTGTGTTAGCGTTTCCTATATAGTCTTTACGTTTTATTCACGAAGAGTATTTGTTTACGTAGGTGTTGATAAATGTCAGAGTGGCATGAAAACGTAAAAACTCCGTATGATTGGCTTGCTTTGTACAATTACGCACGGTCGCTTCGTTCCATTTGCGGCGTGTTATTAAGATTCTTACGGCATGCCTCCTTATTCCGTGTAAACACACACAACACACTGTATATGTACACGCTTACACGTGCTTATCCGCCGCACACGCGAAATAAACACAAAGGACTGCCGTGGAATATGTTGGTACCTATGAGGATAACTTCTGCGTAAGAGTATTGTGTTTACCAAGAATTGGCAGGACTTATTGCGAATCAAGTACCTACAATGTTCAGTGTTCCTTTCACTGTGTATATCGATAATCCTTCAATTATCATAAGTAATTTTTCGTGTCTCGGAAAGCACGTTAAGACGTCATTTGTAGATTTTTGACAGTCGTAGTTAGGCGTCCGAAAACTGACAACCAGTCTTACTAAAGGGGTGGTATAGCCCAGTTACTGGGTATTATGGAGATTAGATAGGCCTACAGTTGCATTTGGTTGCACTGAAAGCTGATCCCTACAGAGTAGGAAAAAGCAAATGATCTGATCCTAATACATGGAAAAATTTAATATATTTTTTTACCTTACAAATTAAAAAGCTCAAACGTTAAAGACCCCATTACATCTTGTGGATAAAAAAGCTATTAAAATAGATTGTTGCATCTGACGTCAATACTCAATAGGTATCGATATATCAATATTATGTCATTGACAGGTTACGAACTAAAAAGGCAACTCCATCAATTCCCTGATTATTGATTTTCACATCAATCCAATCTTGTGGTTTTCGACAAAGTTACGACACCGTTTCAATTTTTTATATCCCGTCAACCAAAAGTCGCCGCTTTAAGCTGATAATAAAATTTTACACGCTCTAAATCTAAAAATAATATTATTAAAGTAGTTTAGATCGTCCTACTAGTATCTCATTCATATGCGAATTATGCCCCGCCTGCTTTTCAACATCACTGTTTAGGAAGAATAAGAGTCATATTTTGTGCCTCCACACGCCTTTTTTAGAGTATACGTGTAGATAACCGATTTTATTGTAAATTTTTACTAATCATTTATTAAAGAAGACGTGAGTCATTCTCGTGACATCATTTACTGTTTTACTTAATGTCCACAAAATGTTAAATGTGGAAGAAATATTGATACTGCGCTTGAACCGTTGACCCGATACTAGGCACGTCGTTTATTAAGTAGTTTATTAAAACGAACGATACAGTAAAGTGAGTCACTATAATATTTTCTTTTATATATAAAAAATATATTCAATGCCAATGAGTCAGATCAAAAACAAGCCCTTTTACTACTTCCTTTCCTATATAATTGCCTACAGCTGTTTAATGTTATTACAAATTATTTTTTGTGCACCTACTTTAATGGTTTCTGTCCAATTTTTAGCGGTAGCAACCACTGTAAATTTAGATCTTCACTAACAGAGCATAGCCTTAACTCTACATTTTCTACTGTGTCTCGTTTTCTGGCAGTTAAGGATACAAACTTGATTTCACCCCTAAAATGGCATTCGGCTTTTTCATATCACAACCGTGATACAAGTTCAATGACAATGAGCTCACAAAGAGCAAATAATCGAATTCGTAAAAAAAATACTGTCCGTTTATAGTTTATTTTTATTGCTTTCTTAAAACTTTCAGACAATGTTTTGAAAAAAGTATTTATCTGTTTTTTACTGTTTTGCGAACTGGCACTTTAGACGCTCTTTAGCATAAGTCAAATAAAACGAATAGTAAAGATGCATTCATTGAACACTGTCCACATTTTATCATTTGAACTACAGTTTTTATTATATTAGACGATAAAAAAGTATCAAATACATTGTACCTCATTTGTTAATAGCCAAGAACATACATAAACTAAGTAAGTGATGATGACATCTTCATCTTACATTCATAAAGACCGTAGCAACAAAGTCTAACTATACTCAACTTCGTCGCCTTTGTATTTTTTTCTAGATTACATAAACTTAATTAACTTTAAAAAATATAGTAAAAAAATATAAATTTAGACTCGCCTCGAATTATTCTCTCGCTTATTTTAGCCTGCAATAAAAAATATTTACAATCAAACTATTGATTGGCTCATTGATTGATTGCTATTTTGTTTGTGGCTCCATTTTATCATACCTTTACTGAGTAGCTTAATTTAAATTTGAATAGTTAAACCCTTATACGTAAACAGAAAACAAAATGTCATCAGTCAAAATGACATTCAACTAATGATCGCTTTATGGTTTATTGTTACATTTGTTGTATTTTACTCATTTATGGCCATAGATTTAAATATTGGCAGAAGTAACAATACGGTTTTAGGGTACAGTAAAAGAAGAAACAATCCAATCCATCCATCGATTTTTGAATACACATGTTCTTAATATTTTATTATTAAACTAGCTGTGCCCGCGACTTCGTTCGCGTGGATGTCGGAACTTAACAAAGCAGCATTTTCAAAAAAAAGACTGAACCAATCAAAAAAATATGCACATAATCCATTTTTTTTTTAAATAAATGAATTTTTGTAAAATAAAAGTAGCCTATGTTACTCCTTATTACATCAGCTACCTGCCAATAAAAGTCCCGTCAAAATCGGTCAAGCCATTTCAGAGATTAGCGATTACAAACAGACAGACAGACAGACAGACAGACAGACAAAAATTAAAAAAAATGTTATTTTGGTGTATGTACCGTATATATATTCATATGCAAGTAAGAAAAAACGGTTATTTCAATATTACAGACAGACACTCCAATTTTATTTATATGTATAGATTAAGGTTCAATAGGATAAGATGGCATGGAAAAAAAATATGGATTTGAGAGCTTTTAAAATAATATGGCCAATTTTCATGATAGGCGCCAACAACAATAATCTTCTCTTTTCTGACGCTACAGAAAACGTTTTAGGGCCAAATTATCTCACTTTTTTCACAGTTTGTATTAAGATTCACAAACAAACTCAATCCCGGAGGGTAACAAAGACTAACAAACACCCAATTTAGTGCAATTTGGAATATCCAACTCTGAGATAATTGTTCGATAATTGCTTCAATACTAATTATGTGTTACAGTCAAGTGGAATTAATTTACCTCCGTGGAGACTGCGGTAGGGATGCGATGTAAAGTCATGCCCAAAAATCACAAAGGAATTGCACGGAAACATAATACTTTGCTCGCGACTTCTCCTTTATATTTTTGAAGTGATAATTTATTTTGCTGCGTTTGGCGATTTTCGTTGGTGGCAAAACTTATGGGTTCGTGTTACCGACATGCTTATTTGCCAGATTGACAGTTTATACAAAGTTTTAAGCTTTGACTTCTGTCGGCAGTCTTTTAAACTGCCTATTTTTTTGTAGGCGTGTTCATTTGTTTTTTTATTTTTTTGAATTTAAATATCGATAGCCACAGTAAATATGACACATTACAATAAGAAGAATTCAATGACCTTAGTTAGTTGTTTTTTTAAGTAATTGAAAGTATGGTAAAAGTTGGAATTTAAATGAGTTTGTAGTCTTGTTTATATTAATATAGACTGACGAATCTAGCTGCAAATATTTTACAGCTTACGCTTTAATTTTTACTTTATAATTGCTTATTTTACTTTCATTATCACGTTAAAACTTCACTGGGGAAAACCCGTAGAGATAAACAATATTGACAAAGATTTACGTATCTTACGTAGGTACTACCTACGTACACATAAATTTAAAGAGGTAATCTCACTTAGTAATTATAATCATACTTCCTCAAATATTATATAACTAAAACCATGTATTTAGTACCTAAAGTAAATAGATAATATTATTGACTTACGATAAATGAAAACATTATGAGGAAACCTTAATATACAACAAACAGAGACGGAAAAATCCTCTTCTTAAACAGGGTTGTGCAAGAAGATCGTTTTGACCTGTTGTGGGAAAATAATATACTGGTAAACGATGCGGATGAATTTTTTGATGCCCTATGATTATTTATTTTATTTTATTTCTTCATATATTTATAATTGTATCATTTTAATGAAATAAATGTTATTAATTAAAAAAAACCTGGTATGAGTATCTTACATAGGTACCAAGAATCTGACATTTTGAGGCCCTAATTATTCAAGAAACACTGTCTAGTTGGACTAGTCGCAAATGCTATTGCTTAGAGTCCCGAGTTGGGCGAAATGATGGGTTATTTATTGCATCAAGAGTTTTTCAGCAGCAGTAGCCTGGAGTCTAGATATGTACCCGGTTAATGGTAATAGGATTGCCCCTCTTTTACATGGGCCTTAAACATAACTGATTAAATGTGGGTTCACTAAAGGTACAAGCGAAGGAATGCAGGCGTGATGTTATGTAAATAATAATAAAAGTCCTTAACACCAACAAAAATACTGACCGAATCAAAATAAATTAATCATTTCGTACAATACAGATAATTTTATATGTATAGAATCCGTAAGCATGTCTGCGGTAGGTGCCAGTTCGACAGATAACTGAACAAGAAATATCGAAGGCTAACAAGGTGCTAAAGTAAACGCTATTCCGAACACCCATAAAAAATTAACGATCGAAAATTTTAAACTTGTCAAATGCAATGAAAAATATGGAAAGGCTGATGAGTAAGCAATTTTGTATTTATATACGGCACCTACGTTTACGTAATCATCATTATTTTATGTTTAAATATTAATGGTGATTTGATTCGGGAACTTGATTAAACCAAGCGCAGATAACGGATAGTATATCAGTAAAGTATTTAGTTCCGCCAAAGATATGGTAATAGTTTGTTCAGCGTTCCTATCAGCCTAGACAAAAACCTTTTCTGTGACGTCAAATGTCAGGCGCCATCTTTAAAATGTATAGCAATGACAGTACAAATGTGGAAAGGAGTCACGTGTTATCTCTAAAGATAATTTCAACTCCTTACAATTTGATCTTTCCCAATTTGATCTTTCCGTTGGCGTTAACAGGCGTTGTTAAAGCTTAAAGAAAAGGGATTTTGTCTAGCGCCCCAAGAATTATAAACTACCAACACCTGGTCCTTCTCATATATACCTATATACATATAAAAACGACGCTTTATATCAATATGAACTCTAAATTCGGTCACATCGACATTGTAAATTAGAGTTTACATGGCAAAGTGTCATATTAAAAGAGTTTAAATGAAATTTTTATTTAAATCTGTGAAATATTGAATAGCCTATAGTGTTATAAACTATGTAACATGATCATTGTGGGCCTAGCAGCAAAGTCTTAAACAAAGTTTGTATAGCTTAGCGAACGAGAAGTATTTAAACACACAAGGCGAGTAGACAGACTAGTTGTTGCCACTCTGTCTGCAGCATCGGTAGAAAATTTACATAAGTACCGTGTCCACAACGTGATCACCGAACACATATTAACATTAATCGTAAATTTCCAATGACAAAATTAAAAGGAAACATAACGCTATGGCCACCTGACCATTATAACTTCAGATTGTGAGATAAAAATCAGCAAGGAGATTTATTTCGCGCCATCTCTACGATTAATCGCGAAATATTAATTAGCCCCGTTCGGAGGTCAACAATCTGTTTATTAACGTTGCATATAAATAAAACACTCTTTGGTGAAAGTATCATTAAGCTGATTGTGTTTTTGACACGTGGAACTAAGTAGCTTGATCTGTTATATGACCTAATTTGACAACGAAATTAATGACATTTCGCTACATCTTATATGATGTATTTTGTAGGGTTCCCTATACATTAAACAAATTTAATTGAAATAATAATTTTATCCATATACAAGACGGTACATACCTATACATTATTTTCTCCACTTTGTTGTCAATAGGAAAAGTACCCAAAAGCTAGCATTGCCGCAGTATTTTGTACGATTTATTTAGTACCATTGTTTGGCATAAAAGTCTGCTTACTGCTAGAAGATGTCCCGAAAACCGTGATGAACACTAGACACGGGCCCCAGGGTAGTAGTATTTGAACACCAAACTGCTCAAACCTATAACTCCATAATTCTCATGTTGGTGCCGTGAGAGGTTGTCTGTACCTGTAACAACCTCCCAAGACAGCCTACCAAGCTAGGAAGATGAGAAGGTGGACCGTGGTGTATGCCCAAGATCTACCCAACTTCCAAGGCAAGAGGCCAGTCATTTCGTCTGGCCTCATCCCATTGTTGCGTACGTAGCCATTTGGGTTCTAAAACAGGTGACAGATTGTGTCATTTAAGCTGCTGTGCCGTATTATCTGATCAGACGCAGACATATAGGGATATAGGGAATGCGTATTTTAGGTGACTTTAGTGCCTGAAGCCAGAAGTGCGACCCTCATTCCGCCAGCGTGCACACTCAGCAGTATAGGTGGACGTATTAATTAGACTTTTATCTACCATCCTGCTGTGCAGATTATCCCAATGTCTCTCTTCAAAGCCGGGCGGTCCGGCTTGCGCCCCGTCTAGCACGTCACCTCTAATTTTCTTGGTAAACAGTTCAGAGCCGTGTACAGTGTGATGTGTGACTTAAGGGTGAATGCTGAATGAAGATTAATTTTTGAGAGTCTATCCAAAATATCGTTAAACGTTTTATTTTCCGACCATTTATGATGAAAATCTTTCTTCTACAATAGAACCCAAGATGCAGTGATATTTTGCAAAAATATTGATTTATATTCAGTTTAGTAGGTAACATTTCTTACAATGATAAAACAAGTTACGGTAAAGGAAGTGGAGAAATGAATACATTTACAGAATCTATTACGTATGGATGGATGATAAAAAATTTCAGTAGTATAATTAAACATTATGTTAGTAACGCTCCAAGAATAAAAGTGGGCTTATGGTAATTTTTTGGTTTTAAAAAAACACTGGACTTCGAGTTTGGCTTTATGGGTTAAACGGACCGTACCAAGGTATTCATCTGGGGTTCCAACTTTACACCACGTTTACGATATTAAATCGTTTAAGGCTCTTCTAGAAAATTCTACGTGAGTATGTTTTTAGTCGTGCGTCATGAAAGAAAGATGAACAGTGATAGCCAAACGTGTTTAGTGGCTTTTGTGGCCGACCGTATATATCAACTTGCGCACGTGGCCTCTCCCTCTCAATAATTATGTGACTGGCAGGCTGGAAGAATATTCGTACTGGCTGGTTTCAAACACTGAAGTAATTGGAATATTTATACAAAATAATTTGGAATGATTTTAATTATAGAACATGACTTTTGTTTAGGACCGAGCGGATTTCTTTTAGAGACGCGCTAATGTAAAACGGATGCAAAATAAAAAGTACTTTATCAGCGGAGCCCTATAATTTAAAGTAGTAGTTCTACATGTTACTTTAAGGCAGTGCTGTGCTTCGTAGTATATATAAAACTATTATTTAAATACAAAACAATCTCAACTCCTGGAAAAGTTTCCATAATAAACACGTCAAGGTTCTCATCCTTCTTGATTATGGACCATAAACATTATGTATGGTAATATTGATCCACAATTATAAATTATCCCATAAAAAGGTTATAAATTATATTTCAAAAGAACCCCGTTACAATGTGAATCAGACACACCTGCTATTCTCATTAGCAAGCTAAAATATTAATAGATTTCTAAGCGAACACGATTTTTCAAACCATTTCAGTCTTAGACAAGTTTTAGGCAGTAGTGTATCATGACCCCAGTTTCTCCTTCCGATATTCAGATTTAATGCAAATGAACTTTTTTATCCTAATTATATATTCTTGATTAGAACATAGGTTATCGGATTTTAATTTGGATCATAAATTATACAATTAGCTGGTCGTTAAGGATGGATTGAAAAGAACTGGGAAATACACAGTCAGAAAATTATTTTAGGCTAAGATATTTTACGAGTAGGTTCAGATTCTGGGAAACAGACCACCTATGCTCATATAACCAGGAAAATCACCTGTTTATCCTGGTAACATAAGCATAGGTAGGTCTTAAAAAATCTTTTCTTAACCAAGTATCCTATTTAATATATGGATTGAGGGTGGTTTAAATATTTTCAAGAAAATATACTATATTTAAGGCTATAAAAAATCTGATATGAAAAGTGGAATTCACACCTTCTACCGATTTATAAGTGGTTCACAACTTAACAGCTTAAAAACACATTAGTTATAATTAAATCTGTGTGCACTTAATGATATCTCACACAAGCTAAGCTTGAAATATGTTTTAATTATCAAATCGACAATAATATTAAAAGCAGTCGATCAGACGAAATGTCTGCTATTTGTTTCGGACAGTATTCATTGACCTAGTGACTTCTGACTTCTTTAACCAACGAGCAACGGTACTTCTGAGGTATCTACTAAAATAAGTTTAGAGACTAATATAGCAATTTATTAATCTTCAAAATACTTCTACTTAAATCACTGAAAATGATCTACATATTTCGAAATTAGGAGGAATAATAAGTCAGTAATACGCAAGCCTAAAGTTTACTTTTTATTTACCCAGTAACTGGGATGTTCTGGGTCAGATAGGCAGTACTAGAATTCAGCTACATTTAATTAAACAGGAAGCTAGCATAGAAGAGAAAATGCTTGACTGATGACGAATAAATTCTTTACACTGACAGTTAATAAAATAAAATAATGAAAACAATAGTGTTGATGATAATAGGTATTCCTCACAATTGGAAGTGTAATGCAATTGTCCAGTTTTATTAAATAATCAATTGCCATTGCAATGGCATATTTGTGCCAGGTATTTCCATTGACATCCGTGACTTTGAATCACCTCAGTGGTGACCTAATTACAACCATATTTTGCAGTCTAACAAATAAAACCAACTTTGAACTGTGGACTGTGCAGGTGCCGCTGCTGCAGGTGCAGAAAACCTCAAACGGCAAAAATAGAACAACCTAATATGTTTGAGCCGTTTGAGGCTGAAACACTAGGGCCATGGGGGTCCATGTGCCAATTTAATTTTTCGAGAAATCGAGAAGCGTTCGGTCGACTCTTTACGTGACCAGAGGGCTGGCCATTGCCATTCAACGTGGCGATGCTGCCAGCCTTCTGGGCTCTTTTCCCGTTGACAGCGATGCGGTTGAACTTTGCGATTCCCTATTGTTTGTGTTGTATCGTTGTTGTATCGTTTTAATGAAAAACGTTGAACTGATATTCCTTCAAAATAACGTATTTTATTATTCACAGTGCATGGTTACCATCGTTAAAATGAGGGCATCGTCTGCCTTTGTATGGTGCATTATGTGTCATTCATGTATGCATTGCAGACATTTTATTTACACACAATGGAGACTTGAAATTCCTATGACAATGTATTCGATTTATCTGAAGATTTTATCTATGTGCGGGACTTTCTTTTGTATTTTAGTAATGTACACGGTAGGATAAAATGTGTGGTTAGAAGACTAATGGTGGGTTTTACCTACCGCGAAGACAGAACAACATAGTATTACTTCGACTTGATAGAAAAGTCCATTTAG
Organism: Phlogophora meticulosa; assembly: GCA_905147745.2. Classification (NCBI taxonomy): domain Eukaryota; kingdom Metazoa; phylum Arthropoda; class Insecta; order Lepidoptera; family Noctuidae; genus Phlogophora; species Phlogophora meticulosa. The sequence goes on from LR990523.1 coordinate 6,980,380, forward strand.
AGCGTGCCTATATGATATCGTTTAGGGGATTTGGGTATAGGGGATGATTGGCCTCTTGGAACGGTCTGAACTCTTGTAAATCGTTTTAAAATACTTGTCTGGCTAACATATATAAAAATGAAGCATAAAAATTTAAGTAAAATTGAGTACTTATTTTGAAAGCCTTGAAGCGTCCCCAAAGCAATATCGCCGACGGAACGTACTTGTTTACGTAAAGATCAGCAGGGAGAATTCACGTGAGATACTCCTATAGATAAGTAATGTTTTTACGTACCTTGATTACCTGATACCTGGAAAATGGCCTTCTGGCCAAGCTAGCAGGTACGCATGCGATCATAGTACATACTAACGCTACTCAATCGTACACATTTCGTCAGGAAATAAGTAACATCTGACCTGGGATCTTGGACTACTTGGAGTCTGTACATCAAAAAGAGTATTATATTATTAGTACGTCCATTCTCATCACTGTTAAAGAATGATAAATGGAAAGTATGTAATAGTGACAACTACACATAGCTCAACTAAAGAGTGCCATTACTTGACCGGGCGTATTGTGAATGAGGAAGATGACTCGCTCATTAAAGGTACGTAAAAACATAACCTAAAATTATTAACTGCATAGAGTGGGTATTTTTATGTGCAATGAATTACTATATTAACAAGTTCAAATGCATTACTGTAGTAGCCTAGTCTATGAACGTAAACAACGCAACAAAATTAAAATATTTAGTAGATTTTGATGCAAGGTTTGTCATTACTACTAGATTACTCAAAATCTACAACCAAGATTTTGTTAAAATAGACATATTTGCTTTGTCTCACAATGTATTTAAAAGAGAACTGGTTACTGCACTCAAAACCAATTAATAATTCTGTATAATGTTATGATTAGCCCCACCTTTCATTCATACTGTTTGTAAGTTAATTATACTAGTAATGTGTGGAAACGTTGTTGATTGTACGTTAACCTACCTAATTGTATACTTAGACGTAAGAAAAAATGTACAATTGTTTGTTTTGCCTAATATAAAAAATAAAATAAAAAATGAAATTACACTCTCAGGTCCATTACGCCCTCGCCTTCTACTTCTTCTTTATGTATTCAGAACATTTTTTGGCATAAAAAAGCTTGAAGATTAAAAAATAGTAATGCAAATTAAAAAGCACGCGTGTTAAGACATTGTGAACCGTAAAGCGGTGCAAAGCCTCATTTAAAGCGTGTGTTGAAAAGTTCTATCTTCTTCGATCTTCTTCTTTTCTCTGTCATTTCGCGGGATGGCGCGTTCACGTCAGTGATAGAACCGGGCACAGTTCTCCGTACGATCTGCCACCTGTCCTTGTTGGCGGACTGTCTACCGTAGTCAGATCTCCGGATTCCTACTGCTTTCATTTTATTTCTTGTGAAAATTTTACCCTATGGTAAAATCGAATTACTGTTTTTTTCTATTTAAGTTTCTATGTGTAAACAGTACCAGCCTATTACTGTCCCACTGCAGGGCAAAGGCCTCTTCTCATACAGAGAAGGCATGAGCATTTAATCACCACGCTTGCTCAAGACGGGTTGGCGATTTCAGACTTATGTTAATTATATAAGTCCAGTAAGGTAAACAGTACGTTAAATGTGGGTAATGAGTACGTTCAATATATTCAGTTCCTTTTTAACTGCTTAAATAGCTACTACAAATGTATGTGTGTCCGTACGTGTGACAAACAATATGCTAATAAGAATTAATTACTTAATTACCTAGAAAAACCATAAAAGTTTTTGTAAGGTCTGTTTGGTAGAAAAACAACGATCTGATCTACTTTTATCATTTTATCCTACTTAAAAACATGTAAAAAGTCACGTAGAACGATAATTAAAGGAAATGACAATTTTTATTTTTAATCAAGAAAACAGCCCAATTCTTAGAATTTCACATACTTAGAATTTCACGGAACGGTCTTGATCAACGGGGAATCTTGGTCACGAAAAGTAATATTTTTACGGACCATATATTTATATCATTGTCTCTTGTATTATATGAGACATAACACCCCATCCCCTGAAGGTTTAGTCAGAGATGTTTCTATGATACATCCACATTTCGTTATTTATGATTAAGTTCCACGTAATCGAACTGAAAAAACACTAGTACAGTACAATAAAGTTCACTGTGTATTTGTTGACTTGGAGAAGGCTTATGACAGCGTGTGGAGGTCAAACTGTGGTCGACAATACCCGTGTATGGTGTGAAATTACGTATGGCATGGGCACTAAAATCTCTATTCAGGTTTTCCAGTGCTTGCTTTAGCATAATTAGGGCATACACGGACTGGTTTGGGATCTCTAGGGGTGTTAAACAGGGCTGTGTAGTGTCACCATGCCGGTTAATTTTTTACATATATAGTTGTCTGGCAGATTTAAAAGAGAGTGAGTGCAGATTGAAGATGAATGATTTGTCTGTCATATGTCTCGGCAGTCGGCAGAACAGTTGCAAGACATGGTGACAGATGAATAAAGATCATATAAATTGAAACCGATAGATATAAATGTACTGGCATTGTTGTTTCAAAGAGAGGAGAATGTATGTAAATATGTGCGGATATGAAAATAAATGGAAAGAGTGTGAATGAATCTGTATATTTGGAGTTCTGCTTACAAGAGATGGAAACGAGAGTTTACACTAGACATGTTGTTGTGAACAACCAGTCGATATCCAAAAGGGCTCGTGTGGCTGTTAACAATGGTGTGCTGGTGCCTATAAGAACGTATGGAAGTGAATTTTGGTTGTGACTAAAAGGAAATTAAAGTAGAATTAATACGGTAGAAATGTGTTCTTAACGAAGTATGTATGTGATAACTATGAATGATAGATTGAAGAATAATGTTATAAAACAACGTTGAAGAGGATGTAGTGACAAAAATTGAAGAGAGTATGCTTAGATGATTTGGCATGTTGAGAGGATCAATGAAAGCCGACTTACAAAAGGTACACATAAGGCAGACGTAAGCGGAAACGCTGGGTGGGCCCTAGAAGGATATACACTGACCTTATTGGTGATGTTCTTCAAAAGGTCAGGTATAGGTATTCGCAACCGACGTGCGTGGTTGATCAGTGTTAACGTAAATGAAGCAAAAAAAGTATGTGAAGTCGTGGCAGGTGGCTTTCTGTAGTTTCTGCCTACCTCCATAGGAGATAACCTGAGTTTATGTATGTATGTAAGTATTTCTCGTGTAAAAGGGGGCCGGCCTATTACCATCAACCGGGCATAAATCCAAACTTCAGGCTGCTACTGAGACATAGATCTATAAACCAAATAGTATTTTGCCCGACCTAGAAATTGAACCCAGGGCCTTATGATCAACAGTTGTGCTTGCTACCACTAAAGCAAGGAGGCAATCAGAATGAGTTAAAGGGTTGAGTCATAACATTTTAGGCATATTGTAAATTTGTGAGACTATAATTATAGTTATCACGTAAGCTATCGTACGTGACTATTGACACTAGGCCAATCCATAGAAATGAATTATGTATTCAGGAAATCCACTTTTTCTCGTGCAAATTTATTTTAGCAACGATGAGGAAAAAATTGCTTAACTAACGATACGGAAGTGAACTGGGTAGGTACCTACTGTAAAAAAATTTTTTTTTGTTGGTAAGTAAAGTTATATTCCGTAGAAGAAGTCTGATAATTGATCTGCTGTATACAGGGTGGTAGGAACATTGACGGACAAACTGATACCGTGAGTTCAGTGCATGATTCTGGATTTTTTCTTTGATTTTTTCCGTGGACTTTTCCATCATTTTTTCTTTAAACTGAAATAAGTGTTGTGGGTTCGATCCCCGCACGGAACAAATATTTGTATGACCTACAGGTAGTTGTTCCGGGTCTGGCTGTTTGTGTATGTGAGTTTAATGTTTGTAAACGCACCCACGATACAGGAGAAATTCCTAGTGTGGGGCACCGTTTTTTTTAAGAAAAAAAAAATAAGAGAAAAGTCATGAGAAAATCCAAATTTCTTTTCAACAAATTTAGATTTAAATATCATCATCTTCCTGCCCTTATCCCAATTTATTTCTTTCCTTCTTCCATACATCTCTATTTGCCGTCATCTCAAAGGTTACCTCTTTTCTAGCCATATCATCTTTCACACAATCCATCCATCTTTTCTTTGGTCTTCCTCTACTTATGTAACCCTGCACATTCATACTCAAAACTTTCCTCACAACATGGTCCTCATTCCTTCGCATCACATGCCCACACCATGACACCTGATTTCCACACAACTTCTCGGTCACAGGCGCCACTTTCAGACTTCCTCTTACATACTCATTTCCTATTCTATCTATTAGCGTAACACCACACATCCAGTACCAGTACCAGTACCAGCCTATTACTGTCCCACTGCAGGGCAAAGGCCTCTTCTCATACAGAGAAGGCACGAGCATTAATCACCACGCTTGCTCAAGACGGGTTGGCGATTTCAGACTTATATTAATTATATAAGTCCAGGTTTCCTCGCGATGTTTTCCTTCACCGATGCCAATGATGTCCAAGATAAACTTAGAAAGTACATATGAATTGAAAAACTCACATTGGTACTTGCCCAGTTTTGAACCCACAACCTCGTGCACAAGAGGCGAGGCCTAAACCACTGGGCCATCATGACATTTTAACCACACACACATCCCACACATCCCCCTCAGCATTCTCATAAGATTTAAAAATAAAAATAAATCTCTTTTAATAAACACCTCATTGGGTTGGTAGAAATTATGATTGTATACAGTTTTAAGCAAAACAAAACCGTAGAAATTAGAAAAAAACCGACTAAACCATTCCAGAATGATGTTCTCATTGCTTGGCATCAGTTTGTACGTCGACGTCTCTTCCACCCGTACTATGCAAGTACTGGGATTTGTTTACTAACTATGCATAAAATAAGCAGATAGGATCCCATGGTAACCACTGATATAATTTTACAAAAAAACGCAGGCTCAGGTGTCTTTGGCCATTTTCAACATTAAGAAAAACCCATACTAAGCGATCAAGTTACAAAATAATAATTATTAAAAATTAATGAGACCACTTCTATGTTAAAATATTTTGCTCTAGTTGGCTTTCAGGGCCAATGAACTCTGAACGCCATTAATTAAAAGACGAGGTAATCTTTTTTTATGGGAATTATGCAAAACTGAAGCTAGGTCGTCATTTAGATAAAGTTAAGACAAAAAATATTCATTATTATTTATTTTAACTAACTTCAGAAACACTTTTGACTATCTTTGTTGCTGACCGAAAGTTTAATTTTCTATTGGGTTCACTACAAAACTATAAGTACCGCAATAAATATAATTCTAATAGTGAAAACTACTTAATATAATATTACGCCTGTAATCCCCAAAGGGTTAGGCAGATAACATTAAAACATTTTGCAGGTTATGTTTAAGACCCATGCAACAGAGGGACAAGCCTGGTATGCTATCAATCGGACACGAATCTGGGCAGCTACTAAGAATTTCCAGATGGTATAAACAAAAAATAACTGGCCCGACTCGGGAATCGAGCCTTTAGGATCGGCAGTAGCGCTTGCGACCACTGAACCAAAGTGGTCGTTAGGAGAAAACACCTGTGCTGGTTAAAGCATATTTAATTATTCATATTATTATAATCGAAGCTTTTATGTCTATTAAAACGTCATAATTAATACATTAATCAACTTAGTATATAAAATACTAGCCTGTTACTGTCACACTACAGGGCAAAGACATGTTCTTGTACAGAGAAGGCACTTCATCACCACACTAGCTCTAAATGAGTAGACGATTTTCAAACTCATGTTCATCTGTTTTTCTTCACCGACATCAGTGATGTCTCAGACAAACTTGGAAGTAGACATATATAACATCACACCTGTATTCTCCGAAGGGTTGGGCAGGGGTGCACCGGACAGGTGGACAGGAGGTTATATTTAAGTCCCATTTAATAGAGGGCGTATTGCCATCAACCGGGCACAAATCCAGACTCTGGGCTGTTAAAGAGACTACTATTGGAAAAACTCAATAAAACACTTTATCCGACCTGGACAGAATCTCAGGACTCTCTGCAGTCGTGCTTTAGACCATTGACCAACGAGGCATTCAAAGTTGGAAAAGGGTTGAAATGAGTTGGAAGTACATATGAATTGAAAAATTTACATCGTTAACTACTTGTTCGGATTTGAACCCACAACCTCGTGTATAAGAGGCAAAGCCTTGACCACTGCACTATCGCAACACGAAATTAAATAAAAATTTAAATTATTTAGTTTTAGCTAAAGAATGAACGGTCGGAACGGTGTAAACTAAGCAAATCTGTGAATTTATGATTTTGTGACGGTTTGTGTAACGGTGATGGCGGCGCATAAAACAATTTGTTTCTGTGTTTCTTGTTTCCGTACAAATCAATAATAATAATAAGTTGAATTTATGCCCAGTTTGTTGCAATAGGCATGTTATACATTTTTATCAAATATCTAAATCATTGAATTTAAGTCACAATCTAGTCACTATTTGTTTAAACAACCTTACATATTGAGCCTTTCTGGCTCTATGGTTTCCTACCATAGAGTCCGTATGCCCATTTAGTTTACCGGGACATTGCGAGGCTTTTGGTCGAACATTGCTGGCTGGCCTTTTTTTGCCAAAGAATCAGCATTGCTATTCAACGTGGCAATGCTTCCAGCCTTTTGGGCACTTTTCCCGTTGACAGTGATGCGAATGAATTTTTCGATGCCCTGTAATTATTTTTTTACTTATTTTCATGTAAATAATATATTCTATGCTTTATTGAATAATAAACACACATAATTATAGATACTATCTGAAGTTATTTAATAATAATAACGATGCCCTTGAATTACCGTGACATCATCAGCTCCTTGAGTTATTTAATGTTTTCAAAAGCCTTTTAAAATCATCTGATTACGTAATATTATTATTTTATTCAATGTAAATTAGCAATATAGTTAAATCGATTGATACAATTCTGTCGTATTTTGCGACTTTTATGATTGAAAAAAGCCCTTTAGATAAGGCTTTATTCGTAGCACACAATTCAAATAAACGTATATATCTTAAATTATCAGCTAATTACAATAATGTTACCGCATTAGATACGGCCGCATCGTTTACTCCCACACATAGTTATTTTAAATACACATACATATATGTTATATAAATATTGATGACAAGGACATCTGTATATTTTGACACCTATTCACAATCAATACAAATAAAATAAACGAAATAAAATTGAATTGTCTGTTTGTAATGTCATAACAATAGCTTTCAGTATCAAAAAATCATTTTGTTTCTGTGTCGGTATGTTTGTTCCCAATAATCTCCGAAACGTTGAACAATGTATACAAATAAAACAAGTAAATATTTTGTAGTGCATGTTTGTGGTATCAAAATTATAGCTTTAAACTAAATGCGTATGAAAGTATTATTTGTTTAATCTCTTTTTCAGGTTGTTTGTTTTTTGATTTTGACGGGGCTTTCATTGGCGGGTACTTAATATTATAAAAAAGTCTTACATTTTGGAAAAAAAAACACAACATTTTGTTCAATTTAACGCGAAAAAAGTCGTGGGTAACAACTAGTGTTTAAATAAGTAATCTTTTGGCCAGTGATTACGTGGCTAAGATGCCCTTTACAATATATTATCATGTCAGAGTAGCGGACATTTTATTTGTAACTAGGACATCAAGGTTTGTTCAAGTAGTTTTTACAAATAAATTATTTGTTTCCCATGACTTGGTTCCTCATAACCTTGACCCACAGCGTACAGATTACTCTTTCAAAGGAGGAACACTTATATTTACACCAAGTTGATGTATTCCGTGATATATTTCTTTTATTTGTGAAGAGTTTGTTCTAGTCCACCACCACAGTCACCAGTGACAGAGATAAAGTCGAAGATGGAGTGGGCTTACCCCACTTCGTTCAGAAACACGCAGACGCAGGCAGTGAGTCTGTGCGAATTAAGAAGGATGTTTGGAAGACTATGGTGCGTATTGGTGGAATGCCAACTATGTAAGGATGATCGTTGAAGTGAAGAAATTATTTCAACGACTGTTACAAGCGCCAAGATTGAGTTGAACTAAATATTAATATAATGGAAGATATTGTTATCTTTGAGATATATGTACATGGTTAAAATTTATTTAAATTTTAAACAGACGTCCAACTTATCTTCTCCGATGTTCTTTTCTGATTAATTTCGTTTGAAAATAATGTGGCGGACTTTATGCCTCAAATCCTACAAATATTAGGTAGAAATGTGAATGTAAGTTTGGTTTGCTACGCTTTCTAGCGAAAACTACTTAACCGATCATCATGAAACTTTGTGCACATATTCTTGGAGGTATTAGAAGTAACATGGATACTTTTTATTGAAAAAAAAAATCATGGCAAAATAACGTTTGCCGGGTCAGCTAGTAAAAATATAATATATCTATGGCCTTTTACAACGCGTTTTTATTGTTATCCCATAACTCTAAGAGTTATATTCTATAGGTATAAACAATACAAAAAGTCCTATATTATGGTCCAAAAATGCATAGTTTCGAAGATATCATGTGTGGCTCTCGATGTGTGTATGTATGTAAGTTTCATTGATAAATAAGAGTAATTCATTTACATTCAAACCAATTTAACGATTGGTTTGACGTCACTGCTGTGTGAGTGGCTGCTGCGCTGAGTCGCGAGTTCGATTCTCGCACGAATAAAATTATTGTATGGCCTACAGGGAGTTGTTCCAGATCTGGCTGTTTGTGTATGTGATCCACGATAAAGGAGAAGTTCCTATTGTAGGGAAAAGCTTTTTTTAATACCTTTTTTTAACCTGAGAGCTTGTGACGGTGCCATATTTGTCTGAAGGATGTTCCTCATTTGATAATCGTATTTTTTGTCGAATTCAAAATAAAAACAAAAAATATCACAACCCAGGTGATATGATATGATATGCTCTCATTAAGTCTCTAGAAATATGTGATATAAAAAAAAAACTTGTATAAATTAGGCTACAGGTGAATGTCTGTAAAAAATACTGGCGCAAATAACAGCTATATTATTATTACACTTGTTTATTTTCCCCAAACAGACGCGCAATGCCGCTAATTCGTATTTGTCCTGTGTAAATATTTTGGTGCCCATTCAATGTTTCGAGCTAACTACTAACTACGTCACAGAACATTTCTATTCAGTGTCAAATGCGCACTCACTCGACAAGATCAAAATATTTGAACATTATTAATGTTTCTACCACAAACAGCAGTTTCTTCGTAAGTTTTTTTGTGATTGACGTACATAACACCGCAGAACAAATAAGCATCTCATCCTGTCACCTGAGTTTTGAATTAGTAAAACTGATTTTCCTGTTTTTAACTCTACGCTGTAGATAAAACCAATGACACAGTGCCTTTATGTTTTCACACACATTGTCATTCTCCGAAGGCGTATTATGGCGTATGTTTACTTACAAACTGCAGGAGTATAAAAACAAATAGGCACGGCTTGCAAACCGTTGAGCATTCAATTAGAAGAAACATGTGACCAAACGTTTACGAGAAACTAGTTCCACTAATTTAACTAAACAGGTAAAAGTAGAAGAAGATAACCTGTTACGAAATTAAATTTAATATCACACTTCCTGCACGTTAGTTCAATTAAATTATAATTTACAAGCATATAAAATCTCTAAATGAGCAGCGGGTGATCAAACTGCTGAAAGGTACCTTTGGAACATCACAAGTAGGTACTCTTGACTTGTTAATGAAGACGATCAAAATCATCAAATAGATAAAAGTGGTTTGCTCTCATAATATTAATCTATTAGTTCGTCCCCAAGTGTTTAACGAGCGAATTATTATTTGTTTAATCGTGTGTTTGACTTGAGCGATTAAAAAGCCATGGGAAATGTTAATTATGTACGTATTCTTGTCATCTTTAATTTTATTTAGCAGAAAGGCCTTTATAATCTATGCCTTTTCTCGAAATCACTCAGACTATAATAAATAATGCTGGACAATCCACACAGCTGCATCTAGCTCCAAGCTAAGCAGAGCTTGAGTTATGAGTACTAGATGACTGATATACTTAATACAATACATTACATAGATAGATATGTTTTATTATACATAGCAAATGCCCAGAACCCCCCCGAACAAATCTTTGTAGATCGTACAATTATTTGTCCCAAGGCGGGAATCGAACCCGCGACCTCAAGCGTCGCAGGTGGACCTTCGCCCGGTGTGCCACATCGGTCGTCGCCTGCATTAAAAAGTAGAAAACGATGATAGAAACACGTTATCGCCTGTTAGTTATTCTATTAATTGATTAACTGAGAGAAATTCAGTTAACAAAATGAGTAATGGACACATCACTAAGCACATAATTCTTGCGTCAAACGAAGCTGACCTTCAACTCTTTGAAGACCATTTGAACTGACACATCTTTATGGTAAGAAAGCTAGTGACCGTTATCTTGTATCTTATCATTATTTAAAATAGTAGCAGCATAGTAGACGCACATTAAGTATTTCTATTAACCTATGCAAAAGTGAAATCTTGGCCATAGTATGCTTTTGGAAGCAAAGATCTGTCTCCTAGTTTTTTTATTTATCGCTTTTTAAAAGCTTTTTAACAGCGTTGACTGTAATGGCTTTTTATTACGTTAACGACAGTATATGCTTGCATTTTGCTCTTTAGCACAAATAAAATATATATATAAATATATATATATATAGGTATATATATATATAATAAAGCGTTTTAAAAAAAAAAAAAAAAAAAAAAGAGCCAAAAATTAAACATTCCCTGGTTACGGGAGTGTATTAGAAATTGTTTTTAAAAGAGATCGACTCTTACAAAACCATACACTCTCCGGCGAAAATCTTTATTAAGATGAATGTGTAGAGGCAGCCCGCAAAATAAATTTTTCATAGGCTTTTTTGTAATTTGCAACTCAATACTAGATTCATTTTAAATGCACTCTTGCAAACTCAATGCACTCTACACTCACACGTAATTATCGTACAATACAAATTCAAACTAAGAATTAAGTATCAACTGATAATGCATTTATAGATACGTCATGCTAGCGCCTCTAGGTATAATAATAATACCAGCCTGTTACTGTCCCACTGCAGGGGCAAATGCCTCTTCTCATACAGAGAAGGCACGAGCATTAATCATCACGCTTGCTCAAGACGGGTTGGCGACTTCAGACTAGGTATTAGGTACACACCATTTAAATAAATTGCGCTGGCACAAAGTGAAATAATAATTTCCACTAGCTCCTCGTCCTCATAAACTTGTACTACATATGTGGCAGTATCAGGTGAGATATTGAACCATATCTCACCGCTATTCGGACCTATTTCGTGCATATTTACATATTAATTGCCAGCACTTAAGAATTTTTATTCATATGTAATCCGCAATATGTTTGGCGTGTGTAGGTATTGAGTAGTATCAACCGAATCGCTATCGTTATATAATAGGATAACGTGTTTCTTTAAATAAATATTTGCTCAATATCACTAGGTATCACAAGGTGGGAACAGAAATAATAATGAATTGTTGAATTTTCTAGCCACTTAGAGCACTTGAATGAACATTTTATTTTATCGTTTATAATAATTATTTAATAATAATCAATCAAAGACGGTTCATGGCTAAATAAAAATAGCCACACTATTGAAGGTTAAGCTACGATTGCTGAGGTCAGTATGTGGATGGGTGACATGAACCTCCTAGCCTGGGAAAACACATTGAACCGTTGGTTATGGCTGCCATTTTTAGATCTTTGTCGTTTTAGTTGGAAATCTGAAAGTCTGAGAGTCAAGGCGATCGTATTACCCAAGTAATACAATACCTACTCCTTCATAAGACTGATTCTCAGGCAGTCGATCAGTAGTTTTGGTTCTGGTGGTTAATAATTGTTGACTGAGTTCTAGAAGCCTGATTGATAGTCGGTCAATGTAAAATACTGGTATTGAGCTACATACAGTTGGGTTGGAAGTGGACCGTTAGGGTCCACTTCCAACCCAACTGTATGTAGCTTGTAGTATTTGGGAAAAGGCGTGCCAGATGATGATTTTATCATGAAGCTTACTGCGACAGAGCCGGCGTAGATGGCGGGACGAGGTTGCAAGCACAAATCTTAAACAGTGCTGAACAATCGCAGATCTGGGAAACAGAAGACAAGCGTCTTCTTTTTCCAAGTTTTGCTGATGGTTTGGGTATCTACGAGTATAGTGAACTGGTTAGGTACCTACAACTATAGAAGATTGGAAGGTCTTATATTACACGGATAAGATGGCGGGAGTTGACTTGCACATTCTGTAAAGGGTTCTCGAAAACGGTTGCTATCACGACCTAGCCACAAGGGGAGAACATATCCTGAGGTACTCGAGGAGAAAGTAAGGTCAAGATCCATCATCTTACTATTATTACAGCCAGTATAAAAAGTTAGTCAAAGTCCCAGGTGGCGAACCTGTTGTCTAACGAGCTAAATGTTGGTGCTACTATAGGTACACCTCTGCCCAATCCCATGTGGAACACCGACTCGATGTTTTATTTACAGTCAATTTATACTGATCGTAATATTATATTTACAGATCAAAATGTCGTTGTTAAACATTGTTTTTATCTCAATAACAGCTTATGCAGGCAAAATAGATATATTTGAAATACACCGAACAAAATAAATTTTAGCGTTTTCCATGACTGTTGAATACTGTATGATCTAGCGTACAAAGAGATCCTGGTAGCCCTGAAATAATCGACATTTAATACTCAATTAACGTTAATGTGCGCCTGCGCCGACAATGGTTAGTCATATCATCATTATTGTGAAGCAGAATAATTAATTATGATAATACTATGTCGTAAAAGTAACTTGTTCATTGATACTGACTCACAACTCAAATTAGAAGCTTTATTGTGTTTTATAATTATAATTATGATAATTTTTATTGTAATATTGGCAAAGAGGTCGTAGTTCGTCTGATTGTTAGTCATAGGTAAGGTGCGGTGATACCTCAAAGGCCCATCAGGTTCTTCTCCTTAGAGTTTTGTGACGTAGTATCATGATATCTGAATGAATACCTCTAAATGAAATGAAATTAAATAATATTTATTTCTGTAATAGGTTTTAAAATGAACAAATAAATTAGAGTTAGAGTATATCAGTGTTTCCCTACATGACTACTCTGAGAAGAAACACCGGTACAAAGTCTCAGAGATCACAGTCTATTTTACAGTGCAGACATTATATTGATCAAATTATGTGAGGACCATGCAGATTAGTGTCTGAGATGGTCTTTTGAGAAAAGAACCACACATACACGAGCAGACCTGTCTAGTCAGTGCAATTATTTGTTAGTAATTGATTACTTTTTTATAATTAATTAAATACTAAATGAAATTATATAAGCTGTAAAAAAATATTCTTCAACATTTCCTAACCACAGATTATGCACAGACTAAACAATATATACTTGTTGTCTGCATATATACAACTAACATGCTATTTTGTGCTTTTATTTAACTGATTTTTAATTTTAATTTTTACTTATTAATTATGTATGCATTTATATATTTATATATTTCTAGCCTGAAGCACAGGTTCAACCTAGTTCAGGCATATAAGCAACTCTGCCCTATTTTAACTATGCTTGGCAGACTGTTTGATGATTTCATGATTTTCAGGTCCAGTTGAAAACCAGACACTAGTTGTCTGGTATTTTTGCTGAACTGGACCCTTTTAGCGCAGCTGTGAGGCACATACTTGTATTTTTTGATATTTTTTTTATTACCTCTGTTATTCTTAAGTTTTCTATGTTTTAGTATTGTGTCGTTATATGCCTGAGCCTGTGCTGAAAAAAGGTTTTTTATTTATTTCTTTATTTGTTATATAATATTCCAAAGGAGAACGTATCTAAACGGATTCTTCGAGAATACAATCGTACTAAACAATATGGCGACGCTTAGGAGAGAATTTCCATCAGTAGACGTCTTACTGCTGAAATTATCGTGACGTCGGAGATGACGTCATCTAATCATAAGTAGTCACTCAGCGATGTTGTTGCATCTTAAGGCGCAATTAATGACAAAAAGTTAGTCTCAAACTACTAAACAACCTTTTAAAGGTAAACACTAAACAATGTCAATGTACGTGCTGTCAAAATTATCGTCTGTCCGTCCGTCCATCAGTGCACTGAACTTACCTATATTAGGTACTGTCTTTTCCCCGCGACTTTGTACGCATGAAATTTAGAATCAAGTAGGTATAATTTTTTTTTGCAGACACAGTTGAGAATAAATGTAATACCAATAAAATTGATCCTATATTTTAAGTTATCTAGCTATATACATATGTACATTGGTGAACAATGCTTTCAATTCTATGCAGTAGTTTTTGCGTGGCATGTGTACAAACAAACAGACAGACAAACATTATAAAAAATGTTGTTTTGGTTCCTGTTACTCTAATACAGACCCCCTAATAAGTTATTCTACAATATCTGTAATGTACAGACACCGGCCTGTTACAATTTTACTATACATAACAACATAGGCCTCAAAATGTCCTCTATAACAAACGGTCAGAGGGATATTGGCTCAGTCACCAAACTTGGCAAGTGGATTAAAAAACACAGTATCTTTTTAACAGACCGAAAGACGTCATTTGAAATCTATATATGAATATACAAATAAATAAAATTGAAGTGTATGTTTGTAATGTCCAAACTACAGCTATTGATGCATAAGATAGTTATTACGGTAGTCATACCAAAACTCCAGTTTAAAAAGTGTTTGTCTGTTTGCGTTTGTCTGAGGAATTCTTCGAAACGGCTGGTCCGATTTCGACTGGATTTTCTCTGGCAGATATCTGATGTGGTAACTTAGGCTAAATTATTTTCGAAACAGAATAAGGGTTTCGGAGGGATCATTTCATGCGGACGAAGTCGCGGGCGTAGCTAGTTCCAAAATAAAAACGTGATTTATGGAGTTAATACCTTTGAAATAAAATTAAAATAATCCAAACAAATAATTATGATCAATCTCTGACATACAGTTGACAATTAATAAATATTTAGGCGGCATTACATGAAAAATCTTATTATTCTATACACTTTTTTACCCATTGGAGTATGTACCTGATGCACGGATAAAAAAACACGTTGTGATGACAACCTCTCTACGTGCTGAGGACGTTAATCAATCAATCAACAGAGTGCTCGGTGAATTACACAAAATTGTAATAAAGTTCAACAGCTGTTTGTAAGTTTGTTCTCTTGTTAGCGGTTGAACAATAAGCCCAATTTTTATTTTTTTAGCTAATTTTTACCACCGCGGTGTCATCATTCGCACAAGGTAGGGAGTACCCAATCCTTTAAAAAAAACCAATTCTAGAACCACCTTGTACTTAACCTGTTAAGTCATATCAATTTGCTGAAATTTTGGTGTGGCATGGCATGATTTTTTTACTTTCACGGTTAATTTAAAAAACGAATTGACCTTTTGGAGATGAAATAGAGTAAGACAGACAGTAGTAAGTTAGACTCCTTACTTACTACTGCATAACTGAAATCGGTAACTACTGCTACTGGCAGTTACTATGGTTATTAAGACTCCTTATTATATACATCGTGGTTTTAAGTTAGCAACCAGAGTAAAAATATTCGGTGAACTTTTTACGAAAAACAAATAATGTTGGATATCGAGTTTCGCATTATACTATGACTTAACTATAGGTATTGATTAATTCAAAATCAGTGCACATTATTTACTTAATTTATAGCTTCATTAGGTTTTATGTTTTTTTGATTTGTCGATTTTTATGATCGTAAAATCAATATTCTAGAATATCATGGTGTTACTGACTAGAGTTGTCTAAACATTTTCGAGAGATATAAAAACTATTTTGATTTATCTTAAAAAGACTAGAAAAAGTAAAAAAATCAACCTTAATTAAAAGAAGAACGACGTATCTTACCAATATTTACATATGCCATAGATCATACAATAGATTGGGTGGAAAAGTTTAAAAATGGTGACCCATTTGTGGCCTGCAAATGACTACCTGTTCAAGATAAGGAATAATAAAACATGCAAGGCTCAAGCTCCAGGCTTGGGCGTTGCGACACATTGTTTTTTTCAATGGACGAGACCTACCCTTAGTATTGTTTAAATATGGGCTGTAAAAGAAAAGAGAGAAAGGCGATCAGGCGTACATTATTTAAAAAGAATGAGTAGGTACTAAAATAGCCTTCAACTCCGAGTAAGTAACAACACTAAGTAAATAAGCCCTAGTTGTGCGACATCTTAACAACATACAACTTCATTGTCGATAAATATGATTATTAGCAATAAACGAGTGTTACAAACGTCAACAACCTTCATACAAGCCTTCGTGCTAATAGTATTACAAATAACATTTACTCTTAAGTAGTCATTACCTAGTAACATATAGTGGAACGTTTTCAAAAGACTGTTTACATAGCTTTGCTAACTACATTCATAATTATCACTTTCCTTTAAAAAACAGAAATGTACAGCAATATGAAATGATGTGCCGAATACAGTTGTGTGACGTTTTGCTTCGTGTTCTTACACCGGTTTGTTAAATTAGGAGGTGTCTACTGAAAACAGGTTAAAGCCATCTTTCAGTGCTATATGAATAGAAATAAAAAAGAATTAATTTTATCACATCGAGTCGTAACGAATATTTTTAGCATTTTGACCTTTTTATTCCAAAATTGACGTAAAAACTAGATTTTTGTAACGGAGTCACATCTATTATTGATGTAGGAATACGTAGGTTATGTATAATCGAGTTTCTTGTTATTGAAGAAGCTTGCATCATCGCAAATTTTGAAAAAATAATTGTGTTGACGCAGAATTGTACCGTAACTACATGAAATCAATACATAACATAACATCACGCCCGTAATCCCCAACGGATTAGGCAGAGACCTACCTATTGTACATCCACATTTTGCCAGTTATGTTTAAGTCTTATGTTATAGGGGGCGAGCCTATTGCCATCAACCGGGCATGAATCCAGATTTCGGGCAGCTACTGAGAAATTCCAGATGAAAAAACTCAATAACACTTTGCCCGACCCGGGAATCAAACCCAAGTCCTCTAACTCAGCAGTAGTGCGTTGATAGATTTATAAAGTTATAGAAACTCTAAAATCAAAATCAAAATTCATTTAGTCAAATGAGGATGAGGAGGATGAGGAGAATCAGCACTTTTTGAACGTCAAAACATTTACATAAGACCGTCCCCCAAAACCACCCTTCACCACCACCATCTCTTTCCATAATTTTGTAAGAAATAAACAAAGAAATAAAGAAGAAGCATATATTGAGCACAAGACTCAGGCACGAAATAAACAAGACCAAATAATTAAATTAAAAAACGAATCTAATTACTTATGTCAAAAAAAATAGGTATATGAAAATAATACTGTAATGATATGCCTTGGTCCAGTCTACCAAAATGCCAGACAACTAGTGCCTGACGCTGGTTTTCCACTGGACTTGAGATAGTGAGGTGAAAGGAAAATTACTTATTTGAAGAAATAATACATAGGTGAGGATAACATACATAAACTCACGCCCATTTCCCATAAGGGTAGGCAGAAACTAACAGAACGCCACCTGCTACAATCCTTACATACTCCTTTTGCTTCGTTTACGTTCATAGATCTGGTCATACACGCACACCGGTAGTACTACGCACCTGACCTCTTTGAAGAACACCACCAATAAGGTCAGTAGGATAAGTTCCTAATACTTTTCAACCTCCATCGAACGAACGGAAAGTAAACAAATGACGTTACGTCCTAGATTTAGAAAAGTCCATACAGGAAAGATGTAACACTACGTATGAGGAAGTACACATTAAAATTTTAAATGACTTGATAAGCTGCAAAGGTTACCACTTAAAGTAACATGTAGACGAACGGATAACAACAAATTCAAACTGTCATTAGGTATGGGATATAAATCAATATAGGTATCACAAGTCACTAACGCGAGACAAATTTTGAAAATGTCTGATTAATTTGACGACCGATGTGGCGCGGCGGGCGAAGGTCCGCTTGCGACGCAAGAGGTTGCGGGTTCGATTGCCTCCTTGGGACAAATGTTTATACGATCTACAAAGATTTGTTCCGGGTGCTCTGGGTATTTGCTTTGTTTAATGAAAAAATATCTATCTGTGTAATGTATTGTATTAAGTATATCAGTCATCTAGTACCCAAACACAAGATCTGCTTAGCTTGGGGCTAGATGATTCTGTGTGGATTGTCCAGCATTGTTTATTCATTTATTTATTCATTCACTTGTTCCGAGAAGCTAAACAGTTTAATAAAGAAACAACAGTGATTAATTATACGTGTAGTCCTTTATTCAGATGGATATTCGACATATTGAACTTTTGACCAAGTAATGACCTTAACTTTTACTGTCACCGTTACCGTCCGTATTTATCACTGGCGTACGAGCCGCGCTATGTAGCCATTCGTATTAAATTAACAAGAAATACATGCCGCTATGTTCTCAAGGAAATAATGTTAATTGTCCGAGTTGTATATGAAAAAATGTCTCCTTAAGGAGGAGCGATGTTCTTAAGGGTTAATTATTTTTAACACGACATAGGTTACTAATAATATAATTGCTGTTATTAACTACGTTCATATATTTATCTGTTTCGTACTTATTTAATGTTAATAATTATATTTGTAGCATAACAATCTGTCACAATATTTCTCGACAAGTTAGATATTCGAGTTTACCGTTCTAGTTTCTTTTATTGCAAGTAATTATTTGTTACGATATTAGTGTCCCCTTTCACTGCATTAAACTTTCTAGTTGCGAGACTGCAGGCAGAAAATTATTAGAAAATAATCAGTACTTTTGAACTCTATGTTTCTTTTCTCTTCATTCTGTTGTAAGTATGTTACATACATAGTTGATAAATCAATTAAATACTTACTTTTTACTTTACATTATAAAGTAAGAAGTAGGTATTTAATTGTTTTATATTCAGTAACTAATTCCACATATTATACATTATATAAGAGAATATCATTAAAAAAATATATCATTTCATCTTTTATCTATGTGAAGTTTGAAACTGCAAATAGATAAGAAAAATATTCTCTTAATGAATAAGTGGTAATAGTATCTAACTCATTTTAAATCATGACTCTTTAAAGAGTGTGTTCCATGTTCCAGTTAAAACGTATTTCACAAATATTCTTTCGATTATTATATATAGATATTATAAAATATTCTATAGATATTATTGATACAGAAACATGTTCGTATAAAACGGAGGGGAAAGTAAAAGTAACCTTTCTACAGACTTATGCAAATGCAAAACAAGTCGCAATTCATTAATAAATAATCATCATCTTCATCCTCATGCCCTCATCCTAATTTATTTGGGGTCAGCTTAGCATGTCTTCTTTTTCGATACATCTCTATTAGCGGTCATCTGAATAGTCACCTCCTTTCTAGCCATATCAAATAATTAATTAATAAAGTAATAAATAAAAACGACCTTTTAAATTTTGCGATTAATATTTTTAACACCTTTAATAATTATAACGTAGACGCTTCCGCCATCAGTGTAACATAAATCATTGAAACAAAGCGGTTATTAGATGCGACCTATAACCATTTTTTGTAACTGATTCATATAGTTACTCGTTACGTTACTATAAAGCACTAAGTAGGTAAGGTCAAAAAACGGTTAGTTCACCGACTTTATTATTTAAATGTCTTATTTTGATGCGGTTCGATTGCATGTATGAATAATAAATAATTAAATAGTACGATACGGTCAATTTTGATGTAATTTATTAACAAAATTAATAAGTGATTTATTATTTATCGTCGTTAACGCTACGCTTGATTATAATAACTATAGTTTTTTTTTATGCTAAAATAAGTTTATTGTTAATCAATACTTAGTTATTATAGTTGTTTTTTTAAAACGTTTATAAAGCAAGTTTAAATTTATTTGTACTAAAAATTACTAGCCATTAAAATGCAATAGGTGTGTAATTTGATACCGAACAATTAATAAAACATTTATTGGTTTTGACTTAACTAAAAATATACAACCTACTTATCTCAGATCAGTATCGCTAAATTTTATTGTGTCTTTTATTCCTTATGTTTCGATGTTTGTTTTGTTATAGTCAATACAAAATACCTTCCTATTAAAATTAAAATACTCGAGTAGTTAATAATAGATTGATAGTCAGTCGTCCATAAAGACATAGGAGGAGTCAGAATAACTCAGCAATTGCAAATTAAGGATATAGCACATGACACCTAAGAGATAGGCAGAGGTGCACCTATAGGAAGTATATATGTACATATATCAACACCTTAAGCACCATACACCATGCTCATTCTACCGTTTTCACACTTGAAAAATGATTATTTTAGTAGAATATTTCGTTTAAGTATCACGTTCACATTATCTTGCTTCTATTACTTAACTAAGTACGCACCTATCCCACTAATAGGTATTCTGCACACTGAATAAGTAATAGTCAATAATGCTTTTTATTAGCTTTAAGAACCGGAGAAAAACCGCAATTATTAATGAAAGCGGATTAAATATCTGTTTAACATATTAATTAATTTAATTGTAAAAAGAAAAGATAATTTGGTCCATACTAGAACAAAACATAAAAAGAGTGAAGCGTTGCTGGGAGTGCTTTGCACCGCAGGGGGGCAAGGCCACAATAAAACACACAAAGAAATAAATAATAAACAAATTTAACTTACCGTGTAAGTAAGGTAAATATTTGTTTATCGAGTCTCGTTCACCTTATCATAATAATATAAAACGAAAGTCAAAATAATGTTCTTGACGGTTATCGATCGTCGGTGATTTCACCCAAGTTTGACCTGTATTCATATAAACTTCAACTTGTAAACGACTCGGTCACGGCCGCGTAACATAATCAAAGTCAATATTGTCATAAGGAACAACTCAACAACCATTAAAAACAAAACAATTATTATTAGAACAACACAAATTATATCAATTAAATACATTATTAGTGTTTTATATGTATTACAAAACAATAACACTATTATTTTATAATATAATAATAAACACACATTTATATTATTAAATTATTATATAATTGTTCAAGAATTAGGAAGGAATGACAGTGATGAATGTCCGTGTGTTTCGAGTTCCGACAACTGTGTCTGTTAATTAAGCATGGCCAATAAATAATACACAATTATGTTTTAGATGATAGCCCAATTAAGCCTTATTTGCATTATACTCGTAACATTTAAGAAAAGTTTTTGTAATATTTTTGGTGTTAACTTTAAGATTAAATAACGTTTTATTAGTTATTAGGTTTTAGTGAGTGTATGGTCTTATCTTAATGATTGTTCATTTCTATGCAGATTTTTGTAAATTAAAGCGATTTATTGATACTGTGGCGGTTCTTACTTCTAATGTGCCTTCGGTAGGCAAGGTGTCGAACTTAGTTTCAGTAATTAAAATAAATGTATACAAATAAATTAAATATCAAGTGTCGTTTTTAATGTCAAAAGCTTTAAACTAAAAGCATATGAAAGTTGAAACGGTTATACCAATAAAACTATTTGATTTTTTTGTCTGTCTTTCTGTTTGTTTGATTGAGGCAATCTCCAAAACGGCAGTGCCGATTTAGACGAGGTTTTTACTGGCAGATAGCTGATGTGTTGAGCAGTAATTAAGGCTATTTTCTCTTATTATTCTAGAAAAAGAAATAGAAAACAAAAACGTTACATTTTGACGGCCACAACTAGTATTTAATATTTTTAGTAATATTTGATCATTCAACTTCTGTTGTTCCACTGCAAGCCAAAGGCCGCCATTTCCTTTTTTCCCGTAAACTCGTTCCTGATATGGATTTTCAAACTGTAATCTTTAATATGTCTGTTGCGAATACCTACGTAGCGGCTGGATTTTTGGCCTCAAGACATACTCGTAATACAATTTATGACATTTGATTAACACCTTATGAATGAACGAGGGTGACCTACTTTATGTTCTTCACGATGTCATTTTAAAAAATGACAGCGATAAACAAAAATGAGTAATGTTCATCATTTTTTTTTTCAAATTATTTTAATTATTCTCGACATGAGGTGTTAAAATGTTTACGATATAATAAAAAATGTTGATTATTTATTGTTGTTTTATTATTGTTATTACAAATTATTCGGTTTTACGAAAACCATTGTCTTAATTAATAAAATATAAGCAATAATAGTTGCGTGTACCTGTAATATCTTAATAAGGAAGATTAATAAACTTTATTTTTTATTGCCACCATTGAGAACTTGTGTTTCCTAATTAGACGCATACTCATTATAACATTGGATTATATGCCTGTGAGGTTTTTTAATGATAGATTTTGTAAACGTTTCACTTATCGGTAAAATACAGAGCGTCATACTTTTTTTTTACCCGGCTGTCATTTGTAGACCTTTTAAAGACATTGCGGGTAGTCAGAAGCCCGAAAGCCTGACAAGCAGTCTTACCAAGGGGTATCGTGTTGCCCAGTAACTGGGTTGTAGATGTCAGATAGGCAGTCGCTCCAAGTAAAATACTGGTATTCAACTGCATCTGGTTAGACTGGAAGCCGACCCCGACATAGGCTTTTTTGCCTAAGAATTGGGAAAAGGCTAGACATATGATGATGACAGCGCGTCATATATGTACATATATTTAAAAATAAAGGCTCATGTGATTGTGGGTTCAAAGACCAATTATTATAACTGTACCATTGGATTCAATCACATGGTTCAATACCTAGCATAGGTAAGTAATAGAACTTTTGTTCCAAGGAACTCAATTTTTCACCCCACTAAGCACTTAGTAAAATAACTGTCAAATCGTGAAGAACAATAAACAGTAATAAAACGCAACAATACCAGCAATAATACCAGTTTGTCACAGTCCCAATGCTGGGCTAAGGTCGCTTGTTATATAGAGAAGGAATGAGCACTAATCGCCACGCCTTAAAGCGGATTGGCGATTTTAGACTTCCCTATATTAATTGTATGTACAGGTTTCCTCAAGATGATTCCCTTCACCGATGTCAGTGCTGTCTAACATAAACTTACGAAGTGCATTTGTTTTGAAAAACATTTGATCGTCCGGAATTAGGTTTGGTTAATAAAATAGACTAAAAGCTTTGCCTATTTAGAAATAGCCAAGTGTAACACAGTGTTCTTAATGAGAGTAGGTAGACACTTTGCAAGTTCTAAAATACACAACACGTAGGCACAATACAAATCAATACGATTTTAATGGATCAATAAACATTTACCAAATATTTTTTAAGGAGTTGTACACTATAAAGAAGACCCGTATAATTTTACGTCTTTTGCAAAAACACGGTTGGGACAGACTTTAATGTTTACGCTGTTGATCAAAACAAAGTCTGTAAGTATATTAGCTTATGATTTCGGACATTGGCCTTGTTTCATGTGTGACCCGCGCTTAATTCCTTCTGCAAGAGGAGGATGAGACCAACTCTTCAAAAAGTGAGAGTGTACAGGCTTCTTCTGGGTTAGCGAACTCCATTGTTGGCTTTGTTTCTGTCACTCCTGTCAAGAGTCAAGAGCAAACCCATTTAAAACGAAAAAAAACCAACAGCATTGAGGTTAATTAATTTTGAAAGTTCTTTTTAAGTACTTTATATTTTTAACATACTTATTCCTTTTTAATTATTATAAATCATATATACAATTATACTATAAAACTAACTAGGTATACATATTTACAAAAACAAAAAAAAAACAAAAAACAAAAAAAAAGCCGACAAGGACACTCAGGCGTCAAAGTATTCCTCCGCATCGCTGTCATCTGGAAACGTGCCCAAAAGACTGGCAGCATTGCCACGTTGGATGGCAATACTAATTCTTTGGGCAAAGAATGAGCCAGCCCTCTGGTCACGCGAAGTGTCGATCAGACGTCGAGAAATTTCTTTATAAAGATGACGTGCACTCGGACCCCATGACCCGAGCGTTTCAACCCCAAACGGCTCAAAACTGTAGTTACCAATAAGGTTACAGTATTTGCGCCGTTTGAGGGTCTCAGCACCCGCCGCGGCAGCGCCAGCACAGCCTGCCGTGCTTGAAACATGAGATGGCGCAAGGGTATCGACGCAGGTTGCGTCCCACACCAAAGGCCTACCCATCTTCCAAGGCAACAAAGTCATGCCGTCTGGTCTCTTACCATCGTCTCGTACCAAGCCGTTAGGTTCTAATACCGCTGGTACGCCGGCGGTACCAAGAGCTCGACGAATAATATCATTGATGCTGGCGTGCCGTGCTATGCGTCCTGCGCTCCTGTAACAGGACAGGCCATGGTGCCCGAAGCTGTCGACCGCTTCACCACAGTGACACCGATGCGGAGCAACACAAGGGGCACCCAAGCGAAGACAAGTAGCGAGCCGAAACGATGTGTCATCCATCATAGTACCTATGGTGGCTGACGGGAGTGCCTGAAGCCAGAGGCCCGACTCCCATTCTCCCACGGCCAACAGACGGGCACGCTCAGCAGTACTAGGTGACGTGTTCAACAGAGAATTCCGTATAGTACTGCAGAGCGGCACGTCCCATCGCGCCTGGGAAGACAGGTTGTCGGGCAAATCCGTATTGGGACAAGCCATTTTCCAGGCGTTCAACGCATCGGTCAAACATGGTACTTCAAAATCAACCAGTGAGAAAGCTAAAATATTCCTGGTTAATCTATCGGTACTATGGACCGAGGAGAGGAATGCCGGTAAACTTATACTGGAAATTTTGCGGACGCCGAGACCACCCAGGCGAATGGGAAGTGTGGCTTGCTGCCATGCTCGGTCGTCCAAGGCCACATTTAGGATCGAAGAAAGAGTGTTTCTAATAATTTGGTCTACTTTTTCTAAAAGTTGTGGATGCTTCCAAAGATGGGAAGAGCGTAGGCTATATGTAAATTTTGGTCCAAAACAACAGTATCGAATAAGTGTGAAAGCCGAATGTATGTTAATTTTGTAAAGTCTTTCCGAAACATCATTAAAATTTTGTATTTTCTCCTCAATAAAAGTGGGAAAGGATTCGTCAAAAATTGGGGACCCCAGGAGGTGGAGAGAATTTTTCTCCATGATTTTGATGTTAGGTGCTACTGTGTTAAATTTTGCTATGATAGTCTGCCTGTCAGTGGCTTGGGGAAGATAAATTTCGCATTTCGAAAGATTAAGGTCTAGTCCAATGGAACTGAATTTTTCCTTTAAAAAAGCTAAATCAGTCAAAACTGTGTCCACATGACCTCCTAGGGTTCCGTCATCTAAATACCATACGTTGAATTTAGAATTTAGTTGTTGAATTATTGGATTTATTGCTAAACTAAAAATGACCGGCCCAAGAGGGTCACCCTGTTGACATCCAACAGCTGATTCTAAAATGTTGTCCTTGTAAAGTAATTTAGAAGGGTGCCTGTAGCATTGATAAAGAAAACTGTAAATTTTGGGTATTTCCTTTTGAACTTCTGTCAATAAGGTGTCCCTATTTACGGAATTAAAAGCATTCTTAATGTCAACCTTAAGGATGACCTCACCTTCATTGCTATGGACGTATGATGAGAGTGCATGTACCGCAGCCTCACAGCCCCCTTTAGATCCGAAGCCTAGCTGTAGGGGCTGGAATTTGCTGGCCAAAGTTTCGCTGTAGAAAGCACAGCAAATTTTAGCTGCGGTACGACGGTAAGTGGACCCTACGGCAATGGGACGAATACCGCCATCCTTCTTGCGCAGGGCGCAAAGATTTGCTCCGTACAAAATATCAATGACGTCTTCGTTCACATTGCCGGAGAGCATGAGGTTGATGAGGGCCGTCAACTCCTTCAAAAGGGACTCACCAGCTTCCCCGGCGCTTGAACTCATCAGGTCCTTAAAGTGTTGTGGAGTTAAGCCGTCGAGTCCGCCAGCGGAGCCACTCCGAAAAGAGCCCACGGCCGCACTCACTTGTTTTGCTGTAATTACAAGTGAGTTGGATACTGGATCGGGGGGGGCAGGGAAGATGAGGTCATCGGCTGGCGCGGGGTGTTTGCTCTCCAGAGCTGTAAGTGTCTCTGGAGAGTACGGCGCAACCACATCGCTACTGAAAATTATCCTTGCTGCACCTCTAATGTCACCTTCGCCTAGTTTAGACTCGACATGGTGCAATAAACCTCTTTGAGGGAGGTGCGATGTTAATTTAGGGTCGAAACTTTGGGCCGAAATGTTACAATTGTCTTTTATTTGAGATGTTAAAGATTTTTTATCTGCCAAATTTTTTTGCACATGTAGAATTCTAAATGGGAAAGTGAGTAATTGTTCCCAAGCAATCGTAGAGTTCTCTCGGACGGCGAGGCGGATACAACGTGCTAAACTTAATGCCACGGATGGTCTCGCGCCACGAGGAACTCTCTTTAAAATCGGGGTTGACGTTTTAAATTTTGCTAGCGTTTTCCAAAAGGGTTGAGTGGGTGGATTGGATGTTGTGGAAGCGAGAAGGCTTGGAGGTACATTGTGGGGTTTATGTTTCTTACCCAAATGTATCTTCAAGCCCCGTTCACCTTTAAAAAACCTTGCTTGGGAACAAAGAGGACATCTCACGAGGAAATCCAGCGATGTGGTAGGTTGACCGGCACTTCGTTCGGCATCACTACTGTCGTCATTATTGTACTTTATATTATGTTATGGCAGCTAAAGTCAATTGCGTCCCAGTTCTGACATATTGCTTTAAACGTACACTGGTAATATTCGATGAGTTAATGCAGATCGCGTAACTAACAGCAATAAGGCGCATATTTCCTGAAGCCTTCTTTAGAAAAAAAACTAAACTTAATATAGTTTTTTTACATAAGGCCAGGATTCATACCATAAATTTCGAATATTGTGCTTACAGATTAGTTCTGCGACACATTTTAAAGTAAATTGGTTGAGAAAGAAAATGTTTGAGAGATAGCGGCCGATTCCATACAAAAAAGCCTGCCATCACTTGAAAATTATGTATGTGTTTGCGATCTAAGAAGATTGAAGAACAGCTAGGAATAAGATTTAATCAACTAATCATCAATTTTCAATCAACTTCAAATTACAAATTAATTATCAATTTATCACACACGCGTCTCATTGTAATTAAATTAAAACCGATACGTTACATCAAAAGCAAAAAAAAAACAATAAAATGATAATTACAAAACGTGATTCCAACACTATTTGATTGTCACAGCTCGTAAATTAGTAAAAAAATATGTTATTTTGACACATTATAAATAAAACAATTAATTACGTAATTTTAAATAGATATTTTGATTTATTGAATGTGAAGGTGCCCGAACAGGAAATATTATTTCAAACGATTTACAAAGTGAATTCGCTTCTAGTTATGATTAAGGGTCTACCTTCAGGGTCGATGGCTACAAATAAGGAAAACAATTCCTCAGATGTGTCAAGGATTCCATTTATAACATGATTTTAAGTATCGATTTATACAGCGTAATAATTGAAGAGTTTGCCAAAGTATCTGCCATTTTGTTTATAAAAAAAAAAACTAGAATATAGTTTCTCGGTCTTTGAAATACCAAATCGTAAATCAATTAAGTCTACAATAAAAGCAGATGACACCATAGACACAAATAACAAAAGTCGCACATTTTTTTCTTCTGTTTGTATCATTTTGATTTATTACGGTTTATATTTTATGAAAATAATCTGTATTTTCTTAAACCTGATCATTTACCATCTCAGTTTTTCTCTAGTCGTTAGTCAATAACCGTTTGCTATGACCCATAGTAGTAAACCAGCTGATATCAAATTTTTGTAGCGCACTGCCTGTAATATCAAAAACCAAAAAGATCGGTATCCATAAAATAAATTCTTTTCTTTTGCGGACCGACAGCAAAACGAAACCATTTTAAATTGATAATTTAATTATTCAATTATTGATGGCAATCAATAATTTAATCATTTTTATATTTATTTATTTATGACATCACGCCTTGGCACCTTTAAGTAATCATGCCATTTGTTTAAAAAAATATAAGAATGTAATTAATCTACTTCATGAAAAAAAAAACTACCATTCACTCATTGGCACGCACGCAAAACCATTGGGTTTTTGAGGCATGAAATTTTGCAAAAGAGTTCCTTTTTACAACGAAGGCATTTCGAAAATGTATCCCCTGAAAGTTTGTATGGAAGTTCGTAATTCTTGGCGATGGGAAATCCCATCGGACACACAGTTTTTAATCCAATAATCTTATTAATATGCAGACACATGCACCGACACTTAAAATCTGATATACAGATAATATGGCAGTTATGGTTGAAACCTTTGACCCACAGCATCCCACAGTGCCATCTTAGTGAAGCGGTTAACACTGTGATCGCGAAGGTTACGTCTTTAATTGCACATTAACATAATAATATTTAGTTAATATTAACCGGCTAAACTGCTCATATACAGCCTTAAGCTAGCACTGGAAGGAAGTAAAGAGTTTATAAGACACCGATTTTTTATTTGTTATATAATTTTGTCTATGTGTCAACGTTTTTGCACCACAGTGTTCAGTTATAAATCATTTCTTTTATAAAAAGGTACGTTAGTATAAATGATGTCGTTTTAATATTTTCTTAAACATCGTTCTAACTAATATGCGGATTATGTGTGGGTTTGAAGATAAAAATACGATTCTTATTTTATTAACAGCTGCGTTTTAGTTCAGAGTTATAAATTGTAGTGAGTTTATCGTTATAACGGATCGAGCTTATAAAAATGGAATTAACATAGAGATGACTAAATCGGTCTAGCGTCAGACTGTCTACAGGCTGCACTGTAGTTAGTTAAAATATTGTTAAAGCTGGTTGGTGTACGTGTTCTAATTGTTAATACATCTTCTAGTAATACATCTTAGTATTAAAAATATTTCAAAACTTATCCGTAACATACAGTGAACTTATTTGCTTTTCATTTTCCTTATTGGATTACAAAGAGTGCCCACTTTGCAGTAGAAACAAATGCTATTCTGATAATTCCAATATATTCATGAGTTACCTTTAAGTACCTACCTATGCTTTATAAGTAGTACAGTATTACTCATACTACACTTCTTGCAAAGCTAGTGATAGTAACCGCTAACCATATTAAAGTGATTTTTTCGTTCCAAAACTAGGTTATCTAATTATGAGTCAATAGTTAACAGTTACTTCGAACAAGTACACATACATAGGTACAATGAATCCATACTTAATATTATAAATACGAAAGTTACTCTGTCCGTCTGAATGTTTGTTACCTTCTCACGCATTAGCGGCTGAACGGATTTGTATAAAATTTTACAAACGGTTGACGATGACCTGGGTTAGGATATAGGATAAATTTTACCCCGGTAGTACGATCCCGCGGGGTAATTGCCGGGCCACCATGCGTGTCAAAGTCGCGGGGAAAAGGTAGTATGAGAATAAAATATTGTTTTTCCTCAAAGCCTCAGGGATAGTGAATCGATGGGTCGCGACAATATATTATAGCCACAGCAATATATTTTCTAAAAAATCTTCCTTTTTTTATCATGACATTACATAACGCCTGTATTCCTTGTAAGGCTGAGAGCAGAGTTTTGCCGATAGTACACCCACATTTTGCCAGTTATGTTCATATGCCATGTCATAGGTGGCTAGTCTATTGTCATCCACCAACCGAGTACATATCCAGACTCCAGGCTGCAACTGAGGTAACTCAGATGGAAAACCCAATAACACTTTACCCGGCACGGGTTTCGAAACTAAAACCTTTTGCACAGCACTAGCGCTCACAACCACTAGACCAACGAACTTTATCAGAATACCTTCATTCGAAAGTAAAATTTGTGGAGGTTTTTTTCCCAACTCAACTAAAATTTATATGAATCATTGATGTCAGTGGTCGCGTTAAAAATGCAAAAATACGAAGGTTTGCAATCCCTGCACTAAGCATACCACTGTGACAGCAGGTTGAAGTTTCGCGAAGCTCGGGCGATGACCTCGATTTTTTTTTCTTAACCTGCGGCACACACACCATGATTCATCATGCATTTACGATTCACCGCATGAAAGACAGCAAAATTGTTTATCCATACTGCGATGTTGTTTGTTTTTGTGTCCATTCTTTGAAAGTGCACTTACTTGCAGAATGTTTTTTATTTATGTTGCATAGAATGGTGAAGTGGGTTTTTCTTTCATTCTTCGACTAAATGTTTAGAATGTGCATCATCAATCCTTTTGATATACCATCTTTTGCTTCCTCTATAGATACTAAATTATAACATTCATCATCGGTCTATCCTTTTTCGTACTATTTATTTATTTATTTAATACTTTAAGCACACAAATGTACAGAGGCGGACTTAATGCCATAGGCATTTTCTACCAGTCAACCTTTGGGTGATGCAGAGACAAACAGTGGCAGGTGCAATTTCTTAAAAGAAAAGGGAAAAGAAATATATATTTATATATATATTATTACTATGTTGGGGTCGTCTTCCAGTCTATACGGATCCAACCTAATTTCACATGGAGTGTCTCCGTATTTGACCTCCACAACCCAGTTAATCTGTAACAAGATACCCCTAGATATCACTGTTTGTTAACCTCCGGACTTCTGACTTCCCGTTATGACTGTCAAAGACAGCCGGGACTCACGAATGACGAGCCTCTTAAGGACTAAAATATAATAATCACCTATTTAGTCTCATAACTAACTGGTGCCGAAAACTATGGTTTGATAATGATAGATTTGTTAACGTCAACATTTATAATAAATTCTAAATTCAATTTAATGTATCTTAAGAAAATCAATTTTGAAAATGACTCAAGATAGAGAACAGTGGTGATGATGATGATGATAGTTAAAAAACACTTTAAAAATAAAAAAGTTAAAACAAAATAAATTAGTTAGGATTAGATTAGATGAGTGTTTCTCTATCAGACTACTCTGAGACGAAACGCCGAAAGTCGCTTTTAAAGTCCAGACATTATCTTCAGATTATGTGAGATCCATGCAGACTAGTGTCTGAGATGGTCTTTTGACTAAAGAACCACACAAATATGACTGAACCTGGCCAGTCAGTTCACACATTTGACAGTAATCGTAGAAATTGAGAAACTTAACTCCATGAACCATAGATCATTTTGGATGGCCGTATAAAGTACTTAAACTGTCAGACAAATAATCAAATGGGAGCCATGGCGACTCCAAACTTAAGATACTTTATACAAAGGCTGATCTTATAGTATTCCCTCTTTTCGTGATCATGTATTGGTATACACTGCTGAAATAGCTGCTTATAAATTAGATAAGTTTTTAATAAGTGATGTCTTGTAATTGGTTGTCTGTTTCACTTTCATTTTTTATTCTGTTTTATATAACTGTAAGTCTTCCATACTAAATAAATAAGGAATTAACACGATATGGAATTTTAGCTGTCCAAATAAATGAAGTTATTATTTATTATCATACATATTATAGTACAGTAAATTCATATTTAATTGTGACATATAAAACCAAGCTTATAAATCTATTTAAGAACATAATTACACAACATAATTAAAAACGGAAACCAAGCCTCTTCTCGGACAATTAGCGATACAACGTGAACAAAATTATAGGTGCAATGACAGGTCCAATGTAACGAATTAATCCTTAAAATGTACAGTCAACAAAAAAAAAGTAATGATAAATAATAATAATAAAAGTCTTTGATTTGATATGATTTACATTTTTTTTATATTTATATTTAGTTGTTGGGTTACATGAGTAGAGGGAGACTAAAGAAAAGGGGGATGCATTGTGTGAAAGATGATATGGCTAGAAAAGAGACTCTTGAGATGACTGCAAGTAGAGATTTATGGAAGAAGAAAACATGCTGCGCCGACCCCAAATAAGTTGGGATAAGGGCAGGAGGAAGACTATGATTTATATTTAGTTGAGACCTTAGAACCCCAAACTAGGCAAGAAATGCCTGTATTTCTTTATTTGGAACTTAATAATATACTTATATAACAATGATAGCTGCAGTAGTTAGACACAAAAGTAAAGATATATTATAGTATATAGTTCCAAATTATAACCTTAAAAGTTAAATCATGAACTGAGATAAATAAATTAGAATAAACTAGGTATAAACTATGTATTCGTGGTTAAGTGTTTGTGGGCATTAGTAAGTAAACAGGTACCTATTTTAGAAACCAATATAGGTATTATTGTATTTTAATCGAGTGATATGTTGTGATTGGCCTAGTGGTTAAGGCCTTACCATGCTTGCATGCTCGTGATCGAGGTTGTAGGTTCAAATCCAGGCAAGTACCAATGTAAATTTTCAGATGTAGTTTTTAAGTTTACCTTAAACATTACAGACATCGTTGAAGGAAAAAATTCAGAGGACACATAGACTTGTAATTAATATTAAGTCTGAAATCGCCAATCCACCTTGTGCAAGCGTGGTGATTAATGCGCGTGCCATCTCTATAAAGACTCTTGCATTACCCTTTTCTGACGCGCAGTGGGACAGATACGGTATTATTATAACAAGTGCCGAGTAGCCAAGTCTCTGACATCAGTCATCTCAGGAAGGTGACGTTGTGATGTACAATTCATGTTTGGCAACCAAACTCTTCTGTCCACTGTACAGTTAAATCAACCTTTAAACAAATTACACCTTGAAATTGCCTTCCTTTCCGAACAAGTATGGAAAAATTTCCGCAAAATGTCATTTAAAATAATAATAAATAAATCAATGAACAGTTAACTCGGTCAACTTTATACTTACAATCAAAACAAACAGAGAAAGTGAGAGAACTTAAGTTTCTTGGAACTGGCAACAAGCGAGTTGTTAACAGTGTAGATGGATTATATACACTATTATTTGCGGATAATACATCGAAAGTATTTCTAGGAAACTGTTTTTTTTTTTTTTTTTTTCTTTTTTTAAAAAAAAAACGTTGCCCCACACTAGGAATTTCTCCTGTATCGTGGGTGCGTTTACAAACATTTAAACTCACATACACAAACAGCCAGACCCGGAACAACTACCTGTAGGCCATACAAATATTTGTTCCGTGTGGGGATCGAACCCACAACACGCGGCGCAGCAGCCGATGGCTCAACCACCGCGCCAACCGTGTCGTCAAACTTTTGCTAACAATGACTTGCGTGTTTATTGTGAAACGTAACAAATAGGAACAGGAAAAAAATATGTCACGTGTGTGTGATAAAGAAAACCTTTATGCTTGAAGAAAAACACCAAATGCGAAACAAAGAATGCAAAGAGCAAGTCAGATTCCACAAAACGAGGATTCCGTACGTAATCATCGTCTCGCCCTTTTTCCAATTTATTTGGGGTCGGCGCAGCATGTCTTCCTCTTCCATACATCTCTATTTGCCGTCAACTTACGGCTAAAAAGAAGTGACGTACCGAGCCTACAAAAAAGATTTACCACTTGACATCAAGAGAGTCGTGTGAAAAGTTTCATACAAGTATGGCTCTTGAGGAAAACATAAGCTGAGAAATCAAACAAACAAGTGGCTTATTGCTGGAAAGCAGATTGCCATGAAGCAGAAACATTAACGAAAAAAAAAATTGCCGTCATCTCAAAATTCACCTCCTTTCTTGCCATATCATCTTTCACACAATCCCTCCATCTTTTCTTTGGTCTCCCTATACTCTTGTAACCTTCCACATAGATACTCAAAACTTTCCT
This sequence comes from Phlogophora meticulosa, assembly GCA_905147745.2. NCBI lineage: Eukaryota > Metazoa > Arthropoda > Insecta > Lepidoptera > Noctuidae > Phlogophora > Phlogophora meticulosa. The sequence continues at coordinate 7,014,222 of LR990523.1, forward strand.
CACAACACCACCGTACCTTTGGTAGGAAAAAAATGAACTTTAGCTTCATAAGACCGCAAAACTAAAATTTGTGAGTCTGAAAGCTTTGCAAGTTAAAGTTATAGATAAAACGGTATCTTGGTTAATTCTTCTGAAATATTTATATAAACGTTTAAACAGTTTAACAGAACTTTATAAATAATGGAGGAATGGTATTTTTACCGACATTTTTAATCACAATTCTAAAACAATGAAATATAAATGCATAAATGAAAAAGAAAGGATTTACAATTTAAAAACCGCTCTTTCATATGATAACAACACCTTGACTTAGTTACTCTACATCAAAATTTCAACCCTAAATTTCGGTTTTTATTGAATTGAAAATGACAATATTTTTTCAAAATATTTATTTGTTATGTACGAGTATGTATGTGGACAAGCATTGTTTAAATCAGTCGATAACACTTGTAGTTCTGTAAACAATCGACTGTGACAAACAGACTAAGTCGCACCATAATGGTTCGCTTTTAATAATTTTGGTACGCAACCCTAAAAAGAAATCATTTGTCCTCTTCGATAACACAGATGTAGGTTACGTACCAATTATGTAAACGATTTTTGTCCTTGTCTTGACAATTTAATTATAGGTGCTTGAAAACCCTATTATATTTCGCCTTCCTATGTACTCAGTGCAGAAGCCAAAACGAGTGATTTATTAACCTGCTTTGTTGATTATAAACGTGGGGGATATAATAATTAATAATAAAGAATTGACAACCACCCGAGAACCATATTTAAAATGTACATTTATATAAATACTAGCTGACCCGGCAAATGTTGTTTTGCCATTTTAAGCCAAAAAAAATCCAAAAAAATTAAAAACAATATTTAGGGGTGGTCACCCTTATCATTTAGGGGGATGAAAAATAGATGTTGGCCGATTCTCAGACCTACCCGATATGCACACAAAATTTCATACAAATCGGTAAAGCCGTTTCGGAGGAGTATGGTAACTAATATTGTAACACGAGAATTTTATATATAAGATACTTTAACACAAGGTCATTATGTACTTACAAGATGCATTGTAGGCCTCGGCTGTTACTAAACGAATTCGCCCTAACCGCTCGTACTAGTAAAAACTTTATCACGAGCGGTTAGTGTTTCTCGTCCTCACAGCAGCACAATTTTCACAAGTCCTCACTCGAGGTATGCACAGATCTAAGATACAAGATCGATTCAAAGCCTGTTAAAGGTTTAATTGAGATAAATTCATTGACTTTGATAATGTATTATTATGTATGACTTATGTATTAAATTAATTAGGAGTTAAATCACCTTATACAAAGCTTGGCTTAGATTTTGCTTAACTTTATTAAACATTAATTCTCGGAGTAAAAATAGCTGAATACTTGCTTGATGGAGACATGTTTTTTCTGATGGAATCCTAGTAGCCAAAAAAAAAAGATATACGACAGCCAAACAAAGAATCGTGAAGGACACATACTTCTTCGGTAATTTTCTATCGTAAAATTTACTTCTACCAGAGGCCCTTGCAGGACTGCTTGTCGTAAACCTAACGTAAAGCCAATCGATTTTTGAATAAAAAATATAACTTTCCTATTATTACCATTTGCGTTTATTTTTTTTATTAAACAAGCGCAATAAAAACCTATAGGCATGAATGAAGTTATAAATTTGTATATGAATGCAAATTTAAAAAGAAATGTTCAAAATTTTCAAATCGCTCGAATATACGTTACGTTAAAGTCAAACAATTGTGTTAGGTATGCCTAACACAATTGTTTGGTAGGTAACAGTATGCTGTTACCTACAAAGTAGCTCCTAAATCAAAAATGTCATGTGACTATCATAAATCTCTAGCAGTGATCAGCTACCATACATTAATTTAATTACCTTAGAGCACCGTTAATTATGGAAATCTTCAAAGACAGAAAATGATCGGATATAACTTTTGCTACCTAGATGGATAACTAATTACAATGATTTAAGACATAAAGAAAACAGAAGATTAATAGCTCAATTCACTAATTTACCGTATCATAGTCCACTTTTTTACGTGGGAATAACAGATGTTCTGGTGACTAACTAACAGTGAGATGCTAGTTTCATGTCACGTAAAGAAATAAAAAATAAATAAATAATGCTGGACAATCCACACAGCATCATCTAGCCCCAAGCTGAGCAGAGCTTGTGTTATGGGTACTAGATGACTGATATACTTAATACAATACATTACATAGATAAATATTTTATATTATACATAGCAAATACCCAGAGCACCCGGGACAAATCTTTGTAGATCGTACAAACATTTGTCCCAGGGTGGGAATCGAACCCGCAACCTCCTGCGTCGCAGGCGGACCTTCGCCCGCCACGCCACATCGGTCGTGAAATGATATTTCTTTCTATAAATAGGTTTTTACGGACACTTTCACGGCAAAAAGTTTTTTTTTAAACTCGGTTGGGGTTTTGCTATCTGCTCTGAGAAGAAATTCAGAGATAACAATCTCTTTTCAAGTCCATTCACTATCTTGGTTAGATCATGTGAGGAGCATGGTCCTGCAGCAGATTAGTGTCTGATATTGTCTTTTGAGGAAAGAACCACACAGTTATGAGTCGACCTGTTCAGTCAGTGCAAGCATTTGTCGGATATTGTAGAGCTCAAACCAGAACCAAGGAGCTTCATTATTAAAATAGTTCCCTCCAAAATTAATAACACCGGGTTAGGCAGAGGTGTACCTGCTGATAAAACCTACATATCCAGACTCCAGGCTGCTAAATAGAAATTCCAGTTTCCAATCTCTATATCACTTTGTGCGACCTGGGAATGACTAACAAGGCCTCAAAAAGGTTACACTGTATTAACAAATACTGCCATTCCAAGATAATCTATTGTTATAGTTACTGGCACGTATCTTGAGCGCTCAACTTGAGTTGCGCAGTAGTTGGTTTTAGTAGATTTCCAAACACTTCTGCGTCCAACGTTCAACATCCGTGGCGTCAATTGAATCACAATTTAACTCGTAATTTGGCTCCCAACATGTCAATAATGCATAGTATATCTATAACGACATTATTAACTACGTTTTTCGGTATCTCTTCACACTATTCGTGTTAAGCCGGTCGAATGTTCCTATAGTACGCGTAGCTTCAGCTTCGTAGCGTATGTAGTGCGTCTACGCAGCGTGTCTACGCGCTGCTACGCGGTTCTACGCCGCGCATGCGTCTATCGCCAACGCTAAACAATCACCCAGTGCAAAAGCAATTATAGGTAAAGACATCGTAGGCAGCAACAACCTTACTCTGACCTTACATCTTAGTCTTCTCGTTTTACAAGCAAACTTGATTTTTAATTATCCTAATTAACAAACATAGAATAACACGTGTGTTTTAAGAATCTTAGCGACAGCGTTGTCCTATAAATTTCCCTGATTCGAGTTATACTAGACCATTACAAATTATTACTATACGAAAGTAGAATAACTGGTATAACCTACACGTTATACAAAGTTATATTTATAATATTAGCTTTTACGATATATCAAACAAATCAGCAGGACGTCGTCGTATGATTTGTGACACAGCTCCTTATTGCCAGCCTACAAAAAAAAACATTTATTTATTTCGATGAAAGTCGTTTATTAAGATCAAACAAATAAAGCTCACTTTTGAGGTCATTAAAATCACAACTGCCACAGGTGGCTGGGACCAATCATTTTTCTTTTGAGTGATTTACAATCAGTCATTAAAAATAAACGCTAATTAGATACCGGGAATTGTTAAACTTGTGCCATATGTGAATCTCTATATTAAAATAACTAGCTGTGCCCCGCGACTTTGCCTGCTTCTAAGGGTATTGTTAAATATCCCATAACCTTCTTCAAGAATTGGATTCTTGGATTGGCTCGAGCAAAGGGTCGTAACGACTGTCAAAGATCTACAAATGGCTGTCGGGACCAACGGCTTAGCGTGCTTTCCGAGGCACGGAAGAGTCTCGATATATTACGAACGGTAACCCATCCACAGACTGACCTGGGCAAGCGTAGCTTAAGCTTCGATCAACCTGTGCGGCTGTTTTTAATTAGCCACGAGCTCCTCTCCTGACACCAACAATACAAACAACAATTTTCAAGACAAAATCAACTTTTGATACCTACCACTCAACCCAGGTAAACACGTAAATCGGTAATTCTAGTAAAATTGCTTCTTGTGAGACTCGAAAGGAATGATCTTTCTTTACAAAAACCTCACGCTCAATCAATTCATTAGTAAACACAATTAATAAAAATAGCAACCTGTTAACCTGCCTTGTTGGTCCAGTGGTCCCAAGCGCGACTGGTGAGCCTGAGATCCTTGGTTCGATTCCCAACCCAGAAGTGCTTTTAGGTTTTTCCAATAGATTTTTTTTCAATAGTAGCTCGGAATCTTGATGTGTGTCCAGTTTATGGCAATAGGCTCACCCCCTATTACATGGGACATAAACATAACTGGCGAAATGTGGGTGTTACCATAGGTGCACATCACGACTGTATTCACTGAAGGGTTGTATAGCAGCCTGTAACTATCCCATTGTGGGGCAAAGTCCTCTTTATATACAGGGAAGGCATAAGCTTTGATCACCACCCTTGCTGTCGCCAATCCATCTTAGATTGGTGATATATTTCATGAAAGATCATGAGAAAACGTAGAATTACATATATTTCAGATTAATTTATAATTATGTATATTATAAATTCGACGACCGATGTGGCGCAGCAGGTTGCGGGTTCGGTTCCCGCCCTGGGACAAATTTTTGTACGATCTACAAATATTTGTTCCGGGTGTTCTGGGTATTTGCTATGTGTAATAAGAAAATATCTATCTATGTAATGTATTGTATTAAGTATATCAGTCATCTAGTACCCATAACACAAGCTCTGCTTACCTTGGGGCTAGATGATGCTGTGTGGATTGTCCAGCATTATTTATTTAATATTTATTCATCTGAAATATATGTAATTCTTATGATCCTCGTGATCTGATGATCCGATGTTTCCTCATAATCTTTTCCATTATCGATCTCAGTGATGTCCAAACGTTACTAAACGTTAAAAAAATAACATAAGGTCTCATCAGACAAACTGACGCACCGAATGAATTGTAAGAAATAGAAAATCATTAAATAGATGTTATCCAATGACCTCAGCGTATCTCAGCAATTAAAAACGATTGCGTAAACGTATGTATGAGGGATCATGATGAATCTTATCTTTGAGTCATTTGTCAAAACCAATTGGAAGGATACCGAATCACGTACGTATATTAATTTAGTAGCAAAAGGTCACGGTTTATTAAAATGAATCAATTAAGGTACAGTTTACGAACTAGATTTTCTTCAACTTAACAAAATTAATCATTTTAACATATAAATTTATCGTACGTTCTATAATGATTTATCGTTAATTGACTCGAAAGGAAGTAGTTTTAGCACGCACACAAAGATTCAATTTCTTGGTAAAATTCGTGGTCTTGGTCAACCGCAATGCCGTCCACATTTGGTCTGTGTGTGCTAACCTTTAACTTGAATCGTGGGAAAAAGAAACTTGACTTACCACAGATGACAAGCCTACCTCGGTTTACGACTATAATCCTAACATTCTACCTTCTCATCTCGTTCCTAATGGCAAATTTAATGGAGAAGCCATTTAAAAGATTAACGTCATTTTAAATTAATTTAGAAACTTCTAAACTTAGTTTAGTAGGAAAGATAAGTGAATATAATTAATCTGCGCATTTTCCTTCTAGTGACAGTTTATTCTTAAAAGTAATAATCATCTTGCGGTCTAATTTGAAAATGTGTTTTGATTCTAAGTAACTTTATAAAACGAATAGTATGTACGAAAAATCATACGAGATATACCTATCTAGGTACTACTAATGATTATATATCGGAGCTTCCTTAATTTAAATGAATTGTAAGCAGGATGTAGGTACCGTGTTGAATGTATTGATCAAGAACAAACTTAGGTTGAGCAAACAAGCGGAGTAACGTTACCAGTTCATAAAATTATCCAATATCTTGCAGGCTTGTATCATCTTTATTTCAGAAAAGTTAAAGAACATTATCGTGTGCACCTATTTGAAAAGCGCCATGGTATCGTGTAGCCTAAAAATCCTCATTATTCTAAAGAACGCTAATATTGGTTGTGGTCACTGCGAATTACCTAACATTCACTAAAAGGATTAATATCGTTGGCTTGCTTAAACTTAATTACCGTAAGTGTTAGCTGACAAATTAAAAAATATTGTACTGCATAAAAGTACCTAATTTTGACTATTGTCCCTACATATCCTGTATAACAACATTTCAACAGCAATTAATTGGTTTTCCTATCTCGAAACACATCTTTATTAACAAAGACATAAGACATACCTACTAACACAGAAAGGACACTGACGCATAACCTGAGTTCAGTACCTACATGATTCTGGAGAGCCAATGTTGAAATTTTTCATTGATTTTTCCATTTCTAAATGTTTATTTAGAAATAAGGGCAAGAGGATGATGATGATGATGACACTGAATTCGTGGTATCGGATTGTGCGTCGATACGCCTCCTACCCTCTATAATGCTCACATTATTTTCTATAAACAAAACACCAATATTCACATAATAATATGTTCACATCAATTCATTAATTTATGAGCAATACTTTCGTAAACGCAAGTTTACCATACACTTAACTTTACGGAAATCGAGACGCATACGTCGAATCACCTGTTTTGACATTGGGATTCATTGCAATGCACAATTACGAGCATATACACCAGTGTTTGATTCATGCAACGATACTGTGGCGCGGCGGCCGACGCTTTGTCTGGCAGCGCAGAGCCTGCCCAATACCTATACATCAGCGTCGGAAAGTTGCCTCTTCGTAGACGCCCAGTCACTGAGATGGAAAAGTCACGTGTTTTTATTTTGTTATCTAAGTATTTATTTTTGAGCTAAATATTTATTTAAGTGGTGTCTGTGTGTCTGGTGTGTATATGTTGTGTGTTGTTGTTTTTTGTGTAGCATATGTTGTATAGTGTGTGTGAGATAAGTTGATGCTGATATTTGACGCACACGTTCTAAAATTCATAACTTGAAAAATATATGTCGAACAATTTTCGTATATTTATATTAATGACATATTTCAGCCAAAAGACGTCCACTACTTTACATATGCCTCCCCCAAAGATTTCCACCACGATACGTCCGCCTTCATCCATCAGCTTCCTGCGATCTACATGAGATCGTCAGCCCACCTTGTGCGGGGCCTACCCACATGTCTTCCGGTACACGGTGGCCTCACTTAAACCATCGGTTCTGCAAGTAATGTGCCTCGACCACAGCCACTTGAGTTTTGCGAGTCTTCGGGCTATCTCGGTTCTCTTTCAGATCTCTTTATTTCTGATTCAATCTCGCAGAGACTAGCGGAACCTTAGTTACGATTCACCATATCACACAAAAATCATTATAGAACAAATATGCAAGTCACCATCCAGCAACAATATAATCACCACCTCAATAAAATTAGCACCCATCATGTGTCACTTCAAAAAAACTATGTCACCAATACAATTAATGTCAGAGCTTGCTCTTCCGCGTACCTAATCACTTGAAATGAATAACAGTGGGATTTTAAACTCTTTTAACCCTATCAACTCATTGGACATTGAACAGTTATTGACTAATAATACCATCTAGTGGATGGTGGACCAGGACGTTTTCACTGTAATGATATTAATAAGGCTATTTATTTAAAGGTCAAATGAACTGGCTCTGACTTTCAAGATGGGTTCGACAGAATTTTATGGGTTATTACTATCAAAGATAAAACGTGTACGTGACGGATTTAACGCATCTCGAATTATTATTTACTGCAGTTTTGTGTAAAGTCGAAGTTTTTGCCCAGACAGTAAATTGAATATTTGATATACATACCTAATTACCTATAGTACCTTGCAATTTAAAATATTTATATTTTTTTGGCTCTGATCATCAATTTATTTTATTGTGTCAAATGCATGGTTTGACTTAAGTTAAAAACAAACTAAATTTTGATAAAATGAATACCCAATGCTCTAAAGTGGGTGAATAAAGTGACAATGATTTTTATTCTTTTAAGGAAACAGATAAGTACAAATAAAATAAAAAGTCTACAGAAGTTATGTTTTACGAACAATAATATATACTTAACTTTTTCTGTGTGTTCAGTAAAGATCAAAAGTCACAAGAGGCGCTCTCGAGGTGTATGATTGATATATTATTGTTATAAGATTGATCTTTTGAGTCAGTTTTATATGTTTTACATAAAAAATCAGTGCGAATTCTTATGCACACAACTTAGATGGAAAAAAGAATAAGAATTGGGTATGGAACTTGCTTGATAATCATTTGCGGGAAATGAAAACTGGGATGTAAAAAAATCTCTACTGTTTTCTTTTTGATTTGTTTGATGCGAACATTTTTATTTGCGTTGGTTCCTTTTAATAAAGTATTAATTTTATTAGTAACAATAAACCACCCGCGTCTTTTTTTGTAATTTTCTTTTATAGTTTATCAACTTTATTACAAAAGAATAAGGTTCATGTTCATTAGGGAAAATTTGAGAGTATGTGATAGCTTGATGTTGTGGCGTATGTACAAGCTATGACGGTACTGTAAAGTTTCTTCAAAATCCGTTTGGTGGTTCTTTCGTGAATGAGCAACAAGCATCCATACATCCTCACGAACTTTCTTATTTACCATAATACATAGTAGGATTTGGGATCCTGTTGGAACCAATAATAATTTTGTCAATTTTCTTTTTACTTATTAATATTTTGAGAATAATTTGTTTGACACAAATCAATTTATAGAGTTCATATTGAGCAAGGTCAAGAAAGACCACTGTCAAGGTCTAAGCTATTGCGGATGCTTAGAATTGCAAATTTCCGTCTACCTACCTCTTGAAAATTCTCGTGATATATATTTTTCCTCAAATATTTTGTCATTGTTAGGAAGATACTATGCCAGTATAAACGATCCCTTTTTTTATTTTACCAATATTGATTTTAATAGTAATGAATTTTCTCGGGAGTAGTGGAAAACAAAAGAAATGATGCATTGATTGTTGACTACTGAGATGACGGCAAAAAGAAATGTATGAAAGAAAAAGATATGGTACACCACAGATCAATCGGTAAGTTAATATGATCTGAACTAGGAATTTCCCATGTAGTTTTTCTGAAAATGCTGGATCAATCAACTATTTGTACTGTAGAATGGTTTTTTTCCTTCCTTTAATCATCGATAATTACGTAACGTTAGGTACATGAAGTTACTTTAATAGAAACGGTTATTCAATGGAAATAGTTACTATGACACCTAATAAGATGCCATGGTAACTATTTCTTTCTTAAGTTTTTATTTTACAACGAACATAAATTATTGACACGAAATTTAAGAAAAAGCATTAATTGATTCAAATTCGGTAATATGATACTCTTGTTTACCAACGTATAGTTGTCAAAAATAAAAATAATTAATGAAATACGATATACATAGGTACCTTATACCTTCATGTTATATTCGAAGCGTTACGACGCGGCAAGACAAAAAAAGATCAATTATAACCTATTCTAACTTGACGGGTGTAAAAAGACGGTTAAAAAATAGTCAGTGATTCTTCTCATCATTGTGATATTTTTTTGTACTCGAATTTACCCGGGAACCTCCTGGTTACAGAAACATCGAAGTTCAATGTTCCAATTTTCTTTTACACTTTTTTACAAAAACCAGTGAAAAATGTAAAATATAACTTTAAATTCACTCAAAACCATAAACCCATTTAAATCCCGATTTAAGTGCGTTTTCATTGTACGCCACCGCACCAAATGGCTATTTTCACACCAATAATAGAAGTCTATTAAATCAAACAATTTTTTTTCTGCAATCTTACTTACTTTACTTTACTTAGTACGTGTACATCTCGGCTTATTTAAATGGTTTTTTGACATCATGAAAATACATAAGTTGGAAGTTTCACTTAAATCTATGAGAATTCTAAGCATGTATAAAGTCTCGTAAAATAAAAAGTTAATAAAATAAAAGTCATTAATATGCAAATATCGAAACACCGGCGAAAATTCGCGTCAGGTGGTAGACCGGATCGGTTGCTAACAGACAAGTGGTCACCTTAAACTTTTTGGTCAATTTTTGGCTGTAATTAACGACTCACCATCGTCGTTTCATTAAGCAAATTGAATTTTTACCTAAATATATGGATACCATTCACTATCGTATCGGGAAAGATATTTTAATTAACCTAATGTAAATTTTATAACATTTTTCGCAAATGGCCTTTTAAAATATGTAGAACACATTTAAATAAATATACTCACAAATTAAACTTTAATAGCACGTAAAGAATCTAAAAAATCAATGTCATGCCTGTTAAAATTGATGATTGACACTTTCCGCAATCCACAAGTGAAAATTGATTTCCAACCTAAACGAACAACAGTATTGGCATTATTTATTTTGTCAGGAAAATTATTCTTATTCATTCCAAAAATGTAAAATTAAGTAGCCTTTGACATAAAAAAGGGTGATTACAGATTATTCTTTCCTTGTTTTTAGCTGCGTATAATTTCGCTTAAAGACCACTTCCGTCCCGACCAATATCTGTCAACATATTTCCACGTTCGGCTCCGACACATCACAAGAACTCGATTTCATTGACAACAACCGTCTGCAGCATAATGAGTTTTAAATTATTACTGCAGATAAAAAGTAGCAGGCTGATGTTCGTATAACCTTTCTTTATTTCGTAACTGAAGACTCTACACGACCGAAGAATAGACCATCCTGAGTATTGTCTGCCAATCAAAAGTGTGAAGATACTCTTGTTTAAATTGAATAAAAAGGGGTTCTGAAATTGGTTTAATATGTATGTTCAATATAATTTTAGTATTACAAATTAAGGGAATATTGTAGTGAGCGTGTGCGGTAGTGAGCAATCGGCGCGGGCGGCTATGTGCAGACGCAGCGGGCGGCCGGCGTCGCTCCGTCTCCATGGTAACGAGGGGTCGGGTACATAAGCACGCGCGTGGGCCGATGGCCGCACACACCGCTAAAGCCTGGAGAGCGCGCAGCACGTCGTGCTACGGATCACCGGGAAATATTAAACGAGTTTGAAGTTTCGTAAATTATAAGTGAACAAGTCTTTAGTTACGAATCTCAACTTTACGCGTGAATTTTTTCAGTTATAAAGTGTTGTGAATTAACTTTTAAACAATCAAGATGATATCCTTAGTGTTGTTTGTTATGGGGGGTCTCCTCGCAACGACAGAAGGTAGCTGTGGTGCTGGAAAACAATTATTACGTAAGTCGTTTTTTCAATTATTTTCAGCCCTTTTAACTATAAGTATATCATGTTTGTATGAAGCCCTATTCACTGTGAAGTCCAAACGCTGAAAACGCTTATATCTTAACTAATTTAAAGTAACACTTAATTTAGTTTAATATTTGTGAATATGTAATGATTTAAGATTCATAAATTACAATATTAAAAAGTATTCGTATAATCGGAAAACGCAAATGATACAATTTTAAAAGTTATCTTGAATCAGCACACAAGAAGATGTCTTTAAATTTATGTGTCTATCCATTAAACACCAAAATCATCTAAAGCACATAAAAACTCATAAAGTGTCCGTAATGATACCGAGATATCATCAATACGTTCGCCGCCACCCAGTCTGGATTTTGCGAACGAGTTTTTAACCAAAAAGATGCTCCTATTTTACATACTCGTATGGGTCGAGGTCGTAAAATTTTATTGACACTGACACCTGTGTTAGCACGCACCGGTCTAATAAATCAGATCAATCCAACGGATTATGAAATCACTCGAAGGAAAATGTCGCCTTGACACTCGGTCGGATGACTCTCATATAATTTTAGCAATATCGTTGAATTTTTAAAGGGTCATTATTAAAACTTTGCCTTTTTTTTCTCCAGGGTCTGGAGGATTGACGGCGTACGAGAAGCAAGCAATAGTCGACGCACACAATCGTCTCAGGCAATCAGTTGCATTGGGACAGGTCTCCAGCCAACCGCCCGCAGCTAACATGATGGAAATGGTACGTCAAACAACACATACGGCATAAAGACTCTTATGAATATCAATTCGAACTTGATCTTGACCATTATTCATTGACATTTTGTCACACATTTTAATTCAGTGGAGTCATAAAATATAAAACCACTAAAGCAGTGACATCAGCTCGATACATTATTATCTAATAAAGTAATACAAATTCTAAATCTCCTGATCCAAAGACATTTTGATATCTAGTCTGGTATTCGAATGAACGAGACTTTTGGTATAAATTCAATTAAAATTCTTCAGACTTTATTATTAGACTATTTTTACCCCGTTGATATGTGCTCAGCTAAATGTCTAAGTCATCACTATAAACTCGGATTATATGAATAATTCCAGTATTGATACATTTTTGTAGACTAGAATTGTTATTTCAACCAACTATGTAAAATTCGTAATCTGGTCAGCCTTAGTTGCAGATACATAAACCAAAGTCAATTAACTAGACTAGACTAGACAATAAAAGTTCAGTGTCCGACGCTTCGAATCGGCTAATAAAAACCAAACAACCTCAGAGAGGTTCAAAACCAAAACATTGACGACGCTAACCAAATGTTTTCTTTTGTAAAGGTATGGGATGACGAACTGGCCGCAGGCGCTCAGCACTGGTCTGACCAGTGCATTACTGCTCACGACCGTGCCGCCCAGCGTTACGACGGCCGCTTCCCAGTGGGTCAGAACCTCGCAGCCACGTGGACAACTCGCCCACCCAGCCAGAATGTTGACTCCCAACCTGACTTCGACAAGCAGATCAACGCGTGGTTCGATGAAGTACATGTCTACGGCTTCAAGCCCATCACTGGAGGGCACGGCACCGGGCATTACTCACAGGTAATTTGCAATTTAAATTCGGCAATTTAATAGTAAAGCCAATCTCTATATAAATTCTCTGCCAAATGTGACATATTGAATATTTAATTTCGTAAATTACATAATAATTCATTGTTGCCGTCATAAGTGGAACCGATGTGGTACCATTTATTCTAACCTGTTCGGAAATGAAATTGAACGAATTTATAACGTTTATTATTTTTATTCTAGCTGGTTTGGGGCGAGACATCTCACGTAGGCTGTGGTTTCACATTCTACTACGACCCATCTCGAGGCTACACCAAGCTTTACGTCTGCAACTACGGTCCTGGCGGAAACGTTATTGGATCCAAGCCGTACGAGAAAGGCTACCCATCATGCACCAACTTTGGCCTCACAGAATCAAGCAAATACTCCGGCCTTTGCGGTAAATATCTTTTCATATTGGATGGAAAATCTTTATTTCATATAAAACTTGTTATATTGCAAGTCTTAAAATTGTTAAACGTCAAATTTGTTTTGATATATATAGATGAAAATTTACAGTCCGACAAATAAATCTAATTGTATGTCCTCTTTGTTGCAGCCGCCAGCTACACAGCTTCCTCGTCCTACCAGACGGTGGACAACAGCAACAGCTACATCTCCAATGCCATCCCCGACAGCTCCGTCGACACTCAAGGCTTCAACTATCAGTTCAGCAAACAGTACTACAACCAGTACAACAACCAATACCAATACAGATACCAGCAACCTGACACCTACTACCAGCGACAGGAAACCTCTACCTTCAGGCCTATCATTAGCATCATCAAGACCGCTTCCAATCTCTTCAAATCAAAGCCCCAGGTCAGAATTGGCACCGTGTACTTATAGGTCACCCCTTGAATGCACACTCATTGCAGTATTGTTTGTAAATTATTGTGACAAGGTGTTACTCGACTGATATTCGAAGCTGCAAGGCGCAGACTTTCGGAACCATGTATGATATTGTTATTCCTTGGTTTTACAAGGAACTTAAGTAAGTTTTCGCTTCTTTAATTAAATGAATAGAATTTCCAACATTGTGAAGGTCTTGGTGATTTTATGTTAAAGTTGCGTTGCTGTGGAGATGGCCTTCAAGTATTAGCAGTACGTAAGCGAATTGTTATTTAGATAGATTTATATTTATATTTTTTAAATAAATATTTCTTAATACAATTTTTATTTCTTTTTATTTGATGAAGCGTGATGCAATTTCTAAATAAGATTCTGAATATTATTCGAATGAAAGCGATGACGATAAAACCGGTAATTCAGGTGAGTAGATTTAATATACAATACTTGGACTTGATATTCGCATAAAATTATATTATTTTATGTATGAACGATAGGCTCTGCGGTCACCAACCCGCTCACCCAGCTTAGTAACTAAGGACATTACTCTTATTAAGAAAGTACTTTTTGGCGTGAATGAACCGGGGCTGGTTCAGCTGAGTGTATTATGATCATTCGATAATACATTGGGCATGTGATATTTTTATGATATTATCATATTTATCACTCTAATTTTGGTCAAGGTGGTCAATTTCAACAAATTTGGCCAGGTAAGGAGGAGCTATTATAGTGGTCAATAGCATTATAGTGTCTAGTGGTAGGTGGTATAGTGGTCTGTGCAAACACAGATACACTCTCTATTCCTTCACTCTCATAATCCAATGGTTTAGCTGTCCCATCGGGATCCGACATAAACCTGAACATTTCTTTAGCTGGTTGTACGTGCTTTCCAAGGCACGTGAGAGTCACGTCACCAACGTCTAAACTCTGGGGTGCTACTAATGGAAAAAAAAACCGACTCTGGAATCGAACCCAGAACTCGTAGTCATACTTGCTGCTGCGAAACCAATTGGACAGTTAGTTCAGTTTATTTAATATCTCCCATGACCGTCCAATGAACCAATTAATATTTAGTTATTTGACGGCACGGTTGGCGCAGTGGCTGAGCGATCGACTGCTGCGCCGCGTGTTGTGGGTTCCATTCCTGCACGGAACAAATATTTGTACGGCCTACATGTAGTTGTTCCGGGTCTGGCTGTTTGTGTATGGGACTTTAAATGTTTGTAAACGCACCCACGAGACAGGAGAAATTCCTAGTGTGGCCAACGTTTAAAAAAAAATATAGCACATACGAGTATACCACAAAAATGTGAGTGGTTTTGAATAAGTAAAACCACATAAGAAAGAAATACATGGCGAAGATTATCCTTACTTAGACGATCTTTCAAAATTGCTTATAGGACACTACTTTAATACAATACAGTACTTTCCCAATGACTCGCTCATAACCAGTTTAGTAGCAATTACGTCGGAGCAGTACATGTCACAGTCTCACAGCATAAAAAAATTGAACTTTGTTTTCACGGCGCCCTGCAATTTAGTTCTAACAAACGGTTGTTGCGGTTTAACTGGACCTATTAACGAGTTTTCCCACCATACTGTGGCACACACGTAATGGAGGTAGAAACTAAGGTAATTATAAAAAATATCAATGATAATGACTAAAAGAAAATTGCTCTCGGATTACTTATAGATAGTTAGTCAGATGTCGAGGGGCTTGTGGCTATATACACACTGCCGCACGGTTCGATCGAAAGTTGAGCTATGCTTACTGAGGTTGTTCCGTGGATGGGTGACCATGGATTACATATCGTGACCCTTACGTGCCTCGGAGAGCACGCAGATATGTGTCTCATGTTGGCTGTAATTTTTAGATTTTTGACAGTCGTTACGGGACGTCAGAAGACCGAAACTCTGACAAATCTTATCAAGGAGCATCATGTTACCCAGTAACTGTGCTTGAGAAGTCAGATAGGCAGTCGCTCCATGTAGAACACCGGCAATTGGGTAAATTCTAGGCAGATGATGATGAGTTAGGCAGATGTCGATAATTTACACATTCATACGAGACACCTAAGCATATATTATTTTAAACTGACGCCTTAGCTGTTTGTCTATTATCACATAACAGACATACTGTGTGTAGTTAAACATGATGTGTATTGAATATTAAATAGGTACTTATGTAAGTACACACAATCATTTATTGCCTATACTGCGGATTTTACAATCGATTTTCTAGAATAATTCCACTTTTTAGTAGCCCAAATGAAACATTTCTGCACTGGAAAAAGCGACCATTTTATATCAAAGGACCAGGTTAAATACGAAAGGAATATCTTGGGTATTCATATAATCCAAAAAAATATAACTACTACGTGATCTAGAAATTTACCTATTCTCAGAATCATATTTACCTATATAAGAAGTTCTCAAGAACTTGCAATCTAAATTGAATAAATTTCTTATTGACAAAACCTGTACTCGTCCATTGAAAGCATAGCTACGTACCGAAAAAGATCAAGAAACTTTTAAAGATAGTCCGCAGGAGTACTAAATAAATATGTACGGATGTCACACACAAACTTGAATGTTATGTAAATCAAGAGTACCAAGTGCCCTTGACCTCTGCCGGGACACTTGCTGACATTCGTCAAACATGAAGTGTTAAAACCAATACACTTTATTTCACACAATCCTCATACGGACCTAATGAATTGATAGCAGTGTTAGAAAACAATGCAAATAAAGATCTGACACCTGTGCCACAGAACACGGTGCCCATTAGCTGATCAATAAGGAGTCAGTTAAGGATAGTGATAATTAAATGATCATATATGAGCTGGATATCTATTGAAGTAGAGGAAACTAAAAAACTTTAACATGCTTCCACGCCACTACAATGCATTGGGGAAGAAAGTATCAATAGTACAAGTTAGTTTATGTGTTTGCAGGATAAAATACAATAGAATGAACGTTTGTTGCCTCCAGTATTACAGCTAGTACATATACACAGAACTATAATACCAGAAGCAACCGTCCGGTTAAACAGTAAACAGCCGTCTAGTGCTGAACTGCAAGTGGCCCTAAGTAAAAAAAAAACTAGAAGCAAAAAGTTCAAGCGTCAGCATTATGCTTAGGTCCCTTAGAGGGTTGTTAACCGCTGGATGCAGCTTCAATCCTTGACTCTTGTTTCCAATAAAAAATAATCAATTTTAGTCATTACCGAATGATATGATAATACATCCTAACTTAATATTATAAATGCGAGAGTAAGTTGGTTTGTTGCCTTTTCACGCCTAAACCACTGAACAGATTTGGATAAAATTTGGCAGGGAGATAGATTGCGCCCCGGGGAAGTACATAGGCTACTTTTTAGCATCAAAGCACGCGGGCGAAGCCGCGGGCGGAAGATAGTTAATATAACGAAGAGAAAGAATATTTTATTTTTAATTGGGAATGTTTGATATAAAATTGTAGACCATGGGATCTAATGCCTCCGTCACACGAGTTATTTGGGGTCTATGGAAACTGATAGAAGTTATGTATATTGATGAATTGAATTTGTACTGCTGAAATCAAAAGCGAATGCCACCTACGGTGTAAATCATCATTTGTCTAGCCTCTTCCCAACTACATAATATAAAGAGGTTGGCTTCCAGTATAACCGAATGCAGCTAAACACCACTTTTTACATAGAGTGACCGACCTCCACAACCCAGTTCCTGGTTGATACAATACCCCTTAGTATAACTGGAAGTCAGACCAATGTGCTTCTGACTACTCGAAATAACTCGCGTACGGTGTAATTATACAATGACAAAAAAATACTGAAGTACGATTCCACAATAAGAATTAAATAAACGTCTTGCCAGCACACAGATAAGTCCTAAAAGGTGTTCGTGTATGGCTAAAACCAATTTTAAAATAGCTTAATACCTTAACTGCCCGAACGATAAATGTATTATAGAAAATGTATTGTTTGTCGGTCACCTGGCGTTTAAGATAAGGAAAGAATTAAAAAATCAAACGGGACATATTTCTAATAGATAAAATTCTCGTGTCACGGTGTTTGGAATTAAACTCTTCCGAAATGGTTCTACCGTTTTTCGTGCAATTTTGTGTGCATATCGCGGACAACATCTATTTTTCAGCACCCTAAATGTTAAGGGTCGTCCACCCCAAACATTGTATATGGCTAAACAACGTTTGCTGGGTCAGATAGCAATATTTAAAATTCTCATGTCGCAATGTTTGTTACCAAACTCCTCTAAAATGGCTGGACCGATTCGTATGAAATTTTGTGTGCCTATTGGGTAGGTCTATGAATCGGCCAACATCTATTTTTCATACCCGTAAATGATAAGTCAACATACAATACAATGATAAGTCACTCCAAACATTTGTTTTTATTTATTATTGGATTTATGTGGCATTCAAGAATACATTCAACCCTAAATTTTCACCCTTCTATCACCAACCCCTATTTGGTAAGACAACGTTTGCTGAGTCAGCTAGTATATAAATAAAAGACACCTCGCTGTAACTTTCCAACCACCACCGACACGTGGAATTAAAAACTCATTATCCAACACTAGTTATTATAAAGAAAATTATAAACTTCGCAAACTGCGTAGCAGTTGTCTTCTATAATAGTTACCCTCGTGGTTCCGGTTTGTGTTACTTAAGTATCTCTTAACTTTTCAACTTATCTATTCCTATTATGTTTTAAATACATAGATTCCTGTATTAAGTTTATACAGATGAAAATTTAAAATGGTGTACCGTGATCTACTCGTATTTTCTTACGTTTAACTTGTTAAGTTAGGCTTACGTTTAACGGTAAGGGGTTCATGTTAACATCCAGTTTATATTATGACTAAGTACGACTAGTTAGATTAAAATATACGCCGAATATAATAAGGTGCGTATATTTAATAACCGCACTTATCATGGAAGTAAAACAATCTTATTTTATTATTGTTATTTTTATTGTATCCTTTGTTGGAGATCCCCAAATAAATAAATTAGCGAAAGTTTACCAAGCTATCAAGAAATAGTCTCGAAAATTAAACCCATCATTTCTGGTCAGATTTATTTTCTTGGTGATAACAAATATAAACAAAAACAGATGATTAAGTGAATATGCTTGAAATACATTTTAAAAATAAACTTGACACTGATCCCAAAACTATTTTGATCGTGACCCCCAACTACCATATGACCATGGCAATGCCAGAAGTATTACTTAATTGATTTCTAGTCCGTATCACCGCATGAAATCATTACAAAACGTCAAGAGATAATAGATTCATCTCTCCTTAGTTTTATTATGGTTGTATTAACGTAACAAAAAACATGATGGTGAGTCATTCGGGTCAAATGTTACAATAAAGTATGACACGTGACAAACAGGAATGTTGGACTGAGTCATCGGATTTAGGGAAAGGCATTGTTGAATAATTTTCAATTATTAAGGTAGTTGATTAACTGTGTCATTGATCAAGTGAGGCAGAGCGTGAGGTTCTGTATTCGATTCCCGGGGCGAGCATAGTGGTATACGGTTATTACATCAGGAATTAATCAGTAGCAGCCTAGAGTCTGGATCCTGCCCGGTTGATAGCAATAAGCTCGCCCTCTATTACATGGGACTTATACATGTCTGGCAAAATGTGAGTGTACTGTACACTTCTGCCTAATACTTCGGGCAAGACAGGCGTGATGACGTTACGTTTATAAAGGAAGTGTCGTATAACTTTTTCCTTTTCCTCCAACCTCCTTTTCCCATCCTTCAGGATTATTAACTATGCAGGCTATGCAGTAGGGTTTTTCAATAGGAAATTTACGAATGGTAATTTCATCCTGTATGCGTTAAACAATAGACTGGGATCACCAAACAGTAATTGATGTGTGGTTTTGACTGTAGACTGTAGCAGTCATAGGTCAACGGCGATGTACACTAACAGATGTTATAAAATTGTAAACTTGCACTCGATATATTTTTTTTTTAATATTTTAATAACTACATTACCAAACACAAGGAATTTCTTCTGCGTCGTGGGTGTGTTTACAAACATTCAAACTCACATACACGAACAGCCAGACCCGGAACAACTAACAGTAGGCCATACGAATATTTTTTCCGTGCGGGAATCGAACCCACGACACGCTGCGCAGCAGTCGATCGCTCCGTCACATTTATAGCGTCTTTTTAGGCCTGACGAACTGTCAGCCCTATATGAATTGTGTCTTTATTCTGTATTTTCTTATCTTAATAACCTTTTAAAAACTGAAATGTTTCGACCATTGTCTCGAAGTGCGTGAGGACCATAAAGATGAGTTTTTAATGTTCAGGTGTGAAATTCTGACGGTTTCATTAATTTTGACGCTACCGGGATTTCTGATAACTTATTCATAAAAGTTTATTATTTTTTAATGCCGATTGCGATGATTGTGAACAGCTGTATTTTGTTTTATTTTTTTTGTTACTTATAAATAATACAGGTCTCAAATAAGACACTGTTTGATAAATCAGACGTCAATATGTCCCTATTCTATTTATGTTGGAAACGGCATTGTCACCACGTAAGTAATTCAGTATGACTTTGTCATAAATTATCATATTATTATGTATTGTCTTTGTTTATTAACAACTTAGTCTCCAACAAAAGACACAAGAAAAACACAAGAAATATAAAGAGACAAGAATGAAAGATGACATATAAAAGTGTCAGATTTGATATCTATTAAGTTGGCACTAACAGGAGACCACAGCATGCACAACACAATTATTAATTTACTTAGCTAATTACATAACTACAATTTTTAATGCTGAATAGTTTATATAAATAAATAAAAAATAAAATTACATAAATATTGCTGGACAATCCATACAGCATCATCTAGCCCCAAGCTAAGCAGAGCTTGTGTTATGGGTACTAGATGACTGAAATACTTAATACTATACATTACATAGATAGATATTTTTATTATACATAGGAAATACCCAGAACACTCGGAACAAATATGCAGTGATTATATGGTTTACTTATGGTTGCCATAATTTAGAATGCAATAACTTTATATACCGTACTTGTATTTGCCATAATTTCATTAGAAATAACGCTTCAGTTGCCACTATCGTGAAATTACATAAAATTATTTTCACTTATTTCATAGGTCATATTTGATCAAGTGTCATGGTAATTTTAATCCATAAATTTATTTGCAATATTTTTCATTTTCTGCTAAGTTGTTTTCCATACTATTTATTCACCATAATATTCGTTTGCCCATACTAGAACAATAATGCTAGTTCAGTACAAGCGTCATGCATGCTTGCTTTGCAAAAGAGAAAATTTGCCGTTTGTTTCGCTCGCCCACCTCTGCTTGTTGTGTGGTCACAGTTCATCCTAACCTAGCTGTTTCGATTTTGACTAACTATTTATATTATTAATTTATTTATAACTTGCTTTAATAAATTATTTGATTACAACCCAAAGGTGACAAACCCAGTGGTTTAGGCCTCGCTTCTTGTGCACGAGGTTGTGGGGTCAAACCTGGGCAAGTACCAATGTGAGTTTTTCAATTCATATGTACGGTCTAAGTTTATCTTGGACATCACTGACATCGGTGAAGGAAAACATGGTGAGGATACCTACACTTTTGATTAATTTATGTGTCAAAACGCCAACCTGCATTGACCAAGTGTGGTGGTTAATGCTAGCGCCTTCTCTGTATGAGAAGAGGCCTCTACCCTGCAGTGGGACAGTAACAGGCTGGTATTAATTGTATTCTAAATGAGCTGTCGGTATAAGTGATGACAGATCATTCACACTCATTGTTTCATGAACAATCACGACAGTATTTAGAAGAAAGCAAGTCAGATATAAACTACTCACCTCAATTAGGTACTATTCTGTCAACACTTTGTCACGTAATTGCAACACGTGCTCACTTACTCCAGATGTCATCATCTTTGCGTGTCGGTTAGTAAACTTATTTAAAGTCTAAGTTGAAACGTTTACTCTACTCATGCAACAAGAAATATAAAGACATACAGACGGACGGACAGCTTTAATACATAATTTGGTATAAAAGGTCTCAAAAAAAGAGGTAAAAAAATATGTTACGGAAATATCATCATCATCACCATCTGGCTAGCAGCATTTTACATGGAATGACTGCCTATCTGACCTCCACAACCTAGTTACTGGGTAACACGATACCCCTTGGGCAACCAGTCTTAACTTGTTTTCAGAGTTTCGGGCGTCTGACTACTTGTAATGACCGTTCTACAAATCATAGCTTGCACCAAAAGCTTAACGTGCTATCCGAAGCACGGACCCCTTCGTGCATCGGAAAGCAGTCGATATGAACGGTCTCCAATCCACAAACTGACCCCGACTAGCGTAGCTTAACCTGCGATCGTCCCGTGCGGCTGTTTTTATTTAGTGAAAAGTTCCTTGGAATAACTATTTCATTACTTCATTTTAGTTCCGAGTTCCTACATACCTATAATTTATTTGCCAAATTTATTACCAAAAGTTAGTTTCAACTAGATGTATCCAGTACGATAATGTCACAGATGGTTGTCAATTCCAAACTCCAATGCTTCCAGATATCGCCAAGTAAGGTAGTATCTCAAACACGATTTTGTCGCCAGACAACGGAAGAATTGAATCGACAATTTGACAACAGAATGTTTGCGCTCTCTGCTAAAAACTAAAGGCGATAATATCTTGTGTCTATAGAATATAAATCTTAATGTTTGAAAGTCAAAGATGTGAGAGTTGCCTAATGACAAAAAAATCGTATGGTCTGAGTGTTTTTCATTATGACATAATTTTAATTTTCATGTTTCTGAAAAACCTTAAGCTTCTTATTACTTTACACCGTTCGAAATAGTGAACTTGTTAGTTTGTCAACATACCTATGTACTTACATATATCGTCTTTTAAACGCAAATATTTTTACTTAGAGTTCAAGCCCTCATTCCTTAGCACCTGCAAGCTAATATAAATCATATAGGTTATTTTACTATCATTTAATACTCATTTTTGAAGAGCCTCGTTGCTTAGTAGGTAGGTAATATCACAAGCATGCAACGATCTTCAAGATTAAGCAGCCCCCGCCGAGGTTGATATGTAGACAGGTGACAATCCAAGACCCCGACCCCGATGACAGCCGTTACGAGTAGTCAGAAGCTCGAATGTTTGACGACACGATTGGCATAGTGGCTGAGCGATCGGTTGCTGCGCTGCGTGTCGTGGATTCGATTCCAACACGGAACAAATATTTGTATGGCCTACAGGTAGTTGTTCCGGGTCTGGCTGTTTGTGTATGTGTGTTTGAATGTTTGTAAACGCACCCACGATACAGGAGAAATTCCTAGTGTGGGGCAACGTTTTTTCTAATAAAATTAAATATGTAAAAATAAATAAAGTCTTGCCAAGAATATCGTGCTACTTAATAATAATATTCAGCTGAATCCAGTCAACCAATCCGACCCAATGTTGTATAGTTGGGAAAAGGCAGATGATAAAACACTTTTTATTTTTAATGAAGCCACCGTATAAATATTGAATGAATATATTCGTACCGAACAGTGTGAAAAACTGTATTGACATTATAGCTATCAAGATAGCAACAGCGAAATGTTACCCGACTCGATAATTATACAAAAACGGTTACTACACAGAGAAAATTATAATCGCAAGTATGTGTTAACGCAATTATCGGTTTTTGGATGTATCTGTGTAATGGTAGGTGATAGGTATGAAGTTTTTATATGGACATAATGGCCTGGACACATTATTATTATCTATTTATTACTACTGTTGACAAGTCTGTCACGTTTCAGGCTGGCTAATGTGTGACTAAAGTGCTGTGGGTAGGATTGGCACAGACCGCACTGAATGAAGTTAATTGGTACTCTGATTGGCGTTTGTGAATTTCACTAAAGTGAATTCCGATGCATTTCAGTATCAAAATAAACTAATAAATACTAATTTATGCATTAGGATACGAAATAACGTATTTTTCTAACTCCTACGCCGTTCTTTTCTGATTAATTTCTTTATGGGATCCAAGACAGTTGAATCGTTTCTCCGGGACTCGTCGGGCTTCATTGACTCGACGCTTTTCTGGTGGACGCCCCTGTTAATTCTGGTTTTCAGGAGTTGCAGTGGTTTGGGAATAGGGTGGCGGGCTTGTCCCAAAAAAAAATAGGAAACCAAAAACAGGATTTAAAGAATTGCATTAGTGAAATTAATAGATCGTTTTCCTAAATAATATCAACCTGCCTCGATGGTGAAGTAGTCGCGAGCGCTACTGCTGAGCATGAGGTCGTCGGTTCGATATCCGAATCGGGCATAGTGATACTGGTTAATTCCATTATGAATTTCTCAGTAGCTGCTCAGCCTCTGGTTTAGTCCTCGGTTGATGGCAATAGACACGCCCCCATAAATATAACTGGCGAAATGTGGGTGTACTTCTGGTGTAACTCTGCCTATCTCTTCAGGAAACACAAGCGTGATGTTATAATAATGCTAAACATTGAGTTCCTACAGCACTTATGTTTTGATCTCGTGATAGTCAATAGTACCTATTATGCTAATGGCACACACCTACAAACAATGGACATTGTTACGACTGACTGTTCATGATGTATGTATCATAATATAATGCTTTGCAGTTATAAATATACAAAAATTATATAACATCATGGAGGAGGCTCGAGGCTAATTAAAATAACCGCAAGGGTAGATCGAAGGTTTAGCTACGCTTCCCGTGGTCAGCCTGTGGATGGGTGACCGTTCATGACATACAGTGGCGTGCACAGAGGCTTCAGACAGGGTATGCACAAATAAAAACTTACCAGTTTCAGCTTGTACCTACGGTAGGTACAACAAGCAAGTACCTAGACTAAATTGTAATGGTTATTTTTGGAACGAAAAGGGGGCTAGACGGAAAAAATGAAGACAAAAAGTTGTAACGACACTTTTTGCTATAGTTGCAAGCCGTGCGGCGTGCGTGTGTTTGTCTCTCTGTCTCTCTCTCTCTCTCTCTCTCTCTCTCTATCTCTCATAGAAAGCATGCCAGTTATTTTCGTTTCGTCTTTCTATTTCGCATTGAACAGTGTGGTGTCGCTACGATTCTTTTTGTTCAGTGAAAAAAGGGTTTATTTACATAATAAATAATTAAAAATAATAACAAAAGGAACTTCGTTCCATCCGGGTGTCCATAAAATGAATAAAAAAACTTGAGAGGTGTCAAGACCTCTCAAGTTTTTTTATTCATTTTATTTTAAAACTAAAAAAAAAAAGGTATTTAGTTACGAATGTTATTTATTTCTGCTATGACTAACTTAACCCGTTAAATACAGCACTTTTTTTTACTTTCAAAGATTCATAACGTTTTCTGTCATAGATTCTTAACTTTTACTTTCAAAGAGACTTTAACTGAAGTAATAGCGCATAATTAGCTTATATTATTTCAAAGATGTTTCAGCAATAACGATTGCTGAGTATAATTGAGTACCGATTGTACCGAACAGTAACGCGACTTAGTTATAATCTTCTCAATAGATGGCGTTGAACAAATACGTCACGTTTGTGAATCGCGGTGTTAAGATTCTCCGCCGTCGAATGACCCTCTCGCCATACTGTAAGAAATTCATACTTACATCAAGAAGGCGGTTCCCCCAGGGCGAGGCCTACCCATTGCACTGCGGATGGGTTGACCCCTGCGATTATCCCTAATGTGGATAACTCGGATGCGTTATTTTTGGTAGTGGGGACTGCGTACGCGCCGTCCCCCCAGAATTCTCTTGAAGGTGCACGCATATGCAAGCTAGCAGCTGACTAGCTTACATATGCTATTATTGTACTTAAATTAAGCCTCTAAGTAGGTGTTGTTCGAGGCTTCACACCTGTGTCATCACAACAGTACGTGCAACAATTAGCCCTGGATTTACGTAGCATGCAATGAATATAGGTCATTAGAAATCATGAAGGCACGTCGACCCGTACCTCTAGCCCCTACTGGCTTGCCGCTTGTCTCATAAGGTAAAAGCTCCCAAACTAAACGACCAGTGAAAGATGACGTTGCGTGACTTGAGAAATCGGGTGATACCATTCCGTATGATATACTATTTGTTTTTTAGTTTTAATATTCTTTTTAATTTAAATGGCCTCAACATTGTTTAGCTACTATGTAAGGGATGGGCGACACAGCCTCTAACACAAGTTCTATTGCCACTTACTGGGGCTGCTTCAATTATGTTTGATCATAATGTTTAAGATGCAATAAATATTTCTATCCTTTTGGAACTAAGTTCCTTATCGCGCGTTGCGAAAGGGGGCTAGACGGAAAAAAATAAAACATAAAGTTGTAACAACACTTTTTGCTATAGTTGTAAGCCGTGCGGCGTGCGCGTGTTTCTTTCTCTCTCATAAAAAGCAAGCCAGTTACCACAAGCCAATTGTTACTAAAATTGAGCCTACTGATTAAGTTTATATTAAATCCTATTTGTTAATAATGATAAACATAATATTGTAACTTCAAAAATATAACAATTCCTTCACTAATTAATCGAAAGGAACTACGTTCCATCCGGGTGTCCCTTGACAGCCCTCAAGTTTTTTTAAATTATAGATATGTATCATTTAGAGGGGTATGTATTTACATATGTCCATATGTATGGGATCACAGGGTATGCAGTGCTTATTTCCTTGTATGGAGTGCACGCCAATGATGACATATCGAGACTCCTCCGTGCCTCGCAAAGCACGTCAAGCCGTTGGTCCCGGCTGTCATTTGTAGATATTTGACAATCAGTAGCCCGAAAGTGTGGCAACCAGTCTTACCACGGGGTACCTACCGTGTTGCCCAGTAACTGGGTTGTAGAGGTCAGATAGGCATTTGCTTCATGTAAAACACTGGTATTCAGCTGCATCCGGGTAGACTGGAAGCCGACCCCAACATAGTTGGGAAAAGGCTAGGCAGATGAAATGATGATTAACACTTTTTGTTATGTTTTTGTAATTTTAGTCTACCTTAGTAGTCTACTACCTACTTAAATAATGTTTGATAGATTTTTTTTACTTAAGTGCTTAAGGGCTTAAGTGAATAAAAATCATCCAAATATTATCTGGGCTGCGGTCACGAAGGCTCTATGGTGCTAACTAATAATTAACGGGCCCATTCTTCATTTTTGAGCATCCTCAACAGACCACATTAATCTATATCTCTAAGACAAGTTGTAAAAGATATCGATATTCATCTTTGAAAAATTATTGTTTGCTTTTTAAATTTGAGCGCAGCGCCATCTATAAATACTCTACGAAATTAGACCGAACGCTACGAAGGTGCTACGCAGCGTAGCGTCGAATGAATCAACACAAACCTGATTCTACGTGGAGTGTTTGAGGAATGTTATGAAATAAGTAGTTCTTCTATAACGACAGAGATGGCACTTGTGAAGACGCTTGTTAAAAAAATATTGTTATAAGTGACTTTATTAATAAAGTTAATAATTGGGTGCTTCCAAAATCTTAATTGCTGGAATAAGTTTGTTTATCATATTTTACGACGAAATACGAACTTACGTTTACGTTAAGTATGCATTTTTTAATATACATCTCGACTAAAGAACCTTTTATTGTGCTTGGTCCAATACGCATTTGGCTAATATTAAATAAATAAATAAATAAATATTGCTGGACAATCCACACAACATCACCTAGCCCCAAGCTAAGCAGAGCTTGTGTTATGGGTACTAGATGACTGATATACTTAATACAATACATTACATAGATAGATATTTTTTATTATATATAGCAAATACCCAGAACACCCGGAACAAATATTTGTAGATCGTACAAACATTTGTCCCAAGGCGGGAATCGAACCCGCAACCTCTTGCGTCGCAAGCGGACCTTCGCCCGCCGCGCCACATCGGTCGTCACGTGTTCATCGTCATTTCCTAAAAGTAGTTTAATATTCATAGAAACTTATAATTTATATCCCGGTTACACCTGCTATGTTTTAAAGACCATGGCAGATTTGTGCAGCCTGAAGTTAGCCAATGAAAATAAAATAAAGGAATTAATAACATGACGTGACAAAACATCACGCCTGTATTACCCAGAGGGTTAGGCAGAAGAGGTAGACAATTAAATAAACCAACTGCACTAGTTATGATTTTCCTGCTAGCTACCCGTTGATCTAGTGGTCGTTACGCTGAGCATGAGGTCCTGAGTTTGATTCCCAGGTCTGGCAAAGTTGTATTGGGATTTTCCTCCTGGACTTAAGCCTAGTAGGTAGCAAGAGGCTCACCTCCATTAAATCATCATCTCATAATTTGCCCAGCCTTTTCGAAACTATGTTTGGGTCGGCTTCCAGTCTAAAAGTGCAAAATACTAGTATGGAGCCTATCTGACTTCCACAACCCAGTAACTGGGCGACACAATACCCTTTGGCAAGACTGGTTATAATATCAGACTTTATGGCTATCCCATACTAAATGGGAATTAAAAACAGAAATCAGTAAGTACTAAAATTATCTCCACTTCGAATTACAGCCCGCATGCAGAGCTATCTCCAAGCCGTGACGTAGCGGAAAATCACCCCCAACCGAAGATGTTGACAGGCAATATTAATCACGTCAAACCGAAGGAGATAAGTAATAAATACTTATTTCAATAATTATCGGACATCAATAAACGCTTGGCTAATAACAAAACGGCTCGTTACGCCTGGATCCATTTAATTAACGGTTATCCTGATGTATTGCGAATCGATGGCAGCAATAAATATCTGTATCTAATAACGGTGTTACAAACGTTTAATTTATTATAGCGCATGCTTATTTCAGTTAACGTGAAGAAATTGGTTGTTGATCATTTCAGACATTGTTTTTCAGCTGTTAAATTGCATAATTATTATTACTATTTAATACCTCATTGGTAGATAGTCGTCACATCCGCTTGTGAGGAACAAGAGGTACTGGGTTCGATTCCTGCGTCGGGCAGTATTATTGGGTTTTCCTACCTGGAATTTCTCAGTGGCAGCCCGCTGCGGAGTGTGGATTTATAGGGTCGCCCCTTTTTACATGGGACGTAAACATTACTGGCAAAATGTGGGTGGCTACCTCACTCCTCGTGGATGCCAGGCGTGATGTTATATTAAGTAAATATGACTGAAGTAAAAAACACTATCGAACCGACTTAAGTCGAGATAGCCCAATGATCAAAGACTCAAATCTCATATAGTCTTGGGTTCAAATCAAAAGTACTAATGTGTTTTTTACAATTCATATGTTCTTTCTCACTGACATCAGTGAACAGTAACATCGCGAGGAAACCGGGGATATTTATTAAATAAGTCTAAAATTGCCAACCCGCTTTGAGCAACCGTGGTGATTAATGTTCATTCCTTCTCTGTACGAGAAGAGGCCTTAGCCCTGCGGTGAGTCAATAATAAGTTAATATTATTATAGTAAATAACTATTCTAGAAGAAACCTTTTACAAACAATTAAAATAACTGACCTTTTAATAAAAATTACTCCGGTATTAATAATTTAAAAAACAATTACTGAACTTAAGTCTACATAATTAGAAATACAAATGGCTAGTTACAACCCATAAAACTATAAATTTCTTTGAATTTCTTAAAAAATACCAAACAATTAATGTTACATGTAGCAAGCAGACGCATGATAATTAAAAAAACGATACAAATGAACAACAATAATATAACATCACGCCTGTTTTGCCAGAAGGGGTGCACCTATAGTAACAACAACATTTCGCCAATTATGTTTTCGTCCCATGGAATAGGGGGCGAGCCTATTGCCATACACCGGGCACAGATCCAGACTCTAAGCTGCTTATTTGTATATATTTTGAATCGAATGATTGGCCCGCGAGTTATTGCGCGTAGATTTCAGAATTTTCTATTTATACTTTAATATCCCCACCGCCCCCTTTGAAGCGTAGTTTTGAAAATAAAATAAAGCCTACAAAATATAGGTTACTCGTTGATAGTGTAGCTTTCTATAACTGGATTTTTTTTTTCGATTAAGTAGTAAGTATATAAGAGTTTATCCATTACAAACAAACATACCACTATAAGAAACACTACAACCAGCAAAAACACCAGGAAGTGCTGAAGGGTGGGCGTTGTGGGGACTATCTTTTGTAAACGTTTTGACGTTCAAAAAGTGCTGATTCTCGCCCTATTTTGAATTTGAATAAATGAATTTTGATTTTAATACAAACAATGAACTTTTTCCTCTTTATTCATAAATATTACTTTAAACAGATTTCTTGACAGAGTTTAATTGCGAGTACATAACTTGAGAAATGTAATCCTATAGTCCACTTCCAGCGAGTCAGTGACACAAGTATATCTCTAAAGTACTTTGAATCCTTGCATTGAATATTACACAAAGATTTTATTTTACTTTTATCCACATCTTTTTGATCTTCTGCTGTATAAGATCTTATCTTTCTAGAAGCTTTACCTGCTTTGAGTGGCCGAAAAGAATGTGGAAGCGGTTCGGCAATTTCTGTGAGAACGTTCAAAGAAGATATTGCATTTCCGTAAGTAGTTTTTCCACTAATGAAAAACTAGACATACCGAGGTAAGCTCATCATTCAGCTTTTAAAATGTTTGGACCTTCGAGTGTGGGCACCTACTATCATCTAAACTTCTGAACGAATATTATAAAGACGTAAAATTGATTGTCTGTAGTCTCTCTTTTCTTTTTTTCTTATCTTTTTTTCAAAACGTTGCCCCACACTAGGAATTTCTCCTGTGTCGTGGGTGCGTTGACAAATATTTAAAGTCACATACACAAACAGCCAGACCCGGAACAATTACCTGTAGGCCATACAAATATTTGATCCGTGCGGGAATCGAACCCACGGAGATCTCTGGAGGTATTAATCCTCCTGTAATAATTATTTCACTATTACCGAGAGTCATAAGATGTTTTATGGTAAAACCCGCGACTTCACCCGCGTCAATGCTTTTCATTGACGCGGGTGAAGTCGCAGACTTAAGCTAGAGTTTTAAAAGAGATTTAAAAATAGAATCTGTTTAAATGAATGTAATTAATCTTGTATGTAATCTTTTATGCTTTTAGACACTTGAGTCAATACTAGCCGTTTAAAAAAAAAATAGAAGCAAAGGGCAAGTCGGACTCACACGCCGAGGGCACACTAAATTACTTACTTCTTTTAAAAGGTATTATCGTATAAATAAAAAAATGTATTTATTTATGACACCGTTTAATTAGTTCTGTAATGCAGTAAACATCCATCAATTAGGTAGATTCATTCCAGGGAGGGAGGTATTAATTTTATGGACATTTCTCATCATGAGGTATATGCCTTACAACGCAAGTGAAGCCTTTTCACATGCAATACCACATTACAGCTCTACAAACATAATTATTTATTTATTTACTTAAAGGTTCACCCACAGTACATATATAAACATAAATACAATTAATCTTAGGTTACATTCTAATACATATATATGCCAATTACCGGCAAACACAACACTGTCAAAACAGACGCCAGACTACCGCTTACATGCTAACTTATAATCGGTTTACATTATACATATATAAAAAACTACAAAAACATTATAAACAAAAAAAAAAACTAAAAAGATGATACAGTAGCAAACATAGTAAGACAAACAATGAAGTCAAGGATTAGTTTTACCAGTACGTAAATGTATCTAAGTACTAAAATTGTGTCAGCCACCAACTAAATGAACCATAACACTGTTACTTACAATTTTAATCTTAACAGCCTGTAGGAAAGTCATCTCTCAGAATCTCTCTCAAGGCGTTTATTCATTAGAGACTCTGAAAAGCTGTGTTTTTTAAGCTGGAATATTCTGAGAAGAAACCATTGCAACAAATTTTAAACTGCCACCATTTTTACAACAGGCTTTATAAGGTTGTCAGGCACATTGTAATTCCAAGAACGAAGTCATTTGAGTTACTTGCTTTCTATTTTTAAAGCACCCTTGGTTTATTTCTTCTCAACATGTAGTGGAAACACGCAATTTTTCGTCATTGGCGCCGATCCACTTATTACAAGCTATTTTGTCTTTCTCTCTTTCATAAAACAAGAAAAGGACGGAAATATTTAAATGCTGTCAATTTTAGTTCAAAAAAATCCATGAAAATATAAGACAAACAAAGTTGACATTTCAAAACGCATCAACTAAAAACTTTAAGGCATAAAGTAATTTGACATCTCTAATTAAGTTCTTATCTGTCACTGTCAGTCACTGTCCCTTTCTTTAGTTTTCTGTTAGTCAGTAAGATATGCCAATACTCTTATTTTAGTTTTGAATGAGACAATTGGCTCTGTTATGTACGGCACCTCTCCTAAAAAAAAAACTGGAGAAGTGCGAGTCTGACTCGCGCACCGGGGGTTACAAACGTTAAAAAGGTGTACAAACTTTACTTTAGTAATTGTACAACTATTTACACCAAATTTGTTAATATTGCCTACTGAAGTTCATACATTTATAAACGGCACGGTCAATTCTCCAACTGCAGATGTAAGTTTTTTTGTGATAGAACAAAAAATTACCGATTTTCGACTTTTCTCTTTATATGTTCTGCCATGCTTCTTGCAAT
Organism: Phlogophora meticulosa; assembly: GCA_905147745.2. Classification (NCBI taxonomy): domain Eukaryota; kingdom Metazoa; phylum Arthropoda; class Insecta; order Lepidoptera; family Noctuidae; genus Phlogophora; species Phlogophora meticulosa. The sequence goes on from LR990523.1 coordinate 7,046,759, forward strand.
TGTACATTGTATGATTCTGGGTCAACAGAAAGTACCGTGTAGGTTTTGATTTACTTGCGAGAGTCAAAATATGTATGTTGCATAAATGGCCGTATTTTTTTATTGCGTTGATTTAGGAACTGGACTTTTTATGAGCATTAAGGGCCGTAAGCCTACTTTTAAATACTAATTTCAACTTGTGTTTTTGAGGTAAAGGTTTAAGGTCATTTATTCTCATAAGAATTACACTATTCACTTACATGAGAATATTAAAACTAAATACTTAAAAATATCAAAATCAAAAAATCAAAATCAAAATAATTTAATAATTGTATGTATGTAATATCAAATAAAGTTGGGGGTATTACAAAAATTAGGCATCGGTTATATGTTTTGCAGGTAGATTAAAAAACATTGTGGACAAATGTTCGTTCGATCCATGTAAACAAGTATCCGTGTAACACAGATAAACGGTAAGGTCTTTTGAGTTACGGAACCCTAAAAAGATCTTTTCTTAGACCTACTGTCTTGCCTTGTTTTACTGTGAAGTAGGTACCTATCTGAGTACCTACTTCCGGAATAAAACAGAAAAGACAATTAACTTTAATCGGTTCAAAACTTTATTAAACCTTATAATTATGAAAATTTAAAAGAGGCTGTAACAAAAAGACGTCTACATCCGATATTCGTTTGCATAATTTGTAAGGAGGTATAATTTAAATTCTCATCAACTTTGATGTTCTCTCACAAAAATCAACCCTTGCCTAAAATTTGCACAAAATGTATAATACCCGGTACCAGATGGAATAGAAAATTAGTTTCGCTCTGATAAGGATAAATTACAGCAATTTCAGACAGAATCTTATAAAATAATAAAATAAAAGATTTTGGTAACTGTTCACGGCATATTAAGATGTAAAAAAGTAGTTTTGTTAAGAGCGAAATTATAGCGAAAATATTTTAAGAAGTTTTGCCAAAACCTATGAAACGGTGGTGTTTTATGAATTTCCCTTTGTTTTGATAAAAATTATGTGTCCTACAATTTCGTTCTATAAATATTATTCCTATTTAATTGTACAAAAAGTGATCAAAGCACTGGTTAAAACTTACAAGCAATCAAAGCCGGTCAGGACACCGACCCAGAGCTTTAATTATGAGTTTTTCAAAATTGACTCTTTCCATTTGGCGGCAAAGATAAACAGTTGACATACTGTGTTTCTCTTTCATTCCGCAATTACATGAAACCAGCGTGGAACGTGAACAGAAATCGTCTAAAACCCTCTCTTCGAAGTAATTCGTTTGTTTGGAATGCTGTTAGAACTCCCAAGTTGATTTATTTCGTTGCCCAACCTGGTTTTTCTACTGCATACAATCCGAATTTGTAGTGAATGAGCATATTCCTTTGTTAACATGTTAACGGATTTTCAATCCAGAGCATCAAGAGTCTGTAAAAATCGACATTACGTGCTGAAAGGGAGCGAAATGAAAATGGTGGGCACGAGAACAGATTCCGTATGTGTGGGGTGTTTTACATTAGTATGAAATATGAGGTATTTACATAATACGTGACTATCAAAATACTTCCTAAACTTTGGTAACAATAAACGCTGAATCTGAAACAAAGCGTCAACTAACAACACACTGTAAATTAGAGTGAGGGGGGGGGGGGGCTAAGGCTGGCTTCTGCGCTATCTATGTAATATGATAACCCTGCCTATGCTAGCATAGTCAATGATCCTGGCCCACGTTGAACCGAATATATTTTTTCTCTATAAAATGAAAAACACACAGGCAATCAACGGGAATCGCCTCTTACCCGGACTCAAATTTATTTATGGGTACGCAAACATTGTTTTAAAGGTTGTTTAAAAAATACGTAAATCAATTTTACTTTTATTTTGAATACAAACAAAGCGCAGATGAAATATTATTGCGCGGATTTCCGTTACCGAAATAAGTTGAGCGGGGCCCTGAATATAAAACAGTTAAAACTACATGACGACATTGTAAGCACAATTGTGAGCAAAACAAATGCGGATACGGGGATACTTGTTCACTCGACATCGCATTGTTTCACAAATGACTATTGCAATCACATATATATCAAATTCGATTTTTATGTTTTATGAATCATGAAATGACATTTCACTTTTATTTTTTACTAGCTTCCGCCCGCGGCTTTGCCTGCGTGGTTTGTTGATAAAAAGTAGCTTATGTGCTTCCTCGGGATGCTATCTATCTCTCTGCCAAATTTTATCGAAATCCGTTCACTGGTTTTGCCGTGAAAGACGGACAAACAGACACAAACACCTTCCCATTTATAATATTAAATATATACATATATTATAGTATGGATATAAAATATCATTTTAATTAGGTTATTATACGTAGGTACATGTAAGAAATAGCACAGGGCAAAAATTCCAGGGAGAAGTGCCCAAAAGGCTGGCAGCAGAAAAAATATAACAATTCAACGTACTCCCGCTGATTTTTTGACCAAAAAAAAGACCAGCCTTCTGGTCACGTATAATCAATTCTGGTCAATATATCTTAGAGGTACCGCTGTGTGCTTATTTAACAGTTGTTGGAACGAAATGGTTCCCCAGAATCACTTTTCAACAAAAACAACCAACTAGAAATGAGTTTAATGAAGAAAAGTGAAAGAGTGGTGAAAAAGTAAAGAAGAGAAAAGAAAGAAAAAGAAAAACCAAAAGAGAAAAGTGTTTCACCTACTTACATAATTTAATATTTAAGAGTGATTCTGTTAGCCTGAAAAATATTTTTTTTGGACTATGTTTGTAGTCCAAAAAAAATATTTTAACTATATATGGGACCTTAACATTTGGTTGTATTGTTTTATTTTAAATTGCGATATTTTAGATTAAGCCGGAGCACGCGTAGCATGACCACCATTGAAACGGGTTTTGTCCACGGAAGAATAGGCAACATGACAGATTGTTAAAAGATTTCTACTATTAGGATCATCATCAACCTCTTGCCCTTATCCCAATTCATTTGGGGTCGGCGCAGCATGTCTTCTTCTTCCATACATCTCTATTTCCCGCCATCTCAGAAGTCACCTCCTTCTTAGCCATATCAACCTTCACACAATACATCCATCGTTTCCTGGGTCTCCCTCTACTCTTGTAACCCTCTACATTCATACTCAACACTTTCCTCACAACATGATCCTCATTCCTTCGCATCACGTGTCCATACAATGATAACCGATTTCCACACAACTTCTCTGTCACAGGCGCCACTTTCAGACTTCCTCTTATATACTCATTTCTTATTCTATCCATTCGCGTAACACCACACATCCCCCTTAGCATTCTCATCTCAGCTGCATGCAACTGCCTTTCATTCATTCCTTTTGTGGCCCAACACTCTGATCCATACAAGACAGCAGGTCTAATCATTGACTTATAGATCTTCCCTTTAAGTTTAAGGGGAACGTCGGAATCGCAGGTTGTTCCCGTTACCTGCCGCCACTTCATCCACCCTGTGTTTATTCTGTGGTTGACAGTCCGATCTATTCCTCCGTCACTTTGCACTAGTGAACCGAGATACCGAAAGTCGGAGCAAATCAGAAGGAGCACGCCATCAAGCGCAATGGCTTCAGGGCTGGAGAGACCGCCGAAATCGCAGAACATATATTCTGTCTTGGTTCTGCTGATTTTCAAGCCTACACTCTCCAGCTATTTCTACTATTAGGATAGTAACATGAAAACAACATGAAAACATGGCGATGTCAAAACTGAAGAGAAGAAAGTTTCCTATTCTCTACAGTCTACGGGGCGCCCCGTGCCCTAGTAGAAGAGATGTATAGTTGGAAAGAAAGAACGTTGCCTATTCTTGGTAGAATGGATAGATATAGAATTAGTCTTGCTAAGCGTGCAGTACTGCTATCAGCTGTTCTGTGGAAGTCTTGCCGTGTAAATGTAGGTGAAGTGAGCTTTCATCCCATATTAATGCCTAGGGATTGACAGTTCACTTCACCTAACTTATCACGGGGAGATAGAATAGACCGGCTGTACCTACAGTCGTGGAATCAAAGCCATATTTTTTGGATCACGCCATTTTCTTCTGCAAAGACAGTGCTAATATACGAATCCAGTTACGTTCGTTGATAATATTAGCTTTTTATGTTTCGTTTATTCAAGATTTCGTTTCGTGAGTTATTTTTAGCAAATTGCCTTAATGGGTCTTCGTAATGAGCAGTAAACTTTTTGTAGGTACCAGTAAGGCTGCCATCAGACAAACTGCCGCGCAGTAACCGCATGCAGTCGCTATATTGAACTGCATTATCCGCAGTTGGAAAGTGGTCATTGGTATTTAAACTCCTTTAACGTTCACACGTTGCACCCTGACTGTATGCACTAAGCAATACACAGGATGTGTCGAAACGACTAAAGCTGACCGCGTGGCGTTTAAGTCACTACTATATGCAGCTAATATCGACTCCACACGACTGCAGCCGCCCGCGTGAAATCGACATCACGACTGTACGACCTCCAAAGTTCAACTGCATGCATCGACTCCGTGCGGTTGCTGCGGTGCAGTCCGTCTGATGGCAGCTTTACATATATAATATTGTTACAGTTTTGCTATTGAAATTTGTACTTACAAAAAATAAAATACAAAATTAATAACATTCTTTTAGATTATAATTTATAAATCTTAGTCAATGTTAGATGCCTGTAGGTACTATGATAAACCTACATCACAGGTGGCAGGAGATCATATAGTATGTTAATTGTATGACAGCAAAATTCAATAATTTCCCTCAATAATAATATTACCTAACTTAATATAATAAAGCAAAAGAGTTTGTTTGATTTTTCGTCATTTTTGCATTTCATAGCCCAATTCTAGAGGAAGGTTAAAGGTTATGTAACATTTTGCTACAACACCTAAAAGCGGGTGAAACGTCAACGTAACGTGATTCCAATGTAAACAACATCCTACAGGTAGTTTTGACAGCTAACATCACCGCGAGTCATCCGTAACACTATAGATATACTATAAAATAAAATATACAGAAATAAAGTCCGTTTTCCTTTCTTATACAAATGTTTCAGTGAATGCTAGCACTACATTCAGTTCTAGTAACATATTCAGTCCAATGATAACGTTAGTTCTCTCCGCGTTTTAATTCCCAAGCGGGGCAAATAGCGATATTCTTAATCGAATGTCAATAAAGTCGATATATTCACTCGTGTCGTTTAATCTACATGAAGCTTGCAAAAGTTCTCGATATTAGTAGCTACAGTATTGTAAACTTAAACTGTGTTTAAAAATAAATAAACAGTGATTTTGTTTACCTTTATCAGCTTTTTGGGTCTACCGCGACGTCTTCTGACGGTGTCAGGGCTCCAGAAACTGGTTTCTGGCCCACAGCTCATTGGGCATGCGGCAGAAGTGGCCAGTCCAGTCCCACTTCAGTTTAGCGGCTTTTTGAGCAACGTCAGTAATTTTTGTTTTGGAGCTCAGTGTGGTGTTGCGTACATGGTCAGTTAGATTGACGCCCACATTAGCCCTGGATCGAAACAGCTGGAAGTCATGAGGCGTTTGCCCAGCAGTGGGATGACGCGCAAAATAGCATAAAGTTGTCACCAATTTTTTGTTCACGCCATACTAAAACCCTTTTTAATCAACCAGTCAAATTCATGAAATATATATCAAAGCTATTTTATTTAATGCTTATTTATGAACAGCAACTAAGTGTCAGTCTGTGATTTAGACATTACGACAATATGAGTTGATGAAGCAGTAAAGCATCGTAAACGGAGCAAACAAAAACAGACCTTAAGGTGAAGAACCCGTTTTAACTGTGACAATATAATTAATAGTCAATCTGCCTGGTTTGTCTAATGTGACTTCTGACTGTGGGTTCCTAGTATGTGTCATTGGGCTATCCTACAAGGAAACACTGAATAGCAGCCCAGAGAAGGAATTATTTACCACCGCCACACACCTGAACTTGTACCCGTTCAAGGTAAGGCAAAGGCAAAATGTCGTCTGTGTAAAATAGAAGATCTACCTGGTGAAATATGGACACATAACACTGCCTAAGGGGTACCTACAGTTATGCTTAAGTACAATAAACAGTATATGTCTTTATGGGTTGACGATGCTGATGATGATAATATTCAGTCATATCTACATTAAGAAAATTAAAATCTTTCCTAATGGATGGGGCGCCTGGTTCAACTGGTAGGTATTTTTTATTCATTGTATCATTCGTTATAACTATAGTGAATATGTAGTTAGGTATTTTATACAAGACCCAAAATTACCACAGACACAAAATTTAAAAATACTTGGCTGAAAACATCTTATTCCTAGCCTTTTTCCAACTATGTTGAGGTCGGCTTCCAGTCTAACCAGATGCAAATGAATGCCAGTATTTTACGTGGAGCGGCTGCCTGCCTGACCTCCACAACTCAGTTACTGGGCAACACGATAGCCTTTGGTAAGACTGATTGTCAGACGTTTGACTACCCGTAACGACTGTCAAAGATCAACAAATGACAGCCGGGACCAAGGGCTTAACGTGCTTTCCGAGGCACGGAGGAGGCTCGATATGTTACGAACGGTCACCCATCCACAGACCTCGGCAAGCGAGGCTTTACCTACGATCAACCTTTGCGGCTGGCTGATAAAACATATTTACAATTAAATAATATATTTTCTATTTTGCATCTCTATGAAAAAGGGAAATATTTACAACTTTTTTATTGCGCCGCTATTCTAGGAATAACCATTGTAGGTAAGTCCTTTATTACGGCCAACGGTGCTATTATCATAAGTATTTTATTAGAAAGTAAGTGTCTCGTAAGATGGTTATGTTTAGTATTAGTCTACTTCACACGCTAATACAGAAACAGTCCCTTTTTGTGTCTGTCTGTGTTACAGCGTTGAACTACTAAATCACACTATTGATTATGATACAGTCTTCATCATAATTCAAAGTCAAAGTCAAAGTCAAAGTCGTCTTTATTGTGAATAAAGATCATGTGTGTATTTTAGGCAGTGGTTACAAAGTTGTTACTAGGTTCATTGGTGTGCATTTGCACTGTTCTACCATGCTAGGCATGCAATAGTTTACAATATGTTGTCTTAGACCTAAGTTTATGTGATATATAATATAAATTCAAATAGACATTTCAATAAAATTGCAAAAGAACTTTATTTTTCATCAAACATAAAAACAGTTTGGCACTAAGTCATCATGAATCCGTCGGATGAAAATTCATGTACTGTATAATATGGTCTATTCACCAAGGAGTCATTTAAATTTTGTCATCATCATCCTCCTGCCCGTCTCTATTTCTTATCATTTTAAAAACAATTATAGGCGGAATACGAGTAGTTATATTGTGCGTGCAAGCAAACAGTTTAATGAAATATGTAAGCAGCATGGCTGGGATCCCTTTACGTCTAGTGTGCCGTTGGCTAGGAGGTTGTTAAGCCTCAATTTTTTTTCATATAGCCACTTAACCTTAAACTCGTTCGAATGAAAAATTGTAAAATCAAATAGTTTTAATAGTTTGTTTTTTACATACTATTTTACTTTGTGTGCTCACTTTAGAATATCCAGTCTATTTCTACACGTGAGGACTTGTGATTGGCTTCCTGTCGACTATGTTTACCTTTTTATTTTGTTTTTTATCTGTAAGTCTTCCAGGTTCAATTAAATAAATAAATAGTCACCTCATTGGCTATATTATCTTTCGCGCAATCTGAATTTCATCTTATTCTACTCTTGTAACCCTAATTCAGTCATGTCAAACATGAGGAACGCGGGCCGCGTCCGGGCCTCAGGCCATATCTCTACAGCCCACCACCAGAATCCATCCAGTAAGGACATTTAGATGGCCCTCAAGACTTTAACTATCTATCCACTAAAATAAAGATTAAAAAAAATCATGGGTTTTAATTATAAATTTTCCTAAATCTTATAGAAAAACCAGTAATAACCGTAACCGTTTATTATATCCATATTCTAATTTGTACAATGTGTTAAATGTGTAAAATATACCAATCATAAACTAAGATATACTCATAGTACAGTAACGTATTGACATATCGCAATTGCGAAGCAGGGGCAGGCCACTAGTAGTATTATAATAACATGTCAGTCGGCACCACTGCAGTTCCCAGTAATAACAGCCACGGACATTCTACATGAGCAGTCGCTTTGTGTCGGCCGTCAGAGCATCGTCTATAAGGAGCACTACTAGATTACCATCTACAGCTTTGTAGATGGTAATCTCCACAGATACAAACTATCTGACTTACCGTGATTACTGTGCTTATATGTGCAGCCATAGTAAAATTTAATTTAAGTTTTTGCCCTGTTAGTCTCGCGTCTCGTAAGCATCACTGCTAGGCTAGGGGTTCCGGGTTCGATGCTCAGGTCTTGTTATGTTTTAGTGGTTTTCCCGTAGTTATTCTCAGCAGCAGCTCCGGATTGCAGATGAGAAATTTCTAAGGAAAATTCCTTTACAAATTGGTGGTGTAACATCATGATATTTAGGGAGCAGAGAGAATCTAAAGCTGCGTTTGCGCACACACTTGTGCACTATAACATCTTCTGAGAATGAAAAAAAATATGTAAAATACATATGTATACAGATAAAAAACTTTTAAGTTTTTTGACGGGTTGCTAAAAAAATTGAATTCCAAGAGCCACTTAGTTAAATAAAGAATACCCACTCTGAAACATAAACGGTTAATTATTATAATTTTGTTGCGTTTTTACTCGCATCATTTTTAATGAACCCAATTACTCGAAAATAATTAATGAACATGTTGCGCTTCTGGTAAATCATACCTCCATGTTTTATCCTTTCTGCGCGCGTCTGTGTGTAAGCGATAATTTACATAAATACATGATTGGATAATTGCCGTAAGTGTCAAGTTAAGGCTTTCGCAGACATGCGCGATACGACATTGCGACACGTTTTGGCGATATCTTCCATAGAAGTAGAACAATATCTATGAAAACGCGCGCGTATGTGTCGCGTTGTCGCGTCGAACCTGTTTGCTTTGTCGAACCTTTAAATTTTGTTGACTCTAAGACGGAATTGTCTATTCCTTATCGGTAGGTACTTAGACAGTACGATATGTATATGTTGCACTGCTAAGCTGCTTAAGTAAACATAAGAATATTTTTTCCACGTCTGTCCAATGGATTAGTGTTTGCAATGAATCTGTTGTCACACTTAATACATGGGAAAGTGTGTTTGTCTGTTTGTCCATCTTTCACGGCAAAACCACTGAACGGATTTAGATAAAATTGAGCAGAGAGATAGATAGCATCCCGAGGAAGGACATAGGCTTGTACTTTTTATGAGCAAACCACGCGGGCAAAGCCGCGGGCGGAAGCTAGTAAGGAATAAAGCAAATCTCAGACCTGTCTCGATACCAAGTTTAAACAGACGCACTGATCTTTTAAATCCGCGATACGTGAATGGGTCCTCCCATCCAGAACGTACCGGAACTCATCCGTGCTTCGGAAAGAATGTTCAACCTGCGGCCTGACTGTCATTCGTAGATATTTGACAGTCGCTGCAGGTAGTCAAAGCCCGAATGGCAACCAGTCTTACTTAATAAATAAATAAATAAATAATGCTGGACAATCCACACAGCATCATCTAGCCCCAAGCTAAGCAGAGCTTGTGTTATGGGTACTAGATGACTGATATACTTAATACAATACATTACATAGATAGATATTTTTTATTATACATAGCAAATACCCAGACCACCCGGAACAAATATTTGTAGATCGTACAAACATTTGTCCCAGGGCGGGAATCGAACCCGCAACCTCCTGCGTCGCAGGCGGACCTTCGCCCGCTGCGCCACATAGGTCGTCAAACTTAGACCTATTGTGTTGCCAAGTTTCTGGGTTATGGAGGTCGTACAGGCACTTGATACATGTAAAATACTGGTATTCAGCAACGTCTGGTTTATCTGTAAAACCGACCCCAACATAGTTGCGACAGGGTTAGGCAGATGATGGAGACTCTACGAGACTTTGGGTTTGGTGAAAAAGTCATTCTCCCATTTTAGGCGCTCAGTGTTTACTTTTTTTATTACTGGCTAGGTACTAACAACTGCAATATTTTCTATGTATGTGTAGAAAAGATTGCAGTTGTTAGTAGCCAGTAATAAAAAAGTATACACTCGTGATACTTTATTCATATATATTTTCGGATAAATATATGTCGTCATATCACGCCTGTATTCCCCAATTGCAGAGGTTTACCTACGGCGAAGTGTCGGTGTACTATAGTACCTACACCAACACTTCGCCAGTTATGTCTAAGTCCCATGTGATAGGGGGCCTACTGCCTAGCCTAGCCTATTGCCATTAACCGGGCACAAATCCGGACTCTGTTACTGAGAAATTCCAGATCCACTTTACCCGACCCTAGAATCGAACCCCGGATCAGCAGTAGCACTTGTGACCACGATAATATAGGTGTACGAGTATTAGAACTACAATACTTAAAATAAATTGATTTATCCAGAACAAATGAGCTGTAAAAGCTCTTTAAAGTTAACAAATAATTAAAGCACCTAACCGCTAGCTGTCAGCTTGCCAAAAAGATAATTAAGAATTGAATCCAAATCACTGCATTCAGTACAATTATGGTAAGCAGAAACAATAGATTGTAATTAACAGTTTGATTCGGTAATCGAATAATAATCGCACTGAAATGAATTCAGTACGAAAAGTAGACACACAGAATAGACTAATGTTCGATAAAATCACAGTTTATTAAATTATTCACACTCACACCCCGTTATCCAGGGCAATAGAATATGTTGAAAAGCTTTTCAATTTAAATTAGGACATTTAGGTAGCCGTGGGTGGTATTTTAGCGAGAAATTAGATATGATTGGCATCAGGAATACATCGTGAAAAAACCCAGACTTACTGTTAGAAATCTGTACTAATATTATAAGTCCGAAAGTAACTCTGTTTGTCACCTTATCACAAGTAAACTTCTGATCAGATCATGATGAAATTTGGCAAGAAGATAGATTGCATCCGGGGGAGGACATATCATTGGCACATTGCATCGGCGGTAACCGACATCCATGCTGATGAAGTTGCGGGCAAAAGCTTGTGTTAATATAAATCTAAAACCACCAAACTGCCTGCCTCGTGCCTTCCCTGCATGAGAAGAAGCTTGTGCCCTGCAGTGGGACAGTAACAAGACAGTTCTTTGTAGGGCAAAAACTGGGGAATTTTATGCAATCAATAACTATAGAACTTAAAAGAAATACGATTATAAATTCGTCATCGAGTTGATAAAAAAAATCATAACAATTGTTTTATTATACAAGCCGGCACAATCAGGCAGCCATTTGATTGTACTCCGTTCGTGATGACGATGTTTTATTGACTTTGCGTTTTAAAACATGCATGCAAACAACCGTTATATTTTTATCAAAAATCTGTGACGTCATTACTTACCGCATACCTAAAAACAGAATCAGTTCTATGTATTGGGTACCTGGTATAAGGACCTTAACTGGCTCTAGATGTACCGGATTAGCACTAGCATATTTATATATATACATATACTAGCGGACTGAACAGACCAATTGTGAATCTAAACTATCCAGGGCGCCACCCAAACGCATATTTTTAATCAAATCGGTCCAGCCGTTTAGGAGGGGTTCAGTGACATACACACGTACAGTAGAATTATATATATTTACATTAAGTTGTATATTTACAGCCACCATGCGTAATTTATTATATTTATAAATGCTATTTGAAAACATTTTGACACATATTAGTTATAATTTATGAACTTGTTGCCTTAAGCTTCAATAAAATAAAACTGATTTATTTCAGGCAATATGCATAAATACAAAATGACAACAAAAATAATGTTGGTAGCGGATTATTGACAGCCGTATTAAAAAAAATAAGCTATGTTAATATTTACTCGTACTAAGATATTTTGTGAAAATCATTTTAGGTGAACTATATCCTTACGAGAAATAAATTCTAACCTTTATTAATATTGGACTTATTTTTAGATGTACGCTAGCTAGTTTTATGTTACTTATCAAGCGTCTTGTCCGCCAACGGCTATCTAGTCTCTTCTAAATATAAATTTGTGTTTAACTTATCACTACATAGTATTAAATAAAGTCGCTTTCTCTGTCCCTATATCCCTATGTATGCTTAAATCTTTAAAACTACGAAACGTGTTTTGATGCGGTTTCTTAATAGATAGAGTGATTGCAGAGGAAGGTTTATATGTACGAGTATCATACATATATTTTTTACCCGCTAGTACACTATAAACTTATTATATCCATTCAAATGTGATGATTTAACGGTACATGAATTTACACGAGAACGACTATCTAGTATGCATGTGTCAAGTTGAGTATTAGAAAAAAATAACTAAGGTGTCTGTCAAGCAAGCCGACTTGGTTATAAAATTTATTGGTGGAAAATATCTAGGTATTATTATCGCTAACAAATGGTTAAATAAAAATTAAAATAGGCATTGACAAATGTCGAAAAAGATTCGATACGAAACGTTTGTAACATAGGCCTGCTGGTCATACACGAACGCTGGTTACTACGCGCCTGACCTTTTAAAAGAACAACACAAATAAGGTCAGTGTATGTCCTACTAGGGCGTAAAAATAAGAGCAAACACTGGGAGGGATCCAGTGTTTCAACATTGCTCTTATTTTTCATATCTTGATTAAACAATCGTCATATCATTTCAATTACACAAAAAAGCGGAGCAAACTTTGTATTGTTTCACTTTCCATACACAGTCGGGCGCACCTTGCCAGAATATCAGTAATCCGATAATAATTTGGCTATAATTTACGTTTAATTACATCTCTAACTACAAAATAATATGAAAAGTTCGCGTGTGCAGTAGTAATTCACGCTTTGCGAAGGAGCCAGCCACCTAATTATTTTCAACTCCCCTGATTTCATGACTCTCTTGTGCACGAAAGTATGGTGGTCGTTATAGTTTTATTCAATTTTAATAGAATATAAATTATGTATCGCAAGAAAGCAGTTTGCGTCTTGGTGTTCAAGTTTTCAAATCAAGTAGATTCTTTTATTTGATTTAAAACCCGCGCGATGCGATTGTGCCCCTTCTCATTGCCACTAAGATAACTTTAAACTATTTGTCTCTTGAATAATAATATTATTATGCGCAATCTGTTATTTTATTATTTTTACATTTTTGGTTTTTGTGTAATATTGCTCCTTTTTTTTTAATATCATACCACTTCATTATTTGTGAAGAGTAGTCCGAAAGGCGAGATCTCAAATTTCACCTTAAAGACCCCTAATTCTATGAGCTATGTTGTCAATACATGTATCAGGTACATGCACTACGTGTCACTTGATAACACTGAGGACTAACATTAAAATGTACTTCGTGACCGCTGCCAGAACGGTTTGAAATATTAATATGAATATTTGCTCATATTATTTTAACCACAAGATCCTGAACCCACAGCATCGACAACCCCTAATGAAGCTCTTGAGAACGTAAGTGAGAACGAATACGCATAGTGCGGAGGGCGGGGGGCGGGGGGCAGCACTTCATAAAGCCCTGCACGTATTAACAAGCTGTGGAACATAAATAACAAGCGAAACAATTTACCTACAGTCTGAGGTATTCTTACAACTGTTTAGTTTGTTCAATATATACCAACCGGGTACGTGCTGCGAATCCGACAAGCTGGATTCTGGTAAAGCAGACACGAAGCAGAAAACTCACACTAGGCTATAGTGTGAGTTGGTGTTGTGTATGAGTTGTGGTTGTGTGTGAGTTGTGGATGCGTGAGAGTTATGGTTGTGTGTGAGTTGTGTTTGTGTGTGAGTTGTGTTTATGTTGGTGGTATGTTGTTTGGAGAGAGCTATGCATGGAGTTTCTCTGAAGGATAGGATTCGTAACAAATACATCCGACAGAGAACCAAAGTTACCGACAAGCTCAAAGAATTAGCAAATTGAAGTGGCAGTGGCCTGGCCATATCTCGCGAAGAACAGACAACCGCTGGGGTAAACGTGTTATTGAGTGGAGACCGCGACTCGGCAAACGTAGAGTAGGACGCCCTCTGACCAGGTGGGATGACGATCTGTGAAAGACTGCAGGCAGATGCTGGATGCGGCAAGCTGAAGACAGTACGCTATGGCGCTCATTAGGAGAGGGCTATGTCCAGTAGTGGACTAGTATAGCCTGATGATGATGATGATGGTGGTGTGTTTGTTGTTGTGTGTGTGTGATCTTCCTTATACCCTTATACAAATGTCAAGTGCAGCCAAATAAATGTTTGATTTACCTACACTCTAATGAATAAATACGGTTCATTTTACATTTTAGACATTCATAAAAGGGGAATAAAGTTGTGGCTCAATCCTTTAAAATTGTATGGTTAATCTTCAGATTAAGAAACGCGGTGCTATCCGGCCCTTCAGTTCATACTGCGGTTGTAACTTAACTCCGAGTAATAATAATGGATTTAGGGGACTTAAAATCCGCTCACTGCATCATTTTTTTTTAACAAGCCTTCGCTTCCTTAACGATTCCTCAAGCCAGTAAATCTGATGTTTACTGTTAAGATTATTGTGCTAAGATACCTGTTGAAATAAGATGGCTGAAATATATATAACTTACATTTATAAACATGAAAAGAGTTCAGGGAGTGAGTGAAGCTAAAGATGAAAAGCTGTAAAATTGGCGACATAATCTTTTCTGTGATCACTAATTTTGATTTCCTTGAATGGAGAATTTTACTCTCAAATTCTGTGAGGTGACAGGGTGAAAGAGACATCGATGCATAAGCTGATGCCATGAGTTCAGTACATGATACTGGACCCCCAGCGTTGAAATTTTTCTTGAGTCTTGAGAATCCCAATTTTTACATTTTTTTTTTATTCTTGTAACTGTAAAAAAATAACATTTTTATCTAGCCCGATGATTTCATAAATAATGATTTCCTTTTAATGATTTCATATAAGGGTCCCTTTTTTTTCTTTATAGGTACGTAACCCTAAAAGTAACCTATTTTCTTAAGTATTAAAAAATTGTTCAGTTCTTTCAGTAAAAATGACATTGGGTTTGATAGAAATCCTATTTTTTATACTGAACTCGTGATATCAGTTTGGGAGTAGATATCGTTCCTACCCTGTATTGCAGGTGACTCATCCTGCAATATATTCTACAATTTTAGTTCCTATATTCTAGGAAACTATTCGCCATATTTCAGCAGGAACCTTTTTCAGACTCAATTCATTCTTATAATTGCAAAGATAACTTGGATTACTGAACTATCCTGTACAGTGGTAACCGTGGTTTATGATGCGATGACTGTTCTGTATTGCTTGTAAGTCGGTGTTAGCTGCTATCAAGATTTTATACGTCTTTATTTGGTTGTTAGCATTTTTCGCGGATATCGGAAATTATGGAAGCGGTTGTGTCTTAGATTAAAGAATAAGGAAGATGTGTTTCTTTATTTAGGAATGAAATCACTGCATTGCAAACATAACATAATCAACACGCCAGTATTTCACGAAGGGTTAAGCAGAGGAGTAGCTATAGTTCACCCTTTTATCGCCAGTTACGATTAAGTCCCATGTAATAGAGGGCGAGCCCATTGCCATATTTCAGCCACCGGACTACTATAGAAAAATTTAAGATGGTACAACTCAATAGCACTTTGCCGACCTAGGAATCAAACCCAGTTCCTCGTGCTTAGCTGTAGCGCTTGCAACCACTTGACCAACAAGGTATTTAAACGCTTTAAAATAAGTATTTTAACGAAACAATTATGCATTTGAGCGACAAACCTCAAACTGTCAATGTATGAAATAGAAAAATAATATCATCCTTATTTCAACATAAGGACGCGTACACATTAACTATCACATGCCATAAGTTACGCTAGGGCTACGTGCAAGCTTCAACGCGACGCCCACGAATATCTCATTTTATATTGTTGACGTAGAGTTTATGCAAGACTCGCGCGGCGCTCGTGAGCTGCATCGAGAAAACATACGCGTTTCCCTCACATTTGACAATTTGTACGCACCCTTACCGCAAAAGCTAGATGTCATATAATAGCCCAATGGGTAGGGCCTGGCCTTACATGCACGAGGTTGTGGGTTCAAATCCGGGCAAGTACCAATGTGTACTTTTAAGTTTATCTTAGGCATCACTGACATCGGTGAAGGAAAACATCGTGAGGAAACCTGGACTAATAATGAATATAAGTTTTAAATTACTAACCCACATTGATCATGCGTAGTGATTAATGTTCGTGACGTTTCTATATGAGAAGTTTCTTTGCCCTGCACTGGAACAGTAACAATCTGGTGTTATTATAACCCCAAAATGGCAACACTTCCGCATTATCAGAATTAATTTGTATTGGTTAACTTTTAGAATCTCTAGCGACTAAACTTTTGTACACGTGGTCGCGCAAAATTTTATCTGAAATTGCGGTTTGGTACAATTACTGATAACAATGAAACGTTATGTTGCACAGAAGTTTTACATATTTGGGGACGTTTAATTCCTAACTACACTGACCCCTTCGAATGAGATATAAGTAGTGAAACCCATTCAAATAAGAAAGAAAATATTGAATACTATCTTTAATGATATAAAAGATATAAGTTCATTGATAGATACAGGTTAAAAAATATGCAATCATGGTTAAGAAGATAAATGGTAATCAAAGAAGCTTTTGGCTATTTCATAATCTTTTAAGTGGTTGTAGACTCATTTACTTTGGACATATAAAGCAAATGTTCTTTGCGTGGGCGAAGTACAAATTGTAAAGCTTCATTAATTTGTAAATTGCCCTGGTAACTTCCAACAAGAACATTTGCAAAGGGGATGTCAACGTTTTATCTTTAATGAACCCTGCAGCAATAAAATAAAGAGTAATTCTGCACCTTTTTAACATTTCATGATAAGAAAAATGCGTGATTGTTTGACTCAATTACTTAAATGGGAATAAGAACGTACGCACGTTTACTTTTACTACGATAATAATTTTATACAAAGAAAAGTTTTAACTCGTTATAAAGATTAGGTACAGTCCTAATTCCTAAAGTCGGCAGCCATTAAACTTAAACGTGTATAAATAATTTTGAGAGCTGTAGCGCAAAATGTTCTAAGTCCGGTTAAGAATTTCCGGATTGGCAATAAGCCAACATTGGACGGAAAGTAATCTGCAAAACTACAAGCCCCTGAATGTATTCCAAATATTATTATGTTTAAGAACTATAAATTACTTAGCTGTAAGCCCAATAACACTGCACGATAATGACATTGGGTATAACTACAGTAATAACACTTAAGCAAACACAATATTTTGTGAAATCGTGCCGCAAATCCCACTAAATCCTAGTTCGAAATCGAACTCAAAAAGGTAATAAGGCAATTTTCTTCAAAATCCCTAAACGTAATAATGTGCCGAAAACGTTTTCTAAATTTACACATATTGTGCTCTCGGCAGAATCGCCCGAGTAGCGTACGATCAGAATACTCAATGCGATAGGGTGAAATATCAGATACTTATAGTTACAATGCCACTTACATAAAAGATGGCGTGTTATTGCGTTACCATGGTTAAATAAATATCAGTGTAATAAAACTCAATCTTCAGAAATACACGATAGCTACGGAAGCTATGTGCGAATGTATATCTAAGATTGTAAAAGAAGCGGCTTTCAAATAGCTAAATAATTTTATTCAGATAGACCATTTGGGGTGTAGAACATGGAGTAAATTTATTATTTGAGCAGCGAGCCGCGGACAAAGGATTTAGGTTTGCTGAATTATGCAAATAAATTCACCATTCTGTAACATTTGTTGGCAATGTCTTTATTTCTGTAGATTTCTTAAAAGGCCCTTAAGACTAATCCCGCTTTTGGCTTTTGAATCCTCCTAAGTTGAATGAACGTGCGTAAATACACCTGGCTGTAAGTATACATGTTATATGTATATGGAATACCTAACTTTAGTAGCTCTAGACTTGTATTTTTTCTATCTGAGATTTACATAAATCTTTCGTGGCGTATTTATTTCTTCCACTTTTGTAAACGATTTTGTTTGCTCATTGAATTCGGTTGTTCGGTCTTCGCTAAATTTTATTTGTACTAAAAATACACTGTGTCTTTCGTATACAGTACAAAACATGTTTTTATTTGATTTCATTTGCCTATAAGTTTAATAGACTTTTGCGTCGATTCCGTTTTTACGAAGAGGGTACATTATAATTTATACGCAAAGGCAGAGCGAAATTCCCTCTACATTTAAATATTCGTAAAGAAGCCTCCAGAACTAGGCTTGCACGAACAACTTGCACCATTACTACATTGGGAAGGAGCTTCCCGCAATATCCCCCAAATGAATGTCGAGAGAATCCCTTAAGAAACAGTTTTTGAATCCCAATGGTATATTTTCTCGGAAAAGGCGATTCTTCAGCCGTTTAAGGCAATATAAAATGTTCTAGGGCGTTCACGCCTGATTTTATTCTTTGTAAAGATTTTATTCTGTTCTTGTACCGCGGAACATCTTGTTATTGCGGAATTGTGTGTTCAGATGGAGCAATAGTGAAACTTAATAAAGATACAAAACAATACGAGGCTGAATACTCAATTTGCAGTGTCGGGAACATTCGCGCTGGTCGTTATGTGTTTACAATGGGACTCGCAGACGGCCCCGACCGCCCGCGCCAGGCGGCCGCTCGCATCCCCTGAACACCTACTTGCCACACTGGAACGCTATCGGCCGTCTCTTCGACAGCTCTGTAAACCGAGGTTCGGAATCAATTTCTAAGTATTTTCCTCAAGGGTCCAACAGGAAGCAGGCATTATGCTTTAGAAAGCAAACACTGATATCCTCCGGGATGGTTCCGCAGCGATCTATTGATCTTCCCGACTGCCTATTGTTTCTTTTAACTGTTTGCCAACGTTTGGTATTGGTTTATTTATTATCTTTCAAAAGTGTTCTCGACATTTATACAATTCCCACAACCAAACAAAATGTATTAACAACCCGCAGAGCTCATAATAACTATTACTAAGTAAACAACTGTCGAGTAAAATAAATATTGCATATGCAAGTGAATACCAACTAATCTAAATACTCTGAATATTTTACTGGGGTTTGAAATACAAATAAAAAGTAACGTAACAAACAGAACTAATACATTACCTACCGTAGATAAAACCAACATTACCTTGTTGGAAGAGAAACACAATGAAACCGTTAGTAAAAGGCGACCAATCACGAGACTTCAGTAAGTTTAGTTTCTTTGTCATTTCTAACGACGACTCATGGTTTTTCCCCGAAGTGAAGCAATCGATCCTGTACTCGACTATCATTTAGGGGAAGAGGCTATAAACATCGAAGCAATGCTTGTTTGATTGAATAATAGAATAGCTGCTTGGCAATACAAATACACTGATAGACAAATAAAACACTGCCCCATACGTGACCACCTATGTAATTACCGATTCGCTCCATACGTCAGGTAACATTCTAAACTCATTTAGGTATTGCCCTATAAAAATAAAAATAATAAAAGCTACCATTTTTCTTAAACGTAATAAAAAGAAATGCGCTAATAGAACCTAGATCGAAGAATTTTTATTATGACGATACGCTCCAAAACAACACGCTACAGAGATAAATGTACAACTTTTTTAAATCTCCTCCGTCTTTACTGACAATAAAAATAAAGAGATCAACGTAAGATAAAATGTTTCTCTTCGCACCTTTATTTTCCTTTCGATGTCTAAAAAAATATCTTCAATACTTTTTTATTGGAACACGGCGAAAAGTTTATTTAAAGTTATGTAAAATAAAAAATAAAATCCGCGATTAAATCCGGCGAAGTTTCCACCAATCCTTCTTAGATGCTTGATTCTGTGTAACGAAGCATAATGGTTCATTTTATTTGCATAAATTTGGATGTGAAGATTTATGTCCGCGTCGTGTATAATTAGAAATTGAAATTAAATTAGTTTCGTTACTTCTCAACTCGAGTGTCATTTCAATTTTTTATGACGAATGAATTGAAAAAGGTTTTTTGGTGAAATGGAATGTTCCGATTGACATGGGGTAGAACAGAATGGATGAATATTTAGCGTTTATGTTGATTTTGCCCCGACCAACGCTCCGTTGGTCAAAGAAATAATACCGAGTTAGAAAATAATAAAGCATTAGCAGTTTTCCGTGAGAACACAGAAAAATGTTTTCAATTTTGTAGCAACTTTAAAAGCAACGTTCTACGTTGTAACTAACAAGCTTATTTTATGAACAAAATAACCTAATAAACTTATGTTTTCTAACCATTTACCACTAATATTTTATTTGTTGTAATATAGATAACAATATGTGTTCGAAACACACACTGCGCTCCAAAACGTAAGTGGTCGTCTATGCTCAAAAGGCTGCCTAATTTAAATGGGACTGGGCAGAACTGCAGCAAATTGGTAAAAGCCCGCATAATTGGTGCCCTGAAACAGCGGCACGAGGGCGCGGTTGACAACGAAGGAGATGGCGGTACAACCTGGATGTCCTGTTTAAGAATTCGTAAGAGGAGGCGCGGATTCGCTATCGATGGAAAGAATGGAGGGAGGCTTTTGCCCAGCAGTGAGACAGTTCGGGCTAGTATACTGAAAAAAAGCAAAAGTGTCACTGTGAAAAAAAAAATTAAGCCAATGAAGCACTAAAGTATTCACATAGCTTAGACCTATTTTTGTAAGGCAAACCCAAGCCGATATGCAAAGCAAATCGGTATATTGTGAGGCTTTAAAAAAATATTTCAGTGTAAAATATGACCTAAAACCTGTACACAGGTTTTGGGTCATACTAAATATATACAGGCAGCATATCGGTAGGTCAGAATATATGTAGTAAGATTTCAGATACACTTGGTGTGCTTATTAAACAATCATACACATATAATTACTTACTTCCCAATAATACGAATCGAGTTAAGTTTCACGTTGTCCCAAAGTCCCAGTCGCCTGACGTTTTGCGTGAACATCGTCAGTTGGCACGCTTTGAATTTGTTATGTGTCCGTACTAATGATCGGATTCGGTATACATGAAATGTAAAGTGGGATATTTTCAAACAGATATTTCAAACATTTATCCTAATTAAGTATTTAAGGTACTTCAACTTTTATGTACACACCCACACACTCACGCATGAGCTTACAGACATTCCCTCGCTCTTAGTGTCGTTCTAAATTAATAAGATTAATTACTGTTTAATGACTTTATGGGTAGTTCATTACTGTATAGACATTTGATTAATTACAATCTGATAATAAAGATATATCACTTTATATTATACTGAAGCTCCTCGCTTCACATTATTTATTTTCTAAGCCTAAGAGTAATTAATCGGATTGACATTGTATAACTAAGTACATACACAAACCCTTTTCGTGATAGTTAACGAGATAAGTAAACTTCAGGTTACGGTTCAAAAGTGGGTTGAATAAGGCCAAGCGATTATAAAGCTACGTTTGAGATATTGATCAAAAGTTACTGATTACTATAATTAATGTTGATAACTTGATCATGACGAATTTGACACACTGTGAAGTCTATCAAACAATCTATTTAAGTTATCTTTTCATGGACTCTGACTACCATTTACGTATATTTGACAGTGGAAAAGAAATGTCAGGTAAAGTCACTGCATGTCATGACACTCGTGCAAATCATTTTGTGAGCAAATTCAAAAAGGATTTTATTCGACTACGGAGACACAAAGACAAAACGTTATGTTTTATGGCGTAAGTAAAAATAAAGTTAAAATCATACATATTTTGCATACGTAGCGAGAAACATTCGAATTTGATCGAAAAATAATGCAAAAAAAAAAGTTTATCTCGAGTTATATTTTTTTTTTAAGAAATTCCACATTCCGCATAGTTGCATGTATAAAAAAAAAACATTTTACACAGGAATTATTATTTATTTTAATTTAACTTCAAATAAGGAAACAACGAACATAAAAGCAATATATATTTGCGTGCGTGTCTCGTGTGCTTACCTTCACAAACTATCTGTTATTAAGATCTAATATAAATGCTGTTATAAAATATAGCATCGAATGCTTTTGTATAACACAAAACAATAGAAATCCATCACCATCCATTTAGCAAAACATATTCCAATTCAATGTTGACAGTATATTCCTCAGTTCGCTACGCCCCGCGTTTGTGTAGGTACGCACCGGCGCTTTCCTTCCTTCTTCATATATAATGCGTACGCCGAGAAATTCCCTGTCGGCGTCCCCGTTTCCTACTACAACTTGTTTCTCAAGTCATGTGTGAACAGACGTCTTACTAAGTATATTACACATCTGCATAGCCTTTCTACCGGGATATTTATTCTGCACCGTATTTGGAATGTTAAATTCAGAAATATTAATATCAAAAGTTTTATTAGATTTTATGGTACTGTACGAAGTTGTTTTATACCACCACTTACATACCGATGTTATATAAGATGTTCAACAACGTTTTATTTGGTAAAGTTACAAGAGCCCGAAGCAAATAGTGCTAGAGTCGTGTTCAAGACAGTTATTCGTAGCAAAAGTGCGGAAACACCGTTTCCCGCTCGACATGAACCGAATTGCACTCCCTCCCTGCTTGTTTTCTCATTTTATTACTCTTTCTTTTGTCGGGTTGGTTACACTTTGCAATAAACTGATTTGAATATTCCCTCAACAGGATTTAACAATAGCAACTGGTGAAATAAAGGAGGGATTTTGTGAGAAGATAATTCTAAATACATTTTATTAGTTTCTCTGCACACGTACGCAGTCTTCTTGATGAAAGGCATGTATATAACAATGCCGAGTGATCTTTTGAAATACGATTAATGTCGAGAATTAAGATTGATTGCCGTAATATATGTGGTATGTGGATCTATCGAATTCTTCATTCATTATGCTTCAAGACGAGGGGTGAAGGATTACCCGCTGAATTTTAACCAACTTAAATAAATCATCGAAGTTGTAATTGATGTAAAACACCATCAGAGTTCTCAATCATCGGGTCTAAGATTTACCCCAATTTTTCTAAGCCTATTCTACACACATTCCAAGAATAAAGATACCCGTACTTTTCGTCTAGCCTTTACCCAACGAAGTCAGAGTCCACTTGCAGTCTAGCTGAATAACACTATTTTACATGGAGCGACATCCTACCTGACATCCAAAATCCTGTTAGTAACTGGAGGTTATATGACTGCTTAAGACAAACGGTTAAACGTGCTGACCGAGCCACTGTGGGTCTCTATATTTGACTGATGGTCTCCCATGCACGAACCGACCAAGGCAAGCGTTGTTTAATATTTGACTGACGAACGCTGCTATGATTATTTCTCCACGAGTCTCCTTCTCACAAAGAAGCTTTTGTAAAGTAAAATAAAAGCACAAACACTAAGTACTTCTCTAATTGACTAAATTGTCTGTAAACTAGTGAAGTTCCAGTCTGTTTCGTTCAGCCACAGTTTCATTGACATTAGCTAAACTTGAGAGCTCCCAGTATTTTTACCCGTTGTATTATTTCTTGGTTCTACGAAACAAAACACAAGCGAGGGTAATTAGGCCCTTAGCAAACATAACAGATACGTACAATGAGAAAGTGAAAATTCTGTGCTGAGAAAGGAAAACGGATTGCTGGTTGAAAATTATCCGTTGTAAATCCGAGCATTTGTGTCTTTTAATTTACCTTCGATGTCTTGCTACGAAAATACTGTAATTTGCTCAAATATAATCTTATTGTTTTAATTTGAGTATGTAAACCTTTAATCTTCAGATTCTGCACTTGTGTGTGAGTAAGACAAAAGTTGATGGCATAGTAGAGTGGTAGATTATTACACCCATTTTGGCTGGATAAAAAAATCACCTTCAACATAATCTACCTAGCTTTTTCTCAACTATTTATGTTGGTGTTGGTCGAACAGTCAAACTGGATGTAGTATTTTACATAGAGCGACTGTCTATCTGACCTCCACAACCCAGTTACTGGGCAACGAGATGACCCTAAAACTGTTCTATCAGACTTTCGGGCTTCCCCCTACCCGTAACGACTGTCAAAGATGTAAGAATGCCAGCTGGACCTACGGCTATCCGCAACAAGGAAGGAGCTAAAATAATTAAAAAGAAAATTGTTCGTGTCTGTATATCTTTATGAACTTCAAACGAAATAAGATAATTAAAATATTTTTTTAACTCAAAGGTTGACTGGTACACAATGCTTTGTGGCATTAATCCCGCCTATTTGCCATTACTGTACATGAATCTTAATAAGATAAATAAATAAGTACATCATCAGAAGTTGCCGTATTTCCCAAAGGAATTGGCAAAGGTACCACTTTAGTACACCCACATGTCATCAGTTATGTTGAAGTCCCAAGTAATAGGGGGCGAGCCTATTGCCGTCAACCGGGCACGGTTCCTGACTCCGAGTTACTACCAAGATTTCTGACGGAAAAACCCAATAAAACGTCGCCAAACACGGTAATCGAGCCCAGGACCTCATGCTCAGCAGTAGTGCTTGCGATCACAAGACCAACGAGGCGGATAAATTAATGTCATGGTAAAACCTTTATTGACATTATAAGTATTGACCAGTCAGAAATGTTGGTAGCGGAACTAACAGCCGGTGTGCTGGCTCACTAAAGTTTTAACGCAGCACAGGCCCTATCACAAACGTGCAATATAAACGTATCGTAAGTTCGAAAGATTTTTGAATCGATTATACAACTAAGTATCTTTAACCAGTTTGGTTTCAAATCAGCAGCAAGCAATATCACTCTTACATTTCAACAAAGATTTAAAACTAAATCACTATTTAGATGCGAAACGAGTATTTCCAATTTTGAAATCGAATTTCATTACGTGTGCTCAGTGCGTTCGTGCGCGGCCCACTGTTCTTTATAAAGAAGTTACTAGACAGCAGGAAATTGAGACCTATAATTACGCTTTACACAGCTGGAAAAATGTTTTTCAAAATGGTGGTTGACTAATACAGAGCAGGTGGTTAGCTGACGCATCGATGGCTTTTATTCCCATTACTAGCATGGGGTTTGTTTTGACTGGATTACTGGACTGCCCCTAATTTATTTACGAGTATTATTTCGATTCCCCTCTCTTCCATATAGCATAGAGTTGTGTATAATACTTCGTATCTCCTTAGAGTTTACAACAAGTGTGTGGTATAATTTTTAATATCACATCCGAACTCAGGTCTCCAAATAAATTGATTATCAAACAGTTGTAGATTAAATAATTATGTTATAGTTACAGTACGGTCATATTTGTGAATGAACAAATTAATTTATTCTTACTTGTAGTGGATCAGTGGTCGAAACTCGACCGTTTTAGCTCTAGACAACCCTTCTCCTGACCCCTGTCTCCTGTAATAGTTTTTCTTTAACTAGTATAGGAGAAAGGTGAACCTCTCTAACAATATACGCTCTATTTTTATGTAAATATATAATTTTTAATATTATATACATTATATAACTATAAATTGCTGAAGCTAAGCATCTCAGAGCTTCACAAAGTCTCTTCCATATCATAATTTGACTATATTATATATTGTGAAATCTGTCATAGGAAGTGCCTGGCAAATACAGGCGTCGGCTTAGTTTAGGCACCAGTCTCTCACAAATATATATTCTATTTCACATGCATTATAAATCTGGATCATTTGTCATAGAAAATAAATACTTTATCGTTATTCTCTTTATTCATTGCACAAACTTATTGTTTACATTTTTTTTATTATAAGAACATATTAAGATATAAAAATAGTACGTACCTCATTATTATTGTTTAATTTTAACTATGTCAAATCTAATTTCTGATATTCTTAAAAAGGGATCTAAAATTCACCTCACGCAATTAGTCACATATGCTGCACTATAAAACAAGGTCCTCCGCCGTGTCTGTCTGTCTGCCTACGATAAACTCAAAAACTGCTTCACCAATTTTCATGCTGTTTTCACCAATGGATAGAATGATTCTCAAAGAAGGTTTTAATGTAAACATTGGCTAGTATATAATGATATTCGCTGGAGGTGTCGTCGAAAATTTCATGATTACTTTTGGTTGCGATTACCGATATAAATAAAATTCTTTCCCCTTATTTTTTAAAGAGTGCAAGTTTTCTTCTGTATTATTAAATCTGTATTATTAAATTTCTTGCTACTTACCAAACTACTGTGTGGAGCAGTATCAGTATCCATGTAATGTACCTCCTCAAATAAAATAAAAACATAAGAGACTGCGTAAATATACCACCTTGTTTATCATAGGATTTATACCAGGAGTCGAAATAAAAAAGAGGTTAAAGTCAGAAGCACGTGAAGTCTGTCACAACTTTACCAAAATAAAATTACTGGCCGTGACAATTTACGGTAAAAATAGCGAGCAATCTAAATCGAATATCTAGGTTATACACTTACTTGAAACCCTTTTACATTTGTTTTAACGTTTTATCATAAAGTTACTCACAAAATTCATGGTTCTAATGTTATTAAGCATAAGACCTGTTATAGTGGCTGTAAGCACGCATTTTTGCATTTGTTTTCTGTGGTAAAGGTGTAAAAAACAAGTAAAATAAAAAGAGCATTAAACTAAGTTACGTACTTGAAAGGTTTTCGTTTGATTCAAAAACAGAATGTGTACTTTTATGTGATGCAATGTAATCCTCTTTTACGTATGTAAATATGTGAGATGATATATGGGAAGGCATCCAAGCATTAGGTCCTGGGTATGATTATCGGGTCGAGCAAAGTGTTGTTCGTGTATTCCAACTGAAATCTGTGCCCGGTTGATGGCAATAGACTTGTCCTTTATTATATGGGACTACAAAATAACACGGGAATTGTGCGTTTCCAGTAGGAACACCTCTGCCTAACCCTTCAGAGAATACAGGCGTGATGTTATAAAATACAAAAAATTCAAACGAAAGAACAAAGGTACTAAAATTAATCTAATGAAAATCTACAGCACTATTACTAAAAACAAATCTAGTCGCTTCTGTTTCAAAATGAAATCATAGAATCTGCGTGATAATATCCGGAATTACATTAAATGTCACGTTTTGAGGGTACCCCAGTAACGTTCCCTTAATATTTTATTTAAGAGGGTTAATAATTGACATTACACACGGCAAAGGGCTGTCGTGACTGCGTAATCGTAAAATTAAAATTAAACTGTTTGTCATATAGGTACCCGTACGCGCGACGTTATTAAACCCTCAAGTGTTCAGTACAAATAATAATAACATTGTGATGTGGTGGATATTGTTCTTTGAGAGCTGTTATATCTCGGAGCCTGTAGATAATATGACGGAGTAATGAAAATATTTTAAGAAAATTATCGTGATATAATTCATAGCTTTTTTGGGTTAAGCCTGCCGCACTATTCTCAACCACTGCAACTCTTGAAAACCATTTTTGACTCGAGGTGGAAAATCCTCATGGATGTCCTCCGCCCTGGGGGGGCGAAGGGCTCTTTCAGACTCTTACTAAAAACCACCCGGTGTTCCATCTCACACCTACGCTGGGGGTCGCGGAAACGTATGATCCTGCCGCAACAACTCATGAAAACCAGAACCAACTGCAGGGTCTGGAAAAGCGTCGAGTCAAAGAATTTTGTCGAGTCCTGGAGAAACGATTCAACTGTTCCGGGACCTGCAAAGAATATGATCAGAAAAGAACAACGGAGGATTTACAAAAATATACGGCTAATTATCGAATCCAAAACAAACGGTTTTAGTAATTCCTGTCAGTTTTAATGTTTTGCATTCCTTATGCCAAAACTTAGTTAGACTGGAAGCCCATCCCAACATATTTGGGGAAAAGACTAGGCAGATGATACTTCAGGAGTTCCGAATAATGAAGATAAATTCGTAAAAAAAGCAATACAATCTAGGACTTAAACACGTTTACATTCCATTGAACCGTCCCAGCTGTTGCAACTAGCTTAGCAATTCATTAATAAGCAGACTCTTAGAACTGTTGACGTAACAATGTACACAGTGGCTCATCTATAGCAGAATACTTCTAAGGAAGTTTATTACGTAGGTAATAAAAGGCGGTAATTGCTTCTTTTCTCTATAAAAGACGGACAAAAGACGGCACTGTTACTGTTTTAGCGCTTCTAGCGCTTAAAGCGAAAGAAAAAAAGAACCACTAGGTACTTATTGAAGATTCGTTTTCAATTCACCAGCCGCATTCGTTTTCAATTTCTGGATAATCGAGATCTTGCTCAATTGAACACTCGATTACTCGTTTACGGGACACCCCTCAATGTTTGAGTTTGCCTAGTTTGATTGGGTTTGCATTGCAGTGGGATATTATTATTATTGAATAAAATTAATTCTCATGTAATAAAGGCTATTTGGTGTTTTGATTAAAGCTGCTTTGATGGCTTCGTTTTGAATTAACCGCGCACTGGATTTTTAAGTTTTTGTGTAAAGTAGGTGGTTTCTGAAAGCTTTAACATCAACATCCCGTATCCTCCGATGGGTTGGGCAGAGGTGTAGTACACCCACAATTCACCAGTTACGTTTAATTCCTGTATGTAATAAGGGGTAAGCCTATTGCCATCATCCGAGCACACGTCCAGACTCCGGGTTGCTACTGAAAAAATCCTAATGAATAATCCCAATAACAAATCACTCGACCCGGGAATCGAACCCAGGAAAACTGTGAAAGCTCTGTAAAGTTAAATTGATATTTGTCACTGTGGCATGTTCTCCTGGAAGCAGATATTGGACGCCAAATAGGCAGGCCTGCTATATTTATAGTCTGTTGTGCTCTACAGTGTTCGCGCAACCATGGCACAGAGATGGAAAGTTGTCTAATTAGCAATCCACCAAACATTCGAAATAACGAGGTTTGAGCAGTAAATGTCCTTTTTATAACAAAATATAAATCACATTTTGAATAGGCTAGTACGCAACGGAGTTTCTTTTGATAGACTTTAAGCATTGTAAGTAAAGTTTCATTCAAGTAAGTTGTA
Source organism: Phlogophora meticulosa (assembly GCA_905147745.2). Taxonomy (NCBI): domain Eukaryota; kingdom Metazoa; phylum Arthropoda; class Insecta; order Lepidoptera; family Noctuidae; genus Phlogophora; species Phlogophora meticulosa. The sequence goes on from LR990523.1 coordinate 7,075,845, forward strand.
AGTACTCAGAAAGTATATATTTATGAAAGTTGTACTGGCGTTTAATTTTTTTAAAGTCTTAAACTTCTTACAGTATTTTTGTGACATGCAGAAACCATTGAATAAGTGCAGGAGCATCATAACATTATGGAAAAATTATTTTAATCATCACAATAGTTCTTTCGATCGACATTATGCGTAAAACTAATTACAATAATCATCATCATCATCTGCCTAGCCTTTTCCCAACTATGTTGGTTTCGGCTTCCAGTCTAACCGGATGCAGCTAATTCCAGTATTTCACATGGAGCGACTGCCTATCTGACCTCCACAACCCAATCTTACTTCTCATTTTTAAGATGTATGCTCTGCACACAATAAGGATCTTCGTTCGACTCTTCTTTCTTCGTCCAGGCGGTATTCCTTTGGAATGCTCTTCCTTTGAATATCGGGATGGCAACCAGCGGATTCCAATTTGAAATGGGTCGTAAACATTTTGGCCGATCCATCTCAGAGTTGAATAGTAGATTAGTTTTTCTCCATCAATAGGCTCGCCCCCTATTACATGGTACTTAATCATAACTGGCGAAATGTGTGTCTAACTGTAGGTAATATGTGCATCTCAGCCTAACCCTTCCGGGAATACAGGCGTGAGGATATGTGATGTTATGATGATGAATTTTTTATAGATTTATTTAAAAGCGAGGTGCGCTTAAAACTTGGTTTATTTCTTTCCTCTTTTCGATAAATGCAGATGACTGTATGTAGGTCATTCGAATTAATCCAAAAATACATGTCATCATCATCATCAGGCTATACTAGTCCACTGCTGGACATAGCCCTCTCCTAATGAGCGCCATAGCGCCCTGTCTTCAGCTTGCCGCATCCAGCTTCTGCCTGCAGTCTTTCGCAGATCGTCATCCCACCTGGTCAGAGGGCGTCCTACACTACGTTTGCCGAGTCGCGGTTTCAACTCAAGAACACGTTTATCCCAGCGGTTGTCGGTTCTTCACGAGATATGGCCAGACCACTGCCACTTCAGCTTGCTAATTCTTTGAGCTATGTCGGTAACTTTAAAATACATGTATACAGGAAATGCAGACTGTCCTTTACGATTCGATACGATTAAGAAGCCTAGCTATGTAAAACTGAAACACTTGAACATAGCACATTAAACACTTCACTAACGAACTCGATAATATGGTTTCCTAGTACGTTATGTATGGTTTCCTAGTAACTTGGTGGAAAATGTATTCAAAGGACTGATACTAAACGTCCTTTGATGGATGCTCTTCACACAGACCAATTCTAAGAATAGCCATTAGCAATATGATTGGCGCTGTGATGGGTGCATTTGAGACACTCTACTATTCAAGATAGCAATTTTTTTTTTAACTTGTTATTAAAAGTTGTTTTTGGTGACTGTTGTCTTGCTGGCTGTTTTTTGGTATTATTATTACAAATATTTACTGTTTATTGATTTAACTTCAATGGTTGTAGTTTATCATCTGTGTGATACGAATTAACTTATAAGCTATTTTTTAATCTATATAAATAAAAATGAATCCCTATTTCCCATAGTCACGCGTGTTTTGGCTGGACCAATTTCGCTATTTCTTATTTTTGGTTTTTATGACTATTTTAACTTTGCGCGTTCGACAAATTTGTGGAATATTTCTGTTTTAATAAGTCTGTTCAAATCCTAATTTGCATCACCATTACTTCAAAAATAAAGAAGTTTCCATAGAAAATTCAATAAACTATTCCCTATTTCACCCCCTTAGGTCATCCTTGTACAAAAAAAACGTAAGTATGTTTTCATTTTAAATAAACTGTTTAACTTATACTACTAATTTTCACATTTATAGTTTACACCTATTTACACCCCCTAATATTTAAAGAAATAAAATTAAAGTCCTTTGTCTTTAAAACGATACAACTATTAATATATGAAGAAATAAAATAAAATAAATAATCACAGGGCATCGAAAGGACTTTTATAGAAAAGTTTACACCTATTTACACCCCCTCAGCGGTTGAATGTTAAATAATCCTTTCTTTATACACCTCTACGCATCCAGACAAATACACTCAAGTCTCTGCGACTAACGGTTTAGGCTGCGCATTGTCTGTCAGTCAGGACTTCCATTTTTATAGTTTTAGAAGTTACGATAAAAGTTTAATTTAATCGTCGAGGTAACACAGCTTGCTGCCTTAGAAGGACCATGAATTCACATCGTAGAAGGCCAGCCCGCGTAGCTGAGTCAGTAGTATAAAAACCCCCGACATAATAATAACGAGACCCAGCCTTTGTTTTTGTTAAGTATTCAACGACGCCCTAAGCCGAGGTTCGAGCCCCACAGGGGGCGCCCTTAGCGAGCGGTCGTTTAAATGTAACTTGTAGTTAGCCCTGACTGGGGGCCTTCTTGTAAGGTCACCACAGGATCGACCGGTTAAGCAGTAAACAGCCTTATAGTGCTGAACTGCGAGTGGCCCTACCTAAAAAAAAAAAAAAAAAGAAAAAAAAGTAATTGTTTTGTAAAGTACCTATACTTGTCGGAGGAGCTCGTGGCTAAATTAAAAACAGCCGCACGGGTTAGTCGGAAGTTAAGCTACGCTTGCCTAGATCAGTCTGTGAATGGGTGATCATTCGTAACATATCGCGACTTCTTCGTGTCTCGGAAAGCACGTTAAGCCATTGATCCCGGCTGTCATTTGTAGATGTTTGGCAGTCGTTACGGGTAGTCAGAAACCCGAAAGTCTGACAACCAGTCTTAACAAGGGTATCGTGTTGCCCAGTAACTGGGTTGTGGAAGTCAAATAGGCAGTCGCTCCATGTAAAATACTGGTATTCAGCTGCATCCGCTTAGACTGGAAGCCAACCCCAACATAGTTGGGAAAAGGCTAGGCAGATGCTGATATACCTATACTAGACAGGTAAATAGGACCAATTAACCTAGGTTGTTGATCACTTAGAGTAGTTATACCCACAAGTTAATTACGAAAGCTCTACTTTTATGCCCTTACAACCTATCTATTTAAAGTTTTAATTGGTCCTAACTAAAGCCAAAAAGGTGGTCTGTGTGTGTAAGCATACAAACAATCTAGCTTTTTCATAATTGTAAAGAATATCATTCGAAATTTTACAGGATTTTGCAAACTACTTTGTTTTTTTTTTCTTAAGAGTAAGTAGGTAATAATTGAAAGTATATTTTTAGTCACACAAAAAATACTAAAAGACTTTTCGTTCCAATTTTAATGATTACAAAATGTCTAATATTATAGACACGCCCTAGTGTGTACATAATTATATCGCCCAATTCAAAAAAAAAATAAACGTACTCAACATTTTATCCGATTTAAGCATTCAAATTAAATGCCGACAATCTTTTCTGTAAAATTATTTTGGATTACAAAAATTAAACAATAAAATTAAAGCACCTCCATTGTGCCCCAAAAATCTTTTAATACCACTTCACACCGGTCCACTGTAATAACAACTGTAAAATTGGAACACACTCGATAACTTTGCTTTTCGTATTTAAAAAGAAAACTGTTCAAACAATTTCTCGTGTATCATAATTGTGCACATAGTAACGGGATTAAAAATCTTTCATTATGTAAGTGAGGTATGGTGTTGAACTTTCCTGAGGATTTAGGTTAACATATTTGTTGTTTTTAATGTAGATTATGTTGTTTGAAGAATAAATAAATTATGCTCTTAATATAAGTAGGTATACAAAAAACTCTACACTTAACACATACATATTTATGTACTCTTATTTCTTAACGACATAATATATTTGATTTAATTTCCTCATACTTTGCCGTACTCCTAACAACTGCAGCGCATCTATGATGATGTATGAATGAGGACATGGTAAACGCAGAATGTTAATATCGTAGCATATGGCACTCTGCAGGTAGAACCTTTAGTAAAAAGGCGTTAGCCTTGCCTTTACCTACTACTAACACTAGACAGTTGCTTCTTATGTTTCTTAAATTAAATATAACTTCACTTTTGTTGTTTGTTTTTCTTTTTGTAATTTGTGGCTCCCGCTTCTAAACTGTAGTCGCCCCTTAACCTATTTCCTACCTCTAATCTTTACCTCTTTATGTTGGCCTCGTTGCACTTCAATTATTCTCCTCCCCAGCTTTGGTCATCCATCCTAGTCATTAATTCTCCCAAAATATGTCTTCCTACCTTTACCAACCTCTACTTCTGCTTTTGTCTTTTGGTGTCCATTTAGTTTCTGATCGACTATTATCCGACCTGCAGAAATGACCAGCTTAGTTTCACTTAAGTAAAGTAATGTCATCATATCAGCTTTTTCTAACTATGTGGGGTTCAGCTTCCAGTCTAACCGGATGTGACTGTCTATCTGCCCTCCACAACCCATTCACTAGGTCTGGTATGTCTTCCGTCTTTTACCGACCCCTACTTCTGCTTTTGTCTTTTGGTATCCATTTAGTTTCTGATCGACTATTATCCAACCTGCAGAAATGACCACCTTAGTTTCACTTAAGTAAGGTAATGTCATCATATCAGCTTTATTTCAACTATGTTGGGTTCAGCTTCCAGTCTAACCGAATGTGACTGTCTATTTGTCCTCCACAACCCATTCACTGGGTAACAAGATGCCCCTTGGGAACTCTAGTTGTCAGACTTTCGGGTTTATAACTACCCGTAACGACTGTCAAAGGTCGAATGTAATCTACGAATTACAGTCGGGAGTTAACGTGCTTTCCGAGCCACGAAGGGTCCTCGGCAAGCTTTGCTTAACCTCGACGATCAACCCGTGTAGCTATAGCCACGAGCCCCTTACTTAGGATGTACTATGTGTATTAATACAGAATAAAATGTAACCACACTCACAAGGAGATTATGACGTGGTTTGAAGTTACTTAAGCTTTAACGTAAATAGGTTTCCTGATACAGTCTGAACCCGTAGAATAGTTAATTACATAGTGCAAGTTTTCCACTTAACGCTTCGGAACTCCCTATCTGATGGTACTGCGATTTATACCTTTTAGATTTGAAGCCGATACCGACCGAGTGGGGTTAACTTGACATGTCGTAACAACTGATTTAAGTAGATGATTTTAAGTGACTTTTATGTAGTCGTTTTTAGTGTTCGAATGACAGAAGAATTTGATTTACTAAAATTCAATTATAAAGGGCGTATACATTATTAACCCGGCCTAGGGAATGCAGAATACCTACAGGTTTCTTCCCCATCAATTCTCCGAATGAAACAAACGGATGGACAGATGGACAGGTGGAGAGTCAGACACTGACAGATAAACCGGATAAAATTATAATAGTTCCGTTTTTGCCATTTGGCTACGGGACCCCAAAAAATAAATATATTAATATTAGTATTTATTTTTATGCCTTTTTGTGTCTGCACAAGTGTTTAGCGAGTCTATTATAAACACGTTGTTTTTGCATTGAAAAAAATCAGCAACAACCTATATTCTTACCCGGAAACCACACAACAAATACACAAAACAACGATTTATCTTTAAAGACACTTTGTCACTCACAAAAGCCATTTTCTCGAAAAAAAAATGTAAAGAAAAGAAATAATTTATTATCAAGAGTTTTCTTACAAAGAACCTATCAAGTAGCTAGTGAAAAGACAGTTTTACTTTGTAAAGGGTGTGCTTACAATATCGAGCTTTTATTTTAAAAAAAAACAGTTTACCTTTTCGTAAGTCCCCTTAACTGCAGTTAAAATTATATTGTAAAAAGAAACTAGTTTACCGGTTGGGTTAAACCTTATCAAAATGGCGTCATAGTTTTATGAAAACATTGATTTAAACATTATTCATGTGTATTAATTTAAACATATGCCAATAGGTACTGTAACAACCGGGGTTTTAATGACAACAGAAATTAAACTCTGATATCGATAAATACATAATTACATAATAACATACATAAACTCATACCTTTTTCCAATGTGGAAAGGTTGAAACTACAAAACGCCACCTCCTACGATCCTTACATACTCCTTCTGCTTCGTTTACCTACGTTCAGACACCTTTTGTTACGAGTACTACACACTTGACCGTTTTGAAGAACATCACCAATTAACTGTATGAAAAAAAATTAATAACGAAAAACCTATTTTATAAAAAAAAACATCGTTTTCCACCATGATGGCTGTCAACAGTTCGTCTGTCAGTCTCATATTTTGCTATTCTAAATATGAATTTGTTTTTTTTTTTTCATAAAACTCTATTACCTCACAAATATTCGTGAAGGTTGGTTAGCGAGCTGAAACATGTTGGTTAAGTTTCTACAGTACCTACATACAAACAGTGCAAACGTTCACGAAACAGTAACAATATTATTTAACTGTGTAGGCACCCAATCAGTAGGCAAAGCAAACATTCCCCAGCTTTGTTATTTTCTGTAAAGTCAGCTTTTTCCCTGAAGTTATGACGTCACCAATTGCGGTGCAACGCCAACTATCGATCTGTTACCGCGAAAAAACATAATAAATGAATTTCTAATACTGGTCACTTATGAAATTCTTTGAACAGTGCCTACATCGGTTTTAAGTAGCGAATACGGCTTAAAGTCTAATAGGCTGAGTTCTTGAAATTATTTACCTAGGTTAGTTGAAATTATTGAACGGATTCTACCTACGATCGAATGAATCATTATCATCAGTGCCAATGAATCGCTAACAGATCTACAAGTAATAGCAAAACTAACATAAGATCAAAACATTCTTCATATGTGAAACAAATGCTAATGCGATTTGTATTTTATTTAAATCGGGTAAGTTTTTATCCGCGAAGCAATATATGACATTTCTTATAAAACCACGTTCTAAGTTTTAATAAGTATCGACGCTACAAAACAGCTTAAAGCACTTTATTTGTCGACGTAGACAAGTCAAGTTATTCTCCTTTATTTACTCAAATAACAAAGGTGACTAACAAAGGCACTTCAGTTAAAAACTTCATAAGAGTTTAATTTAAATGTTTTAAATGTTAATGGATTTCAAGGGATCAACAGCTGTCCGTGTCTAAACGGTTAGTTTCGGAGCTTATCCGACGAAAACTTTAATAGTTTAAGCGCTTATATAAGATTAATAGCTCAAAGCTCTACCTGTCTCGAATTGAGGCGGTTGGTTTGAAGTAACCAACTAATCATTAAATTAGTAATGAACTGTTGTGTCTCGACGCAAATATCTTAAAATTGAATACAATGTTGGGTTGAGTGTACCTTTACAATTAGGATATAGATTATACGAATATTTACTCACAAAAACTATAAATAGTTTTTGTTTTTAGTACGTGCAGGAGTAGGCGTAGTAAGGGCAGGAGAATGATGAGTATGTTTCTTATCATTCTCCTGCCCTTATCCCAATTTATTTGGGGTCGGCGAGTCGTCTTCTTCCATACATCTCTATTTGCCGTCATCTCAAAAGTCACCTCCCTCCTAGCCATATCATCTTTCACACAATCCATCCAACTTTTCTTTGGTCTCCCTCTACTATTTTCTTGTTTAGTACAAACATACTGTGCACGATAGTTTCTAATAAAATGGAAAAACTCTGTGCGGCGCCATTGCCCGCTTAATATTATTAAAATTTGTCAAAAAGTCAGCTCTGGAGAAAATCACAGGCTACAAAATTCCGTTTTTTTTTATGTCTAAGTAAAAGTTTACCCAACTTCAAGTCAATATTCGGGTAGTAAGTTGGATCAAGTTTCAATAGTTAATTTATTAAATTATAAAGTATTGTTTGATATTTTCTACATATTTTAGGCACAACGGAAGGTGCCTTTACATCATGTTACATTTATTTACTAAATTATATTATTAAAATACATTTCATTTGTCACAACTTGTTTGTGTCGCGCCGTAAGTAGTGCGACTAGTGTTATGAAAATAATTTAAAGTTTAAATACACAAAATTACAGTTTCAGCTGACAATGTTCCCGGCGACTGCACATTTGAATTTACGCTTTGTTTAACAGGCACTGTGTATCATGCTTTACAAAACATAGTTTGACTTCTTGATTTGCGTATTTTATAAGCAGTTTTAACTACTACAGTAGTAAATCTTAATGTTTAATTTAAATATAATTCATTCTTCAAACTTATGTTGCGGTGCCCTTACAGGCCTTTCATAACTTTACCTTAGGTTTAAGCCTATTGAAATACATTTTTCACATGATGGTATACAAATAAATAATTAACTGTAATATCGGTAAACCATGAGAAATGTTGGATTAATTAATTAATGTTTTAGTTTTTTTTTTCCGATGCACATATTTTTGGGACATCATTCTTGTCTTTATTATGTCATGTGACAATCAATTTAATACCACCAAAGAAAACCGTTTGAAAATAAATAAATTCATCATAAAAATGCTATTCATGACGATAACATTAACAATAGACAAACGAAATTATGTGCTTGTCTATTTTTTTTTCTGGAAACCTTCCATTTGTAACAGTTCCCAGAAACATAGCATTGAATAACCATTTTTAAAACTACATGCTAGCCCCAAGCTTCCAAACCACCAAAACGCAACAAGCCACAAAAAACACCCGAAAAAATATTGAAATAATTTTCCATTGTGAAACAATTCCAATACGTTACGAAAACCGTTACATTCAATTTTAAACAGCGTGAGACGCGATAGTGTGGTTCAGTACCATTAATCTGTGCAACGTACCCAACAAATCTTTTCTTTCCAACTTAAGATCCATCCCCGTCTACTTTACTATGAATAATACAACGTTTGCCTCACAAGAAATGTCCATATATTTGTTTGGGCATCATAAATAAGTAACAATTAGGATAATGATTTGACTACCCACGTCTGGCCACGTCGTAATAGTGGCCGTTTGTTCTATTTTGTGTCATTCTTTATCATTTTGTGTGTGTCTGCTTGAGGATTTTCCGCTCAAGTCCTACCTATTCAACTAATTACTGAGAGTATCTTAGCCAAATTGAGGAGTATTGTTTACCATTTAAAGATAAAAGAGTGTAAATGTGATTACTATGCATGCTAGATAGAATACATGAGTCCTGAACTGTTTGGCTATTTTTCAGTACATTTCATGTGGCCTCTTGTGTCGTTGATGATTCGTTCAGCTCCCTAAAATTGAGTCACACCATAATTGATGCATCCATGCCAACTATCGGGTCTGGTCAACTAAGACCTGGGAAATATAGTTCTAAAAATGGTGACTTTATTATTACAGCACTGTACTAGGGACTCACTTCCAAATAGTTTCCAGGAAGCTTTTTGTCAGTTATCCGTGATATTTCGAACCTAAATCGGTTACAAACCCACAATATCTGCAGTTGAGTTTGCAAATCATATACTACGCTGCGGCTCGCGCTACGAGTTATTAAAAAAAAATTAACTCAAAAAACTGCAGAGAAAACGTGGACCACCCACTGAAAGCTTGTAGGTCGAAGGTGGTATTATCAGTGAGTTACTGGTATATACAATTGCGTCAGCCAATAAAGCGGCTTGCAATTCAAAGAAAACGATTAACCTTCATCAGTTTACCTTACTCAGAACTTTAATGTTTCAAGAACTCTCTAATTATGAGAAAAAGGCACTTGTACATAATATTCTTATATATTTGCCGTAGTAGAGGTTGTGTTGCCCAGTAACTGGGTTGTAGAGGTCAGGTAGGCAGGCGCTCCATGTAAAATACTGGAATTCAGCGGCATTTGTTTAGATTGGAAGCCGATCCCAACATAGCTGGGAAAAGGCTAGGCAGATGATGATGAGAGGTTTGTGGAGGAACTCGTCCAGGGAGTACAATGGGCGGCACTTCAGTAGTAACACTTTGACCGTGACTAACGTAGTTCAGAGTTTCAATAAAAAGCAAGGCTAGCTTACACTGGTTTTGTTACCACAAACGTCGTACCGTTCTAGTATTCAACTTATTTCTGCCGCCACCAACCTGCGGTGTTTCAGCTCGGACATGGGTGGGACTCGCAGGAAAGGTCAAAAATTGCTTTTTACATACCTTTTTTACGACGTAAATCTTAATATTAATTTAAGTAAAAACTAGGATTATTCCCAAAGGCCAATTCCAAGATATTAGGTCGTATTTTTACGGAAATCTATAATACTTTCCAATAATCTGATGCTTTGCAAAATAATGGCTTGTCGACCTTATTCGTTATTTTATTTTTTTTTTTTTTTTTTTTTTTTTTTTTTTTTTTTTTTTTTTTTTTTTTTTTTTTTTTTTTTTTTTTTAAAAACGTTGCCCCACACTAGGAATGTTTCCTGTATCGTGGGTGCGTTTACAAACATTTAAACTCACATACACAAACAGCCAGACCCGGAACAACTACCTGTAGGCCATACAAATATTTGTTCCGTGCGGGGATCGAACCCACAACACGCGGCGCAGCAGCCGATGGCTCAACCACTGCGCCAACCGTGTCGTCAAATTTGGTATACACACAAACCAAAGCTTATCAAACAAAACGAGATTTAAAAAAAAAAAAAATTAAAAATAGCCACAAGGTGCCAACATCAAAAAACCAAACAGAAAACAAGACATTATTTGTTTTATTTTATTTTTATTTCTTATACTTTCCATTCGCGTACCATCTAAGACACACATCAGATAGGTAGGTACATACAATATTCCGCATACTCTTGACCAAACATGATTATGGCGATGATTATTAATCAATGTAATTACATACCTTTCTTCTCGTCTCTCCGTACCGAATAAAGCATCCTTGAATTAATTAAGTAATTATACGAGGTGAGATAGTTCTTTTTTCTGTTTGATCTCCGGTACAGTTATTAAAAGAAAAACATATGTTATTAATGTTATCTAGAAGCTATGTGTAAATATCTGTGTGCAAAATTAGCACTTATTGGGTTACGATCATTGGTTGCCACGTAAATATATCAAAATAATTTACTGTTTCAAATATATAACACAAAATAATGTTACTCTCAATTGTTTTCTTTATTTGTAACTAAAACACAAAAATAATAAAATTCATGAATTTTATTATTATTATTATATTATTATTGTTGTGTTTTAGTTGTTTTAGAAATATAAATTATCGATTTAAGATATTAATTTTCTTAACTCATAATGAAAAGACACACATGAAAAACACATAACTCGTACATGACACACACTAACCTTATTGGTGATGCTCTTTAGAAAGTCAGGTGCATAGTAATTGGAACTGGTGTGCCAGTGTGTGTATGGCCAGTTGTATGAACGTACACGAGGCAAAAGGAGGATGTAAGGATCGTTGCAGACGGTGTTCTATAGTTTCTGCCAGTTTGTGTATGTACACTATGTGCGAACGACAAATCATGGTTGGACAAAACTGACTGCAGGCAGTCCAGGGAGGCACTCCCTGCAATTGATGGCTGCTTCACAAAGCAGGCTTTCCTACTGGCTAAGCAGCAGCTGCGCACAGTCACAGCCACCGTTACCGGTCATGGGTCATTTAACAAACACCTCTTTGCCCTAAGAGTTACAGACAGCCCTATGCAGAGCCTGCATGGAGGAGGACGAGACAACAGCCCACGTGCTCTTTCTACTGCATACAGGTAAAAAAACTCTCCGAGAGATTGCCAGCAACGTCAGATTGCTGCTGGCCTTTCTCAAGGAATTGGGGTGGATCGAATAAGATATTGCCCCACCCATTATGCAAAATACGCGAAAATATACCCAACAACATAATATAACCAATTATAGAATTGTAAATAATAGTTAGTTTTATTTTGGCTTCGTAGCAGATTTCGTAGGTCGCAGACGTCTACGGCCTACGACAGTCTGATTTACTACGGGTAAACAATATCTTAATCGTGGGTGCCGCAATATTATATTTAACGCACCCAAAACGATATTATCAAAAGATATAAATGCAGAGATTTGTTTTAGCTAGTTCGGTGAAAGAAATCCTTTCTGAGACATGGCCGTAGGGGCCATTTAATGCTTCTAAATCTATTCATCACAATGCTTAAACTTAATTTTCTTTTAATATCAGTTAACTATGATATTAACATCTTCATTCTATTAACGTTACGATAGCGTTATTTCCCCAAAGGAAATTGTCTGCGAAAACTAAACTTAAATAAAATAACGGTGGTCTTTTCAAACTATGAATTGAGTTTTAGAAATAAAAACTTAAAACAAGTCAAATTGTACCGTACAATGAACTCAGGGAAACTATTAGAAAGTTCCCGGAACAACCCTCATGGTGCCTTGGCGGCGGGAGGCGTGCCGGCATGCCCCACCTCTACAAAAGAAAAGCGACAATTCCTTCCACTTCACACTACATTTCAGTCTTACAAAGAATTCCCACCCCCCATTTCTTACTGCCGCAGCAATGAACACGCATGTCTAGAACATTAGAAAGACTCAATCATAAGTGCAGGGGCCAAGAACAGTAATGCAAAAAACAGAGTTCAATCACTTTGTATTCTTATGAAAAAGATTAAACTTTACATTAACTACTTAATTAATATGAAGAAAATTGGACTCTTTTAGATGTGTAAGTATTATAATAGCATAAGACCTGGAACATTTCAGAAGAAATTAAGAAGGACAATTTCCTTCTTATTTCTTCACATTTTCTAACGCTGTCAACAATTTCACCCCTTTGATGTAAACATGTGTTGTTTGTTTATGAACACTATTTTTAATACCTACAGAAAATATATTACAAACAAAATACAGGATTATTTTTAAACCATGATTATCGGAACAAAACAGTATTTTAATCCCCAGGCAAAGTTTTTAATCACCCTCTGCCTTTTAAATAAACGCGGACTAAAGTTATGCCAAACTTAAACCTCGAAAAAGGTACTGGTTGTAACTTTACTCGACGTTTATTGAATAATGTGGCCTTTATTTTGGTAAGAATAGTGTAGGTGTGGCTTATCCAGTAATCTGCGTCTCATTATAGCTTAGTTCGCCACCCACGCATGCAAGGTCGAAAATATTTGTGAAAAATGGCCCAGTAATACGAAGTACCAAAAATAACTGAAATAAGCAACCCACCTAAGAAAAATAGTACCCACAATCCCGCGACTGACGACGATAATCCCCGACCTATAAAAATGACACCCGAAACAAAACGGATAGACAGGATTGTCCGCCAAACCCTATAGACAAAGGTGAATTTGGGACTCCATCAAAATGCAAAGGTCTATTAGAAAAGCCGTGGAACTCCTTTGATCTCATCAAACGACCTTCCGGACTGGTCGGCTTCTTTAATATTCGCCGGACGCCAAACAGATTATCCACTTTTCTTTGCCAGCTTTAGCATTTTTAATGAGACATTTTCAGTGAAATTTCCGATGTTCAATTTAAGCTTGTTCTCTGAAGGTGTTAACGCTGAACTGGTAGATGTTCTTTAATTTCTTAACAAAGATTTTACCTCTAAGTAGATTGACGTTTAGGTACTTGAAATTTAATAGCAAGATATAGAATTTGGTGTGTATTTATTGTTGGCTTAGGACATCATTTATTAACTTTTCATTACGATAAATAGAAAGAAAGATCTCACTACTTACTTCTGTTTATACTAGTTTTTAAAATAAATCAAACTTATATCAGGAGTACGGCTCTCGTCGAACAAGATGTTTTTTTTATTCAAGTGTCACGAAGGGTGACTGAAAACAGTACATTCATTGAAGCGAACTATAAAATTCGCTTCAATGAATGTAGTATTTTGTATGACCGTATGATATGTATGAAAGTCCTGTAGACTAAAGATATGCCGTTTATGTTTGACATAAAAAGCATATTTAGCAACTACTATTAAGTAGTTAGATAAATGATGCTGATGATAATTGATAATCACTAACACTTTGACACTTGCGTGTTCTACCTGTATTTGTAACTTACGATTATTAAGTATTTAAAGCGTAAAGATAGTCACTACACTAAAGGAGATAGTAAACCGAGCCTAACAATTTAATAAACAAATGGAGGGAGCTCTAAGAAGCAAACAATTACATAATGGCATAAAGCCGAATGCAGTCTGATACCAGCCGTAGCCAATTACTGTAACAGGAGACATGTAACATAATTATACGTTTAACACAAGCTACCGCCATCATCCGTATACTGGATGAAACTAGAATTTCACAATGAATTTTGCAAGTTGCAAGTTGACAAAGCGTGAAATTGTATCTGGCTTGCAGACGTCAAGCTGACGTAGTGCTACTCCTGGACAGACGTCATAAGTTCCGAATATTAATAAAGTTTTATTTATTATTATTAACTCTATACTACCATTACAGGTTACTTAACCTAATGCGGTAGCTAGGACAAAGGAACAAATTATATAAAATATTTACAAATTACAAATAAATCTTAAAAATACAGACGACACACATGAAACTACCTAAATTACACCATACTATTTTAAAAACAAACAATAATTATAAAATATATGTATATATATATATAAATCAACACTAAAATTAAAATAAACATAAAATTTAAAAACAAACATAAAAAACATTTCAATTCTGTATAGCACAATACATTTTTATTTATTTATTTGTTTATAACACACATACACTATCCTCACAGGCTTACTTACCTAATACAATAGTGTAGTATAATACGAGATAACAAATCTTAGCCTAAAGTGATGTTACAAATTGCGGCCTGTGTGAATTCGCTCAGAGTACAATTGAAGCAGTCAATCTGTTGTGACATCATATTGAGTGTACGCAACGCGCGCGTCAGCGGCGCGCGCTGCAGCAGATTGGTGCGAGCGGGCGGCACCCACAGCAGCGGCGGCCGCCTCCGGCGCCCCACATGCCCGTCAGGTACACACAACCTAACTGTGCGTAGAACGCCTGGGTTGTGTATTTTACCACGCATAATCTTAAATAAATAAGTGGCGAGAGCAACTTCCCTTCTTACTTCCAGCTTGGTATAGCCTACCATGCCCAGCACAAAAAGAGTTGGATACAACAGTGGATACCCTGGATATACACCATACTGCTTTAAGTACAAGAATCTCATAAATTTGTTCTGGATACGTTCTAACATTAATTTGTATTTGGCTTCATGCGGCGACCAGACAACGGCATTGCATTCCAAATGACTTTTTACAAGCGCTTCGTACAGCGATCTCAGAGCACTGATGTTCGTGAACTGGTTTCCTAGCCGTACGACCAACCCTAAATTGCGATATGCTTTTTTGCAAACATTCGAGACATGTTTACGGAAATTCAAATCCGTAGTAAAGCACACGCCTAAGTCCTTAACCTCTGAGACACGTTGTAACCGCGTTCCGTCCATACAGTATTGATAGTGGCTCGGGTCGCGCGCGCGGGTAAATGATAACACCGAACATTTGGCTACATTGAAATATAACTTATTGCTAAGACTCCACTCTACTACCCTGTTAATATCCTGCTGCAATATGTCATGATCAGTTTCCTGTTTGATTTTAAGGACTAATTTTAAGTCGTCAGCAAATAACAATGGTGTGGATTTATTGACTACTCTCGGCAAGTCGTTAATTGTTAAAATGAAGAGAAGTGGCCCTAAATTACTGCCCTGGCTAACTCCCGATCTCGTGAAATAGGGCTCAGAAAGCTGCCCACTACAGTCGACGTACTGACAACGGTCACGCAAGTAGCAAGCGAAAAATGACAAAGTGTGAGGTGTACAGCCTACACCAGCCAGCTTAGCTAGAAGGACGTCGTTATCTACCGTGTCAAAAGCCTTCCTGAAATCGAAGTAGGCAACATCTACCTGTTGACCTGCATCCACCGTAGGCACTATTTGTGTCATAAGATCCAGCAAGTTCCCCGTTGTCCCCCGCCCAGAACGGAAACCATGCTGCGCGTCGGACAACAGAGCGCTAATCTGTGGATACAGGCTACTGTGAATGGTCGACTCAAACACTTTAGCTGGAGTGCATAATACTGCTACAGGTCTATAATCGCAGGGCTCTGAACCACTACTACTTTTGGGCACGGGCACGACCCGGGTAAGTTTCCAGCGCTCAGGAAAAGTTGCGGTCTTGATACAGACGTTGTACAAATGTAGTAACGGTTTAACCAACACCGCCCGGCAATCCCTAAAAATGTACACCGGAATACCATCCGGCCCGGCTGAGCGCTTTGGCGGCAAGCGTGTGAGTGCGCGCCATACGTCAGTGGGGCCCACGCACGCTAAGTGCGCCCGCGCGCCCGGAGATGCGGCTGCTGCCTCGCCCGCACTCGCCGCCGCCACACTCAGTTCAGGAGGTTCCGGATTGTACACCGATTGAAAAAATCGAGCGAACTCATTGGCACATTCGTAATCCGATAAAACCCGTCCGTCCTTAATTAACTTCCGCTGACTGGAAGCGCCTTTTCTAGACCTAATATACCCCCAAAACGCTCGCGGATCCTTCGCCAGGTGCCCTTGCACGCGGTTGCGGTACTGATCATGCGCTCGAGCAGTTTCGGCTTTCACTCTCGCCCTGTACCGTGCGAATTCCACATAGTCACTGCGTGATTTACTTAATTTATATTTTTTATGTAATAAATATTTACATTTTATAACTCTAATAATTTCAGCTGTATACCAAACTGGATAAACGTATCTATTACTTGGTGAAGTAATATGTTTACTCTTTAGAGGGACACAATGGTCGAAAACGTCATATAACTTATTATAAAATAAATCTAAAACTATATCTGGATCCCGCAAGTCGTAAATCTCACTCCAGTCTATTTTAGCTAATAAACTATACATTTGATTGAAGTCAGCTTTATTAAAATTCCAAAATGTACGAGCTATCAAAGATTGAAATTGCGATTGTCGCGTACACTGCGATGCGGGAGAAGTACGAGGCGCGGGGGGCGGCAGGGGCGAACTCGCGCGCGCGCCGCGCTCAAAGCGGACGGCCAACGGAGGATGGTACGCGTCCACGGGCTGCAGGCCCTCGTCTGCCGCGGTCACCGACACGCCATCACGCGCACTCAACACGAGGTCCAACTGCCTATTGTTGCAGTTAGGCACTGCATTGCACTGAGCAAATTCACAGAAGGCCATGAAATATTCATAATAATTAGCAATATTGTTATTACACGAGTACATATTAAAGTCCCCTAATATAATTAAATTACTGCTGTATTTGACACATATTTTTTCTAATATGCCAAACATCGACATATATTCATTGTCGTCAGCCCCTGGTGGAATATACACGATACAACAAGTTATTAGAAAACAATTATTCATATAAACAGCCGCACAAATCAATTCAAACTTTTGACTATCTATATCAATGTCACCTGGCACAGACACTCGCCGCAACTCGAACCTAGGTGTGGCCACAAAAAGTACACCTCCCTGCTTACGACCGTCCGCTCGATCGCATCGTAATATTTGATAGCCAGGAAGTACAAATTCCGCGTTCTGAATCGCTTCATTTAGGCCCGATTCGGTAATAGCAAATAAATCAGAACCAGACGATTCCAGTAATGATAAAAATTGTGTTGTCTTAGTTCTAAGTCCTCTGACGTTTTGATACAAAATGTTGAAAAGACTACTAGGTTTCCGACTGATTTGGGTTACTTTTGGGACGAAACCAAATCCATTCACTGTATTCTACATTTACTGGCCATACCTCAGGGTCACAAAGTTTCTCGAAATTACTTAATGTAACACCAATCCTGAATGAGGCATAGTCCCGCTCTGTTTTAGGTTTTAATTTTTCGACAACGATTTCAGAGTCCGCTCCTAGTGCCTGTTGTATATGCTCCCTTAGGTCGGCCTCAGTAGTGCTTTTATTCAGCCTCCATACATGTAAAAATTTCCTGCGTTCAACTGCTTTTAAAGAACTAATTAAGTTGTTACCTCCTTTCCTTATTGCGTTACTTCTTCTGTTATTTTTTTTAACCTCTATCCAATCATTATAGCTAGTTATGTCAACTTTAATATCCGCTGCTTTCCTGGCCACCGCTGCGTAACTAGTCTCCATGGGCCTCGGAGGCGGCGGTCGCGGCGGCGTAGTTGCTTGCGCTCCGCACTCCAGGACGTTTGTTTGGGATGAAGCAGCTAGGGCAGTAGTACATTTCGGTAATGTAGGTACTGGTACCCGTATTGGTTGTTGGCTCTGGTAGTTGGTATCGAATGTATCGATATCATAAACTTCTTTTATCTCTCTAGATAATAGTCCCTCAGTTTTAAAGCTTTTAATTTGCTGCTCATAAGAGCTACATTTCATATTAGCTTCCTTTAATTCCTGTCTAAGTTTAGTATTTTCTAGCGCCAATACGGCTACACTGGCTTTAATCTCCTGTATAATATTTGTTTCGAAAATACTGATTTTAGCCAAGATTACACTATTAATTTGATCTACAATCTCATCCGAAGTCAACAACTGTGTTTTCTCCTGAGCAACATTTTCCTCGAACGACTTATTTGCTTGATCTATGAAACTAACGGCTTGAGCACCACGACGTACAGGTGTGTCATCTGTTACTCGTATACGCTGAGTTACGTTAGAACAAGACTCACACTTAAAAGTACGCTTTAATTGTACTGCCGCTGCCGGGGTTATATTCACACATCTATAATGGTATCCCTTTTTGCATCCATTACATTCAATAATCTCTCCTATATTCATTTCTCTGCTACAAACCGTACAATCCATTTTAATTCCGAGAATTTTGTGTTTACACCGAGACAGAGATAGCGAGTTCAGTAAGAGTGAAAGAGCGCGATGCGCAACTCTGTATTTCGCGCCCCCCGCGAATTGGTTTTCGTCACTGAACTTATTAGCACACCAAATCTTGCTTGAAAACGTTACAAATCCACAAATTTAACACTGTTCTCCATATTGTATCGTTATATTATCGGATAATGTTCAGTTAAACACATAATTTATTACTGCAAAGTCCAAATTAACAATTTTACGATAAATAAATCTAGAGAGCGACCCGTCCGCAGCGCGAGCGCCATCTACCCTATATTATCTACCCTATAATATTGCACGGGTTAAATGTGAGGCATTCCGGTGCTTGTTACAAGGTGCCGCCGGATGTGGCGACCTAATGACGTTAACACTTTGTGCCGCATGCAATGAACATGCATAGAGTAGGAAGAAGTTTGTACGTTTCAGGTCTGCCTATACGAAAATACATTATATAAATTATATCTATGTTAATCAAAATCAAAATTCATTTATTTTATTCAAATTAGGCTGACAATCAGCACTTTATTTATTTATTTATTTATTTATAGTTAATTAACACGGCATAGCACCAATTACATTAATTAACATAGAAACAAAACAAAAACTATACAATGCAGACAATACAATCAAAAACAACTATTCTCTACTTACTAACATGGAACAGTAGACACCCTTGCATACTGTATCTCACAGAACATCAGACATACGCGCTTAATTTTACTCCATTCGTCCGCAAACACATCACATTCCGGGTTGGCCGTCAGGAGAGTATTGAGCATCCTCAAGGTACGACACACTGGCGATTCAGCTCTGGCGACCGTTCTGCAAGGCAGTTGCGCGAACAGATTGTGTCGGCGGCTTTGGCGGTGACAGATGTATTTGTCCGGTACGAATAGTTGACAGAAGAGGTCATGGAGCTCAGGGCAGTCGATGCGACCGTTAAGGGTCTTACAAGCTACCGTGAGCTGGTCAAGACCTCTTCTTACCTCCAACGAGTTGAAACCCAAAGTCCCTAGGATATAGTTGGTGGGGTACATGTAAGGGTAGAAATTGTAGGTTCTTTTAAAAAGATACCGAAGAAAAGTTTTCTGCACTTTCTCGAGCATTAGTGTTTGAGCCGTAGTATAGGGATGCCAGACACAACTACTAGACTCCAGCTTACTGCGAACTAGGGTGGTGTACAGTAGTTTAACAACATGCAGGTTGTGAAAATCACGAGCATTTCGCAAAACAAAACCTAGGCGTCTGAAAGACTCTTTAGCAAGGGTCGAAACGTGATCTCTGAAAGTCAGAGAGCGGTCGAAGGTCACTCCTAGGTCTTTTATGTTGGTGACTCGGGTTAGTTTATTACCACCTAAGCTGTAGACAAAGTGGATTGGTCGTAATCCTCGACCGAAAGTCATGACGAAGCATTTATTTGTGTTAAAGTACAGCTTGTTGAGAATGCTCCACTCGTAGATAGCGTCAATGTCCCTTTGCAGGAGTCTGCAATCTTCATCCGTTTTGATGTGAGCAACTAGTTTTAGGTCGTCTGCATATAGCAAGCATTTTGCAAACTTAACCTTATTAACAAGGTCATTGATCATAATAATGAATAGAAGTGGCCCAAGCACGGATCCCTGACTCACACCAGAGCGAGTATTATAAGGCTTGGACTCGAAATAGCCATGTCTGACGAATTGTTTGCGATTTCGTAGGTAGTCTGAGAAAAAGTTAAGAAAACTAAAGGAGAATCCCATGGCCCCTAGCTTTGACAGGAGTATATCGTTATCGACTTTGTCGAACGCCTTGCGAAAATCAAAATAGAGGGCATCGACCTGCCCGCCAATGTCCAAACCGCGAGATAAATACTCAGTGTGGATAAGAAGATTCGTGTTTACGGAGCGACCTGGGCGGAAACCGTGTTGGGCATCTGAAAGTAGCACATTAATCTTTTTGTAAATATGTGCGTGGAGTATATGCTCAAAAGTCTTGGCAACGGTAGGCAGGATAGCGATGGGTCTGTGTTCCTCCACAACTTTCTTGTCGCTTGTTTTAGGGATGGGGATGACTCGCGAGATTTTCCACTGCTCTGGGTATACACCAGACTGGAGAGCCAGATTAAAAATATGACAGAGAGGAGCCGTAAGGATATCACGACAACCCTTCAGTATAAAGGCAGGAACATTATCAGGACCGATCGAACTACAGGATTTGAGCCTGGCTATGCCGTTATTTACATCCTGAAGAGTTAGGATAGGAATAGGTATATTCATGCTCTCATTACTCACTTTTAGACGCGACGGGTCCAACTTGGGTGTGTCAGACAGAAACACGCTAGCAAAGTAGCGGGCAAATGCCTCGGCCGCTTTAACACCAGAACTTGTCTCCCCATTGTGTATAACAATAGGTTCAAAACCACCCTTTGATCTGAGGCTAGAAACATGTTGCCAGAATTGTCGCGGATTTATACTTAGATTCTTTTCGGTATCATTACAGAACAATCTGTAAGCTTCCTGAGTTCTAACCTTTAGGTCCGATCGCAGAGCACTAAACTCCGCATATATCAGACTACATCGTGAAATTATCCACTTATGATGGAGTCTTTTTTTACGTTTGGTGTCTGTAATAATATCAGGAGAGAACCAGACAGGATATCGCCTATTGCCGGTGTTCGTTCTCTTCTTTTTTGGGATAGAAGTGTCAAATAAATTATACAGTATCTTGTAAAACTTACCCGCTGCGGAGCTTACATTACTTGAGTGAAGAACTTCTGGCCATGGAGCAGAACAGATTTGGTCCCTTAGAAGTGCGTAATCTCCTCTGGCAAAGTTCCAGTCACCGCTTCGATCAATGTTGCAGGAGTCTAATGTTTCATTAGCCTTAAGCGCTGCGATTGTTACCCCAATATATAACGGAGGGTGATACAAATCGATTGGAACCAGCTCCGTTCCTTCGACATGCTCGCAAGTTATATCGGTACCTACTCGGGCCAACACCACATCTAACTTACTCCCACGCATATTCATCACTTCATTCATGTCAGTCAGATCACAAAAGCTTAGAAAATAAGAGTAGTAATTATTGACATTTATAGATGCACTTTTCAAATTGAGGTCGCCTAAGATTAATATAGTTCCCTTCAAATTGTACACGATGCTCTCAACCTTGCAAAACCAAGTCATATAATCGTTGTCGGTCGCAGATGGCTTTATGTAGACAACACAAACCGATATATTACGCCCAAAAATCGTAACCGTGGCCCATAAGTCTTCTCCACCATCCGTCTCCAGCTCACGATGCCTCCTCATGGCTGCACCAAAGCGCGCTGCAAGTAGTACCCCACCGCCCGGAGTTGCTCGGTCTCTGCGCAGAATTTGCCAGTCCCCGCTTGAAACTTCTGAATCTTCTACAGAACCGTCTAAGTTTGTTTCTGTTACGGCTATCAAGTCATGGTCAGAAAGCAGCAGACTTGATCTCCAAGTAGGTAGCTTGGTCTTGAGGCCACGCACATTCTGGTACAGTAAACAAAGTTGAACATTGCGTTTGGTGGTAACGGCAGGTGTCAGATCTTCGGGTGGTTTACTGGGCCGCATCTCTATGATCACGAAAGTTGCGACGCCAAGGTTTCACGCATATATCTTCAGCCCAATTTTGAGATGCCATAACTTGTTCAGCTAGTTTCGAGGGCACCCCTAGCTTGAAAGATGCGTATTTGCCTCGGGGTTTCAGAACTTCTACCGTGCAAACATCAGTTCGGCAGATAGTAGTTAAGTGCTCACGTACCTGGGACTCAGTGGTGTCCTGCTTTACGTAGAATAGATGCAGGTATCTCCATCTTTCTGATGCCTCTAAGCAGGTGACTCCAGGTGCTGCCGTCCCCCGCAAAACGTTGCCCAGTGAACGACGGGAGCGCCTGTGACGTACTTCCGTCCAACCTTCCTTACCTGGTCCATCACTGACCATAACACCCATCGCACCACCCATAATAGGAGTAGGAACCGACACAGAGACACGGGGTTTGGGAACTCGGCGGGTAGGCGATGATGCAGCCTGTTTGCCTGAGGAGTGTAATATATCCTTGCTCATCTCACAAGTGCTCTGATCGTCCAGGTTTCTTCCCTCCGACATTACCTCAGTGGGAGCAATTTCTGTCCCGCTATCGGTCGCTAAAACGATAGGCAGCTGAGCTGTTACCAGACGTGACTGGAGCTGCGAGTCTTGAAAACTCTTAGGTCGTTTCTCCAGATCTTTCCCTTAACTTTAAGATGATCCTTGTTAGAGTGGGAAACATTGACTTTGGGTTCGTAGGTGGTATTGAGTATAGTAGCACAGTGGTTCTTGATTTCGGATACATCCTTAACAAGAGTGGATAGCATTGCGTCATGCTCGGCCTTCCATGCAGACAGTCTGAGGTCATACTCGCTCTTCCACGCTGTCATCAGCTCCATGAGTTCACTCCTCCACTCACCACAGGTACAAGAAGGCAAGATCGGGTTGTTTGGTGAGTCATCAATTCGCTGCCGCTTGGCCCTAACAGTGACATTCATATTGGAGTGTTCGCTACTGAGAGCTGAAGCAATATCAGGAACAGATTGTGACTGACCTGGTTTGGGGGTCTTAGGAGATTTAGGTGGAGTACGCTGCATGTTGGGCATTTATATTCACAAAAATATCCCAAATATACTTTGTATACAAAAACAATTTCGAATGCTCAGAAACTTGTTATTATAGTTTCGGTAACTGGAACGTACTTCTTCGCATGGTGTTGGTAGCACTGACGATAACACCGCGAGAAACTTTGCGCAACTAACGCACGCCGTTACCGCTCTTACGCAGTGCCACTTAACCGCGCGTATCCGTTGCACACGCGTTTGAATCACAATGATAAGCACATTTAACAACTTTTCTCTTTATTCACTTCATATGTCTTTTTTAGAGGCTAATCGTTATATGGTTGTGTTATCACTACGTTAGTTCGATTATAGACACTTGACTTAATAATTCAAGACTATTATAACAGTAAGATAATTAAATAAAACAACTGGAGCAAATTTTATGTTCAATTGGGAAGAAGTGACAGTTTGAACAGATGAATTGGGAAGGATTTATGAACGTATAAAAAACGTTTACAAAAGACAGTCCCCTAAACCGCCCACCCTTCACCACTTCCTAATGTTTTTGCTGGGAAGAAGTGGCGGAACAAACTCCCCAGCAACACGTCTGTCTGATAGTTTGAAGAACTTGAAGCTATACAACATATGTCAAAAAAAAAAAAAATTATGTCAATCATCTATATAAATGTATTTAGTACACCACAACCTACCAACATATTTTTCTCCTTCTCTAGCAAGTCAATCCAAAAGTTGTATGTAGGAGATTTCTTTTAGCGATAAGGACTCCCATTGTAACACCCTATGTAGCTCTCAAAGTCATTTGTAAATTTTGATGGTGTACATTAAAGAGTATTCGATTCTATTCTATAGGTAAATAATTAAAATACCAGCCTGTTACTCCCCAATGCAGGGTACGGGCATCGCCCTATAAAGACATTGCACGAGCATCAATCACCACGCTTATCCAAGGTGGGTTGACGGTTTCAAACTTCCATTAATTTTAAGTCCAGGTTTCCTCATGATGTTTTCCTTCACAAATGTCAGTGATGTCTAAGATAAACTTAAAAAGTACATATGAATAGAATAACCCACAATCGTGCTTGCCCGAACTTAAACCACTGAGTTATCGGGACTTTCTACGACGGTTAGATGTAGAGTAGTAAAAAAATGGCCTAGGTAGTTGGGCACTGCAGTTAAGAGATGATGAGTTTGTTACAGTTCTATGTCAGTAGTTAGGTTTCAGCACACGTGGAGATTCTTTTAATGCATTCTAAATCATGTGGCAAAGAATATTTTAGGCGAAATCCTTCACTCTTCCAATTTTTATTCTGAAAGTAATTCAACTGTAAATGTTTCCAGATGATAAAGGAGTTCGAGCTACGGTATTACGACTCCATGGAATAAACGCAGCATTTTTAACGTATCATCTGCCTAGCTTTTTCCCAACTATCCTAGGATTGGCTTTCAGTGTAGATTGATGCAGCTGAACTCCAGAACTTTTCATTGTTCAACTGTCTATCTGTACTCCCAGTTATCGGGAAACATACAAATATTAGCCAGAATCCTGGACATCTGACGATCATTTTTACTAAGTAAAACTGATCGTCAGATGTCCAGGATTCTGGCTAGCACCCGTAAGGACTGTTAAAGAGGTGGATCTTTCACAGCTCCCGGCTGTCACCGGCTTAAGGTGCAATCGGAGGCCCGGGTTACGATATGTCAGCCATCGTGCTTAACCTTCGATTGTCCAGTGCGGCTGTTATCACTTTGCCTCGAGCCCCTCCATCAACGTCTAGCATTCCCCATGGTATATTTAAAAAGAAGTCTACTTTTTCTATTACTATTTTTACTACTTACAATTAAATGTAACAAACGTAACTCTTTTATTTATTTATAGTAGATAGTAACCTCCTATGAATAGGTAAATAAAGCGGGCAATAGTTCATAAAATACAATTCTATGACTCTTCTACTGTTTTTTCTACGTTCAATAAACATACCGATGAACGCTATAAAATTATGAAATGAAAAGCATATACTATAAACTATTTTGTTACCAGTGTTTTTATAGAAATCAAATACCAGCCGGTATCTGGAAACAGATTTTTATTTTTATGTATTTTTCCTACCTCGGTGATATTTTGTTTCTTTTTAACCAGCAAGACAATCTGATACCTGCTCAATTTATTCATTCTGGGGATCGTTATATTCAATGAATTCTGAGAATACTACATACGAGCGAAAATTTCGATACTCGCCCGCGGGTAGTATTTTAATTTAAGAGCACAATAACTTTTTTTCCTTAATAATTTGTATATCAATTGGCAAAACATAGCACACTACATAATTTTTGAACATCTTGAATATAATTGTCACCTATGTTTACAAATAAATGATTCTGATTCTGATTCTGCTAGCGTAGTCATATCTACTAGATTTGACGCCTTCTAGTCTTGGGTTCGATTTCCGGGTCGGGCCATGCGTTATTTGGGTTATTCCATTCCGAATTTCTCAGGGAATCTGGATATGGGATTGGGTGTATATTCGTACATGTCTGCCGAAATAACGGCGTAATAAATAAATAAATAAATATTGCTGGACAATCCACACAGCATCATCTAGCCCCAAGCTAAGCAGAGCTTGTGTTATGGGTACTAGATGACTGATATACTTAATACAATACATTACATAGATAGATATTTTTTTTATTATACATAGCAAATACCCAGAACACCCGGAACAAATATTTGTAGATCGTACAAACATTTGTCCCAAGGCGGGAATCGAACCCGCAACCTCTTGCGTCGCAGGCGGACCTTCGCCCACCGCGCCGCATCGGTCGTCATGTTATATTATGTTCATAAATAGATAGACCCAGCCACGGGTGACGTCACTGCGATTTTATTCTGAAGCCACATTACGTAGGTATAGCATTAAATAATATCAATACAAGAATGGTATCAAATCTCAATAAAAGCAAGTTGACTGTATAGTTGTGTGAATCTGCAATAGATCCGCGGTACCTCGGTCAGACGAGTGAACGATTTATGACGTCTGTTTTCTGTCTGAAACTCGAGGATACAATCATTCCTTGGTTCAGTAGTGTTGAGAAAATGTAGGTTTCGATTTACAATGCAATGTTAAATTCTATATTGTAAGAAGCAGACAAAAATGATATCTAACTTCTAATATATTCCTTTTCAATTTGTTTTTTGGATTTGTGCCTGGTTTTAAGCTCGCCACTAATACATGGGAATTAAACATAACTGGCGAAATGTGGGTATTACGATAGGTGCACTTCTGCCCAACCCTATGGGAAATACAAGTGTGATGTTTATTTTTTTATTTAGTACATCGAGCACATAAATGTACAGAGGCTGACTTAATGCCATAGGCATGTTGCTGTTATACTACATAATATTTTCATCTGACACTCGGTTTTTATAAAATCATACCGACGTTTCAATACAAAAATATGGTAATAAATTTTCAAATCCTTGCTAACTGCTGTGATTTGCTGACGGAAATGACAACACCCAATCAAATTACTTGACATGAGTTGTGACAGTCTGTTATCAATATTGTATGTTTTTTAGAGCCTTTCAGAAACTTAGTATGAATAAATAAATAATATAAATGTAATATATATAATATAATAATATAAATAACTATAGACGATGCAGCTTAACAATAAAGAATTGACTAGAGCGACAATTTCAATATTCTAGCTAAGGGAAATCATTTCTGAAAACTGTTCTAGTTCGTACTACTGAACGCCAGCAAAGCATAAGTCCTTGGAAGCTATTGGATTATGAGAACTGAAATGCGATATTGGAAACAATTGCTATGTATTTTTCAGAACGACATTCATTGCTGTTGCGTGGAAAACTTGTTAAACATTAATGAGTATTGTTCACATGATAGGTATATTATGTGATTTGTTTTTTGTTTATGTGATTACACAATGTGATCAAACAAACGAAAAAGAAATTCGTATCTACCTAGACACAATTGATTAAAATGTCATGAAGGTGTACCAGTTCATTTTACAGAATAGTCTGGAATTTTTTCCGATTTTATGAAACCGATTTTCCGTTTTTATTTTCGTTATATTATGTACAAAGTATTTTAACTCTAGAAAGAAAACTTACCGCGTCCGTGTATAGCTATTCTTATATGTACGTTGAAATATGGTTATCTTTCGAGGGTAAAGTGGCCAATGCGCATGTTCTTCTGATTGGTAACTGGGCCTCTAGAGCCAAGTTAATATCTGAACTTTCAAAGAGGCTGAGTTGATTCACAATGACGTTGATTTCAGCTATAAGGTCCAGATAGGTACTAGTTATATACGTACCTTTTTAAGTGTAATAAATATTAAAATCTATCTTCCTTCGCTTATCCTAACGAATTTGTTATATACTTGCAGGGACTATCAAAGATAGAATGGTTTTAATTTGTCTTAATTAATCAATAAATTTTAATGTATTGGTTTATTGCATGATGTGTTTGTTTAAAATATCATTTTACACATTTTAGGAAACGCTTATTTTATATTGTTTCATGCAACTATAATTAGGTATGACGACTAAAAATTACTGTTTGTCCGTCAGGTGAATTATTAAAAAATGTTGGGTACATATTTTTTCTTTATTTTACGTAGCCATAAGATTACATGAATACATTGAGTTAAAATTTAGCATGACCTTACGTGTATATATGAAATAGCGAGCCCACACTCTCTAACTTTTAAACTCTTTTATATGTGCTTCAATATTATTAAAATTAAAATTTATATTCAATACTATATGATGAAGCAAAAAATACGTGTCCAATATTCTTTTATTATCTGACTGATGTATTAAATAAAATTTCTTTTTTTTTACCCAGTCATAATCCCTATTATTATTCTTTAAAAATGTTATGCTATAAATGAAAGGCTATTTTATTTCATTTATTTATTATACTTGCAGGAAAAATAACCGAATATATTTCTGAAGTTTTCAGTTCCAATATAAACAATTCCATCAAAACCAACTGAACATTTCGTGTCATCTTGTCACGATCCAGTACAAAAGTTTCCCCACAGTTCTGTAGTACACAACGTTATTATTGTTCGAGTACAAACCGTAACTCCACCGGTATTCAAACAACACGTGGGGTAAAACTGTGCTCAATATGCAACTCTCGGTAACTTGAAGCCATCCGGCCCGAATATTTTGACCTAGCTTTCTATTTCCTACCAAATAAAATAAATGAAAGATAGAAAACTTATTCTAGCTCCTGCTTGAATAGCTTTTATAAACATACACCCAGTAAAAAACTCAGTAAACACGTACGTACACGACAGTAGTCACTTCCCAGTGACTATCCTTTTTACAGAGTGTTTAGCATGGATCCATTATTGGCAATTTCACATATTCATAGGAATTTCCTAACATGTATAAAATCTATTAGTGGAAACGCTGGTAGGTGACGCCTTACGGTGTCATTCTTCAGAAAGGTCAGGTGTGTCGTACTCGCGACCGGCGTGAGTGTACGACTAGAAGTATGAATGCAAACGAAGCAAAAGGAGTATGTAAAGATCGCAGGAAGCGGCATTCTGCAGTTTCTGCCTTCCCCCACGGGAAAAATGGCGTGAGTTTATGTATGTATAGAGCGTAGTACTCCCAACCGGTGTCCGTGTACGACCAGATGTATTAAAGTAAACGAAGCAAGAGGAGTATGTAAAGATCGCAGCAAGTGGCGATCTGTAGTTTCTGTCTAACCCCAGGAGAAAGAAGCTTGAGTTTATGTATGTATATAAATGTACCTAAGTTCTAACACGAAAAAACAACAAGCAGAAATAATCACATTATCCACTTAACAATCAATTAAAAAATATAGGCCAAGAAAAAAACGTTCCAACAGTCTTGATCCATTTAAAATTTAAAAGCATCTTGAAACTGCAAAGTAGAGAAGAAAATCCTTATCCAGCGAATAAAAATCGAGATTTCCAAAGAGAAGTCAAAGAACATAAGATACAAAGTGATTTTGTAAGTGGGAACGAAATCTTTCAGCGTTGTAATGTGGCCATCGCGTGACTCCACGTAGCGTGGCGGTTCGCGGAGGTGTACGAAGGGGCAATGGAACTTATAGACAACGAAACCTAGCCATTAGCCATTACCTCGTGTGTTGCGAAATTGCTCCGACGGTGATGACTTTTCTCTGTGCTCATCTATTTCACCTGTCATGTAATTCCTTGAAGCAATTTAACTAAATAATTTTGGACAATCAACACAGCATCATCTAGCTCCAAGCTAGGCAGAGCTTGTGTTATGGGTACTAGATGACTGACATACTTAATACAATACGTTACATAGATATATATTTTTTATTAAATAGCAAATACCCAGAACACCTGGAACAAATCTTTTAAGATCGTTTAAACATTTGTACCAAGGCGGGAATCGAAACCGCAACATCCTGCGTCGCAGGCTGACCTTCGCCCGCCGCGCCACATCGATCGTCAAGTAAGTAGCTTAACGATTATTAAATGTTCTATTACATTCTCCTCTGCTCTTTCCTATAATTTGGGGTTTTCGTCGAGTGCGTGAATAAATGAACAGAATCTAAATGCGGCCTCGCTGTGACCATATTTATAACAGGTTAAGCACAGAGCTACGTATTATAGTACACCCACTTTTCATCAGTTATGTTTAAGTCTCGTGTAATAGAGGCGTACGTATTGTCATCAACCGGGCACTAATGCAGACTCCAGGCTGCTACTAAGCTATTCCAGTTGGAATTACCAACAATACTTTAATCGACCCAGGAATCGAACCCAGAGCCTCATCAGCAGTAGCGCTTGTAGCTATACTAACTAGATCAACGAGGCAGTCAGACTATATTTATGATTTTATATTTTTCTTTTATTGTACATATTTTTTACTTATTGAAACAAAAAAAAAATATGTACAACAACAGTGTTCCGTCCGCAGCGAGGTGGAAAGACCCAAGCTAATGGCGGTTAGGGATCCAGAGAGAGGAACCTTCTCACAATGCTCGCCGTGTCCAAGACGACCGACTTCTGCACCTGGCTTGACCTAACTGTTTAGCGAAAGTTTCTCTAGATGTTGGTCGAAACTATTCACTATCACTGATATGACTATCGGCACTATAATTGTTGAGTTCATATTCCACATGCTGATAACCTCCTGAGCAACAACGAGTTACTTTATGGTCTTGTCTATATTTTATTATTATCCTATACTAAAAGCGTGGGCAATGTCGACACAAGGACAAAATTACAACAAACACACATTTCATTTGATAGTAGGAAGTAAACCATACGAAGCTATGAAGACCCTCAGGGCAGCTTGTCTCAAATTGCTTTTAGGATGTCACAAGAAAAAACAAACAATAATAATAATGTGAACAAACGCTTTGTGTACAGAATAAAACTCTCAGGTGCGTTCAACACATAAATGTGCTAAACCCAGTTGAAGAATAAAGTTCTCCCTTAGAAACTAGAAACTGCACCGTCTGCGAGTTAGCGCATAAAATGAGTTGCTGCATCACTGCCTTGTGTATAGTAAGCTTAATTTGAATTATAAAGAAAGGCGACGTTGTACTGTTGGGAAGTTATTTGTTTAAATGGTCAGTGGTTTTATGCTGAAGTGTAGTTTGTTACGTAAAATAGCGCGCATTATAGTGCATTTAGTGTTGCGTATAATTTTTTCTATATCTTTATATCCGTCTCGACTTGTTTGAAGCGAGTCTCTTCACTTCCACTTTCGAAAAAACTTAAATAAAAACCTGCCAAATGCGAGTTGGACTGGCACATTAAGGGTTCTGTACTATTTCAGACAAAATATGCCGAAAAAAACAAGTTTCATTTATGGGGGTCATATAAAGGGGGAACCCCCTTTAATAATTAAATTGTTATAGCAGCAATAGAGGCACATACCCTGCGAGAATGTCGACTGTCTACTACTACTATCACGATCCTTGAAATATAGCTCGCTGACAGACAGACGGACGGACGCCGTACTGACGCCGGACGGTCAAACGGTAGACACAAGGACTGCAGCGTTTACTACGCTGTCCGTCCTTGTGTACGGTCCCGCTGTCACCCTATGGATACGGAACCCTTAAAATGGCATACTTACGTAATAAGGTTTTGGCTCGACGATAGAAAATTAATCTACCAAGTCATCCTCACACAATTGTGTGTCGTATTTATTACAAGAATCTTACACATGTCGACTCCTCCGTGCCTCGGAAAGTACGTTAAGCTGTTGGTCACGGCTGTCATTTGTGGATCTTTGACATTCTTTACGGACAGCCCAGAAGCCCGAAGACTTACCAAGGGATATCGTGTTGCCCAGTAACTGGATCGTGGAGGTCAGATAGGCAGTCATTCTATATAAAATGTTCGTATTTCGCTACCTCCGGTTAGACTGTAAGCCGACCGAAAGGGTAGGCAGATGATTTATTGCATGCTTTTTTTACCAACATTTAGCACACCACGTCAAAACACCATTTGTTCAGACTTTGTGATATTCTATATTAATTGATGGATGATGCCTTTGATCCACAGCCAGACAATGTGTGTGTAGTACTTAGCATGTATGTTAACTTATTTAATTTAGTCCATTCTCTACGGAACAGTTTAGAACAGGGTACAGAGTATTTTGAACCACGTAATTCCAATAACAGCTCTCTAAAGTGGTTACTTTAACAAGTAATTATAGGACTTTTACTGCGAAATATTAAAGTTATATTGGAATTATAATGAAACCTGGTATAACTTTAATATTGTATATGTATTAAAAACAGTATTAGATATGGTAAATAATATTTGGTTTAAATGTGAACGTTTGAGAAAACGTATGTATAGATAGATATTTGGATATTCGTTACTTAGTTTTAACGTATATACTAATATTACATTTTTTTACTAGCATACGTTTTAAGTAAAATTGTTACTAATACCATGAGTTATGTTACTTGGATAAATAATTGAATTATTATTAATCACGTGAAAGGCTAGCTTAGACAGGCGTCTCTGTGACACGATTTAGCATACCGATCGATCAGCAGAACCTACAAACATACATAAACTCACGCCTTCATTCTATGGGGGTATAAACTACAGTATGCATCCTGCTACGTTACATACTCCGTTTGCTTTGTTTACGTTCATACATTTGGTCATACACGCATCCCTAGTACAATATCTATGATGCTAACATACTGATGAAAGCTACTACTACTACTGTTTTAAGGCGACTTTGTCGCCTTAAAACAGTAGCTTTCGATATATATATATTAAATACATTGCCCCACACTAGGAATTTCTCCTGTATCGTGGGTGCGTTTACATACATTCAAATTCACATACACAAACAGCCAGACCCGGAACAACTACCTGTAGGCCTAACAAATATTTTTTCCTTGCGGGAATCGAACCCACAATTAGAACAGAGATAGAACTGATTTTTGGACTAGAACATAGTAATTATACCCGGGTTAATGTAGTTGGTACACTGGCGTTCCAGTAGAACGACGGGTAGCGGTTAGTTACAAAATAAAACCCTATAAAACAATATATGTATTTTATTAGCTACTTACTTACTTAAATTCCTTTTTAATTTTCATACTGCTACTATCAGTAAAAACATACTTACGCCAATTAAAAGGATACGGTTTCGGACTTTTAAAATAACATTTCGTTCTCTTACAATTATAATAAAAAGTAACTACTTTAAATTAAATTTTAATCAACTTGTTTCGAAATTTAAAACTCTCAAATATGAGTTTTTTCATGAAGAACAGAACTTAGATATACATGCAGTTTTCCTAATATTTTCCCATATGGTACCTTCTTTTTTGACACAAAAACCCTATGAATAAAAAAATAATGCTGGACAATCCACACAGCATAATCTAGCCCCAAACTAAGCAGAGCTTGTGTTATGGGTACTAGATGAATGATATACTTAATATAATACATTACATAGATAGATATTTTTATGATACATAGCAAATACCCAGAACACCCGGAACAAATCTTTTTAGATCGTACATACATTTGTCCCCAGGCGGGAATCGAACCCGCAACCTGCCAGGCGATGGTACGCCTGCGTCGCAGGCGTATCATCGCCTGCCGCGCCACATCAGTCGTCAAATAACGACCATCATCATCGTCCTAAGACGTGTGTCGAATATGCAAAATTAAAACGTCAAATCAACTTGTTTTGTTTTACATAGGTCACTGCTACCTCAGGGATGTTGGCATCAGTACATTTTGAAACCAACAAAAAAGGACATTACAATGATATATATTTTTTTTTAATATAAAAACTTAACAATGTTATACATTGTTATACATGTAATAGTATTTGATTCCTTATCACCGATTTTTGCCTGATCACAATAATAATTGTATGGTCCAAAAACAAACAGTCTACAATTTATTTATTATTTAAACGACTGCCATCTGACCTCCTACTTATTGAAAACGGTAAAAAATGATTTATTCATGGAGACCAACAATTAAATAGACACTCATGTATTTTCAAGAGTCTATTACGGTGTTTTTCTCCATTCTGAGTTACGAAGTTTATTTATGTACTTTCATTTGTTTTGCCTTCTTTTGTTTTTGTGCTGAAATATTTCGTGAGTTGATAAAAACATTATTTATTGTCATTGTACCTCACTCTAGGCGGCCAGGTGCAAGTAGCATTGAAGAACAGGCGACAAATCTACTCATATTAATTTGCTCTCGAATTCGTAAATAATGGAATTTGGCAGTGAAGCTCTCAGGGCATAATAACAATTTAGTTCTTGAACTTTTATTCAAGTTTTTGTTCGTTACTAGTAGCGTTATAAAACGTTTAGGAGATAAATTGGTGCAAAATTTCAGGAACCTCAGAAGATTCCTTGTTAGATACTAAAATATGAACACCTTCAAATGCATCTACAGTCCAAAACAGTGGTGAAAGTCGGTTCTTTTTAACGAACTTTTATCGGTGTCTATTTCATAGTTAGTTTTCGGGTCAAAATTGAAACAATTTTTTTGTAGTTTTCGCCATGGTTCAGAACCCTAAAAGAATCATATCCACCAAGTTCCAAAATTTAAAACAATAACTGTCAAAAATTGGAACTGACAATCACACTAACTTTTTATACGACATATGTCGATTTAATTTATATAATATCGATTGATAAGATCTGTACTTGTACCACAGGCCAGAAAAATACAAGATTTGTAATGTTTTTCTCCAAGCTCAATGTTTTTCAGCCTGATACTGTCCCACTGCAGAGCAAATGCCTCTTCGTATACAGAGAAGGCACATGCATAAATCACCACGCATACTCAAGATGGTTTAACGAGGCCAGACTTATATTAGTTATAGATCCAGGTTTCCTTACAGTGCCAATGTTGTCTAAAATAGACCGAGAATGTAGGCAGGCATAGTACGATTTTACTATTTACTTTTCTTTTTATGAATTTTGACAAGACTTAATTACTTTTCCACACAATCCAAAACTTAAGTTACCTATGCATAAGTATATTCAAAGTGTTAGAAATATTTGTACGGCTTGCAAGGCAGCACATACTTAGTGATGTGTTTTTTTTTACTTTGACACCGTTTACATTATACCTGTGTGTCACGAATATGTAAATTTGAATTTGAACTCGAAACCGTCTTGTCTCAACGGATTTTTCTATTTTGCTATCCTCGATATCAAAGCGTCAAATTGTATCTGTCTCTATTTGTATACCTGCAATTAAGTTCTGCTTCAGCTAAAGTCTTAAATCTAACTTTAAAACTGTTTAAACGTTAAATAAATCACATTGGGATCGGTTAGGACACTAATTAACTAGAGCGTCCCACGGAGCCGCAGTTACAGATGGACAGACAAACCTATTAGACCGTGTAATTAGTCGAACCAGCCCATATGGTGCCATCGTTACCTACTACTGAATTAAAACAAAAATAAGACAGGACACTGTGTTTGGTGAATTCTGACAATAATCTTGACAATTTTATTTGCAGCCTCGAATTATTGATGATATGGTTAGAAAAGAGGTAACTCCTGAGATGACGGCAAATAGAGATGTATGGAATAAGAAAACATGCTGCGCCGACCCCAAATAAATTGGGATAAGGTCAGGAGGGTGGTGATATTAATGTTGAACAAAAATCGCAACACATTGTTACTGAAACTTGTTCTGTTACTCGTTGAATACATTTTTAATGATTCCACCATACGAAAAGCATGTTGCAAAAAGTCTGAAACAGTATTGCACAACTTCTTAAAACATATCTCTAAAAATATTTTTCAAATCTACTGAATCGCACAACAATTCAATATTATACAAAAGCACTGTTACCTTGTTATATTTCAGAAAAAGCCCTTTGTGGATGAAATGGGAACGCCGTCTTGAGATCTTGTTAAAGAGAAGAGCCACTTGACTTCGACTGAATTTTAACTTATGAAACTTTTCACTGGACGATTATACGCTAAACTTGTATTAGCTTCAAAATAAACTAGTCGAGCTTAACTGAACGACTGTTTGGGTACCGAAACTTGTTCTTTTTCGGTATTTACTATTCAAAATTTATAGAGTTATTTGATTAAATATGCTGATAGATGATTGATTCGACCCGGCCGATAGGACCGCATCTACTCATCAATATGTAAATAAATTTTGGAGGGATTATTCTCCCAAAGTAAACGTAAAGCAACCGAGCAAAAATTTGTAACCCAGACGAATGGGAACATTCAATCTCTCCACATTTCTATGGAAAATAAGCAAATAGTTTAAAATTTACATATATACTGGTACATATTGAGGTATGAGTCAAAGATTTTCCAGTAAAATATGTAGTTCATTGTTGAACAAATGGCAAATCATGTAATAGATTCGCCCCCTTGGACATGGGACTTATAACGTAAACTGGCAAAATGCGAGTATACGATAGGTGTACCTTTGCCTAACCCTTTTGGGGAATACAGCGTGACGTTATGTATGTATGCTAAATAAATGGTAAAGGAAGCCCTAAAAAGTGCTTTCAAGAAAACGACCCATATAAGAAAAGTATTATGAAATTGGATCAAAGCTCCTTCTGGTGATGATAAACTTGAAACATGCAAGTCCTTTCACTACCTACGTTAACCCTATACTAATATACACCAAATCCTCCGAGTAGTATCAGCGTGACGTATGTATTCGCATTGTGTCTGTTCCCGTGATTTAGTTGTTGATTTGATTGCTTCAGTCATTCATTCGCCTGACAATCGTTCTATCGTTCACCTAATAGCATGCAGCACGCCACCATACGCATTCGAGTTAGATATTCCGATGATGAAGGGTGCACGCTTACGTCACGATTTCTTGATATACAAGATACTAACAACAAGTCTTGTTAATAAAGTTTTGGCAAAAAATAACAATTATTCAGATAACGTTAATAGGAAATTACTACCTAAATCGATTCTGATATACTTACCTGATTATCTATACACAAATACATGGAATTGAAATGTCCGTTTGTAATGTGAAAATAACAGATATTTACCAAATGCAAATGAAAAAATATGTGGTAGTTAAGTAAGATTTATACAAAATCCATTTTTTTTAATTGTTGTCTATCTGCCTGTCTGTTTGTTATGGCTATTCTCCAAAACAGCTATACCAATATTAATGGATCTTTTACAACCAGGTAGCTAATATTATGAACGTTAACTTAGGCTTTTATGTAAGATAATGAATTAGGGATACGCGTGAAAAAATATCCAAGTCTTGGGTTATCTAGTTATTTAAATATAGTTTTAACAGCACAAATTGTGCCTTCTATTACTAGACCAAATTTGATTTATCAGTAGATTTCGGTTAAACATTGCAATAGATTTAGCATTATCTAGTGAATGGAATACAATAGAAAATTAATTAACAACCGTCAGGATACGCTCATCCTGAGTGTTCCCAGAAATGTCAATTGTAATTTAAAGCTTAATCGAGAACATACACACGTACAGAGGCCAGTACATCAAGCTACCCCAATCTGTCAAATTTCTTTGATAGTATTTCAACTTTATTATAAAAGAATAAGGTTCATGTACAATTGAGAAAAATTGACAGTTTAGGGTAGCTTGATGTGCTGGCGTCTGTACATTCTGGCAGACCCTAAACTAATATCTACCTATCACATATTTATAAAAATACAGTATCTGTATGTTTGTGATCGCAAAACTCAAAAAGTAGCTAATCGGTTGACTTGCAATTTTGATAGGTCGTTGAATGTTTACCTAAGAATGACTAACCATACTTTAAATTCCAAAGTTCACACGGGAACGGGAAATTTAATGTGATTTGCGAGATGTAAATAAAACAATTTGAAAAACAAAAGACCGCGTCAAAGCAAAGCATGACGGGCCGGCAAATCACTGATAAACCACCATAATTGGAAAGTTGGATTACTCAAAAATACTGTTTACGTATTTTTTATTTTGTCACGAAAACCAAAAACGACGACGTTATACTCGTAGTGCGTTGAAATTGCGCGTGGCGTCACGCCGTGCTACACTTTTAACGTAACAGTGACGTCACAAGCTTCATCTCCTGAACTGTGATGTGCTATATCTTTGTCACCTTTTATTGATTTGAGTAAGCAAAAAATACGTATCAAATATTTTTTGGTAATCTTACTGACGGACTAAATAGACTTAATATATTTTTACCTGGTACACATCCCTATTATACGTACGACAGCTACGTACTTAAACCACGATACTGTTAACTAAACAAAATACAAATTAAACATTACAAATACGCTTATTGACAGAAATGTAAAAGCATCAAATTATTTAAATTCAAAATGTTTAATTCAAGTTTATTCGTAAAAAATAATATTAAATGTCACTGTTGCTGACATACAAACACATGATTTGATTCTCTAAGATTTTTTTGTCAATTTCAACACTTTTGGCACTTTCACAATATGTAATTCATTTGACTAAAAATATCATTGTCAATGGGTCATTGTAGACATCCTTATAAACAACATTTACATTGGGGCCAATACAGAAATTTCAAAAAATAATAACAGCTTTTCATATACATAGAGGATAAAAATACGGGACAGCTCCGTGGGTTTTCAGTTACTTTAATTGCACCTTGTAGATTACAGAAGGCGTTCTTCAAAATACCTTTGAAAGAGTTTCAAAAACTGATCTATTTCTATACTAAACGGAAAAAGAGGTGGTTTCCAATTTAAAGCTCATAAAAATGACACCTCATAATCTTACTCTTACTAATAAACTAGCTGTACCCCTTAGGAGGGAGTAAAATCCTAAGGGGTAATAATACCATTTAATTTACTTAACAGATTTAAAAGCGTTAGTGTGGAGTTTCTAGCACATTCTTCTCCATACGAAATTACTCCTTGGAAGGGGCAACTAAAATAATTTTAGCATTTTATTTTAATTGTAATTTTTTTATGGTAAGTTTTTTTTAATTGCCTAATTAAACTAAATGATTTGACTTTAACCCCGACCTTTACAATTTCGACCGGTTTATACTGGTATTACAATTGGGACTGGTAGTTCAAGATATTAGCGCATTCAAGCAAACCAAAAAACAGCCAATACCGAGTAGGACTCTCGCCCGGCGGGTTTCCATCTCAGAGATGTTCCTGGCTGCTCATGGCATCACTGAAGTGACACGACTTATAAACTATTTTTTGTAGTACATAAAAAAAATTGTGGTGAAACTACAAATCAACGATTTTCGTACTTTTTACTTTTTCGTTCGCAGTACCAAAAATGGTTTTAATTTATTTTCAAGTATCACAAATGGCAGCATTTTTTTATTGCGTAAACTAAGGAGGTTGATAATTTTAGATCTCAAAGGAACTTACGTATTTGATATTAATTTGTAGCGCCACGCGTTGCTGAGAAAATCCCTTTTGGATTTGACGGACGGACAGACCGAGGGACAATTAAGTGATCCTATAAGTGTCCGTTTTTTCCTTGTTAGGTATAGAACCTTAAAAATAAACAAACTCTTCAGTTTATATTTGAGTTTAGAAGAATATAAATGAGGATGTTTGAATGTTTGTTACTTTTTCTTTATCAAAAACTACTAAACGGATTTTAAAGAAATTTTACAGTTTCATAGCTAGAATAACACATAAGCTATAAATTATAAAGATACATTCGCTAACAAATTTGCGGGTGGTTGCTGGTACAAAATAATGTGATACAAATATATTCGCGGTCAATAATATGACAACACTTTCAAAGAAAGTCTGAAGGTTTTGCGGAAGTTGAGTTTAAATTAAATAAAGTAACTTTGCCAGTTCGCGTTTCTACAGAATTAAATTAAATCTTTAAACTTATACTGTACAAAACTCGACACAGTTACTGATGACGAAATGATATCAGCAAATGATCAAATTAATCCAATTAATGGGATGAATGGACCGCTTTGCGAAGCTGTGTGTGTGACTGGGACCCTAAGATAGAACGATATTGCCCCAGTTAGCAATCGGCATTCAGGAATGCTTTTTACGAAGCCTGAAATAGTTTGAAGTGTGGTATAGGAAGTTGCGGAGACAGGTATTATCAGAGAGTGGTTTTAATCCGGGCCAGGACCAATGACTAGCTTTCTACATTCATATGTACTTCCCATCTTTATTTTTATTAGACATCATGAACATCGGTGTAGGAAAACAATGTGAGAAAACCAGGATTAATTAAGCAATAATTTTAAATCGCGCGTATATTCTCCGGAGTGATAAGCAGAGGTGTGCCTATAGTACACCCACGTTTCGCCAGTTAGGGGAGAGCTCTTTGCCATCAACCGGGCACAAATCGGGATTCCAGGCTACTACTGAGAAATCCCGGATGGAAAAACTCCATAGCATGGTGCCTGACCCGGGAATGTCACTCTGAAATAGTAACCATGCAGCGGCATGCATGCAGCGTAGTGTTTAATTTGGTCTTGCCTTGTCTATATGAGAAAAGGCTTTTGCCCTGCAGTGGGACAGGCTAGTATTATTATTCAAACTAGTGGTTACCCGGTGGTTCAAATTTAACCGTTTTAGCTTTCTATACTCCGTCTCCGTATAAACTTAAACGATGCCAAAACACACAGTCCGCCGTGTGCACAATATTCTCAAAATGGGATCCAACGTTTTCGCTCCACTTATTCATATAATAATTAATTAATTAATCTATAAGTTAATAGCAATTATGACACCGCATCATTTAAACTTAAAAAACATACGTGAAAGTCCGTCCTTAACTGTGTTACCTCGATTAATCAAACATTTAGACATTTAATTTCCCGCAACAGATTCTATATCAAGTAAACGGAAGAAAATAACTCATAATCTTGACATCAACAATAAATAAATTAATTTGAAGTGCCATTTCTGTAATGAGGGTGGCTGTGCGCAACGAAGATGTTCGGCGAATACGGCCAACTAATTTCGACGACACGCTTTAAAACGACGAATAATAAAAGTTAATGGGACCGCTCTCTTCGTGATTCCTGGCGACGGCGAGTGCTCATTTGCCTGGCCCTCGTTTCCGCCGTGTTAATTAGCATTTTGGCACTAAAATACGTATAATTTGGAACCTTTGCAGGTAAACTTGAGATTTGTAACATATTATGGTTTGGGCCGTTTTGTTTGGATTTTTTACAAAACGTTTTTTACACAATCATGGTTATTTGGCAAACGTACTTTATAATTAGCAACATAGTTTCTGAAGCTTACATATCTACTTTGGTTCATGAAAACATGTATCTGCCAAAGCTTGCATTTATTTTCATTACAACAATAATTATTTAATTTTGTGTGTAGGAAAAGATTACCAGCATATAAACTGGCTTCAGTCTATTACAATCCACAATATCTTGGATACTAGATATTTTACTATATGCTTTTTAGATACACACACGGATTGATGCAATATAGGGCAGCTGGTACTTTAAAAATCATTTATTTCAGGTAAAACCTACTCGTATATTACAGAAAACAAAATTTCATGATTAACATACAGAATAAATAAGTAATAAGAATGAGAGCGACAATCTAATTTAAAATTAAATTAAAATTAAAATTGTCAAATATAATATAAAATTAAATCGAATTAAGTCAAATAAGCAACTTATGCATGGTTGCAGATTAAGTGCTATGTTAAAAGATTTTTATCCTCTGAAGTGGGTTTAAAAACTTAACATCATTATCATGGATAAAAGACGATAATCAATATCTAGGTACATTTATTTGAGATTGATATCCGTTTGATCCCAAACTATAATACAAATAACCCTTTCCCAAAAGGGTTGTAAGTGGGACAACATTGATATGTATACTGATTATTACAAAACCACTGACCTTGTAGTATAATCCGTCAGTAAAAGTTGTTGTTTTCAGTAAAAACTAATAATACTAATATTTGAGTAAAAAACAGTCACATTGCTAGTCAAAATCAGAATACTAGAAAATCTGTTTATTTTGATAAAGAAGCCTTAGGCGTGCCGAGAGCTGATGTTGAATTTAAAATACACTCGGAATGCAATCGTAGAAGTAATCGTATTAACTGTAGTTGAGCGGCTGCGGTCGGCCCCAGTCTCTTCTAGAAAATTCTCCCGAGTAAGAGATTAGGAAACTTATT
Source organism: Phlogophora meticulosa (assembly GCA_905147745.2). Classification (NCBI taxonomy): domain Eukaryota; kingdom Metazoa; phylum Arthropoda; class Insecta; order Lepidoptera; family Noctuidae; genus Phlogophora; species Phlogophora meticulosa. Next base: position 7,117,794 of record LR990523.1, read on the forward strand.
TACATAAGTTCATGTTAAGTATATACAAAATACTGAGATGAGGTTGATGGGTCTACTACAAATAAGAATAATAATATTATTTTGGCATCAATATTTTTAGGGCATTTCATTTTGATTACGTGCTTAAATTGATCGTGGTCATAATATACTTATTTTATTTAAATTAAATATATCAGAATAGGTACAAAAACGGACTTGATACCTAGGGCATTCTCTTTTAGTCAACGGTATAGTGGTGGAGAGGTTCCAAACTGCATTGCTTTAAATAAAGTAGGAAAAAATATAAAGAGATATCATACATTTTGACGCGTACTGTTGACTTTGCAGTCCCTCACATATCAATGTTAACTAGTCAGATATGTGAGTTTATCTTTAACTCTTTTGACAAAATATTTTGTTACTCAAATTTTAGTTAAGTTATATTGTTTAACGTCATTTCATACGAATATATGTATGTATTTTCCATTTTTATCATAATTACCATTTTAGAGTTGCAATCACCTCAGTCATATGTTAGTAAACGTGCCCAATTGTTTACTTCTACCAATTTTATTTTATTACTAATGGTAACATTTCTGACATAAAACTGTTATTGACAACCATTTGTATTTAACAGAACCAAAGCTGTCGCATTCTATTTTCAATTTATCTTTTCCATACTCCAAATTTGAATACAGTGCAATACTGAATAGATCGTATGCTAGACTATAATCATAAATAATGTTTAATGTCCTATACAAAACATTTAATTTCCGTATTGAGCGGCCATGACACATGTGGCAGCTATCGATGGAATTGATATGCAGTGTTTTAGTCACCTATAGCAACAAAGTGCCTGTGAACGCTGGTTTACGATTTTTAGTTCGGAATTGAATAGAATATTCGTGTTGAATGCAGATGCAGCGTGATAGTTGTTTTATTCCGGTATTGAATCAAAAATATGTGGTATTGTCTGGTTGTGTAATAGAAAAAGTTAACTCTCATAGTATAAATATGTACTATAGTACTGAACGTCCATTCAGATTTCTGCAACAAACTACTGGAAACTCCTTCAACTACATACCTAACATTCACGACATCACTCCTTTATTCCCCGAAAGGGTCGGCAGAGGTGTACCTATAGTAAACCCACATTTCGCCATTATTTTTTATCATCTGGACACAAATCCAGCTTCTGGGCAAAAGAAAGATAGAAAAACTCAATAACACTTTGCCCGGCCCCGGATTCGAACTCAGTACCTAATGTTCAGCACTAGGACCACTAGACCAACGAAACACCCCTTATGTGGTCAAGGCTAATTATAGAATTATCAGGGGTCTTACATGGATCAAACCATACAAATATCCTCTTCCCTTTGGTTACAAGGCACAACTAAGACGACATGGTGAGTATGGCAACTGTGTATTTCAATGTACTTACAACAATTTCTTCCTTCCTACTTAATAAAGACATAGTTTCGATCAGAAATCCGTTTTGCAAGCGTAGCGTGAGGGGTGTTGTATACGGGTGAATAACTATGAAGAGTTTAGAGAATACGGCTCATTCTCAAGCTCATTCTCTTCACTCATTTCACAAGCATCTTGCTCTTTTAAATGAATAATAATAACATATATATATATATCGTCAGTATTCTCCGATGGGTTAGACAGAGGTGTCACTATAGTATACCCACTATTTTGCCAGTTAAGTTTAAGCCCCATGTCATAGGGGGCGAGGCTATTGCCGGATCTGGGCGCGAATCCAGACTCCGGGCTTCTACTGAGAAATTCCAAATGGAAAAGCCCAACACATAACACTTAACCCATCCTAGGAATCAAACCCAGGTCATAATGCTCAGCATAGCGCTTCCAACCATCATACATAGAAAAAAAAAGATTATGACAGATATTAGGTAATCCTACGTTTTTCGGTTACAATTGTAGATTGTGTTTATAACAAAACGCGAGCGGAAAAAATGATGCGTCCTGCTTGTAGGTACATTCCGGTCACACCTGCACGCCTACCATAACCAAATCTAAATCTATTCTACCAAGAATAGACAGCGTTATTTCTTTCTTCAACTTGATGACTTCATCTCTTCTAGACAAGCACGGGTCGCCCCGTGGACTGTAGAGATCAGAAAACTTTCTTATTTTCAGTTTTGACATCGCCTTGCTTAGGACGGTAGAAATCTTTCAATTATCTGTCATGTTGTCTGTTCTTCCGTCGACAAAACCTTGAAGTCCGCTGCATCGGCAGAGCAATACAATGCGCGACCCGCTTGCTTACCAGGTTGTTATGTCGATGGTCGCATCAATATAGTGACTTCATTTTGATTATGTGACCACCACAGGTACGTGAATGTTCTGTATAATCTTGGTTAATCGTGTGACGTACTTATTTCTAAAGTTTTGTACTGTACAAATATTTATTTATCCGGAAAAGTTGGGTTGAACCACATGTCAAATAAGTGTGTTTTTCTTTTAATTACGAAACAAATATTTTAATCTAAGACCGTTATATTTAGTTGTGATACCCAAAATATCACTAAATTATATAACAATATAATTATTTCCATTTTGTGGAACTTACAAAAGAGATGCGTATTGTTATTCAACGGGATTAGTATTTTTTAAATTAGAAATCCCGTCCAGGAAATAGATATAAATAGGTATAGTTGAAAAGAATTTAAAATTCGTTTTTCAGGTTACGACCTAAAAAGAAAAACGGAACCATTACGAATTTTACTACAAAAAAATAAGGTTTTTCAATAAAAACCTTATTATTTTTGTAGTAAAATAAGAATAAGAGATTTATTTTAACGCAACACTATGTAGAAAAAAGAATAGATAACAAAATAATAGTTGGTAATAAAAAGTATTCAAATATTAAATCGTATCAAATAAAAACTCAATTGAGCCAAAGTCACGTGTTCACTTAGTTACTTATTTTACTGACTGTCTAGTTGTTGCAACCACGACTGTAAAACATGAGGTCTTGGGTTCGATTCCCGGGTCGAGCAAAGTATTATACGAGTTTTTCCATCTAGAATATCTTAGTAGTAGTCCAAGCTGCTACTTAGAGATTCGTACCCAGCTGATGGCAATAGGGACGCCGTCTATTTTATGGTGAAACGTGGTTACACCTCTGCCAACCTCTATGGAGAATATAGGCTAGATGTTGTGTTTCTTATGTCAAACAATATGAAAAGCAGTTACTTTGGGGAAATAGTATTCATCTCAACAAGCTATGATTAATTTTTACTAAATGTCGTCTTTGTAACAAGAAATTGAATTCCAAAACCTAACTCGAGATCCAGATGGTTTTACAGTTAATTACAACCCAAAGATCAGTTTATTTAATACCAAAATTAGCAAATTAACACAGCTATAGTCGTGTAATTTACAATTAATTAACAAAGGAAAATGCTGGCTCTGAATGCTTACTTTCAGAGAAAATAGACTTTGCAAATATTCACCCGAGAATAAAGTTACTCCGGGCCGTTTAACTTTTGTATTCAATTAAATAAAAAGCTCTAGAAATAAACGGCAAGGATAGTAGAATCGTCCTCATAAATTGTTGCAATTTTCGGCCTGGTTTTACTCAGGTTTATTACAGGCTTTTTAGGGTTCCGTAAAAAATGATAAAAAGGAACTCATATGATTCGACTACGAGTATGTACATCTGACTTTTTTTAGTAACTACTAATGCTTTCAACTTATAATTTGGAATAGTTTTAAGCAAAGCTTATTCACTTATAAAGCATTTTTTTTCATTGCAATTTAAGCTGAACCCGAAGTTGACTCACCAAGAACCCTTTACAAACAAACTTTGAAATCGGAAAAAATGTTTTTCTTAACACGTTACGGAACCCACGGAGGGCAAATCCGTGTTGCTCTTTGCCGGTTTTTCATTCTACCTTTGCTGTTTCAGGATAAGAAAATCAAGGATGGCATTGAGTCAAGATGTCAAGAAGAGTCAAGAAGAGAAATGACAGTGCTTATTCAATATTTTCGACTGGTTCTATTTGATTATAGACGTAGCTGTGGGATAGTTTTATTTCGGCACTTCCCCAATTTTAACTGCAAGAGTTTTTGTTTGATATAGTTTTTATTCGTGCGGAACTGGTATTCAAGTATATTTTATGTTTGTTTCAGAAACTCCTGTGCTTCTCAGCATCCACGTTCCTCATAAAATTTCCTACGGCAAATATACCGCAACGTCTCTTGAAAACTCTGAATAGGTGGATGTTATTTCTACTTTTATTCCCACACATATACCTACAGGGAATTAATTTCTTGTTCACACAAACGCTTTTGTTTTAAAAACGCAAATATTTTGTTAGAAATTAAAGCTTCCCTCGTATAATGTAGAATAACAATAACAAACATTCTCTTTATGTACCGTGGAGAATTTTCGTAGGCAGATGTTTGCTTGTTACTTTACTTACAAGAATTGAAATATTACAATTGGTACGTATACACCTGCTGTTAAAACAATAACAGAACACTGATTTTGGCTCTAATTTTTATTTTTGCCACATAGGTACTGCTTGCTGTTCACATCCAGGCAGTACCAGTGTGACTTTTTCGATTCAGATGGACTTTCTAAGTTTATCTTATGGCGGATACTGACTTGAAAAGTTTGTTTGTAATGTCAGTCTCTGCATTTAGATATCACTAACATCATTGAAAAATAATAAAATCATAAAATCCATACTAATACTAATATACTAATCAATTACTAATAATAGTATAAATGGGAAAGTTTGTGTGTCTGTTTGTCCGTCTTTCACGGCAAAACAGAGCGACGAACTGATGTGATTTTTTAAGTGGAGATAGTTGAAGGGATGGAAAGTGACATAGGCTACTTTTTGTCTCTTTCCAACCCCCCACTTCATAATGCGAGCGAAACCGCGGGCAAAAGCTAGTTTTAATATAAATCTGAAATTGACCCACCTAGAGAAAGTGTGGTGTAAATGATTGTTTCTTCTCTAAGTTTCAAGAGGCCTTTGCCCTGTAGTGGTATCCGTCGTTAAAAAATGTCCTGTGTGTGTGTGTGTAGAGTGTCTATGTATGTGTATCTAAGTAACCCAACCTCCCAAACTAACAACACAACAATAAATGCGTTTAAAATTGTAATTCCAATTGAAGACTTACAGCAACTTTCACTTGACAACACACACATCATACAAGTACATTAGATCAAAGCATAAACCGCGTCAACAGAACCGTCTCCTCAAATGTTCACCTTCAAAGTAGTAACGTGACTAGACGTCATATCTCAGGGTAACCCTAAGTCGCGTACTTGTGAACTGTATATGACGGGAACGATAGATTTATTAACAGCTAGCACGCGCCACAGCTCAGGTGCAACTCTGTGTTAATATCGCAGCTGAAATACAAATATCTACGTCATCGTCGGCCCGGGGCCGGATTAAGCGATGCACAACATTGTTTTATTTAATTATCACGAAATTGAATCGAATTCGAATGGTGTTCATCAAGAATAACAGTTCAAGTGTTGATTCCGCTTTATTTTGGCCAGTAGTGTTTGTATATTTTGTTAATTTTGCGTTGCGTTGTTTGATAGCTTGACATTAATTTCTAAAGCTATCCTATTTCATCCTTTATCTATTAAAAGGGGTGATTAAAAACATCAGGCCGTAACTATTTTAGTTTTCTGACAGAACCATTATTCAGATAGTAACTTCCGCAGCGCTTCAGCGGAACTCACATGAATGCGAACAGCAAGTAAATTATTTCCAATAATTTATTTTACCAATATTTATGAACAAATTATTTAATAGAATCTAGATAGTTTATCCAATTTTATAATTTATAGGAGAGATAAGTACAGATAGTAAATCGTCACTTAGGACCAATATTACCTATTTTATTTCAACGTTGTTTTCAATGTTTGACGACCGATGTGGCGAGGCGGGTGAAGGTCCGCCTGCGATGCAGGAGGTTGCGGGTTCGATTCCCGCCCTGGGACAAATGTTTATGCGATCTACAAAGATATTTTCCGGGTGTTCTGGGTATTTTCTATGTAAAATAAAACATATAATAAACGTAGTGTATTAAGTATATCAGTCATCTAGTACCCATAACACAAGCTCTGCTTAGCTTGGGGCTAGATGATGCTGAGTGGATTATCCAGCATTATTTATTTTATTTATATTTGCTTCCGTTTTTGTTTAAAACAAATCTCAGTGGCATTTAAAAGTTAATACAATTTATAATACAAGTGGTCGCTCAGTACTTACTTAATTCTACCGTTTTAGCTTTCTCTCCTTTTCCTTCATATATCTAAGTGATGACTACGCCAAATCTAACACTCCTTAGTGCGCGCAATATTCTTAAAAAGGGATCCAAAGTGTTCGCTTCTTGTATACAATATAACAATTCCAACAGTTATCGAAGACGCTTCAGTTTGTAAGGTTAAGCATTAAAACATTTTCTATACGTACCGACTTTGAAATGGCCCAAAAAATAATTGGTATTAAATTTCTTTTGACTTCTAATCAAAAATATAATTCAATTACTAGCTATATATTTATAATTTTTCAAGTGGTTAGTTGTTCTGTATGCTCAGAGTTTTTAATGCTTGTTTATTTAAGCCACAAACGACTACTACTACCTTCATTTGATAAGCGGAGGCTACACTTCTAAGCCAAATTAAAAAGTTTTCCGTATTAGTGCTGCGGGGATTTTGTCCAACAAAGAAGAATGTTTACTGACCCGGACATTAGAGTTTCCTTTTTCAGTTACATTTTAGGTATATAGTTACTCCCCAAAAACACTTGGGGATGCTCGGGGCTAAATAAATACAGCCGCACGGATCAATTGAAGGTTAAGGCTACGCTGGTCGAGGTCAATCTTTGGATGTGTGATCGTACGTAAAATATCGAGACTCCTCCGTGCCTCGGAAAGCATGCTAAGCCGTTGCTCCCGGCGGCCATTTTTAGATCTTTTAATTCGTAAAATTCGTAATTTCATAATTTTTAATTATCTATATAATTCACGTCTTTGTCTTTTCTCAAGACCCTGGGGTCACAGGCCTTGGCAAGGCGTACGAGAGCCCGAAATAATGCTTAGTTGCTTATGTGGTGTACTTGAATTTAGATGAGTAATCGAAACATTTCTGTATCGATGGTCTAGTGGTTGTAAATGCTACTACTGAGCATTAGGTACTGAGTTCGTTTGCCAGGTGGGGTATAGTAGATAGTGTGGATTATGTAAAAAGTTTCATGGGACTTCAATATATGGAGGTAAACTATATCTATGGGGAAAAATAAGCGTGATGTAGTGTTATGTTAAATCAAGCTTTGTACCAAAAAAAACAACTTAACCAACACATAAAGTCAGGGTCCGAATACAGCTTCCGATCTAACCGCCCAGATTTACAGGATGTGACAGCACACCTCAGGATTGTTGGTAATAAAAGATAACTTTACCCGCTCATTGTAAATTGTACACGTGAGGAGCTCGTGGCTAAATAAAAACAGCCGCACGGGTTGATCGAAGGTTAAGCTACGCTTGCCGAGGTTAGTCTGTGGATGGGTGACCGTTCATAACATATCGAGACTCCTCCGTGCCTCGGAAAGCACGTTAAGCCTTTGGTCCCGGCTGTCATTTGTAGATCTTTGACAGTCGTTACGGGTAGTCAGAAACCCCAAAGTCTGACAACCAGTCTTACCAAGGGGTATCGTGTTGCCCAGTAACTGGGTTGTGGAGGTCAGATAGGCAGTCGCTCCATGTAAAATACTGGTATTCAGCTACATCCGGTTAGACTGGTAGCCGACCCCAACATATTTGGGAAAAGGCTAGGTAGATGATGATGATGATGATGTAAATTGTACACGTTTTATTTATTGATCTATCTAGCTGTTCAAGTTAAGTTTTCCTTTACCATAAGTGTCTAAACACACTATGGCGAAGTTGCGCGACCGAAGTTTGGCGGCTGATTTTAAGTTCCGACGTATTCGACTGATATGACACACCATAAGTTTGTGTGTTTATTCAGTGTCATGAGCGTTGAAACTCTGACAGAAGCGAAATGAACACTACGGGCGGACACGCGGGGCGCGGGATGCTCCTCGCTGCTCCCCGCCCCCGGATCTTCGTCGGCAATCGAACCGAACTTCGGTCACGTATAATGTGTGCTCACAGAATAAGTTGCCGCTGAACTTACGCTCGACCGAAGTTAGGCTGTACGCTATGACGCGAGGTAATTTCGGCATAGTGTGTCGTCAGTAATTCAAATAGCACTGCAGGCGTAGTTGTGCTGAACTTCGGTCGCGAAACTTCGGCATAGTGTGTTTAGACACATAACCTTTCAAAGGGTCATTGTACTCTTTTTAGTGTCGTACTTATGTTGTTGACAGTAACAAGAAATCGAAGCACATAAATCCTCTTTTCGAACAAACATATTCGGAAAAGTTTTTATTTTCTTTCATGTACTCGTACTTACCTATTTTCCAAAATAAACGTCATCTCAAATCCGGCTCACAGTCGAGATCACAAAACAAGCGTCATATTGCGATACGGATGAGAATTTAGTTGAAATTTAATAATATATCAGTTACAAACACGTTTTGCTTCAAGTGTTACTTATACGGAAGAGTACGTGTCAGTAAGCTAGTCTTCATTACTATGTAAAACTTTAGAGATTACTAAGGAACTTATGTTGTCATATGACAGATACAGAAACTAACTAATTCATTACGTTTTCACTCAGCCTAAAGAATAATAGTAATAATACTCAATCTAGCAGAATAGAATAGAATACTCTTTATTCCAAATAACGTCACGCCTGTGTTCCCTGAAGGGATGGGCAGAGGTGCACCTACAGTAATACCCACATTTTTTTAAACGTTGCCCCACACTAGGAAGCAAACATTTAAACTCAAATACACAAACAGCCAGACCTGGAAGAACTACCTGTATAGTAGGTCACACAAATATTTGTTCCGTGCGGGGATCAAACCCACAACACGCGGCGCAGCAGCCGATGGCTCAAGCACTGCGCCAACTGTGTCGTCAAACATTACGCCAGTTGTCACTGACTTTTCTGCTGTAATGCGCAAAAAAGCAGCCCCTATGCAGCGGCTGCATTGCAGTAGGTAGCAACGGCTTCCTGAAAGTAATATCGGCTTGGCTTGACTTTCATGGCTCAGAGGCTTTGCATGGAAGCGGCAATAGGGATTAAGTTATTTTAAGTAGGATTCTAATAATTATGTTTAATATCAATAATTTATTTTAGTTTATGTTGTAACACAACTATGGGTCACGCCTGAAAGTAAAGATGCGCACAAGTCCAATTGTTTTTATATGAAATTTCTTGTTTTAGTTTTTTTTCGTTCGTATTTCCTGTGCATTTCTATTTGCCCAAATAAATTCTCTTCTTTCTTTTTTATTTATTTGCTCTAATGATAATCATGCTTCAATATTCCAACGGCTTCAATGCGACGGTAGTACTCTACAAATCGCGGATATCTCCCAAAAAATGGCCCAAACTCAAGTGGGCTGGGCTGGACCCGTTTGTCGCATGTTGGATACATTGTGGGTAAGACACCACAACGTGTGTCCCAGGAAGCGTGTTACGTTATCCCGGAAGACCCAAGCGTAGTGAGTAATACCGGGTAAAGCTTGACCACCTATAGACGAGATCAGGCCTTCTTAGCGTATTATCTAGCTGAGTAGAAAAAGATAAGGGTTTTGTTTAAGCTCATTTTTTGAGTTCTGTAACTTAAAAGACACGACACGATTGGCGCACTGGCTTAACGATTGACTGTTTTGCTGAGTGCCGCGGGCCTACAGAAACTGGTTCGGGTTCTGGCTGTTTGTGTATGTGAGTTTAAGTATTTGTAAACAAAACCACGATATAGAAGAAATACCTACTGAGGGGTAACCTTTTTTTAAAGAAAGAAAGGAAGAAGAAGAAAGAAAAGGAAAAACTGGAACCGATATAGGATTACTTCATTGCCCGTCTGTCTGTCTGTTTACACTGTTTTTCTCAGAAACCCGTGAAGTTATCAAGTTGAAATAAATACCAAATGGAGCTTTGGAGCTCAAAAATAATCGAGCATCAACGCAATACAAAAACACGGCCATGAATGCAACATATTTTGATATGAATCGCGAACAAAGCAAAACCTATAGGGACTGGTTCTATATGATGACCTATTGATATTCCTGTATATGATGATTTATATATACTTTTTTATGATACATATTTTTTTATGACTGACTTAGAATCATGAAATTTGGCAAGGAGCAAGGTATCATAGCACGAGGAAAGGAAAAAGCCCGGAAATCGTCAATTTGTAGTTTAATCAATTAAAAAAATGTTTTTTTGCTATAACACACTTACATTTGCAATGAGTTGACCGTGAAAATATTTTCAAATGTAAAGTAAGGTGTAATCCTACGTTTATTTTCGTCACAGTAATTTTCGGTGCTTTTATAGTAAAAACGTGATGTTTTCGACGTTTTTTGCTCTTTTCATAGCTTAAGCTCTGCCCATTTCTCGGTTAAACCCACTCTTATAACAAGCATATTTGAGCTTGGCATCTAGCTAAGGTCAAATAGGGTTGGCTAGAATACAGTACTTGGTCCTCATTGCTTTAAACCTTTTCAAAAGTTAAGATAAATATGCTATACAACCTGCCTTCTGTGACACCCACTGGAAGTCGTCGACGAATTCTAAGTAGGTAAGTATTATTTTTCAGGAAAATAAAAAGATCAAATAAAGTTAGAACAAAAAATGAATTGTAACAAATAAAAATGTAAAATTGTCAAAAATTCTATTTTTGACAAAAGTAGAGTAAGATAAAATTAGAAAAAAAACCTGCACAAATATGTATTTCAACTATCTTGCGACATCTTTTTTAAGCCAAAAATAATACAAGACAGCAGGCAATAAAAAAGAACAAAAAAATATTATTTTAAAATGGTTCAAGTACTACGAAGGCGTATTATGTGTGAGGAAGTTTCTAAGTGTAGGACGCCCTTTTTCTAGGTGAGATGACGATCTGCGAAAGACTGCAGGCAGATGCTGGATGCGGCAAGCTGAAGACAGGGCACTATGGCGCTCATTAGGAGAGGGCTTTGTCCAGCAGTGCACTAATATAGCCTGATGATGATGATGATGAAGTTTCTAAGACTAATCGCATAATGACAAGTGACTTGCTTAGCGCTTAAGCCTAGTGTGACGCCTAGGCAAAAGAACGTAAACCTGCAATACTGCTAAACACCAGCTGTTTGCGCATACTTGGGTATCAGTGCGTAGTAGGCCTAAGTGATGGAACATCGCCTTTATAAATTCTATGTGTAGTTCAAAAGTTGTGTCTGCAAACCGGCACTGCTAAGCATGCACCTGTCAATGACCAACAGCTATACACGGGTCTCTCAATGGTAACATGGAGGTCAAAGAGAGATTGCCGCGCTTAGTAGACGAACGACTACAGTACCTGTATTAGGGCTTAAGGCTTTCCGCAAACAAGTATGACGCGACAATGCGACATGATTTTGCGATATACAGGATAGAAGAAATTAAAAATGAACAGAAATTTAATATCTTTATAAATAAATTAAAACATCTTCTAATCCGTAAATGTTATTATGTACATGAATATCTAAATGTTAAACTTAATAAATAAATAATAATACCAAAAACGCAATAAAAATCTATAATACTAATACTTGTACAATTAAAATAAATATTAATGTATAAATCCAATATATAAGTAGAAAAAAATATATGTATACAATTAGTTGTAAGCCTACCTACTCGTACCTACACAAAACGAAAGAGTAGATTAATATGGAAATTGTAAAAAAATATTTATAATAGCCCTCCAAATAATTTTTATGTTGTTATGCCCGACAGGGCCCGCAATGCTCCAAAACTATTCTATGTATCTTTATGTACAACCTACCACCTAAGTTCACATTGTGGAATGCAATAAACGTATTGAGTATTGAAGGAACATCGACGGACAAAGTGATACTATGAATTAAGAGCTGACGAAAAATTCCAACGCTGTGAAATTCAGACTCATGTAATCATAGATCAGGTTGTCTTTATATCCAAAGAACACTTCTATAAAAACGTACGCGACATTGTGTGTCGTATTGTAGCATCTCGCCTGTCTGCAAGAGCCTTTATCCTGTGTCGAAAATCATACGAAGTATACCTGTTTGACATTGGAAGGAACAATCACATTTTGAAAGCAATTTTCAAACTTATTATATTATGAAAGTTACATAATACAATAAATGTTCCATGACTTTGATTCGTAAGATTAGTCATTCGTAAAACATTACCCATACATATACATCATATTATAAATGCGAAAATAACTGTCTGGCTATTTATTACCTTTTCATGTATTAACGGCTGAACGGATTTGAATAAAATTTAGTGGGTAGCACAAAGGATTCTTTTTGTTTTGGTAGTACGTTCCCGTGGGATAATTGCCGACCTCCTCACAGGTGAAGCAAAATTTAGTGGACAGATCCAGTTAGAGCACGCAGTCAGTATATCGTGTAGCTACGAATCAAAGAAAATACCAAAAATGACTTCAGGTATGTACCTGAAGTCATTTTTGGTATTTTTGGTATTTGTCTGATGTCAGACAAGTACTCAAACTGCTGACAAAGCTTGGGTTCCATTCCCGCACGGGACAAATATTTATATGGCCTACAGGTAGTTGTTCCGGGTCTAGCTTTTTGTGTATGTGACTTTCAATATTTGTAAACGCACCCACGAAACAGGGGAAATTCCTAGTGTTACGTTTTAAAAACAAAGAATAGAAAGGCGCGCAATGGATGTTGATGAAAGATAAGCAGATAAGCAAATTAAATGTCTTGAAAAATCTTACTACTACTGCCTCGTTAGTCTAGTGGTTGCAATCGCTACTGCCGAGTATGGCGTCTTGGGTTCTATTCCCCGGTCGCATAAAGAGTTATTGGGTTATCCATCACGGATCCCTAATTAGCACCCGGGAGTCTGGACTTGTGCTCGGTTGGTGGCAATAGGCTCACCCTCTAGTACATAGGATTTTAATATAACTGGTGAAATTAAATTATGAGTACTTCGCTAAAAACAGTAACAGTAATCATTTCTGTTTCTAGTGTAATATTTAGGTTGTTACTTCTCATTGTACACCCACGACCATAATAATATGCCAAAGCTTTAGCATTTGTTCCTTTACTAAAAATAACAATTCCACTTAAGAGTATCATATTTCAGAACAAAGCTTTCAATAACTATTGTTATTACTTTATCCTTATCAGATCTATGTTTAGAAGTAAAGTACTGTATTCTATTTCTTCGATTTTGGTAAACAACCCTTTATCCGCTTCAGTGATTAAAATGCTTGAATGCTTAGCCTTTTTCCAACTATGTTGGTTTCAGCTTCCAGTCTATCCGGATACAGCTGAATACCAGTATTTTACATGGAGCGACTGCCTATCTGCCCTCCACAACCCAGTTACTGGGCGGCGATACCCCTTGGTAAGACTGGTAGTCTGACTTTCGGGCTTCTGACTACTCGTAACGACTTTCCAAGATGTACAAACGACAGCCGAGACCAACGGCCTAACGTGCTTTCTGAGGCACGGGGGAGTCTCGATATGTTACGAATGGTCACCCATCCACAGATTAAAAAAATAATAAAATTACAGTTTATTGATAAAACAAGTATAAGTATAAACCAATTTTTGGCTGGATCCTCCTTTTGGGCAGATAGTGCTTGTATTAGGACAGTCCGCTCTTTCATAGCAAGACGTGTCACACAAACAGCAAAACGTATTATTTTATATACTAAAACTACCTAAGACTGACCTCGGCAAGCGTAGCTTATCCCTTAATCACCCCGTGCTGCTGTTTTTATTTAGTCACGAGCTCCTCTAAGGGACTTGTAACAGTTGTTCATCTCTGCTAATTAGCACTTTATCGGTTAGATACCTAATATGATGACTTGGGCTTTTCCCTACTACGTCTGGGGTCGACTTCCAGCCTAACCAGATGCAGCTGAATACCAGTATTGTACACGGAGTGACTATCTTTTTGACCTCCACAATCCAACCGATACCCGTTGGTGTGACTGGTTGACAGACTTTTGAAGATATGGATTACGTCGTGAGCTATACATGTAAACATACTTTTTAAGTTTTATTATACTTAATTAAGATATGTTTGTAACTGTTGGTTTTCCCAATATAAATATATAAATAAAGTTCGTAAATCAACGACTTTACGTACTTTCTGTGGCACGGCAGGACCTCTATATGTCATGGATGGTCACCCATCCAGGGAACGTACCTACTCGGCTAGTGTTGCTTAACTTTGAAGATTGACCCGTGAACTGTATTAGTTAGGCACGAGACACTAACCGACAAATAAAAATTAAATAAATAACATTTTATTAAAATCACCATCGCAATTTCCGGAACGATGTACAGAGGCCAGCACATCAAGTTGTGTCAAATTTCTTTGATAGTTTTTCAACTTTATTTCAAAAGAATAATGTTCATGTTCAGTTTGGGATAGCTTGATGTGCTGGCGACTGTACTAGCAAAACAGGTATTTTGAAATTCCAAATATTTTACTGTTAATTGAAAAATAAGCCCTTTCCATATACTTTCAATCCTCGTTCAACGGATGATAATAAGTGAAGGCTATAAAGGAATATAAAGGCTTTCAATGGAATCTGTTTTATTTAATTGAATAAAATATTCTCTTAGTATTTAAATTAAACTTAATTATACTTATCTTAATTAATAATAATTCAATGCTATAGCACTTCGCTACATTAATTTTTATCCCAAAACAAACACTCCAACTAATATCCATTAAAATTAACGAAAACTTAACTATGTCGGGTCCACGTCCCTTGTCTTTTGGAAAAGATAAATGTAAGTGTTCAGTCAACTGCCAACTTGACTGAAAGCTGACATCTCTCCAACAGAGACATTTAGCTGAACATTTCACAATGCCGACGATGCCGACCCCTATCCAATTATTATGACAGATTTACATGAACTCAATTAGAAAACAGATTATTATACAAATGACCTTTTCATTTAAATGATCGTTGAGAATTTTTATTTATTGATAAGCCATACACGCGAGATGCCCTTAATATAAAAGAAAAACCGAATGTGGGGGAAAATGTGCGAGCAAAATCACTAATACGATTTTCACATTCAAGTTGGATCGTTAAAATTAATCTCAAAAACCACTGAATTACGATGAAGGAAATCACTGTAAAGTAACCCAGATAGATTATAATGTAATACAAATAATCCTCGTAGTGGCGCGTTCGTAGCACAGCCGCTACGCCGTAGCTCGTTGCGCAGCGTGCCAGCTCCGCAATCGAATAGTATTAGACGTAATATAACTAGAGTTTGTTTTATTATTTTTTAATTTAAATGTTTGAAGTTGTGACACTTACTTATCTAAAAGACAAACTTTAAGCTTTAGTAAAAGTTTCAGTACTTGTATCTGTTTAAAGTTTTACTTAGTGATTGTTAGAGCGAATGTCAAAAACTTTTTTTTTTTTCATTCTCATTTGAATTATTTTTTGTGTAACTTTTATAATCAGAATTCAATGCATAGTAAGATTATTTTTTACTTACTGACCTACAACATATTATTTTTATATCTATCATCTTTTACAAACCAAAGCTGAATCATTTAGCATGTGGCATACAAAACAAACCCAAAAACCGGAACATTAAAACTTCAAGCAACGAAAATCATTTAGCGTACAAACAAATTATCCCGCGAAAAAAAGGTATTAATAAAAACACATTACAAAACATCAAATTGTTGGTAGAACTGGGTGAATTCGCTGGGGTAACATCGTTCACTTAAGCACATTACCGTGGGTTGTCGGCCAACTTCGGCCCGGTGAGATAACATCGAAACAATTGCGGAGCCACGGGAGCTAACTTGCGGGTTAGCGCGATAGTTCGCTGTAAATTGGCATGGAGTTCGTTATGAATTCTTTGTTAATTGGAATATGGAAATAGTGACGGATATACTTTGGAGCCCAGCGGACGCACAGGGTTTTGTTTTGGTACAGGCAGTGAAAGAGATATGTGTACACCTTATTTGTTGAGATAACATCGAAACAATTGCGGAGCCACGGGAGCTAACTTGCGGGTTAGCGCGATAGTTCGCTGTAAATTGGCATGGAGTTCGTTATGAATTCTTTGTTTATTGGAATATGGAAATAGTGACGGATATACTTTGGAGCCCAGCGGACGCACAGGGTTTTGTTTTGGTACAGGCAGCGAAAGAGATATGTGTACACCTTATTTATTGAAGTGAAAACACACAGGCACTAGTTGTCTGGCATTTTTGCTGAACTGGACCCTTTTAGCGTAGCTGAAGGCACATGCTTAATAATATATACTTATATATGTTTTTAATGTATTTCTTGTTACTCGTATTTTTTATGTTTTTCTATGTTTAGTATGTCGTTGTGTGCCTGAACCTGTGCTCAATAAAGGTTTTTTCATTCTTTCTTTCTTTCAAATCTTCTTTAGCATCAAATACATATAGAAAAGTGAACAAGCCGTTGACTGACAGGCATTTTGACATCTAAACTAATACCTATTATATAAATATACATGTAAAAGTAACTTTTAACTTTGACGATCGATGTGGCGCGACGGGCGAAGGTCCACCTGTGATGCAGGAGGCTGCGGGTCCGGTTCCCGCCTTGGGACAAATGTTTGTACGATCTACAAAGATTTGTTTCGCGCGTTCTGGGTATTTGCAATGTATAATAAAAAATATATATCTATGCATTGTATTAAGTATATCAGTCATCTAGTACCCATAACATAAGCTCTGCTTAGCTTGGGGCTAGATGATGCTGTGTTTATTATCCAACATTATTATTGTTGTAAGTCCGTCTGCTTTTCTTATTTTCACGCCTAATGAGCAAAACTGATTGATTTGAAATTTGAAATAGTGGAGATAGTTTAAGACCCTGGGAGGGACATAGAATAGTTTTAGAAATTCAAGAGGACAAAGACGCTGGTAACAGCTAGTCTAATATAAAAGTAGCCACATGTAAAAATAAATTCTATGAATAAAATTATTATGCCTTTTAGTCCCTAAAGAACCAATTAGGTTCCAAGAGTACCATCATAGGAAGTAAAAAGAAGTGAGAGAGAGATAAATTTTCAGTATTTTGGTAACTAGACAAAAGAATTTGTAATGTGCTATTAGTTTCTTCAAGACCAATTAAAAGAAACATCTGGGTAGATCAAGTTTGAGTCGTTTGCACAACACAACTTTACTGTTAGTCTTGTAACTACATAAAAACGTTCCATAAAATACATATATTTAATTGCCTCCATACATAATTATTTTACCTTGTGTACCCCAATAGTCAATATAATTCAGTTGGCAAATAAAACTTTGATCACTTTTGAGACTGGCATTTGTTCTATTTTGCTGTCAATGGATTCAGGTCAACTAACACGGGAACAAACCAGAATTTAACCTTTCTAAAAATGTCACGAAAATATTAAAAAAAATGTATAAAATGAATCGATCGATGGTGCAAACAACTGTTTTTTAAAACCTAGCACTGTTTATATCTATTGATGAAAACACACATACATAATTATCGTCACGCCTTTTTCCATCTTCTACGAATCTTACATACTCCTTTTGCATCGTTTACGTTCATACATCTGGTAATACACGGCCGTTGAGAGTAACATTGATAATAGCATCAAATATCCTGCATTATCTCACTGGGTGGGTTAATATGGGCTTCACTTTACTTATCTCTACAAGAGATAAATTAAGTTACCTACTTTTACTTATTTAAATTTGTTTTTTTTTTTATATTGTTTTAATTTTGCTCTAACCTAGTTGAAATATTTTAGTAACGCTTTGAACGCCAAATGACCGACAAACAATACCTTTTCTATTGTGTCTCGTTGTTTGGCAGTTAAGGTGTTAAGTTCTTTTCAGTGCAACTTTATAAAATAGTATTTTTATTAACTTCCCTTGTAAGCGACATGTAATAACGACGTTTTGTGTGCATGCAGAGTTTACCTGTACGTGATTGACTATATCCTGTTTTTTGCTTATGTTTAATTTGCTTGTATGTAATTGTTGGTGAACCAAATAAATAAATAAATATTGTTACCAACATGTGTAGGTAAAACATCAATTACATCCAAGTACCTTGGTTTAGTAATTTCACAAGATAGTCGCTTTTAATTTTGCGTAAGTGTAAGGTCATGACTGTACGTACAACATTAGTGGAAGAAGAATTCACATCCATAGATACATAGATAAATATTGTATTGTTATTATAAAATATGTTTTAATTAAATTTAATCTTATCTAATAATGATTATGTTATGACTGATCTCAATAAAAATAGTTGTTATAATTTAGTTAACTTATATTAGGGACACTTTCTAAAAATTGGTTATTAATTAAGTTTTAATATTTTATTTCAATATTAATTTTATACTACTAATTATGGAATGCAGATAAAGATATGAATATGAAACATTGCAATGTCTGACATGCATGTACTGCTAACCCAAGTATAGCATTAAGCTTAATGATACCTATAGACCCGTTGGATAATGGATGAATCAACAACTAGCTTATATTAGCAAAAAGCTTTACTAAAACAACCAAGGAATATCATTAACCCCAAATTACGTGTAATTAAATGTTAATTTATAAGATTTATGAGAGCATTCTGTATGGATTGAGCATAATTTTAATTATAATTATACTTATTGTGTACACACATTTTCAATTTATTGTAACTAAGTAGGTATAAAATTCTGATTCCGATAATGATAAGAATGATAAATATAAATTTGCAAGACTCCTGTTATACGGGTATAATGACCATTTTACCCAACTGCCCCAGAAGAAGGGTTTTAGAGGTTGCAAACAGTTTTTTATCAAACATCAAGATTTAAAAATAACGTTACCACGCAGTCTTCATTTAAAATTTAGTGATTATAACAAAAATTTAGTTTAACAACTTTATCCGTAAAATACATAGGTAAGGTGGTTTTTTACAGGAAATTTGCATCTTGAGAAATAACTCTTTCCACGAACTTAATCACTACATAGTATAAAATAAAGTCGCTTTCTCTGTCACTATATCCCTATGTATGCTTAAATATTGCTTGCTTTTTATATGTGGAAGCTTGTCATTAGCAATTGTCCTTATTTATAAAAGATATTTATAATTGTTATTAGTCTGTAAGCTTTCCTTAAAAAAAAAAAAAAAAATGTTTAAAACTACGAAACGGATTTTGATGCGTTTTTTTTAATAGATAGAGTGATTGAAGAGGAATTATTATTATTATTATATATATATATATATTTTAAACCCGTGCGAAGCCGGAGCGGGCCGCTAGTTAAATTATAAACGGAAAGGTTCTTCTTAAATTGCGATTCGAACATATATTTATATGTATTGCAAGATATACAATATATGCTCATTGCTCGTACGTCAAAAGAAGTTCTACTACATTTCCTTTTTCCGACATGTTTAAGAGCACGTATGTTCAATATTCGAGTACCCTTCAATCAGCCCTATCTTTATTACGACTACTTACTACTGACAGAAAAGGTCACGTTTCTATTTTCTTTCTTTCACTGTTTCTATTTAGCTAACGAAATTGTAAGCCAAGAAATTTGATTTCAAACGAGCTATTTACACTGTACTGTATCAATGTATGCTATTTATCGCAATGTTTTGACACTATATCAATTAATTTTGATGTTATTATTTTAATGGTAAATTACTTTTTATGTAGTCATAACGAAATGAAAGTAAAACATACATTTTTAAATAACATTTAATACCTTATATAATATATTATACAAAATCTAGCGTCACGATGTTTGTCAGAGATAAACTCCAGTACTACTTCCAAAATTAATATTTTTTTATGAAATTTGGCTTACTGTGTGAGGGTAGTTTTTATCCCCATTCTCCGCAGCAACGCATGGCCGGATCCATTCCGCATTCCATTCTCATTATTATTTAGTATTTATAAAACTTGAGAATGTATTTAAGAGTTACATAGCCCTTGAAGAACCTTCATCTGGGTACGCATTGCCGTAGTGAACCAAAAACAGTCGCAGCACTTAATTCGGCCGTACTATAGACAATCTCACCTTCATCTTGCGCCGAATTACCTGTCCCCTGCACACGTGAGAACCTAATGACTGTGTCAGCAAATGGTTTGAGGGTGGCTGAATGCGACAAACATAATTATATATTTTCCATAGAAACACGCTCATAACAAGATCATTAACGCAAATAACAAATTATGATCTACAAGGTTTTAATAATCCGGGGTCAAATATGAAACTATTTTCAATAATACCGAATGTTACAGAACCCAAATAAATGGTCAATTTTATCAACAAACACAAATAGGAATAAACCGCTTGTCAGTAAAGCCCCGGAAGCGGATCTACAAGTATGTGCCACAAACAGAACTGACTACATTTGATGGAAAAATACGATCAGTAATCACACCCAATATACAAATTGCAAATCTATATATGGTCGGTATAATACTCACTATAGAATATGTGACAGATTGGGATAGCTTGATGTGCTGGGTTTTGTACATCTCTATTTGCCGTCATCTCATTAGTCACCTCCTTTCTAGCCATAATTATTACCTTCCACACAATCCATTCATCGTTTCTTTGGTCATGTTAATGTGTCCTTTGATATTTAACATAGATATAGCACGAGAATGTCGATGTTGTAAGTCTGAAAGTGGCGCCTGTGACAGAGAAGTTGTGTGGAAATCGGCTGTCATGGTATGGACACGTGACATGCGAAAGAATGAGGATCATGTTGTGAGGAAAGTTTTGAGTATGAATGTAGAGGGTTACAAGAGTAGAGGGAGACCCAGGAAACGATGGATGGATTGTGTGAAAGTTGATATGGCTAAGAAGGAGGTCACTTTTGAGATGACGGGAAATAGAGATGTATGGAAGAAGAAGACATGCTGCGCCGACCCCAAATGAAATTGGGATAAGGGCAAGAGGATGATGATGAATGTCGATGTTATGCCATGTCGCCATTGCTCCCGTGTGAAGCAGCTTTGGTACTAGTAACAAATAAACAAAACATTATAAGTATAATCCGCTAACAATCTTCCCCGTCTCGAGAATACAATAAAGCCCGTATAAACAGAAAACAACATGCTCACCTTGATAATGCTGACATCGCGTGACCAAGAACGAATCGTAACTGATGCCTAATGGAACTAGAATCATCACATTTACCGGAAAAACCGCTTTTTACCTATCATCCTTAGAGAAATGGGCGAAATCATATTAATTTGCTGAGGTAATGTGTTTCTGATTATTTTTGATGAGTAACGTTTATCTACTTATGTTACTTGCTATTATTTTAGGATTACGTCCCTAAACTTCCAATTTTTTTTCTTTGAGTAGGGCTGATTTAGTTTTATTTATTCAAATCAACTGCCTTGGTCTTGTGGTCTTAAGCGATACTGCTGAGTATGAAGTCCTGGTTTCAACTCCTGAGTCGGGAAAAATGTTGGGCAGCTGGTGGCAATAGATAACTAACCAATAGATAACCCTCCCGTTTTAGACACTAACTATAACGGGAGGGCCGTTATAGTTAGTGTTCCTGTAGTATCTTAGTTCATAAATTTAACAACTCTCTGTAATGGACATCTGTTGGACAGATATAATAATACCTAGTCATTTTTATTTATATTTCCCGGAGTCAACAAACTTTGGTTATATCGAATTTCTTATTTAGGTCTGACGTTTCGTTGGTCTAGAGGTCGTAAGTGCAACTGCTGAGCGTATTGTCATGGGTTCGATCACAGGTTGGAGAGTGTACTATAATTTTCCAGTAACGGCCTGGACTCAGAATCTGTGCCAAGTTGATGGCATCAGGCTTGATCCTTATTACATGAGACTTAAAATATAACAACGAAATGTGGATGTACTATTAGGTACCATTATTAACTCTAGCCCTTCTGCCTAACCTGTTGTGTCATTTACATTGTTTGCAATTTGATACACCCAGGACCAATTCTCTAACCCCCTTATTAATAACGCAGAGATAAGTGACAACCAGTAATCTCCAGATTCACCAAACATTTTTAGAGGTTCAACTTTGGCATAACTTTAAAACAGTTTATCAATAATAAACTTAAGATTTTTATATCTTAAATGCATGGCAAAGATAAGTAAAACTAAAGGTTTCCTAAGAACAATATTTGTAGTGATGACCGTTGATAGCAATACAACATTATCGTAGATAGAAACTATATAATGCCACCAGCTACGATCCTTACATACTCCTTTTGCGCTTCGTTAACGTTCATGCATGCACGCCTGTAGCGCGTCTGATCTTTGAGAAGAATTTCACCAATAAGGTCAGTATAAGTCCTTTTGGGGTGTCCCCTCCCGATGTTTCCACGTACAGATGTACGTGGAAACATCGGGAGGGGGCATTATCGTAACAAAAGGATAGGTTACATTCCTTTTTTTTTTGTCCAGGGGGGGAAACCTTCAAAAGGCGCCACTTTAGGGGAAAAGACCAAGGAGTGTGGGATTCGAACATCACTAAAACCACCCCGGTGATCACCATCAGCACATGATAAGTATGAGAGGTTAATCTAAACATTTCGTAAGAATAAAGTAAGTACCCCGCGGCTAGACTTCAACAAAACGTTAATTGACAAGTTAAACCTGTTTCCCGGTACTCCCTTCTAAAATTGCTAAAATATATTTCAACCTCACCTTTCGACCATTAATATTTCACACTGCGAAGTTCGCTAGTGGTTCTATAGGTTTCTCCCTATTCTAATTTGAAAGCCTTAAATGACACTCTCTTTAGTACCAAATATAGATTCGGATACCAATATGGCCGTTTCGACATTTCACTGTTTGAATTAAATTGTTATAGATACGAAATTCTTTAAATAGTGTATTGAATACACTATTTAAAGAATTTTGCAAAGGAACTGAAGATAACATGGAACATTAGATAATTGTATTTATTACTTATTAATTAAAAATTAAACAAAATACATTTTTTTCACTACTTTGCTGATAACAATAATTAAATTACGAAACAATGAAATTGTGAATAAAAAATATTTAGGTCACTTATTAAAACTTTTGTGTCACTATTTGTGAAAACAAAGATTACTAAAAAGTTAATTACCTACTCGTAGTTAAGAATAGAACTTGATAAGACTTTTTGATAAATCAACATTTTTTTAACCAACGCGGGGCTTTATTATTTTAAGCGAGAGGGCTGCCGTAGAGCGTGCGACACTGAGATTTCTTCGTCTTCGGTGTCTCAGTCGTACGGTTCCTGAGACACCCAGCCGCAACCCAACCAACCAGTCCCAACTAAAACTCACGGGAAGGGTCCCACGAGTTTTAGTTGAGTCTTGAAGTCTCAACTTTTTTTCATCAAGGACGTAAATAATGTTTTTTTTTAATTATTGGTTTAAAAACCACAGCGTGGAAAAGTATGCTTAGGCGAGTAACGAGTTTACTTCCGATGGTAAATATTGACGGTAACGTTTTAAACACAAACGTAAGGTTGATAATCTGAAAGCTCTTGCTATCGCTTAATAATTAAGCTTTCTATGAACCTATTAAGCCTTAGTAGAGCCTTATAAATATTAGGTCTTTACCTATGAAATTGCCGTTCTGCAGTACTGGCCATTTCAAATCAAAATATTTTTTGTTAGGCTAAGAATTCTAATTTCAAATTAATTTTATTTTAAAAACATGGATTTTTTTTTCCAAAAGTAGTCATTTGTTTATTGATTAGTGTTACATTTTCATCGCATTTAAATCCTTTTCGTCATCATGGATACGTTAAAAATTCGAGTAATTATGGAATATGAGTACCGTCGTGGCAGCAACGCGGCACAAGCGGCACGCAACATCAACGACGTTTACGGAGCTAACACTACAAACCAACGCACTACCTGTTATTGGTTTGCTCGCTTCCGTTCTGGAAATTTCGACCTGAAAAATGAACCTCGCGGTCGTCCGAAGACTTTGGTCGACAATGACGAATTAAAGGCGATTGTGGAAGCTGATGATACACAATCTACGGCTGAATTAGCAGCAGCTTTCGACGTTAGCGTCAAAACAATATTGGTCCATTTGCGTCAAATTGGCAAGGTAAAAAAGCTTGACAAATGGGTGCCCCACGAACTCAATTATCGCCAGCGCGAAGTACGCGTCGAGACGTGCCTTGCACTGCTCAACAGACACACAAATGAAGGAATTTTGAACTGCATTGTTACCTGCGATGAAAAATGGATTCTGTTTGATAACCGCAAGCGCTCAGCAAGTTGTTTGGATCCTGGTTCAGCACCTAAACAATGCCCTAAACGAAAACTTACCCCAAGAAAAGTGATGGTCACTGTTTGGTGGTCTAGCGCCGGTGTGATTCAACACAGCTTCTTACCAAACGGGGTAAGCATTACTGCAGATGTGTACTGTGAAGAATTGAACACAATGATGGAGAAGCTGGCACATCTCCAACCAGCATTGGTCAATCGCTCGTTTCCGCTGCTCCTGCACGACAACGCGCGACCTCATACTGCACAGCAGACGGTCTCCAAGTTGCAAGAACTGGGGTTGGAAGCTCTCCGTCATCCGCCCTACTCACCAGACCTTGCGCCTACAGACTACTACTTTTTCCAGAATTTGGATAACTTCTTGGCGGGAAAAAAATTCAATACCCGAGAGGCAGTACAAAATGCCTTTGAAGAATTTGTTGCCTCCCGTCCAGCTGATTTCTTTAAGAAGGGCATCAATAAACTGCCACTGCGTTGGCAAAGATGCATTGATTGCATGGGTGATTACTTCGATTAATACAAATAAAAAATACATGAAAAAAATTCATTTAAATTTTTTCATACAAAACGGCAATTTCATAGGTAAAGACCTATTATATTGATCCTCCCGAAGCTCTTCTCGAATTTTTAAACTAACTATTTCATCATCATCATCAGGCTATACTAGTCCACTGCTGGACATAGCCCTCTCCTAATGAGCGCCATAGCGCCCTGTCTTCAGCTTGCCGCATCCAGCATCTGCCTGCAGTCTTTCGCAGATCGTCATCCCACCTGGTCAGAGGGCGTCCTACACTACGTTTGCCGAGTCGCGGTCTCCACTCAAGAACACGTTTACCCCAGCGGTTGTCGGTTCTTCGCGAGATATGGCCAGCCCACTGCCACTTCAACTTGCTAATTCTTTGAGCTATGTCGGTGACTTTGGTTCTATGTCGGATGTATTCGTTTCGAATCCTATCCTTCAGAGAAACTCCGAGCATAGCTCTCTCCATAGCTCGCTGAGCGACTTTAAATTGGTGGACCAACCTTACCGTAAGTGTCCATGTCTCGGCGCCGTAGGTCATGACGGGTATGACGCACTGATTAAAAACTTTCGTTTTCAAGCATTGCGGTATGGATGACGAGAAGACTCGGCGCAGTTTCCCAAACGCTGCCCAGCCCAGCTGGATCCTCCTCTTGGCCTCCTTCTCGAAATTGTTTTTACCTAACTGCAGAATCTGCCCGAGGTAAGTGTATTCGGAAACGATTTCGAGAAGGTGGCCATGTACGACGACCGGTATTGGATCAATGTGGCCATTGATCATGACTTTGGTTTTATCCAAATTCATGCCAAGACCGATACGTCGCGAGGCTGAAGCTAGGCCGTCCAGCATCTGGTTCAGCTCCTCTAGCGACTCCGCCATTAAGACTATGTCATCTGCGAATCGTAGGTGTGAGATGTAGTCGCCGTTTATGTTTATGCCCTAACTAACTATTTATATCTTTGCAATTTCCATAATGTTTCTCTCTCTCGTCTTGTCTTTTCTCGCTACAATAAGTACTCTTTAAGTTTATCTAAGACATCGGTAAAGGAAAACAAAGTGAGAAAACCTAGTCCAGCTTTACTCGCTATATTTGACCAGTATCAGTCTGAAATCGCCGCGAGAATTAATGCTCGTGCGTTCTCTTTGTAAAAAAGAAGCCTTTACCCTGCAGTGAGACAGAAGCAGGCTGGTATTATTATGATTATTATTTTATTGCACAAACATGAACGCAACAATGTTTGTTATGCCTATCCAACTAGGCAGTGGAAACTGTCTTTCCTAAACAGAGATTACCCAGCGATTTACTTAGGAGGGGAGCGCATTAAACAAGTCGCTGATCGCGGACGTTCCTGTGACTCCTGGCCTAGGTGTAAGATGGAACACCGGGGTAGTTTTTAGGCAGTAAGAATCCTGACATCAATGAGTATATGCCACCCCGGAACCAAAATAAATAAGCGCATTGCCCACATGTTGTGCCCACATTATGTTCTTTTAACTTGTTAGTCCATAATACTTAAAAACAATAAAACTTTAACTTGTTAGTTAATAAAACCTAAACGCAAACGTAAACACTGGATTCATTTATAGCGGCGCCGTCACCGCACGTCGCACATATTAGTAGGCAGTGGTTGAATCAGTAAAACGAGAACCATGTCAGTGTCGCTCCGAGCTATTTGTAAAAGCGGAGGTAAGCGGAAAGCAATAGCTACTCACACAGTTTCATATAAGCTTTCTTAAATGAATATTCATTACTTCATTTGCTTGAAGAAGCGCCATCCATTATGCCAACGAACGGCCGAAAATATTACAAATTTAGTGTGTTCACCAGGCGAGAATGGAATGAATATGCATAGGTATATACCTATATATGATTACAAATCTTTCAAGCTGGTCTTATGCCAAAATTTCACTGTCGCAGATATATAAACTTTATACCTACATATAGTTCCTCGCATGAAAATGCAGTGAATGTGTAATGAACTGAAGCTGAAATAAAACTGATGGTATTCGAGAGTTAGAAATGTGCAAAATTGTTTAGCACGAATATTATTTGTGATCTAATTAAGTTTAAAAAGAAAAGGAGCTCGAGGCTAAAACAAAACAGCCACACGGGTTGGATGGGTGACCATTTGTAACATATCGAGACTCCTCCGCACCTAGGAAAACACGTTAAGCTGTTGGTCCCGGCTGTCATTTGTAGGTCCTTGATAGACGTTACGGGTAGTCAGAAGACTGAAGACTGACAAGCAGTCTTACCAGTAACTTGGTTGTGGAGGTCAGATAGGAATTCGCTCTATGTAAAATACTGGCATTTAGCTGAATTTGGTAAGTCTGGAAGCCGACAACAACATAGTTGGGAAAAGGCTAGGCAGATGTTGATCTAATTTAAAATGAAAGCGCCTTTACTTGATCTTATTAATTAACTTGACAGTTAGAGGTTGTGCTTGTGATTAAAACAAAAATAGGCTGCGGACTGCCGACGGTATTGAAAACTGAAAACTTTCTAGTAACTGTGTAATTGACACACTTCACATTAGCATGTCGGTGAAGCAAACTCCTATCAAAAATTGTGCAAAGTGGCTAATGACGTTATCACTTTTAAAAGGTGAAAAAATAAAGAGCGAATTTGAATTAATCTAAAAACATACTTACATGCCCAGTTTTCTAGTAATAGAAACTTTAACAAATAATAGACTGTTATAAATTGAACGTTCAAGCACATTTTTATAACATAAATTAAGCAACGAACAAATATCGATGTCACGTCTTTGAAAAGTCAATGAATTCTAATTAATATTGCTCTTGAGCATGAAATGTAAAAAAAGTAATCTTTTATTTTCGTAATTAGAAGGCTCAAAGAATGGCAAAGTAATGATTTGCAATATTCCACATTATTTTCACAATTGACCTATTTTTACGATAACTCTTAAAAAAAAATCCGTTCACTCTCCCAACACTAGTAGTCGTAACATGGCAACTTCACATTGCATTAAACTGTCAAGTTAATTAATAAGATTAAATGTCCAAGTATAGAGAAAGCTTCTAGCTCAGCATTAAGTACAGTTATTACTGTGGTTGAATCTTCTAAAAGAACTGTAATTAGTCTGCTTCAGCCAATCAACAACGTTAAAAGGCTGAAAGCAGCCCAGGGAAGGGGAAAAGCAGAATAAATGGATGTCCAACCGATACTTCCGTCAGATATCACGTTATCTGTGGCAGATTCTGCCTTGAAGTTAATGAAGAGTAAACGAATGAACGGCTGCTGTGTGGCCTCTACATTGTCTGATTCTAAACGCGACGCTTCATAATTATACGGATGAAACTGAAGCTCCTATACAGGGTGGCCTTTGCAGGAAGTCCAAACAATATTAATCTTATAAAACAATATGATGATGGCCTGATGTCATGATGGCCCAGTGGTTTAGGCCTCGCCTCTTGTGCACGAAGTTATGGGTTCAAACCTGGGCAAGTACCAATGTGACTTTTCAATTCATATGTACTTTCTAAGTTTATCTTGGACATCACTATGAGACAGGTACATACAAATAAAAGAAATTAAAAACAAGTGAGAAATTATAAAAAATAAAAAAGTCTAGCTTCTAAACTATCAATATAACTGAGCATACATGGGAGTGTTTACTTTTATTTGCGGCAAGCCGTTGGAGAAACGCTGTTTTATACCACTTCTTCTAGACTTGACTTGTGCAGCCTGATGAATCAGCCCATTCACAGTTTTCCCGTTGATAGTGAAGCGTTTGAATTTTTCGATGCCCTTTTATTTTTTTTCATGTATTAATTGTATCATTGATAAATTCATAGATTAACCTTTATTTCGTATATTTTTGTTTAGGTTTTTGTATTCAATTACTTCAATCACTCAGGCCGGTTAAATGTACCGAATTCAAATAGTACAGGTATATTAAAGCTAATTGTTGGAGTAAAATATAGGTAACACAAATTCAGAGTAATATTGTAACACGAAAGCTTACCTAGGTCGCGATCGAACGTTACGGCTCATTATAGGCCTTGTTATGTGGACCGCATTATGCACACACCACTATTTACGACGAAGTATGTAGGTACTATTAGGTATGTATTGTTTTATTCTTATAGAACGATAAGAAGCTATTTCTTTTTATGAATTCCATGGATTACTGCGAGTGGAGCTAAGTACAATATTGGTTAACTGCCAATTTCAATAACGTTTCTCAATCTAAATCTAGGGATTGATCTTTGTTTGTAACTATTCAATGGCCGAGTAACCTTGACAGGGCAAATCAGAGCTCGAAGTTTTAGATCGTGATCCAAAACTTCTTGATTGACATACGTTTTTGAAATTGGCAGTAAAAGGTCTGTTTCTACGGTGTTCTTTAAATATCAATGGGAGTGTCATATACCCACATCGTATTTCAGCTGAATCAGGAAAAGATTTTTCCTTCTCTTCACTTTTCGAAAACTGTAACCTAAATATCCCACCGATTTATTTTTCTAAAATGAGAAAAGTCTTAACCAGAAATACGTTTCCGTTTAACTCAAAATTCTCATTAATTATGTGGAGTTGATTCAAAGTTAATTAAGAATATTTCATGCCAAACGGGGATACTCGGTGACTTATTCGTTTTTAAGTCACACCGGAAAAGGAAATCACTTCTAACTTTACGTTCTCAAAATAAACATTAAAACACAATATCTCTAACAGAAAAAAAAAAATAACCAAGCGTGTCTCTTAAACCTGTCATGTAGACATTTAGTAAGGTATGTCAGTACAAAGTACAGGAATGTTGTGTCCATATAGCATTACCTCGTCCCCCAGCAAGTGTGCGCTGAAGCGTTGACCCTTGATTCGGTCTCGATAAGCCCCGAAATACTTTTGTCGACCAGCATACCGACGAAATTGGGTCGTATAAATAAATAATTTTACGATGTTACCCTCACAACTAACACTTAACGGCCTACCCTTAAAATTGTTAAAGACTTGCAATAAAATCTCGAAAGAAATCTTTATGGTCATTAATTGTGGAATAGAGCTAAATTACTCCCTATTTACAACTAAAGCTACAATGTATTTGGGTTGGGTTTTCACACATTCTTGCACTGATATACGCGGGTACTCACTAGCTATGTCTAGACACGTTGTTACAAACGAAACAAAAATGCTGAGACACGGAACTAACACTACTACTGGCCGTTTGAGCTGGCCGTTGGTAGTGATGTTCTACAAAACTCATTATAGAAACACACCTGTATTACTATATATTAAAACTGAAAACAGAACAGCAACACGACAGCTGACATTGTGTAGACAGAGCCCACCGTGAGTAATAAGGAGTAAACTAGCTTATTAACTCAAACCCACAATACATTATCTCTTCCATCATAAAAGTTACAAAATTACACATCATAAATATACATGAAAATCGTAATAGATAACGATATTATTACCGCAGGAAGGCAAATTGCCCTATCATATACTTACCGTTAACGGGCGTTCGCCAACTTCGCCGACTTTCCAACTCGCTACAAAGAGCTTCTACCGACTCTAAACATGCTCTGACAAAGAATAAATTCTAGAAAACTGCTGGAAACTTAGCTTATTTAAGCTAATACACGGAAGGTGCTTTGTCGAATTAGGTGTCATTACAATCGATGTCTGTTTAGCTGGGGAATAAAAAATTACAGGTAAAAAAAAACAACTTACTTGAAAAAATCACCAAAGGGTGTAAAATCGGTGGCAAAGAATCAAACAAAACAACAAAATTATTCATTATTAGTAAAAAAGTATATTTCTTGCTTTTCAGTGGTTCGGTTTATAATTTATCTGAGATACATACAATAGCCTAATGTCACCTGTTTGTCACTTTTTACAAAGTCTACAAGGTGAAAAACTGGCTGCCTCCTATTTTCTACTCTAATTAGTAGTGATATTTCCATCTCAAATTAGACCAACTCAACAATTTTTTTCATTGAATAGGGAATACCTTGAGATATTCCCTATTCAATAAAAAAATAATCATCGAAATCGGACTACACTGTAAAAAGTTATTCGTGGACATACATAATTTAAAAATATATATAAACGTCGTAAGTCGGTTAAAAACGGAAGGCGTTGTCTCGACATTCGCAATAGGCCTGGATCTCATCCGGGCCTATTGCGAATATTGCAATATCGGCGTGACTAGCTGAACGACTAAAAAACTCTTGTCCTCGTAGCCTAATAAAGAAGTGGAAAGAAAGCTGAGGGCCCATTATCCTTCCGGAAAAAACCGAACTTGAGGCTTAAAATAAATAATCCAATTTAGCTGTCAAACAGAGTAATAATAGGTCTTTACCTATGAAATTGCCGTTTTGTATGAAAAAATTTAAATGAATTTTTCATGTATTTTTTATTTGTATTAATCGAAGTAATCACCCATGCAATCAATGCATCTTTGCCAACGCAGTGGCAGTTTATTGATGCCCTTCTTAAAGAAATCAGCTGGACGGGAGGCAACAAATTCTTCAAAGGCATTTTGTACTGCCTCTCGGGTATTGAATTTTTTTCCCGCCAAGAAGTTATCCAAATTCTGGAAAAAGTAGTAGTCTGTAGGCGCAAGGTCTGGTGAGTAGGGCGGATGACGGAGAGCTTCCAACCCCAGTTCTTGCAACTTGGAGACCGTCTGCTGTGCAGTATGAGGTCGCGCGTTGTCGTGCAGGAGCAGCGGAGACGAGCGATTGACCAATGCTGGTTGGAGATGTGCCAGCTTCTCCATCATTGTGTTCAATTCTTCACAGTACACATCTGCAGTAATGCTCACCCCGTTTGGTAAGAAGCTGTGTTGAATCACACCGGCGCTAGACCACCAAACAGTGACCATCACTTTTCTTGGGGTAAGTTTTCGTTTAGGGCATTGTTTAGGTGCTGAACCAGGATCCAACCAACTTGCTGAGCGCTTGCGGTTATCAAACAGAATCCATTTTTCATCGCAGGTAACAATGCGGTTCAAAATTCCTTCATTTGTGTGTCTGTTGAGCAGTGCAAGGCACGTCTCGACGCGTACTTCGCGCTGGCGATCATTGAGTTCGTGGGGCACCCATTTGTCAAGCTTTTTTACCTTGCCAATTTGACGCAAATGGACCAATATTGTTTTGACGCTAACGTCGAAAGCTGCTGCTAATTCAGCCGTAGATTGTGTATCATCAGCTTCCACAATCGCCTTTAATTCGTCATTGTCGACCAAAGTCTTCGGACGACCGCGAGGTTCATTTTTCAGGTCGAAATTTCCAGAACGGAAGCGAGCAAACCAATAACAGGTAGTGCGTTGGTTTGTAGTGTTAGCTCCGTAAACGTCGTTGATGTTGCGTGCCGCTTGTGCCGCGTTGCTGCCACGACGGTACTCATATTCCATAATTACTCGAATTTTTAACGTGTCCATGATGACGAAAAAGATTTAAATGCGATGAAAATGTAACACTAATCAATAAACAAATGACTACTTTTGGAAAAAAAATCCATGTTTTTAAAATAAAATTAATTTGAAATTAGAATTCTTAGCCAAACAAAAAATATTTTGATTTGAAATGGCCAGTACTGCAGAACGGCAATTTCATAGGTAAAGACCTAATATTTACAGCGTGTTTGATTTTGAAAACAAAACTTTCCTTCGTCGCTTCCTTCATAAATTATTAAAGGATTGTTCTTTTAAATAGCATGTGAATACACGTCACGAAGGACATAAAGAAGCAAACGTGTATAAAATCGTTCCTAATAGTGAGAAAGATACCACAATTCGTGCATGCACGCACGGTCCCCGCATTCGCCCGCCGCCCCCGTCCCGCCGCCGCCGTCCCGCCAGCGTCCCGCCCCCGTCCCACCGCCGACGATTTGTTTGTTTGGACTTTGGACACGCACGATTAACTCCCGACCGTCGATAATCTTATTTGTTTTATTTTATTCAGAATTCTGGATTTTATTCTTGCCTTTAGTACTTTGCTCTTATAAAATCCTTTGTATGTATATTGAAAAACCAAACTGAAACGCAAAGGTCTACTTTGAATATTGTTTATACCTAGTTCGTAAAAGGAATCTGAATGGATAGGTTCAAAACGCGTCGTAGTCGACATACCTATTTAAGACAACACAAGATCTCACAAAAAACATTAGAATTGGATGAGTATTTACCTTAAATGTAAGCATATTTTATTGCCCATGGCAAATATGCATAACATATTTACGGAGACGGATGCCTCACATTAGCATAAAAAGAAGTATGTAATGTATAACCGACGGTTTAGAATACCCGCGCATATTCTCACGAACGTGGCTCAAATTACTAGGCCAGCCTATTTTGCATACAATTTCTTTTCCCCGTACATATCGGTGCACTTTGGCTTTTTACTGCTCGAAATTTTGTTTCAAGACTTCATTAAAAATATGCCAGCACTGTAAAACGATCAGCTATTCCATGTGACTATAACTTTTGCACGAAAGTGTAGTTATGCAAGTATAAAACGGTTTCCAAGATTTAAATCAAATATAGAGCCACTTTTAACTCTCCAATATTTGCTATTCAAACAGAACCATTTTCACAGGAGGTAAACAGCCTTTTCAAACAATCTGAAGAAGTAGGAAAATTACAGGCGAAAACTTTTATTACGATCAGATTACCGTTTCAGTATCCAAATTACTCTATTTACAAATTGTATAATGTTAAGGTTAGAACTATACGGAGCCCGAGTCTGTACTACAAAGTTGAATAAACAGATACTTAACCAGGAACAAACCATTTTTATTTGTACATGTATAAAGCAACAAAAAACCTTGGCATCGCCCGCAGGCAAAAACAACGAACAAAGTTATCTACAACGTATTACTTTGAAACCTAATCGCTCTCACTAAACTAGTCGTTAAATGAGTAAACCAAATTACTTTTGAAGTGTAATAATATGTTGGGTAAATATTTGACGAAGATCAAAGAATCAAGTGTTACGATCTGATATCAATGTTAATAAGTCAATAAAACGTCGGCAGACTGGAAGCAATCTCTTTTTATGAGTCCCGGGACGATAACTGTCACAATTCAGCCACTCACAAGTACCTATGACCAATGCAATACTACATAGTATAAAAGGAAGTGTTTAGAAAACTACCGAACTTATTCTGAGGGGATTTCCATAAGTTTTTAGTTTTGTTTCTTCGGGAAATGTTTACAAAGAATATCGTGAGTTTTATCTGTCGTCGATTTACACAACGGTTTTACTAGTACGTAAACTGTAACGTTTTTCTTATTTCATTTTTATCAAAACACGTTTGTTGGCGACACAGTACGTTTACCATAAACTAGATCATTCAATGTGTTTCTCAAATATCCAGACGATTGTAACATACCTATGTATTACATTAATACTTAATTTCCTGGACGCTTAAGGATGTAACAAGGAAGGCTGGCATTATGTATCTTGAAACGAATTTATGGCCGGCCGACATACATACACAAATTAGAAACACACCCTGTTATATTCTAACATCGTTATAATTAGCGTCATGATATTAATGAATCAGATCTTCAATGAATTCGGTATTAGAGTTCAAAAACCGATATACGATGAGGTTAGCAGACTGTTTTGCTAAGCTCATCATCATCATCATCATCTGCCTTGCCTTTTCTCAACTATTTTGGGGTTGGTTTCCAGTTTATCCAAATGCAGCTGAATACCAGTATTTCACAAGAAGCGACTGCCTATCTGACTTCCACAACCCAGTTACTGGGCAACACGATACCGCTTGTCGAGGCAAGACTGGTTGTCAGACTTTCGGGCTTCTGACTACCCGTGACGACTGTTAAAGATCTACAAATGAAATGAGAGCAGGACCAACGTGGTTTAACGTGCTTTCCGAGGCACAGTGGAGTCTCGATATGTAATGAACGGCCACGGTTCCTCTAAGCTCATATTATACCAACTTTTCATAATTTCTTTTTTTTTCAGTTTTGTAGGTTTATTTATGTGTGTATGTGTGTAGAAGATGCCATTGCTTTCTTAAAATATTTCTAACGGAAACGACCAAATCATTATATACTGATTAACTTTTAAAAGTATCAATTTAGTGTGTAATCTCTAAGAAAGAATTAATTTCATCGGTGGGTGTACAAAGGTTACCAAGGAATTACGTCACAAGACGACCTTCTGTCTACTTAAGGCGGGAGTATAAACCAAAATTGCCAATCGTAAATTTGCTTTTACATTAAATAAGTACGACCAATGTATAAGCAGTGCGAATGCTGAGCGTGAGATGTTTTCTGTCTTAATACGCAAGCCGTATTAGCATGCGTATTACTACGCTAGCAAATTTCCTGGTTGTCATGCAAATTTTATTTTACAGAATAATTTTGCAGAAAACAAAAAAAATACTAAAATTTATAATAATATATTTATTTATGTTTATTCAATAAATTTCACAGAATTATACAAACATAATTTAGGCTACATTTATCACTATGCAAAATAATTTGACACCTGTATCGGAAGTAGGCAAAATCCTGTATTTCGGCTATAAATAAATAAATAAATATTGCTGGACAATCCACACAGCATCATCTAGCCCCAAGCTAAGCAGAGCTTGTGTTATGGGTACTAGATGACTGATATACTTAATACAATACATTACATAGATAGATATTTTTATTATACATAGCAAATACCCAGAACACCCGGAACAAATATTTGTAGATCGTACAAACATTTGTCCCAAGGCGGGAATCGAACCCGCAACCTCTTGCGTCGCAGGCGGACCATCGCCCGCCGCGCCACATCGGTCGTCAAATAAATTAATAACTAAAGGCAGCCATCAAAATAAAAGGAAAGGCAGAAAGGTTAACCTTAATATAGTCAGAAATATAAGCTATTGGAAGTAAATACCATAATTATATATATATATTTGATTTCCGTATTACCTTTTCCGTATTATTATTTATTTATTTATTTATTTACTTACTTAATTAAATTAAAAACAATAAATAGTTAATTGAAAAATATGTACTGTCATGATGGGCCAGTGGTTTAGGCCTCGCCCCTTGTGCACGAGGTTGTGGGTTCAAACCTGGGCAAGTACCAATGTGAGTTTTTCAATTCATATGTACTTTTCTTATCTTGGACATCACTGACATCGGTGAAGGAAAACATCGTGAGGAAACCTGGACTTATATAATTAATATAAGTCTGAAATCGCCAACCCGTCTTGAGCAAGCGTGGTGATTAATGCTCGTGCCTTCTCTGTATGAGAGGAGGCCTTTGCCCTGCAGTGGGACAGTAATAGGCTGGTACTTACTTACATTTCGGCGGAGTTTAATTACAAACATCGTGCCACGAGAATTTTACATAGAAGTATTGGACTAGCTGACCCAGCAAACGTTGTTTTGCCATATAGAGGTTGGTGATAGAAGGATGAAAATTTGAAAATGTATTCAATGTTAAATCACAATAAAATAAAAATAAAAAAAATGTTCAAAAAATAAAAAATGGGGTGGACCACTCTTCACATTTACAGGGATGAAAAATACATGTTGTCCGATTCGCAGACCTAACCGACATGCACACAAAATTTCACGAAAATCGGTCCAGCGATTTCGGAGGAGTTTAATCACCCGAGAATTGTATATATTAGATTATTGAATAACTCCATCTTAAATATTGATATACCTACTACAAAAACACACTCTGGTTAGACATCCTCAACATAATAGATAAAAGGCTAGCTAGGCGAATAATGTTATTATATTCCTACAAAATTTTGTTCAGTGTTCACGCGAGGAGAAAAGCCGCTAGCACATCCGGTATGTCGTTGGAAACTAAACTATACAAGGTAGGTACACTACACTTTTGTGGCCTTGTAGAGAACTGAAAGGTTTACAGAATTATCTAACCGTATTTAAAAACAAGTCTCATCATCTGCCTAGCCTTTTCCCAACTATGTTGGCGTCGGCTTCCAGTCTAACCGGATGCAGCTAAATACCAATATTTATACATGGAATGACTGCCTATCTGACCTCGACAACCCTGTTACTGGGCAACACGAAACCCCTTTGTGAGACTGGTTATCAGACTTTCGGGCTTCCGACGACGGGACGAACGGCTTAGCGTGCTTTCCGAGGCACAGAGGAGCCTCGATTTGTTAAGATCGGTCACCCATCCACAGACTGACCTTGGCAAGCGTAGCTTAACCTTCTATCAACTCATGTGGTTGTTTTAATTTAACCACGAGCTCCTCAATGTAAAAACAAGACTGAATTTGAATCACCATTTTTCAAAACAAGCTTTTATCGTTAAAACTGGCTATCATAATTAAATGCGAATACACGTGTCTGTGCTGCTGACCGTTAAATACTTCTTTCTTCTGGAGCCAATCCTGAGTGTGGAATCCGGTCACGCTTAACAAAAAAAAACACTATTTCAACTGGAACAGAATCAACGTGTAAAATTTTAACTCCGTAGGATAAGAGGAAGTGGGTCAAATTTTACTTGTAAGATTTGATTACACGTAGACACCGGGACGGGTGAAACTGTAAACAAAATAAGTAGAACTTCATACATTGAAACTTACACACGGTTATGATTTAGAGCACGATACGCTTTTAAGTCACTAATAATTAAAGACGAATCAAATCTTTGTCTTTATAATATAACCCATACAGTTTAATATACTACCTCATATCGTTTTAAACGTGGCATTAATTTAATGATTTTACTTTAAAATTTCCTTCTGAAAACATATTTTTTAATACACGAGCTTACATTCTACAGTCCCGATGACGTGGGCAGTTTCATTTTAAAATATCCGATCATTATATTGGAAGTTTCCTCTGAACAAAGTACTATCATTTGACGTTAAACACGACCGCCCTCGTTGAAATCTAATAAATTAATGAGCTAAAATAACTCGCATTTCACTGTCTG
Organism: Phlogophora meticulosa; assembly: GCA_905147745.2. NCBI lineage: Eukaryota > Metazoa > Arthropoda > Insecta > Lepidoptera > Noctuidae > Phlogophora > Phlogophora meticulosa. The sequence continues at coordinate 7,155,641 of LR990523.1, forward strand.
TCAGTTGTAAATAACAGAATATTATTGTTTTTCGAATATTCTGTATTACTTATAGTACAACATTGTTCAGTTATTTCAACCTTACGAGAGATTATTTCACTTGAATTTTGATTTATGGCTTTAACATTTAACAAGACTGAAGTTATCGAACAACAAACGGAACAACAGAGTTTAATAACAACAACTTTTTGTTCAAAGTTGCTCTTTCAATTGACATTTCTCAATAAGGGCCATTTCATTTCGTTTGGCATTTCCATTTTATTTTTATTCTGTTTTAAATTGAGAGGCCAAAAGTTCCCAAAAGTTTATTTTCAATTTTAAAATAATATTTTAGTGTAGATTTAGACAACATCAAAAGCTATGATTGTGCTAACATTTGAAATGTGTAATAAATGAAAACTTACTAATTATGTTGTGAACAAGTAGTTGTGAAGAAGACAATTATAATATCTGAGTATTTTTATTTGGGTATTAATTACCATTATTATCATGCAAATAACTTACACACATTGCTGTACATAGATTAAATCTAGTAGGGGTATTTAAAGACATCGTTAATGATTTGTAATTATTATTTTACCCCTAAATCATTAATATTATTTACAAAGTCATGCACTGACAACATTTCAAATCATAAAATTGTATATCCTTAAAAAATCTTGCTTATCTCATTCCACGCCATGTCTCAAAAAAAACGTTTCCAAAAGGCTCTTATGCAGACACAACCAAAAGTAAAAAGTAGCTGGTAGTAGTTTTTAATTAAACTTCAACGTGATGAGTTACAATTCAGACTGAAATAGGTATCGTTACTGAAGAGGCCGTAGCTAAATAATTACAGCTGCATGGATCGATCGAAGGTTAAGCCACGCTTGCCAGGGTTAGTGTTTGGATGGGATCATCACATATCAAGATGCTCGTTACGCCGTTGGTCCTGGCTGTCATTTGTAGATTTTTTATAGTCGTAGCGATTAGCCAGATGCCCGATAGTCTTGGGGTATTACCTGGTTACTGGGTTGTGGTGGTCAGATACGCAGCCAGTCCACGTCAAGTACAGCTGTATCAGCTTAGACTAGAAGCCGAGGCTAGTTTAGACGGGAGGTGGCTTGGTATCGATAGGTACTGACGAGAGATCATAACAAGCCTTCATTTGCTGAACGTCCAAGTTATTACAAAACACACAATTGGAACACAAACACACAGCTTTTGATTGAGTTTATACCGGCCTACTATCGAAACTCGAAATTAGTTTGTGTTTCTTCAAATTAATCATTCTTGCAGGTAATTACAGCCTTTTCATTACAGTCATAAACCCAACCGTAGCTTTTTTTACCCACGAGACTAGACATAATGTACAGATCACTACGCACTTCGATCTTTACTTCATTTACGTTCTTACGTCATGGTGTAAACCACGCGTGGCTATTGTGAGCTTGGATCTTGTTTCATAGGACAGACAGATCTCTAAAATAATTCCTAGATTACCTCACATATAACGAGGAGAATACATACCAGGTGCGTATCTGAATGTTTAAATTGATCTATAATCTTTCCTTATTTTTATGATTCTCCCTCTCACTCGCTCACCCTTAAAATTAATCAGTAATTTATTGAAATTTTTGTTTAAGGTTCTCTGTTTATTGCAATTGGTTTATTCGTGGTAATTGTAAATTAATTAATGAAATCATAAAATAATAATTAATAATAAATTATTGTATGCACTTTTTCTTGTTTGCACTGAACCTAATTACAATTAATACATGAAAGCTTTGACGTTTCCTCATTGCAATGTAACGTAACGCAAACGTTACGTTACGTTACCGCTTATCAAATGCCACCGCTCCTGCAAATGACGTAAACGTTTCTTTTTAGATTTCTTAGTTTCTAGTTGCCTGCCATGTAATCGAAGTCAAAGTCAAAGCCAAAGATCTTTTTTGTAAGACATTGGTGACAGAATTGTTATTGGGGTTAATTGGTGTGCGTTTGCATTGGTCTACCATGCTAGGCAATAGTTAATAATATGTCTTAGACCTAAGTTTATGTGATATAATAATGTAAATTCAAATAGACATTTGAAAAAGATTATAATAGAGTTTCATTTTGCATCAAAACACAAACACAGTTCGGCACTAAGTCATCATGAATCTGTCGGACAAAAAATCATGTACTGTATATTATGGTCTATTTATCAAGAAGTCTTTTAATTTAATGTAGTTATAACACTAATATTATAAATATGAAAGTTTGTCGCAATGTGTGTCTGTTTGTAACTCCTTCACGATGAAACGGTTGAACGGATTTAGATGAAATTTGTTATGAAGGTAGCGCATACCCTGGATTAACACATAGGCTAATTTTTATCCCACAAAAGTGAAGTAAGTATTACCCGTGGGAATTTCAAATCAATTCATGTTAACTATTTAACACCTTAACTGCCATACAACGACACACAACATAAAATGTATTGTTTGTCGGTCACCTGGCGTTCAAGGTGTTAACCGCAGTGAAGGTAATACAGATACTTTTGCATTACAAAGTAGAAGACCAAGTGAATTAAGGCGCATTTCCTGTGCATTATTAATATTGCACCGGCATTACGGGCCTGACACTGCATCGAACAATCGAATTTACAAGCAGCTTCGGACCGCCTTCAGACACAATACCTACTTGAAACTGACTTCGGGCGATAATCCTTTAATCAGATACGGTATCAAGCTTATACGTGTTATCTACATGTATTTTTGTGTAAATCTCCTGGTTACATGATACTAATACCAGTTTGTTATGTTCCATTCGATGGTATTTGCCGCTTCTCATTCAGATGAGACACTCGTATTAATCGCCACGTTTCTTCAAGGTGGACTGACGATTTTAGACTTATATTTATTTTAAGTCCAGGCTGCCTTACAATGTATACCTTCGCCGATGTCAGTGATATCTAAGATAGACTTAAAAAATACATTTTAAATGCAAAAGTCATATTGGTACTTGTTCAGATTTGAACCTAGAATGTCGTGCAGGAATGGCGAGGAAGTGACCACTGGGTTATCACTACATCTAACACTTTAAATGCCAGATGACCAACAAAAAATACATTATCAATTTTGTCTCGTTGTCTGTACAAAAATGTTGTTTAGTAAAAACAGCTAGTTAAAGTAGGTGTTGCCACATTATGAAAATTGAAAAATAGTTTTAGGTATATCGTTTTATCAAAGTTAGTGCTATCGGGAATAAACCAAGTAAAAAGCTAACTGACTAAGTATTTTTAATGTTAAGAAAAGTTAAACAACTCAAAACACTACATACTCGTACTTACGCAAATAATAGGGTAGTGTCCCTAAAAATTCTGATTGGTCCGAAGTTGGATTACTCAAAAATACTGGACACGTATTTTTTCTTTTGTCACGTAAACCAAAAATAACGACGATATAGTGCGTTGAAATTGCTCGTGACGTCAAGCCCCTTCTCCTGAACTTTGATGTGCTTTACATTGTCACTTTTTATAGATTTGAGTAAGCAAAAAATACGCGTCCAATATTTTTTGGTAATCTTACTGACGGACTAAATAGACTTAATATATTTTTACCTAGGACATATCCCTATTGCCTTAATATTATCTCTTTACGACACTCGATACACTAAGGTCCAGTGACGTCACTACACCTCATATGTTAATATCGACAACGCAGTTAAGCTGTGTAATTAATCGAAGTGGGGATATAATTTGTCTTCGTCAAGCAGTAAATAGCTAATTCCCACACATTAGGGACACAATAGCCCGCCCGGCGTCTTATTGATTACCGTCTATTGTCGGCTTTCGACCGCCTTAAATGATACACTTGCCTCGATTTACACGACGAGCACTACCGTTTATAGATTAATAAACTAATGATTGTCATTTCAAGGGTTTCGGCAACACTATTTATGTTAATAAACGCTATTTTTTTATATACATAAATGAGACAAGCCCGCCACACTATTTCCAAACCACTGCCACTCCTGAAAACCAGAATCAACAGTGGCGACCACCAGAAAAGCGTCGAGACAATGAAGCCCGACGAGTCCCGGAGACACGTTTCAACTGTCTTAGATCCTGCAAGGAAATTAATCAGAAAAGAACAGGAGTTAGAAAAATACATAATTTCCTATATATAAAAGCTCTTTAGTTCGTTCCTCATTCGTGCAAAGTAATTTACATAGGTTGTTAAAAAACTTGTTACGATTTCGTAGTCACGGTACTAACTAGCATACAGTTTTCAGGATTCCGTACCATAATTGTAAGAAAGAACCCTTAGTGTTCCGTCGATATTTGTGCCTGGACTTATTTCAGAAACAGGAGTAATAATTGAAAACATATTGTTATTTACATTGGAATAGGAGCTGAAAAGGAGGGTTACATTTTTAAAGTGGGGTTACGTTAATTGGGATATCTTTTGAAAGGGCTTTATTTGCACATTATAAATTATCTTATTATTTAAGTGTTTGCGAATATATAACGAAAAATTACCTTAACAGAACTAATATTTTATATCCGGAATTTGTAAGAAGTATTTACTCAGCGAAAACCTTTCACAAAAAACCTTAACTATGAAAATGGAAAAAAATACCACGATACGGAACCATCGGTGGAGGAGTCCGCCTCACTATCTGCCGGTTTTCGTTAAACAGTTTTACTTAACACGTAGGTAGTAACTAAGACAGTATTTATATCCTTCGTGACTGTTCAACGAGTTGTATAAGTGTTAAGTTACGTGACTGCGGGCTCTCTTGAGACAAATGTGCAACATCATACCAGAAACTTACACCCTCATTGTCTGAATGAAACACTTTCCTGCACATACCTCTTATAGGACAATTTCGTTTTCAAGTTTTTAATGTGTTCAAAAAGAGATGTTCAGCGTTATTCAATCCGTCTAGAATTCAAAATAGCCACTCACAGTCAATTAAACAGTCCCTATTTTGACACACGATACTAACTGCTGACGCCAAAGCTCTCATAAGAGCCTGTCACTCATTGAAATAATATCCGTATCTATAAATACATTCTGCCATTATCACTTTCCATTTTGAACAACAAAGGTAAACGTGGGTGCTACAGCGAAAAGACCGTGACATTGCACCCACACACACACACACACGGACAAAAATATAACACGACCTCGTCTGCTAAACTATTCCAAGCATAGAAAATACAGGCCACAAACAAATCTAACTAAAAGAAAGCTATTTCAGTACCATGCACCACGTAAACCTAGACAAAAAGACATTTATTCACGTAGGTACTTGCTAAAGTTCGCAAAACAAGTCGCCGCGACCACATTTGTTAACGGTGACTCATCTTTATACTGTGGAAGGGACATCGACGCACACCCTGATAGGTACCATGCGTTCAGTACATCATTTTGGACCTTGAAATTTTATCTTTAATTTTATGTTCTTCTTTGTGTTTTTTAAATGTAAAAGATCATGAGAAAATCATCACTTATATATGACCCATTCAGATTCTAAATAAAACAGTAAATAATTCACTTCTTTCATTCAAAATCTCATTGGGTTTGATAGAAACCATGATTTTTACAGTTCAAAGAAAAATAACCTAAAAAGTGTTTTTCCAGCATCATGTAATGTTTGCATGCCGAATGGTGAAATATGGCAGAACTCTGATGAAAACCTACTACTATCTACTTATGTTTACCCATATTTGCAAATAAATGCTATTCTATTCTATTCTATTCTGTACAGACGCCGCCAGCACATCAAGCTATACCAAACTGTCAACTTTTCCCAATTGAACATAAACCTTTTCATGTTGTAATAAAGTTGAAAAAACTACGAAATAAATTTGACAGATTAGGGTAACTATTTATTAGGGTAACAGATTAGGCCTCTGTACCGAACTAATGGTATCAGGTTGAGCGTCACTATCCCTTCTACCGTGTACGTAATGCGCTCGTTGGTCAGTAGGTACTCAATGATAACGTGAACACAAACTTTGTTTTACACCAAATTGAGCATTTAGCTTTTCAACATTTAACATTCAAGAAAGCGGCGGTGCGTGCTAATTGGTTTTGAGTTTGGATGGTCATTTTGGCACAAAGATTTTGTTGGTTTGGACATGGATTTTACTGGTATTCGCCAAAATTCACACACATGACTTCATTTCAGCCCTGAGTCAGGATTTGTGCCCGGTAAGTGGCAATGGGCTCGCCCCCTATTACATGGGACTTGAACATAACTGGCAAAATGTTTGTGTACCAACTATAGGTACAACTCTGACTTACCCTTCGGGGAATACAGGCGTCATGTTGAGATGTTATGTCACATCATTTCTCCCTGCATGTTTCTCGTTTTTGGACCAAACGAGAAACATGCAGGAGAAATCTATCGGCCATCGTCAATATTGGTGCAAGTGGCTTACCATCTACGGCCATCAAGCTGGACATACCCTCTAGGTTATAGCTTCTTACTGTCCCACTGCAGGGTAAAAGAATCTGCTCGTACAGAAAAGGCAAAAGCATTTATCACCAGGCATGCTCAAGGCGGTATAGGCGATTTCAGATTTATATTATATTAAAATATAAATAACAATAAAATAGTAGTCCCGTCAAAAACGGTCCAGCCGTTTTGGAGATGTCCTTAAACAAACAAACAGTTGTTTTTTTTTTTTGCTAAAACTACCGTATCGTATTCCATATGCATTTAGTAAAAAGCTGTTTTTACTGTATTTTGATAAAACAAACAAACGCTTAAATTTTATTTATTTATATAGATTAGTCCAGGTTTTCTCATGATATTTTCCTTCACGGATGTCAGTGATTTCTAAGATATATTTAGGGCAAATATCATGTGCCTTTTTTCCGGACGGACTTGAACTGTGAATCTGATGTAAGAAAGGCGAGGCTTAAACCATACAAATCCAAATTACCATCTATACAAAAGTAGATTTTGTGTGTCTTTAATTAAGGTGAATATTTCTAAAGACAGTAAAAGTAAAATCACCTTCTTTTTAATTAGTATTATAATAATACTATTTGATACATGTTTTTCTACTATTTTATATATGCTTGGTTTATTTAGTCACGATTATCATCATCACTTGGATGTCTTGCTAGTAATTCTCAGCGGCCTACTTTAAAGGTGGGCCTTCAATACGTCGTGCCCTCGTTCAGAACTTTTGAAGTTCTAGGACACTTTCCTAAAACACTCCCTTGACATTAAATGCAGCATCTTACGTTTACATAATTAAAATAAATGTGTCAAAAAGAAGTTAAAATTACTCTTTTACCGTTGAGTACGTGATGGCTAGTAGGAAGAGTTGTGTCAACTCAAGCGAGCCATTCAAACATTTTCAACTTTACATTTCAACGGATATAAAACAGAGCAATTTACCTTTAATGATCGAGCGTGTAGACCTTTTTTTCCCTAATATATTTCACGGAATCCCAAGTTTTTATGGGAAGTGAAATACAGGAGGGTTTAAAGCGAGTTTTCATTGCTTTTTACGTTACAATATTCATATTGCTCGGTCGAGCAATTCCAAGTTGATAATCCAGGGTTTGGTTTAATGAGCCCAATGTTATCCCGACCGGATTAACATTCGAGCTCGCATGATGTTACATAATTCCTCTGTAGGTACCTTGCACTTCATGCTGCGTCCGCGCCACATTCGAAATGTGAAAAGTGACAGAAGTGTTTTTGTTTTCCGTTTGCTTTGTAACGTGCGGTGATTTTAAGGTTGTGGGTGAGGTCTTGGCTAAACGAGAATCTTTATGTTTCTGTATGGGTATTTTTAACCTTACCTCGTCTCTAACCCTGGTTAGACAACTACGTAGTAATAGTGACTTTACAAATCTGTCTCATAACGACTTTCTAAGATCTTCTTGGTGCAGAATGATGGTGAAGGAAAACATCACGCTAAAACCAAGACTAAGGTTGCGCAAAGTTAAAAAAAGATCAAAAATCGATCCACATATTTATGAAATACCACATAGAAGGTGTTACAATAAAAAACCAAAACTATCATGAGGTCCTATGTAAAATTAATTTTTATTACGACCAATTGAAAAAACACACACGAGAAAGTTACAATCTCTTGTGAATTTCTCTTGTTATCTATCTAAAATTAAAATTATAAGAATTCTAGAGGGCAAAATAACTTTTACAAGTTGGCTAAGTTAGCGCAAGTAAGTGAGCGATATTACCCGCGGGTATCACCAACAAATAAGTACCTACATTACATCAGAAGCTAGAGGCTTACCACGTAAATGAAATACATAGAATAAAGCGCTAAATGTAGTCTAAATTCTAAGACTTCTTGAAAAGAAAAGAAATTAAGAAAATAAATTTTATGTACACAACGACACAATACTTAGCATAGAAAACATAAAAAAACATATAATAACAAAATTGAAAAAGAAAAAAAATCATTATGTGCATTACGACTGCGCCGCCGCGACCTGTGGTTCTGATGTGGATGTAAATCAGTTGTATATTATGATATGGGTCTTCTGTATCATTATTATTATTTCTTTCTTTGTCTTCGATATTTTGTATTGTCATTGTGAACGATTGTGTGTTAACGAAATAAAAATGTTAGAACTCACCACGCAGGATACTGGGAAGTGGGGGCTCGCCCTACTCTAAAACAATTTTATTCATAAAAGTCTGAAATCGCCAACCCACTTTGAGCAGCCGTGGTGATTGAGTATGAGAATAGTCCTTAGCCTAGGAGTGGCCAGGAACTAGCTGGTGTTATTATTATTATCTTTGTTTGTTTGTAAATACATATAAATTACATTTCAAAATATTTCAATATTAAAATACAAAAACATTAAAATATAAAAATAGTGGTCCACAGATGGCAGGAGCAGAGTCCAAACTACCGATGGTTAGGGTTGCAGAGACAGGAACCTCCTTAATGTCATTATGACTATAACTTATAATTTTTGCTACCACTGAACGTGAGATCTAGGGTCCCATCTCAAGGTCCGGCAAGTGTTAATGAAAGAAAGAAAAAATAACATTAAAATTTATTTGAACACGCACTGTAAATCAAAATTTATTGCGATTTTAGATGCGCTAGCGAAGGTCACGTGGTCAATCCCATATATTTTGGATTTTAATCAATAGTTACCTATTGTAGCTAAAAACTTAATTACGAAAAAATTACACCGACTAAAAAAACACTGAAAGTTTAAAATAATTTTAATTTCGGAAGTCGGTGGCAAAAAATTAACCAAACAAAATATCCAAAGCTACAGACTTCAATTTATTTTCCGGTATTTTACACCTTTTAGTGTTTTTGAAGTCGGTTTTATTTTAAAATGGACAGCATACGACGACATAGCAGACGCTCACTAAGTTCCATGGACTAGGGGGCGAGACTATATTGCACAAAACCAGGAAATATTCAAACTTCTGGCTTAGGACCGTCACGATTGCGCCGCGACGGTCCAAAGTGACAGAAAATGTGTCAGGCGAGTTTACTTAAATTGAGGACTGAAATGATATAATAAAAGGACTTATTGAAATGCATTTAAATAAATAGTGAAACTGGGAGACTATTGTTTTGTTGTTTGAAAAAGTTATTTTACATAAATACCGTTTAAACTTTCATTTGCATTAAGTAAATAGCTTTTATTTTGACATTACAAATACACTTCAATTTTATTTATTTATATACATAGATATAGCTTTACTTTAGAAGTAAACAAATCATGATTTATTATGTTAGATACGCATCAAGTTGTTCTACATTTATATTAATATTTTTACATCGTAATTCAAGTATAAGGGCATATATCAATAGTCTCAATAGGAACATAATAATATATCAACGTCATGATGTCAGATAGTAGGAAATATACCTATTACAGAACTTCCGAACAGACTGATAACAGTCCTGGGGGTGTTCTGTCTTAATTGACATAATATTCAGTGTTTGTAAAATATGTATGTTCCTTTAAATACACTTTATCGATTTCTAGCAAACAACACAGGCTGAACTTTTTAATTTTTGTGTTACAGAAACGTGTTTAGAAATACATAATAAACTAGTTGTACTGTCAACCGTACAATCCGTAAAACCGTACAATCAACCGTACATTTATTTTCCAAACGCAGCAACCTACTTGGATGTCGTGTGTCACAAATATTACGCTATAAGTGTTACTTTTCATGCAAGGCACGTGGAGTCAGACTTCAACTGTGGAACTGACCACTGGTCTAGAGAAAGAATCGTCACTACTACTTACTTAAACTTGTACCTTTTACTATAAATTATAAACTTAACATGTGGTTCTTTCTAACTGTCTATCTAAATGTATAAATAAAAATCGATTGCCGCATGTACGAGTATGAAATATTGTTTTACAGGACAAGGTCTGTGTTAGAGATTTTTTATTGGAAAATCCACTAGAAATTTGGATGGATTTTTTAAATTAAATATAGAAGTAAGGAAAATATTTTCACCAGTGCGAAGCCAGAACCGGTAGCTAGTATTGAATCCATACATCTTCCGTAAAAATAATTAAAGTTGAAGTGTTTGTAATATAAAAATAACGGCTTTTTAAAAATGCATATGAAAGTTTATGCTTACGGTAGTTATACCAAAAAACTATTTTTTTTTAATTATTGTCTGTCTCTCTGTCTGTTTGTTTGAGGTAATCTCCGAAACAGCTGGACCGATTTTGACGGGACTTTCACTGGCAGATAGCCAATGTGATTAGGAGTAAAAGTTGTCAAATTCCGCGTGGACTAAGGGCTACCACGGGCACAGCTAGCGTAAAATAAAATGTATATTTCTACCGAGTATACCTACCCAGTTTCACAGCGTGTGTTTTACTACCATGTAGGTTTAATGTAATTAAGAACACTTCCTTCACCGACATTTTGTGACACATTTCCCTCAAACCAAACAAATACCTACGCCGAAGACAAACTGAATAGAATAGCAAGAACTCTGAAATAATTATTATTTTTGTTGTTCTACCCAAAATCGTATTTAACTTAATTGTATGAATACGGCTGCGGGCCAACTTCGTACTGTTAATTAACAACATGCATTAGTTTGTGTATAAACTGAAATTGTTCTTCTTGGATTATGGAAACTACATATCTGATGAAATTGCTAAATGGAGTTTAATTAAACAATTCACAACAACAGCAACGTTTGTAAATGTATGGTAGGAAATGTAATATTATACAGTTACACCGAAAGACACCGTGTTTAGTAGTACGTCTGTATTTTCAGAAGTGTACGTACAGTACACCCATTTTTCACCAGTTATGTTTAAGTCCCATGTAATAGGGGTGAGCCTATTGCCATCAACCGTGCACACATTCACACTGCTGCTACTGAGAAATGCCTAATGTGCTTAGTGGAAACGAACATCTGGTTTTCTTTTCGTGCGTCTGTGCGATTTGAGATTGTCTCATGTGTGTTGTTATTAAAGCACCCATTCACTAAAGTTTTTGGGTACATTTGGGATATGGATATTTTTAATCATCAGAATCATTATTTCATTTTTATTTAAACCGGCTTAAAAAAGGAGTGTGGTTTTCGACTGTTTTTTTTTTGTATGTTTGTTACGCGATCGTTCCGCCAATTATGAACTCATTTTAATGATTATTGTTTAATTGGATTTTGAAGCATACCCTTAATTCAAAATTGGTCCCTTTTAAATTTGAACGTGAAAAACTACCCCTAAGTATATAAAATAGGAGATGACTGATTTTTTTGTAAAAGGTTATGAGCAGTTGACATTACGTTTTTGAAAAATAAATTAATTATTAACTGACGTCGCGTCGGTGGCATAAAATTAATCAAATGAAACAATCAAAGCCAGTGGCTTTATGGTTATTTTACACATTTTAGTGTATTTTTTTAAATAGGTCTATTCAAAATATCTTCTAACCTCAACAAATAGTAATGGGAAATAGCATAACATTACATCAATACGTCCTATAGCCACATTTGCTACTCAAACAGTCCTGAACCAAACAATACGCAATCACTAATGGTGATCCACATCAGCACAAGATGGCATTAACTAGTGATAGTACACCACGATGCTACATAAAGGGGACTCCATTATGAGGATTCGCTCTTGACAGACAGACAGACACTCGGTCTTAACACAAGAAACTAGACTGAATACTGTTTCATTAACTACGAGTATCCTCACACATTAGACATAATTTAAGTTCTAATAATCCTATTTCAGGTAAATATTCTTATTGTTGTTATGTCGGTTTCTTTTCTTTTTACAACACTAGAAATTCTTCCTTTGTCGTGGGTACATGTATAAACATTTAAAAGTTACATACACAAACAGCCAGGCCCGGAACAAATACCTGGTGGACATAAAATAAATATATAATATAAATATAAATATTGCTGGACAATCCACACAGCATCATCTAGCCCCAAGCTATGCAGAGCTTGTGTTATGGGTAACTAGATGACTGATATACTTAATACAGTACATTACATAGATAGATATTTTTATTATATATATAGAAAATACCCAGAACACCCGGAACAAATATTTGTAGATCGTACAAACATTTGTCCCAAGGCGGGAATCGAACCCGCAACCTCTTGCGTCGCAGGCGGACCTTCGCCCGCCGCGCCACATCGGTCGTCAAATTATATATTTATTTATTATATATTTGTTACGTGCGGGTATCGAACCAACAACATGCAGCGCAGCAGCCGATCGCTCAGCCACGGCGCCACCCGTGCCGTTAAACTAAGCCGTCACCGTCACCATGGTGCTTCTGACTATGACGATGTGGAGACGGACATTCTCATTGCAACATACTCAAGATTATTATCTGTAGCAATCTCTCCTTTGAGTCTTCTTTGACAATGTTTTGCTCCCGTTGAATGTAACAAAGGATGTCGTGCAAATACAAAGTATATAAGAGATATCATTGCTTTTACTTTTTTTTTACTTTTTTATTATATTTACGATTGTCCACAGGCTTTAATCTTCAAAAACACATATTAAACAGACTTTAAAGTAGCAAAATGACAGCCGGGACCAACGGTTTTAACGTGTTTAACGTTTAAACTTTATGCGACACCGTTTTACTATTTTATCACTGGACCAATACAGACACAAAGTATACTTACTGAACCCATCTTATAAATAAACTGCAAGCAAGATAGTGATCCGGGTGTGAAACTGTTTTTTTTTTAAACGTTGCCCCTCTCTAGGAATTTCTCCTGTGTCGTGGGTACTTTTACAAAAATTTAAAGTCACATACACGAACAGCCAGACCCGGAACAATTACCTGTAGGGCGTACAAATATTTGTTCCGTGCGGGAATCGAACCCACGACACGCGGCGCAGCAGTCGATCGCTCAGCCACTGCGCCAACCGTGTCGTTTTAAAATGCTATTCTATTCCGCGAGCTGTGTTTACGTTCTTAAACGAGCAGTTTGCCAATTAGTTGTGAGGCTTATTAGCAGAGCTTAAACTGAAAATAAACATGTCACTAAGAACTTGCCTTGGAAAGTGTGTTCATGAATTCGATTTGCGACACCTGCATAGAGGTATTTTTAGCCTCTCTTGTTATAATAATAATATAATTTATGGAGTCCTAGTGTAGTGCTAAAACGAGAATAAGCGTTCTTATTGAACGTTGAAGGCAAACGTCTGGGCACCTTGCCACACGAACATACCCATGGCACAATAATATTACTGCACCAGGTATTTTCTTGCAGAGACAGCTACGTCATAAGTCCGAATGAACCAATAGGCTTCTGTTTTGGCTGTAAATCTCTGTTGGGATTGGTTTGATATTTAGATCCGTGTCGTTTTCAATCATGGGTCCCGCAGTAGACGTTAGTAGAAGCAGTACCCACTAGATAGTAAGGTACAGTCGTTGTTAAAAGTAGTTATATTACCCACATATGTACATTATCTTAACATTTCAACAAAGTTAAATTAACACAACATCAAAAACAAAGTAACACGCTTGTAACTTTTTCTCTCCTAAAGAGATTTTTCAGGTGAAATATTAGTTAGATAACTGTCGCAAAAAAAGTTTTCCAGTGCTGTGAAATAAAAATCTACAGCATATTCATATTAACGTTGTTCCATGTGCTGTTATACAAATATCATTTACGTGTTTCTATTCAATGCAATTTGAACTCAAAATTCTCAGACTGAAAGTCGATAGTAAACTTTGAGTTGCTGCTATAAAGCATATAATAACGAACTACGTCTATTTGGTTCTCATGAGAGACGGTTTTTTCTCTTTCGGGCAATGTGAATATCAACTGAATTTAATCTATTGGTAAACCTTACAGTAACTTCACGCTCATATTATTATTCTCAGAAGGGGCCGGCAGTGGTTGTACATCCACATATTTTTCTCATTTTTTCCTGTAAAGCTTCATATAAAGAGATGCCTTTTGCCTGGACAAATTCTTTTACATCAAAACCAGGACGCGATACCCAACAACTGCCAAGATCCACTCTTGATTTCAATAAATTCCTATCTAAAATCAACATAAATTTTCGCACGATTCAGACCGGATTGGATAATACACTAGTACAGCAATGTTAGCACTGTTAAGTATTCTGTGTTTAGAGAGGCAAATCCCAAGAGAATTAGTGCACAAGAACGGCTATGTTCAATACCCTGCACACACTTTGTATTGATTACGATAACTGGAGGGTTTATTGTGAACTAGCTTTTCCCTGCGGCTTTGCTCGCGTTAGGAAGTGGGGGGGGGGGGGGGTAAGAAAGACACCAAAAGTAGCCTATGTCACTCTCTATCCCTTCAACTATCTCCACTTAAAAAATCACGTCAATTCGTCGCTCCGTTTTGCCGTGAAAGACGGAGAAACAGACACACACACTTTCCCATTTATAGTATGGCTTTTTGGTCGCACAGTGGCCGTATTTTGGCCGATTTAACTTTCTGCTTTTCTTCTTAATGTAAACTTTAACTATGCCAAAGCTCACGCTCCTTCATGCGCGTAATATTCTTAAAAAAGGATCCGAAGTTTTCGCTCCACATATAAGTGTACAGATTGTTAGATTATTTTTGTTTACTTTGTATTGTTTTCAAATAAGTGAAGTCGGCACGACGGCGGCCTCATCATGATATATTTAATAAATGAAATATATACCTATGTTTCAAACAAAACTTAAGTACCTTGCCAGAACTCATAACATTCCTCGTATTTATTTTTATCATCTACCAAGCATTTGCCCAACTATACTGCAGTAGGAACTCTAAGCGGATAAAGTTGAATACCAGTATTTTAAATGAAGCGGCCGCCTATCTGACATCCACAACCCAGTTACCGATACTTCTGGGTAAGACTGTTTATCAAACTTTCGGGTTTCTGACTATCCGTAACGATCGTCAAAGATCTAGAAATGACAGCCGGGATCAACGGCTCAATCCGGTTTACAGGCTCGGAGGAGTCTCGACACGTAATGGACCGTCACCTATGAACTAAGCAATAAATAAATAAATAATAATGGACAATCCACACAGCATCATCTAGCCCCAAGCTAAGCTTGTGTTATGGTATTAGATGACTGATATACTTAATACAATACATTACATAGATAGATATTTTTATTATACATAGCAAATATCCAGAACACCCGGAACAAATCTTTGTAGATCGTACAAACATTTGTCCCAAGGCGGAAATCGATCCCACTATCTCCTGCGTCGCAGGCGGACCTTCGCCCACTGCGCCACATAGGTCGTCAAATCAAGCAATCTTGGCAAGTGAAGTTTCTCCTTAAATGAAGGCTTGTATATTCATCATCCAGTTATGATTCTGACTGTTCCATTGCTAAATTGGTTAATTACCTCCACACTGCTACGGCCTGCTGTAAAAGACAAATCAATTGGTACAGCGAGATAACGCTTTGAAATCTGTAATTGGTTAGCGCAGAAAATTAATTATTTTCCTCCAGGCGAAAGCAGCTAGGAACAACATATATGTTGGTATGTATGATAGTATGTGTGTGTCGTCAGATGTAGGTTTCATAAAAAAAGTAAACTAATTAGTATACTTTATGAAAATGTAACTTTTTGAAACAACGTTGAATAACGAACGCTTCGTGGATGGTAAGTACCTACGTTCTGTATAAGGAAGCTCATTAATATCTGTCATTTATTAAAAAAAGATGTTCATATTTGACTTATTTTGATTAATTCGCTTATTGTTGATGTTTTTCAGAAAGGTCAGGTGCCTAGTACTCGCAACCGGCGTGCGTGTATGACCCAGATGTATGAACGTAGCAAAACGAGTATATAAGGATCGTAGCAGGTGGCGTTGTATAATTTCTGCCTACCCCAATGAGAAAAAAGCGTGAGTTTATGTTTCTATGTTTTCATAACAAAAAATAATGTCCCATCCCTGTCAGTTGAGTCAAAAATAAGAAATAATAAATAAATACTAGATGACTGATATACAGAATACAATACATTGCATAGATATATGTTTTTTAGTATACATAGCAAATACCCAGAAAACCTGTTACAAATCTTTGTAGATCGTACAAATATTTGTCCCCTGGCGGGAATCGAACCCGCAACCTCCTGTGTCACAATAATCATTCATTATAATTATTTTTTAAATAAACTAAAGCTTTGTTAGCGGTTTGTTTATTGAATCGATTTTTTTTTAATAAAATCCGCACTCACAATGATACAATGATTTGGAGAATCTCCTTAGAAACCTGTTCTATCATAATAGTACCTACAGGGTGGTACTCGTATTATGTTCAATAGCATTGACGTAATATATTTCTTACTCGTGTTCGAGATTCGTTTCTATGAAAATATATGTTTGATGTAGTAACAGAAAACTCTTTTTTTCCTTATAGACGGGAAATTGGCCAGAAAGTGATATTTCTGCTGCTATAAGAGGTCATAAGGAGATAATGTACATGATGACAAGCGACAACGACCGATGTGGCGCGGTGGGCGAAGGTCCGCCTGCGATGGAAGAGGTTGTGGGTTCGATTCGCGCCTTGGGACAAATGTTTGTACGATCTACAAGTATTTGTTCCGGGTGTTCTGGGTATTTCTTATATATAATAAAAATATATATCTATGTAATGTATTGTATTAAGTATATCAGTCATCTAATGCCATAACACAAGCTCTGCTTAGCTTGGGGCTAGATGATGCTGTGTGGATTGTCCAGCAATATTTATTTAGTTATATATTTTTTTAATTTACATACTATTTTGCTTAGCACGTTGAACGCCAAGTGACCGACAAACAATACATTATCTACTGGGTCTCGTTGTTGCTGGCAAGTTAAGATGTTGAGAGAAGAAGATTGAAGAGAGGGACATCGACACACAATGACTTATGATTAAGGACCCCCCCCCCCCCCCCGATGAAATTTATCGTCGGCTCCTTCCTTATTTTTAAGTTTTGACGTTGCGCAGGAAGATGCCCAGCAGTGGGACAGTACCAAGCTGAAATTTATATTAAGTATTAAAATTTATTTAGTAATAGAAAAAGAAAGAAGTATCACTAGGACGATTATGGCGACCGTAAAATGGGCGAAGCGCGCGGTGCGTTGCCCGAACATAACACTCATTTTGATAAAACAATTTTATCGTTTGCACGTGTTGTTGAATGCTATTTATAGCTATTCATGATGATTTGGCAAAACAGAATGAATAAATGGAAACCAATTTGACAGATGTAGCTTCAAAAAGATGGCCGCTACTGACTGTCAAAGTTCGGACGTGCCTATTGGAAGACCCTATAGTAACTAATAATTGTTGTCATTAATACGTTCATATTTTTTTCAGTATATCGTAGCCCCTGTAAAAAGATATGGAAGTCTACTCCTTAACCCCGTGTTAACGTAGGTACGTCATTTCAGCACCCTTTTCTCTGAAAAAGATTGTGTGGTGCTCTTTTAATGATAAAAGTGACCCGTCTGAGCCACTCCACTTGACCGATTGAATCTCTAGGAGAGATAAGCTTTTTAGATCTTTTGGCAGAATTGTATGAAGCGCTCATCGTATCGTACTTTATTTTATTTTATTGAAGTATGTTCAGTACAGTTTGGCTTTTAGCGACGATTGTTTAGTAGTTTGTGATAGCATGAATATTTGAAGGGTTGCAACAATTGTACAATGCAATAACTTTATGAGTTTAATATTAGACCGATTATTTACTCAAATAAACTTTTTAAAATGAGTCGTGACGACATGGGTTCGAATCCGGGCTAATAACAATGTGATTTTTTCAATTCATAATGTGCTTTCTAAGTTTATCGTCCGTCACTGATATCGGTGAGGGAAACCTGGTTCCCTTATAATTAATAGTAGTTTGAAATCGCCAAGGAGCAGCTCGTGGTTGGATAAAATCGTCGATCGTAAGTTAAGCTTCGCTTGCTGAGGTCAGTCTGGGGATGGGTGACCGTTTATTACATATCGAGATTCCTCCGTGAAAAAAGCACATTAAGCCGTTGCGGATCTTTGACAGCCGTTACGGGTAGTCAGAAAATAATAACAACCAGTCTTACCAAGGGACTTCGTGTTGCCCAGTAACGGGGTTGTAGAGGTGAGACAGGCAGTCGCTCTAGGTAAAATACTGGTATGTTGCTTCATCCGGTTAGATTGAAAGCCGACCCCAAAATAGTTAGGAAAAGGCTAGGCAGATGATGATGAGTTTGAAATCACCAAGCCGGCTTGAGTAACCGTGGTGATTTATCCTCGTTCCTTCTCTGTTTGAAAAGAGGCCTTTGCTCTGCAGTGGAACAGTTACAGGCTGGTATTATCATGTTTTATTAAGTTACTCAATTTGACGGCCGCATTGAACTAGTGGTCCCAACCGCGCCTGCTGAGCAGGATCTCACCTGTGTTCGATTCCCAGGTCGGAAATGTTATTGAATTCTATAGGACTTTTTTCAGTAGCAGCTGAAGTCTGGATTTGTGCCCAGTGGCTGACAATAGGCTCGCCCCCTATTACATGGGACTTAAACATAACTGGAGAAATGTGGGTGTTACTATAAGTGCACCTCTGCCCAACCCTTCAGGGAATACAGGCGTGATGTTATATTATGTTACTTAAGTTAGATTATTTATAATTAAGCTAATCATGACTTACCTTAGTTATTAAATTAATATACCTACATATTGTTGACTAATGCTGCGTCGAATTTGCTTCTACTATTACGCTATTGCTTCTTCTACTACTAGTACTATTACACTGTATCTGACTCCACTGAATTTCTACTTATATTTACGAGCTTATTTTTGCAGTCATTTAACATTACCGGAATGCTCTAATTGATATACTTACTCAGAATACGGTCTCATGTCGACGTTTGAGGTTTATTCTTGATGAATATATTTCCGGAGTCAATACAATAGAATTGTTTCAAATCAATTTCCATATGGATCCAATGAAAATATTACTCTTGAAATCTTTTACGCAGAGTTATTGTTATGGAAAAGATTTCATATATTTATTATTTCATTTGTATTAGAATAACAGTTCGTAGTTCTAAGAATTGGAACTAAAGTGAGTGGAAGGATGAATCCTGGATTGCTAATAAGGAAAAATATCAGAAGTTACTTAAACTAAGGGTACCTATTTTTACTTCAATACGAATCAAAAATGAAAGACAAGTAAAATTAATAGTCATTTATTTTTACGGAAAGCGACAGTGGTCCGCGATACAACAGTATTTTTGACACTCTAGGGCTCAAACAGAGTTCATGAAAACATTACATATTTACACTGTCATGCACATTTATAACATAGCTCAATAATGACGAAGGCAGACGGGTGAAGAAATGCTTACAATATATTTTCCCATTACTTTGGTTAACAATTTCGTGCCTCATTTATATGTTCTATAACATCGGCAAATTACTTTCCTAGTACAAAAGCGATAAAAGCAAACTGATCCCATGTTTACTTGACGTCTTGCCCGAGTAATTGACTGCCTTTAACAGATTTCCCGTTTAAATTTAAGCATAAATAACTTACATATTCTACTTATTACAATTTTTCTTCAATATATACAAGCCTATTTCGTGGAACTCAGTCTATATTTATTAATACTTTTAATTTTATATTCTGACATAATGAATAGTTAGGTATATGTGTCTAAAATTACTTACACCTATATAATTTGCCTATGATGAGATCTAAAGGATATGTTCCGTATTTCAAATCAATTCACTTGAATTAATAAAACTACACATTTGATTATTTTCATACATCTAACGACGTAACAGTATTAAAATAAAGTTTTCTAAAGATTCTCTGTGTTTTCGTAAATTATAGTGGATAACTTTGGGTTTTGTTTAATAATGAAACATGCAGCTAAAATACAAGAGGGTTGTAGGAACCGTGACGTCATGTACACCTTAATGTTTACATCGGAACAATCTCCCGATCATTAATTGAATCTAGATTTGGTTTTGGTATTAAGAACGATAGGTCAATATTGAACCAAATTACACAACGACTTAAAAGATGTACTATAGTTTTAAGTCATCCTTAAATACAGCCTTACACAGTTTATTAAACCTAACAACAACAGAATGGATTTTGGGCTAGACAAATGCCAATAACTAATCACCTAGTAATAAATAATAATTTAAATGTAATTAGAAACCAATTTAAAAAAATAAATTAAAAAAATTGACTTATATTGTTAGCATCTTTAGACTGATTCAACAGTAATGAAGTCATCTAGTTTTATGTAGATACATCATGTTGTGAGTTATGTACTCAGATCCCTTGTCTCCTCGCTCTTGGTAAAGCTGGATATGAATTGGTGGAAATATTTTAACGAGTAAGATATTTCCATTCCTTTCGGGAAACAACTGACTTAAAATAAATTAAAATAAAATGCAGGCTCAAGGAAAAATTCAAGCCTCAAAGAATATTGTTTCATAAGTCACTGGAAATATTCCAAACTGATCGGTCCCATATGAGAACCTTGGAGTACATCGGAAGTTATAGCCTAAAAAGATTTTTTTTACCATTATAAAATTTCCCTCAAAGTAATAAATCACAATAATATATGGATAACATCCGCCTATACTTTTTGTTTCATACTTGAAATCCAAAATATTCCCGTAGTTTAATTTTTAAATCATGATTAAGGGTGTAGAATGCTGACCTAAAAATTGTTACACAGGTTAATACATAGTAATGATACATTTATTTATTGAACTACATCAGATTATTTTATAAATTAATTTGAACCGCTGCAAATGTAATAATTACCTTTGATAGCTAAGTAAACAGTTCATACAAGTTATTAGACTACTTAGTGTCCAAATTTTGTAATTGTTAAATCTCAACACAAAATAAAAACCCTCTTAGGAACACAGTTATTAATGTTGAATTGTGTGTGATACACAGCAAAAACATGGATGAAAGTTATGCGTACATGAATTTTATATGCTGGGTATTTATGTAACACACAATCAATGGCAATGCCTTTCTTTTAACAATTCAACAACACTCATTACGTTATTCAAGCTACCAAGCAGACGGAATTGTTCAAACAAATGATGAATATCCTTCAAAACCTTACGGATTGTAATATAAGTGTGTTACCCGATAGAGGTTATTTAGGAAAATGTTTTGTCATACGTCAAATTATGATCTCGTATTGCAATTGCTGTACCAGTGCAAACAGCACCGTTTACTAGCAGATTCGTTTATTTCACCAATTCACCATCGTATTTTGATTACACCAGCTCATCTATCGAACAATATTGGGCAATTAATTCAGACTAGCAATCGAGTAACCAATTACATTTACAGTATAGTAACTGGAACTAGTATTTACTTAGTGATTGATTTTTTTGTCCTGTATTTATATGGTTCAATGATGAATGTTTACAAGTTCGTTATAATCAGTTTCAGAAGTGCGTTCTAATCTACCCAGTATTATTGCCACATTTTTAAACGGCTTTGCTGATAAAATATTCACAGCTTAGCATTTTCTTTTAAGGTTATTTTAAAAATTATCAATGAAAATAGGACGCAAAATAAGGGATCCCTTCTTTTCGCATAATGTTCTTTTTCCTAATATACTTTGGTATACCTGTGTTGGTTTAATTTGTTTTGCCATAATAATTCTTTGCCGTATGTTTTTTTGGCATACAAGTTATAAGTTAACCATGTTTAAAACAAATAATAATATGTTATGTATTACCTGAGCAATATTGTATAAGAATGTGTATATACTGTATAACATTTCAGGAGATAGTTATTATACTTACTTGTTATGCCTTACAAACAATATATTACTATTAAATTAGTATTAAAATATGTGTAAAAAACTGATGCTGTAAAATGTTATGATTAGATAATCATTATTATGTTGACAGAAATTATGCTTAAAAAAAAATATGCGAAAATATAATTAGGAGAAACAAAAGTATGCCAAGTATATAGGTCTTAAAATTGTATGCAAATAGATAGGTAACCTAAAATACTTAAGTTTAATGACGGTTATTTAGTATTGTGTACAAATAATTATTTGACTACTTAATGAAGGTCAACTCGTTACAGTGATTAAAATAACCTTTGGCGAAACAGAACTCGAGGCTAAAGTCGAAAATTTACGAAACATCAAAGCGATATTTCCACCCAAGTAATTGTACTGTACGGGGAAGAAAATTCTTTTATTTACTTATTCACTAAACTTAAAGAGGAACATTAACCCCAAGATATTGCTATCTGGATCACAATTACCAATAAGAACGAAAAAACACAGCAGCACTGATTTTTTGAGACAGCTCTGTTGTAATCTTGTAATCTGAAATCTGAAAACATTTTACTAATTAGCAAGCGAACAGGTTTTCTTTGTTTTTCTTTAACAAGAGTTTTATTTTTTGTAGATTCTGTGAGTTTTTTATGTACATATTAGCTACGTAATTGTTATATTAGATATAGGTAAACAATAACCTAATTACTAATATACTGCCAACGTTGGTTTAAACTTAAGTTGAAGCCTAAAAAAACCCTAAAGGTAAGGCTTAAGTGTTTTTAAAATCAGCTAACCATTTGATGCGCTTGATTCAAATAATAATATTTTGTAGATACACAAATATGAACACAAATGTATTCTGATCACGTACCCACGATGGCATATGTACACATATGTGTACAGAACGCCATTAAACCTAACATAACAATTATTATTTAAATCAAGATATTTAAATTATATACACAGGCCGTGAGTTTGGCTGTAATTGCCGGATATTAAATCCAAATAGTTGTTGACCGCTAGTTAATACGTACCTTGGGTGCCGAATGGCGTACTTTCCGATGATTTATCAGCTATGATGTTTAACCTTTGTACAACTGTCAAAACACACACACAATTAGAACGTGATCATACTTCAAATAATTTTCCTGCCGTTTATTTTTACCTTCTACTTACCGTTTTTATTTTCCATCGGTGGAAGAGGCATAGCTGTTAACAGAAAAGTTGTGTTAAACTTTTGTAAGCAACGTTTTCTTCATACAATCTGATGCTATCAGATTATGATGTCCTTCAAAGGATTTTCATGAATGGGAGTAAAGTCATCATCATCAGGCTATACTAGTCCACTGCTGGACATAGCCCTCTTCTAATGAGCGCCATTCAGCTTGCCGCATCCAGCATCTGCCTGCAGTCTTTCGCAGATCGTCATCCCACCTGGTCAGAGGGCGTCCTACACTACGTTTGCCGAGTAGTAAAGTAAATAACCGCAACGAGATAGAATGTCTTTTCAAAGTTTTAAGTTTGATCAGCTACCTTGATGTACATTTTAACGAACTAGAAATGAGTTTGGCAAAAGAGTAAAGAAGCAAGTAAACTGAAAACGCCCAATAACACATTGCTTGACCCGGGAATCGAACCCAGGACCTCATGTGAAAATGGAAAATGCAAACAAAATCACTAGTAACAGAAAGATACTTACGATATAATTTAATAGTACCCTCAGTGTCACCGAGAGAATTTTTCGATACGCATTTATAGGTACCATAATCGGCACTAGTGACTCGACGTATCGCGAGCTTTAACACTGATCGATATGATCCATCTATCTTGTGCGGCTCCAGACCTCCCCCTGTATAACATGAAAATGTATTTAGCATATCACACAAAAATACAATAGGTATAAAACTTGTTATATAGGAAAGTTGCGGGCTAAAATGTTTGTGCTGTTAAACACTTTTTGCTAATATATTTACGGACCGTTAGGGTGCCCTCAATAATTTGAAGATAAATAGCATGGGACTGGGAACAAAAAACTGTACAACATTTTTCTTTATTAAATAATATTTAGGAGATATTGAATAAAAAATATTTATTTAAAGCATATTAATGAACAACAGACGGCCGTTATTAAATTTTAAAATTTTCAGATTGTCAATCAGGAAAATATTACGTATAATTTAAAAGCGTTCAACTTTTACAATACTAGCTTCTGACGGCGACTTCGTCCGTTCACAGTTTTGGTTAAATAAACATTTTGGGAATAAAAATCTTATACTGTAAATCATTTTTTTTAATACTTTAAAAATAAAGGTGTGCTAAAAGCTAGCTGTGTATGAACAGTACATACACAGCTTCAACCCTCTTTTCAAACCGTCGGGAGCGCAATCATAAGCTGAGACACTTATAAATTAATTTTCAATAAATAATTTTCAGCCTACACATAAAGTTACAAGATCCTTCCTTCAAAACTGAATGACTTTTGTAGAAACTTCCATCCCCAATTGTATCCCTTTAGGGATGGAATCTTCAAAAATACTTTCTAAGTGGATATATAACTCTAATATATAAAATTCTCGTGTCGCATGTTTGTTACCAGACTCCTCCGAAACGGCTGGACCGATTTGAATGAAATTATGTGTGCTTATCGGGTAGGTTTAAGAATCGGCCAACATCTATTTTTCATACCCCTAAGTGATAAGGGTGGCCCATCCCATTTTTTTTTTGTTTTTTTTTTCGCATAAAATGGCAATACTACGTTTGCCGGGTCAGCTAGTAATATATAATATACACAAGTTCATAGCTTAGGCTACTTGATATATCAAACAGTAAATTTACAATTTTATATAAACAGACTGACATATTTACTACGCCCTACTTCCTTTTAACGAGAAGTCATTTATTTTTTGTAAAGAGACGATTATTTCAAAAAGTCAACATTGAATTCAACCAATTTCGTATCGTTCTTGACATCAACGTACCAACATATTCGTGTGCAACGCAACTCCTGTCAGTGTAGTTACAGAGGTGATCCCGAAGGAATTCAATGCTTTGAAATTTAAAGCTGGCCCCTAAGCGGATCAGATGCAAGCACGTAATATTATTATAGTATCATCAGTGTGCATGTCTCCTTAAGGTACAAGAAACTGTGTCATCCACTAAGGTAAAGTTATCATCATCTGCCTAGCCTTTTCTCAACTATGATTTGGGGTTGCTTTGAGTCTAACTGGGTGCAGCTGAATACCATTCCACCATACCAATTTACATGGTGCGACTGCCTATCTGACCTCCACAACACAGTTACTGGGCAACACTATACCTACCCCACGGTAAGACAGGTTGTTAGACTTTCGGGATTCTGACAACCCGTAACTACTGTCAAAGTTCTAAAAGTGACAACTGGGACCAACGGCTTAACGTGTTTTCCGAAGCACAAAGGAGACTTGATAGGTTACGAACGGTTAACACTCATCCACAGATTGACCTCGGCAAGCATATCTTAACCTTCAATCAACCCTTGTGGCTGTTTTTATTTAACTACGAACTCCTCGTATACAAACGTATAGTTATATGCCACCAAATGCAATATTAAGAAAATATACGTGGTTACCCTTGACCCATATGACCCAGAATCTTTTAATCACCAGAGTATGAAAGGCCTCCACATTACTTAAATAATGTTGAAGAAAAAAAAGAAAGAACAATTTCAAAGAAATAATTCCATTATATGTAAAATACAGCCCGAATATGTGGCTCAGTGTAGTACTTTCAGCCAAAGTGGAAATATTTATGGTCCATTTCTTTTAATAAAATGCGGTATTTGAAGTACCTAGGTCCCGTCAATTTCGCAAATTACTTTAGATGTCTAGAAGTTGGAGTAGCCTCTCATTATTGCATACATTACCACTTCTTATCACGAGGTACTTAAGTGTTTAGTATTTTAGTGAAATTAAAATACATTCACACCGATTCTCTTGTTAAAAAACTAAACTAAAATTAGAAGCATGTGACATCTCTTACTGGCATACAACTCGAGAAAAGGACGGCGAGTGATGGTGACAGATAAGTACAAAGTTAGAGATGTCAAATTAGTTTGTGCAATGAACTTCGCAGTTTTTTGTCGGTGCCTATTGTAATTTCAAATATGTCTGGAACTCGTAGTTGAACTAAAATTAAACGAAAACAAATATAACTAGCATTAGCACTTCAATCTCTTTTTTGTTTTACACTCGAGAGCAATGAATCCGGGTCACTTAAAGAATTCAAAAATCTCGGAAACTAAAAATGCTAGGTTAATGCAATAAATTGTATTTACCTAGTTTTAATACCTTCATTTAAGGAGTATTACATTGTCTATTAAATACAATTTATTGCATTAACCTATCATTTTTAGTTTCCGAGATTTTTAACATTCTTTAAGTGACCCGGATTCATTGCTCTCGAGTGTATATGAGAAAAAGATGGAAATAGGTTAAATTTGGTAGCTTTTGAACAAGGAAAATGACATGATTTTCTTCTTACGCACTTTTCACCACTATTTTTTATATTACAAGTGGAAAGTTACAGATGGGTAATTGTTAACTTCACGGATAATTTCACTGTCTTCATTGAACAAAATACTAATCAATCTAGACGATTCCGATTGTACAGTGCTTCCGCAGGAGCGTAACGTCTGAAATCCTATTTCAAATTGGAAATATATGTACTTAGTCCTTAATGATAATACACAAGTGTAGCCTACTCTACTGACCTAGGAAATAAGTGCAGTGATTCTGAGCTGAAAATTCTTCTTCGTTTCGAAGCAATCATAAAACATTATAGAGACTTAACACAAGCTACTTGAACTTCAGACTTAAACTAAGACCTTCAAAAGATACATGTTGCTGACGTAATATTATGTTAAATACTAGTGCACATCCACTGCTAAATATCCCCACCCGCCTACCCACCCCTTAAGCGCAGCGTAGGGTTGAACCAAAAGAGTAACAACAATTATAGCATGCCCCTAAGCACTGTTTTGTTTGGAAACAGCTCTTCCCTTAAACACGCGATGCCACCCTAATGTGAATCAGATGGGGGTCACCCCTAGGCTGCTAGCGTAAAGTGAACGAAGTGAACCTGCTCACATTTTATCTTAAAACGCTTCGCTAAGCGCGACCGTAGTCGTACGTAGTCTACTTTTGTAACCTAAACCGTGCCGCAATGCATCCAAGAATCAAAACGAGTCATTAATCACATTTGCATAGATTTTTATGTGTCACGAATACAGAACCATATTTCGACTAAAAGCACAATAAAAACAGTCACAATAAAAAGTCACAGTGTACCAAAAAGTTTTGAATCAACGCGAAGTCCGAAATGAATTAGTTTTGCGTTTTGCGTCTCGTCTATTCTACAATCTACATACCTAAATTTGTATGAAAGCTTATGAACACTTTACTTGAGAGCTATTTCAGACTTTGAGTCAAATCACACTGATTGTCCAAATATTATAATAGCGGAGATCTTTAATTTCGATTTAACATCAAGAACTCAGTTTTTGTTACAGTCGCCATTGGCATTTGTGAATGATTAGCCATAAGTAACAAAAACTGACTTAAATAATACAGAGTGGAAGCGAATGAACATTCCTTTGATTGGTTTTTTCTTACTTCTACGTTATTTTCTATTGTTTTTTAATACTTTAATATGTAAAAAATCATCATTTCTACTTAACCCAATAATTATAGCTTTTAATGAAAAACGTTAAGTATTTACGTTTTGATTAAATATCTCATTGAGTTAGACAGAAATTATGTTTGTTACATATGTTTTTGCAGGTAAATGTTAAAAAACACATCAGAAAAAAACGAACAATGAAGAACAAACCAAGGAAAAATTGAAAAAGAATCTGGAACCCGCTTCCAGAATCATGTACTGAACTGATGGTATAATTTTCTGCGTCGATGTATCCCTTCCTCTCTGTATATCAAGAATCGAAAACTAGCCAGCCATTGCGTTTAAAAGGATCACGGTGTTGTAAAGAAACACTGTGATCCTTTTATCGTTTTCAATCAAATCTATTTATCAGCTCAAGATTTACCTTTCATTTGGGGCCAGTAAATAGCTCCACTTTTAATACTCATTAACTTATTTTAGGCGGAGATCTGTCCACGAGCATGTTAATCGATGGCTGCTCGTTCGGCCGATTTGCTATTAATGCCGTGGTCCCTCAGGGGTCGGTACTCTCTGCAACGTTATTGTCGCTGCACATTAATGATCTGCTAATGCCCTGCACCTCTGGGTATGCAGACGACAGCACTGTTGTTGAGAGTTATATGTCAAGTGAGCCAAAAATCCAGTTCCTCCGAAGGGCCATGGTTGAGCGCTTGAACTTTTCCATGAAGGCTATCTCTGAATAGGGTGATGCCAACTCGATCTGGATAGACGCTACCATGATCCAGGCGTGTCTTTTTCGTGCTAAATGGAGCCAAGCCTTTTCGTGATGTACCCGTACCGGTAACCAACTATTTTGAGCTTCTTGGCTTTACGCCGACATCAACCTTCAATTTAAGTCCATACATAGAGGCAAAATCTCAACAGGCTGCTAGAAAGTTAGGAATCCTAGCAAAGGTGAGGTGGTTCTTTACACCGGAACAGCTGCACGTCAAAAATCAATCGCAATCATGTATGGAGTTCTGCTCTCAGTTCTGGGACGGATATACCAAATATTAGCTTGAATCAAGGGAGAAATGGGACAAGAGAGCAAGAGCCAAGATGTATTGGCTGCAATAAAATTCTATAGCCTTGAAAATCGGCACCAAGTTGCCAACCGCCTCGTCGTCGGTTTTATATTCGGAGAGTGAGTTCCACCGTCGGAAAACTTTGGAAATACTTTTATTTTGCGCACAGTTAAGAATTGGAATTCCTTCCGTGGGTTTCCCGATAGCCTGGGGATCTTTAAGTGGAGTGTAAAGAAGCTACTACAAGACAAGCGTGCTCCATCGTCGACTTCATCATCATACTGATGAGTACAACCGCGAACCTATCAATAACAAAACAAAAATGGAACACAAATTTTCATAAATATTTTTGATTCTAAGAAAAAGGTCTGACCTAAAAACTAACCTAACGTTCATTTTTACTAATACTAGGCGACAACTAAGTTAAACTAATTAGACTGCATAACAGTGTAAAAATATGTATCCATTAATTACATTTAGGTTTCGTCTAGTGTTAGCGAAAACAGGATTTTACTAACACTAAATCATTACGAACTTATTTTTCTGGGTGACTGGTTTCCTCTTTATAATATTTTTTAAGTTTAGAATTTAAAATTTTAAAAATAACTTGTCGACAGCAGCTGTCGTTCGAGTGGTCGATTATACACAAATTGCTATTAGTGCACCACTAGATGTTGACAGTGACAATCATGTTAACGTCGACGAAATTCCGTCTGCAGTTCAGCTAATAGCTGTTTATTGTAGTAAGTGGCTTATCTATACAAAAATGGTCACTGGAAAACTCTACATAAATAACCAAATCAAATTTTCAGATGACTTGATATTAAGCAAAAGTCTCATAAAATCCATCTCGAAATTTCTTAATGCTTCAAAAAGTCAAAACAATGTTGACCCCGTATAACTATGAACAGTTCAATAATTAGTTATAGCCTCTTGCATTATACATCAACAATAGATCATTTATAATATTCACTACTCCGCTCCCAAGATAATAACTTCGAATTACAAAGTTTTAATCAAATTACGACATCGCACAGAAAGAGCGCAACGTACGCATAACAAATAGCAAAATATAACATTATCTCATAATGAAAATGTAAAAGTAATGAAAGTGTGAAGGTAAACAAAGGATTTGTTAATTTTGTTCCAACAATGGGAGCTAGCAGAGCTACGTAAGAGCCAGAATACACGATACTTATTGTTTTAGATACAACACATTTAATGTCCACATGTTATACGAATATTCGTCCGGAACCTAAATAACGTAACTAATACCATATATATACCGTATATAAAACGTAACTAGTACCAGTTACGTTTTGGACAAATATTCGTTTTAATTGGGCACTAAACGAAACTTACAAATATATGAAAGTAAATGCTAACCTAAGCGGCCATTTACACGACGAAATCCGATGCGGGTAGAGATACATGAGGTCGATTTTCTGTGGGCTTTTGTAGATCTGTGGATTATTAAGATAACAATACCCTTCGAACTACAAGCTTTGAATGGTTAAAACAAAAATGTATGTTTGTACTAAAATTGTAACCATTTTATCATCTATAATCACTTGTTTTTCCATCTATAGCGTTGACCACAACCTGACATTTCACTAAACCGGATTTGATCGTGTTTTAGTAGTATTTTGGTCCCACCATTGTTCAACCACAATTCCGAACTATAACCAAATTTTCCAAACGAATTTACTGGTTTAGATATTTGACTTGGCGTTTTAATCCAGTACCTACCTTTGATCGAACAAGCTCTTTGCTCGTTGTTACTACAAAATCTATGAATCATTTATTTTCAACCACAGTTCTTGCAACGATGCCCAGCGTGGCCTTTCAGCAGGGAGGCTCACTACAGCAGTTATGTTGATGTAAACTCAATTGAACTCTTTAGTAATTTACAAAATTGTCATTCGATCTATCGAATAAATACAAAGTAATGATTGCAAGTTTTGTGTTACACGTTTATCGACGTAACACTTTACTTGTTAATTATATTTTACATACCCTCATTCAACCGATTTCCGATTCGTGACACCTGACAACAGATCCTGTTGAAAACCAGCGCCAGGCACTAGTTGTTTAGCATTTTGATCTGCTCTTTGTAGTAGCACCTGATTGGCGCAGCCGCGAGGCCCACAATAATTGTTAACGGACTTTTTTAGTTCAACGGTTGTTTATGTATTATTATAGATTTCTCCGTCATTTGCTAACCGATTTTGAATTATTTTTTTTGTTTAAAGTGTACTTTCTGATCCTGACTTGGTGACAATGGGACCTTCCCATTGTCACCAAGTCTGGATCCGATGATGGGATCCTCGAGAAATCACGGGAAGTTACCGAAAATATTATACGCACACCAATAGCGATTTGGGTATTTCTTTTTTTGTAACTCGTGCATAAATCTCTTGGAAAGAACTATTTGGTAAGGTGGAACTGATGATGAACCACCCCAACTATTTAATTACCTACAAGTATTTTATAGAGATTCGATTACTTTAATATGGTTGCTAAGCAATTTATGTTCGTCACAATGCATTTGGTGAAGTGGAGCTCATGGTGTAGTACCGGGAAAAGTCGCTGCTAAGGAAAAGCAATATTTTTTTAAAGGTAACAGGTATTTAGTAGGTAACATTAGGCTATTGTAACTTAGACATATTATAAACTGTCCTACTAGAAAGTTTTAGCATAATTATAATCTCTTAATAGTAATGTGTCCCTAAGCGTGCGTGAATTAAACGGTTTTCTTTTTTTTCAAATTTTATTAAAAAGCTCCCACAAAATAGTTCTTCTTCTTCTTAAATGCTTAGGAAAATAAATAATATTAGCTCTATAATTAACCAACGAAGTTGTGTGGAAATTGGTTGTCATGGTATGGGCATGGGATGTGAAGGAATAAGGATCATGTTGTGAGGAAAGTTTTGAGTATGAATGTGCAGGGTTACAAGAGTAGAGGAAGACCAAAGAAAAGATGGATGGATTGTGTGAAAGATGATATGGCTAGAAAAGAGGTGAATCTTGAGATGACGGCAAATGGAGTATGGAAGAAGAAAACATGCTGCGCCGACCCCAAATAAATTGAGATAAGGGAAGGAGGATGATGATGATGAATTAACTGACGAAAAAAGAAGGAGGAGGTTTTGGTTGACACGGATATTTTCTTAAGTTGTAGTGACCTAGTGAATTTAGAATGAAAGTGATATGAGAATGAATTTTAATCGCTAATTCGTTTTCCACGAAATTTTCAATCCTACGTTTTATTAAAAATCTCATTGAGTTAGACTGAAATGATGATTTTCACATGGGTTTTTGGAGTTTAAAGAAAAAAACAGCACAAAAAAAAGTAAGAATAATCTGACAAAATATTTCAATAATATCTTATTATATATCGTCCAGAAACATGTATTGCACTCATGATATCAGTCTGTGCGTCGATGTCCCTTCAAGCCTGTATAGTCTTGAACATTAAATATTTAAAAAGGGCTTAAGTTTTAGAGCTTTTTTTCATTGGTTTTAGTAGATGTACTATTTTCCCAAACCTCCCGTTGACAAAAAGAGTCTGCTTCTTACGAGTGCGTATTTAATAAGTGATCTATAAAAGTCAGTCTCAAGATCAAGCATAGATACTTTTCCTGGTTTGATCTATGCAGCTGTTGGCCATCTACCATAAGAGGAGGGATATCAGAAATGTTCTTCTTTTTAGCAGAAGGAATTATATATGAAGTCTTAACATTGGTAGTCAGTAAGTTTTGTTTTAGCCTCACACGTTTAAAATATTAAAGTCTTGCTTAGCTTCAGTAATAAAGCTAATACATTGGAATACAGCACAAATCCGTACTAGTTTGTACGTTACTTAGTACTAGTCGTAGTACTAAATAGTACTGATGTTCAATTGTTCACACAGAAATCCTTTTTCAAATGATCCAAAGTCAAAGACAAAATCAAGTCATTACTTCAATTAAACCATTAAAAAAGGCACTTTTGAACCTCAAAAGTACAATTAAAATAAAATACTAAAATGAATTTAGTCTAAGTAAATAAACACATAGGAGGCTATATAATACATTTTCAAATATTGTTGATAGTACTAAACTAAGCCGATAGTTACCAGAATCAACTTAAGCTCCACTTTTATAAATAGGGGTCACCTCGTCTATCTTAAACCTGTCTGAGAAATCACATTTGATTAAATTTCAACAAGACACGAACTAAATTTTCTAATTGAACAACAAAATCGCTCTGTCTTTCTGAGTGTATTTGGTGAGAAGATTCTTCTGAACTCATAGAGACTAGTGTTTTTTCAACATCATTAAATTTTAGTTTCATTCATGTATATAAAGGAAGCATCCACAAACGCCATGTATAATTGACGACACGGTTGGCGCGGTGGTTGAGCCATCGGCTGCTGCGCCGCGTGTTGTGGGTTCGATCCCCACACGGAACAAATATTTGTATGACCTACAGGTAGTTGTTCCGGGTCTGGCTGTTTGTGTATGTGAGTTTAAATGTTTGTAAACGTACCCACGATACAGGAGAAATTCCTAGTGTGGGGCAATGTTTAAAAAAAAAAAAAAAATTGAATGGCATCCATGAAAAATTAAGGGCGCTTGTTACTATTGCAATAAACATTAAATATAATCTTACCGACGGGGACGATCTCGCCGTTATCTCTGCTCCAGTAGCTGACTGGTTTAGGATATGCCTCGGTCTCACATTCCAGCACTAACTCGGTGCCTAGCGCTGCCCCCACCAGCTGATTCCTTATTGTTATCACCGGGGGAACTAGGGAAAGAAAAGTCATTTAGTAAAGGTTTAAACCACAATGAAACTATTTTGTAGATAGCTGAAAATCACTAGGATTGCATGTAATATTGCCTTGACGACCGATGAGGCGCGGCGGGCAAAGGTCCGCCTGCGACGCAGGAGGTTGCGGGTCCGATTCCCGCCTTGGGACAAATGTTTGTACGTTCTACAAAGATTTGTTCCGGGTGTTGTGGGTATTTGCTATGCATAATAAAATATATATCTATGTAGTGTATTGTATTAAGTATATCAGTCATCTAGTACCCATAACACAAGCTCTGCTTAGCTTGGAACTAGATGATGCTGTGTGGATTGTCCAGCATTATTTATTATTTATTTATTTATAATATACAAATATAAAGGTGGAAGACCCGCATGCGCCACAAATCATAACAGTATTTAGCACGCACAAAACGCATGTGAAACATAATTCTGAATATTATTTTTGGTTTTGTATTTATGATTCCCCTATCAATACTTGGGAGCCCCTGTTCCGTTTTGTTAGTACGTAAGGGCAATTGTATTTATACTACTTGAGGGTGCTTATAGATCTGTCATACAGGTTTTGACCCTAGCATAGACTCCATATAGAATTTTGTGACTACATATTACTGTACCTTCTCGAGAACTTTAAAACTAACTTTAATATTATAAATACGAAAATAAGTTAGTTTGTTTGTTACCTTTTCACGGCTAAACCACAGAACCGTGTACAGAAATGGATACAGCGTACCTTTCATCCCGAAAAAATTACTGTTCCCGAGAAAAACAACAATAACGTTCGTATGATAATGAGTGAGGGGAAGCAGCAATAGCATTCTGAAAGTTTTTTCAGATAACTTAGAAGGGCCTACAGTGGATAGGTTTATGAAGCTACATGTCAGACATGGGACTTGCTAAATCTTCCTCTAATTGGATGCTGTGTCTTTTTGTTGTGTTTGTTTTTATAGCCATGTGTGTCTAAGTGATATTGACATAGTTTTTAAGTTTAATACTAACACGCTATGAGCCTTCGACGCTTAAATATAAACGATTTTTATTTTCTATTCGTAATAGATGGCGCCACGTGTCTTTCGAATCATTATTGAATTATAATATTACAAATACAACTCGAATTGATTGTCATACTCTAAACTAACGCGACCTAGTGGATTATAATTCTGTATTTGTCTACCATAAAGATATTTTCTAAATTAATGTGTGCGATTTATAACCAGTCTAGTGTTTGTGATGCAATCAATCATGCAGGCGGGCCTTGATGGTTTTACGTAACACAATGATAGGTATCATCTGCTTTGTTCATCTCTCTCCACTCAATACTTTCTCCAAACACAACAAATCCTCCGTAGTCAATGGAATGCTTTTGTGCATTCGCAAGGCTCTTTTGACGTCCGACCTGCGCGTAAACCGAAATGCATATCTGAATTCCGATATCTCACGGGAGATATAATTAGGTATCATCTGTATTTCGACAAATTTATTTCGCGGTAACACTTATTATGTCCTTTGAGATGCAGCATGATGTACCTATTCTGACTTAAAATCTGTTCTCAGTCAGAATCTTCGTTTTAATTTTAACCTGGATCAACCCCATGACTCGATAGTAGCAGTAAAAACGCTTTCAAAGACATGCTAGTTCAACATCGTACGAGGTCCTTGCCCGATTTCGTTTGTAAAAAAACGATGTCATCATCATCTGCCTAGCCTTTCCCAACTATGTTGAGAGTCGGCTTTCAGTCTACCAGTATTTTATATGGAGCGACTGTCTATCTGACCTCCACAACCCAGGCACTAGGTAACACGATACCCCTTGGTAAGACTGGTTGTCAGACTTTCGGGCTTCTGACTCCCCGTAATGATTGTAAAAGATCTATGAATGATGTACGCGACCAACATTTTCACGTGCTTTCCGAGGCACAGAGGAGTCTCGATATGTAATGAAGAAAGATTCAATGTTTTACGGATAATACTCACATTGCACTGTAAGCATGATTCTCTTGCTTACAGTCGGGGGCACGCCGTTAGATGCTATGCACAGGTAAGCCCCCGCATGCTGCCTGGTCACTCGACTTATGTTCAACTCAGGACCCTCGTATGACGTCACTACAATAAAAAATACAATTATAATTATACTACAAACTTGCATCAGGCTTCTGAATTATCATGCAGCTCATCTAAAATGAGGTGATGTGATTGGTGGTTGAAAATAACAATCACCAATCGTCATGAGATTTGAAAAGGGATAAAAATTATACATGTATTAAAAAACCGAGGTTATATCCAGTTGTGGACTAAAAGTAGACAGTAGGAATGAGAAAGGCACTGGATCAACTGATAGTAGATAGCTTCCTCATAATGTGGGTGTCTTTCGGGTTCGATCGACAGGACAGGAGATCGCAACCCATAAAAGTTTTCTAGTTGTGATTTGAGATAAGTTATTAGGAGCAGTGTCCATTTATGATGACTTCTTACATTTATATTTTATTTTAAGCATTTACATATACACAATTATGCCATAAAACTAACTATACACATATTTACGAAAACCAATTAAAATAAAAAGTCGACCAAGACACTCAGGCGTCAAAGTACTCCTCCGCATCGCTGTCATCTGTCAACGTGCCCAAAAGACTGACAGCATTGCTACGTTGGATGGCAATACTAATTCTTAGGGCAAAGGATGAGCCAGCCCTCTGGTCACGCGAAGTGTCCATCAGTCGTCGAGAAATGCCACCCATGAAATAAGTTTTAAAATGTATCTTTCTGCCCTAGTCCCATGTTGACCACTCAGGATGACCGTAACACGTTTTCCTTTTCCATTCTCTCCTGTCCACCGCTACGCTATCATTCACTATCTTTTCTTACATACCATTCCTCACACGATCTAACTTTTATTTTGGCTTCCTCCCTCTATCAACATTCTCATCTCCACTATACGCAATCTTTTTTAATTCCATCCAAGCAGGTCTCACCACGCACTTGTACATTTTGCTCTAACTCAACTTGATGGTCATCTGTGGCTCACAAGTTCTTTCCTTCCTGTGACCTGTCGCCATTTCACCCATCCTGAGTTGATTTGGTTTGTAATTTCCGGTGTACTTCCCCATCCTCTTGGAATAGCGACTCTAGGTACCGAAACTCTTTTGGCGAGATATATGAGCACAGGACTGAAGAAACCGCCGAAGTTACTAGCCAACATATTTTGGGTCTGCTCAATCTCAAGCTAACACTCTCAAGTCTTAGCCACCACACCTTAATCTGTTCCTGACCAGGCCTCGGACTTTCGATCAGTAGTGAAACACCAAAGTTAAGAATTGATGTGCAAAAAATGTTTCCTACAAACCGCTTTAAACAATGTTACTAAGTGGTATATTCGATATAGGTACTAAGTACAAACTAAGTTGTGCAAACTTAAACAGATACAAAGTAAACAACAGTTCATGTGTATGTAAACAGCATGTTTACGTATACGTTTGAGTAGAGATCTATGAGATACTTGTTGAGATGGGTCAGGGTAGTCAATAGGTACAGTCAACGAGAGAGATTGGTGTCCACGCAGTTAACTGCAAGACTGTTTAAAAGTATGTGACAATAAATCTTAAAATATTTTCTGCCTGCAGTACCAACTCTTTTGCTAACTTTACATTTCCGTATATAAAAATCCGGAGGTATTTAGTGCAGACTTGCATTTCCCAAGAGAAACAAAGTCTCATTTTCCTCATTCTACATGACCACTACGTGCAGTCGTCCTTGATCCTAAATCTCAATGGAGTTTCAGTTTTCGGGCACAGCTCCAGCCACGGCATTTGTTTTTGTAGGTATATTGAATTGTTTTCTAGCAAAACGGAATTTTCTATCAATCATTTATTCGGGATTCTCTGACTTCTTTCATCTTATGTCAACACCAAACCTTGCTTTATTCTCTATTACACATACACATTTTTTTATCACACTCAATTAAAGCTGACCAGTGGGTACCTGAGTTGAAAAGTGCCAAGGAAATCCAAACATGATTAGTAATTAAAAAATTCCAAGACACATTTTTCTGTGGCTGGAAGACACCGGCGATATCGCTCTACCATATAAAACGCAATTTATATTATGTGCCGAATTTGCACGTCAAATGGAGTACCTACATAATAGAACGGTATTTACCTTGCATTCCATCTGAGATGGTAATAGGTTTGGAATGTTCTCTTCGCCAAGTAATTTGTGGATGCGGTGATCCGGTGGCGGCACATGTTAAATTTATCGAGGCACCCTCCCGCGCTGTCTGGTCTGTGCTCGTGCCTCGATCGAGGATGTCGGGAGGTACTGGGGGAAAAGAAGATGGTATTAAAAAGAGGAATATTAGCGAATGATTTTTCACACTCGAACAGGGACTTCTAATAAAATAAATAAATAATAAATAATGCTGGACAATCCACACAGCATCATCAAGCCCCAAGCAAAGCAGAGCTTGTGTTATGGGTACTAGATGACTGATATACTTAATACAATATACTACATGGATAGATATTTTTTATAATACACAGCTAATACCCAGAACACCCGGAACAAATCTTAATAGATCGTACAAACATTCGTTCCAAGGCGGGAATCGAACCCGCAACCTCCTGCGTCGCAGGCGGACCTGCGCCCGCTGTGCCACATAGGTCGTCAAAAGCTTACGTGCTGTCTTTGTCCCAGAACAACGACAGGTCGCATGGTTGTCAAAATCATATCTTAAGTACTATGTCTAGAATGTTTTGCCCCCCATGTATCACCTAATCAGTGACTTATGTTTTGTATCTGAGTCTCTCCAGAATTCATAATATTATATTTGGTACAGTAACGAGCATAAATGCCTTTCACTTACGCAAGTTTCAAAAGCAATTCTCTCCTAAAGAATTGATAGTTTCAGGTGTAACAAACATAGTATACTCGAAACCAACCACTATGTAAACTTAGATCGTTTAACAATATAGTTACAATCCTTATTTCACGATAAAATTACTCTTGCATTTGCCATAAATATATGCTCATGGCTGCACATTGCTTTTTGTTTCTTAGCCCAAGTAAGCACTAACTTTATTAAGATAATCTCAAATTTAAATACTAAGCTTTCTTGAAAAAACGGATAGCTTTACTTTAAAATCTGAAGCCTTATAAGTAAAATGTAAATTTTGCCAAAGTCGAAGTGATCATAATATCGTGAGCATTCGATTTTTTTTTGGATATTTTTAAAGTGAAGTTTTTGGTACCTATATCTATGAGATAAACATGTTTTTTATATTGAGAAAACATGAGTGAGCCGTTGGTTGACAGGCTTAAGGCATGTTATATAAAAGTATCTTCAAAATATGTCCTTAAGTACAAAACCAGTAAGGTACTTAACAGTACTTATAAATAAGTTGTACTTAAAAAAATAAAGTGTTGGTACAGCTGAATCGTACAACGCAAACGAAAGTTTTAGAATGATCCCGAACTTGCTGTTTAGATTACAAATCTTGAAACACACAACAATTCTTCAACTTACCAACAATATCTAAATATCCCAGTTGAGACTTCATAGGGTCTGTGTTGATCTGGCACATGTACCATCCTCTGTCCGTCTCTCGCAGCTCCCTGATGTGCAGGAACCAGGTCCGGTGGTCGCTGTGGGTCACGCCCACCCTCCGACTCCTCGATATCACGTGCGTGTG
Organism: Phlogophora meticulosa; assembly: GCA_905147745.2. Classification (NCBI taxonomy): domain Eukaryota; kingdom Metazoa; phylum Arthropoda; class Insecta; order Lepidoptera; family Noctuidae; genus Phlogophora; species Phlogophora meticulosa. Next base: position 7,195,112 of record LR990523.1, read on the forward strand.
GATTGTGAGAATGGTCTGCGTGTCAACCCGCAACCACGCAACCTATTACCAAATGTTTATGGCCATTTTAAAACACCATTACGACCACCAGAGCCCTATTATAAAAATCTAAATAAGTTCGATAAACTAGCAGTTTGTTAGTAATGCGACATTCCCGTACTTTCGTACACTCATACGCCAACAACGATTGAAAAAGTTTCTCCAAGTTTCGAATGACATTTTCAAGAGTTTTGTAAGGCAACATTGAAATACGATACTGTTGGTAGTGAGTCATTACGACGTTTTGCATAGTAACTTTAATATACTTTGGAAAGTCGATAAACGGATCAAAACTGTATTTGAATCTGCGTGCTCAAAAATCATCAAATTCATCCAATTCTTGCCTTCTTTCAGACCTCATTTACTTGGTGTAATCGTTTGAGGTAGATTCAGGCTTTAATTAAGCTGTTTTATTTTTTATTGAAAAAAACATGAACTGAAGAAGTAGTGTGTAATTGTAAAACGAGGTGACTTAAAATCTTAATGGACTTTGATAACTCTCGAAATAAAAATATTTTTAGGTTATTAATTTAGGTTATTAATAGGTTTAGGTAACTTTGAACAACAAATAATTTTTTACCCGTAAAATTGATGCGGGTGAATTCTACTATTTGCAATTAAAGTCGTCAGACTATATGCTACCAATGGGTTAGCTCCAACAGTGAGCGAACAACACACTATCGCAGAATTAATTCTGAATGTTTGTCGATAATGCGGTCCTTGCACAGTAATGAAATAATTGGGTATTGTGAAAGCAGTCAAATTTCCAATATTCCTGATTTTTTCCTCTATAACTATCAAAATTATTTTATTGAATTTTTGTTATTTAGGATATATATGTATTTATTTATTTAATACTTTAAGCACACAAATGTACAGAGGCGGACTTAATGCCATAGGCATTTTCTACCAGTCAACCCTTGTGGTGATGCGGAGACAAACAGTGGCAGGTGCAATTTCTTAAAAGAAAAGTGAAAAGAAATATATATTTATAAATATATATATATATATATGTTATTATAAACTATAAATATAATACCTACATATATATTCTGGCCCGTTATTTATTGTGCCCGGTTGATATTAATAAGCTCACCCTAGTACATGGGACTTAAAACATAACTGTCAAAATAAAGGTGTTATCTTCTATAGGCTCAGAGTTACAGTTCGGAGAATATGGGCGTAATATTCCAATATGGTATTTTATTATTATTAAAAGAGTTGTTCTCAGCAATATAATAATAATATAATAATGCTGGATAATCCACACAGCATCACCTAGCTCCAAGGTAAGCATAGCTTGTGTTATGGGTACTAGATGACTGATATACTTAATACAATATACTACATGGATAGATATTTTTTATAATACACAGCTAATACCCAGAACACCCGGAACAAATCTTAATAGATCGTACAAACATTCGTTCCAAGGCGGGAATCAAACCCGCAACCTCCTGCGTCGCAGCGGACCTTCGCCCGCCGCGCCACATAGGTCGTAGCAATAAATATTCCGATTTTTACGTTTTACAATTGTAAAAGATACTTGAGTTCTTATTTTCTAGTGAAACAATCTAGTCCCGTTTTACGGTACTAATTGTGATTCGAAACATTTTTAAGCCAGTTTTAATCCAAAATAATGCTTGCTGAGTGGCGATACAGCTTTGAGTTTAAATTGTAGTATTTTCCTCGCATAAAAGCGGTCCCGTGTTTTTCTTTCTTTAGGCAATTAGGATTAATTGGAGATCGAGCAGACACGACCTGTCACATCAGGGTATTATGTAGACTCCGACGACACTACACCTCTCCATTTCTCATCTCGTCATACTTTATTTTTCTACCCTGTCTTATTTTCTATTTTTCTCTTTTTATTTTCCTGCCATATAAGCACGTGCCAGTTCTTAGCTTATACTCTTTCAAGTAATCGTGGCGTGGCTCTCAGCAATTGGACCACGGGGTTATTTTCAGTTACTTACCTAAGGCTGCCTGTCCATTGAAACTGAGTGAGGCTGCGGAGCAGAGAAACGGAGACATACTCACCAATCATTCCTGTCCACTGGAATGAAGCGGAGATTTTATGCAATCCTATTGGTTAAAATTTCTTCTTTTCTCCGCTCCGCTACCTTGCTCTGCCTCAATGGATTTATAGCCTGAACCATTTACTTTTTGGAACCGGCCTATAATAGCGTCCTATGGAAGTTACTTTAGTAGACAAAACTAACAAACTAGTAATATTTATTTTCAATTACAGTTAAAGGTCAATTACAAAACAAATCTACATCAAAAATAACTCTTGAATTTCTACGCAGAGGCCTAAGGCTCATCTTTTAATTTAAACTGAATACAATCGATAAGTCCCATACTAAGCGTGTATAATTATATGCTTGACTTATGTAAAAGTAAAGAAGCTCGTTCTTAACAAATACAGCAAGTTTAAGCAGAAAGCTGGAGAAAATCTAAGCGCTTTCAACAACGTGTTCAAGATAAGAGCTGGGGGATTCTAAATTCTCTAAGTCGTCTTTTATTTAGCATATGCAATATCTCCCTAGTAAACTAGCGTAAGCTTTGGACTTCTTTGCTTTACCGTTTTTCAGGCTTTTACTGAAATTTGGTTTAATACAAGGAAATTGTATTCTCACTAGTTGTCGCCCAGTGCTGGAATTTGACCGTTTTAACGTTAGTCACACCATGTCTATCTGAACTTGAACAATGCCACCTAAAAGGGTTACCTGCATAGATTTTACTAATAAAAAAAATTAAAATCCACATTTAAAATTGAGATTTTAATTTACAATAATTACTTATCTTAATTCAATCTCTGACCTTTATTATACCACCATGTCCTTATGGTGGTAATCTCGAAATTATAGTTAGTAGTAAAGGTTTACTAGTAACTATAATTTCGAGATTCTGTTTATTCATTTCGTTTTTAACGGCATCTAACTTTTTATACTAATTCAACGTTAGTACAACTTTTGAGAAATGTAATGATAAACGAAACACTCATTTATTTATCTATATTTTTTAGACTAGTTCGATATTTCCCTATATGACTACTCGGAGAAGAAACACTGAAAGAAACTCAGAGGTCTATTTTAAAGTCCTCACATTATCTTGGCCAGATCATGTGAGAACCACACAGATATGAGTAGACCTGTTCAGTCAGTAAATTGTAGAGCCAAACTCAGAACTAAGACCTAAACGGGTCAACGAACCATAGTGCCGCATTTATTACTGAAACTGCTAGACAATAAAATCGGAATGAAAAAGAAATAGCCACCACAAATATCTGCGGTACAAGCTACGTCATTGGGTGCCAGTTACGCTGTAATATAGGACAGGTGTCAATGTTACGGACCTTGTATGTAGAGAGGTTGTGTACGGTGCACGCAAGGATCGCCTCCCGTCCGAGCGGCGCGGTCACGTTCGCTATCGGTGCGCTGAAACCCGGCTCGTCTGAAACAAAGTATTTATTTATTACGTCTTCCTTCATACTGTACGTTTCAGATATGCGTCATTACTCTGAGTTATAACTTACATGTGCTTACAGACACTTAGACAATTAGACTTACATGTGCTTTTTGTTTAATTTTGCCTTATTTTATTTGTTAATTTTATTTTAAAGAAAGCTTACATACTAATAACAATCATAAATATCCTGCATAAGTAGGGAAATTTGCTGATTACAAGCTTCCACATGATATGTCTACTTAGTTGCGACTTATTTGCGTTGACCAGTTACAGCGATTTATGTTATTAAATAGAGTACAATGTAAACAAATGAGGTATGTCGTCATAATAATATATCCGTTATGTCAAGTATTGCAAAATATAAAAACCAGAATTAATAAATTTAAAGCTATATATGGTTGTCATCAAAATACTCTTCGTTTAAAATCTTTCTAAGTTTATGTGCGCTTGTGGAAAATAAGTCGATTCTATTTTAGTGTTAATATTAGGTTATTTGTTAAAGCCTGAAAGTTTTTGGTAAGGTAATGGAGACTAGGTATATCGCTCTTGGCCTGCTTTAGGTTCACTGCCCTGTAACAATCGGTAAAAAAACCACTAGAAAAACACTTCTGTTTTCATTGTGGTGTAGTCGCAGACACAAATCAAATACGTACAAATTAGGCACAACCGTGTATTAGTCATTATACAGAGTGATTTTCTTTTCAAGCTAGTGTGGGTAGATTGTTAATCATAGGTCCTAGATTAATACGTTTGCTGAGTGTTTTAAAAGTCTGTTAGTTACTGCTAAAGAAAGCACACTAGGAATTTCTCCTGTATCGTGGGTGAGTTTATAAACATTTAAACTCACATACAGAAACAGTCAGATCCGGAACAGCTACCTGTAGGCCATACAAATATTTGTTCCGTACAGGGATCGAACCCGCGACACGCAGTGCAGCAGCCAATCGCTCAGCCACTGGGCCAACCAGATCGTCAAAGTCAGAATATTAATAAAAGTCCAAAATCACCAACATTTCGAACAAAGATCTGCTTACTTACAAAAAACAATAGTCGATATAACTTAGCTTCAAATTGTAAATAAAATGATTTTATTTATTCAAATCTTCATTCAATTAAAACCACTTATGAAGCAAAACAACACCTAGCTATTTTGCCTTTAAATGTCTATTATACTTAACGAGATCAGTAAAAAATTCACAGCTATAAAATAATTATATTTAAATGTATTGATAGCACACCGGATATAGTAAAACGCCATTATTGATGTAATTGTAAATTACAAATAACTACCTTTTTAATTTGTCGAAGAACCGAAATTGATTTAGACTGATTCAGTTATATATAGACCTACTGTCCACTTAGCATCGTCGCCTCAAATGCCATAACGCCGTTTCTAGACATGAAATTATATTTTGTACATACGTTTTTAGACAGGAATAGTAATGAAAAGATCCAATATTGTATTACTTCTTAAACTGGGTGACACCCACAGCTCACTTCACAAGTTATTTCACGCTAGTTTTGACGGGGAGACTTTTACAGAATCGACCGGTTGGTTCACGCTATACAAAGTTCACGTACCAAACTGTGTCGAAATACAACTCATTACTTTTTTACGACTTCGCACAAACTACGGTAGTTAATCATGCGTATCGTGTCTTTTATTTTCCAGTCAGAGAATAGATTTGTTTTAATGTTAGAGGATATAAGCTCGTAAAGATACAGATATTAGCAACACCCCACTCCTATAAATGTTGATGTTTTCACCTTTTGGGAAATCTCGTTCGGTTTGCTACCAACAACACGAGTGGAAATTTTAATTAAATTTAACCAATTTTGTAAAGAACGTTTATTCAAAGGGTCTTATTGATTTACCATGTAGGCGCCTGATTAAAATGTTAAACCATATTTTTAAGTTTCAATAACAACGTTCTACTACGAGTAATTAAGATTACTTGCGTTCACTATGTACAAAAGTACATGTGTCCTGTTTGTATGTAAGTTTAAGTTAAGGTTGTATCCGCATTAAGCTTCCTGATTGGGCCATTGTATCTAATGAAAATCTTTAGATTTACCTTTGAAAGAACTAGAGAGTAGATTTAGTTGACTAATTATGATTTTCGTGAAGCGGCGTACATTATTATAATAAGGTCTTGTCTTACAGGATTCATAGAATGAATTAAACACTGGAATTGGTTAAAGGTAGACATGATACTTCTTTAATCAATATGGTTAATATTTTGGATGATATAATATGGAATATTTTTTCTTTAAGGCATCTTGTAATGGGTCGTTGAGCTCATGCATGCATGCCGTCTGTCGGAACTGGTAAACTCAAAGCTGCAATGGCTCTTTCTTCAAGTCTTTGCAGAATTTGCCTTGCATCGTTCGACTCACATATTATAAACATACAAAAACTCATGACTTTTTCCCATAGGGGAGGCAGAAACTACAGAACGTCACTTGCTACGATCCTTACGTTCGTTCAAACATCTTTACATACCATCATCATCATCTGCCTTGCCTTTTCCCAACTATGTTGGGGTCGGCTTCCAGTCTAACCGGATGCAGCTGAATACCAGTATTTTACATGGAGCTACTGCCTATTCATTTTCCACAACCCAGTGACTGGGCGACACGATACGTCTTCACATATGTTAATAAGAAATCATGTTTGGACTTTAAAAGAGACCTCTGAGTTTCATTCGGCATTTCTTCTCAGGGATCAGTCTATTTGGAAATGCCAGCGCCATTTAGTTTTTAAAATATTTACGTGTAAAAATGTCTGTAAAAGAAGAACATACGCCTGCACATCAAGTTACCCCAATCGGTCAAATTTCTTTTACAGTTTCTCAAAGATATTACAAAAGAATATGGTTCATGTTGAATTAGGAAATTTGACAGTTTGGAATAGCTTGATGCGCTGTCATCCATACTAACATCAGAAGTACCTAGTTATCTGATGGGATAACGCGTAAATTACATTTTAAATAAACAGAACTAATTAACAAACCTCATTTTAATGTGGGTATGATAAAATAAGCAATAAATAAATTCACTGAAATTATTTACAATCGTTAAAAGATAAATTAATTAATTATTATCATCAAACTAGGCTCAGGTTTTGGTTATGTGATCATTTAACAACATAATTGCGTCTTTGGAAATCAGGTAATGAAGGTAATTAGGACAGTACTGGTATAAACACGACACGCTACGTGTGGCTATAATTGTTCGCTCTGTGAAATGTAGCGTCCATTAGCGCCAATTCATGAAATTCTGCGTTTTCAATTTATTCACTGCTAGTTGTTGACTGTCTCTTTGGTCTTGTAGTTCTAAGCCCGAATGTCTGAGCGTGAGGTCCTGAGTTCGATTCCTAGGTCAGGCAAAGTGTTATTATGTTTTTCCAATAGGAATTTTCTTATTAGCGGCCCGTAGTCTGGATTTTTTTCTGGTTGATGGCAATAGGCTCGACACGCCAACTCGCGAAATGTTCCGAATGTTCGCGAATGGTTCCGCAAAAAAATGAAAAATCTTGTTTTGTTAAATTTCACGCGGACAAAGACGCGGGCACAGCTACTTATATAATAAACCCGAAACCTATGGTAAATCTGAAGGTTATACTTGTTGAAAGGTCTGAAGGTTATAAATGTCATGATGGCACAGTGGTTTAATCCTCGCCTCTTGTGCACGAGGTTGTGGGTTCAAACCTGGGCAAGTACCAATGTGAGTTTTTCAATTCATATGTACTTTCTAAGTTTATCTTGGACATCACTGACATCGGTGAAGGAAAACATCGTGAGGAAACCTGGACTTATATAATTAATATAAGTCTGAAATCGCCAACCCGTCTTGAGCAAGCGTGGTGATTAATGCTCGTGCCTTCTCTGTATGAGAAGAGGCCTTTGCCCTGCAGTGGGACAGTGATAGGCTGGTACTATACTATACTATACTATACTATACTTGTTGAAACTTTACTCCGCGTTTATTAATGAACGGGAATTATTGAACTTTTCTCTATATTTCCAAAGAGTTCAAAAGTACCTAATACTCGTATCATTATATACAATTCTAAGGTAAAAGGTACTTTAAGGAAACATTGGTTACATTTCAGTTATTTAAAAAAAGTAAGATTTATGTGTACTTAATGTATTTTTAGATGTCACCCTAACTCGGCTTTGGGCTCTGATATTTCTTTTCCTCATTCTAAATATTTTGACATAATCTTCAAATATTATTTGCTTTGCCATACAATATTTTGTATATCTACGTTTAGATTGGTTTATTTATTTCAATCACGGTACACGGTATCAAATATTCTTATTCTAGATTTTTTTTTTTTGGTACAGTCACTTAACTCAATAACCCTTAAAGACATCGTTAATCAAATCTGTCAGACGCCGTTTTACTTTTACAAGTCCCGGCTTTTCCCGCTTCGAAATCATGGGAATCAAAATAACATTGCACTAGGTTTGTCACATTTTTTAGGTTATACACCTAGGTAAAAACAAGTAATTGCTATTTTTAATAAAGATTACAAAACTGCTTATTTCCATGGAAATCGATCGCTGTCATTGAAAACGCCTGGAAAAGCTACCGGTCCACGAAGACGGAATGAAGGGCTGATCTTCCTGAAGCGAAAAGTATTCTGCATCCTAACCTACGGTGCTCAGACCTGGGTGCTCACTGATTCGCAAAAGTTCCACCTTGTAGTTTGACAAAGAGCGATGGAACGCAGCATTCTGGGCGTAAAAAGACAACACAGAATTCGAAACACGTCGCGTTCCAAAACGGGAATAACTGCTTATCAAAATCTTCTTGTAATCCATTAATCTAAAAGGTCATTTGGGGTCAAATAAAATATCCTGAATTCATAATTCCAGTAACGAAACTGTTATTATCAGAGTTAAAGTTAATAGTGAATAATGATGTTAAACTAATATTTCAGTATTTTGTTCAAAGTAAACAGTTTGCGAAATGCTGGACTTCTGTTTTCACTAAAATGAATTCTGCTGTTTTGTTTACCTACATATAATTAGACATAGATTTCGAAAACTATAACCAATTAATAGTCTTGTGGAGAGGTATCCACAAGACTATAAATGTTCATAATTAGTTTTACCAAAATGGACCAAAATGCTCAAAATTACGAAACCCACTTTTTCTTCAAGATTTTTTTTTTATTTTCAAGGACCAGGAAAGGCTGTTTTTAGAATCATGTGATTTATTTCATAAGGTAAGGTCATATTTATTCATACGTCTTTTATAAGTATGCGAATTTTGTGAAAGTATATCACAAAAATGAAGAAACTAAGAAGTTGGTATATTTTGGCAGAACTAATTTTGACGTTCTGACATACAAATTGCAATTAAGCAAATTATACTTTTTTACTGTTATTGTTACCAAAACCCTAAAGAAAAAAATAAATAATAGTAAAGTAAATAATATGTGGATTAAGGCCCATTTAAATAGTCTCAATGAGTTGGCGTTAGGTAGATGATGATCGAGGCCCCAAGGTGGAGAAAAATAAATAAAGTTTCATAATCATGAATTAAAACAAATTGAAACATTTGAAAACCTGGGGGTATTTTCAAGGGTCATCCCTTATCATGTTATATCTGCTGTAACTTGCTGATGGGTTGGGTTTCCGTGGACTACTTAACGCTGCTGCAGTTCATGGTTACCATGTCTTGGAATTACCACCAAGTAACAGTTCACCAAACTTAATATCGACCGATTCTAAAACGCCTGAACAGATCTTTATAAATTAAATCTAAGAACCATTTCGATCACGTAATCTTATAAACCGAAATAACAACGATACCACAGACAGAAACACATACACACATGCAATTACACAAGTTAAACTTTCTACATCCTCCTTTTTCGTCGGGGGCTAAAAACAACAGACACAGAGGCGAGCTGAATCCGTTGACACTATCTATACCTAGACAGAAACCTATTGATGAAATAAGCGCTGAAAAAAATTGTCCATAGCTACGCTATGTACCAACGAATACACTCGTTTTAGCCTGTGAATACGAGTTTTATCGATGTTCAGTTAAAAAAAGGCGTGCTTCGGACAGAAATTAAGTGATTCCGAATATTTTGTAACTGGGATTATTTTCAATATGAAAATAACCTTGTTTTGTAAACTATGGCAGATGTGGGGCACACCGATTTATAAAATGTTGCAAAAGTATTCTAAATATACTTTTGCAACATTTTGTGTCCATGTCAAAAACATGGCTACTACATAAAAATATCAATAAAACATATGCAGCAATTAGGTGATTGACTGCTTAACGAGGCACGTTTAGCCGTCGCGTAACGCGACTGCTAAGCAGAAGGTCCTGGGTTCAATTCCTAGGTCGGGCCAAATGTTACTGAAATTTTGTAATAGGATTTTTCTCATTAGCAACCCGGAGTCTGGATTGTGCCCGGTTAGTGGCAATAGGCTCGCTCCTTATTACATACTACTTAAACATAACTGGCGATATGTGGGTGTTACTATAAGTGCACCTCTACCTAACCCTTCGGGGAACACAGGCGTGGTGTTATATTATGTTTATGTTAATTTGTAAATATAAATAACTTATTGCATAAGTCTACGGTGTATTATCTAGTGAGATATCACTAGTACCAGCCTATTATTGTCCCACTGCAGGGCAAAGGCCTCTTCTCATACAGAGAAGGCATGAGCATTAATCACCACGCTTGCTCAAGACGGGTTGGCGATTTCAGACTTATATTAATTATATAAGTCCAGGTTTCCTCCCGATGTTTTACCTTCACCGATGTCAGTGATATCCAAGATAAACTTAGAAAGTACATATGAATTGAAAAAGTCACATTGGTACTTTCCCAGGTTTGAACCCACAACCTCGTGCACAAGAGGCGAGGCCTAAACCACCGGGCCATCAAGACATTAGGTTTCTGATAATGACGTTTTAGAGGCATGTCAAACTAAACAGTTATACTAATACTGAGTCTAGTACAGTCAAACGTAATTTGTAATTATGTAAATGTCATTCTCAAACATATAATTTCTAGTCTATGAAATGTTGACAGCGTTCTATCTTCGACTAGCTTCAACTTTAAGATCTATGGTCTCATTTTAGTTATATGCTAATATGTGTCATGAACGTAAACGAAGCAAAAGGACTCTGTAAGGATCGTAGTAGGTGGCGTTCTGTAGTTTCTGCATATATTTATATATCATACATACATATGACGACCTATGTGGCGCAGTGGGCGAAGGTCCGCCTGCGACGCAAGAGGTTGCGGGTTCGATTCCCGCCTTGGAACAAATGTTTGTACAATCTTCAAATATTTGTTCCGGGTGTTCTGGGTATTTCCTATGTATAATAAAAAATATCTATATATGTAATGTACTGTATTAAGTATATCAGTCATCAAGTACCCATAACACAAGCTCTGCTTAGCTTGGGGCTAGATGATGCTGTGTGGATTGTCCAGCAATATTTATTTATTTATTTATTTATTTTATATATGATATCATGACAAAACATACATATATAATATAGTTATGTTGTGTCATGAAATAAAATATAGTAACTTTTTTACATTTAATCCTATTAACTATTTTCTTCTCAAAACATACCAATTAAAGCATAAACAATTCTTAAGTTCTTTATACAATAATAACTTCTATTCAAAGCGGTATTTACTGCCGCTTAAAAAGTTTCCTTGAAAAATCGCTGCAAAACGACATTAAGTATAAATCTCTCATGATATGATAAGGATGATGATGATGCGATAAGGTGCTTAACTTAAGAAGGTTAGTGTGTGACATGAATCCGAGCGGTAACGCCAAAATACCCTTTAATAAACTGTGTTGTTTTCATTAAATTAGTACCGAGGCACGCGACACACGAAACTACAATATTACATAATCAGGTCAAGACTGACATACGTACGATTGTTATTATAATATACCTAATGTTTTTCTTTCTATTTCTAATATTGTTTAAGAAAACTTGAGAAGTCAAAAAAGTTTAAATGTAACAATTTTTTTTTCTTTAAGATTCTTTCTGGCCAAGGAAACGTATCACCAAAGCCAAAGTAAGAAACAGAGAAGAAGAGCGCGGGAGAAGAATATAATAGAATACTCTTAATACATCATGAAAACTTACAAATAATGAGTTTAAGAGGTATATAGGTATTTAGGGTGATACAATTATTGGCGTTATCGCTAAAAGCGATCTCTTACAGCCAACTTTTGGATGGGCTTGATAGAGAAGAAGAATAGATGGGGTATTCCTCAAAGCGCAACTATTTATCAAGGTGCAATAGTGATATTAACTTACGAAAAATATCGATAGTGAAACATAGGTTGCTTTAATATACCCTACCTATAATATATTTTAATGTACCCTATATGCGATTATTTAACATAAATGAAAAAGAAGAACAGAAGCATAGATGACGCTCTGTTATTATTTTAGATTGTTAGATTTTTTTATATTTTTTAAAGATCCGTAAGTCACTATAGATAAACAGGAGCATGATGGGTCATGCGAATTGATAAATGTAGCAAAGGACGAAGAAGAATAAATTCTTTAATTCACCATTCATGATGTTTCCTACATCCATTCGAAAACTGAAAATTAATACACATTTTCTGTGCCACAAATAATTTCCCAGTTTGAATAATCAAATTTACTAGATATTACTCACGCCAGAATAACTACACCGATTAAATTTAGACTACCCGGAACTTACAATTAATATTTAACGTGACCCTGAAGCATGAAATAACTAACTAATAAATATATTCAATATAAATCGAACTTGAAATTAAGTCCTGACATCTTCCACTTATACAAATCTTTGATTCATTCGTTCATTCATTCACTGACAGACGACGTTCAGCCCAAACCGCTGGGTCTAGAAGCATGAGTTCACAAGATAGTTTCTTATAAAGGAATATCAAAGGAAGGATTCTTGAAAATTCACCCCCTAAAGGGTGAAACAGGGGGTGATGTTCGTTTTTTTCGATGAGAAATCCCATTCATGCGAAAAGATAAGTAATTTCTTAGCATACACAAATGTATGTGTCGGACTAAACATAACATTTTAGACTAGAAGTTCTTTTATACCCAAATATAAATTGATTGTATTCTGAAGCCTTATCCATAGTACTAGAACATATTAGTATCATGAAAGTTCGTTATATTAATGATACTTGCTGGCATTCAGACGTTTCAGCAATAGGTAATAAACCAGGGACTTCCAGGACCTGGTATTTATAACTGTTGTAAATATTTGAATATAGGTCAGTCTAGATGGGAACAAAACACATCCTACACCTCATTTTAAAATTTACTTATTTGGCTACACAAAACTTTCCAGGAAATACTGCAAAGCTAGGGGCAATCGTATACCCAGTAGAAATTATGTGTAAAGTTTGTAATTTATGCTATCCAAGAGACTACACGCTGTCTCTGCCCACATACAAAATATACTCTCGAACTCCCTTATCAGGGAATGCGAAAATGAATGTGTCATCCCAATATAGAGACTTCTAGTACTAAAATGTAAGCGGCAATACGATAGGGAATTGAATCTAAATTCGAAACGGAGCTGAAATCACGCCACTAAATACCAAATAAACAATCGACGTAATGGAAACTTGAGCCATTAATATTACGGCTATATAAATGCGTGACAGCACAATTTGATTTAATGTTTTCTAAATGGCGCTATAGTGGTTGATATTGTTAAAACTAGGTTTGTTAAACTTCCGACGATGTCACTGACAAATTAGGAACGCGCCCCGGCGAACACCCTGCCCCTCCTAATTGACTGCACGTCAAGTTTCACAGCGATAATCCAAATACAAGGCAAGACCGATTCCTTTTAGATTCACACCTTTTTAACGGCGATTTAGTGAAGTAGATCGCTGTTCACAATGTGTTTATCATGGTGGCTATTATGCATGTCAGGTATTTTATTTAGGTTCAGTTTGTTCTTCGCCTGGTAATAAGTCTGATGTATAGGGTTTTCCAATAAGAGGTGTTATTTTAAGGTCTACGCCAACAGCCCAGCGTCGATTAAAGACAGCACGGTTGGCGCAGTGGCTGAGCGATCGTATGCTGCGCCGCGTGTCGTGGGTTCGATTCCCGCACGGAACAAATATTTGTATGGCCTACAGATAGTTGTTCCGGGTCTGGCTGTTCGTGTATGTGACTTTAAATGTTTGTAGTCCTAGTGTGGGTCAACGTTTTCTTTAAAAGAAAAAGAAAAGAAAATAAAGAAAGAAGATCTAAAACATGGAATTCGTGAGGCCATCGAGGACATAGGGCAACCACTTTGCGATTTGGATGTGGAAAATTACATGAAAAGGATATGGTTCTGTAAGCGTGGTCGTGGTGGTAATTTGCCTGATGTTATTTTCCACTATTAAAGGCATTCCTCTTTATAATGAAATAAACATCCAATCATTTATATTAAAAAATGGCATTTTTCTTTGAATATCAAAATAACACCTCTTATTGGATAACCTTATATTTAGGTATACTCTGATGTTGTATAATTATCTACTACCTACCTTATCTACATCAATTCAACGTTAGCCTTGGTTTTAAGGAAATACCAAAGTAAATAAATAGGTCAGAGTTTTGGCAATTAAATAATTTGTAGCGAAATACAGGAAAAGACGACAAAACTTATGAAATTCAGCGCAGATTTCGTGGTAATTATCTAGTAATGCTAAAAACTTTGTCCTTATAAGTAGCTAGTGAAACAGTTCCAGTAAAAGTAGCTAGATCATAAAAGTTTTCTTGTTATATAAGAAATAATAATTTAAATACCAGCCTGTTACTGTCCCACTGCAGGACAAAAACCTCTTCTCATATAGAAAAGGTTAATCACCACGCTTGCTCAAGACGGGTTGGTGATTTCAAACATATATATTTTATTATTAGTCCAGGTTTCCTTACGATGTTTATCCAGTCTTATTTAATTTTAACCTATCATATATTTTATAATGTACAGAGGCCAGCACATCAAGCTACCCCAATATGCCAAGTTTCTTTGACAATTTTTCAACCTTATCACAATAGAAATAAGGTTAATGTCCAATTAGGAAAATCTGACAGTTGGAGTAGCTTGATGTGTGGGCGAAAATATTCAGCTGCATCTGGTTATACTGATAGCCGATCCCGACATAGAATAGACTAGAATGCTCTTTATTATACACCAAGAAAACTTTCAAATAATGAGTTTAAGAGCTACATAAGGTGATACAATGACTTTATCGCTAAAGGCGACCTCTTACTGACAATCTTTGGATGGACTTGATGGAGAAAGAGAAAATATATGTTGTTAATGTATGTTATGATAGTTGAAAACAAACCGTTTTAGGTTTCTGCAAGCCATCCCTATATAAACTTTAAAGTAACCAAATCCAACACTCCAACATGTGCTTCAATTTCCTCTCTACGTACGGTAGTTTGTGGTGTACTATTTAAATATAGTTTGGAAAAGGCTAGGTAGATGTATCATGTGTGGAACCATTTAAATTTGTTGCTTCAGGAGATTCAAACCCCTCATGAAGGTAAGCGAATCAAAAGGCTTCCAGCCATACAACACACGGAGCAATTGTCGGTCTAACACAGTTGGATAACACCACTGATTACATTGCAAGTTCCTCAGTGTGGTTCCACCCTAACATGGAAACGCAAGCATTGCTTACAGCGCTAGTTTTGTTAGACTTGAGCGGGCTAATAGCGGTCTAAGCTCACGTCTTAAGGAACATTCAGAACGTTTACGTATTGGAAAGTGATAGTCTTTATGATGATATGAGATTAGGATATGATGTAGGATAGTGGTGTATAGGAACTATGAAAATTGTTTGCATTAATAAGAGTCGATGATGATGATAAACATAATCTTTAAGATTTTTGTTCCATTTCTTCTTTTCGAAATTTAGGTAATCTCAGAATTAAAAAAACTAGTAATAAAACAATTAAAAACGTAATAACACTGCCCGACCTGGTAAACCAACCCATGACTTCATGCTCAGCAGTAATGTTTAAATAAATAAATAAATAAATATTGCTGGACAATCCACACAGCATCATCTAGCCCCAAGCTAAGCAGAGCTTGTGTTATGGGTACTAGATGACTGATATACTTAATACAATACAATACATAGATAGATATTTTTATTATACATAGCAAATACCCAGAACACCCGGAACAAATATTTGTAGATCGTACAAACATTTGTCCCAAGGCGGGAATCGAACCCGCAACCTGCTGCGTCGCAGGCTTACCTTCGCCCACCGCGCCACAACGGTCGTCAAACGGTTGTTTGCAACCACTAGACCAACGAGGCAATAGAAAAACTTTTAACTGAAATTAATAACATAACATCACGCCTGTAATCCCCGCAGAGTTAGGCACAGTTGCACATTTAGTAACACCCACATATCAGCTGTTATTAAGTCCCATGCAATAGGGGGCCAGTCTATTGCCATCAACCGGACCAATCCAGACTCCGGCTGCTAATGAGAAAATACCTATTGGAAAAAACTCAAGAACATGTTGCCCGACCTGGGAATTGAACCCAGGACCTCAATCTCAGCAGTCGCGCATAAGCTTACGCAAACGGGCAGTCACTGAACAGTAAATGAGAAAAAATGAAGTATTAACTTATCATTACATTATTTATTCAATTATTAATTGGAATATTTAAAATAAAGCGACAGTTATATATGTAATGTAGTTATTTACCGAAAAAACATTTATTTTTTAACAGAATGATTTTAATCGATATCGACAGAGGGAATTTTAAAAAATTGTAGCCAAGCTTAAAATGTATGACGGTAGTTGGAAGTTGAGTGGCGTTTTAGTGTTAGGGCAAAATGAAAATTTATTTTTAACATATTGTGTTCTTGAAAAGTGGCTCTTATTGCACCTAACTTACTTAATGTTTAAATGTGAAAGTTTGTGAAGATGTATGGATGGATGTTTGTTACTCTTTCTCTTTCTTTTGATGAAACTTTAAGGTATAATAGCTTATACTTCAAAATAACCAATAAGCTATCATTTATACAGATAAGCATCTGAAATCGCGGGTCGCTGCTAGTGTTCACTATGCAGTGTTTATATCACACGTGTCTTTTATTTTGTTTTCGCGCTTTAGTGCAGGGAAGTGAGAAACAGTTAGACGATAATAATTAATCTATTTGTGCGCCATTAAAAAATCTTCAAAGAACTTTCTTGCCTTTTTATACCCAAGAATTATGTGTACGACCATCATCATGTTAGGGTATAAAAAAGGAAAACTGAGTAAACTGTAAACGAATTTTGATCAATAAATATTACATTTCTTCAAACTAAATAGTTTAACAAAATAAAATCAGTCTGTTTTAATAATTTTAAAATGACTCTGGCGGCTTCGACCTTTATTTAATGCCGATGCTCGAAAAAAATATTTAATTATTATAAAATACGATGTTTACGATTTTTTTTCGAGTGAGCATTTGTTATTGCACTCTCGGCTCTATTACGTCGTCGCTGGCCCTCGTTTTCGGCACGAGCTCCAATCCTGCCTCGAGTGCAATGAAAAACTGCGTACAATTGCACCAAAATAAACGCTGAGATGTTCAAATTCATACAATACCATTTTTCATGCCATAATCAGTCAGCTTTTCGAGTCATTGAATAATTTTCTAAATTGCTTTAATCGCTGCTCTTAAATCCCTCTTTTATTCATAAAAAATATATTGCGGCGTATGAATAAATTGTCCGTTAAATTCAATGTTGTCCTATTAAAATATTAAAATTTGTTATTTACAACCGAATAAATAACTTTACAATACTTTACATCGCTTTAAAGTCGGTTAAAATACCTACAAGTAGTTTACAAAGCTACAGTTTACATAACACACACTTAACATTGAAGCCATTTAGTACTTCAGATTCAATACAATTTAATTTTAATTGGCGATTATTTTAGCGCGCCAACTGTTCTTGTAGTTTGCATTCTCGAATTTCAAATCTCGGCGTGCTTAACTTTTTTTTTTATTGATACTGCTTAACCGGACATCCTTGTGATGACCAAATAAGTTGAGGCTTCCAGCCAGGGCATAAAACATATAAACTAAAATTCGAGTTTCACCATTTTCACTCGATTTATTCGTTACGGCCATTTACATACCTTCATGACTATTAGGTCAAATACACTTCTGTGTTCTATAGTCAGCAGTTTGGACAAGACGATTAGACAATCAGCCTAACGAGGTTCACACATCTAGTTAGATTCGCCGATTCCGATCTTAATGAATTTCACTTGTTATGAAAACCTTTAAAACATCACGTAGCATTACAATCAAGACTCAGCGGATATTAAATGATATTGGCGTCCATTTTCAATATATTTTCCGTTGAGTTTTTTACTTTAATGAACAATTATTATTAACTTCCATATTCGTTGATGTGTAAAAGGACCATTAACGATCATTCTGTGTTTTTGCGATATTTTATCAAATGTTGACCTTTTTTCTTTACCCTAAATTACAACATATACGGTACTCATCTTAAATAGAGTTTTAGGTATTGCTATGTTTACTTAGGAACTGGCAATATTCTACTGATTGTAGATTTTTCTTTCTATAATAAAGTTCAAGTTCAGGAGTGGGCTAATTTAGTGAATAATTTTACCCTGCATTTTCTCCTCAAAAGTGTGTTTGGCTACAAATTAGTTGGTTTTCATAATAGATAATAAATATGGATATCAGTGTCGAATCCCATATTCATAAACTTAACTTAAATAAGAGAGTTGACACTGTCTTACTGACAGACAACTCAAGTAAAGCACGGTGATAGATAAGAATTAAATCAGAGATGTCAAATTAATTTATGCCTAAGCTTCGCCGTGTTTTGGTCGTTGCGTTCTAAAATGTTAACTTTATTTGTATGGAAGCGTTAGTTTACTAATATTGATAGATCTAATCTTAATGCAGTTGCATTGGTTAGCAGCATGGTTAGTTAACCATATTAAAGAAACTAGCCAACAAATATTAATTATGTATTAACTAGCCTTAGAAAAGAACAAGCCAAAATTAAGTTTAACTTGCCAATAACGGAATTGACACCATTAGATACACTTTTGAGCGGTAAGGCAATTTGAGAACGTTTTTATTTTTAAACTACAAATTATGAACACGGATTTTTTCAAATTAATTTCTTCTTGCCACAAAAGTTTTACTTATACTTAGTTCTGGTGTGATAAGTAAAAATCACGAACATACATATGTATGTATGTTATAAAACAACTTCGTCGGTTCATGTAAAACTCATAAACTACACGCTATGCTATTGCACTGCTGCAAAAGCTATCATGTTCCTTGTTTGTAGCTTTTTATACGGGTAAAGTAAGAACAGCCAGAAATACATAGTTATAGTGTCCTTAAACTCTTAAATATTTCATATGTATGCTATGTTTTTCAGGAAGTAAGAAATTGTTTTGATTACTTCAGAAATAAACTCCATTACAACGAAACTAAAACTATTAGGCAGATGTCTACCGATAACGCTTCGGTATCGTCTAGAATAATTAAAAATAAATCATACTTACGAGTGGAAGCGTCTGTTGAGGCAGCAAATAGCCAATCCAAAAGGAACAGCGCCAATAACATTTTTCCACTTTTCCATGAACACAGTTTATATAATAACATCATTCTGCATCGATATATTAAATACAATAATCACGACTCCTCGGATAGTTTTGGCTTGTAATAAATTAAACTTATTTCTGTCCCACGTTGGGCGCCAAGCCAATTTTAAGGTAAATTACAATCATGATCAAATTATTGGACTACATATCACCATAATTGGTAACAAACTAGTTTTGATAAATTACAGCTGGGTTGTTTCTGAGAATGACAATATTCGAAATAAACAAACTGAACCATAAAACATGCGGTAAATTTTCCTTCAGATTGCATAGAACACACGCAAAAAAGTGATTAAGGGGGCGGTCAACTCGGAGAGCGCGTAATATTTTCCCGAAATCCCGTGAAAAGTTTGATACGAGACATCCACCGCGCGGCTCGCACGCGACCGTCACCGACGACGACCCACAGATAACTGTTGCAACCGAGTTATACCGGTGCCGGCGGAAGGCGACACCTCCTCCATATTGCGGTCTCTTTCACTCAAGGTGCTCGCGTACGTTTCATTAACCTTCTGATACTGTCATTTCTTTTCATAATGCGGAAAAGTACCGAGTTTATTGGTTAACTTGTTCGTGTATTATATACCAATACAAGCAATTCAAATGTGAATCACAGTACACAGCCGGGAATCTCAAGGATCTATCCCCGAGATTTAATCTAAATTCTTGTTCAAACTAGACGCTTATGTGGAACTTAGTTATTTGGATTGTTTTATTAAAGATGTTATTGTTTTGAAATTAGTATCATGGTGGCCAGGAGTTTTACGGACTTGCTTTAAGGGACCCAAATGGAGTTCCTTATAATTCTTCTTAAGTAAACTTGGACTGATAGTATAAAATTGCACAAACAGGGTTCAATAAAAATAAAATAAAAGGCAAATCTCCCAAAAGTTCTTAAACATAAGCTTTGTTCCGATGTGTTGTATTTATAGTAAAATAGGAAGTATAAAAATGAAAGAAGCATGAAAGCTTAAAAAATATCGTGTGGAAGCTGATTTTTTTCTGTATTTATTTAATACTTTAATCACAGAAATGTACAGCGGGGGACTTAATGGCAAAAGCTTTTTAACCGACTTAAAAAAGGAGTAGATTCTTTGCTCGAATGTATATATTTCTGCACCAGGAGAAATCTTCAACAATTCATAGGGAAAAGCAATATATTGTATAAGGTTATGAGCTTCTATGAGAGAATCACAAACCGAAAACTAGAAATAAAAACGTTTTCAGAAAAAAAGTCCACAAACCACAAACAAACACTAAAACTCCATTTTGAAGTTGGTTATAAATTAATCAAACAAAACAACCAAAGCCACTGATTCCAAAATAGTTCCGAAACAGTAATTTTACACCTTTTAGTCTTTTTAGGGTTTCGTACCTCAAAAGGTAAAAGAGGAACCCTTATAAGGTCACGCTCACCAAAATAAACTATTACCAAAATTGACAATTCAAGATCAACCGGAAGTACCCTATAGGTTTTGGGTCGAAAACCTATATGGTAGTTCCCGTTGACCTAGAATCACGAAATTTGGCAAAAAGCAAGGTCAGCATAAATAAAGGAAAAATTCAAAACAATAAAAAAGTTAAAAATTATGGGTAGGTACCCCTGGGCGTACAAGTTCGACTCGCACATGACTCGTTTTTTTTGTAATAATAATAATAATAATAATAATAATAATAATAATCCGACAGGTGACAGATGTCACACAAAATACAATACAAATTTACAAAACTGACGATGATGAAATAAAATGCTAACAAGAGCAGCAAAGCGACGCGCACGCCCACCATCCCCGGACTCGCCGCTCAGCTCCGCCTCGCCGCCGCCGGACCTTGGATCACCAGTGACACCGACGGTTGCAGCCGCGTCGAGCTCGAGCGACGAGTATTTTTCCCCACCGACGTCGCCAACCCCTGTACGTCGGCAAGGGAGAGGCCGGCCACCGAAGAGCTTGGGATCCAGGGGCCAACCGGCCCCGAGCCAGGTCCCCGCTACCGGTGGTTGTGTGCAGCGCATGAGATGGACTCAGTCTATGAACGAGAACGTCATGCGCGCATATTACGGGTCTACAGAGGGGGGAACTAACCTCACTGCGTACCGTGCTAGGATGCTGTCTCTGTTTCAGGTATTGGAACCAACCGTTAACGTCTCGGCCCAACGACTGTCGGATCAGGTGCGGGTTATTCAACGTAACCACAGGTTGGACGATACCGCACTTGATAGGCTGCGTTCAGAGGTGCTGAACAACCACATCGTCTTGACTTCGACACAGACCGCGGTACAAGCGTCAATTATTAACGCAACACCGTCGCCGTCCAACCATGTCAGTGAAGAAGCAGATGATAGGGTTGTCACAGTAAGTAGCCAGTGCAATGAAAAACTGAGGAGCGCATTGGAGGATGCGCTTCGTGAGTATAGGTCCACACCGACCGAACTTAGACCCCGGTTACCAAGGCTGCCTATGCACAAAAAAAATAGAGCGCTGGTGTGTAACTTGGATTCGCTGCTTAAGGATTTATTCGAGAGCAGCGGAGACCTCGTCGATACACATTCAATCTTGTATTGCGCGGCTGTTGCGGCATGTCGTTTAGCTAACGTCAAGTTTCCAAATAATGACGTAGCTATTCGACCAAAACCAGCTGTACCAGCCTGGCAAAGCAGGATTGAGCGCCGTATCGATGGGGCCAGGGTGCTCATCGGCAAACTATACTGCTTCAGGGAGGGCAATACAAGACCTCGAGTGATGCGCTTTGTGAGGCGGGCTTTTGCGGGGACTGGAATCAGTCCTCGCGAATACATGTCCCGCATTGTAGAGCGCATCGACTTCCTGAAGCAGAAAGTTTATGCATGGGCGAACCGTATTCGGCGGTATAAACGGCGGGTTGACCGGTACTCACAGAATCGCATGTTCCAGAGCGATGAGAGGTGGGTATACAGAGCTTGGGAGCGACCTGAACAGGATGTGGCGGACGTGCACCGCCCGGATGATACAACCACGAATACATTCTGGCGTAACATCTGGTCGGTGCCCGTCTGTCACACTGAAGCTCACTGGATTCGTGACGTCGAACGCGTGTGTGAAACCATAACAGAAATGGAAAAAATTATTATAACACCATTAGACGTGGCCACAGCAGTTCGTCCGTTACCGAACTGGAAAGCACCGGGACCGGACGGACTGCATAATTTCTGGCTAAAATGGCTTGGTAGTTCACACACGCGCTTGGCATCACAATTCCAGTCATGTTTAGAGTCTGGTTCGCTACCCCAGTTTCTCACAACTGGTATTACTCACCTGCTCTATAAATCAGGTAGTACCACGGAACCCAAGAATTATAGACCGATCACATGTTTGTCGACGGTTTATAAACTTCTTACATCCATTTTGAGAGCTAAAATTACCGAACATATAGTTGGTAATTCTATCATATCTGCCTCTCAAAATGGATGTAGGAACGGGTCCCGTGGTACTAAGGAACTACTCCTCATAGACATGGCCATTAGCCAACAGGTTCGTCGATCCCACAAGGATTTGTCGACATGTTGGATAGATTACAAGAAGGCGTACGACTCTGTGCCGCATGCATGGCTTATGAGGGTGTTGGAGTTGTACAAAATAGATGCAACTCTACGCACCTTTCTTGAGTCATGTATGGGGCAATGGAGGACGGTCCTTCGATATCCAGGATGTCGGCAAATTCAAGGGAATGATGAACCTATATGGATTAAACGGGGAATATTCCAGGGCGATAGTTTGAGTCCCCTTTGGTTTTGCTTAGCCCTGAATCCGCTAAGCACATTGCTGGAGGATTCAGGTCTAGGCTATAGGTTGAGAAGAGGTGGTCAGGTCATATCCCACCTCCTTTACATGGATGACCTAAAACTCTTTGCCTCCAACAATTTACAACTGATGGAACTACTGAAAATAACTGAAAGTTTCAGTAGTACCATCAGGATGGAATTTGGTGTGGACAAATGTGCGGTCATGCATGTAAAGCGAGGGGAGATTGTGGAATCCGAGGGTATTCAACTTCCGGATTCCATACAGCTTAGATCCCTCTCCTCATCCGATAACTATAAGTATTTGGGTATGTCGGAAGCATTAGGCATTAATGTTACTGACATGAAGCAATCGCTGAAGGAGCGCTTCTTTGGCCGCCTGAAAAAGGTTTTAAATAGCCTTTTATCGGGCGGAAATAAGGTGCGCGCCTTCAACGGTTGGGTCATGCCGGTTTTAATGTACTCTTTCGGCATACTCAAATGGACTCAGACCGAACTCGACGCCCTGGATAGAAGGGTCCGTACACTGCTGACCGCAAACCGGATGCATCACCCACGATCATCGGTAATGAGGTTGTACATCCCGCGGAAATGTGGAGGTCGAGGCTTCTTAAATGCTAAGACACTCTACAACCGCGAGGTGTGCAACCTCAGGGATTATTTTTTAAAAACCGAAGTGGGTATGCATCGGGATGTGGTCGCAGTTGACAAGGGACTCACCCCGCTGTCCATGGCTAAAGAGAACTGGCGCAAACCTGTAGTGCTTACTACCGATGACCGCAAGCAGGTATGGCAAAGCAAGGAGCTTCACGGGCGCTTCTATCGGGCTCTTCATGGGCCCGATGTGGATTTCATAGCGTCTGTATCCTGGCTACGATTCGGTGACCTCTTTGGGGAAACTGAAGGTTTTGTCTGTGCGATTATGGACGAAGTTATTCTGACGAACAACTACCGGAAACATATTATGAAGGACGGGACGGTTGACATGTGTCGGGCATGCCACCGTCCGGGTGAGTCCATCAGACATATTATTTCTGGTTGTTCTCGTCTGGCTAACGGCGAATACTTGCACAGACATAACCAAGTGGCCAGGATTATCCATCAGCAACTTGCTTTGAGGTACAAGCTTGTGGAATCTGAGGTACCGTACTACAAGTATGTGCCCGACCCAGTTCTCGAAGATGACCATGTCACATTGTACTGGGATCGGTCTATCATTACTGACAGGACTATTGTTGCCAATAAGCCTGACATAGTAGTGATAGACCGATTAGCGCGCCGCGCAATGATAGTGGATGTCACCATCCCACATGACGAGAACCTCGTGAAAGCCGAGAAAGAAAAACAGATTAAATATCTTGACTTAGCACACGAGGTTGTCGACATGTGGAATGTGGACTCGGCTGTCATTGTGCCGATCGTAGTTACGGCCAATGGCCTACTGGCTAAAAGCCTTGACGACCATCTGTCGAGGCTTTCGTTACACGGTTGGATCAAAGGCCTGATACAGAAGGCAGTACTCCTCGATACGGCTCGCATTGTGAGGAGGTTCCTGTCTCTGCAACCCTAACCGCCGGTAGCTTGGACCCTGCTCCTGCCATCGGTGGACTACTATTTTTTATATTTTTAAATGTTTTTGTATTTTTTATATTTAAATATTTAAAAATGTAATTTATATGTTTATACCAAGAATAAAGAGAATAATAATTTCTTTTATTTGGAACAACACAGGAACCATTTTTGTTAGTACACTCCTTAGATACTAAACTTATAAACTAGGATTAGTAATAATACATATAAGAATAACACTTACTCGAAACAACGACAATTAGTGAGTCATGTACTTACGAGGCATGTCATACGGACAATGATTTCGCATGAGATGTCTCAGCACAGGAGCTCTCGGGTCCTCAGCCACTACTTTCAGGATGCTATTGCTACTCCCTCGAATTCTCCTCACAAGCGATGCTACCTTTTTCCTAATGACAGCATGGAAACCGGTTTTTGTAGTCGGTTATTTTTTTTTACCAGTTAACTTTTTGTTGAAACATAGTATAAATAAGGGGCACATTTATTTGAATATAAAGATATTGGTACATTTACGTACGAGTATTACGATCTATAAATACAATACATAATTACATATAATACCTACATAAAAAATATGCACAAATAAATACACGAATATACTTAATTAAAACAAAATAATGGGAAATTTAAATATTTTCCCATTATTTTGTTCTAATTGAGTACAGCGGTAACGCTGTGACGATACTACTGCCAACTACTGTCAGTTCAGTATCTCACAGGTTAGACGATAACTGATAACTATTAGTTATACCTGTGCACATTAACCACAGTACTGTAAGTTGTACTACTATATATGTATATTAGTTACTTGCTCGTAGATTAGAGTCTGATGAACTATAAACTAATTCCTGATAATCTATTGAC
Organism: Phlogophora meticulosa; assembly: GCA_905147745.2. Lineage (NCBI taxonomy): Eukaryota > Metazoa > Arthropoda > Insecta > Lepidoptera > Noctuidae > Phlogophora > Phlogophora meticulosa. The sequence goes on from LR990523.1 coordinate 7,220,564, forward strand.
ATTAGGCGCAGTGTAAAAACATCATGATTCAGATAATATTTAGGAATATCATAACATAATGTCATGCTTTAAATCCCCGAAGGTTAATGCAGAAGTGTGGCTATAGTATTACCACATTTCGCCAGTTATGTATAAGCACCACATAATAGGGCTAACCTATTGACATCAACCGGGTGTGTACCCGGTTGAACTGGATCTGTATCTAGACTTCGGAGTCTTGAACCCGATTTTTTTTCAGTGGCTGTCGGGACTACTAATGAAAACATCAAGACAGAAAAACCCAAAAACACTTTGACCGAACTGGAATATGATTCTAAGTCCTCATGCTCGAAAGTAACGCTTGCAAATACTATAAAAATAAAGCAAAATAAAATCTATCTATCACTGAACCCAATAATTTTTCCCGTTCAAAACTAAATAACTCTGAAAGAAATGATAATTTTCATTCCAGAAACTATGCTGTAACTTTGTTCTGCCAGCAGTTACTTCTACAACTGAGTGTGCCGTTTATATTTCCAAAGGTTTCATTTGGTTAGCGGTAACTACAAGTAATTCGAGTACCTTCCTTCGACGAATAATATTTCATTCGACTCGAACCGCAACCACAACAGCCGGAAGCCATGCAAATGCTTAGCTCCGAACATTGATTTTTTTAATAATAATTACCCTTTGAACTATGGCGTCAGTAATGACTCGTTCTTCGACGAAAGATGGAAAACAATACTTAGTCATAGTAAACACAGTATCAAATCCAGAACTTACAGATAACAAAGATAATCGGCTTTAACGGGAATCCCTAACAACGTTACTTGAAGAATACATTTATGTTTGCGACAATATTTTTCAAATTTTCGCAACAAAAGTATTTCTCCGTATGTATGAGTGGATTCTAAAAACGTGCCTATTATTTATTTTGTTTCCTAGTAAATAATGTCGGGCCGACCGGCGCCATAGAATTGAGTTCTGCGAACGGAGGGGTATTTCCTTGCAGGCGGTTCCCCTAGGCCAGCGGCAAGCGGCCTTAGAAATACCATTAATATTAATACCCACACACGTCATTCTTGGTCTTTCAAATCGAAATGAGATATCTTTGTCCAGTATTCGATTCTTCAATGAATGCTAGAGTAAGTTTTTGGTGATATCCGATCAATCGATTGATCGATATTAACCTGTAGCTGTCAAATTGTGGGGCTATCCATATATTGATTGAATCAAAGCTCACCCCAGCTGTGATTACGACGCCGGACACTTGCCATGTGGTGGCGCTTTATTAAGCCAATTATTTTCACACCGTATTGAGTGATGGTGCATACTAATGTATGACAAACCAAAAAATGTAGACTTCAATTAAAGAACACTTTGTTTCGTGTTTCTATGTAGGTTTTCAAAGCGAGGAAAACTATCAACATCTTAAACGAAATAAGTCCACTGCAGCTGCTGGGCATAGGCCTTCCCTATACGTCGCCACATCGTCGGGCCCTGTGCAGTAAAACTATGTATGAATTTAATTCAATCTCTTTGTACCTTTCAAACTCGCAAGCAGCCTGACAATACTAGAAAATATGGATGAAGCCCTATGAATGTCAGAAGTCATAACAAGGTGGCAAAGTACTGTTCCCATTTCATTTCACAATAGAAATAAATAAATGTCACTCAGCTATTTGTTTTCTTGACATAGTTTGTTTTTATTTATGTTTGTGAACGTAATAAGCTGCACTAACGTATTTGGTTACAAAGTTCTACTACTATGATTGTAACTCTGTTCAATTAGAGTTTGTGGAATCACGAGCATAAATAAATTACTACTAGCAGCCAGCCGTGACTTTGTCTGTGATTTATAAATCATAGCCTGTTTTTGTATGTATTTCTTTTGGAAGACTTACAGCTAAAAAAAACAAACTAAGGAACTGAAAAAGTGACAGCCAATTGCAGGTCTTCACATAGTCTTATTCCTATTCAGAAGTATAAGCTATAAAACTGTAAAGTTTCACTATAATATTTTCAGTAGTTATTGCGTAATCCATTCATCCCCAAAGACTTTCAATAAAATAATAATATTAGTAGGATATTATTAAAGTAATAGTAGAATTAGTTGGAAGAATAGTTCGGCGGGATATTTCTGAACTCATTTATTTATTCATCACAAACAATCACATGCACTTCTTCATCATCTTAAGGTGATTGGATTTTGAGCATTGCATTACAATACTGTCTCCCTGACTGACAAGTTACCCTGAAATGTAACAATTTAAATTCGATTTTGAAGACAAGTTGTATCAAAATGTTACAGATTGTCTCATTACAGGATGCGCTATAATGCTTGGTTCCCCTCACTCCTTGATGTGATGCTTGAGGCGAATGCACCCGGTGAGGGAGCATGAATCATCACATCAGATATTATTGCCGAAATGTTTCTGAGATGTATGTCAGAAGTAAAAATCTCAGTAACGGGAGTCGATTCCAAGACCTCATACTCAGCAGTAGCGACCAACGAAGCACGGTCCGAAGAAATGTTGTTTAAAAAAATGTGGAAACAGTAAAACAAAACTTGTCATAAAATTTGTTTGTGATTACAAACAAATTGGTATTTAGAGTAATAGTGTCAGCTTCGAACTTTCTTTGAGCCAGTTATTTCTCTCAATTAGAAAGACTACCGTTTTGACACATTAAGTGTCAGACTACGAGTTAACTCGTGTTAACAATAGTTTTTCGGTTTATGGTGTGGCAGTCAATGTGTTAATTCATCCTTAACTCATTTTCAACCACACTCGTAACAAAATATCTAATAGGAGAGCCCTCAAGAGCACGAACATCAAACAATGTATACTTGATTATACAATGCTATCATCACCGAGCCTTTGAATCAGGCGCATAGTCCCGCACAGAATGCGTGTAACGGAACACCTCACTATGTACTCCAAGCCTTCGTGAATCGGAGTGGAACCACATCAGAGGTTCCAAGAGCCATGCTATAAATGTGTGCTATCTTCAAGTTTTTAATTTCAAAGGATAATTGTTGATTGGTCATAGAATAGGATGAAATGGCGCGAGTTTATTGAAGTGAAAGAAATGGGTGAAGAAAAACATCTTGAGGAAACCTAGACTTATACTTAACATAAGTCTAAAATAACCAACCCGTCTTGATCAAGCGTGGTGATTAATGCTCGTGCCTTCTCTGTATGAGAAGTGGGATTTGCCCTGCAGTGGGACGGTAGCAAGCTGGTATTTTTTTTTTGTAAACATGCCCGCCACACTATTCCCAAACCACTGCAGCTCCTGAAAACCCGAACCTGAAGCCCGTCGCGTCCCGAAGAAACGATTTAACTGTCATGGATCCCGAATTATTAATCAGAAAAGAACAGCGGTGGAGTTAGAAAAATACTAAGTTTCTCCTCCATATCAAGCAGGAGACAGAATAGAGCCAGGCCAATAGGCACAAAGGGACGTTTACCCTCAGTTGCCTAGCACGCACCATGGTTTAAACTTAACACTGATATTAATGATGAGCTGTAACATTTGATTCCAATAGTAGGAGTAGGGATATGGTGTGTATTCCATTGATTTATATATTCCATGTAAAGGAACAACAAACAATCAATTCTACAAAACCAGCTCTGTTCTATGGGGGGCGCAAGGCACAGCATCATTTCAATGGTATATTGGTCTTCATAATCGCGACGTGCAACTGCCTACAATTTTCGGTGTTGCTCCCATAGATTTTGTCGTGTCTTCATAAACATAATTTAAGCTATCTACTAAAAATATCATTAGAAGTTTCTTGTACTAAACCTTTACGTTTATGAGCACGGCTGTCTTCTGTGGTTTTTTTTTTTGTATCTTTCATTCTTTGTCGCTTTCTTTCTTTCGAAGTGTCGTTGTAGGGGTAAAAGTGAGGAGTCACCGACATGCTTATGTAACGTGTTGTGCCAGACTGATACATATAAAAAAATACCTACAGTCGAACACAGAACCTCCTCATTTTTTGCTGTAGGTTAAAAAAACAATGCTATTTATACGACATATTTAAAAACTCCTACCGTTCACCTAAAATTATAAACTTTGGCAAGAAACAAAATCTCACAGCACAAGTAAAGGGAGAAGTCCGAAAATCGGTAATTTTTAGTTTTATAAAAATAAAATCGATTACAAACTTATATTTGCACTTGGAGAATTGACTGTGACGTATGTCGATGTATGTGGAACATTTTTCAACTACAGTAGCTGTACAATTACCCAACGTTTGTACGGAACCGTCGGTGTGCCAGTCAGACTCGTACTTGCCCTTTTTCTTTCTTTCTTTTTATTCCGAGAAAAAATCGTTTTCAAGCAACAGCATGAAAAAAATGACCAATTACTATATTAGATCGCGTCGACACTGAAATATAAATGATAATATAAAGCTGAATAATTATGATATTTAGGTTTACAATGTTGCCTCTCACTTTATCTAAATAGGTACGTTGTGTTCACTAGAACGTGTCACGTCTTGCTGACTGCTCATAACACCATTAATTACGATTGTCACAGTTGTAATAGAGTGTGTATTTCACATGCTAACATAGATTATACTTTTTAAACAAATACAGACAGTATTACTATTAAAACATTCAACTACAACTACTGAAAAAAAAAATTGTAAAGAGTTTTTTCTTACTTCAAACTTCATGGTTAATTTAGTTTTTAACACTATAATTAACCGTCTCCGTATATACTTAACATTAATGAGACCTTCCGTTGTCTGTGACCCAATCAGTCTTCTGTTTTTAACTTATTGTTTAAAGCCATACAAAATAACTAGCGACATTTTTATACTGAAATAAAGTTTTACTCATTCTCCTCACAGACACATTCATTATTATTCTTCAGATATGTTTCAGTGGCGACAAACAAACAAAAGCACAAAGCTTTTCAATTACAACATATTTATTCGTGAACTTAATACTCCAATGATTATATAAGACTTCAATCAGTTTGTGATGTCATAATGAGCGTACTGTACAATAATCAGAGTATTTTTTCAACCATTAAAATATGGGATATTAAATATTTATAGGTTAAATGTTAACTGAATACAATTTGTAACTGAATACAAACTTTAAGTGAGTGGTATTGAATTTATTTTGTAATTTACTCTACATCACCACACAGCGTGACAGCGCAAGAGTGCGGGTAGAGCTATGAATTCTAAGAATTGAACAAAAATAAAACAGAAATGCAAAAAGAAATTCAACCAAGTATATACATTACTCCATACATATTACCTTACATTATCCAATTTTTTTTCTAATTCGTAAAACCGACCTCCTGTGATACAAAACTTAATAAAACTTAAAAAGCAAATCTTGATTACGAGTATATTAAGATTAAATATCAAAGATGAGTGACCTTACACGCACTTGGTCAATATTTAAATCGATTTAAAAATTATGTTGTGATTTTAAGTATGCCATTTCTCGAATACTACAGTTCGATTTGTCTGCTCGAGTATCGGCTTACTAAACGCATAATCACCAACTATTGACCTAAACAAAAACAACTTCACGGTGACTTCGAATAGAGTTTGCCGTTTGTCGTGTTGTGTCTTTAGTCGGCTGTTACTCAATAACTTGTAAAACTAACTACCTTGATTTTTTTCGCATATGCAGGAACAACTATTTGGCTGGCAAGGGGACTCTTGACTCTAACACGAATTACATTAAGTTAATATTTCACAAAAAGATTCCTGAATCGATTTTGTCACATCCACAGTATTTTTAAACAAATCGAAATCCATCGAAATCCCACACATGATAGATGAAAAAAAAACATTGCCTCTTTAAGTGTAGGGGGAGCTATCCAACAAAAAAGTTTTTAGATCCACTTTGTTGACTTAATCAATATGTATTCCCATGACAAATAACAGTATTAGTACTAATGACAAATAACAGTATTAGTATGTGTGCTTAGCCCCGGACAGACGGACGGACATGGCGAAACGATAAGGGTTCCCTATTTACTACGGAACCTAAAATCCAAACAGCCCGCTCCATTTATTAACAGTTTCTAATTACCCTTCATCCACTACTTACAATTGAGAAACCAAGAAAACTTTTTCCTAAGTGGTTCAATTAAACGAACAGAGTTGGAAACGCTTCTGATATAATATTTCTCGTGAAGATATCAAGTGTTTTCGTAGCTCGCTGTTGACGTCAGAGATAGAGGAGCGCTTCGCGTTGTGAATATGTGACATATTGCTCGAATCTGCTGCGCTCTCGAATCTGTCAAGCGTTATTAAACTGTGACATATGATTTATGTACTCTTACACCAGTTCTATTTAATATAAAAATATCAGCGCATATTATATATCTGTGAAATGCATCGCAGCGAATTTTTTGTCGATGTCTGCTTTTTATGTCATAAGTTTAAAATGTTTGTAATAATACCAGCTTGCATATGTTTCACTGCAGGGTAAAGGCATCTTCTCAAACAGAGAAGGAACGAGCATTATTCATCGCGCGTCCTCAATGTTTTTTACGATTTCAGACTTATTTTAAGTTTTTATAAGTCTTGGTTTTCTCATGATGTTTACCTTCACCGATGTCAGTAATTAATTGAAAAACGATTTATATACAGATTGAAAACGTACATGCCCAGATTTGAACTCAAAATCTTTTCATAAAAACTAGGCCACGACTGTAATCGCATGACGTAAGTATTAGTTGAATAACAATTTTAATTGTTAAATTGACTGCCTTGGGTAAAATAAAACTTCATGTGACAAATAAATAAGTTTAATAAAACCTCCCAAGCAAACCATTCATTTTTCATAACAATATTAGACTATGTTTTACCCTTATAATATCTTTAAATCCTTAAACGGCATATAGAGAAAAATAAAAAACCTAATACAGAGAATAATTTGCCATACCATTGTATCTGTATTTATACTAATTACTTAGTAAAAGTACAGGCTGTTAAAAAATCCATAACTAAGAAGTACAATAAAAATAATTCCATGAAGGGAAAAACATGTGACTTTCGGCTTCGATAAGCTTATAATATCTACCCACCACATTATTTGTTCGGTTGTAAATAGCCACTTGTGTAATTGTTAGATATTAAGAAATGAAAGAAAACCCAACGTATTTCTTCTTTTCAGAGCTTATTTTATACTTGCAACGTACCGATTATCAAAAAACACGAAAAAGAAGTCGGTAAAAAAAGGTCTGATCTCTGCGATACTCAGACATGTAGAGGCAGAATGTATTCTACTTTTAAATTAAATGGTCATAACTGTTTATTAAGTTGGTAATATTTTCTTAATTAGAAACTTTTTTGCAAAAAGGTTGATTGTTTCGTCATACAGTTAATACTTGCCGGTCACGATTATGGTCAATACAGATGCAGAAATCAAAAAAAAGTTACTGGTTAGAAATTTCTACGTCCAATTTATGAAAAGAAAAAAAAATAGTACTACCTTAGACCACACGTATTTTTAAATGTCAATCTATCGATTCAAACTTTCCTCTATCATTTCTGACAGCATCAGCTACCCGTTGCCTTAGGTCAACTGAGCTCTTTCCCTGTAACGGATAACCGGATTGGTCCCTGCTTCCAATAGTCTTTTGCTCTCCAATGGAAAACGTATATTTTATTGGAAAAAACAATAATGGCATTAAGCGGTAACACTAACCTTGAACGCGAGTCAAAGGATCAGAGAATATTTTACTTTAGACTTTGATTATCAAATTGAAATTAACGCGGTGAGCGGCTAATTGATTCAAGCGACTATTCGAGCGATGTGGTAATAGACCGTGTGATAATAGAAAATGCGTGTTTTGCTGACGAATGTTCGATTCCCTTCAACACCCACGGGAAGTGGTCGAAGGATTATTTTTGAAGCCATACATCACCGACCACTTCCGATAAAAAATTATAAAGATAGACACAGATATGGTAGACTTGGAATAATTAAAAACACTACGATGCTCCACTTTCCAGATTGGCAAACTTTATTTTGTATTTAGTTCAGCCAACTTTTTCGTTATCTTTGTTACAAATCTTAGGGCAGGTTCACCGTTCACGCGGGGAAGGCGTTATAAAACGCTTTGTATTTACGATACGTCTATTTTCGCTTTATTGCCGCTTATGTGCTGCCACTAATTTACCCACCCAGTTTTAGGTATATAGCACGCAATCTATATAAAATAACCTTCAGACTACGCTGGGGAAAATAACTACGGCTAAATTAAATCGTTCACGGTTTTAATTGCCTCTACGCTACGTAAAGCATGTATCTACGTGCAACGTAATACTTTATTTAAACAATGAACGCAATTTATATTCATTTATGTTACCTCTTTTTTTAAATAAAACTTTTTACGTGTAAACTCCTAAAAGATTGTAACCGTTTTATATTCTGTAAAGAAATCTTATCAAGATAATTTCACGAAACAAGATCTCCTGCCACTGAAATAGGCCGAATCTAGGGTCTTTTTCATAAATGGCGAAGCAATTCGCAGTTTATTTGGCATTTAAGCAAATTTAGAGGATCCCTTCTCTGCTGGCATTTTGTTTTATGTGGCTGCTCGTTACCGTCGGCGGCCGCGCGTGAAGTTACGGCCGCATTGGGCCGACTTTATCTGTTACGCACTAGGCACCAAACACGCTGTGACTGCGCCAATATATTTATTAAATTAATCAATCGTCATCAATTTGTTAGTCAGTCAGACATTTAATAAAATAAATAATGGCCAATCAAATTAATCGTCAGATACTTAATAATCAACATCGTACTTTGTATGAAGTGACGCGGAACTTTAAGTAGCATTTTTTTTTCAGTCTGAATATAATTTTGTGACATTAAATATAATTCCTATATACATATTTACTAAATCATATGCATGTTACATTTTGATTATTTATATCCCGTTTAAATCACTTCTGTACTATGACATCCATGTAAAATATTGACAGCGAGTATTGATGTTAATTAATTCAATCAGTAATGAGCTTAGGTATAAGATGTTATGCAATTGATTAGAATGACAGTTAAATTTAGTTGTTGTTGCCTTTAAGATATATCAGAATCAAATTATAATTGACGAGCAAGGTAAAACGACAATTACAGGCCAGTTATTTCCTGTGAGACACTAAGACAAGCTGTTCAAACCGTAGCAGTTATTGCGCGTAGTGCGTGTACCGTCCAAATCGTGCCCGGAGGGAACCGATGCAACTCGCATCTCACTACGGACAATATTTTTATATTTTCACTGCATTTCTGTACTGCTCCGCAAAAGGGTAGTGTTTGTCGGCCGTAAAACAAAAGTAGATACGTTCAAAACATACGTGTTTTGTTGTTCTAGTTAGTTTACTCTTTTATTCTGGTAATGCTACCTACATTATTTTTGTATTGCCTACGTGTTTTATCGCGAGGCTTTTGACGTAAAAAATACAATGTACGTTAACGTGTGAACTGAAACAAAAACTGTGTATGCTTGAACTTTGTTAGCAAAGCGGATATATGGTTTTAGGTAGGTAAAGGTTACACAGAGAAAGTTTTTATTAATACACCAAAGACAATCTCAGACTATATTGTCCTCATATGATCAGTCCTACCAAGATAATAACTGGACTAAATAGAGCCTGTGACCTCTCTTCAGAGTAATCGCCTTGGAAACACTGACTTTATCTAATTTTAATTATTTGTTTCAATTTACAGAATTAAATATCATTTACTATTTACACAATATGATAGGTCACTAAGAAGAATTAAAAACGCATGAAGATTTTTCAGACCAAAATCAAATTCAGCTTCAATCACTCATTACACCGGGGTTGGTAAACTAAAAAGAACCATAGTTACAATACAAACTTTTTCATTTCCACGGAATCACTCACACACGTTTACACAGCACCAGTAACATCCGTCTATTATTTTGTAAAATAAAGACTGAATAAAGCTATTTTTCCTTTCCAATTTCCCTTCAACGTTACTCATAGAGTCTGGTCCCTTGTCAAATAAAAACTTTTCCCATGTCTTATCGAATCAATTACTTTAATGGGCAAGAAGCCATTTTATATCTAAGGATTTAATCTCGGTTTCTGTTTTACTACATCCACGTCAAATTCAATTGAGCATCAGACCACTTGATTTTTTATACCTAGGGTAGATAAGGTTTTAGTTTACTTTGCTATGAAGCAAATGAAGATTGAGTGGTTAAATGTGTAGGTACAGGCAAGAGCAAATGACAGGAATAAATGTGAAAATGTACCTATTTACCTTATCATAATGTACCAATTTACCTTATCAAAAAACATTTAGGTAATTTGCTACTTAAATAATGCAGTGAGGTAAAATAGTTTAAACAACAAATTTGTAATGGTATAAGCACACAGATATTGGATGGATTGAATAAAAAAAACAATTTCGTGAGAATTTCATCACTTCTCGTAATATTCATCTCCTATTGTATTCGCTATTCCCTACTTTTTTGCCCATTACCGTAACTATGCCTAGGTATAAATCATAGTAATAGGAGCTATAATCTGTTGTTCATTTGATAAGTTGTTATTGGTAAAAACCACAGACCGCGGAATTGCCGGGGGCAGCAACTAAAGACGCCATAACTAATAAAAAAATAATAAATAAGTGCAGCCTTCAGCTGAAACAGACATAGTTTGAATGGACACCAACCGTCAGGTTAAATGGTAATCGATGACACTCACCGACACTCTTGATTTAAATGTATTTTGTATGCAAAGTGTTGATAATGCCGTCTAACCCTCGGCTGCCGATCTCCGTGCTCTGTAAGACCTTATGAAAAAACTACACAAAGTGTATAAGCTCCTAAATACAAATACTTATTCCTGCAAAGGGCGTGGGGGTACTCAACTTATGCACCCGGGGGTAAAATAATTCACTCAAAAATGTCTAACAATTTATTTCCCTTCCCCCACTTAAGTAAATGTTAAAGAGGGAACTTTTGATAGTTATTATTTTTTACGTTTGCTACCTCAATTTGTTTCTCCGCGTGTCTGGGTAAAATGTTGTTTGCTTTTATGTTGGTCATTTGGAATGTGTTTATTTGCACATTCAATTGTTTTATGAGGTGTGCTAAAGACGTAATAGATAGAGTTTATTATGAAATCTTAGTTTGAAATACATTTTTGACCTTTTCCATAGCAGCAATAATTAGGATCTCCCTACGCATATGAAAGCTAAAGTTTACCGATTTATAATTATACAGCAGAATATAAACATTTTTGTTAACTTTAATAACCCTACAAAATACTGAAATTTAATTACTCTCGAGTGAATAACCGACCAACACCAGACAATGCCAGTGGAGTCAAATCACAAAGATATTAATGAGACCGCTTCAGCTATTGGTAAACATGATTGCGCAGCTGAGCACGTGGAACGGAATGCATACCTACCTGTGCTCCTATGTTCTACAGGTTATAGATAGGTAGGTAGATTTTGAACTGAACTATTTATGGATCATTAGCGCGTAGATTGGGAACAATTAAAACATCATTGTTGTCGTAATGCCTGGATTGAGTCTTAAAAGTGATTTTTACGAGGAGTACGCCTTGATAGGCTTCTAGTCATATCCTCTTATTGGATGATTGGAGATTAAAATATTAACGACTAAATCGCCCGTACATAAAGATAAAAATAGCTGTAATTGCTACTGGATTTAAACCTCAAACATTAAATCAAATTCACGTGACTTCAAAACGTTTGAATAGGTTTACAAAACGCTGTTCAATAAAGTGCTTCAAACTTGAAATATTCTGTTGAAAATGTTCGAAATTCAATAAAAAACAAACCTTTAACGAAATATTTGCGAGTACATTTTAAAAAATTCACAAAAATCTATTGCAAGGAATTGAAATAGAATATGTTCTGGCGGCTTCACCTTTACAAATCACCGAATAGGGACAAATACGGGTATGTTTAACCCTACCTCGCCGGCTTATGGCTCAGGAATCGTAAAATATTTCACAGGCAACGCACACTCTATGCTCTAAGCGTGGATATAAAGTACCTGGAAGTGACTTAATGGTGACTTTAGTGTAATTTAGTTTATGATGCTGTTTTATGGATAGAAAATCTGAAGACCTACGCTGCGTGGTGCGTAGTCTATTTATTTACAGAGTATCAAGTGGAACGCTGGATCGATGATAATGATCTTCTAGAATTTTAGTGTTAGAAGGACTTTTACAAAAACAGCTGTTAGTAACATGGGGTAATTCTTACCCCAAAGGTACATTTTTTTAATGGGCATAATACAAATATTTTTCATTTTCTACATTAATATAATGTCTAGTAATAGTCTGCCCTAAAATTGAAATGCAATTTCTAACAACATGAAAGGCTAACTGATGAATATAAAAGACGCGGCATAATGCAAACCGCACCACCATAAAATGGCAGACTTCTGTTTAACAAAATACTGTACAAAGGCAAGCCGAGGAGAATAAAAATAAACCCAAGTAGCAGCCGCTCGACTACTTTCTAAAGTCGTTTATCAAACTTATTTAACGTTTCCAGCTTGATTATATTTCACGGAGCGATACGACGGAGAAACTTGTACAAAACGTAGGAAGCGCCCAATTTAGCCGGTAACTGCATCCGAATGTTACCATATCCGCGGAACAACTGGAGATTGACTCGAGAATGGTCCTCGTGTCGTAAACTGCGTATCTTGTTATGTTCTACACGGAATTTATTGAGCATTCTAGTTTTTACTCAGGTAAGTGGGTAATATTGTTTCCAAGGCAAAGTATAAGCTGCTTTGTCCAAACATATTTAATGTTCTATTTCGGGGTAATACTTGGAGGTCAAACAAATAACTAAACAGGGGTAGGTGACGCCAACACATAGTTGTTTATGTAGAAGTGGGTAGAGTACGCCAGTCACCATTAACATGAGCCTTTGACAAGACAAAATTAGCTAACGACGTCTAGAATAAGTAGACGCAGGAAACGCGCTGACTTCATCATAAATGCTCAAAGAGGGTTAGCTTAATAAGTTAACAACTTTTCAAATACAAGTTACCGTTTTAACAACCTTTAAAAGTAACAGTTAAGTTTATACTAAGTAAACAAAAATTGTTCAAGATAGCTTGTAAACGCCCACCGTCGTGGGCCAATAGGTCAAGATTGCTCTTAGGATAAACATTTCTAACAAGTAATCCGACCTTTTAGACGGAAACAAAAGACAGTCCTATCTACAAATGCTGGATAATCAATTAGGTAAACTATCGCCTATCCTTCTCATAGAGGTACTGTTTGGGTTACCTTTCACGCCCACCTGATGGATAGATTGGTGTCTAAAATAAATATATACCGCAGTGACAAAGTATAGACGGAGGTCTAAAACAAGCAATCTATTTAAAAAACAGAAATTGTATCACAATAAAAAAAGAAAATCCTAATCTATTTCTGCACGACTAACCTCTTTTACTGCTGGCTGGCATAAGCAGTCAATCGACTGTTTTTTAATCTAAAGCAACCGCGTACCAGCACTCCAGCATAATAAAGTGATGTGCCCCGGTCAAAGTCCCATAACTCAAATAAGAGGCCGGGACTTTTATCTGCGCAGTCCCGGGCCACAGTTAAGGCCGCTCTTCATTTTTGCTCCTTTTCCCGGGATCCGGTGAAAAATGCAGTCTGAACCAGGACTCACAGGATAATATTATAAAGCACACTTTAGTTACCTGTGTAAGCAAACTGGGATGGGATTGAGCCAGATACATTTATCTCTAGTTCCGTGAAAAAGTTGGTTCTATTTATTAGCCCCGTTTTCTTTAAAACTAGTTAAAAAGACGTTTCTAAAATAATAACTTGTAGGTGTCGCCTAGTGTTGCTTATCATTTATTCCCGACTTTGAAAAATACTAGTATTAGCAATAATTTACATATATACAATTATGCCATAAATTGTTGCTTATTACCTAGTTTGCTACACAATGTGGTAAATATTGATTTACATGTTTTTTTACTATCTATATAAAATCATTTTAAAAGTCTTATTTAAATTTGATTCAACTAAATCCGAAAAGAATACAGATGTTCCCACAAATTTCCGGGATTGCAAATCTCAAAATGTGTAGGTACAATGTAGGTGGTCATGTATTATTCCACGTTTATATCGGAAGTCGGTGACTCCGCAGATTGGACGGTTGACCGCAGTGCACGAGACACCAAAACAAAATCAGAATATTCAGATTTTTCTTTCATTCTGTTATTTTAATAAAATATTCCGTGAGCTACATTTCCACTGAAAATCGTAAGAAATGCGTGGAAACTAAAATATAAAAGGAAAAATCTACAACACAGAATAAGACGGGCTGATCATTTCTGTTTCATCTAAAAGCAACATAACCAGTAAAATAATATTTATATTCCTATCTCCGCCTCATGCTCGTATTACGTATATCGATTTAATGATAATACTAGTTGTTTCGAAAGAAAATATAAAAATCTTCAGCTATATTTTTCTATAAACTCCTGTGTTGCTTTTTAAAATAACGACCGTCTAAAGCCAGTGCTTCAACATTTGCTGGATCACAGCGAGCTTACCTTCAAAGGAGTAGACAAAAGAGCTAAAGACAATTGAGCAGAAGTAAGTCTTGGAATGCTCACAAAAAGTGGCCACAAATATTTTACTTGGCTTTTATTTGTGAAATGAATAAAGTGATAATAGAGAAAATAGTAAAATAAGTGACAAACGATTCCTAAAATAATAATACAGCTTAAAATTCGCTTCTAACTTCACTTATACTACGTACTACTACATACTATATACGAGTACTATAAGAGATTTTTTAATTACCTACTTATGAATAAGTACGAGGTTTTAAACAATAATTAATGAGCAAAGCTGTACCGCTAACTATTTGATTGTACATCTAAATCATATCGTTGAGCTAAATGCGTCGTTGACATGAACCATAATCCAATTTGGTAGCCTAACAATCTCTAGCATAACAATCGTCTGGAATAAATCATTTTTGTAGTATAATTAGCTGGCCATGATACCGCCAACGAACGTCGATGGAGGGTCAACAACTGAAAAACAATAAGAAATGGAAAAAAACATTAGTCACGCGAGCTGATCACCGTGTTGTTTGATTGCGGACTTCGAGTATGACGCTGTCGCCAACCCTTGTTTTCGAAATAATGAACTATTAACAAACCAATTTTAATGTCAATAACAAACTTTTTAAGAGAATAAAAACATTTTTTTAATAAAAGTTTTTCGATTTTAATTAAAAATAAATACGCTGTTAATTTAACCGTTTTAGTCATGTTATACATTAAATGGTTAGTGTACAGCTTTTCTCAGTAACGATGTTCATTAGATCTCAAACAAGGACGAACTTATGTACACACGTTAATGGATACTGCATCGACTCCAAAAGTCTTAGTGAGAAGGAGCTC
The DNA here is from genome assembly GCA_905147745.2 of Phlogophora meticulosa. Lineage (NCBI taxonomy): Eukaryota > Metazoa > Arthropoda > Insecta > Lepidoptera > Noctuidae > Phlogophora > Phlogophora meticulosa. The sequence continues at coordinate 7,235,996 of LR990523.1, forward strand.
GTTCTCTGAACATTAAACTTCAAGTAAATCTGATGGCAACTTATTATATAAACTAAATATCGCGCTTATTTATGTTCCGAACTCAGGACTTGTCCCAGATTTCGTTCTTGAGATAAAATCTGTCTTTGCACGAGAAACTTTTATACTTCATTTTTCTTTTTATCCTTTAAATTCCAGCCTAAAATGGATATTAAATTCGTTAAGTTGTCGTCACGCCATGCGCCATTATTTTATCGTTCACAACCCCTTTGAATAATCGCGTGTGATTAAGGGATTGTTTTTATTAGGTGGCCAGTATGTATGTAGGTACTGGTGATGATTGCCTACGTCGGACTTTGCTAAGTACCCATTATAACTATTTGCGTTGCGGTGCATTAAGCTTTCTGCACCAAAAATAATTGCAAATCTTTGTCTATGTGACATACGTATACTGACAATATTATAAATCAATGATTATTTACTTTTTCAATTTCTTACAATGGAGTATTATATTTAATAATTTTATTTGAATTCAAGAACAACATGTTTTTGATATTTTAATAATAACTGTCGACAGTAAATTAACCACAATCTTTGTCTACTGCATACAATCCAGGACCCTGATTGGGAGTAGACATCGGTTCTTGTCACTAAGGAGTTTCTACCCGAAGTAAGAGTCAAGGCTTCACTGTGTTTGTGAACGTTTTATGCTAATAAAGATTTACGTTATATTATCTTACTTACAGTAGTGCACCTCTGATCGTCAGCCTGGCAACCAGATTAGCTGATAGGCTTATCACACCTAGCCCTCGAGCAGACCTTGAAGGCGATGACAGGAATTATGATTGATATAATTACTATGGGTGAAATGATAAATAATGAGTATTAATTTCTGTGTGAAATTCATAAAAGAAAACTTGATTTATACCGACCATATATCACCCAGTGGTAATCTTTTAAAGCCAGTGAATCGACTCTTTGAACCAGTAAATTGCTTTTAAAGGCATATCAAAGTTGGTTTAGTGGAATGTACTTAAAGTAAGTAAGAACGCGAATGGCCGCTCGTCTAATCACAGGACACAGTAATCCGTTTGCCTCGATCATATGGAAAAGATAGCGCAAATAGTGTTGTTCGATGCGTGAAGAAGAGAGAGAAAGATGGTTGATGGTAGACTGGTTACCTTGGAGATGATAGGCTGGAAAGACAAAGCTAAGAACCAGCGAAGTGCGTGTTGATTCACGCACAGTTAAGGGTTCTAAGCCGGGATAAATATTAACGCACTGATTTCATGTATTGATAAGCTTTATCGACGGCAAAAATATGTTTGTACTTTCTAGTATTTGTAAAAAAAAAACAGTTATTTTTGCATTTGTAACTTAATCAGGGACTCCGCAGGGTGCGGGCAGCAAGCCCAGTCGATTAGGCGACGCCTGGGGGAGGCCTATGTCAAGTAGTGAACTGATGATGATGATTAACTTTTGTATTGACGTAAACAAAAAATAATCCAAAGGATCCAACAATGTGTCTTAAAACATATATAATAACTTGCTTTTAACGCGACTTCGTCTGCGTGAATTTCGCTTATCGCGGAAGTTGACAAAGTACGAGTAGCGTATTCAAAACTATCTTATGCCCTTTCCCAGAATATAATTTATCTCCTTCCCAAATTTCATCAGATCAGCCGTTTAGTTGTGAAAAGGACATAAAAAAAAAAGAGTTACTTTCACATTTATAATATTTTAAAGTAAATTTGTAAGTAGTGTAGTAGTACTATACTTAAGTAACTTTAGAATTAAAAAGGTTTTAGGTTTAGTTATTTTGATGATGTGCTACAGGGTGACGTTATCGCTCAGCGATAAAGCCCTTAAAATATAGAAAAAAATAATAATAATATTGGTATGGATGTGTTTTAAGTGTTAATGGTACACCTGAAACACATCCACATAGTTAATATGGATGTTTTTCAGCCACAAAAAATTTAAAAAAAATGTATAGTTGTGAAAGAAAAATACGTCAACAACCGGTAATAATTATGTCGTTCCTAACGTTCGTAACAATCCTCAGTCCGGTAGTAAACTTTCATAATTATGTAGATACGTATGCTAACACTTGTCCACGATTGCGTGACGGCACACCCCTAAACATTGTCCGGGTGTTAATATGACACATTCAGCGTTAGAAAGGGACTGTCACACAGTTATGAGTGACAGAGACGCAGCTATACAGAGCTAAACTTTTTCTGAAAGTCGATGTGCAATGTGTATACAGCGAAGAGAAGTGATTTGTTAGAATGAATAAGACCCGCTATTCACCTTTAGGGAAAACTGACATGAGATTTTATATGATGGGCTATGTATTACGACTGTGGTAATATTTCTTTCCGATCTTACATTGCAGTATGCAGCAGGCTCTTCATAGCCTAGTATCAATAATATTGCTCAAATGGATATTGCTTGGTGGTACTACGCTACGAGTCAGTTGCAACGTTACAATTGCACTAGCAGACCGTCATGCTAATTTTTAATTTAATTTATGTTGAAAATTAAAGAATTTTTTCTTTGCTACTGAAACATTGCCATATGTTTACTATAATCATAATAAACTAGTTTTTCTCCCTGAATAATGGCGGCTTATCCGGTTTATCTCGCTATATATAACCTACAAAGTCTGTTCCATTTTTTCTTTATGTGGTACAGCCTTGGGATAATCCATCCGTAGACTGTTCAACATAATATTGACAAACAGGAGCTTCAAACCGACTATGCTTACTCCGGCTGCTATGCATTAGCAATTGGCTCAGTTTGTACGTATGTACATTATTTCCCTCATGATATAGCAAGTTGGAGCTGAACAATAGTAAAAGCTTACACTAAGGCTAACGAGGTTTTAATGTGGACTGGAGCGCCCAATCCACGGCTTATCATTATCTCAGCCAGTATAACTCATATGATAGCGAGATAGAATGACTGGCCAGTGAAAACGTTGAAAAAAACCGTTCTTTATGGACGTGCCAAGTTTTTGATACGATCTCTTTGTTAAATTTTAATTAGTAGCATTTTTTGTTAATTTTGCAGGTTTCTTTGTGAATTTATCAGATGTTACGGAAGCTACCGTGATTGTACAATTATTTCAGTTGATTCCCGCTCTTATCATAAGAAGACTCTTATGTCCATATTGTCTTATGTCTTACAAATTGACAATATGGACATAAGACTATGTCCATATTGTCAATTTCTCAGGTCACTTTTTGATTCCCCTCGTACGACGCATTGTTCTTATTTTCTAGATTAGTTGTTACATTTAGATGTTTGCCTTTTTAGTTATTATCTTAACTTCATCTCAAAAGTACTCTTACAAGAAAATATTAAAAGTTTCGAACAAGACTCGTCCATAAACGTATGTAAATGTGTGTAACCATCTAAAGGCAATATCGAATATTGATCATTTTACTGCGTATAAATAAAGCGAAAGTGAGGTTTTATTGGCCAATACGAAATTGTTACTGCCATAACTTAACGCTCTCAATCTCTATGATATTGGAGTGGATGAGTTACGCCGAAAACATTCGCCATCGCACTTACGGGAAACCTTCCGTACCTCGTGAATACTAATACCTTTTATTAGGAACGACGCCATAACTTACCATTAAAACTATGTAATAACGTTACGAGAGTTGTCATATATTGCTGGACTTTTGCATGGTAACAACTAATTTCAGCTACGTTTTGTTTGTAAATAAACTAACTAGTTACAACATAACATGTTGAACGATCCATTAAACAACATTTGTAATACCATCAACAAAGTAATAAAATCAACATAATGGAGATGATCTTCTTATTTCACAAACATTACAACATCGTATTTATTATTTAGTATAATAAACAAGCCACATATCGACAATTTACAATACAGTAAAAAAACACACAAGGTAAATACAAAAAAAAGGAAGCTGTAAAAACAAAACCTCGTAGATCCCCCAAATCCTCGAGGTGAATCTCGAAAAAGTCTGTTACGGAAAATTTGTTTAACTTGAGTTGAAAAGGGGCAGACGCCGCCGGAACAAAGTAAAAGATTTGAGGAATAGCTCTGAAGGAAAAATACAAGGAAATTCTTATTTGGTGGCACTTATCTTTCAATTAACATCTGACACAAGTCAAGCTGCGGGACGGACTTATGCTCAATTACCTTGTGTTACGCTTACTTGCGACCGATAAAAAATAAAACAAAACTCTGCCTGAACTTGTAAAGCGCTGACAGTAACACAATTGTAGAATCACCTGTCCCAGTTTAACTCAAGTGTTAATAGGAACAAAGTTATCCGAATCCGGGGTAACTCCGTCCAACTATTGGTAGCACTAATCAATTCAGAAGTTTCTATTGGAAAATTTTGAATGGTCGAATTGGAGGTTGGCAACAACGTTTTATATAACTATCAAAACTTGATTTTATGGTATTAGCTAAAGTTTATACGTGAGCGGACAAGAGCAGAATACTAATCCCTGCGTCCACAAGCAACTTTTAAAGATAAACATATATAATATGGTAATAGTACCGGTCGATTGAACAGAAAGGTCCGAAACTAAACAATTTGAACATAGAACATAATATTTTTATAGTCTTTATTATACTACTAGGAAGGAAGTAATGTTTACATCAGCGTAATCGTTTAGCATAAACATAAAACGGCAGGTACCACATTCCCTATTCTTAGAAGCTAGTTGAAAATCATACTTATATACATGGGTGCCAACATTCAAAAATACTACTGATTACATCAGTTAAAAAGTTTGTTATCCACCTATAAACGCAAGGAGTTTGAATTAAATGTCCACACACTTATTATACGCATTTTTGTTATAACAACCTTACATTTGATGTTGGAGCAACGACCGCAATGCAGAACAACATATAGATCCGTTTTTTGTAAGTGCAAAGCTAAATTTGTCCTTCAATTCGTAATCTTAAATAGCAAGTCGCAAGTCATGTTCGCACTTGTCCAGTTTTTTTGTAATGCCCTTCACTCATTCGCTTTCTTCAGTTGGTATTCTACATGTAAAGGAGACTGGGCAAGAATGGTTTTATATACAAATGTATACACCTGAATGCAGTTTGAAACAACTTTACTACCTTAGAATACATGAACTAACCCTCTTTTACTAACATTTACATTGCATTGTTTTTGACTTAAGTATAGTGAAAATACTCGGAAATAATATTTCTAAATGGATATTAATGTAAATGTTAAAAATGTTGTTTCGGAATTTCAGTTTTTTTGTATTCATCAAAAAGCCTAAAAGTAAATAACTTTTGCAGTAACATAAATTAAAGTATGCTTTGAAAATATTTAATTTTTATTCAACCCTTACCCCCCTTTTTTTAAGCTTTACCCCACACTAGGAATACCTCTTGTGTCGTGGGTGCGTTTACAAACATTTTAAGTCACATACACAAACAGCCAGGCCCTTTTCTACGGTAACACTCCGTGGGCGAGCCACGCTTGCTCTTTTCCAGTTTTTTTTAAACGAGTGCAATGTACCAATTATATTTGCACACTGTCTTAATTATATATTTTACAGCGTTTAAACAGACAAGCTGCCGACTCGGACAGGATTTGGCAAGAGCAACTTTTGTTTTTGTTTACCAGTAACTTGCTAAAGCTTAAATTAAGATTCGCGTTAAGTTGGAGAGGATGAAACAAGTGTAGGAAGCAGTTTTAAGTGCACATAAAGCGGGTTAGCCGTCTCTGCGTCGGTCCGTCGCTCGACCAGCCAGTGTAATACTATATCGTGCTCTTTTTAACGAGTCTCCCGCCAGCCATATTTCATGGCGTAGAAATAAAAACGGAACTTGTGACTCTTGTCTGTGTTGGGGACGGCTGAAATAATTTCGTACCCGAAGAACGTAACCGCCCCATTTTAAGATGACTGGTAATGATGGTACGTGACGATTATTTAACGCCGATAGTCCTAATTCATAGACTCTTATATTTTTAATAACTATCACACAATTTTCAAAATAATAATACTTTAAGCTGACCTCAACGAATTTGGTAAAAGTCTAGGCAGATAATGAAGCAACGGTACTTTACAGGATTCCTGGTAATATCTGAAACTGGATTCCGTCCGTAGCGTCATCGGCCGATTGATGTAATCGTATTTACATCTTTACAGGCCATTAATGAAGTCTTTATTGGAATTACCAGGCTGAAATTGTTCTGAAAATAAAATAAATATTCGGACTGAATGATCTTTATGATAATTTAAACTAAGTACATTTTAATTATTATTACTTTGCTACTTAGTAACTTCTTGAATTAAAAAACGTCACTTATGAAGCTCACCTAATAGATATGTCAAAATGTGTGTTTTGATAATGCTTCACTACGGCTTTTCAATCTATATTTATTTACATCAGATATTATTTAAGACATTAAATTCAATATTCATACATCAGGGGCCTATAAAAAACTGACAGGCGATTAGTGTCAATCTGACATTCCAACGATGCGTTAAGTTTTTTCATAGATCTTGGGCACCAATAGATCCTGTGACGACAATGTAACAATAGGGATGTCTCCTAGGTAAAAATATATTAAGTCTATTTAGTCCATCAGTAAGATTACCAAAAAAATATTGGACACGTTATTTTTGCTTACTCAAATCAATAAAAAGTGACAATGACAGTAGCACATCAAAGTTCAGGTGAAGGGGCTTGTGATGTTACTGTTACGTTAAATGTTTAGCACGGCGTGACGTCACGCGCAATTCAACGCACTATATCGTCGTCATTTTTGGTTTACTTGACAAAAGAAAAAATATGTGTCCATTATTTTTGAGTAATCCAAGTTTCGGACCAATCAGAATTTTTAAGGACACTACCCTATTATGTACATTTTGACAGATATATCGTATCGTCAGTTTTTTTTATATAGGGCGATGCCTGTAACATTTATTTAGGCACTTCCACCTCTTCAGACAAATAAGCATTTACATAAAAACACAATTGATACCAAATCTTTAGTACAAGGGAGATACGAAATGTATTGTAAATTCAAAGTACGCCGCGAAAGGTGGATTTTCTGTATTTTTCCGAGGTTAACGCACGCCGAATGTAACCAAAGGATATAAGCTTATAATCTTCTTACAAGTCGCTAAATGGACTTGGCTTGGCTCAAGCCCAGGCCAAAACCAGGCAAACCAGCCATGTCCGAAGCTAAAAGGTGAACAGAATTATGCAAATTATCATACTCTTTGTTCCGTTCCATATGCTATTTACATTTTATTTATTTGCTACAAAATAATGTGGGGTTACCTCAGGTCGGTTGGACGGGTGAACGGTTTTGTTTTAGCTCCGTTAAGTTGTATCAGTCCTTGTGTAAAGATATAGTTTTATTACGTATTTTTATTTACTTAAATCTTGATCATTTAGTAATAATGTTGAAAATAAATCAAATAATAGTTTGATTTATTTTCAACATTATAACTACACCTTTAACGCCCGGTGACCGACAAACAATAAATTCTCTATTGTGTCTCTTTGTCAGGCAGTTAAGGTAATAAGATAGAGATATCTTTTATAACCACACCAATAACAAATTAGCAACACCACAATACACCTATGTTAGTTACAGTGATGGTATTAATATGTCGATCAGTTTTTAAACACATTCCATTCCTTTATCGCGGTTACATATTACCTTTTAAAACTGTTGAACAAATCTCCGAATGCGAGGATATTTAATATTTGGTCATTTGGAACTTAGATCAATATTGCACTCTTAAAATCTTATGATCATATACCATATACCATCGTTTGCAGTGGCATTATTTTGCTGCACCTTTTTATAAGATTTAATTTTTTGGCCGGACTTTATTTTTAAAGATGTCACATATGATGTTTTTATTTAATACCAAATCGCGACTTTGTCAATTTTAGATTCTCGCTTAGTTACCCACATCCATTCTTATGTAAAAAATCTTCAATACCTATTTTTATTTTCGAAAAGCGTAGTTTGTAATAAGGGCAAGGGTATTTTTTTCTTTGACTGTACATGAGTAATGACGTATGTCTTTATATAATATAGGTGCGTAATATGTTTGGTAGTATTACAGCAATTAATCATATTTATATTTTATAATCGGTTTCAAATTCTTTCTGGAGCTTGGATTTCTTATTTACATTATATTTATAAATGTACCTGGTGAAATCCATCTGTATACGCGTATGTCTAGGATTACCTTTACCCAACCCTTCTGAGAAAACAGGCTTATTTATATACAAGTTATTATAACATGTTATCATGTTATTTTTAGACTTAGCACGTATTGTTTCAAGAATTGACATACCTGAAGTTGATTTCAGCTATTGTGGCTAGTTACAATACTAATGTATATAGCGTAGGTTGCATAAATAAAATAAAAACATTCATGCAGTAAAACACTTCCCACATATATCGTATAGGAAAGTTGGAAACTGTGTAGGGTTGTAAATTGTGTAGATTTACGGACGGTGCACAAGAGACAGCAGAGAGCTGTCTGACAGTCGCCAGATGAGCACCGCGCAGCATTGCTATAAACCTATTGAGATGCCACTATACCTACAATCAAACAAAAATAATGACATCACGCCTGTATTTACCGAAGGGTGGGGCAGAGGTGCAGTTCTAGTGACACCCACATTTCACCAGTTATGTTTAAGTCCTGTGTAATAGCGGTCAGGTAGGCATAAATCCAGGCTCCGGGAAAATTAATCTTTCATTCAAAATGCCATGCCAACCTTTGCATAACGTATTGGAGTTCACACATCCTTTTTAAGCAAATTTTCGTTGTATTATTCAAATCTTTACATATCATTACCAGAAATCGTCAGAACTACGAAATTACATTCATAAAATTATCAAGTTCCGTCGTAAAATGAACAATAAGCGGAAAAAAACATCTGCATTTGCATCTGAAACTTCTTCTGAAACGGTAACTTAAATCTGTAATAGTGAACAGTACGAGAGCCGGCACCTAGTTGTCATAAAAATAACATAGACACAAATGAAATAAAAAAAAATCTTCATCAATAAAATATTGACGGCACGTTTCGCACAGTGGCTAAGTGATCGGCTGCTGTTCAGCGTGTCGTGGGTTCGTTTCCCGGACGGAACAAATATTTTTATGGGCTACAGGTAGTTTTTCCGAGTCTGGCTGATTGTGTTTGTGACTTGTAAACGCACCCACGACACAGAATAAATTCCTAGTGTGAGGCAACGTTTTTTTTAATAAAGGAACAAAAAGTATCTAAGGTTTGATGGCACAGGCATGCCTAAATTGTGAATCCAGTAACTCAATAATCTTTTAACTACAGATATTTGTGCATGTGAGTTTGAAGGTCTCACAATAATAATGGCCTACAGGTAGTTGTTCCGGGCTGTTCGTGTACGTGACTTTAAATGTTTGTTAACGCACCCACAACACAGGAGGACTTCCTAGTGTGGGGCAACGTTTATTTAAGAAAAAAAAAGAAAAAAAACTTGAAACTTTTTTCTAATGAGATTATGGAGCAGTCCTTGGTGCCCGTAACACAGGTTCACCAGGAAACTGGTTTTTTGCTCCGATATCCACAATGATGTTTCTATTCATCAGTCACTAACACTTCGTAGATTTCGTACTTTTCCCTTGGAACTTTAACACCCTCTTTAAAGCGTAGTTTTGAAAATAATAATTAGCTTACAGCACTCAGGAATAATGTAGTTCTCAAACAGTGAAAAAAGTTTTAGTTTTTTTTTTTTTAAACGTTGCCCCACACTAGGAATTTCTCCTGTATCGTGGGTGCGTTTACAGACATTTAAACTCACATACACAAACAGCCAGACCCGGAACAACTAGCTGTACGTCATACAAATATTTGTTCCGTGCGGGGATCGAACCCACAACACGCGGCGCAGCAGCCGATGGCTCAACCACTGCGCCAACCGTGTCGTCAAAATTGTTTCATCAGTTCTGGAGATAACCTCACACATAAACTTACAAGCAACTTTTTCCACTTTATAATATTAGTATAGATGATGTATTTAAGGTAGCCTGTACTACAAGTTTTTTTAAATAAAGATTTCATTATTTTTATACTGAGATAGAACGCAAGCAGCCCAAAATTGTCCACGAGCACGATGGATGGTACACGACGTTTTACCGCCAACGCGTAAAGCTAAATCGCGCTATGGTTTTGCTACACAAGATAATACTAAAGCTCTCAAGAGTTTGTCGGTATTTATGGCGTCGCCTTTATTCAGACCACATGGTTAGTGGTGATGGTTATTTTTGAAAGGGTCGTAAAAACCGCGTATTGTACCATAACTCTGTCTTTCAAGTCTGTGAAGTTCTAGCAGAATTAGGTTATACTTCTACTGTTTCATGTTAATTAACGCTTCTTTATGCAGCTTACATTATTTTCCAGTTTCCGCATACAATTTTGAGAAAGTGTCAAAATAAAGTAACATTCAAGGGTAAAAAAAAAATTGTATCTACTGTTTCCATTGATTCTCTAAACCCATTAATCATAACGTTTGTTGTTTGACCAGGTTTAAAAACATACTTTTATTGAATACAATTATTAAATTTTGAATCACCTTCATTTGTTTTACTTCTTAGGCTCAAATAATCTTATTTACTTTGCTCACGCATTCTTAATCAGGTGTTAACCAAATAACAAAAAAAAGGTTTGTTGATAAGATGTCTAAGTTGTGACAACAGGCCCAAAAAATGTTTGTCGTTGTTAATATATCTTATATATAAAATTATCGTGTCACGGTGTTTGTGATTAAACTCCTCCGAAATGGCTCAACCGATTTTCGTGAAATTTTGTGTGCATATCGGTTAGGTCTGCGAATCGGACAACATCTATTTTCATCCCCCTAAATGTTAAGAGTGGTCCACCCCAAACATTTTATATAGCACAACAATGTTTGCTGGGTCAGCTAGTAAATAAATAAACATTTAACTTCGATAATAGTATGTTAACGAATAGAAATACTCATTATCATTATAACGTTACAGTTGACTATTGACTTCACAAACAATATAAGAATCAACAAAAAACTTGACTAAACTCAGTCAGTAAACAAGTTCAATGTACTGGGTCGAGTTACTAAACATTTTTTTTTCTTTTTCATTAAAGTTACTTATAATAATTTAACAAAATACTGGCGACTATGAAACTTTCTTACGTCACCGACCGCCGTCTCGGTACCATTAAGATGGGTTACGAAATGTCATTATTCGCATTACTTTTAGGTAAACTAATGTTCGCCTTGCTACAACGAGGACACTCTTCCCCTGAATATAAATTTTTACATACGAAAAAAATGGCTCATCTTAACCATTTCTTGATTGTCCACTAAGTTGCAAAAGCTGAGCATACGTATATTCCAATACATTTCCACTCAAAAAGGGGTCTAAGAAGATTCCTTTCGTAATAACCTAATATAGTATATGTGTCATACATAGTGACTGTTGTGAATATATCTATACTCGCAATAGATTGTTATAGAAGCTATCTATCTTTCATTATCCATCATTAGTGTAAACAAGTTTGTTAACAAAACCGACTCCTTGCTCCGGCTTTTCTGAACTCGGGGCCCATGGGTATAGAGTTCCTACACTCCATCTTAGTAGAGGCGATCAATTCATTTCATCCTACCCTCTGACGTTATAACACCCTGTGTTTGAGTATGTTACCGATGCCATATTACATTTGTAGTACAAAATAATTCGGTCTTCAGAACTTTTATACATAGAACACATCTTTACCATCACACATCTGTGCTTTCACCAGATGACAGTATATCTTAACATCACGCCTGAAATTCCCCGAAGGGTTAAGGAGAGATGTACCTGTATAGTACATCCACATTTCGCCAGTTCTGTTTAAGTCCCATAATATAGGGGGCGCGCATATCGCCATCAACCGGGCACAAAGCCAGACTCCGGGCAACTCTGCACTGGGAAATCCCAGATGGAAAAACTTAATTACATTTTGCCCCACCCGAGAATTGAACCCAGGACCTCATGCATAGCAGTAGCGCATGCAACCACTAGACCAAGGAAGCAGTGAAACCATCTTATAAAAAGACGCTTCATATTTGTTGTGCAATTTAATAACCTTTTAGTTACTTCCTGACATTGGATTATACATTATATGTATATATTAGATAATACACTGTTGGGATAACAGGCTCCGATAACAAATTCCAACAACATCTTGAAAGCATGAATAAGCCGTAGGTGCTACATGTGATCCTGATACCTGAGACTGTGCTGAAGACAGTTCTCACGTCAGCTTCAACTCTTCATTAATGGCTTTTACGGAAGAGACACCATAATTTTGCCAATATCACATTAGTACTATAATAGGCTTTCATATACTGGAGATTAAATCAGTCAATGGTACTTTTTAAGAGCGCATAGAGGTATACATGTTATAAAAATTACTAACACTTTGTAGAAATACTTTATCTGAGCTCCCACTATATGTACTGTATATCACATAAGTATTCACTTATGTATCTAAATCACATAAGTACTTCTGTCATTAATCAGCCTGTTAATTATTCATTCATCTCAGATGTCAGTCAGTACCTCACTTCAAATGATATATAAATATTTAGCTGACGCGATTGTCGACGCCACTCCCAATTAGAGTCCAACTTACTTCTTTAACCAAAATGGTGATTGCTAGGATATTTTAAAGACAATTTGGACGATGTTCAAGTAAATTGGCTACGAACACGAATCGGAACAGATTTAAACACCGCTCCATTTTCTCGTTCGAAATTCTTTCAGTTTAAAGGCATTTGCTAATGTAACGCTGGAAAAGGAAATGCAAAGTGCAAGCTCTCTAAAATAGTAATCACCAATTTTAAATCCGACCGGTGCGATGATCCAAGCTGCATATAAAATGTTCTGTTGCGACATAGTCGTGTACATATGCGCGATGCAGGTGTCGTCTGCTTTTACTCCACTTCACAAACAAGCGAAGATCCGCCGTAGCGTGGCGTGCTCGAAAACCTACAATTGCATAACAAAAATAAACAATACTGCAGAAACGAGCGTTGCCTTTGTGTGGGCGTCGTCTTGCCAGGTGAAGGAAGCTAAACAATGGTCTGTTGAATCTAACACTCAGGCTCAAGCCCCTAAAGTCTACTGAACGAGACAATGACTGTGAGAATATGGGCTCGAGAGAAACGTTCGCGTCTTGTTACCGCGAACGTTGTTAGTTTTATGAAGGAACTGAAATAACCCTTTGTACAGGCTTTTTATATCGCTGCTGTGGCATCTTTCGGAGCTCTTTACATGCCTTCTATGCATACACAATTAGAGACGTCAATCAGGCACTTCAGAGGTTTTGTGGTGAGGTTTTTACTACTGGTTTTGTGCAAAAACTGTCCTTATTATTACATAGTTATTTTGAACAGAAGTGACCTATTTTAAAATTCACTTAGCCCCAGGCAGGAGTCAAATCATATCCCCTAATGGATACCGACAGATAGCTATTACATAATCTAAACAAAGTAGCGAAGGCTTGACCAAACGATAGTTAGGCCAATGATTGAAAGGGGACGCATCTAGTCGCTCGGTGCGTAAACACTAGAGTTGTGGACAATAGACCAAAGCGACTGTTTGTGCTATCGAACGGATACACTTTTGCAATTAGCGTAACAAACGGACGCCGTATAGGATGTCAGTGAGTTTTTAGTCGGATTACATTCATGTTTTCGTGTAGGAAAAGCTACACGAATCAATTGAATGCTCTGAAACAAAACGATATAAACATTTTGTAGTCATATTAATATTTTAAATGTGTTTACATAAGTCGAGGTGGCGCGGAAGAAGATTCTCAGAAGGATGTGGGAAGCCATTAGACCATCAGTGGGATAGTACAGGCTTCTCAAAAAAATAGAATATTTCAATGCAGTGACAGGGAATTTTCACTCTGCTGTCTCATATCGCAGGTTTGAACCTCACATAAAACATCATAATTTATGATCTACGGAAGATTAGACAGATATTCCTGTTCTAGATATTTTGTGTTTGTAATGTCTCGCTCGACACAGGCCACACTAGTGCCGGTCAAAGTTATGAATTCAAATCAAATCCAGTAAAAATTCACTAAGTTATTCCCTTGATTGCACCTTATTCCTGTTTGTTTATGTGTTGTATTTCTAGTCCGAATTCCCTTAAAAGCGTGCATTTCCCTGCGACTGATAATATAAAGTTGAGTTGTTACTCCGCCGTTAAAAGTTTCAGCGGCAATCCGGGGCATGGCACGCGAATTAACTAAGCTTGAGCGACGTACTTATAACCTGGCACGATTGTATTTAAAATGAAGACAACACATTACATTATTTACTTATAATTTAACCATTTTTGTAGGGAACAGATATTCAGAAACGAACAGAAAAGTTCTAAAATTACCATACTTAATTTCAGTTTGTTTTAAAGTAGTAAATCTGTATTTATCTTTATTTATCCGTATTATTTTTTATCTTTTTATTTAATAACGCAATAAAACTCTAATAAAAATCAAAAGAAACAGAAAAAGGGCATCGAAAAATTCATCCACATCAATGTCATTAAATGGCCAAAAAATTAGCCAGCCCTCTGGTCACGTGAGGAGTCGACCAAACGCTTACAGGTAACGGTACACGGACACATTTTATTTATTTCTTTAATAATTATATTTACAATTATTTATTTTATTATTTACGAGTATTAAAAAAAACGTAAGAATCCTTGAGCATCAAAAAAAATATCCAGATTGCTGTCAAAGAGATTCTGTAAACCTTAAGACTATTTTCCATTTACTCGTTTCTTACGTGTCTCACAATGTATACATAATTATTAAATATACAAATAAAATTTGCACTAATGTATTTCACCTGTGTTTATAAATCCCTACAGGTAAATATCCCTACAGGTAGGTACCAAAACAACACGCGTTGGAATCCGATCATTGCTCAACTATTTGTTTACAGTTATTTTCAGCATAATTGCTATGTTTTACTCGTATATTAACATTCACCACAACTACCAAATAGTCATTAAATGATAACATATTTTGGTGATTTCCAATAATTAATAAAATAATGGACAGTTTGATGTAAATATTCTTAATGTCTGTTTTTGCAAAAAATGGATCAAAAACGACAAGCATAAAATTACAAGGAATATTAAAAAAAGTTTGAAGTTTGAAAGTACTGTTTTTAACTTAAATATTCCTTGTAATTTTATGATTGTCCTTCGATACACTTTTTTATAATTCTCTATCACAACCATAGGCTTTCATCCATTCTTTTGTTGTTATTTTGTTTATAACAACAACAAAAGAATGGTATCTATATTATGTGCAATAAAGGCTTTTTGAACGAATATTTTGCATTGTTCTATCAACGAATATTCACAGTATGTCCCAAAAATACAGTCATCATTTCATGTTAAAATGATTTCTCAACACAATTTGGAAGCAATGTTTTAATTATCTGTGATACCTGTACACGATTGTACAGTCTGTCGCTTCGACGCCTAACAACACAAGATTGACGTTACGTGTTCGCGCCATGTTACCTTCATGACGTCGCATCCGCACGCTCTCAGCATCTTGACATTTCTTAACGTGCACGCTCGCCCTTAAATACAACGATTCCTACCTAAATGTTTTGCACCTATGTGAAAATGGGTTGTAAAACAAAATGTATTCATTTGATTGACTTGTCATTTTATCTTGATTTGAAAATTTATTATAAATTATTACTGTTTAATTATTTTTTTTAAGTTTTGAACGTACTTTTTTTCTGATGGATATTTTTATGACGCGGGTAAATTAGTTTTACTATCCACTAGTTTCAATTGGTAAATTAATCAAAAGTCTATCAAAGTTGTAAATAAAATACTTTACAAAGTAAAAATCATCTTTTGAAGGTATGTTAAAGTATATACGTTCAAATAGCAAAAGTTAAATATAATACAACGTTCACTACAGTCAAGCTCAGTATTATGGAATTCAAATCCTTTGATGTTCTATTTTGAATAGAATACTATAATAAAATACACAGTGAGAGTAGGTATTGTGAGAAAGTAATGTTAGTTATATTTGTTTGTTTTTGTCGTTGTATCAAAAGAATTCCGTCGTTTGGGGCAGCCCTATGAATGTGCTTGTAGGAGAAGTTTCCGCGAGGTAGCACAGACTTAACAAGGCTTTATATTGACGCCTCTTCAGATGTAAGCTAAACCGATACGATTAGTAACAAAAATAATTTAATCACTTTTAAAAATAACTACTCGTGGGCTGTATAAAGGCAATAAAGTTATGTTTTGAGTTATGGTATCGTAGAAACCTTTACCACGAATTTCTTGAACTCCAAATTCGTATAGCGTGTTCGAAAAAATAAATAAGCAAAGTTACCAATAGCCTCTTATTATACCAACGAAGTAGGCAGCAATATTGTGGCGATATGTGGCTATGTCGGGACTATTTTAACCCCAATTACAAGCACAAACACGACATTAGAACCGCCAAATATATTCCTATCGGCAGCCAGGAATTAACTTGAATAAACATACTGTTACAGTCGCTTAATTATTTCGAACATAAATCTTAAGATATTTACTTATTATGACTTTCTAATTCTAGGTTGACTGGGCCAGACGTCACGCTAGGGGGTATAACTGAGTAAAAGAATGGTATAATTTTATTCTGGATTGCCAAGGAAATGAACAAAAGCCATTTACGGTCGAGTTATTCAATAATGAAGTGCAGCTGCCTTGCATATCTAAATGTTCTGTATAACGATAAGGTTTTTAATACGAGATACAATTACAGGCATAAAGCGCACGAAGTAATTCCAAACAAGTTACTAGCATAATGAAGATTAAAAAAACAATACCTACATAAAACGTTACTGAAGCTTGTAAGTATTTTATTAATATATCCAACGTAGTAGCTTTGTAAAAAAAACGTCTTAAAAACCCACACGATTTCATTTGGAACGTAATAAACAGATTTTACGCGTTTTCCTGTCTCTCCTCAGTACGTACACAATTCGATACTATGTTATTAATATTAGGTAATAAGGTGCCCCTTTTACTTTCGCACTTTACCACCTCTGGCATTGTTGTTTGTGGCTATAACATTTATTGGGCTTGTGCCCCTATTGCGCAAACCGAAGTCCTACAATATTAATAATTGTTCACCGTTTTATTTGTTAACACAAAATTCTTTACAGCTCTGGATTGAGGTTACCGCGTTATAGGTGAGGTACTAATTGACCCCATTGTGAAATTACTAAAGAAGTGGCTTCCGTGGTATCTAAATCTCTTTAGATACAAGTTCTTAAACCCGCCATAACTAAAACTAGGCCTTGCAACTGGGACGACCAACATTTAATTCCTTACAACTTACGTTTAAATCCGTATCACAGGACAAAGACAACAGGCAGGATATTTCTTTTCAAACAAGTCTTTCTCCAGAAGTATTGTCCACACAAGTAGGATGACCAAACATTTGCATTAAAACACAGTTGAATTTTCCACTGAAAGAAAATACTCGACCAGAAATCCGAGCGACAAAAATATAAGGAAATGTTTCTGAAAACGAGATTCCTGGAGCATTGTTTCTACGCGTTTCTAGATTTACTTTTAAATACACAACCGCCATGTTATCGTATCTATTTTGAGATCTCAAAGCCAGCATCTTTAAAAAAGCTGTGGTTTATACCATAGTATATTGCGTCCCAAATAAATGCTTTTTCTTGCTTTCTAATTTACCCTACAAAATGGCAATTGGCAGCCCTAACTCCAGGTAGCCTCGTACACCGAGTTTCGAGCACAACACGAGCCCTTTCGTTATGCACGCCGCAATGCAAAAATAGTTTTTTGCACCACAGTCAACATTATTTGCCTACTTGATCTCTTTACGCTTTTTTTGTTCCCGGCTATTTATTAATTTACAGCGGTACAAATAAGCTTTTGTTTTTGTAATGAAACTGAACCCGACGTCACTTGCTTACCAACATCTAGTAGTGTTTACCTACTCGTTGGTAACAACTTGTCAGGATGAATAAGTTGCTTCTAGACAAGCGTTGACCACATCATGACTTACCGTCAGATGAGTGGTAGTCAAACGTGAGCCTGCCAAGCATACTCAATCGATTCCAGGGATGGGTGGGGTAAATTCACGAACAGGAAAAACAATTTTATAGAATTTAAAAGGAAGGTTATCGCGTGGGATGAAAACAAAAATTCGTTGGAGCATAAATTAAAAAAAAATGGCTAGTTATTTTAACTTGAATATTCTTTTTTATTTGCCTCTTGCTTCGATGCGATCGATGTCAATTTAAATGACATTCAGTATCTTTTGTGTTAAGTTTTGACTTTTAATTTACATAACATCACGCTTATCTATTGTGTCTATGTCTATTGTGGGTGCACAGGCGTAATTCGCCAATCAAACTTAATCCCCAGTAAAGGGGCGAGGTTATTGACGTTAATCGAACACAACTGTCGACTACAGGCTGCTTCTGAGATAATCTTAATGAAATAAACACCCAGTAATACGTTAGTGGAAATCAAACCAAGAACCCAAATATCAGGGTTGCAAACAATTGCAATTATTGAGACTACTTATATAATTATAGTATAGTACCAGCCTATTACTGTCCCACTGCAGGGCAAAGGCCTCTTCTCATACAGAGAAGGCACGAGCATTAATGACCACGCTTGCTCAAGACGGGTTGGCAATTTCAGACTTATATAAATTATATAAGTCCAGGTTTCCTCACGATGTTTTCCTTCACCGATGTCAGTGATGTCCGAGATAAACTAAGAAAGTACATTTGAATTGAAAATCTCACATTGTTACTTGCCCAGGTTTGAACCCACAACCTCGTGCACAAGAGGCGAGGCCTAAACCACTGGGCCATCATGACATGCCATTGACATGAGACTACTTAATTCATCAAGACTACTAGATCAAAGTAGCCATACCTCAGCAGCGTTGTGCATGCAAACTGTGTTCCCATTGTGTCGTAATGTGAAGCTAGATTGCAAATTGGCGTTCTCAGACATCGTGAGTTCATCGACTGACGGCAACATTATGTAAGCTTTGTGATATGCGCATGATGATGACGATAATCATCATCTGTGTAGCTTTTTTCCAACTATGTTGAGATCGGCTTCCAGTCTATGCGAGTGCAAAGTCAAATCATTTATTTCAATTAGACCATTTAATAGGCACTTCTGAAAATTAAAATTACAATTAAAGTAAATTACTAAAATGGTTCTAGTTATCCCTTCCAAAAGATAGTTTTGAATGGGCAAGAAACTCCACACTTAAACATGCATTTCAGTTGCCTGATTAATGGTATTTTAGTTTACATGGAGCGACTGCCTATCTGACTACCAAAACCCAGATAGTACCATAATAAGTTAGTTCTGAGTCGAGCTACAAGATGACTGACAACATGAACATGGTCTTCATATGATCGATCTGACTCTAAAATAATGATAATGAGATATATATAATGTACGGACTCTAAAACCCACCCCTGAGTTTGTTCGGTGCATCTCCTCTGGGTAGTCACCTAGAAAACACGGCCATCATATAGTTCGAATTTTGTAGTTTGTAGTGTTTTTAAAGCTCATTTACACAAATAAATAAAAATTATCAGTCAAAATATGTACATTATCTTGATATCAATGTGATATCAAAATTATGGTTAATAGCACATTACTTCACTTTTTACTATAAAATAAGTAAAGCTGTTATAAATATAGGTAGTTTGAGATTACCATGAATATCGTCGATAAATTATATATTTGCTACCCCAAAAGTTAACTGTGACGAATGATTTCAGTAACTATAGGTACGCGTGCGTGCCACACAAACATATGATTTAATAATACACTAACATTACAAGTCGTGGGTTCGGCGGTTTCCAACAACTTTCCATGTCTGACGACGGGCATTAATATAATATTTCTCCATTTAGCTTATTACCTAACCAGATTCCTAATCATCAAATGTCGTTGTTTATAATACAAGGTCAATTGGACGAAGATAACCAGTTTTATAGGCACTTTTTAGCAGTAAAAGTTGGTTAATTAAATGAAAATGTATTCCTGTTTTTCATGTTTCAGCGTCATGAATTTTGTATACACCAAAGCTAAATGTCAAACGTACCGAAAGTTTCAAAACGAGCACCTGTGCCTTTTTACACCACTTACAGCGCTTACCATATTGCTACAAAACAACAGAAATTATTATTCATTTTATTTTATCCCGACCTTACAATATTTTCGGCTTATGTTTCAAAATATTACCATTCTATTTTTAACATTTAATCCTTTGCGAAGCATGAAACTGCATCCAGTTTAGTGTAGTATGAAATAAAAAAGGACTGTTTCGGGCACAACTGCAATTTTTTTGCTAACAGTTAGGACAGCAAATATATGTTCATCATCATCTGCCTAGCCTTTTCACAACTATGTTGAGGTAGGCTCCCACTCTAACTGGGTTTAGCTGACTACCAGTATTTTACATTTAGCGACTACAAGTATACGATATGAAACAAAATCCAAATCCTTAAAAAAAACAGAAATAAAACAACATTTTCAATATTTAGCCTGATTCAAATAGAGATATCATGCCGTAGGACAACACTCAAATAGTACATATAATAATAAAGGATAATTGACTATAGCTATAGGCATACTATATACTATCAGTATACGCACTCCGTTACCCCCTCGCGTGTTATGATTGATAACAGCAGTGAGTGGCAGGACCAAACATTTTCGCTTGGTCATCTCACTCTCAGGTCGAAAGGCCCACGAGAGGGCCATGAATATATTTCTCAAAACTCAGCTTTTCTCATCTCCTTTTTTAAATTTATTTTCGTTTTCCTATAATTCTTTGTAGGCCATTTTATTTGAAGATAACAGAATATTGGACTCTACTGATTTGAGGAAAATAATCGTCGTATACCGCGATTAAATATGTACAAAGAGATGGTTTGATATCCACTACCCACATGTGACTACTGTTTGAACTAAGTAGCCGAATAAGAACCTCTGGGATTACCTTTCCTAGACGAATGTGCGGAATAAATTCCGGGAGTTCTTTGAAATAATATCTCGGGAAGCAATAAACCAGTAAGTTGGAACATACTCCGGAGAAATATACCAAAGTTTTCAGCGCGAGTCGTAACTCGTGAATACTTAGAGTGTGAGGTAATAATTTGTGTCTTACTTCTTATATCATTGGCGTATACTTAAAGCATGCTAGGAACAAGGACGCGACACTAATACCGTAATTAGCACATAAACAAAACTGCATTTCGAGAAGCGCGTTCATCTTGATTAAATCAATCATCCAAACAACTGCGACCATATGGCAATTTGTAAATGAGAAACAACTAACTGACGCGCGCTGTTGACAAATTGCGACCAGCCCGACTAGTATTCTACTCTACACCATAGATTGGTGATAAGCGACCAATTTGAGGAGGCGCCACGACGGGGTACGGAAGTCGTTATTACAGTAGGCGGTGCGACCTAGCAAATTGCACCCGAACACGCCATCTGAACGTGACAGCGCTGTCGAACACATTCCTTATTTGAAACGTCTCAGCGTGACATTCGTACTGTATATGTATTACGAATATCGAAAATCGGTGTTAAGTTAGACGCTTGCTACGCGAGTGCCTACACGTAAACGAAGGAATTTAAATAATAATACTAAATCACAATTTACGTATCAACCCCGTCTAATACTATTTTGACCGCAAGTATTAAGCAATAAAAAGTTTGGTAAAACCGCTACGAATCTGTAAGTATTTCGTAGCACGCGCGGCTACGCACAACGCTACGAGGCTACGAGCTACAAGGCCAGGCGACACATCGTGATTTTTAAGCACGCATTGCTTCAGGTGTATTGAAGAAATTTAAAGAACAAATAGTAAAATTCAAAAAACTGTAATAAAGTCTGTCAACCATTTGATACCCCAAGAGAAACCAACCACTATCACATTATTATTGGATTTGCTTTGAAATAGTTTAATATTTCAGAGTCCACTCTAACACTCCAGTCAATATGACAATCATCGGATATCCAATTTCAACTAGCTTGGGTTATTTTCGTGCACCGCTCCTTTATGTGCTAGTTCGGAATACAATTTTCATTTAGGTTTCATTAAAAACAATTGAATTCACTTATGCATTTCATAAAGTATTATGAAATGCATAAGTGAATTCAATTGTTTTTTTTTAATCTAGTAAGATTATAGTAATTCAATTACTTTAATCTAGTAAGATTAAAGTGCCTCTTTAAACTGGAAGGTAGAGTACTGAAGGGTAATGGCCCAACTTGAGAGAGGCCTATATTCAGTAGTAGAGTTCGATTGGCTGAGCTTCGTATCTTAAGGCTTGAGAGCAAAGTAAGCAGTATCACTGGAGAACTATGAGATTTTATTGATATATTTTATTTATTCTTCTTTCGCATATCCTATGACACTCGGTAATAGTGCAGCTTTCCAGAAAATAAAACATCTTTGAAATCGGTAGAGTAGTTTCGGAAAAACTGCTTCTTTATAATATTAATAATATACATGTGTAAACAAACGAAAAACCATACATCTAAACTCAATTATGTTAGTAAACCATATGCGCAAGATAGGTAGAGACAAAAAGATTAAGATAGAAAACCGTTTTTCTAAGAAATAGTCTACCCACTTTCACTTAAGTAGGTACAATAGCGAGAATCTAAGTGACACTTGAAAACATTATCGGAATTACTCCCGGGACCGGCGCTGACAGTTTTTCGAAAAAAAATACCTTTACAAGTGATGGGTTCTAAAACGTTTTACGTAATTATATGTAGGTGTTTACGGTCGGATCGGAATTACTCCCGGGTCCTGGGAGGCTTTCCACGAGGAGTTCAGTGATTGGTATTACAACATCTTCATTGAGCTCTACGTTTTCTGACAAAAGCTTGCACTGACTGGACAGGTCCACTCATAAATTTGTGGTTCCTTCCTCAAAAGACTACGTCAGACAGTAATCTGCATGCTCCTAACATGATCTGACTTTGAAAGAGACTGTAACCTCTGAGTTTGCTTCAGTGTTTCTTCTCAGAGAAGTCAGGTAGAGAAACACCGACCTAACCGAAATCTAAATTTTTTATTCCATTTTCATGACGTGTTTTGTGAACCCATTGTTTACAAAAAAAAACATTAATTTCATCATTTAATTTTAACCTAATTTCATGTATTGACAAATAGGTACCTCTGCAATTGAGGAGGCTGTCTATGGGTGGAAATGGCCGATTTAGTAGTTATACTCTAGAGTGTATTCTACATATTCCAGTATACCATTAAAACTTACAAATTAAAACTTTTAAGAGAGTAAAGTGTTACAAAGGCAAACTTTATTGCTTAAAGCGATCTCTTACAGACAACCTTTGGATGGAGTTAATAGAGAATGAGAAAATATACCGGTAAACAGTGGTGTACTATTTCAATATCGTCAGATTCAAGTGTAACCAGATGCAGCTGAATACTAGCACTTAACATGGAGCGACTGCCTATCTAACCTCCACAACCTAGTTAATGGGCAACATGATACTCCTTGGTAAGACTAGTGTCAAACTTTCGGGCTTCTGACTACCCGTAATGACAGTCAAAGATCCACAAACGACAGCCGGGATAGGCTGGGACCAACGGTTTAACTTGCTTTGAGGCACGGAGGAGTCTCGATGTGTAATGAACGTAAAAGTAGAATGCATATTTAAAAAGTATACATGTAAAAAATACCTATTATGTCTCCAAGCAGCATTGCCTTGACACTTATTTTTTAATGTTAAGATAAACTTGATATAACACACGTGAATGGATTATAACTGCAGTTCATAAGCATATTTTTATGTATTGCAAACGTCATTAGTCAAGGTTTAACAATAGCCAACATTTTAGCAATAGGTACGGCAATTGTTTGTTTCATGTTATAGCCAACAATGTTTGCCAAACATGTTTATATTCATTCACAGGGTGCTTAACTTTTATCCGATTGACCGTTTCTCGCATTGCCCAGTTTCCTTACTTTCCGCTCAAACGAAATATCAGCTTCTAAGTATTACTTGCTATCAAATTTGTTTAGATGCTTGCTTTTGGCCGCGACTTTGGCTGCACAAATATCAGATATCGTGGATGCAGACGAAGTCTCGGATTGAAATTTGTATGTCCATTCTCTAAGGCCTCAAATATCATCTACATATCAGATTTCAAATTAATCTGTTCAGTGGATTAAGTGTGAAAAGGTAACGGGCAGACAGAGCTATGTTCATACTATTTTCAATACTAGCTGTGCCCCCGACTTTGTTTTATTTTTTTTGCACAGAATCCCAACTATTTCTCTAAAACTTAAGTAGCTTAAGCTACTCCTTATAACATTAGCTATCTGTCAGAGAAAGTCCCGTCGGTCCAGCCGTTTTGGAGATTATCTCAAACGAACAGACAGACAGACATGATTTTTTAAATTGGTTTTTTGTTATGACTACCGTGCAAACTTTCATATGTAATTAGTAAAAAGCTGGTATTTGGATATTACAAACAGACACTTCAATTTGATTTATTTGTATAGATTAGTATGGATTCAAATAAAGTAAGTAGTAGGTACACAACCCTTCGGTGTGTAGAGGCGTCGCGCGTCGGGCGCGATGTTATGTTTATCTACAAACTAAGTTGCAACTAGTACTTTGGACGACTGTAAGTAACCAAAGTTGTTGCAAGTCAGAGTTGCAAGAAATGGACTGTATTTATTGATTGATGATTAAAGAATTAACACATCGTATTCGATAACGGATTCACTAATATTTTTTACTGGTACAAGGAATAATAACTAAATGCTCTGGTTATTCCAATAACTTTTCACATATAATACTGGCTGAATCAAAGAGAATGTAAAAAGAATAAGGTGGCGTTGTTAATTTCATAGAAGCAGATATTCATATTCAAAATCTATTATCTCAGATATCCCTGAAACACATATTAGCTTGCAATACATCAACTTTCGCCTTTTTCCCAAGGGGGTAAGCAGAAACTACAGAATGCTGCCGTCTTATTTTTTTCTTTTGTTTACGTTCATATGGCCTATATACATGCTGGTTTTGAGCACTACGCACCTAACCTCTCAAACACATTAGCTAACAAGTGCATCATAAACATTCTAACAAGCGCCTCCCTATAAATTTCAATGAAATAATTCGTATAAATTTCTATTTAGGGGCGAAAGAATATCGGCTCCACTCGAAATTATTCTTAAATGGCGGTCGTATATTTTAATTAAGTCTCCGTGCTCATGCAGCCGTCGATAAGGCAAGTACGACGGTAACGATACGGTTGACTCACGGTCCGGACCGTTGTGGCACGTTTTATTTCACGTAATAACATATTAGGTTAGGTTTGAAGCACGCGCCGTTCCCGCGTACTTTGGCACCCATGTAAATAATACAGATTTAACGACTGCTTGAAACGCTAGAGCTACGGTCAAACACTCGGTTTGGTAGTTTTGGGTAAGGTTGTTTTATAATTTTTATAACATAAAAAAAGAATATATTTACAATAAGGAAGGAATAAAGATAAGAAATAGTAGGTGCACGTAAAGTTAATAAACAATACAAGGAAAACTAACAAATTACAAGTTATAATATTGGTACTATTTTACCAACATTATAACTTTACTTCCACAGAATCACATATACTGTATATCTTAATATATTTAACTGGTAACGTGTTTACAGAAATGTCAGTTAGTACGTTGAGCATTACTTAGGTATTAGACTCTGTACACACAAAACAGTTCCATGGCTGACTGACTGACTGATCGACAAAACAAAAATCTATTTCATAGTCTAAGGATCTGAGGAACTGTACCTTAGAGGTCAATTCAAGAGGGCACAAAAGTTTCTAGAATCTAAAATAGTAATTAATATCAATGGGCTAGAGGCGTATCTACTGTACCTAGTTACTTAAGAAAATCCATTATTCTATTTATTTTCATTAATCAAGACATTTCAAAACATCGATAGATTAATTTGAAGTTTCTCTTGACTTGTAATCCATTATGAAGTAGCAAATATTATTATATTATAAGGAATAAGCGAGCAATATCGTTATTTTGTTGTCTTAGTACTGTCTTCCGTTATACGAAGGGGTTTTAAGAACGTAAGAACTTCCTTACCTTACATACCTTCTACTGTCCCTCTAATACTAATAATAATACTCTAATTCTGATTATACAAAGTTTTTCTCAAGACTGTATGTCAACATCATCTGCATTACCTATTCCCAACTTTGCTGAGGTCGGCTTCCAGTCTAACCAGATGCAGCTGAATACCACTATTTTACATGGACCGACTGCCTATCTGACCTCCAGAACCCAGTTAACACGAAATCCATTGGTATAACTAGTTGACAGACTTTTATGCTTCTGACTAACCGTAACGACTGTTTAAAATCTACAAAATACAGCGGGGACTAACGGCTTAACGTGCTCCCTGAGGCACGGAGGGACCTCGATAATGTTCGGCAAGCGTTTCTTAACCTTGAAGGTTGACCTGTGCAGCTGTTATAATTTAGCCTGTATTTATATATACCTGAATATGTATGAGACGCTAGTAATACGTAAGAAACGCATGAAACACATTAGCTCTTGATCTTCTATGTAAAAAATCAAACCTCACCGTAACTTATTTTGTTAACTAGTAAAATATAGTTTTTAATTTTCGCAAATTGCATCTCCTTGCTTAGCTAACGGTTACGAAGATTGCATAATTTTGCTCAAGTCTTTCTGGTAACTTCATCTTATTCGCTTCCAGTTTCAGCTCCAAGAATTGTATCGACTCGCACAAAGTTCTCTATACTTTATTGAAGACTTTATTTTTAAACTTCGAATACTCCGTCAGAATAAAGAGCTTTGATTGAAAACAAGAATTGTGTTCTTATCATCAATCAATGTGGCATTTTCTTATAAACGTGATGTATTAAAATGGATATTTTCTTCAGTAGATGATCTCCATTAACAATATTAAAACATAAAATATTGATGGCAAGTGGCGCCGCTGTAGTTCGTTCGCTCTAGTAGAGGGGTCCGGATGCTGACTCCGCGACCCGCGTGCAGTGTGCAGCACTCATAACGCGGTTACCTACGTGTGGGGTATAGACAGTTAGGGAATGTGAGGGCTCTTCACCCCACGTATCATCCACGGATGGGCGGCCGCCGTAATGAGGGCGAGTTGCGTAATTTACGACCAGGGGCGGTTATGAACTCGGGGTGCAACTGTTTGAAGTTATTACGCGTATTTGGACTGCGTGCACTATGTGAAAAGTCTGTCACGAGCATTGTTAGAAGCTACACAGGGATTTAATCTAGCAGAAAGATGGCACCACTAAAACAAACACACCAGTATAAAATTAAACGAAACAATCTTAACGGAAATATTTACAACATTTATAATATTTTACCGATTGAGATAACGATGAACATCCCTGGTATATCATACATACGCAACGCTTGACCGCCACTTCGAACTCAGTAGCGTTAAACAGAACGCACGGCCAGAGATGTTATCTCAGTAAAATTATTATGTACCATATCTACCCCACATGCATACAAAATTACGCTTCGAAACTTTTTTCTCCGCTTTAAAACGCTAACCAATTAAAAATATACGGAAGTACACATTCACGGATGACGAGGCTTAATAAATGTTTAATGATGTTCCTTATCTTGTTATTACGTTAATACTGAACAAACACTGTTTACAATGAACGGTCAGGGGATATTACCATAATCACCTTGACATACGGATTACCGTATGTTATAGTCATTGGGTCAGGGAGATGCAGCAGCCTATACTTTTGAAGTTTTCGCTTTTTTGACGGCACTTAAGACAGAAGAGTAAAAAAAAGGGTTTACCTCAAATTTACATAAACTCCCTGTTGCACCACTGATAAAAAAACCATTTTGATAAGTGAAAAGTTAAACTACTTTACTATTCTAGAATATAAACTATTTAACTATGCCATATTTCACTATTTTGACAAAGGACTTGAACAACTTGCAAAGGAGGTCAGTTGCACCACAATATAATTATATTTTGTTCAGTCTTCGCTGGCAACACTGGAAGTTTTCAATGTCTTATAAAATGAATTTGATTCAGGGACTTTATAAGTCCCTGAGCCATATTGCAATCTAAATGATAAAATAATAATTTTAATTTGTAAAAATGTATTCAAGCATGAGATTAGGTAGTAATGTAACGGTATTACGGTAAACCGAACTTCAGTGTTATCAAAACCAGTATAAGCGGGCTTCTCCTTCCATTGAAATACCTTACAACACTAGGCCAGCTCAAGATCAAAGAGTTACCGATGTTCGGCCTACTGTACAAGAACCAGCAATTTCTACTGCACTGGTATAAATCGAAACTTCGATCTAAAAAAAAAAAACTGCGTAACTCAGTTTTTTTTTTACTTTTGACTTCTCATTAAAAATACTAAACGTTGCGTTATAAATTCGTGCTTTCAGCCCCGAAAATCATGAAAAAGAATCTCGCCTTCCAAAATCTAAGTAAGTACAGCGTACGGTTACAAGGTTACCTACATAAATGGCGCAGACTTATCGACACATGTTCAGATTTCTCAGAGATCATATAGTGGTCACCTACTAGAATACACTATCATATCACCAATGACATTCAAAATCGAAAGTCATAAACCAATAGGTAAAGTTTTACGGGTGCGAGACGTCTGTAGCTCATCCACCCCGAGCACACCCTTCTCATTTGTCAAATCAACAGAAATATATGCGTGAGAACTCACAGATTGATGGCGAGGCCTAGATTGAATTACATCTTGGTAAAACCTGACGAGGGTCTTACATTCCATGCGGGTATAGCTGAGAACAAGAATAATATGAGAATTTGGTCGGATATCCGATATAAGGAAGACGTTCGTTTTGTTGGGAGACACGCAGTTATTTATTTGAAAAGTTCTTCAACTATCCCGTTTATAAATTGCGTCTTCTTTAGTCCCAAAAGAGACGTGAAAGTGTAATATTAAACTTATCTCTCTCACTGAGAGACAATGTTTGGAGATCAAGTAAGATCTGTGTCAACAGCCGCTTAAGAAATCGTTTAACACATGCACGGAACTCTTGTTAACTAATCCCGCGGTCATAATAATAGTAATACAACAAACAATATACGTGGTATCTCAAACTATCAGGGTGTACCATCTTCGATAAGTAAATAGAGCTCATCTCAAGTGTGTAGTTTAATCGGATGTTTATCCAACTAATTGGATTTTCCGTACAGCCCCCCCCCCTACCCCGCGCGTCCCTCCCCAAGAAGCCCTCCTGTATGAAACTGCACTTACACACTACATGTACACTCAGAAGCAGTTTGCGTACAACTTGCTGCAATATTAATGTTGTTCCCATATTGAAACCGAACTGAAGTCTTGATCATAATAGTTTGTGGAGACGGAACTTTGCAGATACGAATCGAGTCTCATGAGACCACTTCAAATAGAATACCAATTTCGTCAAATCTAAGTAAAATATAAGAGGAATGTTCTAGTTTCGACTTTACAACGATCAATTGCAAATCATGTCGCTCCAGTTGTTGTGATCGCGGACTAACAAGCTGGTAGAATTGAAACATGTTGCAATATTTGAGCACAATATTTTATTGGCGCGATATCCGTGTAATATCAATGGACTGGTGTTGATATAGTTCCGAGCTTTACACTCGGGGCTCAATGTGAATATATTTTGTATGTTAAAAGTTAATATATCACACCTATAATCTTCGAACGGTCAGGCACAGGTGTACATATAGTACAGCCACATATCACCAGTTATGCTTAAGTAATAGTATATACATATGTAATAGGGGGGCGAGCCTATTGTCATTATCCGGGTATATATCCAAACTTAACCTAATAATATTTTGCCTGATCCAGGAACGGAACCAAGCAAGCATAGCAAGCGGTACTACTAAGCATGATGTCCTGATAAGCATAGTAGTAGCGCTTGCAAAAGTTAAATTATTGGTTATTATTTTATCTCCAGGTCAAGCAAATTGATGATAAAGGAAGTTCTAATACTTTACCAAGACTAAATCCTGATATCGTCAAATGGAAATATCAGTAAATCTCTGTTCATATAGAAACAATATTAAGACCACGATAATTGATTCATATAAAGCGCAAACTATGTCGCCTATTGAAGGGATTAAAGGGGATAGAATAAAATAATTCCCCCAGAGATGTTGAACTTAATAGTCTAAGCACATGCTTACTGAGCTCCTAAACTAGGTGTTGCATATTCAACGAGCGATTTGCGTAAGTAAGCAATGGCTTATGTACACAACTAGATGTACATACGACCCAGTGAAATCCATATTACATACACAGTTTGATAAAGAGTAGAACTCATATCATAGATACCACAATTTAAAGTCACATAACCTGAGAAATAGATATAAAAATAAACTTGAAGTCATTAGCGTACGCACTAATTACGGTAGAAAGACTATATTATTTGAAGGAGTACATCTATTCAATGGATTGCCGGACGATTGTAAAGAGTGTGATAACGCGAATACATTTAAACAGAAGCTAAAGAAACATGTATGTCATTATAACTGCTAATACTCTGGAGGAAATTTGTAGTGTCCTGAAATATAATTTGTTATTACTTTGTATCTCATTATAGGCGGACTGTATGTTCTTCTGAGAAATAATTTTCTTTAAACCGAAATTTATGGCTGAGTGTTACCATAAGCAAACAATTGTTTACTTAAACACTGGTTTTAAAAAACAAGTTCTATATAAATAAGTGATGTTCTAGATCAGATGCGCTCTGGCAACAGCTGCACATGTGTCTGAAAAGGTGCATTAATGTGGAAGCTAAAGAACTTTGTAGTTTACGGTAAACCGACAGTTTGTACCCACCCCAGCAGACGATAGCGTGATGTTGTTCCATGTTCCTTGCCTTCACATTACTTTCTTGCACTGATGTATGTTTAAAATAAACATCAAAGTACAAATGAATAAAAGAGAAACCTTAGATTATTGAACACAATTTGAAATCAGAAATATATATTTTTTCCTTTATCAGAGGTGTATTTTAACTGAATGTGTTGTGTTTTGACACTCCGATTGATTAAAAGCATACATGTGGGTAACAATAACGTATCTGATCCATTTAAATTGTACCTACAATTCAGGAAACAAGTTGTAAGTAATGTTCGAATGAGTAGTTACATACTACATTAACGATAATAATACCAGCCAGTTACTGTCCCACTACAGGGCAAAGGCTTCTCATACAGAGAAGTCACCACGCTTGCTCAAAGCGAGTTTGCGACTTATATTAATTTATGTCCAGCGTAGCTTAACGCTGGTCGCGGCTTTTTTGACAGTCCTTACGGGCAGTTGCCCCGAAAGTCTAACAAGCAGTCTTACCAAGGGATATCGTGTTGCCCAGTTACTGGTCTGTGAATGTCAGATAGGTAGTCACTCCATGTGAAATACTGGTATTCAGCTGCATCCAGTTAGACTGGAAGCTGACCCCAACATAGTTCGGAAAAGGCTGGGCAGATGATGTTTTATATGGAGCGACTGCCTATCTGACATCCACGTGTCATGGATGTCAGATAGGCATAAGCATAGCATAAGCATATAAGCATAGACATATAGGGGCGATGTAACATAGTGGTATCGCGTTGCCCAGTAACTGTACTGGGCAACGCGATACCACTATCTTAGAAACGGTCACCTATTCACAGACTGACCTCGGCGAGCGTAACTTAACCTTCAATAAACCCGTGCGGCTGTTTTTATTTAGACACGAGCTCCTCCTTGATGGAACAAATTATCGAAGAAATACTGCCGCGCTGGTACATCTAGTGGTGGTCTGACATTTAGGACAAAGTATCCGGCACCTTAGAAAATTGACTTTATTCCAAAAACAATTTAGTTACGTACACTGTTATAATACTCGGTTGAATAAAGCCCAACTGGTCATCCCCTACTAGGTATACAAGTTCGCCGGGCGGACCGGGCGCAGAGTAAACAGCGATGCTATAGATTTGGACACTGGGCACTGATACCCGATCCACAGGAGACTTATGTACCTATAGGAGTCTATGGTATATCTATACGAGATCAAACAACCTTGGACAGGATGAACGCATTAACTGGTATTTACCCGTCAGTATCTAGAACTGAAACCAAGGACTTTCTTCAAACCGAATCCAAACTTCGGTATGACATTTTAACATTAAGACGAAACTAATTGGTGCTTCCAAAAAAAAAAGGAATCAGTTAAAAACATATAACATGTGTTAAAACATTTCTATAGTGAAATAAGTGTAGTGTCATTATTTTGCACATTACATAAACAAATATTTGAAATGAAACGTAACATATCCCGTTTTGAAAGCACAAGGTGGAAATCAACGTAGATAACGACTTCCATCGAAACAATACCCATTTTCCCGTGTTGCGATGCGGAAACATCAACATTTAATATTGAAAGTGTTGAAACTGATGAACACGCCGAAATATTATTTAAAACCAATTAAAGGGCACTTTTTGCTGCCGACCATGGGTTTGTCAAGCATTCCAATTAATTTTTTTCACTTGATCGATCAGTTCGCGCGAGAACAAAGCAATTACGACATCGGAACGTAACCGATAGCAATTAATTTGTTTTCGCCTCTACGAGCAACCGTCCGAACGCGCCCTTTGTAGGCGTCAGTTCGACGCCTTTTATATTAAATTTTTGTTTGTATTGGACTTTACAGATAACGAATTCCTATCCGGAATAACTTTTAGTGCTTTTATTGCCTAATAGGTCTTAAGAAAAGAAATAGCAGAAACGTAACGAATCTTTTTTATTTAAATCCTTCGTCGGAAAACTTATCCAAGTTATAACTAAAAAACATGAAAGTGTTTAGCAATGGGACATCAAAGATATAAAAATCTCGCAAACAATATTTATTTAAATGCAAACTTTTGACATTCCTGTATAAATTAACTAAAAATAATAAGTTTTTCTGACAATAGAATATTTGTATAGAATTCTGTAAATCTAATAAACCAGCCCAAATAAGCCTCATACATTTCGAAACGCCATAAATAAAACAATAATCATACCTATTTGCATATACAGATAATAAAAAGCGTATATTTAACGTCGCACCGCTTCATAAAGAATTCCCCGATCCAGAAAATATGTATTTCCCTAAAGTAATTCTCATGTTGGGTAATATGTGTAAGCAGGCTTTAGTAGGGTAAATCGGGACGCAATATTTAAAACAAGCTTTTATGCCCGAGCAAAGACGGGCTTTCAGGAGACCAAAGAAAATAAAAAACTGTAGATTTACTTTTCAACGTGTATAGATTGTTGTACAAAGGCAATTTTTCTGGCTTCTTTTTGTCTAATAAAACCTTACAACATCACACATCGTTGTGTTTTTGATGTTTAATATAAAGGTATTGTTAAAGGTTATATTTGCAGAAAAAAGAAAGAAACTGTTTCTTGAATAAGTCGGTCATACAATTCGTTATTTGTGTCATTTTAAATGCATTACTTATTTTACAATTATTCATATTATGTTACGCTTTTTTCGTCAAATGAGAAAACTTGAAACGGGTCGTCCTCGACAATCACCGGTAAAAAATCATGTAACTCTATACCTACATTACCTACTATTCTTATAAAATAATTGACTTCTTAAAATCTTATTAAATTTCAAACAAAAAAAGAAACATATTTTACTGTTCTTAATTTGAAACTAAAAAAGAGATATAAACGAAGAATTTTGTGGAAATGACGTAACATCATGAATCGACGTTTAAAATTATTAATAAACATGGAGTAAAATTATACTAAACTTAATCCTCTAAATATGTATTAAAAGTATCATCATCATCATCATCAGGCTATACTAGTCCACTGCTGGACATAGCCCTCTCCTAAGTCCTAGTCTTCAGCTTGCCGCATCCAGCATCTGCCTGGTAAAAAATAATTTCGAGAAGGAGGCCAAGAGGAGGATCCAGCTGGGCTGGGCAGCGTTTGGGAAACTGCGCCGAGTCTTCTCGTCATCCATACCGCAATGCTTAAAAACGAAAGTTTTTAATCAGTGCGTCCTACCCGTCATTGAAAGTATACTACGCGTTAATAATGAGCTGGTAGGTAAAACGGTTTTGAGCAACAAGCAGTAGCTGCATTTTACTTTTAATACTTTTCTCGGATTGACTTAGTTATACTGTCTGTACTTGATTTGAGTGAAAACCAAAATTACAAGCATGTTCGATATTTGCTCGATATAACATTGGAGATGGATGACAGATATGACAGATGTTAGATGTAGTGCCAAAAAATGAAAAGAGTATGCTTGGATAGTTTGGACACATTGAGAGGATGAATGAAAGGAAACTTTTTTTTTTTTTTAATGTTTCTCCACGCTAGCAATCTCTGCTGTATCGTTGGTGCCTTTACAAACATT
The DNA here is from genome assembly GCA_905147745.2 of Phlogophora meticulosa. Taxonomy (NCBI): domain Eukaryota; kingdom Metazoa; phylum Arthropoda; class Insecta; order Lepidoptera; family Noctuidae; genus Phlogophora; species Phlogophora meticulosa. The sequence continues at coordinate 7,270,590 of LR990523.1, forward strand.
CAAACTCACATACACAAACAGCCATACCCGGAACAACTACCTGTAGACCGTACAAATATTAGTTCCGTGCGGGATTCGAACCCACGACACGCGGCGCAGCAGTCGATCGCTCAGCCACTGCGCCAACCGCGCCGCTAAAATGCTTGTAATGGGACACCCTAGAAGGGCATACACTGACCTTATTGGTGATGTTCTTCGGAAAGGTCATATGCGTAGTACTCGCAACCGACTTGCGTGTATGGCCAGACGTGTACCACCATTTATATAATTTCAGTGTCAAACATACAGTTAAAAAAAAAAAACATCCACTGAGTCGTTTCGCTATCGTCAGCTAAATATTTCAGATTTTAATAAACATTTTGTTGATTCTTAAGTATCGTAATATTTATGTTCGAAACAGGAATTTAAATCTGTATTTTTTTATTTATTTTAATGATCAGTTTTTTTGGCGATAATGTTTTTGTTCTTACTATTTTGATGAAGCTTTGGGCTGTTTTATACATTTTTTATTTAATTCATCCTTCTGGAAAAGCTAAAGATTTATTTACACCTTTTGATTGACTGACCTAGCTGCTGAATAGTTTAGTATCAAGTCAATCGTATTATGATTGTCTTAGCTTCACTTAGGCAGAGTTACATTAGGTAGGTTTCTGTATTTACTACAGTAGTAATACAATATAGTGTTCTTAATTAAACAAAAGTGTACCCAGTGCGTAATAATGCTGGTCCTCTCCGAGTTGTTGTGGTCTAGATGCGTCTATTTCATTTTGAGTATCGTTTCCCCAATATGTTGTGTCCGATTTGACCGACTGACTCTCTAGTATCCATCGGACGGACACGTATATCGAAACACCGGGTCACGAAGAATGAGCAACGTAACGAACGTGCAATAAACCGAAGACGTGATATCTACCTTTTTCTGCCAAACATCTGGTAAAATGTTACGTTCAACGGCACCCATCTACAAATGACAGACATTACGGAAATCTTAAGAGAAAATCAATAGGGAAGATACAAAGTGAAACAGAACTGAGTCAAAAGTCGCTGAAAGCAAATATAAGTCGTTATCGTGGCAGTTTGAATGAATCAAGAAAAAAAATGAGTTAAATAAAAGACAGGAGATAAAGGGCAATACTAAAGCACATCATTTATAAAATGAACACGAATGGTACCATAAACTGGAATCATGAAAGTTTATTCCCTGTTTTAGTTAAGGGCGGACCATTCAATCGTGACGTAAAAAATTTACGATCACACGTCAAGAGAAACACCAATGAGGCAGTAAACAGTACCCTTCCAATACTTAAGTATCTTCTTGTAAAAGTTCATTAGCAATTAACATTATCTACTTTGGCGATTACGTCATTTCCTTTCTTTATTAAATAACGGCATGCTCATCCGCCTTTACTTACGGAGTAGTGGGGACAAATCTTTCTAACTTGGTTTTGTTAAAACCTTAAGCCCCCGGGCACGAAGGAAAATATATTCTATATAAGCTGTTTTCTTAGAGATTTATTCGAATAGGGTCACATAAAAAATAGAGTTGGCTTTTAGATGTAGCCCCGCGCACAAATCCTGAAATATCGCTGCTCATTTCAATTAGTTCAGTCGGTTAAAAATTCAATACAAGTACCGCAGTGCTTTAGTGTTAAAAGGAGTGTAGTTAGTTCATCGTAGCATTTTAAAAGAGTAAGTCTTAAATAAAACTTGAATTGGAAGTCTCATTAGAACTGCAGATTTAAAATATTAACTTATTTAAAAATGACAAAGTGGAGATAGTCCTACTATAAAATTATAAATGTGTAAGTTTGTGAGGATGTATGGATGTGTGTTACTCTTTCACGCAAAAACAACGGAACGGATTTTAATGAAACTATTCAGTATTGCAGCTTATATTTTCGAATATCACATAAGCTATCAAAAAGAAACATTCGCAAAGAAAATCAACGCGGTATATTTTTCATACACGCACCAGAATGTTGTGTACCTATCGAAACTTTCAAAGTAAATACCAACTCGTGGTAATCTATTAACCAAAATACATCTAGCACCACATTGAACTGTCAATTAGAACTATCAGATTTAGATAGAAGTTTCAAAGTAATCAATATATTAACAGCAGAACTTAGCGCGGTGTTTAGAAGGTCGAAGGATCGTATGTCTCTTCGGACACATCTCAATTATTCAGTGCGAAAAGATCGACACCTGTTAAAACTTTGAATTGATCGACTATTGAAGAATTCGATATTATATGTCGAATCTTTTCATATGTCTTTATACATTATTACCTTCGTCATAACTTTGTAAAAGTTTGATTAACTATACCGAATGTGATATCTCGCTTGCTTTGAGATTTAAAATCATTTTCATTGATGTAATACGAACACAAATCCTACCTATCTTTCGTATTTTTTTTTATTAATAAAAAATAAAAATATTATTGATATTATTCAGAAAAATATCATTGTATATTTTTTATCATTACCTAGTGACGACCGTTTAGTTACGGCTGAGAGTTATTTTTTCAGTAACGCGTTACTTTTGGTCTTTGATATTTAATATTTGTTCCCTTTCTCTAAATGGCACCCGTGTGAAGCCGGGGCTGGTCGCTAGTGTTTAAATATAATACTTTAGATTTATTTTATAAGTCTTCTCTTTAGGTAACTTTTACTTTGAACTTTGCCGACATCGATAAGATCACGCAATCAGCAGGTTGCGTGATCTTATTGTCGTCACCAAGTTTTAAACTGAAGCCTTACCCGTACAGTTCCCATTTTTGTTATGTTTTTCTTGGTAAGGGTATAAGGGTATCCAAGAAAAATGACCGATTAACTGAAAACAAATGAAATGAAAACGGAAATGAATGACGCAAAATTATTCGAAACACGACTTCTCATGCAGGTTTTACATTAGTGGGTAGTACCCAATACCTTCTTGTTTTAAGGCATTATTCTACAGCGTTTATCACATTTTTCTCAGCGTTACGATAGACGACAAAAACTGCATATTCTTCAAAAGAGCCACTTTGATTGAATAAAAAGTAGCTTTCACAAGTAATTTAAATCTACAGGCAGAGCGAATAAAAATGCAAAAATATACTTTTTAAACACGGTTGAATATCTTGAAATGGAGAAAAGAAAAACAGAGTGTTACAATTTTATCTTTCGTATTTTGTGAAAGAAACTACTTAGACGCTTGAGTTTAAAAGTTGCTTCTCGAGGATGGACAAACAACAAGCTTCTCATAAATATTTGTGTTAGCGATCTTTCAATCTGAAAGAAACCTAGCAGGTTATCCCATAACAACATCATCATTTATAACTACAGTAAAAAATTAAGCAGTCATTTTTTGTTCAAATCCGGGCCCAATACCAACGTGACTTTTTCAATGCATATGTACCTACTTTCTAAGTTTATCTTAACATTACATTACTGGCATCGGTGAAGGAAAACATCGTGAGGAAACCTGGACTTATATAAGGCAGAAATCTCCAGCCCTGCACTGGGACAGCCTGGTATTATGACTATCTTCTTTATATATATAATTCTACTATACGTGTGTATGTCACTGAACTCCTCCTAAACGGCTAGACTGATTTGAATGTTTTTTTTTGTATGCGTTTGGGTGGCAGCCTGAATGGTTTAGATTCACAATTGGACCCGGTAGGTGGCGCTGTACGGGCAGGACGACGTCTGTTCGGTCCGCTGGTTTTTATATATTTTTGTAGAATTAAACTGTATTTAAATTCCAACAGATAATCACAAATTTATTACCATAAATAAAGAATAAGAAAATAATTGGTTTTCAAAAATAAAATTTACTTTAGCAAACTGTGTAGCTAACCGTGTAGCGTTACGTCAAAATGAGTTACTGGAAAATAAACACAGAAAATAGGTACCGAAAATATTAATCATATTTAGCAAACAAACAAACAAGAGCTTGGCCAAATAACAACTTCACTCCCAAATAATTAACTAAAGTTCCTATAATAATACTAACATACAGTAAACACTTAGGTACTTATTATGCTAAAAAAATTGACATACTGTATTAGAAAGTTCAACTTAGGTACCTACATTTTAATATTTTTTGAACTCTTCTATTTTTGTTAATAATAACTATTCACCCAGACCATTAATATTAGTTGTTGTGTTTCAATGGTATCGCATTAAGTCCTGTTTCAATAATATGTACCTTCCTGATATCATCCGACATTTAAAAATGTGTTCAGAAAAAAAAGCTGTTCTTCAAAATTTAAGCCACGGAAGATGCGATAAGTAAAACATGAGTTCGTTTAGATTCAAACATTAAAATGTTGACTGCCGCAGTGACGAGGGTCAAATAAACTGGAAACGTGAACGCCTTCTGGTTCATTTATAACTTCACGCACACTCCCACAAGGGATAAGCAGTAAACATAAAATGTCACACTCGTCTGACACTTTCTAATCGCTCAAAAACATCGCTACAACCTTCACCGAGTTAGGTAGCTATACAAATAGCTACCTATACAAATGTAGGTAACACAGCTTTCTTCCTGAACTGTTATCACAAACGTAATCGTATAAGTCCATAAACATCGACTCCTTAGCATAGGCTTCATTAATATCACGATAATAAATCTTTATTTATTTATTATACTCACAGTTTACACAATACAATACAATTTAACATTTAATAACTAAATAAACTTCATGCAAGCATTAAGCATATTTTTATGGGTAAACATAAATATATCGACATCAGGTTTCTGAGCAATCAGGGCGTACAGTAAATTAATTTTATCAGTAAGTTCATTTGGATACTTGGAAGTATTTCATACGATATCATATCGCTTAATGCACTAAAAGCCACATAAAACAGAACCTGAATACTCCGACACGTTTACATATTTCAGTTTTCCGAATAATAGTAGTTAAACGAATCGTATCGTATTTCGTTTCTAACGTTTACCTGAACTAGACCGAATAGTTTTTTGAACCAAAAACTCGTTTAAAAGCGGATATTGCATTCGAGAGCGTTCCAGTTAGATCGATGCTATGTAAACTATTCTTTTGCGTATTAGTATATTTCTTTCTCATGCAGCACTCGGAGCTATAGAGATTAACGCAGTAGGAAGTCAGCCTGTTTGGATAATCCTATCAGCAAAATTGGGAAGAGGAAAATCTATGTTTTTGTAAAGGGAAAATCTGTAAGCTGGGCTCTTTGTGCCGGAAATTTCAATGCGCCTTACTTCTAGGTAGATACATGCGTAATGCTTAAAACAATAATAAAAAATAATGTGTTTAATGTTTCTTAGGAAAAAATTAACCGTCATAAAAAAAAGGTGTAAAACAACTTTTATTTCGGAAGTGTTTGGTTGTTCTGTTTAGTATGCATTTTGTTGCCACCAACTTCCAAAATTAAATATATTTTACACCTTTACGTGTTTATTCTGTTAAGTCCATTGGTTTGGTGCAAATGCAAGAGTTACTATAAAAGATACTCAAATCTCTATACATAAAATCTTTTTTTTATTTTTTATAAAAACGTTGCCGCACACTAGGAATTTCTCCTGTATCGTGGGTGCGTTTACAAACATTTAAACTCACATACACAAACAGCCAGACCCGGAACAACTACCAGTAGGTCATACAGTAGGACGACCGATGTGGCGCAGTGGGCGAAGGTCGACTTGCGACGCAGGAGGTTGCGGGTTCGATTCCCGCCTTGGGACAAATGTTTGTACGATCTACAAAGATTTGTTCCAGGTGTTCTGGGTGTTTGCTATGTATAATAAAAAATATCTATCGATGTAATGTATTGTATTAAGTATATCAGTCATCTAGTACCCATAACACAAGCTCTGCTTAGCTTGGGGCTAGATGATGCTGTGTGGATTGTCCAGCATTATTTATTTTATTTATTTATTTATACAAATATTTGTTCCGTACGGGGATCGAACCCACAACACGCGGCGCAGCAGCCGATGGCTCAACCACCGCGCCAACCGTGTCGTCTATATATACATGGGACTATAATATTTCAATAGTTCCTTCTATTTCTCCATCATCACAACTGGATTTTGATAAAAATGGGACCAATCTGGAAGAAAATCCTTTAAATTTAAAAAAAAAATCAAAATTGGTTTATGCATGACGGAATACACTGAGACCAAAAACAAATACAACTGAATTGATAACCTCTTCCTTTTTTGGAGCCGGTTAAAAATTTAACAAAATCTTTTTACTTAAGACTTTTTAAAATCCATAGAGTGTTAGTGCAATGAAACCTAAAATCTATTGTTTTAGTAATGTATTACGTAAAAAGTAAATTGTATCTTTAAGTCATGCATGAACCAACTAATGCAAATGATTAATTAACCTCAAATTCAGAATACATCATCCTTGTCAGCTTAAACCTATGCTAATGTATGCCACTAACGCTAAACGAACTGTAATCGTACAAAAAATAAAAATATGTTTCCGTAACGAATAAACGTTGGCAATGCCGAAATATGGGGAATTAAGTGGGGCTTAAAGCTTGAGCGGTTGAGGGCGATCCTGCACTCCAGTAAAATATTAAACGTTTGGGCAGATCGTAATTAATAATGTGCTACATACCACGGGCCGCCGGGCCGGCTGGACGTCTACCGTCCGGATATAACAGAAAAATTGCCGGATCACGGCCGAGAGCCCGGTTAAAATTCTGGAAGCAATTTTAAGCTTTGCCGTTAAAAAGTTATGTTGCTTTTAGGAGACTAGGACCGATGTACGGAAAAACCACAAGTTTTATTATGAACAGGATGTGTGCATACTGAAGACGTGTGGATGGATCTCGTGCCGATATTTCGATATTATCCGAACAACTTTCATTGAATATGCAAAACTGGAATAGGTACCTACTATGTTTCGAATAAGAACTCAAATAAATACAGAAACACGTAAAATCTTGTAGCGTGGATACTTATACACAAAATTGAAATCCCTGCACACGATTCTCAGCAAGTATTCGAGCCAAAGATCGATTTAATAAGTCAATAAACCGTCGTCGATTGAGCCAATCTCATTTTATGAGTCCCTCGGCTGCACGATCAGACATCCTAAAAGTTACCAACGACCATCCCAAGAAAACAGCCTGTCTGTGGCATTTATTCCGGCTCGGCTCATTGTCGATATTCACTCTCCGACTATAATTGCATTTTCAAGACGTCTTAACAGTACTATCGGCACACAAAATTCAAATTCCTTGTCTATAAATACAAAAGCTTGAAGGCTAATAATCCCATATCGAAAAACAAGATTAGAAGGCAAGATAATAACCATTTTCATTTTCACGACATGATTTTGTGAAAAAATGCTTAGAGGCACACTTTTCAAAATTAAATTTTCTTATCTTTACAACTGACTAACCTTTTCCTTATCACGTGCGCAATAAGGAGTTTCTCAATTTGACGTAGGATTTTAAATTAAATTAAATGTAATAGGTATTTGTGGCAACCCGAATGCTTCCATAATAAGGTGGTTGTGATTTATACGGAAATGATGTCTGTCAATCAAATGCCCATGACAATTTAACTCGCTCCAAGGGGTATAAAATAGCCTTTCTCAAGAATTCGGCGCAAACTATTAATATATATATACTATTAATATACTACTAATATCAAACGCAAAAATATTTTTTTAATCCGATTGGTAGTTCCAAAGATCAGGGCATTCAATCAAACAAACTCTTCAGCTTTATCATATTAGTATAGATATTGGACATTAAAAGCTACAGGTATCATGAAGGGCAAAGAATCCGTGACACAACATTCATTAGCAGTCGGCAATTAGAGTGAATGAGACAACAAACGGAGCGACGCAACTAGATACAAACATCGTAGATGCAAACGTTCTGCTCCGAACTCGTTATTGATGGCTAAGCCCGCACGTAAGCTCTGAATATAATGCTCAACTTACACGTCAACACTGCAATTAAATGTATTCAACTAGCAAATATTACAAAAGCTTTACAAGTGCTTTAAGCTCTCGTAGTCGTAATGGCTCAGGCTTTTGTTTTTAAACATGTGTAGGTCAAGTAACCAATTAGGTAGGTACTATTAAAAACGAGTAAGGCTGAACCTTGTTTGAACATCTAAATGAGTTTTTAATAGATCTCAACTCTACGTAATCAATTTTTCGTTTCTCAGAATCAAGAATGTTAAAAAGGGAGTCAAAGCATAAGAGTGCGCTCGGGTGGGTAACGACCACTCGAGCCTAAAGTGGCGACTTCACGTGAGCATCCCTTTGATCCACCATTCATACCGGCCTTGTCGCCTAATGAGATGGTAGCCATTTTGAGAAAGTCTTGCGGTGAATTGAAATTTTGTGATTACAAACAAATAAACAGGTGTGATGGAATTGCTAAGTCAATAAGTCTATTTGAGTTGCTGGCTAACAATTCACGGTGAATTACGGGATAACGTTACGAAGAAGGTTAGCAACAAGCTACACCCTCCTTGTGTGCTTCTAGTTAGACTGCCAATTGATTTGTAGGTTATTATTATTTAGTAAACAAAAAGTTAAAAGGAAATAAAAAGTTTGTAATGGATTACGTAAGTTTAAGCTCCAATGAGCATTTAACAGAGATTTTAGACCAACTAAATAAACGTATCCTAGATAACATAAACCAGGCACCCGTTACCAACATATGGCGAACTGGATACATATTTGGTGCAACCGTGAGACTCGTAATGTATTGAGGATTGCTGCGACATCTGTAATATATGTCTCATGTGTTGCGACTTCAAGATAATTCTTTATATAGATACTACACTAGCACTTCGCCCGAGACTTCGTCTGCGTGGATTTCGAGCTTTCCCTTCGAACTTTAACATCCCCTCCACCAACTTTATAGTGTGGTTTTGAAAATAATAATAGCCTATAGCACTCAAGAATAATGTAGCGTTCTAACAGCGTTAGTTTTTACAATTGGATCATTAGTTCCGAAGATTACCCCCTACATACAAATTTACAAACAAATTTTACCTCTTCATAATATTAGTATAGAAGTATAGTTGTACCTACAAACAGTTATGGGAAAACTTTATAAATTATTATCACCCGATCAACTATCATTGATCGTTTTATACCACTCTACGGCGATTGACAGTGTTTACTAAGACATAAGTATATATGTCTCAGGCTTTTGTATCAATCATTGATGTATACCGAACATGCGTTCGGTATACATCAATGATTGATAATAGTGATCGAGTTCGTTTAGGTGAATATTGTAACAAACCATAAGAAAATATTTAAATCAGTAGCAACTTCTTACAGCAAATTCATTTACAAAGTCTCGACTCGCAATAATCCTTAGTTAGCTACATCTGTATTTCTGTATGCGGCACTCAGTCATACGGTATCATAAAACAGTTAAAATTCAAGCGTTTAAAACTTCATCTTGCAGCGGCTAGCTTGCCACAACCTTGTTTGGCATATTTCGGCCAGCGAGTATTTGGCAGCTTTACGTCATAAAATGTAGGATTACTTTACTTTGTATCTACTAGTGCTCAGACCGAGTCCAAACTAAGTCTTTTAGCGTTTTAGGGAGCTGTGGCTAAGTTGGCGGTTTTTACGTTTTTAATGTTAGGCAATTTTCTTATAGAAAACAATATATTTTATTCTTCTGAGTCAATTTTTACGGTTAGTTTGTTGTGCTCTTTAACGTTTAATCTAGATTTTTATGGTAAGGACGGTCAAAATGCTACGATTATTCTTAATTGGAAGGGAAAATAAAGAAATCTTTCTTTTCAAGCCTCTCCAATATTCTCTCAAGTTACTAAATATTCATAGGCTAAACATGCAATATGTTTTTTCCAGAGTGACCCAGACCATTCTTTGCAAATTAAATTTTTCCTAGTCCACTTTGGGTGTTATTTATGGGGCTCCGTACCTCGTACCTCGAAACACTTATAGGATTACTTGGTTGTCCATGTTTCTGTTCGTCAAGACCCTTTTTCTCAGGAACGCGTGGAGGTATCAAATACAAAATAAATCTCAAATCCATCCCTACTTTGGTCCGGTCAAATACTGTCTTGGAAATGTAACAAAATCAAGCTTCTAAGTAAACGTAATAAAAAATACGGCCATTTACGTAACTTATTTTGATATTCCAAAATAAATCAAAACCACAGGGTACCCCGGTCCCGTTGATCCAGAACCATGAAATTTGGCAAAAAGGTATCACAGCTCAAGTAAGGGAAAAAGTCCGAAAATCCTTAATTTAGAGTTTTATCGTTTTTGCGGTTACAAACTTACATTTGCAGTTGGATAATTGATCGTGAGGTAGGTACATCGATGTGGGAGAACATTTTTCAGCTACACATTTAGTTTGTCCTGCGATCCTACTTATTTTTTCGTAATAGTAATATTCGGTATCTAAATAGAAGCGTGATTTTCTCGGCGTTCGGTCTCGACCGTCTCGACATGGTACCCTTCAAGTGTGAGTTCGACAAGCACTTAGCCGGTTGTATACAGTATTTCTGTAAAAAGACCTAATTTACTTAGCAGAACTAAAAAATCGTTGCAAAAATATAACGAAATCATTGCTATCTTCAGACGATAATTATGTGTTGTGTATTTTCTGGTCTTTTTTTACCACAGTTTGATTATCTATTGTTGAGGCGCTAGGCTTTACATATAATAACAGCCGCACGGAACGATCGGTTAAGCTAAGCTTGCCGAGAGCAGCTCGTGGATGGGTGTCCATCCATTTCATACCAAGACCCCTCCGTGCAAGAGGAGTGTCGCACACTCGTGTCGCCATCAGGAGAAGCTGAACATCGGCCAGGCGTCAACAGTGCGGAAACATGAGTCAAACGTGGTAAATGGTGTTGCCATTTAAGTCGGCCTCTTAGCTCATTCCCAAGTATCGGGTCGGCTCCCAGTGTTACCAGATACGACAGTTACTTTTATTAGCTAATCCTTTGATTCTTTACTAACTGAAATGTTTGCTACAAACGAATTGACGGGTTTGGATGGGATTCGGTAAATGATAAATGATTTTTTGATAAACATTTTAACCCGTCAAAGAGTAAAATATTTTTAGAAATACATAATAATAAATAATAAATCTTTTATTTCCAGACAACATAGGCCCACAATGTGTTAGTGCATAAAATTATCTTAAAAAACTATGTTAGTATAATCAGCCAGACATTAAATATATATCATCCACAGACAGCTCCATCAAGCATCATGCAGGACATGTAGCTTGATAAATCTACCCGTGGTAGGCCCATCCAGCCTTTCAGCAAACATCCTCAGGATGCCGTTGGCGCTCCCTCTCACTCTGCGCATCATTGATGCCACCTTTTTACGCATTACTGCAAAGTAGTCATCAGTGTGCTCATCGGCGAACATACCTGAAGCACTACAATAGGGTGGAAGCCTCAACAACACCCTGAAGGTATTGTTGTATTGAATTCGCAGGGCGTTGTCTGCTTTTTGGGTATGATTAGTCCAAAGACTGCTGGTGTAGAATGTTTGGCAGAAAGCCTTGAACAGCGTAATTTTTACTGGTACCGAGCTACCAGCAAACCTTCGAGCCACCATATTTCCCCTCACAGCCAGCGCCCTATAACCGAACCGAAATACCGAACGGAACTCAGACGTCACAGTCCCTTTTAAAGAACAGACATTATCTTGGTCAGATCATGTGAGGACCATGCAGATTAGTGTCTGAGATGGTCTTCAAATAGACGACTTTTTATAAAGAACTAACTCTCATATTTGCTTTGGCTTCAGCAATTGAACACAGATTGTAATAATAAGAAGGCTGACATTTCAGGCTAATTAGTAACACCTCATACTAATATTACCCGCGTGCTGACAGATATTTAAATCGCACAGTACAAATGTTACATACGGAGGGTTTAACAGAATTAGTAGTTTCGCTGCACTCAAAGTTCTACAAATAGCAGACAAAGTCATTTCATAGCCAGATGGCATTTTGCAGTACTGTATCACCAACTAGCAAATATGTACACGACTGTACATAGATATATAATTTATTTGCTCCGTAAAGTTTCTTCGCTGTACATTTTGTAACGGTTGGCACTTGGCATACGGCAATAAATTGTTCATAGTACACCTGGCTGGAAATTAATCTGCGAAAATTTTAAGTGTCTGCTATTCGCGTTTGAAAACAAAAACTGTTTCTAACGTTCTGTTTTCAAACTTGAATAGAAAATAAGTTTATTTCTTTACAGACGCTTTTAAGTGTGCTTTCTAATTGAAATAAAGAATGCATAGGTAGAGACATAATATTGATGTTGAATTCATATTAATTTATTGAAATTATGATGCCTGTATTATTTTTGAGCAGGAAAAGGTAGATAACTATAGGTATCTATTTTATTTTCATGAGATTACAATGTTTGTAAAAACATAATATCACGTCTCTTCCCCGAAGGGTAAAGCAGAAATGTACGTATGGTAAACTGAACACACACACGACAGTTATGTTGATGGCTCATGTAATTGAGGGTGAGCCTATTGCCATTAACTAGGTTTAGACCTGCAACTGAGAAAATCTTAACTGAAAAACCCAATAACAATTTGTCCGACCTGGAAATCAAACAGAACCTCATACTCAGCAGTAGCGCTTGCAAGCACTACACCAACCACCACCTCGATGTTTGTAACATTGCTTAAAAAGTAATGGTTTAACAAGCTTTCAGAAATTCCACACGAAAACTTTGTTGTTGTTTTTTAGCTTCCGGTCCGACAACGGTTAGGCTTTAATAACCAAACCAGTTTTTAATATAGCTACGTAATAACCATTATATCTACTTATTTCACCAAATAATAAACACTTGCAATTCAAAGCCACAGTCAAACCATTACTACAGTTTTGTGGGGCTTAGTTCAAAAGTCACTTTACCATTGTGTGAATATAAATAAATAATCAAAAAATAAAAGCAATTTAATAACGCATACAGAATTCGGCAGTGATTATAAATTCAATATATGGGATGTTATTGACTATTATTGTAGTAGTACCAGCCTATTACTGTCCCACTGCAGGGCAAAGGCCTCTTCTCATACAGAGAAGGCAGACTATTATTGATTTATCTTGAAATAGTTAATACCGTGTGTAGATATACTAGATGTGCCTGGAATTCTATGCCTTCCTACCTACGTAATAAGCACATATTATGGGTAATTTTAATCACAGGCAGACAGTGTCATATATCTATGCCAAATTCGTCTCTAGTCACTTGAATCTGCCCATCCCAGATCAAAGCTCGCTTATAATCTCTGCAAGTATACCAGCGACGCATGCGTAAAGTTAACTCTATCAGGGCATCGCTAACTATTCACCCAATGCGGAATGACTGCTGACTAACAATAAAATAAACAACATAGATATACACTGTAATCATGTTTTTCAATTTCAATTTTGGTGTGGACAAATCCACAAAATGACTGAAAAAGTCCGTATACAATTGAAGATTGCAAACAGAGATATGACATGCGGGTCACGAGTATATAGTGCAGTGGGGTACAACTACAGATTCTGTTTGTACAGCACATTGCACTGCATTCCTCGGATTCAGCAGACAGAAGGCATGTACAAGTAGTGTTAGAGCAGCTTATCCGGAACACTGTGTAAGCGAATTAAGGTGCCTTAAGAGTTGTAGACGGAGTTTAAAGGCAGCTTTTCTTGCTCACAGCTTGCTCCGGTTAATTAGCTCGTCGACACGCTTTGCCCGACGCATTCCGCTCCCTACTTTACCGAGGATCATCCAATGAACCGTAACGTGTTACCCAAAACAGTTGTCAGATATTAGCAGGCCTTTTGTGCTATTTTGGGGAAGCTTGTCTTAAAAGTTTGTTACGCAAAAGAACACATAACTAGATTTCTATTCAATACTTAAATGTGAGACTTAGGTTATCTATTTTCCCTTCAACGAAAATAGATTCGTACACCTCTTCGGGGTCTCTAAACAATTTACACGAGTTACAATAATAAAGGCGGTAGCAATAAAGCTAGGACCAATAAAACTTCCTCGCAGCACCCGACAATGAAGAACACTATTGTTAAAACATTAAGGGAACAAAACGGGGATCATTAGAGTGTCCATTCCTCTCGTGTTGAGGGAACATAACGCACCATGGCGGTTAGCAGCTTTTATGTCTCACACATACTTAATGAGTTGATGCTATAACTGTTTTCATTGTAAGTATATGTATAAGATAAGTAGTACTTGGCAGTCGGCATTGATAGGGATAAAACATGCATTTCAGGTCTTCTGAATGATTATTTTACGCATTTTAAGTCGGAGCCATGCTACGACACTAAACACTACGACACGAAGAACTCGCCGCTCCGAATCAGAGTGTAGTATTAGTTTAAGAAAAGTAAAAAAAAACATCACCACAGTGCACCCTTACCATGTAATATTTATCTACTGAAATGACAAAGGAAAGGAAGTACCTATCTTCCAAAGTAGTTCTAAAAACTTTTTAAAAATCATTCTAAATTATGTCAGTAACAATGTAACACAAACAACTAAGCTTCACTACCAGTCAGACAAAAATTGATTAGAAAACCACATTCAAGCAAATAACACTTAAAATGCAAATGTTTAATATTAATCGTTGCTCTCCCTTATTTATTTCCCAAGTTACAGCTTGTTGACTTTGTAAAACGTCGCTGGGGAAATATGCTTTCTTGCTCTGAATTTGTTTCTTGACCGACTGTGCGAGAGTTCACCACTTCTTATATTCTTTGTAAATGGTTCTGATTATTAGATATATAATTTGATGACTGTTTTGTTGGTCTAGTGGTCGCGACTGCTGAGTGTGGGATGCTGAGTTTTTTCAATGTAAATGTTCTCGTTAGCAGCCCGGAGTCAGGATTTTAGGCTCGCCCCCTTTTACATGGGACTCAAACATAACCACTGCCGATCCTTCCGTGGAATACAGGTGTGATGTTAATTTGATGTTTGACTAAAAATAGGATACGGGTAAAGGATTAAATGAAGAAGAAAGGCGCCAGAGCCACTTCATCTACTAGAATCACTATCCTGAATGCCAGGCTTGGTGATCATGACAACATTATATCGTGGTTAAAACGTTGTACCTATCTACTCCTTAGTAAGTAAAATCGGTAAGATCAATTTTCAACAATGACGTCAACTTGGTGAGACATAATTGCTGATCTAGATTATCTTACCCACACTCTAACAGTTACTGCCTCAGGTAATGAACGGTAATTATAGCAATTATCTGATCGTATTGTTATGTTAGAAACCAAAGGGAACTGGATATGGCAACGTTTGCTCTTGCGAGCACTTCTCGTTTAAAGGAAAAGCTCAAACAACAAGATGTTTATGTAATAAATTACCATTTAATTTTGCTATCATAACTGGTAAGCCGTTAACATAATCAGTTATATGGCTTCCACAATCACTGAGAGAGTATCGCATACCGACACAATTTTCCAGAAGGAGAAGGCAGAGATAGGCAGTATTTTTTTTTATTGGGACAAGCCCGCCACACTATTCCCAAAATACTGCAACTCCATAATTAACAGTGGCGACCACCGGAAAAGCGTCGAGACAATGAAGCCTGACGAGTCCCGTAGAAACGATTCAACTGTATTGAATCCCGCAACGAAATTAATCAGAAAAGAACAGCGGAGGAGTTTGAAAGAGATAGGCAGTCATAACCTAAACAGAAACTGAGGGGGTAATCCATCAGTGAAGCCTAAATTAACCTTCACGAACCAAAAACGAACATTCACCCAGTCTCACAAACCTAAATCATAGTTAGACTACATTTTTACGAGCAGATAAGATAGATACATATTGTAACACCGATTGACAATTTTTACTGCCAAATTCTGGTTGCGTTTGCCAAGTGTATACATAGCTACGTAGTGTATGATAGAGAATGGGAATTGGGATGCACCGGCGGGCCCGACGCGCGACACCGTAAATACACAAAAACTTCCCTGCCAAACTTCCGCTGCACTTGTTTATGAATACGGCCACCGCCTGGGGATCGACCATCCGAATAAATGATGACCTGCGTTATTTTTGAACGTAAAAAAGAGTTTACATTGAAAAAACAAACTCGATTTTATTTTCAGTCTTTACTCTTTACGATATAGAGTGAGTGGTAGTTGTTTGTTGAAAACTGACGCATAGGTTCAACCTGTTAACGACTAGCTACTGCTGAATGAGAGCTTTCTGATATTCTGGGAAGGAGCCAAGAGAGGACTTAGTGCCATAATCACCTCTTTTGGAGACCATCCATTATTATCGTTCAATTTTTAGAGAGTAGATTCGTTTACTGTAGGTTAAGACTCTGCCATACGTCCCTGTGTTCGGTGTCAGTTTGAAGCATCGTGTCTCGGTATGTCGATAAATAGCTTTTTAGTTCTGTTTTGGTTTGGAAGTTACAGCGCGTTTATTTAAAAATGAATTCTTTCGCGCCACACACCATAAAATTAGGTATTCGAGTCGAGGTGCTTAAACTTTCGAGGTCACTCCGGTCCTTCTTGCAGCCTACGTTTTCTAAATTCTTAAGCTATTCTATATGAGTTGACCAAATAACACCTGTTTCTCGAAAAGAACGTACCCAGCCTATTCGAGGCAGGATGTTAAAAGATTCGAGCTCGCTCTTGTAATTTACGTTCTCCTGATTCTAACAATTTTCTGCATAAGACGACAAAGTAAGTCCTACTGCTGCATAAATGATCAAAAGAAAACCTAACCTTTATAATGAGATTAATTATTTAAACTTGATCCGCTTGCTGTGGCATCCTGGATTCGTTTAGAGATCACCGATATTTTGAGAATCTTAGATTAAGTTGTGTTCGCTACAAAAATACAAGTACAATACAAGTCTTGCCCCGCTAAAATCAAAAAAGAAACTAGATAGAAACAAGGAGCATCTATCAAGCTTGTAAATTATCTATCCAGTACCAGTACCAGCCTATTACTGTCCCACTGCAAAGGCAAAAAAGAAAAAGGGAAAAGGCCTCTTCTCACACAGAGAAGGCACGAGCATTAATCACCACGCTTGCTCAAGACGGGTTGGCGATTTCAGACTTATATTAATTATATAAGTCCAGATTTCCTCACCATGCTTTCCTTCACCGATATCAGTGAAAAACTCACAAGTACCAATGTGAGTTTTTCAATTCATATGTACTTTCTAAGTTTATCTTGGACATCACTGACATCGGTGAGGAAAAGCAGAAATTATCTATGGCTTACATTATTTCTATACCAAATGTTCCCGTCGGCATTTCACCATTTAGCAGTTACCCGGATTGTAATTATCTAAATAACCTATCAAATTTATGTTAATCCATTCTGATTCAAGATGGATTAAGTACATACAGTATTCCTAAATGAACTTATTACGGAACCCATAAACTAAACTGCTAAAAAATAGAAACCGTAGTTACTGGAGTAGGTACATAAGGAGATCAAAACATGGAAATTCGAAAGGCAATCAAATCATCGGCTCAGTCCACGTGATGAGTAGAGCTGCACAGATTGAAGTACTACATAGTGTATATACACAGCTAACCCGTACGTGTTCATGTTGAACAAATCTACGGATGCAGGCAGTTCGTTTCATTTTCGACGTAGACGCGATTTCCCGCTTACTGCACTGCCGGTCATTTTTCATCATTCAATGAACGAGGTTCGTGGTTGTATCGTGATCTTTTTGTAATTGATTGTTAACGTACACTGTGTAAGCTATTGTTGTTTTCCTGG
This sequence comes from Phlogophora meticulosa, assembly GCA_905147745.2. Lineage (NCBI taxonomy): Eukaryota > Metazoa > Arthropoda > Insecta > Lepidoptera > Noctuidae > Phlogophora > Phlogophora meticulosa. The sequence continues at coordinate 7,288,356 of LR990523.1, forward strand.
ATTCTATTTAAGGACAACCTTTTCAGGTATTTATATCACAAGTACTTACAAGCACACACGAGCTTTTCCGTACACTTCAATAAATATCAATGAGTTTTCCCGGTCAGAAATACAGGCTAGTAAGTACATATCAAAGTGGATTTTCTTATGTACCTAAGAACTACTGACTTATGTTGAAGAAAACTAATTGTTATCAACTATATCAACGAAAAGGGTGAGGATGGACTATGAATCTATGCTATGCTATGCTAAGCTGAGCTGTCGGTGACGGATCTGACGGACGTGACATATAAGTGGGTACTTAAATACCTTCCCAACAAAAGCCATTAATGAAGAGTTGAAGCTGAAGTTGATACGTTCCAAGTCCTACTTACTATTTAGTCATTACTTTCATTCATCTATTTGTGTTAGTATCTATTTGTACAAACCAACAAAAATTATCCCCTATTAACATACATTATTGCCCCCTGCCCACGTAGAAATTCTTATGTTCGTAAAACACTATAATTTAATGCTTTCGTGTATCATGTTTTGATCCAAAAAGTGCCTATTTGTCTATGAATAATAAATTGACGATGTGAGCATTTGTCTGCATACTTGAAACTAATATCTACTTAATAATGTCGATGGGCTCTCCTATGGTCATTAGGTATACCTAATGTTAGATTAATATTGTAAATAAAACGTCAAATACCTAGCCTAATTACCTACTGATACTAGACTAGACTTCATTCATTAAAACTTAAATAAATTACAGTCTGCTGGGGATTTAGGACTAGTAACACATTTTAAACCGAAACATTTAAAAAATATCCTCAATTTAGTTCCCAGGTAATGCAAGTAGCAGACGGTTACAAGAGCAGACGGTTAGATATTCGACAAGGTGCTTTTTACAAAGAACTTTCACACGCCCCGGCGAATCCACGTAAACGCCCGCACGTGTTTGCACTAAGCTTTAACGAAACCGACTCAAGAACGAAATTGTTGAAGATATTCTAGGTTTTTATATTTTCCTGGTATATTTCTGACGCTTGGGGTGAATTCATGTTGGTAATTTATTTACTATTGTATGTACTATTATCGTGCTCACAGATATCCGATCGTGCTTGTTTCGCTGAGTTTTGTTTGTTATGTGTTAGTCTGATTAGTAATATCATCCTGGTACCTAAGTAATGTATTTAACTAAGACCATCATGGTTATGCACCTTTTTTTATTGTTGGCAGGGTGGAAAATTTTCATGGATGTCTTCCGCCCTGGGGGGAGGTGGAGGTGTCTGTCAAACTCTTACTGACTAAAAACCACCCCGGTGTTCCAGCTCAAACCTACTCCAGGGGCCTGGCTGGTGCTGGCCCGCCTCTGCAGGCCTCCTCAGGATGGTTATGTACCTACACCATTATTTTTTCCAAGCCAGCTAATTGCGTCCGCCAGTTCTCGATAATGAAGAAGCTAAGTGCTGATCACATCAGATGATATGGCAATTCACAGCCTCGATGGACTGAAGGTCTCAAAGCGTGGGATAGATTGGGTTTGATTCCAGAGTCAGGCAAAGGGATAGTGGTCTTTTCCTTCAGGATTTTCTCTAAAAAAACATGGAATCTGTAATTCTAAACCCGGTTTATGACAAAAGGGACAGCACAAACTGTTTAAACAACTGGTGAAATTTCGATTTAAGAATGTAAATATCTACCAAACATTGCTACCTATTATGGCTTCAAGGAATAATGCGTCATAGGTCATTTATGCCTTAACGGGGCCCCTTCCATGTGCTGATGGTGATCACTGAGGTGGTTTTAGTGAGGTTAGAATCCTACACTCTTTTCTGACACTTTTGTCTTTTCCCCAAAAGTCCAGCCTTTTGAAGGTTTCCCCCCGCTAACAAAAAAAAAGTCATTTATGCCTATTTTTAATTACACTTAACTACACCTAAATCAATTCATTAGTATTTGTTGTACTACTTGAATTTTCAACTTTCGGCGACGAAGTGAGCGTTGCACATCCCGTAGTACGCTTTGATTACTAAAACTAGGCGAAACCTAAGGTAATGCATACCTTAGGTTTCGCCTAGTTTATTAATGCGAATGTCTTTATGAGCGGTCAATCTGTGAGAAGGTTATAAATAAATTGCTTTATACTCGTAGATAGGTACCTATTTTAAGTATAGAGAATCTATATAAACATGATTCTCTATATAAACATATATACCTACTACGCTTTAATAAGGCAAGTTAGTACTTGCCTTATGAAAGCATAGTAGGTACCTAAGTAGTAGATCGTTATTTTTCAAATACTTTTATGAGTCCATAGAGATAAGTGAGTAATGACTTAGCATTTTTTCATCTCAAGATGGTTTAAAGCAGATCAGTGGTCCGTATCATTACCAGGTTCTAGCAAATGTCGGCCCGGGATGAAAAAACTATCAATCTTACGGTCTTCAACGCATTTTTTCTTGTCAGATTCCCCACTTATAACTTAAATCTACTTAAAATAGGATATCATTATGACTAAGCAATATAAAATAACTTTTTCTTAGTGGGTTGGACGTTCACAGCTCGAGTGATTTCAGGTTATGACCTGAGACTACAATACACCTTGACGCAACAGGAAAAGGCCTCGTGCTGCCGCAAAACAACAAGAGGCTTAAAGGAAGACTGTTTTGTTTTATCTTTGAACGTGCCAGAGGCAAGAAAGACATGAGAAATACCTTGTAACTTTACCTGACTCGGAAGTCAAACCCAGGGCCCGCAGTAGCCGTGTTTGAGACCACTAAATCAACGAGGTAGTCTTATACAAGGATATAGTCAGATGTTCTACAATGAACGACATTTCATCAACTATATTATTTTGCGATTGTGACATTGCTGGTTCGAGCAAATTAGAAACAAAGACGCAATAGGCTTTGTAGGTTCTGTAAACCCAAAGAAGCTTCAATTTGTTGTACGTTTTTATTTATTTTTTAAGTTTTTTAATATTCTGGTGGACCTTAACACTTAACACTTTTAGTGCCCAGCACCCGCTCCCGGGTCCAAAAGTCCAAAAAGAGTTTGTTCAAGTACCCAGAACTCGCTTCCCGAGTCGTACATATAAAAAGCTATAGATGACATGTAAACACATCTTATCACCCCCTACCATATACCTATGCATTATGTAATTTGTCAAAAATTATGACATACAAGTTAAATCGTATTTTTGAACAGGGCAGCGAAAGGGTTAAAACAGGTATAAACCTGTTTCCAAGCCTACGTTATCCTCTCATACCTGTTTAGTGTTTAGGTACACCAGCACATAACCCATACACGTATATACTTTTTATTCACACAGGAGATGTCATAGCCAGTACATCATCATTTGGTGGATAAGATTATCTATTATGTATGATATAACTACCTTTTGCCCACGGCTTCGTCCACATGAATGTCGGTTATCGCGGAAGCTGACGAACTTGCAGATTAAAAACTATCCTTTGTCCTTCACAGGGTCTCAGGCTACCTCCATACTTTAATCGGTTCAGCTAAAGGTAACAGATAGACAGAGTTACGTTCATATTTATTTAAATACTTTTGCAGACTTACAGCTAAATACAATGATTATAAATAACAGCATGTGTTTCCAAGTTTTTACATCTAGTGCTTGTGCAGTATAAAAGTATCTACTGTGGAACAAAATGTAATTGCGACAGGTTGTTTATTATGAGAACCAAAAAGATAAAATTCTACTGAGAAAAAAGATAGATATCTAATTACAGATAATAATAAAGACATTTATAAAAATATTATGGATATATCCAAATAAAAGCAGTCGCACAGGTCGATCGAAGGTTAAGATTGCCGGGGTCAATTGTGAATGGGTAACCGTTCATTACATATATCCTCTGTGCCTCGGAAAGCACGTTTAGCAGTTGGTCCCTGCTGTCATTTGTAGATCTTCGCAAGTCGTTACGGGTAGTCAAAAGCACAAAAGGCTGACAACCTGTCTTAACAGGGGTATCGTGTTGTAAACTGGGTTGTGGAGGTCAGATTGGCAGTCGGTCCATATAAAATGCGTACTTGTACTCAGTTGCATCCGGTTAGACTGGAAGCCAACCTTAACATAGTTGGGAAAAGGCTAGGCAGACGAGATAATATATCCCTACTTACCTACCTATTTGTTAAAACACGTTTTACATAAATAACACTGATTAACGGTTCAGAGCATGTGATTTGTTAATTTTGATTATTTAAAGACTGCTTTTACCAACATTTTGTGTATTTTTTCCTTAATAAATGACATTCTTACGTTCTTTAGTTCAAAGTGGAGTTCGTAGTTAATGGTGAACCCAGAAGTGATAGATTTCGCCAAATACTTATAATTATTTAAAAAAAAAACAGTTAAAATAATTTTATAAGTAATCATGACTATTTGAATTCGTAAATCCAAAATATAAGTTCGAGACCAAACTTTTTGTGGGATGTTGGAGTTTTCACTTCAATTATATTAATTAATTATATTAATATTTACTAATAATCCCTATCATATTTTGTTATTACTTGGCTGTTTATACCTTTAAATTACAATGATGGCTTTACAACACATACAATTCAACACTAAATTACCTACGATTTATAATTCGATGCAGTAAGTTGACAGAAAGTGCACTATGGTGGTGCATAAAGAAAATAACCAGCAAGGTGTACACTGTACTAGAATCTAATTTGTTTTTTTTTTTTCTTGTTTTAGTGTTGTGACATTAGATCCTGCCAAGTACCGCAATACCCGGCAAACTAGGGGCGTATTTACCCTAGGACCAAAAGAGCACCATTCTTGAAGATGTTATTTGATTTTTAAAAATCTTGATGGGTCGTGTGCAAACATGATTAAATAAAAGAGCGATTGAAGGTTTAATTTTAAAAAGCTAGTGAGCGTGGAGGATGATTGGACTGGTATGCTGTGAGGCACAAGTAAATATGGGTTGGGTGAGAAAAATTTGCATATATGAAGTGAGGAATGCAGTTAGGAGTATGAACAATGGAATAGATGATATACCAGTAGAAGTATAAGTAAGATATTCATTTATTTATTATTATATTAAAAGAAGACAGATATACGCAGCTGATTCCTCAATAGGTGAGGAAGTGCTTCCAGAAGAGTGGTGCAATAGTTCACTAGTACCCATCTTCAAGAATAAAGGGAATGTAAAGGATTGCAACAACTATCGGAAGATAAAGCTCCTGTCGCATAGTATAAAGTGAAATTACCCAAAGTCAGTTTGGGTTTATGCTAGATCGAGGTACAATGGACGCCACGTGTATTGGTAAGTAGAGGGGGGGGGGGGGGGTAATAATGATGATCTTATAATGTAATACTCACTAATAAATAAATAAATACTAATAATATATCAGAATTAATGTCTCACAATAATAAATAATATTTGTATAAAATTTTTGACATTATATAATTTAGAATAAATTTCCATTTTTGTTTATGAATAAATGAAATGAAATGAAATGAAAAACTCCCAAAAAAAAAACCTAAATATGTTGAAAACGTAAAATGTTCAAAATATATTTAAGTAAAACAATTACATTAAGTAACACTAGAGAGAACGTTCATTTAATCATAAAATTAAATACATCCACAGAGCCAATTCTTTAGACGGCCATCTTAACAACACTTCAGATCAAATTAATGCTGTCACTCCCTGTGCACTAACACGTACATTGCTAAGCAGGCCAATACCGCAAACTGGAAAAAAACAAACATTTCAAATGAGTATTGTTTTAATAAATATAAGAAAGTTATATAAATTATTTACTGAACCAGTAAAAGAAGATGAACTTTAAATACGTTTTAGCAAATAATAGAGACCCTTTTGACCCACTATATATAATTGATATTTATACCTTAAAACGATTTAGGATTGATGGTTATATGTGACACACAAACATATTTCTCTGTCTTCTCTTTAGATAGTAATACTAGTACATTACAATCTCTATGTAACACTGCCATGTTGCTGGTTTTTTGTTTAATAAAAAAACAAAACAGAAACATGGTACAGGCCAGTAAATGACTGGCTTTATTGTACTGGCCTATCACTAGAATTGGCTAAATAGTGCTGCATAGTAAGCGCAGGTCTTTTGGAGCTGCAAACTTAGATATAAGCTGCAGGTAGTGGTCCAACAACATATTAAAAAATCACAAGTAGTCGTTAGTTTACGATTTTTATCTTCAATATGACTGGCCTAGTAGAAGATATGTATATATATTGTATCACTAAAAGTAGTTTTGTTAATTATCTAAGGAGAAAACAAAGGAATATGTTGAATGGAATTCATGCCGACCACATTTCCTCTAGCAATCTGAATTCCTATGCCTGATAACAGAGCTCATAATGCTATGTAACCTCATCTAAAGGTACATCAGCTAAAGAGTAAGACAAAAGCAAGAAGAATAAGGTTATATCAGTAGAAATATGTACGTAAGTAAGATGCAACATATCACATTCTGTCATCCACCATTGCTTTATAGTTTATCTCTGTGTATCAGTATGTGAAAGGAAAACACACTCTGATTGAGTGTGTTTTCGTAGTCGTTAGTTTACGATTTTTATCTTCAATATGACTGGCCTAGTAGAAGATATGTATATATATTGTATCACTAAAAGTAGTTTTGTTAATTATCTAAGGAGAAAACAAAGGAATATGTTGAATGGAATTCATGCCGACCACATTTCCTCTAGCAATCTGAATTCCTATGCCTGATAACAGAGCTCATAATGCTATGTAACCTCATCTAAAGGTACATCAGCTAAAGAGTAAGACAAAAGCAAGAAGAATAAGGTTATATCAGTAGAAATATGTACGTAAGTAAGATGCAACATATCACATTCTGTCATCCACCATTGCTTTATAGTTTATCTCTGTGTATCAGTATGTGAAAGGAAAACACACTCAATCAATCACACACAAAAAAAATGCACTCTCAGAACAGTGTGAGATATGGCATATTTAAAGTTTATAATATAGAGAGAAGTGCAGAAAGCTAAAAGGTCATTATTGGCCCACAAGGTTACCACTATAATTTATGTTACCCACTTTTTAAACAAACAAATAAACAATAACAAACAAATCTTAAATCATATAAAAAGAAAATAAAGCTCTCATCTATTATTGGACATATACTGGCTTTTCTCAGGGTAACCATCACAATTTCAGCTTGGCAATGCTGAGTACAGTTGCAATGAAATCAATGAAAAATCAAATAAACAAAGACAATAACAATAGTGGTCGGCCAGGCCCAACAACAAACAACTTTACAATCTGTAGGTGACCTCGATCTACTGATGATTGATGTCTTAATCAGCTACTTAATGTTAAAATGTGCCATGATTATACCATGTACATACCTTGAACTTTGGATATTCGTTCATGTAAATTGTGACCATTCCAACGTAAGGGAGAAAACCTCTGGCGCGACCCACTACATCCTTCTTCGTGAGCCAGAGCTGTCCCTGAGCATACAAGCCTCGATCATCCACACTGTTGTTGTCACCTTTGGTCAAGAATTTAACTGTGCCATTGTTCCTGAAAAAGAAGACAATATTTCATGAGAATAACACACAACAGCTGAATCATTTAACTATAAATACATTGACATCATGTTTTAGTGACATACATAATGTTATGATGAACGTTGAACGTATTTTTTTTTTTTAAGTAACAGGTAATGAGAAAAAATAGACGTAAGAAACTACTCACTTTTCATGAAGCTTGAGTACTCTGTGAACAATTGGAATGTCGCGTCCCTCCACTTTGAAGACAACAATCTCTCCCACACGCACGGGCTCCTCAGGATAATTCGTCAAAAACAATAGATCACCTCTGTGGAAAGCAGGCTCCATACTACCAGACAACACCACAACTATGGGGCTTTCACTGCCAGTTACGACCATAAGACCTTTCCATATCATAAGGGCTGAAGAAACTATCATACCAAAACTTAATACTTGGTAGATAAACTGAAAAATAAATGGAATAAACGTAAAATAACAGCCGGTGAAATATTGTCTACATTTTACAAATTCTCAATGAAACATTACCTGCCGTTTGTTCATGCGCTTCACATCATCGAATATGCTGTCCAACATTGTGGTTTCTTTAAATATTATAACGACTACAGGAAAAGTATTATATTTTTTTGGTTATTGCCTTTCGCTGTTGTAGTCTTGTCGACAGCACCACGTCAGATAGCTAGAGTAGTAAAAAAATATCGATAGAATTTGAGACACGCCTAAAGTTCAATTTGAGTTCAAACATAATTTTAATCCTTGGAATGATCCATGTATATTAAAGAGTGCTAGTATTTAAAGTTACTAAATAGTAAAAATATATTTATTTTTTTCAAAAATCTATTTCTGTTAAACGTAGATTATATTCTAGTCTACCTCACTGATTTCACGCAATCGCAAGGAGCCGTACCGTGGTTCGAACCAAACAGAAGAACTGTACGGTCGTTCGTTTATTTGTTGGTGGTAACACTGAAATTTAACTTAGAACGTCACGATCAATGCTTGGCTGGTCTAGCGTAGTAGGAACAGAGTTTCAATAGACATATTACACCAATTAACATGATCAAAACTATTTTTTTGTAATGCATGATTTATGTATTTCTTACATAATGAAAGGAAGTCTAGCAAAAGCAAACTGATAGAGAGGACGACGCGCAGATGCGACGTTTCATCGTCTTTAATCTATTGCAAAACAAACAAAGGCGACGAGGCGTAGACGGTGCGAGGACAGGGCACAGACATAGGCTGACCCCACATTAGGCGTGCGCGATCCTCGGGCGTCTGAGAAGCGAGGGCGCTTGCCAGAGGCGTTTAGTCTTTTTATTACGTGTCTTATTTCTTTTTAGTAGCAAAGCTAACAGAAGTGTTTCCTCATCTGAGTCCCTTTTGTTAGTACCTAATTGTAAAACAGTAACGCAATGACGTGCGCTAACACCGCACTGTCAAAATTGTGACTGACTTGACTAAAGGGGCTTAAACGCCAAAGCGAGCGCCGCGTGCGCGCAGCGCGCTCGCTGCACACACGTCACATGGCAGCAACACGCGACGCCTTACAAAGCGCGCTCGCGTGGCTCATACGCCCGAGGAACGCGCGCGCCTAATGTGGGGGAGGCTGGGGTAGCGGTTAGGGCGCAGGGTGCATACCACATGTCGCAGATACCGATGAATGATGTCCTCGTCACGTCTCTTCTGTCTGTCGTCCCCTTATAGCAGCTATGTTTTTTTGACTTTACGACATTCATGTTGGTTAAATGCTCTTAAGCATTCATGCAACTATGTCCTCTGTTCAACCTAGTGATGTAGACACAAGTACTGCACTAAGACTTAACCGATGTTATTCAAGTAATGTTAAATATACTTCTAACTAAGTTGGCACAGGACTCTGTCTCAAGAGACCTTCTCGCAAGCAACAGCTAAGTGAAATATTGCACGATTCTTTCTAAATTAATATTTTCAAATCATTTTCCTATTAAATTCTGAATAAAAATAAAGTTTCTGCAGCTTATTCTTACTGGATTTGTTACCAGAGACGTGTGGCAGACCAACCAAACCGAAAGGTACTGGATTTCTATACCCTGCTGCAACGCGGGCCCATGTCCCGCATTGGGAGGGAAGATTTCACGCCTTATAATTATTTTCAATTCTATTCTCGGTACCTATCTTTTTCACTGTATGTCAGAGCAGTGGTGATGAAAATAATTACATGCAAACAGGTATTATGTTTCTCAAAACCAAATGCTAGTGCGGGAATGCACATCCCTTGTTTCTCAAAACGTGACGCCAGTGCGGCAATACACAATTATACAACCCCATGTTCCTCCTAACGTTACGCAAATACGTTTAGTTTCTTCTTTTTTTCATAAAGATTCTCTCGCTGCGTAGGGTTGCCAGGTCGCCAAACCGGACAGACCAGCCATTTCGTTCGGCCGGACATTTGGGTAGAAAAGCCGCCAACATTATTGAGGATTATGTGTCAGTATTAATAGGAAGACAAAAAAAATTATGTTAATAGTGTTAGTATGGTTTGTTGTACTAATAAAAACTAATTAATATCTGTCTTATCGTGTTGGGCAGTTGAGAAAAATCGGTCTAAGTATGATAAGCTTAGTCTTACAAAAGCCGGACAAGTCGGACACCGTTTATTTTGGCCGAAAACCTTATCAAAATGCCTACCTATGTCTGGTTTTTCCGGACGCCTGGCAACGCTATCTCTGCATATAGCGTGGGTAGGTGTTTGGCTTTGGGTATGATATAGAGAGACTGTCGCAATAGTAAATGTGTATTTGCTATTTTATTTAAATAGACATTTTCCAACAGAGTAAAAAGCTATACATAAACTAATACACTGAGATGCGTTTATTCATACAGTTTAAGGCATTAATATATTGCAATAATACACAGGCACTACAACATTCTTATCGCGCCATTTCAACATCTTGATTTTCTAAAAACTTGAGTTTTATAGTAACAGTATTTGGGGTTGTAACATCAGCCACCAAGATATCAGCACCGTTATATAAACCTAATTCTGTTACTTTCTTTTTCAAATTGTCTCTAGTTCTTTCTTCAATGCTTTTTATTGATGACATGTATAAAGTCTTATTACGGCCATTGATTACAGTTGTTATTCCTGGAAGAGAACAAATAATATATTTTAGTATTCATTATTCATCCCTTAATTTTAAGGAGAGACATCAGGGTGGCCTGTGAAATTTAAATATTTTGTACGTGTTTTGCAATTTGCAGCTTAGTATGAGGTTGTATGGTAATCAAAAAGTTCATGGGTTTTAGGATAACATACCTGGACTCTTCATTAAAAACACTGGATCTTCACAAAGCTTGTCATAAATTGTCTGCAAGGTTGCATCTGCCCCAATTTCCACAACTCGAGTGGAGTTACTGCAAGCAACACAGTCAGGCCTCTTCTCAGCATTGAAAGTGTATGTGTACACACCATCAGCCATGTTCATCACCATGTAGTTGTTCATGTTGGCACAGCATGATGAGGCCAGTTTGAAAACCTGCAAGGAGTTATTAGTACCTATATTTTAAATACTTCTGATATAATTATGCTGAAATTCTGATATAATTATGTTGCATCATATCCGTGATGCAGCAGGCATACCTCTGTAGCACAACAGGCAGCAATTGCGGCATTAGTACTTGCAACAGCTGGAATAATATTCTTTAATACACCCTGAGTCAATCTATAGGTAACATTGGATATTCCATGCTTAACAGCCCTGTCTTGTGCCTTCTCAAACACCCAAGCCACATGCTGAGGGTCATCACCATCAAGTGCTGTGTTGCTACCCCATGGGTTTTCTTTCACCCATTGGATTACTTTGACATATTCAATGCAATGTTCTGGTAATCTGAAACATAAAAATACAAGAAAATTCTGTCAATTCTTCACACAACTGCAGTACTCAAAAATAAGGAATCTTAAGTCTTAATTACCTTGGAGTATTAGCAATGGTGCACAGTGGAAAAGTTTTCTGTGGTGGATACAAGTCCAGGGTACACTCAATGCAAGCACTCATGCCTGGCAGGATGACTCTTGCATTGCCTTTGAACCCTTCAGTTCCCCCATCAACCATGGGAATGACACTGCTCTGGTCTAGACTTCCTGAAATGAAAGTATTTCTCAGTCAATATATTTTATAGCAAATTAACTAAAAGATGTGAACAGGTGAAAGTTGTGATGATGTAAATAGGTTGAGAAGCTAAGATTTCCATTGTAAGTTTTTGCCAAAAGCAGGTCTTAAGACATCCTTGCCTTTCACTAAATGATGGCTTCTAGATTCAGAAAGTGAGTGCACTGTTTGTAGTTTTTAAGAGTTTTTCTTGAGTGATGCATAGATAGATACCTAGCAATTAATAAAATATAATTCAATTCAAAGCATTGGTAAATAAAGTTACTTATAAACATTATTACTGTCATCATTGTACTGCAACAGTGACATCAGCATGCCGTTTAGCCAGCGTCTTGCAACAATGGAATCAAGACCACACACCACTATGTGGAACTGTCTATAGAATCCTTCATCTAAATCTTGGATAGGGCAATGATGAGCTATAGATTCACAGCCAGGTACTCTGAAATGTGAAAATGACAGATTCAAAATAGAACAAACTTATGTTTTGCTTCACAAAAGTTTTCCTTTATGAAACCAGGCATTCTGATAATACAGCTTAGTGCACTGCTGTAGTATGAGATACTTATCATAAAATAGTCAATTACTGTGCAAAAGTAAACTACTGCACAATCATTTGTAGCCTTCTTCAGAGTAGAAATATTACCTAATTAAATCTGATGCACATGCTTACCTTTTGTTAACAAATTCTACAGCACACTTAGCTTTAGATAATCCAATATCATGCCGCCTAAAGAGAAACTGTCTGTTTAAATTTGAAAGTTCTATTGTATCCATGTCCACAATATGCAACTTTTTGAATCCCATCAATGCCAAGTCTTTCAGTAACTCACAACCGAGCCCTCCCGCGCCCACAATGAGCACTTTACATGAATCCATGATAAAATCCAGTATTTCAGGGGACGGCTCGAAATCTGGATGGCAGAAAGGACCAGACCTTTCCAATAGCTTTCTTAAATGCTGCCATCTTCTTTGCTGGTGATCAGACGATATCTGATTCTCGCCGGATGACATAATGCTACAGCCAAAAAAGTTTATTTAACAATAACAGATAAGATGATAAAACACTAGTAATTATTTGTCAGTAATAGTACTGTCATCAATAAAGAAAATAAAGCAAGCCGGTTCGCAAAATTCACAATCCAAACCAAACCAACCAAATTGCTTCATTCACATTCACACTTCACATCAGAAAATGGCATTGTCTTTGTCATTAGTCTTGTCAGTGTCTGTCAGTCAATTTTAGTTTTCAAATGTCCAAAACTAGGATTACAACAGATTATAAATCACTTCCTTTTCACCAAACATGTGCTATTCGGATTTTTTTTTAAAGAAAATGAGCCGATAAATAGAGTATACATAGGTATTATAATTTTATTTTCATCAGAATTACACCACAGCAGTCTAATTTCATATTATTCTACTATGTCGTTACATAAACAGGAAAAAGAACGAGTGCCTAACTTCCAAAAGTCTGGTGGCGCCCTCGTCTCAGATAACGTAACCGACTTCTGTGTTTTCTTTCAATCAATCAACCGCACTCTTTAGTCTTTATTGTCTTTTCAGCGTGTTTCATATAATTATTTACAGTAAAAATGTAAAGAAATTATAGTTTCAGGTTTTTAATTTTATATTCGTATATTATAATTAAAATGTTTGAATGAAGCCTTCTTACATTATTTTTTCTTTACATGCTATAGTTGTACATGGCCATGAGAACACAGTTACGTACTAAAGGAGATATTCATTTGTTGAAAATGGAGGCGTGATGGAGATGCAGTTGTCGCAAGACTAGGATTTTCAAGATTGCGGTTGTGAAGATTTACACGTAAGTGAACATAATTAAACACTCGTATCGTAATCTGTATTGATTAAAATGTTATTTGCATCTGTTTATATTCCTTAAAATCACATGTTATTGTGTATATTTGAGGGAGAGACGGCGAATGTCTTGGTAGCTGTGGAATATGATATTACCATGCCTGAGTCAGATAGAAGGCATGATACCGTTTCGTTGCTAGTTATTACGGAAGTAGTAAAATAATAACATTTGTAAAGCCGACTATTACTGATATATCTATCAGTAAAGTTTTATCTGTTCATTGTCAACATGGTTGGTCAGCGTTATACAAAACAGTGCCAACATAAAATGCGTGGTAAAATATATTCAAATCTTAAGAAGTAATTTATCGAATCACGACTTTTTTACAAAATGTTAGCGTATTTTATTATAACTGAAAGTAAAGTAAGTTTTTTACTTAAAACTTGTTTCGTTTTAGAGACAGCATGGCTGGTAACAAGGTGAATAACAAAACAAAAGGTAAAGAAGATAAAAGTAAAGCAAGCTCTAAGAATCATATTAGTGGAGAGTCAGAGGAAACAGACTATGCTTTGCTTAGGAAACCTATAATTACTAGCATTACAGGGTTTGGTCAAGCAAGGAAAATTTTTGACTTGGCTACTGAAGAAGTAAGTTGGTACTAAAATAAACTTGACATGAATGGTTTTCTTCATGTGGTTTTACTTAATCATTTTTACACTTTCTTTTCCAGCTTAAAGACTTACTATCAAATGAGTGTGATTTACTATATGAATGCAAAGTCTGCCGAAATATATTTAGAAGCTTAGCTAATTTCATATCTCACAAACGTGTCTATTGTAAGGAGAAGTTCAATACCTCTGTACATAGCCATTTTATCAATGCTACTTCAACGGTAAGTACTATTTTCATCAATGTTTTATGTTATCTTATAATCTGATTCTAATTTTAATGTTTCATTGCTTATAACAGGTAACTGAAATGCTGAAGATAAAACGCTTGGAGCAGGGATACCAAGATTCTCTCAAGGAAAGACTTGACCTTGAAAATAAAGAATCAGATGATGTAGATGTGAGAGTACCTCTGTCCAAGGATTTGACAGCAATTGTAGAAAAGATTGTACAAAAGAAAGGAGTCAATGAAAAGAATAATGAACAGCAACAAATAGCATTGCAGAAGATTCCAAATAGTTCTGTGGCTGTTTTTCAAAGTGTTCACTCATGTGAAGACAAACAGAAGGAAAACATGAAAGTGCAAGTAAGTGTGCATTTTATATTTTATAATAATGTCTTATCAAAAACTCTGCCACATTGTACTTAGTAATAAAATTGCATAACCCTTGATTCTTACCCTTCCTGAACTGTGTTTTTCATCTTCATTGTGTTACATAAGATGTCATACCTATGCTTAATATCTTATATTCTTAACCAAACAAATATGTTAGTATTATATGTATAGACTAGACAACATTAATATTAACCAGTATTCCCAATATAGTGTCTTTAAGTAGGTACCTACTTATTCAGTTTTAAGAAATCACTCATATTATTGCTATATAAGCCATTTTTGGAATCAAACCAAGGACTTTCATGTCAACAACCATCACATCAACCACAGAATGTAAAGAGTATATTTAATATTTGCTATGTATAATAAAAAATATCTGTCTATGTAATGTATCGTATTAAATATATCAGTCATCTAGTACCCATAACACAAGCTCTGCTTGGCTTGCGGCTAGATGGTACTGTGTGGATTGTCCAGCATTATTTATTATAATATAATAAAATAATGTTTTTTAGGTGAATGAGCTGGAGAAAATCATATCAAGAGACATAGCTGTTCTACAAAATGATGGCAATTTCAAAATCAAGAGTTCTGTTTCAGAAGAGCTTGATAATATAATACAAATAAGTGATGATGAAGAAAATAGTGATAACACTAACATTCTCAAGTGTAAAGCCTGTGAGTAAATAGCACTAGAACATAATTATATTCAGGCACAGAATCTGAGAAAAGACTCGGCAACTAAGTTCATCATCTACCTAACCTTTTCTTGGCTTCTAGTCTAACCGGATGCAGTTTAATACCAATATTTTACATGGAGGGACTGCCTATCTGACCTTCACAACCCAGTTACTGGGTAACACGATACTCTTGTTAAGACTGGTTGTCAGATTTTCGGGCTTCTGACTACCCATAACGACAGTCAAAGATCTACAAATGACAACCGGGACCAACAGCTTAACGTGCTTTCCGAGGCACGGAGGTGTCTCGATATGTTAAGAACGGTCACCCATCCGCACACTGGCCTCTGCAAGCGTAGCTTAACCTTCGATAAGCCCGTGCGGATGTTTTTATAATGTAATATATCATACTGGTATTCAGCTGCATCCGGTTAGGTTGTAAGCTAATCCCAACATAGTTGGGAAAAGCCTTCGCAGGTTATGATTACATTTTAGTGTTAAAGTCTTTTATTCCTTTCGTCCCGAATTCCCGCAAATGTCTGGTAATTAACAATAATGAAATCATGTTACAGGTGACATGCAGTTTTCAACGCAAAAAACCCTGAAGTTTCATATGAAATACAAGCATGTTGAAAGTCGCCTGGTGTACCCATGTCCTGACTGTTTGGAGATCTTCTCCACATCCTGGAGTGTTTACAGGCATCTCTTCAAAGTACATAGGTGAATATATTTAATCTAAGGGCAGACGGACCATGATCGTGAAGTATGTACTGACTGGTATACCAGTTGCCCAGTGGTCAGACAACAATGTGAGACTAGCTGAGACCAGAAAAGGTGTGACTACCGAGAAGGATCATGAGCTGATGATGATGTGACAGGATCGAACATGGCATGCGGTGGACATGCCCTTTGTCTATTAAGAAAGGTATTCTGTGGGCGGCCATGACATCTAGTATGTTTCACTTTTTTTCTGCCCCTTTTTAACATTCCCCTTATCGTATTCGAGCGTGTTCTGTTCTGTTCTGTTGTGTTTTTTTGTTCATTAAGCACGAATTTTAATATGTATTCATTATAGTAATTTAATTTAATCGTAGTTATCATGTAAACAGTAGGTAATGCTATTATTGTTGTAAAATAAAATATACCTTTTTCCAGGAAAACTGCTGCCCAAATCAGAAGACTAAGGGAAGCCATTCAAGCGAAAGCATTCAAAATGAACAATCCACCTGCATCATATGAAAAACGTAAGAATAATATCAAGGCTGCTGTTCCTCCGAAAATAACTGAAGAGGAAAGGTTGGATCAAGAAAACCAGGTACAACGCGACGATCGACGACTTTTAAAACAATTCTAATTCTATTATTCTAAAAATATTAATGTTTGAATCTTCCAATCGCCAGTTCTTTTCATTCAATCCATCGTTCAGTTCTCTGTAAGGGAATTACCCCAAGAACTCGGATCAAAAACTGGACTCAAAATTTATTTGAGCTAGAGTTTCAAAAATTACATAGTCTCTCTTGCATCACAGATCCACATCAGATTGAAAAATTACGTTATGATCTATAGGCTTGGATGGACAACATGGAAGGAGATGGCGAGCTACCACGTTGCGGTGGCTGCGGCCGCACGTTCGAGCGGCGCGCGGCGTTGTCGGCGCACATACACACGTGCCAGCCGCGATCACGCGCACTCTCGCGCCGCCCGCAAGAAACTAAGAAGATCGAAATTCAAATCCGCAAAGACTACCACAAAGGACCACCGGTCAATTTAAATTTGCCCGTGAAAACTACTGATGCTAATGGTAATTATTTTTGTAGTTAATATCAAACTACCCAGTTTGATATTAAGTTATCTTTAAAACAGCACACTGCACACGTTGGTGTTTTACCGTTGAGCCTTCCTAAGGATGCTGACAGATTTTAATGCAGGGCAGTCCATCTTCAGCAGTATCGAAGCATGCGAATCTTTTTGCACCTAAATTATAGCACCCCGCAATGGGATAGGTTTTCTTTTGGCAACATATTATGCAGGAAAGATAAAGAACTGAAGAAGACAGGACGAGTGAAACGAGCTTGATCATTATCTTACTCTCATGTTGGATTTAGGTTAATATAGGTTATGTACTGTTGTATGTTATTATATTAGGCTTCTTCTGAATAGATTGCTACAATATTTTGTTTCAAGCTAGGGAGGTACAAGTCGTGTAAAATGTGCGAGTACTTACTAATAGTACGTTCACCGCAGATTTGTTTCTTTAACATTGCATATTTAAATATTATAAAATGTTTTAATTTTTTCCATAGAAAATAAAATCTCCAAAGAGGAACAACAACCTGCATCTAAACCCATCAAAGAAGACGAAAAGGTAGTCGTGGAGGAAGATAACGAAGATGTTGATGAAGATAAAGACGACGACGAAGATAAAGATGATGACGATGATGCTCCCATGGATGTCAGTGATGATGACCAACAATCTAACGACGCATCAGAGTCCCCTGAGAAAGAGCCTGAAACACAACGCATTGAACCACCCAAACTTAATATCAGATTGCCTTTCGCTCATCAAGCAGAAAAAAGTAACCTTACAGCTTTCAGACAAAGAGTCCAATCTGAAATAGAAGTTAACAAATTGCTATGTAAAAGATGTGATGCTCAATTTAGTGAAACACAAGAATTGTACGACCATGTGGCTGAGCATGTGAAATGGTTGCGCTATGCCTGTAAATTGTGTAACTATAAGCATTATTCCTTTGAAAAGCTGCCTGAACACGTAAAAGTAGTGCATAAGCTGAAAGGTGATAAGGACTTCTACTATAGCACTGTAAAAGCAATCGATGGTACCGAAGCTTTGGAACTGTGTGAGTCTACCGAAGAATTACCCGATGCTAATGAAACTAGTCCTGATTCTAGACGTCCTAGCCGATGCTCCAGTGATTCGAGTCGATTGTCTGATGATAGTTCGTCGAGCAGTACTCGCCTGGAAGCCTTGGGAAGAAAGAGGAAAATATATCAAACTAAGAGTAGTGCAAAACGAAGAAAAGAGTCAGTGATAAAAGGTTGGTATATGTTTACAAAAAATAAAATAAGCCGTATGACAACTCATTTGCAAAGGTTTAACAAATTACTTACTTGTTTCAGCTGTACAACACAAGGATGGGGATGTCTCTCTTGACAAAAATGTTAGTGTCATAGAAAACTTTACCTCTTCAAATATCAAGAACTTTGAAGAGAATTCTTCAGACATAGATGATATTGATGGAAAAAAGCTGTCATCAAGTGACAATGTATCTACTGTCGCATCCAGAAGACCAGTAAGAAGAAAAACCAAACCTAAAAATGCAGATTTCGAATATGATCTATCAAATTTATTAAAAATGGAAGCACAGGGCTATAGAGACTCTCTCACAATGGCAACTGCAAAAACAACTCAAACAAAGAAAAAGATCCAAGAAATTCAAACTAACTACGATAACATTAACAAGGATTGCTGTGGAGCACTAGTTACTTTGTCAAAGAAATCTGTTGAAAGAGCTGCAGCACATATAAAAACTGATTTCTCGAGTGTTTATCCCCAGAAAGACGCAAGATCTACAAATATTTTTATTAGACCCATGTTACCTAAGATTATTTCGAGGGTAGATAAAATATCTCCTAAAAAGGATAATAATGAAGAGGCCAAAGAATCCACGTCTCAGAGTCCTGTAAACACGAAAGAATCTCCATTACCGAGTCCTGTGAAAGAAGTCACAACTCCAAAAAAAGTCCCTGTTGACGAAGATTCGAAAATGAAAGATGAAGATGATTCAAAGACAGTACTTGATTCAAAGGCGGTAAATGATTCAAGAACAGAGGTCGATTCAAAGGCGGTAAATGATTCAAGAACAGAGGTCGATTTAAAGACAGTAGAAACAAAGACAGTATTTGATTCAAAGGCAGGAAGTGATTCAAATGCAGTAGTTGATTCAAAGGCAGTAGTTGATTCAAATACAGTAGTTGATTCAAATACAGTAGTTGATTCAAATACAGTAGTTGATTCAAATACAGTAGTTGATTTAAATACAGTAGTTGGTTCAAATACAGTAGTTGATTCAAATGCAGTAGTTGATTCAAAAACAGAAGTTGAGCCAAATACAGTAGTTAAATCAAAGATAGTATTTGATTCAAAAGCAATAGTTGTTTCGAAGGCAGTAGTTGTTTCAAAAGCAGTACTTGATTCAAAGACAGTAGTTTATTCACAGGCAATAGTTGATTCAAAGGCAAAAGTTGTTTCAAAGACAGTGGTAGATTCAAATACAGAAGTTGATTCCAAGACACAAGTTGATTCCAAGACACAAGTTGATTCCAAGACAGAAGTTGATTCAAAGGCAGAAGTTGATTCAAAGGCAGAAGTTGATTCAAAGGCAGAAGTTAATTCAAAGACAGAAGTTAATTCAAAGACAGAAATTGTTGAAAATGCAGTTTCATCTAAAGAACTAAGTACTTTCAAAAGTAAATTTAAAGAGATCGTTAAAACAAAAAGCCTACCTTCCGTTGTACCACTTAAATTTCGTCGTCAAAGTTTAGATGTTATGAAAAATCCTATAATGAATAAGAATATCACCGATTTCACAAAATCCGGGTTAAAAACAAAAATATTAGTTATCAAACCAATCAACAGAAATAAAGATGGTACACAAACATTGAACAATCCACTTAAATTCCAAACAATTAAACTAAAAGATACAAATAAAAGATGTTCCAAAGACGATCAGGATCAAGTAGTAGTTGTAAAAGTCCCTAAAGTGGATCGTGCTATTTCTCGAGCAGTCTCTGATGCGTGTAACAAAGAACAACCGGCGCAAGCATCGTCATCCGAATCACCAATTAAACCCTCTACACCAAAAGACAGTGAAATTAATACTAAATCTGCAGTGAATAAAGTTGGTACATCTAAGGTAGTACAGCCTAACTTGGAAGCAAGTAATGAACCCACCGATGTTGAAGAATGTGCTTCAAATAATAATGAGGATACAAAAAAAAATAACGTTGAATGTAATATCGCTTCTGATGAAGACATTATTGAAGAAACTGTAACTGATGAAGGTACATCAGAAAATGCTAAGACAACTGTATAGGTATTTTTGTTAAAATAATTGAAACATTTATCTTTTGTTTTTGTATAGCACATTACTTTTTATGTCATTAAGTACCTACGCCTTTAGGTAGAAATAACAAATTACATTACATATAAGAAATACGATTTTGTTTTCATTTCCTAACCAACCACTTATGGATACTCCGATCCGCTGGTCCAATGTTAAAATGATCTTGTCCGCTGGTCGAAGTTCTGGTTGCTGCAACTATCACTGAAATTTACGTGGATTTGCCTACTTCGTATTAGATACGATTAATATATAAGCCAATCCCAGCTGTACCTTCCCGTCAATGCTTTTTCTAGTGTTATGGTAGGTGGGCACCACATACATCTTACGTACTTATTTTGTCGGCCAAAACCTGTGGACCTTCCTTGTTTACCAACATCGCTCATCATCATCATCAGGCTATACTAGTCCACTGCTGGACATAGCCCTCTCCTAATGAGTGCCATAGCGCACTGTCTTCAGCTTGCCGCATCCAGCATCTGCCTGCAGTCTTTCGCAGATCGTCATCCCACCTGGTCAGAGGGCGTCCTACACTACGTTTGCCGAGTCGCGGTCTCCACTCAAGAACACGTTTACCCCAGCGGTTGTCGGTTCTTCGCGAGATCGAGATCGCTCATGATAATCGTTAATTAATGAATAAAGCTTGTTGTTAAAAACACAAAATGTCACCATGACGTAAAATAAAGTTTTTAGGGTTCCGTACCTCAAAAGTAACATAGAGGACACTTCGATATCCGTCGTCTGTCAAGACCCTTTTTCTTTTACCCTTTTTTAGAGTTTCATTGTACCATACGTAGAACATACATTATGCCAAATTACAGCTTTCAAGTACTAATAGTCTCTGTGCTAAGGCGGGGAAAGATAGACAGCGAAACTATAAGGGTTCCTTGTTTACAACGGAACCCTAGAAATCGATCATTTGTAGTTATATTACATTTTTTTTTGCAATTCAAAACTTAGATTCGTTGTTGGAGAATTGACCGTGTATGGGAAATGATTTTTTCAACAAAAAAGCTTGGTCCTTCAATAATACTTATCTTTTCGTCAGAGTAAAGATTACTTTTAAATATAGCTTATGAACTTAATAGGTTATGTTGATTTATTTGGTGATGGTAGGTTTACCTACATCTACTATCATCAAAATAATCAACCTAACGTTTTGTGAGGAACCCATGGAGCGCGAGTCAGACTAGCACTGTGCGTGATATAATTTCGGACGGTATAATTCCCGGGCATTGCGTCCAGCGTTCAAAATCGGTGCCGGTAATTATATGAACCAAAGCTTTTAATTTGAAACCGCTTGTAATCTCGTCTCGTCAATTTAATACCTACCTTAGTATACTAACAGCAGGCTGTAGCTAAGCCGTTGTTGCAGCTTACACTTCTCAAGCCCGAAGTAAATGTAGAATCACTTAACTTGTTAGGTGGTTATAGTATTGATTTCAGGCTTGGTTGGTTGGTTCCGTACGGAATTGACTCGTTCAACATTCGATGGGCGCCTGGGATAAATTGTACGTACATATGTGCCTGCGCTAAATATTGTTTCAATAACATCCTAAACAATTACTTGCGACCATTAATGAATAGGTAACAAAAAAATGTCATATGGTTTTGGCAAGTTATATAAATACCTACGATTCAAGTACATAATGTGAAATACCTATCCTCGATTTGACAGAAATAATCATTAAGGCTTCAAACACATTTAATTCTGTAGATCTTGAGTGAAATACCTACATAAACGGTTACTTACATACATACAGGCCAAGGCCGTGGGTTATTGCATAACAATATGAGGAATCATAAGTCTACTTCTTGGTGCTGAATTGGTAATAGTATAGTAGGCATAAGAGCGCAAAACTGGTGGTATTGTATCTAACCCACCACCCAACAGATAATGCTCTGACATAATTATGCAATCAGCTGATACCTATTGACACATTCCTAACCTCCTTTAATTACATACTACATAACACACGGGTACAAATAGAAACAAGATGTTAGTTTTTACCAACTTTATTTAGAAATAACATTTACTTCTTCATGCATTCCTATCAACATTTGATTACGGATTTTTGGCAGGACCTGCCTTAGCTACCACTTGCAATAATTTAAGACTTGGCTAGAGTTTCGGCTTTAGCCACAACCTCCTCAATAGGTCCCACCATGTAGAATGCTACTTCAGGTAAATGATCATACTCGCCCTGCAGGATTTTAGAGAAGCCCTTGATAGTTTCCTCAAGTGGCACCAGTTTGCCAGCATGTCCAGTGAACACCTCAGCCACCTGGAAAGGCTGGGACAAGAATCTTTGGATCTTACGTGCACGAGCAACAGTCAGCTTATCTTCCTCAGACAATTCATCCATACCCAGGATAGCAATGATGTCCTGGAGTGACTTGTAGTCCTGAAGAATCTTCTGAACGCCACGTGCAACGTTGTAGTGCTCAGCTCCAATGATGTTGGGGTCCATGATACGTGAGGTGGAGTCAAGAGGGTCCACAGCGGGATAGATACCCAGCTCAGCAATAGCACGGGACAGTACAGTGGTGGCGTCCAAGTGAGCGAAGGTGGTGGCAGGGGCAGGGTCAGTCAAGTCGTCAGCAGGCACGTAAATAGCCTGCACAGAGGTAATGGATCCCTTCTTGGTGGTAGTAATACGCTCCTGCATGGTACCCATGTCAGTGGCCAGGGTGGGTTGGTAACCTACAGCAGACGGGATACGACCAAGCAGGGCAGACACCTCAGAACCAGCCTGGGTGAAACGGAAAATGTTGTCAATGAACAGCAGCACATCCTGTCCCTCCTGATCACGGAAGTATTCAGCCACAGTGAGACCAGTCAGAGCGACACGGGCACGCGCGCCGGGGGGCTCGTTCATCTGGCCGTATACAAGGGATACCTTGGAGGTCTTGTCCTTCAGGGAGATGACTCCAGACTCAATCATCTCTTGGTACAAGTCGTTGCCTTCACGGGTACGCTCACCCACTCCCGCGAACACTGAGTAACCTCCGTGCGCCTTGGCGACGTTGTTGATCAGCTCCATGATGAGTACAGTCTTACCGACTCCGGCGCCGCCGAACAGGCCGATCTTGCCTCCCTTGGCGTAGGGGGCGAGAAGGTCGACGACCTTGATGCCAGTGACGAGGATTTCCTGCTGCACGGACATTTCCACGAACTCGGGCGCTTCGGCGTGGATGGCGGCGGTCTTGTCAGTGGGGATGGGGCCGCGCTCGTCTATGGGCTCACCGATGACGTTAATGATGCGGCCGAGGGTCTCTGCTCCCACTGGGATACGGATGGGCGAGCCGCAGTCGTGTACGGGCTGGCCGCGGACCAAACCTTCGGTACCGTCCATGGCGATGGTACGGACGGTGTTTTCTCCCAAGTGCTGCGCCACCTCCAGCACAAGCCGGGGTTGACGGTTCTGTACCTCCAGAGCATTTAGGATGGGTGGAAGGTTATCTTCGAACTGCACGTCTACGACGGCACCGATAACAGCAACCACCTTACCCTGTCCCTTGCCTGCTGCGGCTTTGGCTGCATAATCCCTTTTATTGATGGCAGAAACAGTCGCGATTTTGCCACATTCTGTGAGGGTTTTTTCAGCAACCGACTTTACGGCTAAAAGGCCGTTTCCAACCCGACTTACAGCTCCCAACATTTTAAATCTTTTAATGCACTTGGGCGAAAATCAGCGCCCGCCCGTAAATTATGTAACCTTAAATATAACTATAGACACAAAATCGCAAACGTGAAGTGAATATTATTGAACGGGACAGTGTTGTCACTACGTTGTCTATGATAATGAAAATATTTTATATCATTAATTTATATTATTTAATATAGTCATAAGAATTTACGGTAAAATATAAAATAGAACCCCCATTGAAACAATGAGGCTCATAATTATGAAATTTGATTTGTATTCAGCGCAAGTAGCTAAGCAAATAGTGAAGTAGACTGAACTACTTTTGACTTCATTCTTTTGATCAAACCGTTACCTCATTATAGCGATATAGACAGACAATGGGCAAGGTCATACAGAAAAAATGGGAGAGGAGAGTTAAATTTATCCAAAATCAGTTTTGGTCGAGGAAGAACGAACGCTACTTTCACACTTCGCCAGTGTACGATAAGTAGGTTTAAACGTGCACATTCGAACTCGTGGCCTATTGCTGCTAATTACTGCTACTTTGACCAAAATAGTGCAATTGATTCAAGCAATTTACAGCTAGTACTTGTCGGGCCATTTGCTGGCAGCACTGACAGGTTTTGCGTGGTTGCTGGCTGCAGGATTGCACTAAGGGTCGGCTCTTCCGAGCCCTTAACTCTTCCAGTTGATAATTATAACACGCCAATTTGTAGTATTGTTTGTGGAAATGGCCCATTTTCCAGCTGACTGTAGGTACTTTTAGTATCAAAATGTGTGAATGCTGATCAAAATTTCTCAAAAAGTTAAAGACAGTCTCCTTAGATTTTTTCTTGTAGTTACAACGGATAAGGTAGCTGCTCTTACTGCGTAATCTCAAAATCCACCAGTATATAATATTAAATATTGAAAAATATGCAAATTGCAGTCATGGCGACGGGCCAGCGGCCGATAGAAGGGAAAACTTGAAAACTTTAGAGTAACTAAGTCAATCTGGTGAAACACGTCACATTACCATGTCGGTGACGCAAACTCATAAGTTTTGCCACTTCTCACATCTACTTATCTCGTACTCTTTACTTAACAAATAAAACAATGACGGCAAATAGATATGAAGAAATACAAGAAGACGATAATACAAGCATTTATTATCTTCTTCTTGTACACGTATCTATTCCCAATTTATTTGGGGTTTTCCAAATAAATTTGGAAAAGGGCAAGAGCATGAGGATAGTGATGGGTATCAAAGATGAATGGCACAAAGACAATAAACACAACTTGACGTTTACACTTTACTGTTAGCACTCATCCCACTCATCTCATCAGTCATGTCAATGTCATGTTAGAAGCAAAAAAGAAGGCACAGCTTACTGTTAGCCGAGTGAAGATAGTTTTGAATTCGGGTTATTATATTTAGTACAGCATGTTTCGGTCACGCGCTT
Source organism: Phlogophora meticulosa (assembly GCA_905147745.2). NCBI lineage: Eukaryota > Metazoa > Arthropoda > Insecta > Lepidoptera > Noctuidae > Phlogophora > Phlogophora meticulosa. Next base: position 7,314,076 of record LR990523.1, read on the forward strand.
TATGTCGTGTAGGTGTTATTGATATTTTCATAAACGAAATAAGTTAATACAGAAACCTATTGTTTAGATACAGCGTATTGCAACGTTCAGCTCGTCTAACCCTAGGACTATATTTTTGTACTCCCAAAGTTATTTCCGTATCTAGATAATTATAAACATACGAAGTATAAGCTACAAAGAATAAGCTATTTTACAGGTACTGTGGCAACAACGTCTCCAAATCAAAACGAATTATGCAAGGCCTTGTGCTGCTAGCTTCTGTATTACCAAAGCAAACACAAGAAACCTAAATACAGTAACTGTTGAAGATAGCTATGTTAAGAAGTTTATGAATGCTGTTGGGTGGATGGACCAATCTAGGACGGTAAATGGTTTTCTTAATGGCTCTGTGACAAAGTCTTGTAATTGAGGGTAAAGTAGATTTTATTCATATTTTAAAATGTATGGTAATGATAGTAGTAGCTATATTTCAGAAAATAGGTGATAATTATCATCTACCGTCGTATATTTTATGTTGAGCCTAATATTTACTTTTTCCTTTTCCAGCGTCTAAAACTAACAGGGTACTTCTTATATGAATGTATACCTGAAAATGTGAGTTATGCTGAATGGTTTGCATGCTTAGAGTTACCTGACACATTTGCCTCATGGTTTACCATAACAGAGCTGCATGTATGGCTCCTCATGGTCCGTTATATGGCAGAAGATGTCATGCTACCTATAAGTGAAAAGAAGAAATACATAAAGGGTGATGGCCACTTTGTAAGGAACTGTATAATTGAGGCTCTGTGGGCAGATGTTGCAAATAAAATAAAACTGTTGGAGGTAAAAATATTTTTTATTAGTTAGAACTATCAAAATGTACTTACTCTTAACTTTATAATACTACACTAGAACATTACTGATGAAATGTGGGTGTGGCTACATCCTGGCCTGACCCTTTGAGTAATACAGGCATGATGTTTATGTTATTGCAGAAATTTAACTCACTAATTGGCTAGAAGGTTTAAATTCTCTTAAATTATGAAGTGCGTTGGCCCTTTGTAAGTTACTGCAAGTCCAAATAAGTTTAACCAGTTAAATTTTATTATTTGTGATCAATTTCAGGGTGCCAATCCAACAATAGCAAGAAAGCAGGTTTCAGAGTTGTCAGAACAGTTCCAAGCTGCTCTAGTGGCTTATGATGAAGGGCTCAGTGATGACAAGGTACTGGCTGCAGCAGTCTGGAGAAGGTTCTACTTACTATCTGATGATGTCAAGGCGGAACATATTGAGAGGCTTGTCAAGTTTATTAGACATCAGGTAAATGAATTAACACTTTAAATGTTGAGCTCATTTAGAACCATTTAATTCTGACTCCCTGTGTCCATTCACCACATAATGGGTTAAAAGTTATTGTTTACAGCACAGCACCACTGCAGTTTGTATGGAAGCCTGAGCCCATTCTTTCTTGGTTATTCCAATCATTCATGATGTATGTCTGGTCTAGATTTAATAGTATCATTTCTTTGACCAACAAGTTGTGTGGAAATCTATTGTCAATGAGGATCATGTGATGAGGAAAGTTTTGAGTTTGAATGTGGAAGGTAAGAAGAGTAGAAGAAGACCAAATAAATGGTTAATGGAATGTGTGATGAGATGATAGAAAGGAGGTGATTTGTGCTAGAAGCGCCTACCCTAAATAAATTGGGATAAGGGGAGGAGCATGATGATGATGACTTTGCAAGTTAATCTGCAGTCTGAGTAATAACTAGAGCAACAAAGTATTTTATTAATTTTCATGTACAGTTTGGTACTTTTTATTTAGAATCAAGACAGTAACAATTTATGTATTTTCCAGATTGCAGAGTTAGATAAGATCTCAAGTGAAGGTTTGAAAGCGAAACCGAACATAACCTGGTTAAGTATATCAGATCACTAATGTTATTTAGTTTGTAGGTAGTTAGAACATTTAAGTTATGAAATAAATCGATTGTTGTTTGATAGAAACAAATATTTAATTAATAACCTTAGAATACCAACACATTTTAAATTTTAAAGCAATATTTTCTCTAACCTCAGACATGCTTTGAAAGAGGAAAATGAAATAATTGTAACATGTATGGCTATTATAATTTTACTTTTTGACTTAAAAATAATAAATTTGTTGTTATGTTCAACTCCACGAGCGCGCCGCAATCGTAAAAAAAAAATCTTATACCAATGCTCTTAAAAGTCACATGACGCGTGCTCTTGATTCTTAACAACTATAACTGTTACTTATTTTATCACGAATAGTTTCGAGCTTTCTTATTTTACAAAAATTGTGTCCTTAATCCCTATAAAAAAGACTTCTTAGTTCGTCACACTTTGACCTTTCCCACAATACGGTGACGACAGTTTTACAAAGATTATCAATTTTACACCAATCACCGCAATGTCGCCAACGGTTGTCGCTCACTTTTGAATAGAAAGCTGCATAGAGATCTAATAAATGCCTATTACTAGTTACCATTCTATGAACTAAGTCATCCATGGAAGAAGCGGATAGGTCGCGAAGAGAAAATGTATTAGTCATGTCGTAGAGTTGGAACCAGTGGGGTGGTCGGTTCGGCCACAGATTCGCTTCAGTGAGGTTGTAGACGTAATTTACAATACTTTCCGGTTGCTGTAAAGAAAAAGAAAGACGTTGTTAAAATTTGGTACCTATGTTTTATGACACAGAACTTTTCTTGAATGATGAAATGAAATATTTCTTTCTGTAAGTAGGTAGATCTTTTCCAGATACTTTTACACGTTTATATTTTAAAAACTAAATGGCGTCGGCGTTTACAAATTGACTGATCCCTGAAGAAATGCTGAAAGAAACTTACGAGGTAAAGAGAGAAAGCTAAAGTAACACAATATTATTATATTATGATAGTCTAGCGATGCAGGGCAAAGACAGCTAAAGCCTGAAGAAAGAGCCATTGCAGGTTTGAGTGACCGGTTCCGACAAACGGCATGCATACATGTATCATCGTGCAGCTCGACCCTATTTGAGGGAGCACAACAACTCATGTATGTGCATCTAACCTGATTTTCCCGTGGGTGGTCCGACACGCATTTCGCGAAATGCGTATGCGACCTCAGTATACCGCAATGTTGTCCTCAACATGGATCTTTATCCATGTTGAGGACAACATTGCGGTATACTGAGGTCCTTTTATTATTGCTTTTGGAAGTCTAATAGATATCTCTTATGCGTTTGTTGGCCTAATCTGTGCCCAACATTCGCCCAATTGATGCCAATGTGCGATACGTACGTAAGTAACAGGATTAAAGTCAATAATTTTGTAGTTGAGATTGTAGTCTGTGTAGCTGGTTGTACTGCCGGCACCCCACGCTACATTAATAGGACTGCCATCTGTCAGGCTGTAGAATATCTTGAACTCGTCCGAGTGGGTATGACCGTTGAATTCAGCCGTAATTATCGCCGAAAACCTGTAAATATGATGTATACTAATTAATGTGAAAACAAAAAAGTTATCACATTTTTTATCTTGTGTAAAGCCGCCACCTGATTGATTAGGTGAAATTAAACAATAAGTAACCAGTGAAATCATCGATTAAAGTCCAACCAACGGTTATTAGTCCCGAAGGCTTGTCCATAACCCGATAGAGTCTCGCACATATTTGAGTGAAAGATGTGACAGGTATAGCTCGACAAAATAATCAAAGTATTCGGCCGTAAGACGTACGTCACACACATAATTACGGCCGAGCGGATACTTGGGTTATTGTGTCTAGTCTACAGAATCACTTCTGTTTTCCCCGCAGGATTAGGCAGAGGTTAAGGTGAAGGGGTGGTTATTTATTTAAATAATTTAAGTAATTACCTGTTAACAATTCTATTGTATTCCCTAGTCCATGTGTGTGTAAGATCACTGACTCCTGGTGGGATGTGAGCTAGAATATGGACTTTTTCTCCTGCCTGCTCAGCTTTGTAGAGCTCTTGTACCATCCAGTCTAAATGACGTTTTGCGTCTTGAGGATCATATACTAGCCACCTGAAATAAGTAGATAAATAAATAGGGTAGGTATCAGTCGGCAATAAATAAATCCGACTAACACTTCCGGTTTTTAAATGGTAACCGTAAATAATAATACTAAAAAATTACTTTCCGAACGTGGAAGGTCGAAAAACTGCATCCTTACCAATTGTATTTGTAAGCGACATTGTTATTTAAAGTTATGACTCTTAGTCCTGGCCTGACTACTATGGAGAATTCTCCACGATCGCGCAGATTAGCTTTTGCTTCGTCATCCAAGTAGAAACCCCATTTTCTAACAAGAGCGTCGTACAGCCACGTCGTGTTTAAATGTTCGCCGGTCACAGATACTGGCGCAAATCTGGGAATGAAGTAATAAAAGTAATGTAATAAATGGCAATGCTGCCAGGCTTCTGGGCACTTTCCGTTGACAGCGACGTGGATTAATTTTTCGATGCCCTGTGATTATTTATTTTATTTAATTTCTTCATATATTAGTAATAAAAGTAGGGTTTCTTCTTTATCTGCATTCGTTTGGCATTGTCCTATATTACTTTTGGGTTTGCGCAACATGTTTTCCTGTATTATTCTTCTCTATTGTTAGCCGTATCATTTTCATTTACTCTTTTTTTATGAGGGCCATGAAAAAAAGAGTAATCCATTTATTTTTTATTCGGTCGCTACTCATATTACTATTAATCAACCTTCATGAAGATTTAGCTTAGCGAGACAAAACAAGCTTTAAATAATTATAATAGGGATGTGCCCTAGGTAAAAATATAATAAGTCTTATTTGGTCCGTCAGTTAGATTACCAAAAAATATTGGACACGTATTTTTTGCTTACTCAAATCAATAAAAAGTGACAAAGATATAGCACATCAAAGTTCAGGGGAAGGGGCTAGTGACTTCACTTTTACGTGAAAAGTGTAGCACGGCGTGACGTCACGGGAAATTTCAACGCACTAAAACGTCACCATTTTTGGTTTAGGTATCTCGTCGTCATTTTTGGTTTAAGTGACAAAAGAAAAAATACGTGTCCAGTATTTTTGAGTAAGTAATCCAACTTTCGGACCAAACAATTTTTTTAAGGACACTACCCTATTCGTGTATGTTGTAATTTTATGAAAGATACCTTATTATTATCATATCTTTACTGCACACTTATTAGTTGAGTGTAAATAATTTAAAAAATATATCATTGTATGATTTACTTACTGATTTGTAGGTTGAGATTCATGATTACCAATGACAGGGATAACAGGTACATTATCGCCAAAGCTGCTCCTTATTTTAGCAACGAGGTGTCGGTTCATATCGTCGATCAGATCGTACGTGGTTTCCCAAACACCATGGTCGATAGTATCACCTATGTAGTAGACAACGTCGATGCCCTAGAATTAAATACATCCTGTTATAATTATTAATGATCCTAACTGAGAATTCAATTTAATTGTTTGTTCCACTTCATAAAAAAGGTCTAGGAGGTTCTAATTCTTCAATGAATAGTATAAAATGAAAAAGGGAAGCGCATTTCCAATCTGCGGTACGCTGACACCTTTCTCTTTGCTACAACATTTGACGACATGAAGGAGATGCTACATACATAGGAGGTAATTTACCTAATTTGCCACTATACAGTCGCAAATTAGAGCTTACAACAAATAGGCAGAAAACCAAGCATGATGATAGATCGTGCAGGAAAGCTATCGTCGAACAACAAGACAACATCCAAGGCATCGATACTGAGGACAGTTTCATTTATCTGAGCTCAAATATAAACAAGGAAGACAGTTGCGTCCCAGAAATAAAACGACGGATAGCCATGGCTAAAAATGCAATGACACGCCTCCTGAACTTTAGGCTTCTGGCTGGGTAGACAGAAGCCTAAAGTTCAGGATTTGTAGATCTTTGACAGTCGTTAAGGGTGTAATGACTGTCAAAGATCTACAAATAATAAGCCGGCACCAACGACTTAACGTCATTTCTGAAGCACGGAAAAAGTGTTATTCGGATTTTCTATAAGAAAATTTTCAACAACAGCCCGGAGTATGGCTTTGTGTTACAATTCGGGGTTCACGCCCCTGTCGTGCAAGTTGAACCAGACAAACAATGATTAGGAGAAATACAACTGCTTATTTTCACGGAAGCATTCGTGATCATGTCTATCGTACCTATATGTCTAAGTTTTAGGTAAGTACCTTTTCTGTTGAGGATAATTTGATTTAAAAAACATCTTTCTGCGATCGATAGAGATTTGCATGATAAAGATGAGGTGACGAGCCTTTCATTACAAATCCTATGACTAAGTGTTAACAAGCATTACGCCAATAGGCTACTTATACCTATCGATCGTGAATAGATTAGGTATCTTCGATCTGCAAGATGAAGAGATTAGCTACTTAACCCATGTTTAGGTTTTTTTAATGCGTTTTTAATCATAACCGGATTTTCTACAAGAGAAGGTTACGGCGTGGGAGCTTTTGTTTGCCTTTGAAAATCATACCGATATATTTTTGCCCCTATAACTCCAGAAGTAGCAAAATAGTTTGCCTAAAATTAGAGTGAACATAATTTAAAAAAATATTTACCTCATGTGATTCAGTTATGGCGTCAATAACATTATCGAACGCCCAAATTGGTGTGTCGCAGTTCCTATAGTCGCCCCAATAGCCCGCCGGCGCAGCATTTCTTGCAGTTATGAACCTAGTTTGTGACGACCTCCTTAGTTCTCGTATCTTTGAAGCTACACTCAAATCTATGGTTAATTCGCCGGTATTGTTCTTTATACTCTGTTCAATAATAGATTCTTCTGCTTCTGATTGGAACTCATAACGTTGAGCTGGTGACTGTCCTACTCTGCAGCAGACTGGCTCATCGCAGTCGGCGACTCCAAATGCTTCGTACAGAGGGTCGAGATGTGCATCGGTGATTACAGCAATTCTGAGTGGTTTAGAATCGGAGGGTGGGGGCTGGAAATAAATAAAACAAATAATGGCGCTCAGAATGTGTGTGTGAAGTGCGGTGAGCACACTTTTACATAGGTAATATGCAAGAATCCTGAATTCATACATATAGAATTTATACGCAGCATTTCAATTCTTTTTATTCTTATTTAAGTACCTAGACATGCTGTCCTTTCTTGTTTTTTAATATTCATTAGAAAATGTTTATTTAGGGTTTTAACTTTGACTTTTTTTGCTAACCGAACTAGAACCTTAATTTATTAGATCTGATAGAGTTTTCATTTCAGTAGGACCTAAGATTCTTTATTGGTACTACTTACATTATTTATCGGAGCTGGGTCGGGCAGTTCCACCTGCCATTCAAACCTCGGGTCTTCAAGTCTGCAGACATTTGGGTCATCATTTCTTTGCTGAACAAGTCCGCAAAATGTTCTAGGAGTAGCTTCGGGCGTTGTTCTGATTATGTGTGTTATAATTGGCTACAAATATAAGTCGATATGACATTATTAAGTTAATTAAAATTGTATTTACCACAAAGTCTAGGCTTTGTTATTTCTAAATGTTAAGAAAAATTACACAATGATATATAATGATCACATATGTAATCTAATGCAAAGTGATATTTAAGGCATAACTACGATGACATGAAAGACAAGATGGATAAAGTAATAGAAGATGAAGTAATAAATTCCGTACCACATTTAGAGCAACAGCTCCTTCACAAACGGGGAAGGTTTCAATGTTCAAAGCTGTGCAGAGGTCAACGACAACTTTCGTGATATCTTCATCGCTTTGCCCGTTTTGAACACCTTCAAACACAGTAGCGAATGCGCTTCGGCATATCAAGCAGTCCAGCGTCTGAAAATGTATGATAAATTGTTTTTATAAGTGGTCTTAACGTACGATCGGTAAACCCAGATAAGTATCCACACTAAATAACAGATCACTTGGTGAAATGGGAACTGTAGGGTACATTATACATACGACTTTGAAAAGAAAAATTGTCTTCAAGAGCTCTAGAGTTATTCACAATCTGCATCACCTGCCTAACCTTTTCCCAATTATGTCAACTATGTTGGGGTCGGCTTCCAGTCTAACCGGATACAGCTGAATACCAGTGGTTTACCTACATGGAGCGACTGCCTATCTGACCTCCCATCCCAGTAACTGGACAAGCACGATACCCCATGGGAAGACTGGCTGTCAGACTTTTGCGTTTCTGACTACTACTAACGAATGTCAAAGATCAGAAGACAGCCAGGACCAACAGCTTAACGTGATCTAGAGTTATTGTGGACTTAAATCTATTTTCCTGCAAATTACGCATTTGGATAAATGTTGCACATTCCTAATATTGCAATAGATGATCTTTTTAATAATTATTGTTTTCTTTAACTTCTAGATCGGATAAGAGTGAATTTAAGTACAACAACAAGTATAGTCATTACTTTTTTTCAAGATTAGATAGGTCGGTATTGGATTATACCTACAGTAGGGATTTGTTGGTGGTTAAATCAGTTGATACCTACGTCTTTCACGATAAACTTAGTATATATTTAGGTAATTAATTACAACTTGTGTATTTTTTAAGTTATCTTGAGACATCGGTGAAGGAAAATCATCGTGAAGAAACCTGGACTTATAAGAAATATAAGGCAGAACTCAGAAATCGCCAACCCACCTTGAGCAAGCGTGGTGATTAATGGTGGTGCCTTCTCTGTATGAGAAGAGGCCTTTGCCTTGCAGTAGGAGAGTAACAGGATTGTAGTAATACTATTCATATTTTTACCCGTAAATTGTGAAAATTTCTACAGAAAGAAATATGAGGTAATGTTAAGTAGATAGGTACCTACGGTCAGATATGATAGACGATTAACATTTTTTTTAGAAATCATAAACATTCCTCGCTGTGAAAATATCAAATAATCGGAATAGATTTCAAATTAAAATAACTAAGTAAGTACGTAGGTACATGCTTTAACTCAGCACCACCAGCAAACGTGAAAAACAGCTTACTTAACAAATAATTTTGTATTACTTTAGAGTTTTAGATAAATTATGTACCTGCCTAAAAGTAACAGTGTTAATCGACTTTCGTTGCTACGTTGTGACCTGTGTGACTATACAGGTGCAACAATAAACAAGAAGGTGTGACGCAAAATAATATACCATATCAGAACTATAGTCTTGGGGTAGTAAACGAATTTACGAAAAACAATGAATAATAACTATATATTATTTTTATTTGAATAAACCAATATAAATGTGTTTGTTTGTTTTACGCAAAATACGCGCAGAGTCGTGGAGTTGCGGATGTCGGCCCGTCAAACAATACTTTACATACTTACAATTATAATACGACAAAATAAATAATATTTAACTCTTCATAGCCAAGCGTCAAATATTTTCAGTTCATTGACTATTTTTAAAGCGTGATATCGGTCAAGTTTAAGTTGAGGTATAAACGGATATAATGTGTTTTAAAGTTCAAGTTATTACATTGAAATAAAACTGCAAATATGTAGTTGCAGTTTAATTTTAACTTTGTAGGAAATGTTATGTACATTACCGACAAAGTTCAGTCAATGTGGATCATTCTCTTTTCGACCTTCACGGTGTGAAGTCCAAGTGTTTTAAATATAACTTACCGATCTAACTTCCGAAGCATTTTCCAGTGACTGTCTAGAGGCATGTTCTGGACTATGAAATATATCGATAACATCGGCCAGCTGTTGTGACTCTATAGCAGTCAACTCATGCCTCATGTACTTTTTAAACAACTCTTCTATATTATCTAAAACACGAACATTTTATACACTGCATAATAATGTAACACAAATTTAATTAAGTACATTGCTTTTCATTTTGTAAACAATTACCTATGGACAACTGTGTTGCAAAGGTCGCAGCTAATAGCGTCACTATAAATACTAGCTCCCTCATCTTGCCCGCTTGATTGTTGAACAATGAATGATAACAAAGTATTCCACCTTTATATAGATAAACGAGATACCAAACTCGTGCGACAAGCAATTGAAATTATTGACATATCCCAACTTACTCAACCTAACATTAAATATAGTACGAGTATAGCGTTTGAAAATTCCGCGGCATCGCTGTCGACTGGTAAAGTTTTTATTACAGGGATGCGGGCCTGCAAGCGTTCCAATAGATAATGCAAGTATATATGTATCACTCGCGGTAACAGTGTTCATGACAATATCAGAATACCTACCTACACTAAATTACATTCAATCACTTCTGTAAAATTATAAATCATTGGGAAAGCACGCGATTTAGAAGCATTCCACGCTTTGTTCATGTTCTAAGCCACGTTCGCATTTTGTGCTGGTCATTTATCAGCGATAGATAATCCGGTATCAATCAACATAATCTTAGATCTACCAATCGATATGTTTTTACATCATTTTAATGTCATATCTGGTAAAGAATTACTTTGAGATGTTTTACTATTATCAACAGAAAGTGAAGCACTATCCAGTAAAACGGCGTAAAAAACGTTGTTGAACGGTTTTTACAGTAACCCATGATATCGCATTATTAACGTCAATTAAAATTTGGTAAATGCCCCACCCACTTTTCTGCGCAACCAGTCACTACCCTCATATATACAAAATTCGAATACGTTTACTACTCGTATCGTTGCAGTTATTCCACTTATACTGCTGTAAAAATCAAAGTAAAGTGGCCAAATTTAGTTTCATGATAAACTTGTCATAAAACTTGATATCATAGGCCGGACATCTTACTTTTCTTCCTTAGATAGAGTTTTTTACAGTCAATGACATCCATGAATCTAATATTTCTAAAGTTTATTTGCCCATATTTTTTCATAAAACAGATCCTTGAAGAGGTTTTTATTACTGTAATAACGATAAATAACATTTAAAACAATAAAAATCAGTAGCTTTTATAATATCAAATTATTGAGATTGGTGTTGGATACCTATTTCCAAAAATGACGAAATTAAACATTCTTAATAAATATACATATATATTTTATTTATATTAATATACATAGTGAAAAACATGAACTCCTCCTCAGATAATAACTAAACCGTGACAACGTCAAACTTCGGTCATGTCCACATCTTCGATGACCATATCGTCCAACATCTCGGCGAGTGTGATCCGAGGCAGCGTGGGGTCGATTTCGTCGGTGTCAACTGGTATTTTGTTCTCGTCCCTAAATATATTGACGTTCTGCCTAAACGCTGGATCCTCCTCCAAGTCGTCCAAGAAATCGTTGTAATCCCTGTAAAAGTTATTGCAAGTTTTATATTAATTCTGACCTCTGAGTAAATGATGAGTTCAGGAAAATATGACACCTGACCTTAATAAGATAGAAATAAGTTGTTAGTCCATTACAGCGATCATTGCGAAAGTTTCAGACAGTATCATGTTATCGTAAGAAAATATTCTTTCCACTTCAAAAACCAATGTAGTAAGAATTACGAAACGTTCAACGATAGGACTATGTCAAGGGCCTCACGATTGATATTATTTACGCAAAGCCAGCAAATATGCGATAAGCTGAAGATAATACTGATTACAGTCAGACGGATCTAATACTCTCTTTTAAATTTTATATTACATGATAATAAACTGATTTCTGATTGCAACCTAAACTGCATGTTGTAGTATACACACCGTAATCTAAATGGAATCTCCGATTCGTTTGACTATCTGCTATATATCTTACAGAATAATTTTGCCTGATAAAACCACAATTTAGTGAATGCGCTGTTAGAGATAATTCAACTTTACGATGACGATGTAGACGACTTGTAGATTCACAAACTTACTCATTGGTAGAGCTGAGTCCTTCGTGTAATTCTTCTGCCATGTGTTTGAGTTTCCATGCGCGCGCACGTCTTCTGGCCGACCTCTCGCCGTAGTGCTTCTTGACCAAAAATACGTCTGGAATTATGTTCCTGTCTAACTTGTCAAAGTTAGCGTCGTTCACGTTTGAATCGCCGATGTTGTACCTGTAGGAAAAAATGATTTTTTTTAAGGTATGTTACAGATAGATGTTCTCGTAAATAAGGACCTCATTCGAGTCCAAAAATAGTTAAAAAAATATCTTAAAAAAATATATCTTAGACTCGCAGACCCGATAGAGGTTGTCCTGCCGATCTCAGCACCATCTACCAGGTCTAATTGTGAATCAAAACCATCCAGTATCCCACCCAAACACACAAAAAAAATCTTCAAAATCATCAGTCTTTTCTAGATTTTGCGAGACTAACGCACGACAATTATTTTTTACATAATATTTTAATATTATATATAACTAGCTGTGCCCGCGACTTCGTTCGCGCGCATTTTTTTTTTAAATAAATGAATTTTTGTAAAATAAAAGTAGCCTATGTTACTCCTTATTACATCAGCTACCTGCCAATAAAAGTCCCGTCAAAATCGGTCAAGCCATTTCAGAGATTAGCGATTACAAACAGACAGACAGACAGACAGACAAAAATTTAAAAAAATGTTATTTTGGTGTATGTACCGTATATGTATTCATATGCAAGTAAGAAAAAACGGTTATTTCAATATTACAGACAGACACTCCAATTTTATTTATATGTATAGATTTATAGTAATAGAATAGAACAAACATATATAACAACTGATCGGGACACAGCATTTAAAGCTCAAAAAAGATGTCTCCGATCAATGTTTAAACTTAAAATTACAGACAGTTGCGTGCCCTATTTTAAGCAATACAAGATCTTGACACTTCCTTGTATATACATCTTCGAAATAGCAATGTTTGTTAAGCAAAATCCGTCTCGTTTCGAACGCTTAGCTGATGTTTGTCCAAGGAATAGACGCGACAATAGCAAGTTATGCCAGGTATCATGTCAAACCGCTTTGAAGCGCAAAAGTGTCTACTGCATGGCCCCGATAATTTATAATAAATGACCAAGTGCTTGGAAAAATTTAAGTGCCGCACTATTTAGAAGTAAATTACGCAATTTTTTATGTGATAAAACCTACTACAGTGTAACTGAATTCTTAACAGAAAAATTATAATAAAATTTCATAATCTTCTTATACATAAAAATGAATCGCAAAATGTGTTGGTAAGCGCAAAACTCGAGAATAACTGAACCGATTTCGCTAATTCTTTTTTTGTTGTGTTTGTTATTGTCAGGAGAAGGTTCTTATGAAGAAAAAACATTAGGGTATAGTATGGGAGAGTTGGGTAGAGTAGGGTAGGATAGGGTATAGTAGTCAGTTCACGGGAGCGAAGCTGCGGGCAAAAGCTAGTTATATATAAAAACAGATTTTAATATGTAGCATGACATTTAAGTGTATAAATTGATCTCTTGAATTAATAAGATATATATTTGTTTTTAATTTGTATTATTTTTAATTTGAATATTTTAATAATGTATCGAGACTAATATGAGTAATTGTGTTCTAACATCTGATTTTTATTTTATTATTGTATGCCTCAACGGCAGGACATAGCTGAACTTATTTTAATTATTTAAGACCTGTATTTATGATGCATACCTGTAGTCCACAATAAAGATTGATTTGATTTGATTTTGATTTGAACAATAAACATCAAAGATTACTGAGAAATTGATAGTGGTTAGGAACGGAAGGAAGTTCAAAATATAAAAAGGCTAATTAAAAAAAATCTTACCCCAAAACTGAGTCACCAGGCTTCAAAATATGTCCCAAATGTGTTCTAGCGTGGACAGGGTTGACATCTAATCCGAGCTCACTGGCTTTCACTACCCACACGTCTGCCACCACGTGCTTACTGGACACCATGCCTTGACCAGGGAATGATTTCTTTTCCTGTAAAAGTATTGTATTGTTTAGCACGATATAACCACAAGAATGCCTGTTTTTTTACAAATAATGATAAATGGGTGACTTTAGACACCTAGGACACCTCCGCGTAACGTAGTAATGGCGTGTTGCTATTTTATATTAATCAACTGTATATGGGACTTAAACATAACTAACTGGCTAAAGGGTGTACTATGTTTATGTACTAGGTTTACGTCTGCCTAACCCTACGGGGAATAAAGGCGTGATCAGGATATTTACATCGTCACTGTTTTATATCTCGCTGATATCCTAAATTGCAGATCTTCGAACAGTCGTTATAAGCAGTCAAAATCCCGAAAGACTAACAACCTTACAAAAGGGTATTGTGGTACCTAGTGAATGGAATGTGGAGGTCAGAATAGCAAGCGCACTATGTAAAATACGCAGTATTCAGCTGCATATGACGCTGTTAGACTGGAAGCCGACTACAACATAGTTGGGGAAAGGATTTGTCCTGATTCAAATGCACAACCTAGTGCATGAGAGGCGAAACCATAAGCTATAGGGCCATCACAACAAAAAGTTCCATTACTTATAAAGAAATAAAACCTTGACATTGCTCATGAAATGCTAAATGCAAAGGGATGAAAAAAATATTTTATACTTCCTTTACATTTAACATTTCAGGAGATTACAAATAAATAGTTTTACATATTTAGTGATTTCACCCCTCTATATGAGTTTTAAGAAAGTGAAGGTGTGCACTCGTATGCACACCTGTTTCTTTCGTTTCCTATGACAACCCTGATCAGGGGTTCATAGTCAGTTTTATCAGTAAGGGATACCTATATTCATATTATGTACTTACATTTTCTTTCAATACATCAATGTCCATCACAATATACTCCACCAGTTGTTTAGGATTACATATTGGGGTGAATGGGTGTCTCCAGTAAACGGTAGAGGACACATCACTAACTGAAAGAAGAATTATAAAGGTTAAATAAACAAGAAGAAAAGATTTTTCTGATACATTCGGCGCGGCGGCAGGCAAATTCGCTATTATTATTTTGTAGGTCATGTTCATTGTTGTATTATAGATGTTCTATCTCACGATTGATGATTTTTTAGTTGTACTAGCCCACCAAACTGTTCGTAACTTCACTGCAACTCGTGAAAGCCAGAATCAACAGTGGCGACTAACAGAAAAGCGTCGAGTCCATGAAGCTCGATGAATCCCGGAGAAACGATTCAACTATCTTGGATCCCAACGAAATTAGATCCGAATAAATGAGGATTTTAGATGCACGTAAACGTTGTTTCTGTGGGTTTGATAGCGGCTTGGCTAATAGTGAGCACTCCAAAGCTTACGCACGTAGAAACATTGTGGACGTGCATTGCATTAGACACACACCCTAGGGCAACTGGGCTACGTGGGAGAGAAAATCTGTAGCACATGCATACGCAATCTCAATGGGTTACATGTTTCAATATGCCAAGAGCTTGAATGCTCACTAAAATAAGTATACATAAAACAAACGTTGCGCGATTATTTGCCCATAGATCACACCAAAAAATCATTAGCCATCTCAAATTACCTTGCCCTGTTCTAGCATCAATCAGATGAATAGCACTTGTTACTCTGTTAACCAAACAGATAGGAGATATGGAGCCAAGCTGCTGTGTCAACTTCTTAGGTAGACACACCACACTGTCCTTGGACAAAGGCACTATCTCGATACTAAATGTGAATTTGTAGTTGTAAATATTACTGTGGATATCATGTGATATCAGCTTTTTGGAATGTTGGCATTTTATTGGCAGCACTGATTGCATGAAGTCCACCATTTTGCGAGCATGGTTTTCCGATGCATAGAAGAAATCTAATCCATCTGAAAGTAAACGGAACAATGATTTTTTGAAACTGAATTATTGAGAAATTATGTAGACTGAAACATCAGAAGTTTTGACAAGGTAATCAATGTTGTAAAAAAAATTAACGAATAGTAGCAGATCTAAGTGCAATGGGAAATTAGCAACAAATAATAAACATAACAGTTTAACACTTACCATGTTTAGGCTTAATACCAAGAGTATTTTCATGTGCCTTATGTTTCAAGATCAGCTGTTCCAGATAATAGAAGGTCTTCCTGTTATTAGCGCGCTGTCTCACTTGCACCAAGGCGCGCCAGTAGTCCTGTGCCTCGGACCGATGGCATGCATCACACATCTGATGCTGTATACTGTACTCTACTATGAAGGTTTGTTGGAGTACTGCTCCTCCCATAACTTCTCCTTGTATTGTAATTTTTACCTAGAAAATTTGGTTTGTTTTATTACTTAGAATGAACAGAGAGTTGAGAAGGAAAACGAGGGATACATAGCATGGTTGTTGTGGCAATGGAATTTGTAACATCTGCAAATACATTCTACATCTGCAGTTGCTAAATTCAGGGTTTTTTTTAAGATTTAATTTTTAATTAAGTAATAAATGAAATTGATTTTGAGAAGCAGAAATCAATGGTCAAAATTGATTGAAAGCATTTGCAGTGAAAATACTCAAATATGCATTGTATCTTTACTTCAAATATGACTGTTATTTATTTTTTAATCAGCACTTACTGCATAATACATATTAGTGTCATTTTTAGATCTTTGACAGTTGTTACAACCAAGTCTGACAACCAGTCTTCCCCAGGGGTATTGTATTGCCCAGTAATTGGGTTGTTGAAGTCAGACAGGCAGTCACTCCAGTTAAAATAATTCAGCTGCATCCGGTTAGACTGGAAGCCGACCCCAACATAGTTGGAAAAGCCTAGACAGATGATGATGATGATGACTGCATAATATAATTTGGGTTTCAATTGATCTTTACAGTAGCCATAACAAACAAACCATGCATCATATTGATAACAGTATTGCACAATATTATTTTATTTGCAAACTTATGTTTTATACCTTTATTCTCTTGGAATGTGGTTCAGTCCAAGCAAAGCTAGCATCAACAAGTTTAACTCGGCCTAGTCCTTTCAGTTTTTTGAGGCAGAGGGCAAGAAGTTCCCTGGACTCCAAAGCTGCTACCACCCATTCTGCTGGTGGTTGCAAGTATCTAGAACAGATTAAATGTTGTAATGAATTGACTGGCACAAAAGTTTTTCAAGGATAATTATTTAAATATTTTAAGTTAAACTTCAGAAACTTCTTTCCGTTCCAAATTTAAAACACAGTACAATAGATATTCTATTTTAAAATGTCTGAATTGAATTGGATTCTCCCTTGAAATGTTATTATATTTGATTACAGGAACAGTCTATTCTGTGACTGACAAATTTAGTATTTTTCTTTTTATATGATTGCTGTTTGATTCTCATAATTTAGTGTTACAATCTGATTAATATACTTAATAAGAAAAAGAATTTCTATGTTGTATCATAATTGAGAAACGAACCAAAAAGTATTTAAAGCTAGTTGAATTATTTAGACAAAAATTTAAACAATATTAACATCATTATTACTTGAAAATATAAAAAACTTAAATTTGTGAATACTCATTAAACTGCTATTGAGGAAGAAGTTTACCTTTCACATCCTCTGCAGAAGAAAATAGTTGCTTGCTTGGGTATACCCTCTGAGATGTCTACATCAGTACGTAAACATGCTACACACATGTTGGAGGGATTGGGTTCTATAGGCACTGCACACTGACAACATAAACTGAAAATATAATAAGATTGGTATGATGAGAAAAGGCCTAAGATAAAAGGTAATCTCTAAATACTATGATTAAAACCAACATTTATTTATACTGCTGGGTGCCTTTATTTATGTGTGAACACTAATTTCACAACAAAAAAACGACAAGAAGCGCATTTGGTTTAACCTAAAAAACAACTTACACTCGTGCACCAGTAAGCCCAGCTTCACTTTCAGGAGGAATATATTCCATTTTGATTAATTGTGTAATCTATTGTTCGACACTAAAGAGATCTTTTGTACTTTTGATATTTAATCTGAAATAAAACTAAGGCGAACACGCCGTTCGCAGATCCACACAATAAACAAGTGTCAATGTCAAGTGCTGTCAGTGCACAGGTGATATAATTTCAGACAGTGACGATACCTATAAGATTGTTAACACAAACGAAACGACTGGAAAAAGTCTATGTGCATCCAGCGTATGAGCATAATAACTTCCAAATTAATTCAACCGATTCAGCGTGAAAGAGTACACACATAACTATTATAAATAGTTCATTTCGTACGCCAATCGCAAAATAAATTATTAGTATTGGTGTGGTCGCTCATAGATATGAATGTGATTTTCAATCTAAGCAATCTGTAGATTTCTGATGTTAGTTTTTGGCGTGATGCCTCTTATTACATTCGATGATCAGACGTATTGTAGTTTCACTACCAATTGTAAATGGTCTGGCGCACTCTATGCGGAAGGCCAAATAAACAATATTACCCACGTAATATAATTTGTATTTTCCTGATCTACTCTTAGTGCTAAGTATTTTTCCATATTGTTTTACTATTCTATTTCATTGCCAATTGTTAAAGGGGGTGATTCTGGTATTTTCTGATTTTTGGGCTTGATGTTTAATTTAATTCACCACAATTTAGGCAACTTTGTGGAACCACATAACTGGTTGGGTGCGCGCTGGTACGTGTAAACTGTAACGTGTAACTGTCTACTGTACACTCGTACCGGTACGGCACGCCAGTGGTTTTACGTGGGTAACAGTTTTGCTAATTTCTTTCTTCATGTCTGTCACAAAATACAAAAACTAAGGAACCGCACTTTAATCTAAGTTAGCAACTTAGCATACTAAAGAGTGGAAGTTACAAAACTAATTTGCGGGCAGAACTGTCTAGCTATTTCCCTGCTTTAGTGCGGTTGAGCAACTGCACATCACCACATTGGATGACCCATTCTACTTTATTGTTTTCGCCGATCTATAAAATAATATCACACAATAATTTTTGCAGAAGCGCTGAGAATGTCAGCCAAAATTAATGTTTTATAATCTGTACATCCGGATACGGCAGTGCCGTAACCATCCTGTACTGATTTCCGAACGTCGAGTTGTTACGTAAAGAATTCGACCGAACCTCTTTCGTGACCTCTCCGACTATCTACTGTGCATTTATTCGATCGATTCTCCTATACGAAAATGTTCTCTACCGTCTGCAGGGCTGGCCGTTTGGCCACAAGGACGGTAGTAAATAATACCTCCGACAAGGCACCTTTAGTCGCGGCGCCCGTGGTTAACAAACGTGATTATGCGGCCAAAGCTGCAGCAGGAAAGGGACAAGGTAAGGTGGTTGCTGTTATTGGTGCCGTCGTAGACGTGCAATTCGAAGACAACCTTCCACCCATCCTAAATGCTCTGGAGGTACAGAACCGTCAACCCCGGCTTGTGCTGGAGGTGGCGCAGCACTTGGGAGAAAACACGGTCCGCACCATCGCCATGGACGGTACCGAAGGTTTGGTCCGCGGCCAGCCCGTACACGACTGCGGCTCGCCTATCCGTATCCCCGTGGGCGCTGAGACCCTCGGCCGCATCATCAACGTCATCGGTGAGCCCATCGATGAGCGCGGCCCCATCCCCACAGACAAGACCGCCGCCATCCACGCCGAGGCGCCCGAGTTCGTGGAAATGTCCGTACAGCAGGAGATCCTTGTCACTGGCATCAAGGTCGTCGACCTTCTCGCCCCCTACGCCAAGGGAGGCAAGATCGGCCTGTTCGGCGGCGCCGGAGTCGGTAAGACTGTACTCATCATGGAGCTGATCAACAACGTCGCCAAGGCGCACGGAGGTTACTCAGTGTTCGCGGGAGTGGGTGAGCGTACCCGTGAAGGCAACGACTTGTACCAAGAGATGATTGAGTCTGGAGTCATCTCCCTGAAGGACAAGACCTCCAAGGTATCCCTTGTATACGGCCAGATGAACGAGCCCCCCGGCGCGCGTGCCCGTGTCGCTCTGACTGGTCTCACTGTGGCTGAATACTTCCGTGATCAGGAGGGACAGGATGTGCTGCTGTTCATTGACAACATTTTCCGTTTCACCCAGGCTGGTTCTGAGGTGTCTGCCCTGCTTGGTCGTATCCCGTCTGCTGTAGGTTACCAACCCACCCTGGCCACTGACATGGGTACCATGCAGGAGCGTATTACTACCACCAAGAAGGGATCCATTACTTCTGTGCAGGCTATTTACGTGCCTGCTGACGACTTGACTGACCCTGCCCCTGCCACCACCTTCGCTCACTTGGACGCCACCACTGTACTGTCCCGTGCTATTGCTGAGCTGGGTATCTACCCCGCTGTGGACCCTCTTGACTCCACTTCACGTATCATGGACCCCAACATCATTGGAGCTGAGCACTACAACGTTGCACGTGGCGTTCAGAAGATTCTTCAGGACTACAAGTCACTCCAGGACATCATTGCCATCCTTGGTATGGATGAATTGTCTGAAGAAGATAAGCTGACTGTTGCTCGTGCACGTAAGATCCAAAGATTCTTGTCCCAGCCTTTCCAGGTGGCTGAGGTGTTCACTGGACATGCTGGCAAACTGGTGCCACTTGAGGAAACTATCAAGGGCTTCTCTAAAATCCTGCAGGGCGAGTATGACCACTTACCTGAAGTAGCATTCTACATGGTTGGACCCATTGAAGAAGTTGTGGCCAAGGCAGAAACCCTAGCCAAGTCTTAAATGAATTTAGTTTTTAGGATTTCCATTATAAACATAAGTTAATGCTTATGCATCCAATAAATTATGTGCAGAACAAGTGCAGGTATTGTAGATAAACGTTCTGAACCAGTATGAAATAAAATTTGTAACTTATACTTTGTATTATTTTGTCATGTTACATAAGAGCAAGGTATTTAGTCCCTGTAAAAGAAACATTATAGAACACTTTTATTGCTTTTGGGTATATAATGTGGGCTAGGAATGCAAATAGCTAATGGTATATGGATTCTCTTTCTAAGATTACAGTTCTTATCTAAGGCGATCCTAAGTAATTTTTTCTGTCAAAATAATGTAATTATTATGCTAGGTTGGAATTGAGCCAATGTCAGCGTATTTACGTAAGGTGCTAACCATCATTGCGTAGGTATATTAATGAGATGTCTTAAAAATTCATAGTACAACGAACCGAACTTTTCACTAAACCTTTCCTTTGCTTATAATTAGCTAGGTTTTTGAAAAATAAACGGAAACACGGAATTGTGAAGATATCGTAGACTAGAATCTTTTGTCACCCTCATACCAACAGTTGTCTAGCCTGCCTGTCCACTGGCAACCACTAGATGGTTGCCAAGTAGGTACTTGGCAACCATCTAGGTAGATTGGACCGTCTTGGCCACCGATCGTGGTAGGCTTAATATTATTTAGTAAGTAAACAAATTCGAGATGTCAGCCTCAGTCCATACAATTAGTACCTAATCTTTTAAATTATATAATTATGACCCAAAATATGATTTGTCTGCTGGCTACCTATCCATCCATCCTGAGTACCTACTGAATTTTTGAGCGAAGTCCAGTAGTTAGCAGCAGGCGCAGTATATGAGATCGATCAAAGCTGTGACTCACATCAACAAGGTAAGTCACTGTTATACTATTAGCAAGTTAATGAACACTTGTGGCGGGCGCGCGTTCAGTAAAATACCAGATTTCAAATCGGGTAGGGGTAGTGAGCAAGTGACGTCGCAGGACGCTGCCGGGCTACGAGAGGCAATTAGAATTTGGTTCCCGCACATTTTTGTAGCCTACAAAACACTAGGAAGTAGTAACTAACTCCCCATATAGAGAAAAAGTAAATAATTATATATAGAATAAATGACAAGATATTAACTCATCAGGATGCCCGGAAATACCTAGTATTTCCGGGCATCCTGATGAGTTAATATCTTGTCAAACTTCATCCACCTGGACATTTATGTGCTCCCTCCAGTTGAGTACTATTTATGTACTTGATCTTTTGAAGGACATGACCACATTCATATATAAATTTCATGAGCGCGCGTCAGGAAATCAGGCGCATATACTGTCATTATGTGAGTGTCAGTGTGTATACATACAATAGATATCAAAGTCTATGCACACTGACAAATATAACAAGCTGAGCCAGATTTCATCAGTATGGGGTGAGGGTTTACTCAATGTGTTAGATGTTCAGTACACATAACATTACAGAACTACAAATAAAACTCAAAACTTGTGGCTTAATAAATCAGTTTATTTTAGGTTATTATCGCTTTCCTCCAACCCTGGGGGCTGACTTTTGACTGACTTTAGCAGCCTTGGCTTTAGGTGCAGCCTTAGCCTTCGCTGCTGGTGCTGTAGCCTTCTTGGCGGCCTTTGTGGACTTCTTTTGTTCCTTTGCAGCCCTGAGAAAGATAAAATATGTTTTTATACAGAAACCATGTAGTTTTATCTGCCTAGCCTTTAATTAAACATGTTAGGACTGGCTTCCAATCTAACGGGATGCAGCTGAATACAAGTGTTTTACATGAAGCAATTGACTATCTGATGTTCACAATCCAGTAAATGGGCAACAAGACACCCCTTGGTAACACTGGTTGTCAGACTTACGGGCTTCTGAGTACACGTAAAAACCGTTACGAGATCTACAAACGACAGCTGGGAACAACACCTTAACGTGTTTTCCGAGGCAAAGAGAAGTCTCCATACTAAACTCGACTTACATGATAAAGGCCAGGTGACAGACAAACAATACATTGTCTATCGTGCTTTGTTTTCTGGCAGTCACAAGTGTTAATCTTCAGTAGACCCTATGTGGTGACCCTTTTATTTAGCTGGTTTTGTATGAAAACATGCTACAATATCTTTGTATATAAAAAAATTGCAACCAACCTGTCACTAATATCTTCATAACTTTGCACACCCTGGCATTGTACATTCTATAACCCTGCACTGTACTAATTATGAAATTTTTGCATAATTAATTAAATTAGGTACCTACTTTCAGAAAGACTGATTAATACTATTTTACTAGTGGCTGGGGGGGCCCTTAGGCATGGATTGATTAGGGCATCCACTATTTAATCTGCCACTTATTAGCAGGCGTACTGAGCTAGCCAACTATTGCTATTGCATCATGTTTTAAAACTGATTTCCCTGGATTTTTCAACTTGAAATACTAGTTTTTATATTTCAGGTTGGCAACCCTAGCCTGGCCTGGCAACAGAGCAAAATTAAGCATATTGATTTTAATCAAAATTCAGTTGTTTTAGGATTCCGTGATCTTAAATACTTTTCTGGCTACATTGCTAATTAAGTAACACTAGTACTAGATTTTATCAGATTATAACCCAGTGCTAGTCTACATAAGGTGACATCTAACTGAATGCCTGCACTAACATTTGGACATAAGTCTTTTATCATTGCTAGGCACAACTTATTTAGATGATGATAATAAGTTATATTTAACAGGATTGCATTTATATGCGCAATATTTTGAAATACTAGAAATTTATTAAATAATCTAACAACAATACTTTCTATCTCCATCAACAGGCCTTAACTAATACAGTTGCCTCTGCCTTCTTCATTTAAAAACTCTCTCTGTGAACTCCAGCTATATTACATAATATATAAAAAAATACTAGTGCCAGTAGTTGAATTTCGACTTACTTGATAGCCTGATCCCTCTGAGCTTTGCGCACTTCGGGTTTCATGTTACGCTTGGCCATGATGTCACTAAGTGAGGCACCAACAATGGCACGCTGGTACTTCTGGGTCCTCCTTGTACGCTTCTTGGTCTGCTCTTCTTCTTGACCCTTCTTGAACTTGCGCCTATGAGAGAACTTTGGTTAATTTATGTTTATGATGGAGGGAATCAGTAGTTCAGTAAGTAATTATTGATGTGCCATTAAATTGTAATAGTAAACTTCCATGTAAAATCCCTAAAGGTGCTAAAGAATACAAATAACAATCCAATTACATGTTTTTAAATTACTACTATTTTACTAGATAAGAAATTAGAAGATGACAATGAAATGGTACCACTTTATGTTGCTCAATTAATATTTGAATGCATGAGTTAGAGTCTAACTCATGCATTCAAATATTAACCACTCCCTAAGATGACCCACCCATAGTCTAACTGTTAGACTATGGGTGGTTCATCTTAGGGAGTGTCCTCACAAAGGTACTTAGGGAGATAAGATTTAATATTACTGCTTTTTTGTGAGACTCCCCAACATATGATTTACTATTATAACAAAATAAAGAATGATATGATCCCATGGGGATTGTTCATCAAATCCATGTATTTGCTACCATCCCCTGTTTGTAGTAAAGATAAATAATAATTAATTCAAAGTGATTACTAATGTCTATCAAAATCCTGAAAAGATAAACCTAAAAATACGAAGATAGACAATAACTCTCAGAAACCACTTAACAGTTATTAAACTACCTAACCAGTGCTTACAAAGGTAGGTTATATTGGTTTGGATAAAAGTAAGGTTAGGTCTTGTAATAAAAACAAATACATGGCAGATCTCTCTAATCATTCCTAGTCAAAACGTTACGAGTTCGAGTATTAATTAGAATAAGATATTACCTGTACAGCACGGTCCATGTTACTTTACGGGGATTCCTCCTCATCAAATGTGCAGCCTCACATTTCGAGTTCAGGAATGTAAAGGTCTGAAAACCAAAATTGCGACACTATTATCGCCTCCCGAAACGAATCCTTTGTCCTGAGCATTAGTGTTTACAGGAAACCGATCAATAAACTGAGCAGTTACAGCAAAAAATGGTGGGAGAGGTATAAGTGTTGTGGAATTGTGAAAGCTGGTTATTAATGCAGCCTATTTTGAGGTTTACGTTCAAGTAAAAGTAACAGCTATGACAAACAACAAGTAAACATTACCTTGCCGTCCACCTTAACCATGGTCTTTCCATGGCCAGGATAGATCTTGTAACCACTGTACGCGCAAAGTCCGATCCTGAAAATCAATCACACACAATGATAAGACATCACAGCACTTTTAGATTTTGTCACATTATCAATAAAATAACATTAGATCATTCAGATAGTTTAAAATATATTTGGAATTTGTGATAAACGTACTTCATTTTGACTTGTCGAAGCGAAAAGGAGAATCACATAGACAACTCACATACGTCAAAAAAGTGTAGAGCATAAGCTCGCGAAAGATTATCGACATTTATCATTCTATATGTCGATTTAAAATAATGAGCATAGAAAAAGATATATTTATGTAGATATCTATTGCATAAAAAGCAAAACAAGCTAAACTTGTCCGGAAATAAATTACAGAAATAATACGCATTTACTACCGTTAACAGAAACTGAGTGCTCTGTTTCTGTTAACGGTCATTATTAGTATTCGCACTGCTCTGAGAATTATGAGAACAACTGTAAAGACCTGGCTTGTCTAAATAATATCAATAAATTGTTTTTTTTTAAAGATTGAATGTGAAATTGTTATATCTATTTGTGTTGATTTAAATATGGTTGACTCAACATAAATCGATACTTTTTAACATTTCATACATCCCTAGGAATAACCACAGAGAACCATCCTTATGTCGACAGATCTGACATTCGCGACAAGCTTACTGATTAGGTATGTTACTACCCAAGAAACAGGCGCTGCCTAGTTTGGGAACCAAAGTATAGACTGAATAAACGTCACAGTAAGGTTAAGCTTTTAAGACAACAATTGGGAAAATGGTTCAATAAAGATTTATCATTATTATTAAAAAAAAAACTGGATAGGAACCGGACCATCAATACAAGTGCAGATACCTTACCCTACCTACACCATACCTTATTCCTTACAGGTCTCAAGTAGTAACCACAAACTACTAAAACGATATGTTGCAGTGTAACTGTCATAGCATTGCTACTCTACTACTCCTCTGAACTCTCATCGTGATCAAGACGAGTCTTACAGCATTTAACCTAAGTGCTCTAAGGCCTCTGCCTCGAATTTTGCGGGCAGCGGGGCGGGCAACGCATACCTGTTCTTCAAACCAGCGGGCACATCGCGCGGCACTATAGCGGTTTAGTGTTGTGTTGTCGAGATATTTGTTTTTATTCGCGAACGAAATGTCTGAAAAACGTCGACATCTTTTTGATTCAAATTTATTCTTAACGCTCGATTTATTGTGGGTCTTTTGCCCACACTAAATAGAGCGTAGAAGTGGATCCCTACTATAGGGCAAGGAAAATAAATGGCGAGTTTTATCGACAATAACGAATACAACACTATACTTCAATGCAGACGCGCAACGCGGGCGGTCACCGCTTGACTGGAGTGCACCGCTCTCGTTGCCCGCCGCCGTGCCGCTGCCACGCAGCTGTTTTCGAGAACCGGTCCATTTGATTTAACGCATAAGATCCTGCCGCTGCCGCCGCCGCCCCGCTGCCCGCAAAATTCGAGGCAGAGGACTAAGGAGCGAGCCAAACCCTTTACTTTTTTCCGGGGTTTAAAATCCTCATGGATTTCCTTCGCCCCAGGGCGTCTGTCAGAATCTTACTGACTTAAATCCACCACGGTGTAACGTCTCAAACCTACGACGGGGGTAACGGGAACATACAATCTTTTCGCAACCCCTGACTGGCGCGGAGGAGAGAGGAGGGGCACCACGAGGAACACTACGCGCCACCACCTCGCCGGGTCCAAATGTATGGGGCGACGGACGACCTCGAGTTCGTCATACCTGGACCCATTTAACCAACATTTGTCCACCCTCCGCCGACACACGGTGCACCTGCTGCGGGCCGGGTGAGTTCACGATATCCCTGCTGCAACTGCGAGATGACTGTGTCGCAGAAGGACACCGCCGCGTTCCAGGCCTTATCCATATGACTACCAGCAGAAACAGGTCACTGCCTACACTTGAGACGAGGTCACGGCGCGGCTCACTCTGCTAGCATATTTTTTTTTTGGAATGGGCATCTCGCAGTTTATCCTTCAGGGATATTTACTGCTCAACCGAACTTTAACTCTGCTAGCATATGCCGCGCCGAACCCTTTTGAACTTGTCACGCGTAACCATTGTATTACGACCGTTGTGGCGCGGCGGGCGAAGGTCCGCCTGCGACGCAAGAGGTTGCGGGTTCGATTCCCGCCTTGGGATAAATTGTTTGTACGATCTACAAATATTTGTTCCGGGTGTTCTGGGTATTTCCTATGTATAATAAAAAAATATCTATCTATGTAATGTATTGTATTAAGTATATCAGTCATCTAGTACCCATAACACAAGCTCTGCTTAACTTGGGGCTAGATGATGCTGTGTGGATTGTCCAGCAATATTTATTTATTTTATTTATTGTATGTATACACAGACATAAGTATACAGGGTTAAAGGTTAAGTCGACCTAAACCCTTTAAGAGGTGGTAGTTTCCATCATTCCTGACTGATTTAACTATGGAACCCCATACCCTGGGACTTTGAAGTTTTTTTTATAAAAATCCAGATTTTTTGCCTTTTGTCCCCTTTTTTTGTGTTTTGTACCTCTAATGTATTTGTTTTTGTATTTTTTGTGTAGCAGATTAGTTGCTTCATTATTTTAAATACAAAAATTGCAAGTAACTGAACCAACTGAGTCATATTAGACGATTTATTGTTAAAAAAAGAAATAAATTTGTGGAAATTTTTTGATTCATTGTAAGATATTTAAAAAAAAGTCTATGACAGTTATGCTGCAGATGTGCCTAAAAATATCTACGGTTCTTCAGCTTTCCGATAAGGTATAATTTGCTACGGTGCTATCAGGATTCTCGGAAAAATCATCGATGAAAGACTCCCAGGTAATAGCAAAAATAACGGTATTTCGTAAAGTTGCTCGCAGCGCCTATTGTCCTGCATTCTGAGGTTAACGTATGGATGGGAATAATTTCAAACCATCTGATTGGGCCTTACTTTCTACCTCCAAATTTGAATGGAGAGACCTATGAAATTTTTTTGAGACAAGATTTACCCTATTTATTCGACGACATACCATTAAACCTTATTCGAGACATGTGGTTTCAGCACGACGGGTACCCCGCGCACTTTAGAAGGAGTGTCAGAGAGTGGCTGGACACTAATTATCCAAATAAGTGGATCGGGAGAGGTGGACCTACACCGTGGCCAGCTAGAAGTCCAGACTTAACACCCGTGGATTTTCATGTGTGGGGGCACATGAAAAGTTTGGTTTACAATGAACTTAACCCAATTACATCTGTTGATATTTTGAGGCAGAAAATTATTGATGCTGCTAACGAAATAAGAAGAGGACTATCAACTGGGGTAGTGAAAAGTGGCTTAAGACACATAATGCGTATGTGCGCGAAATAGGGGCGGACATGTGGAACATGTACTGTAAAAGGAATAATAAAAATCAATTGTTACCTATTTGGATTGTTTTCTAGCTAAAGTTAAATTTGATGCTTAAGTATAGTTATTTTTTACTACTACCTGGTAGCATATCATCAATGTTTTTGTTAAAAAAATCCAATAATACCCTGTTGTATTATAACTTAACGGAAAGCTGAAGAACCGTAGATATTTTTAAGCATATCTGCAGCATAACTGTCATAGACTTTTTTTACAATATCTTACTAAGGAAAAAAAACTTTTCACAAATTTATTTCCTTTTTTAACAATTAGTCGTCCAATACGACTCATTTGGTACAGTTACTTGCAGTTTTTGTGTTTAAAATAATGGATCAACTAATACGCTACACCAAAAATACAAAAACATTAAAGGTACAAAACACAAAAAAAGGGGGACAATAGATAAAAAATCCCATAACTTGAGAACGGTTAAGTTTGGGGTATGGGGTTCCATAGTCAAATCAGTCAGGAATGATGGAAACTACTACCTCTTAAAGGGTTTAGGTCGACTTAACCTGTAACCCTGTATATATTCTGTGGACAGTAGTTGTCTTTTATCAGTACTGTGTTAACTGTATCCAGAACTTTTTTTTTTCTATTATTTTCTAACCTCGAATAGTAACAGCGAACAAAAGTAACCAAAAAATTTCCGAATATATTATTGTGAGTGAATAATGTTTAGCCCAATGAATTGCCCAGATTTTTTAGAATTTCAGGTGAGTGAGAGTGGGGTTCAAAGTTTGTTTCACTCAATGTGTATTATGATTCTATTGATCTTTGTTTTAATCGGTGTGTTGAATCTGTTTCTTTATTTATTTTACAGGATATTCTGAAAAAAATGCGTGTTATGGATGATAAAATACTATATGCGCTCAATACTTCCATACCCACAGAATCTTTCGCAAGTAAAGTTGATGCTCATACGGCCTGTGAAGATCTTTATTCTCTAATCCAAAAAGGGCACACAGACAGAGAAAATGTTATTAAAAATTGCATCTTAGCAACTGCAGAAACAGTAAAACATTTAAAAGTAGCTAAAGATAATAAACCTGATGACTATGATGCAATGAAAAATCTGAAATCTGAACAAAAAAAGGTATGCAAGTGCCGAAATTCGAATATTGTTTTATTCATATAGCCAAAATAAATAGTTTACTCGAGTCCCATTAATCCTTTTGCAAGTGGCAGTTAATGGATATACAATATA
Organism: Phlogophora meticulosa; assembly: GCA_905147745.2. Taxonomy (NCBI): domain Eukaryota; kingdom Metazoa; phylum Arthropoda; class Insecta; order Lepidoptera; family Noctuidae; genus Phlogophora; species Phlogophora meticulosa. The sequence continues at coordinate 7,343,467 of LR990523.1, forward strand.
CTTTTATTTACGTACTGTTATTTATTTAATTCAGTTCCCAGCATTTAGTTAATTATTATAATTTTGTTTTTTATCTATCGTTGTGTACTTAATAATCTTACATAAATTAACCTTAAACTTGGTTTGTTTGTTACAGCTGAGACTTTTGCAAACAGAACTCAGTGTGGAGGAAGTCATTAAGGAAAAGACAACAAAGTTATTTACAGAGAAATGTAGAAATTACTACAAGCCTAACAACTTATGAAGACTGATGACACGCATTTTACTTATCCTTGTTTTGGAACTTATAGTGTATATACTTATATAAATAGAATATAGACTGTTACCCTTTTTTTAACTTTAATCCTCTTAACCCATTACCTAAGTCAGATCTATTCAACAAATAGTTTCAGGTCCATTTTGCCAGTCATATTTATACAGCAAAAAACTTGTTCGCTCAAATTTATTTCTTGGTGCTTACTACTCAATATTCTACACAAAAATAGCTCGTTTCAGGCAAGATGACAAATGTACTGAGGATTTATAAGCTGGGAGCTTGGGGCACAGCAACTGATACAATATCAGGCAGTTAAAACCCATTTGAAAGTACTACTGAAATGCTGGCTTTTGGTGCTTTGTTTTCAAAGAACCAATTTAAAATCAGTTCTATTTTTACTTGTTTGAAATAAATAATAATTTGATTGATTTAGCTTCCAAAAAGTCCTTATGTTAACTACCTATTGTTTTGATAAGATAAACCCTGCCTTCTAGATAGTATTATCATTTTTTCTATCTGACTTGGTAAGGTATGGATAATATTGTTTCTATGTTAAAATAAATGATGTACATACATATTCATCCTTTTCCTAATGGAGGTGGGCCGTAACTATAGAATGCCACACACTCATACTCCTTTTGCTACATATAAGTTTATTTATAAACATGCTAATGTAGGGATTCTTGAACCCTAAAATAAATAATATTAAAAATTAGTGAACGCTACAGAATAAATATTTATTATAAAAATCTTCATAAAATTATCCAGATAATATATTTTACAGCATCGGAAGATTTATTCAGAATCTGGCACTAAAACCACAACTTCAAAAATATAGTTTGTGTTAAAGCTAAACAATTAGTTTGAGAAAATACTATCAACTACATAAAAGTTATGCATACTGCAAGAAGATTTCCATTATTTGCCGGCTTTAGCTGCAGCTGCAGCTTCCTTTGCATTGATTTCGTCTTCATATTTTTTGTGCCATTCAAGGTTGTATTGATGAACAGATTCACCTCTCTTTGCTGCTGATTTTCCAACCAGAATTGCTCCAAAACTAGCAAGTGCTGTAAGTAACATAAGCACATTCGCAATCTTGATTCTGGCTTGGCTGCGAGATTTATCGATAAGTTCCCCACTGAAATAAAAGTTTGAATTATTAATAAAATATATAGAAACTATTCTGCTAAGAAAACTGTATTACTCATATACAAGTGGAATTAGCTGTGTAATAAATTTAAAAGAATTAAAAATATTTGTTCACAGTTAAAGTTAAATCATTATTATGAGGTGAGGTAAGGACAACATCAAGAAAATACATCAAGCCTTGATGATTACAGTCCTGCACTGTGATATGAATCAAATTATTCAAGGTCATGTAGGACAATTTATTTAGGCAATAGAGAAATTTAAAGTCTCAAAGAAAAGGTTGAATGAAACAGAGGCGTTCAATCTGTTCCAATTCATTAATACTGGCATCCGTGCGTCAGCGTCCCAACTAACGATTACATAAAAATATACATTGTATATAACTCACGAAACGTATGTGGGGATCTCTTCTTTAGTTTTGAATTTTTTCGTCCACACCAAAATGAACTTCTGGAAGTCGGTAGGTTTATATCTCGGAGTAATACTACTGGCAGCTGATTGGTTGCTCGAGCTAGGTGTACTCGGAGGTGGTGCGCAATAATTCCTCTTTACTGAACAGATACATGATCGTAAACGTAATGATAGTATTTTATTCATTTCTAATCGTCACTTCGTTTCGTCAATTCTCAATTCTAAGATATATTTAGCAGATAAAACCTACAATAATAATAACAGTAATTCACTTCCCGATCATTAGGCAGTAGCCACTATAAAACTTAACTTTTGATTTGACAGGTCGGCAGTGAATTACCACCAACCTACCGTACTCACTGAACTGAAGCCGAAAGTTTAAGACAAGAAAAAATCGAGCTGTTTGAATGATAGAGCAACGAAATGAACGTCACTGACAAGTGTCAAGGTCACAAATGTCACAAAATAGTAATTAGGTAAGGTGAGGTGTGCACCGCCACAGTGTGCTGCGTGCAAAAGCACGGGATTCTGCTGTTGTTTTTGCACGCAGCACACAGTTTACACCTCACCAAATTATTAGCGCCTGCGTCTAGATATCAGTCTGAAGCAATTTCCATACTTGTCAGTTCATAAAATCGCTAAAAGCTACTAATTTTCTTTTCACAGCTTTGAGATAGTTCAAAATAAACCCTGTTTAGTATACAGTGCTGTCAATTCCAGAGCCCACAAGAGCCGATTCTATTATTTTCTAGACGTCACTGACAATTGGGCGGAGTTTTCGAGATCCTCTTGAATATTAATTTTATTGACAGTGAAAATAAAATTTAATATAATCGTAGGTACTGTACCCGCGGGCAAAACCTAGACTAATATTAGATATCTTCCGAAGAATTGCATAAACCATTTTCAATTAAATAAATCTCTTTCACCTTGGTTTTCATTTTTTGTAAGTATTGTAAACATGATAATTCTATGTAGTAGTTGCAGCAGCAAGTACCTATTTGCCTTCATGTGCTAATCCCAGATCGTGTTATGAGTTTTAGCTGCATTTGGTTTCTTAGTTTGGACTTCATTACATTCAATTTCTGACTATCATTTTTCGTGACAAAGACTCGTAAATTAGCGGGAACTGATAACAGAAGCCTTATATTGCATTTCAATAGAGTAAAGTGACATTAGTGGGTAGCGGCAAAATCTGAGAGGGGGCTCTTTTAACACGAACTTTATCCTGACGAATGCATTAGCCTTATGCACAAATTAGCCCTGGCTGGAAGCCTTAATTCTAATTGGGTCCCCACAGGAAAGTTCGGTTAAGTAGTTAATAACCCTGAGGTTAAACTGCGAGATGCCCATTCCAATAAATAAAAATAAATATGCACAGATTAAGTAGTACCGGCTACTACTTGGTCTTTGTTGTAATATTGCCTCATGGCTTGTCTGTGGAGGGAATTATGGTGTTGCTAAGCTACCGAAAATTCCCTTTATTGTTCAAAAAATTATAAAATTCTCACATTAATTCAAATGAATCTGCTTTGAAAGAATATTATTTCTGTTGCTTATATTACTAAAACAAGTCTAAAAAAAGAAATGCTGTTAGTTTGTTGAATGGAAATATTATTTATAGGATTTTGATTTTGGTTTCTAGCAACATAGGTGACGTGATTGCTGGTTCAGGTAGGTATTTTCTGTCTCATCTGTTCGATTAAATTTTAGAGATTTTAGTAATACTTTCAATCTGCATGCAACTAATATAAAAAAAAAATCGATGTTAGATTGATTTGCAATACCTATAATTTTCTTTGATTTCACACTTCTGGTTCCTAAAATAATGTAAGTACATTTTGCTGAAGCTGTTTCAATGGACAACACATTGTTTGTTGTAATTCGGTTGCAGTTTTTTCCTATAAAATGTCGTCGATCGAGTTGTGCTTTCAATTTTGACTTGTATTATTTTCGTTTATTTCGTGCCTGAAGGTTATTATTATTTACTGCATCATCTATAAATAGAAAAGTATGCATCTTAGATGTATTCTTAAATGGCGTAATGTTACTATTGCTACGAAATTGACAATAATTATGATGTGACTAAGATGACCCTCTGATCGATAGTTCTTATAATGCGCCTAAGATTAGTGGTGGGAGAGGGATAATTAAGTTCTAAAATGATGATGGTATCTGGAGAAGCATTTTTCTGTTATTGAAGTATTTTATTCAGATCAATTTTAGTTCAATATGATGACAGAAAGAATATGAATTACATTCCTTTTTAGGGTAAAGATAAACAAAGGTAATCATATGTTATTGTTTTACTTCATTATCAGTTATCTAACTAAATCATTTAGTTGTTAGTCAGAGGGTGTATGATTCATAATTATTCTTTCATTTAAATTAATAGTTGACTGTTTTTAAGATGTCTGGTGGACACAAGCATCGTTACAAGAATGCAGGCTTGAGCGCAGATGAGCTGCGTCGCCGCCGAGAGGAGGAAGGTGTACAGCTGCGGAAACAAAAGAGAGAACAGCAGCTATTCAAACGTAGAAATGTCAATCTTCCTGCACCAAATGCACCAGATATTACTTTACAGGTAATTTTTTTAAATTTATATGAATGAAGATAACATTTCCAAGAAATGCATCTCTGCCCAAACCAAGTGAGAGTGAGCAGACTGCAGGCATGATGATATTTTATTAGTATTCTCTTGTTATCAGTACTATAAACTATTTATCAATGACATGCTTTGCTACTATTTTTCCTCTTACACGTGGTATTCATAAATTGTAGGAGATTTATCATGTTTCATAAAACCTTTGCTACTAGGTGACACCTAAATGAATGCCGCTATTGAAGTTTCAATGCTTGGTTGCCACTGAGCTTTGAAAATCCACCTGTGCAATAATTATTCAGGATAACTTTTGTTTTTGTATTGTCTTGTGGTTTTGTAATGCATTAATCATGCAAAGATCTATGCCCAAAAACTCATCATACAATGAGTACGTATGATTTTTTCTTCTCTTAATATTTGCAATCAGTCAATAACCATGAGCAGAGCAGACGTATTACCAGATTGAGTGTAATTGTAGGCTATGCATGTTTAAGATTTGGCATCCCTTAAGGTGGTCCAGTACAGCAGGTCTAAATAGTGAGCTGGACCATTACTGGATAAGTATGAAGTTGGGAATGCTTTTTACGCATACTTTTGCATAGGTCAGTTTTTGTGTCTCGGGCTAGATGTTACTTGGAATGACCTTTATGTTCTAGCCCAAAACGATTGTATCCAGTCAGGATTTGCAATGCTCTGAGTTGGCAGTTGGTAGGTCTTGTTTAAGTCGTAAGTAACCCACGTCATCACGTGGGTTGGGTATATGTTTACCAGATGATTTGCCTAAGCATACGCTTTATTTGCGTTGTTTGAGCACAGAATTTGTTTCGTCATGGGCGGTTCAGCCACAACAGCCGTAGTATCGAATATCTGCATATTCTATACCTTCCACGACTGGTAGTTCGAGTAGCTAGTAGCTGTTAGCGACTCTATATGAGTAGCAAAAGTTGCGTTTGCGACTTCTTTAACTCCACAGTTGTTTTTTTGAGAGCTTTATTGTCGGGTAGCTTTTTTTTTTTTTTTTTGGAATGGGCATCTCGCAGTTTATCCTTAAGGGATATCTACTGCTTAACCGAACTTTCCTGTGGGGGGCTTCATTAAAATTAAGACCTCCAGCCAGGCGTAAAAACTTAAAAACTAAGCGACCGATCGCTATGGGCATCCCCTGCGGGGTACGAACCTCGGCTTAGGACGTCGCTGAAGAGGACAGCAAATAGATATGTGATTTAGGGACATTTTAATCATTTACCGGCTCAGCTTCGCGGGCTGGCTCTAGCAAAGGGTCGGGGCCTGGGTAGCTCTTGAGTTTTTTTTAAGAGCTCGCTTTGGTGGCGGCTGCTTTGCCGGACCCTTTTCTCGATACTTTACGTTGGTAACCGTTCGGGTGTACTAAACTGTGTCGTGCGTTGTGATCAGAGATATCCGGCGTACATCTTCAGTAGTTGTTAGATATTTCGGTCACGAACTTTTTGCTAGCACCCTCAACTTACCCTTTTGTCTTATAGTCGCCCACCATTTCTCTAAAGGATTCCCAGTCAGAGTTTCTGTTACTTTTATTACACAGGGTTGGTCATTTATTGCATTTAAGTATAGTCACCGGCACGTAAGTTGGCAAGGTTTTGGCGTAGTGGGGGTAAGTTCGCGCATCGTGCACTTAGTGGAACAAAAAAGTGGTGACTTTTATTGATCGTCATTATTTTATGGTTATTGCCATCATTTATATTTAATAATATCTGATTAGAAGAAAGTTGAAGAAGGGAGTGGAATTCGTAAAGTTTATTGGGAGTTATAAATAATATGCATACGAGGAAAGTATGCGAAAAAAGGCATACCTTTTTTCGCCTTAATTTTTTAATTTAAAACAACAATAATATCAACTCGTAACAAAAACTAAATTTAAAAACAATAACAATAACTCTTTAACATAAACACAACAAAAACAAAGGGTACAACTTTCGTGCACGCAAGTGTAATCGGGAGTTCGGGAGGCAACAGTGGACTGTTGCACCAATCGCGCGCTCGAATTGACGCTACCTCATACCCCGCGTCCCGCTTGACTACCAAAGAGACCTAAAAAAACGACTTGTGCGCATCTAACGACTCTTGCCAAGTTACGTGCCGGGGACTATACTGTGTAACTTACAGTTAAGGTGACAGTATCTCTACAATCAGTATCTCTATGCAGTAGAATAGATTTGAGAGACCTTTTAGAATTAAAAGTCCAGCAAATCGGGCCGTCATGTTAGGATCACTGGGCCATAATGTAGTTTGAGTTCTCCTTCTCGAGTTCCTTGATCCTCATTCTTTTTAGTTGGCTGGATGAGAGCCGGGGTATAGCGGCAGTATTGCGATCAACTTTACGGCACTTGGAGGGCCTATGAGGCGCACCTCATAGTCCACGCAGCGATATGGCCTCGAACAGTAACATTTTGGAATGTCCTTATTATTGACAATGTTGCCAATTGGACTAGCAGTTTTATTTATTTTATCACATATTAGGTAGGTATTATATTTTATCAATAAAATAATTGTAATTGTCGATCATATAATTATTAAGTACTATTTAGTACAACTGGAATGCCTACAAGCATCTAAAGGTCGATCTCAGCGGAAACGTAACTGTAGTGTATACCTATAGGAAAACACATTATTAGAAAATCATGTGTTTTCCTACATACATTTACTTGAAAAAGTAGATCACTATGGTAAAGCTAAGAATATTGTGATTTAGACGGAATATATATAAAAAAAATGGATTTAGCAAGTAGGTGAATAGGAACTATAGTTACTAACAATCTTTCCCGCTAAAAATGGTGTTGTGAAATAAATAATAACAGCCGTACAGGTCGATCGATGGTGAAACTACGTTTGTCGAGGTCGGTTCTGGGTCCATGGCCACCCCATCCATAACATACCGAGACTCCTCTTTGCCTCGAAAAGCACGTTAACCGTTGGTTCCGGCTGTCTTTCGTAGACCTTTGACAGTCTATAAAGGTAGTCAGAAGGCTAAAAGTCTGACAACCAGTCTGATCAAAGGGTATCGTATTGTCCAGTAACGGGTTGTGGAAGTCAGATAAGCAGTCGCTCTTTTGTTGCATCTGGTTAACCTGGAAGCCGATCTGAAAATGCCTGTTATATTTCTTTTATTCCTTTTCGATTTCCCAAGGAAACAGAAAATTATAATAGAAATATAGTTCTATTATAATGTGTACCCTACATAATTATTACTGACAAAATAATAATGACTGTTAACGCATTTTTACATTTCACATTGATGATAGACTTAACTATCGATTATAAATTATAAAATGCGATTTGGTTAGAAAAAAGGATTTTCTCAATCTCTTAAATGGACTATTATTATTAAAAGCAAATTGCTCTCCTAAGTTTATGATGCATGATTTGCAGTGCATACTGCAAAGTGCATAATTATGCAGTATGTTGCAAATTGCATATAACTGCCATTCAAATGGTAAATTACAGAATGTAGGTAGCATTCATTTTGCAACATGAAATATGTTCAAAGCATTATCACACACTCATCATGCACAGGAACTGTTTTGTCATTTAATTTTAAGAAAATTTTATTCTATTTGTAATTAAAAATTTAGTTTTAATTATGTCATCGTTAATAATGAATTTCAACACATTAGAATTCTGCAAGGCTTATAATGTTAAAAAAATAGTGATATTTTTACACTTACTTAATTTTCACTGAAAAAGTTATATTTTACTTTTAGGATGACATCAACATATTACCATCAGATGACATCTGTCCAGGCATGGTTGCGGCCCTGTATGGAGATAATCCAGAAGACCAAGTTATGGCAACTCAAAAGTTTAGAAAACTATTGAGTCAAGAGCCTAATCCACCAATTGATGAAGTGATACGGACTGGAATAGTTCCTAAATTTGTGGAATTCCTTACCAATACCACTAATCCAACACTGCAGGTAAAATCAACTGAGTTCGACATAGAAACAAATAGATTTGTCAGTATTTTAATTGTTGTTAAAAATAATTTCAATATTCTGCTATAGTGTCTCAGCTATAGGCTAACCACACTTATTTCAAGAGGACAAACAACAGAATACACAACAAAACCAGCATAAAATTAATGTGAGAATAACGAGCCTGTCCAGAAATTGAGTACTGTCTTCAAGAAGTAGATATTCAATAAACCGACGTTTTATTTCAGTTTGAAGCAGCATGGGCGCTCACAAACATAGCATCTGGTTCTTCGGAGCAGACCCGCGTGGTGGTGGACTGCGGCGCGGTGCCGGTGCTGGTGAGCTTGGTGGCCAGCGGCAGCAGCGACGACGTGCGCGAGCAGGCCGTGTGGGCGCTCGGCAACGTGGCCGGCGACTCGCCGCGCTGTCGCGACACGGTGCTCGCAGCAGGCGTTTTACCGCCGTTGCTAGAGTAACTATTACGTTCTTCATACTTTTATAAACTTACTCAAACTTTATAATTAACTTTATTATTTATCAGCACCGACACTAGGTATCTCATAACGTGTTGTTGGCTCTCTGTCTCTCTTGATTAGGCTAACTAGACATTGATTTTGTTCTTCTATCTAAATAATAATATAATATGAATTGAAATTGGCGTCTTTACGTTATGGTTTACTTCACATTATGTTTATTATGTATGATTTTCATTTTACATTATCATCATATACAAAGCTTTGATGAATTATTTTTAATAGTTCTGTTTGTGTTTATATTTTTTAAATATGTTTCAGCATATTAAATAAGTATACCAGGCTGTCCATGACAAAAAATGCAGTATGGACTCTTTCTAATTTATGTCGAGGCAAAAATCCTCCTACAAACTTCGAAGCTGTTGCTCCAGGTAAGTTTATTTTGTTAATAAATTTATACAACATCAGCATCAAGTCATATAGTAATCTTATATAATAGAGCCGAAGAGTCAAGTTAAACCAGGTGTTACTTGGCGGAAGTCCATGACATGCAATCCAAACCGATATTGACGCGATTAATATGTTACGCACTTTGCATAAAATATTAATTGCACCTTCTGCATGTGCATAATTTTGCGGGCGGTAGGCGTGTTGCATACCGCAACAAATTATTGCTAAGCAGAATTAACAACATAATATATTGTGATTGAATGTTTTGTATGTGACAGGTTACTCAAATTGTATTTTAATGTGCTTCCAGGTATTCCTGTTTTAGCGCGATTGTTACATCACACTGATGCAGATGTCCTAAGCGACGCGTGTTGGGCTCTCTCTTATCTATCAGACGGACCAAATGAGAAGATTCAAGCCGTGATAGATGCTGGAGTATGTAGAAGGCTTGTGGAACTACTTATGTAAGTGACACACATTCTGTTATAAAAAAAATATTATCAGATTTAAAACTCAGGAGATGTAGACCCATAAACAAAGCAACTAAAAATAGACTTGGAAGTCATGCAGACTTATGCATTTTCAGACTGTACAGCCAACAGTTACACTACGAATACCGCCCGTAATGAGCTACTGGCAAAATGAAATTGTTACCACACTTGTGCGAATGACTGTACTACACATGCCCTTTTCTAAATGATGAATCGTCATCAATCAAAAATGCACCACTGTTTTGAAGGACGATATAACAAAAGAATCCTAACTTTTACTTCACCAGGCACAATAAATCGACGGTGGTATCAGCGGCCTTGCGAGCCGTGGGCAACATCGTCACGGGCAACGACGCGCAGACGCAAGCCGTGCTCAACTGCAACCCGTTGCCCAATCTGCACGCTCTGCTGCGCTCCAGCACAGAGGCGCTGCGGAAGGAGGCGTGCTGGACGCTCTCTAACATTACTGCCGGCAATGCTGCGCAGATACAGGTAAACTGCCACACACTTTATGTGATTTCAGAAAAGTAATTTTATTGCTGCTGCAACTGCATATTTTTTTTGCCTTTTCAACATATCAATCTAACCAAATCCAGCTTAATTTAAAACTCTTATCTCATGGACACTCAAGAGTGCAACGCCGAAAACTCATACTTAATTAGCGGAAATTTATATATATATATTTTTTCTATTTCAGGCAGTAATAGACGCTAACATATTCCCAGTACTAATTGATATTTTAAGGCAAGCTGAATTTAAAACGAGGAAAGAAGCGGCTTGGGCTATAACGAATGCAACTAGTGGAGGCAGTCATGAGCAAATTAGGTAAGTACATAACTCTATTTAATTTCAACACCTTGATTTTGGTAAGTCTGCTGACCAAGACAAGCAGGCATTTAGAAATCAGGTCAATGATTTCTTTAAGTAAATATAGTTTAGATGGAATTTTTGTTTTTCAGGTATTTAGTTGAACAAGGTTGTATTCCACCTCTATGTGACTTATTAACGTTAACGGATGCTAAGACAGTCCAAGTGGCTCTAAATGGATTAGACAATATATTAAAGGCTGGTCAACAATCCGATCAACGTGATAATCCTTATGCTGTTCTCATTGAGGAGTGCTTCGGTAAGTACTGATATTATATATTTTTTGTTAATTATTTGCTTAAGGAGTTTCTAGTGCGTGTGGGTATGCGCACGTCAGTAACTGAACTTAAAATCTACCCAATTAGGGTAGATTTTAAGTTCAGTTACTGACGTAACTAGCTCGAGATTAAGATGCCGTCAACTCCAGACAGCAAATTGTAAGATTTTTTAGGCGTAGCGCTTACTGGACTAGCAAAATAATGTTACTCTTCATATTTTAGTCTCGATCGTAAAAATCTTGACCAAGCTCAAAATTATCATTTTGCTAGGCCTTGATGAAAGTTATTGGATTTCGACTGCGAGGTCCACAAATAGCAAGTCGTGAAACTATTCGTGAGTTTCACGGCTTGCTATTTAATAAAACACTTCTATTTTGCTTGTTTTAGGTTTGGATAAGATAGAATTCCTCCAGTCACATGAAAACCTTGACATTTATCAAAAATCATTCGAGATAATTGAGAACTATTTTGGATCTGAAGAAGAAGACGGCAGACTCGCGCCTGCGGTGTCGTCGACTACGGACCAATATCAATTCAGCGCCGATCAATCGGTTCCAATGGGTGGCTTCCAATTCTAACCTAGGCTTATAATTCTACTTAATATTGATGCTGACCGTGCAGTGAGTATATCTTGTGATGTTTTGTATAATTTATCGTATTTTAAAAGTCACAATTTTAAATTTGGCAAGTAAAATTGTAGTCAATCCCTTATGGGATATTTTAGTTTCTTATAATATTTAACTGTACAGCGATAAATCAATAGACGAAAAGACAGTGTAGCCTAGGCTTGGATAGCAAAATATCACAGAGAAATAATTTATGATTACACTTTTAACCTTTATCCCACTTTTTTTTCGAACCACATACAGTATACATAGTTTTATACTTATACATAATGCATCCCTAAACGAATGACCTTACGACTAGCCTTAACAGATGACAAAATACCTACATGGCTATCGACCAATACCAAACTGCTTGGACTGAATTGAGATAACATGTCTTGTACAACCTGGAAGAGAAATTGACACAACCTGATACTGTTAAACCATGAGTTCAGTACATGATTCCTGACACCCCAGCGTTACAATTTTACGTCGGCTTTTTATTGCTAATATTTACGTTTTTTACCTTTTTTTTTTCTTTACTTTATGGAAAAAACAATAATATCGTGATATCTATATCCCAATGAGTTTTTTTTGTGAAAACGTAAAGACTTAAAAGTTAAAGTAAAAAAAATGTGGAATGTAGTAACTCAACGCTGGGACAATCCTCGGGGCTGCTCAAGTATTACTTACGTAATCAGAATTTTAGTAGTTTTTACTTACTATATTTTTTTAAATTGTTTAATATTAAATTTTTGAGTTTATCCATTACGAACAATCAACTCTTTCCTCTTTTTAATATTAGTTTAGATTTTGTGCACACATGGTATCAAAATTAAATCATGATACTAACAGTTCATGTGTGGACGGATGTTATAATAAACAGAACTTAAAGTTACTTTTTTTACGTAACCAAGCAGAACGTTTCACAATTACACGTAAGCCTATTAACACTCGCACAAAACATTTATTTTATTCCTCGATGCAAACATTTTCCAACACGATACTTATTCAAAGTTACATTACACATTAAAATGAAAAGATAGATAGATAGACTTAAATACAATAAAAGTATAAAAAGGTATGTACCGTATTTTATTTTTCTTCCCGGACAGCCCTAGTTCTCGGACAAGCGCGTAGTATGTTATGGACGAGAGAGGACACAAAGTAATAACAACTCTCAAACGCGGCGATTAAGTGCAATTTAGCTTACGTGTGGGGGGCAAGTGATTTTGTGGGCAGTTTTCACCAATATCAATGGAGTGATTCTTCTGTACGTAAGTACTATTACTTATTCTGCGGGGAGTTACAGAATCATGTGGGTCGATGTCTCTTCCACACTGTATACTTTCGCCGGCATATCAATATTTACATTTTTTGAAAATCTACAAGAGTGGTAATAATTCTTAAACGGACAAATCTTTCTTGCATTACAGTTTTTGTAATACTGGACGTGAAACAGGATAAAGAACCAAAAAAAAAAAATTGTCGTTGGTCTATTGGTTACTCTGTCTACGAATAATATGTTACGTGTATACATACATAAAGTAAAATTAACTATAAAATAAGCAAAATAATGATCGCTATTTATTACTGCACTAATTTAACTACGTTAATAACAAAATTATTTTGTTTTTGTGTATTTACAATGAACAAGCATAATTTAGTCTTTACCTTATTGGTCGGTAGGACACAATGTATCGTTGCTTATCAAAGTCTTTCTGAAGTTGATACTGCGAATATACATTTTTGTTGTTTTACGGCATTCACGTGATTGCATATTTTGTCAAGTGGTAATAAATGAACGGTGTGAGTTTTTGAAATAAGACTTAGGGCAAACATTTACAGGGTATTTTACTACTATATAAGAGATTGGCGAATTATTACTTGTTTTAGAGATGTTGCAGAAAAAATAAATAAAATCGATGGTAATATGCAGAAGTTGCACGCTAGGAAGTTCTTATCATTGTCACGCAAAACGGCCATTGTACTGAATGGCGCGAAGTTACGACTAGTTTCTATTTCTTTCAAATTTAAAAGAATTAAATTGTAATTATTCAAATTCTCAAAACGTTTTAAAGACTTGTTAAGTTTATACTACTATTTTTTTTCACTACAATTTTTATGACCAATGTACTACCTACATTTATCTTGTAAGCGTGCTACTTTTGGTACTCGCTATCCTACCCAAACCACTTGCATTTCGCATCTCAACCGAGCGATTAAACTGAGCAAAGCGATCACCCGTTACCCGGGCAAAAAGAAATGAAAAACGCATTATGACTGAAATTACGTAAAATATGTTTCAATGGGGTTATTTTACTGATTTTTTTATCTGGGTGAGAGTAGTGCTGTCCTAGCACTACTTGACCCGCTTACGACTTCGCCATTTATAGAATCATATTTTTTTATATAATAGATTTCAAGATATGTGATAAAAAAATCCCGAAACAAGAAATAATACAGAAATGTTGTAAATTTTATATTTTTAGCCCTGTTGTATCTCAAAAATTCACCACATAGCACATACAACTTTCTTATTATTCACAGTTATGTCTTCCAGCTACCATTTACAGTCACTTTCAAAATATGGCAGGCTAGGTGAATGTTGGAATGACAATAAAATATCATGATAGTTTGGCTTAATTGCAACTTTTGTGTCGAACCGTCCAAGCAGGAAACAGCCTTACAGGAAGAATAACATTTATAAAATGATTTATTCATGGAGCTTTTTCGCTAAGTGTTGTTGTCCGTAAGGAAAGGTTGTAGGAACGTAATATTATGTAATAATCACTTGACGGTACGTCGTTAAAATCTAGCCTATGTAATTTACTAAGTAAGACGTCAATGTAGATAGAGCCGCATGTAAATCCTAATTATAATAGTTTTAAATACTTCCTGAATGCAATAATTATTGTAGTTAACGTAGTGTCTAGTGTGCGTTGCCAGGATTTGATCTTTAGAGCATTTTTGAGGTCATTTTAGACCACATTGTCTCAGTCCAAATCTCCCTGGCAACATTTGATTGTAGACGACTTTTTGAAGATAACTATGTATTGTTGGAATCAAATACTTATGTCAAAAATTGATAATGCAACACACCATCCCGTAGCAAAGCAGATCGCGTTAAATAATATTTAACGCAACATTGATAAACTATATTAATTGAGATGGGCGCCATTACTAATGATGAGGGTGAAACATGTGTACTACTGCTGCGTAGGCACACTGACCAATGACGACAATGCCAGCTTTGTATTGTAATATTCTGTAAAATGTTAGATGCCTTTTAGTGATAAAAAAAGTCATAGGAATGTTCTTTGAACACCTGATGTCCAACTTATTTTTCTAGGGAGGTTACTCTCAACATGTATTTATTTATTTATATAAGAATTATTGTTCTATGGTGACAGAAGAAAATTTCTTTTTTCAGATATCTATGTATACAGAAGTGGGTAGTATCTACAACTTCGATTCATTAACTGTTTTCTGATCAAACTACACAATGTGTACGTAATTATATTGTGCACCCATTATGTATAGATTATTTTATTAATTTATATAATTAACTAAGGAATTCGCCTTCTTATTTTTTACTGTAGATAATGGCGTATCTAGTTCATTTATTTTGTAGTATGTATTTGTTGGCCTTCAAGCTTTTGTTACTAAAATAATTCAACTTGTATATTGTTATGTGAAAAGTATCATTTCATAATGTATTACAGATTGGTACCAACAAATGTTTATTTAATTTAGCCCATATATCCCTGACTGTCCAACATGTATAGTTTTCTGACAGATTTGAAAGGTGAGTGTTTTGAGCATGAATGAGCCTTGCCATCTCTGCGGAGACGATCAAGTTCTTGTATCGTCGGAAATACCCAGAACACCCGGAACAAATCTTTGAAGAAATAAAGACTGTGTAGCACATAGTCTATATTTCTACAAGGATTCGGATCGGAGATAGGCGGTCGATGTCTAAAAAGGCTCTACATACCGATCCCAATGGTGTACTGGTACCTACGCTTATGGTAGTTAGTGTTGGATGTGTAAAAATTGACATACGAGTATAATAAATGCTCTAGCGTTACTCGCCAAGTATATGTGGTGTAACTATGATAGATTGAGCAATTATTTGATTAAATAAGATGGTGGTTAAAAAAAGTTACAGTACCACAAATTGAAAAAAGTTTGCTAAGATGGGATAAAAGAAGACTAACAGAAGTCAGAATGTTCATGACGTTCTATCGTCTTATTTCAATAAATAACCAAGGCACTGTGCGCTAGATTATTTATCGAAACAAAACCCAGATGCTTCGAATCCAAAACGTAAAATGCTTCGAATTCAAAACGTAAAATTTCTTGGAAGTTTTAAAGCAACATTAATGATAATTTTACCCAATTAAATATTGAATTGAACCCGTATCAGGTATGTATGGTTCTCAATATTGACAAAAAATGTAGTGTTGCAAAACTAAGAAAATATAGCCGTATCGACCCCCAGCACATCGCAATTTATCGTGTCGCGCCTGTAGTGTGCGATGGTTCATGCAAACTCGGAAGTTTTTTGTAAAACAGCATACTTTTT
Organism: Phlogophora meticulosa; assembly: GCA_905147745.2. Taxonomy (NCBI): domain Eukaryota; kingdom Metazoa; phylum Arthropoda; class Insecta; order Lepidoptera; family Noctuidae; genus Phlogophora; species Phlogophora meticulosa. The sequence continues at coordinate 7,359,584 of LR990523.1, forward strand.
TCTGCCTTAGAGGTTTTTCATCCAATTCGTAGTCTCATTTCAAAGTTCAAAATAAAAAGCAGAACTTAACAATTGTAAATACAATTAAGTAAAACTTTATTAAACAAAAGTAAACTAAACATCATAAAAAATAGCTATCCAAAACATAGAATTGGCCGAGCTTGTTACCACGAAACTCCAATGTCGTTAAAATACACAAGTGTTCTAAGGAATGCATGTTCTTGATGCAAAGTATCCCAAAATTTCATTCGCTCGTCGAAGGGATTTCTACCTTTTGTAAGCTCTGACCCTATACTAAGATAGTTCAGCTTATCTTTATTTTCAACAGGGTCCCAAGTTATTTGTAAAAGTGGATCATTGTCATCCGGTGTTGGGTTACTGAAAACAAGTATGTGGTTATTAGAAAAAAAATCACGGCTTACTACACTACATCCTATTATGGACAAATTGGAAGAAACTATCATAACTAGATTCCTATAGGATTTAACCGGAATTAGGTGAGCTGGTTTTATGTGCTTCTCATAAATCATAATTATATGGATACAGCTGTGCATATTTTTTGTCAATTGTATTGCGTGGAATTGTTTTTTAGTTTCATCAAAATAAGCGCCATACGAAATTTTAAATAATATTAAAATTAATTTAATATTTTAAAACATAACCTACAAGTAGGTATAGTCACGAGCAGACGCGGGATATGCAGAAATGCCCTGCTTGGCCTAAAAAATAAAAATAACAACATAGCATCACGCATGTATTCCTTTACGGGTTTGGCAGATACAGTACATCCATATTTCGACATTTATGTCAAGTCCCTTGTGTTCGGGGGCGAGCTTATAAAAATTCCAGATGAAAAACCGACTAACTCGATTAACACTCCCCAACCGCGGATTTAACCCAAGAACTCATGTTTAGGGTTAGTACTTGCGGCCACTATACCAACGAGTATTTTCTTGCCGAAGTCTCAATAGTAAAATGCCATGAACATTACTACGAATCACGAAGAGTGGGTTGCGAGAGCGAGTGCATGCGATGCCGCGACTCTCATCAGTTTATTTTGAAAATTTCGTTAAGGTGATGATTTGGTTTTTTTATTTAAGCTCGTCTCGAGCATGACTGGTCAGTTATTTCTTAACCCTTTGGTCTTTTAATCAGGGTGGCAAAATCTAGATGCTGCAACCAGTTATGATGTAGTGCTCGTCGGCCACTACCCCGGAACCGGTCGTTCGGCTTCGTAGTTGGTTACAGTTCTATCATGGATTAGGTCATGATAGAACTGTTTTGTTGTGGTGTAATAATCTAGTTACCTACTGCTAGCAGTGTAAACGTTTCTTTTATATTTCGGCCTTTATGACTTATGTGATCCGGCCAATCCTACAATTTAGATTCAACATTAACATCAACATTCGCGGTCGTTTAGCTCTCACCTAATTCCGTCACTGATCAGAAAATCGGCATGAACGATAAAAGTAAAGGATCTTAGAATGTAAAGGATGGTTAATACGAATGTTCTGCATCACACTTTAAAATATTTCAAAACATAGATCAAAGAATATTTTGAATGGGAAATCCTTACCTGGTTTTAGCGAAATTGGTCCACATTTTAACTACTCTGCTCCTTGTCATCACTGAATCTCGACTACCCTTGCAGATTGTTGGCATTTGAAGACGGTACATGAAAGGTAGTTCTGCGCAATGTCCAACAGAGTTCAGAAAATCCAAATGTGATGGCACTGACCACTCGCCAGGGAAATTAAGAATGTAATAATATATCGGACATTCTGGTGCAAACTGACTGTGGAGTCTTACAGTTCTATTAACATAGTATAAAAAGTAGTAATCACTTATTAGTTGTAAGTACTGTGTTCTTGTGTCTGCTCTCAAATGTTCCTCGCCACCCAAATAAAATTTCAATAATTGTTGACCTATATTTTTTGTTAATTTATCCTCTCTTGATAGTGATTTTGGTACGATAAGACTAGCATTCTCATTGTACTTTTCGTAATCCGAATAAAAATCTTCGTTAAAGAATTGTAATAACGCAGCTTCTATATTATTACTACCAATTATTAAAGGCACTTTATTGAAGTTCCCTGATTTCATGATTAGAGGCGGACTTTTTGTTATAAATGCAGGTTGGCCTTCAAAGTCAACTTCAATGCACGGCTTGAAGATGGCATCGACCACATCATGGTCTTCTGCTTTGTGTCTTACATGAACCATGTTTACCAAGGCAGTCATTATGTCTTCTGCAGGTATAGAGCGTAGCTTTTCAACTAATTCTACTTTAGAAGTTTCCATTAAGTTTAATTCATTTGCCAGATCTATAACAGCTTGAGAGGGGTTTTTGGTTAAAGACCAATTATTCAATGCACTAGCGCTTTGTACAATAGCTTTATGGAATAGACCTGTCGCCATTGGGGATAACATCAAGAAATGGACTAAAGCTGCGCCCGATGAACTCCCAAAAATTGTGATATTTTGTGGGTCGCCTCCAAAAGCATGTATGTTTCTTTGAACCCATTTTAATGCCATGACTAAGTCTTTAAGCCCACAATTACCGGGTGCTGTAAAATCATTTATGGAGAGGAAACCAAAGGGTCCTAATCGGAAGCCGCATCTCACATATACAACATCTTGATCATTGAGTAATGATGCATCAAATAAATTATCCATTAAGCCTGTAAATGCATATCCTCCAATCCAGAACATAACTGGCATAGGTTTCTTAGGCTGTGTACTTGGGGTTGAAACTTCAATATAAAGACAGTCTTCTGAACCTTCCACTAATTTTTTAATGGTAAAGCACAGAGGCGAAGGCGCACTTTTGGTACAATCAATTACTTGATTCCATGGTTCAATTGGAGACGGTGGCTGCAAAAAAAAAAATACAAACAATTAAGACAAGTTATCAATTACATACAAATTAAATTCGTCAAAACCATGGGCTATTTTATATTTGCAAACTTTATTCTCGTCTAACTCATCACGATTGTTAACATTCTCTATCACCTTGATGTGTCAAACAAGCTTTTGAGGAAGACATAAGTTAGCCCAAATATGCTGTTCTCTGTGCTGCTAACATAAAGCGAAGTGGATTGACCTACAAGTTTTTTTTTCTCTTTATTTATTATTAGGGACTTTTACGACCTACAAGTCATAATTGAGCTCATCCAAGGTAGGTATGAATTCACCTTAAATATGTTAATCAGTCCTTATAAGTACCTTAGTGGTTCAAAGTCTTATTTTACATATTCTGAACAATAACCGGTAGGTATTTAATCATCCTACTAATTTTAAAATGTGAAAGCCCTGGTACGGCTTTGGCATTTCTTATTTTTTTACAGTCGTACAATGCACAGCCTGAACTACAGCGGAAACCAAAAGAAGAGTAATGTTGAAGTGCCAAGCCTAGCGCGGTATGCTAAACATTTAAAAACTCAGAATACCGACAATATAAATGCCGAAAATTCAAACTATTGATGTTCAAAACACGCTATGTACAAAATACCGAAAAAAATAATTTAACCATCCAATTTAGCTCCGGAACTTGGGGCACTCCGACATGACAGGTCAGGATCGAAGGTGATGACGGGGGCTTCGTTCGCTCACTTTTTACAAATACAAATACAAAGTTGGAGTCCACAACAGGCCTCGTTGACCCGTTTAAGCCAACGCATGACGGTTTGGTACCAAATTTTAGAAATTTTAAGTTTAGGTATTTCGTAAATAGACATTTTATGCTACGATACAATTATTGTAGACATTTCGTATTTTAGACATAGGTTTTTTTTTGTTTCAGATGTATACATTTTTGGCATTCTGATATATTACGCCCCTAGTCACAAATTATTTTTACGATTTTTTTTAAGCTAAGAGATTTCTCAAGTATTTATTGGGGACAGTTTTTGAGTTTTCCACTGGTTTTTATTAGCTTTTTAAAGTTGATCAGGACGCCAAAAAACCGTTACAATAGTGATGATTTATCAATAAATAGGTATACAAAAAGGTATAGCAAGTTCATACGCACATTGTCTAATCAAAGGGTGGTTGAATTAAATTGTGTTCATCTATTTAGTGCCCATTTTGGTTTTTTTTTTTTTCAAAATTTAATAGGATTATGTGTTCCTTGCCTGTCTGGTTCTGTTCTTCTCTTGGTTTCTGACAGGTTGAATGTGAGCTGGCCTTTCGCCTCACTGCCAAGTGGCTTAGTGTACCAGTTCTTTGGCTGCCTATATTTAAGCTTTCTTAAAGCAATCTTAATGATAAGTCTTATATAAATTGTTAATCAATTTGGTATATTTATAGAAATGATGACTGGTATTCTTTTATCATATTAGTGATGTTATCATTATTGTTGTTTTTCTATTTCATGTTGTGTGTGATCTGTGTACTTAATTACTGTGAGCTGTATTCCAAAATTTAATAAGTAATAAGTATGAGCAGCTGTGTCAAGTTACTCATATAAGTAACTATTTGGTATTCCAAAATAACACTTGATGTAATGTAATTAATGAGTGTTCAATTATTTTGTTTATTTGTACTAACTAAATGTGCAAAAGCATTGAGTTACAATATCATCTACATATTATTCATACTACATAAATAGATTAGTAGCACATAGGATGCAATGTATGCTGGAGCACAATTCAGGAGTGTGCTGAAGGGTTATTGGTATTCTATTTCATAAGTTAATTACAAAAATCCCAATAAAACCATGCTAGTGTAGCAGCTAATTAATTTCCATCAAACATCTCAATGGAATTAGGATTCAAAAATAAAAACTGCATATCAACCAAAATATAAATTGACTTACATTCCTGCCTAGATTATACTATGTTGACACTGAAACTGTTAACCCTCTGATTGAACCAGTCATATTTTATTTGTGAAATTTCAGGTTTTCCGAAGGTAATTTTATACAGGTTGGGGATAAACCTAAAATGTGTTTGAAAGAACCAAATGTTAAAGAGTTAACCATTTTTGATTGAATTATAACTAGAGCAGCAGGCCTGTGTATTTCTTTTCTTGAAAGACCATCTCAGACAAATAATTTTATGGTCCTCATATGGATTGATCTGATATCTGAACTCTTAAAGAGACAGCAATTGATGTGAAAAAGATTCTTTTATGAACCAATTTACAGAAATAAAAATAATTTATCATTGTTTAGCATTTTGACAATTCTAAACAACTTTCATTGCCTTGCCTTCTTTTATTATGTTTGTAGACAATTTTTGTAACATGAAAGGTTTAGGATTTGTTTTCAATATTTTTCAAATTCTTGTAATCCAATTGGGGCACAGAATTATAATGTATTACAGCAAAAATCTTGACTTACCAAAAATCTTAAGCGGCCAACTGGCGGTTTAGCATAAGGAATACTTCTAAATTTATAATAAGTACCTTCCTCAGTTTTATCTATAAATCCACAAATAGGACCATCTTTTGTCTCCACAATGTGTTTTGATTCTTCGGGTAATGAAGTCATTTTATTTGATTAACCTGTAAAATAAAGTAATGGTAACATTGGGTAAATTTAGGAATCTAAATGTCAGTATCTACTGCTAAAAAAAACTAGCTGACTGTCAAATAAATTATAAATATTAATGATGTTAAAAACTATAGACACATTCAAATAATGATATTTAAAAAAGTAAATCACAGATTAGTGATAACATGTTATAATGACCCTGACTGACTTGAGATTGGCCATGATCTTGACGTTGTTTTGAAGTGTAATTAAATGTTGTTACTGATACTAAGGCATTAAATACATAACCATTCTTTAAAAGGTATATCTAGTCCAATAAAACGTTGGACAGTAATCGTAAAAATTATAGTAAGTTATAATAATTAAAACAAAATAACAAATAATGCAAAGCTACATTTTACCTGAATAAAACTCGTACAAATAATGATTAAAAAAGTACTTGCTAAACTTGATCTAAAATTTCGTCACCCTGTAATGAGTTTATTTCTATTTATACACTTATTGAAGTACAAACTACGGATTATGATGAAACTACCACAGTAAAAGCGTTTATCAAATGAAAATATATTAATTGAGTTACTATCACAGACAGAACACTACTATATATATACTCTTAAGATTATAATTAAATAATATATAGTGATTACAAGGCGTGTCGAAAAGGTAACTATTTATCGATATTTTTCATTTAGTTGTCGATAATTATGGCGATGATTATGATTATTTCGATGTATCGTTTTAGGTATGCCAAAATAACGTATATCGAAAACTTGTTCAAAACACGCATCGGTAAAATTTCTCCCTAGCTCAGACGGCTCAAGTTCAGATCCAAAAATCTTGCTCGCATTAATTACATTGAAAATCAAACGTGATAAAAACATTTAAGGTGAATGCGTAATGGCAGCCCGCGAAATTCAATTTGTTTTTTGGCATGTCAAAAACTATTTACCTCTTAATTAAAATGCTTATTGGGTTAGATACAAATGATGATTGTCGTAGAACTATTGACAGCTGAACGTAAATAGTGCAGATGCGAGCACATCAAGCTAACGTAAAATTTCGTGACTTTAAATTTCTGCGCTGGCCCCTGAAAGGGGTTTTTCCTTATAATTATCTATTTTATGCCTTAGTATCCAGAATCATGTACTGAAATTCATGTCCCTTCCATCCTATATATTTTTATATCGATACTTTTTGATACTTCGGCCGTCCCTAGTTATTACGCACAGTGTGACCAGTTTAAATTTTAAGTTATGTTTAACGCTCGGAAAAATACTAAAATTATGAACTTCGACAGGGTAAATATATAAATAAGAACACAATTTTTAAATTCTCTTTTATCATCATCACCATTGTCATCACAATAGTTAAATATATTTTAATTGTGCCTTTGAAAACTTGTGAGTGGCGGAACAAAATCCCCAGCAATACATCTGTCTGATAAGTTCGAGGAACTAGAGTCTCGTCTCTTCTGAATCTATACAATACAATTAAGCAATTAACATAAAAATCAACTTTATACAATAATTTGATTTCATTATTTGCCACGTATTTGCTAACACACTCCAATAAACCAAAAAAATATTTGTTATTTTTATACATAATTTACAAATAAACTTAAAAGCCAGCAAAAACTGAATTAATAAAAGTCTCCAAGTATAAATCACGTGTTCCATTACATGTGCAATGCTGGATGATCCAAAGGATTGTGAAGTCATAAATGATAAACTTTGTAGGACTATTGAAGTTGAATCAGTAAAAAGTTAATATTGTTATAACAATAACATAACCACCAGAAAGACGACCAGTCACCACAAACAGCACCCGTTCACGAGCCTAACGCAAAGATCAGCCATAACCCTCCCTCGCTATATTTGGGGGAATGGGGTAACCCGACCCCTGACGCTACCGCTAGCAGTGACATCTAAAGGATCATGACGGACTTGCCACCGTTTACTCGGCTGAAATAATCAACACATTGTCTAGGATGCTAGTTACGTGAAAATACTCTAATACTCACATAATAAGAGATGTTTATTAATTTTGTAAAAAGTTATTACCCACCTGTTGTTTTACGCATTTTATTTAATTGTCATTAGTACTGAAGTTGTAGTGATTAAGCAGTGTTATGGCGAATGTAAGTACCAATACAGACCAATTCTGGTTTAATGGTACAAACAGAGTGAACTGTAAAGCTTCTGTATTAAATAAAAAAAAAAAAAAGTTAACGATGTAATGCAATACAACTCATAAAATAATGTTACGACCGGAATTTGTCAATAAAATTCAATAAAAATAAGCACACGAATAGACAATTACTTACCTGGAAGTAACAGTAAGAAGGTATTTATATAACTGTATTGTATGGTTTTTACATTTTAAAAGAGCAGGCTGTGCCCTGTCCCTCTCCTTTTGTAAACTTTTTAATCTATGCCATGAATTAGGTATGATGAAGGTTTATGAATTATTATATGTTCGCATAGCAACGTTAATTTATTTCCAATTTAAACCCAAAAATACTGACTTTCGATAATAAGCCTGTAAAAATACTTTTTTGTGCTTATTTAAATCGTCAAAAAATAATCAAAAAGTAGGTACAAAGGGTACATTATACTGATAAAAAAATATCTCTAATATAATATCTGGTCACACTGCTTGACGCACAGTTATTGAACACAGTATTGTTGAATGTTGCCCCATCTCAATCGATAAAGTCCAGTAATATTAGAAAAATAAACATTTCGTAATCGTATGGGCACGAAACACCAACGTAGCACAGAAAATTAGGCTTAAATATTGAATTATTATGAAATGACTACCCTTAGTAGTTGCATAATATATAAAGTTGATGATTCTTCAACCATGTTTTTTGCTTTTGCTTTTTTTATGATCCTCTCACAAGTTAACTGATCATGACATCATTCTCGTCACATCGACTTGTTAGGACTTGTGTTAATTAAACCTTGAAATAAGTCGAGTCATCATCACATCTTAACATTATTAGCAGTACCTAGCTTTAAGATGTGAAACATCTATAGGCGCCTCTTGCGCCGTCACAGCAATCACTCCTTCTACGTGACCGGCCGACCGACCAACCGATTAATGACGACGACAGCGACTGATGAAAAATTATTTCTAAAACTATCAATTTGTATGTATCACACCAGATGTGAAACAACAGTGAACAAAACTTAAGTAAAGACAATTTTTTTACCATTAAAGTGATTGTGTAGCTGTATACCTGATACTTACACAATAATAATAACGCTATTACACATAGCCAGAGCAGTTCGTCCATTACCAAACTGGAAGTCACCGGGACTTACGTACTGCATAATTCTTGGCTAAAATTGCTAAGTAGTTCACACACACACTTTTGGTATCGCAATTCCAGTCATCCTTAGAGTCTGGGACGCTACCACAGTTTCTCACAACTGGTATTAATCACCTGCTCTTTAAGTCAGGTTGTACCACGAAACCCAAAAACTATAAGCCGATCTAATGTTTGGCTTATAAACTTCTTACATTCATTTTCAGTCAATGGCGTAACTATAGGGTGGGAGGGCTGGCAAAATGCCACAGGCCCCCGACCCATAACCCACTTTTGGGCCCCGGCCCAAAAGGCCGCAAGCGCAGAAATAAATTTTAAACATTGGACCTGAGTTATATTATATCTTATTTGACTTAAAAAAATATATATCATTTTTTAAAGCTTGAAAGAATTTATTTAAGTTCCCCATCAAAAGAATTTGCCACAGGCCCCAAATTATACTATAATTACGACTCTGTTTTTAGAGCTAAAATGACCAACATATTGTTGGTAATTTGCCCCAATCTATCATGTTTGCTCCTCAAAATGGATATAGGAACGGATCCCACGATACTAAGGACTACTCCTCATCGCCATGGCCATAACAACAACGAACAGTTTTATGGATCCTGCAAGGATCTGACGACATTTTGGATAGAGTACAAGAGGCTTACGATCTGTACCGTAAGTGTGGCTCATGAGTGTGTTGCTCACCCTAAGTGTAGTCAAGGTAGTCGTATTCGTTGTGACATGGTCGTGTCATAATATCAAAATAATATGGTGTACCAGGTAGATCGTATAACTTATTACCTTGTATATTAGATATGTCTATAAAATTATCGGTATATATATTATTGGTATGTATTTCTTAGGTACCTAGATAATAAATATGAGAGGTGTTTGTTTAATTAAAAAAAAACTAATTTAAATATAAAATAGAATAAATTTTTCACAGCTTTGTCTGGTCTACTTCTCGATCATACATGGTTTTCAACAGTTCTAGGTCCATTACAACTGAGTCACAATACTGCATCTTCTTTATCAAATTCTCCTTGAGTTTTTTTTCATCTGTTTCTAACATATTTTTGAACTCCGGAGTGCTTAACAGGTGTGCAAAAAACTTTCGATTGCTTGTAAATCGCGGTGCAAATCCCACAGTTGTTCTCGAAGGATAGTTAACAAAGTTCTTAAGATCATCCAGGGCAAACCTAAAAATAATTAAGAAGTTAAGGATGAATTAGGTAGGTACTTAGTTTTTTACTTATCCACTTATCACAATAATAAAGAATTGGATACATGGGAGATTTATTACCGACAGCTCCTCTAGGACTTGCAAGCATCTTACAAGCTACGGGATACAAATAAAAAAAAAAACCAGTCACGTGGGTGTCGGACCACGAACAAAGAACGGTTCCGTAGTCGCAATTAATATTTATGAATTATTACTTATTAGATTATAAGTTTCCATTTTAGCGACAGCCAAAATAAGTTTGTGTTTCATAGTGCATGTGTCTCAGAATATGATCACATTACTTACTTCATGGATGGCATTGCTGAGTCTATGCATTGTGCAAACATATAGAAGAAAGATATGGTTGTTTCCATTGTTATTTCCACACCCTCTTGATTCCTAAAAACAATGAGCTAGAGTATCTACATCTTAATAAGGTTCAACAAGTAGGAAAACCGATATAATACGTGTTGGTGCTTAATGATGAAAAAATATTATTCTCCTCGTTAACGATAAGTGGATCTTGGAATAAGTTACTTCTAGACACGCGCGTCAAACATGGGTTAACCGATATCATTATATGTAGTATAGAGAGATAAAAGTAAAATGAGTAGGCATATTCCAAGTATTCTATTATTCAAAATAATGCAAGCAACATAAAAAAAATCGTACTTCAACGATGAAGTACATAACGATAGGGTGACTATTGATGCAAGTATTACAACACTCGACAAAACCACTTTATTTGTGAACATTTTAGGTATAATCACTAGATAATATTTTATGAACCTGTTTGGAATGAAATAAAATAGTTTGTAGCCATTTTGAAAGTATTTTTATGCGTGAGATTGGCGATTTCAATATGTGTCGTTAAATGGTTTTATTTTATTATGACGTATTGTGAACCTCTATCGTCTGATGTGAGGTATAGAAAAACAATATTTTGAAGCAAGCAAGCCAAAGTATACACTCATGTTAACATAACTAAACTTTAAAGTCTCCGTCAAATCAAATGAAACAAAAGAACTGAATTAGGTACCTACCTAGGTAAAGAAGGTGGTATGTAAGTAACCTGAAACATCTAACTTGTGAAGCAATGAGCAGTCACGAAGCGTCTGCAGTTTATCAGAAGATCCGATAAACTCGGAAAATCATTTCTCAAGTGACTTTCAATTTGGATCCCTCTGCCTTGGTGCGTCGCATCGAGAAATTGAACGATCGCTTCCAAACTTTCATTCCTTTCGAATTTGGTAAAAGGAATTTACTAAGTTAGATAGTTTTTATGTAAATTATATAGCTTAAACTCTGTATACTTAGGTACCTAAAATGAATATGACATAAGTTTTTAAATGTTGTTACTCACTAAACCTATTTCAACTATTAACATAATTAACGTAGTTACAGTAGGTATTCATATTCAGTTATTGCTTTCCATAGTTTTAACAAGATGTTACAAAAGTGGTAAGAGCTACGTACATTATAGACCCTGTAAGGGTACAGCAGTAGGTACAATAATACAAAATGTAGGTCTTAAATTATAAAAACAAAATGGGCGGACCGTTAGTGTGGACTGCCTGTTTGTGTGATGACACAAAAAAAATTGAAACAAAAACAAATTGTTTTATTATAATCTAGCGCTAATTAAGCTATTAATAATGTCAAAAAAATATTAAAAATTACTATACAATAGTACAATGCCAGTCAAAATAAAAATATAAATCGGGCAACACCTATTAAAAAATATAATGTCTAAAAATATAATAATTAGTATTATAGGGTACTCGTACAGTACGAGTAGGCGATTGAAAATTAGAGGTATGAAGATTAAGATAAAATAAACAGAGTAAAAATACAATATGTGCAGTATTCTTAGAGGATCCATGAATTAACACAGGGACATCGACGCACATGATCGTCATTACATCATCGCATCAGTACCTATATGATTCTGTACCTACCATGAAGTTGTAATACACACCTAAAACATAAATATTCCAAAACTGAATATGGGTATTGAAACGGAAAAGAAAGAAAGATAAAGAAAAAGACCAGGCTCAGATGTGTCTTTCTCTGCTGTATCACAGTAGGAAAGTACGTACATTAACTACCGATATAAATATACACTTAATTATTATCTTTTAGGCCATCCAGCACTAAACCAATACTGTCACAACTCAATGATTCAATAAGAAATGTACATCTTGTTTTAAACTGCATAAGTATCTTTTTCGTAAAGTAAAATGGCAGAAAAGGCGGAGTGTGGTTCAAGTGAGGAAATTACCATTTTTCTTGCTGCAGCAAACTGGCTAGGTGGTTACATTTTGAAATGACGTTGGAAACAAATTTCCGTCACAATCTGGATGTCTCCGGAGGCGTTCGATTGGAACATTGGCTGGATAATAATAATTCCCATTCTCACAACCGCATTCGCAGGGGCAAAATAGGGATGCCTGCATGTAGCCCAGCATAACGCCGAAGTGGTTTTTTTCCAGTTTAATAAAAATGTTTCAAGATGTGCCGTCAAAAATAATGATTTAATGATATGATGATAAGGACTGTTAACATGTTTTAGATTTACCTAAATTTGACAGTAGGAACTTCCTGAATTCGGTTGATTAAAGATGAATGCCCGTTTACAGTAACACTAAGGGAAAACTTAATGTACTGCCTAAATAAATAAAATAGTACTGTTTTTGCACTGCGGAACGAACAAAAAAAAATAGGCATTACGTTTCGGTGTCGCTTAATATTACTGAAAACCGTCAAGCAAAGTAACGTCTAGTTAGATAGTGCCAAACGTAACGAGTTTGATAAACAAACACTCTTGTTTCACAATTCCTTTTTCAATAGGCAAACTGTACATAATTCGAAATCTAAATTATCACTAAGCTTTTTTATGATTTTTTCAACCATTAACAGTGGTCTTAGCGATTGCATCCTTGTGATTGGTGATACATCTTTAATACTAATAAGCTGTTTAATGTTTATGTGTTACATTCAGGTCTCATGTACCTAGTGTTAGTGAGAACGGGCATAATTAGGCGTGCAATGCGTAAGCCATTTATATGCACAACATCTTGGCAAACCTACGCATTCCTTTTACCGGATTTTTGTTGATATTTTTCTCATTTGCTGGGGGAAAGTGGGAGGGTATGTTCTGTTGGGGACGTTGATAGGTGATAATTAATTAGTAGAGCTTTGATCTGTCACACACGCGTGCCTACAAGCTGCCAATCGCACTCGCTTGTCGGCCCGGCAATTAGTCGTTCCCATGTACTATCGAGCCCGAACATGTCGGGACATAGCCTTCGGGAGTCCTACGTGCGTTATACGGGGTATTATACTATTTAACTGCTGTTTTGTAGTTAATTATCGAGTTTTGGTACCGAGTAACCGACCTAGTTACTCAGATGCCTACAGCCACTGTACGTTGGTGTGCTGTAAATTGTGGGCATGTGGATTAGTTGGATATCTACTATATGAGTTTCATTTAGGTAGGTATTATGGAAACCTTATGTTCCTCAGGTTCCAGGTTTATCTATAATAAAAGGGTTGTTGTTTTTATGATCGGGATTTATTCCTTTAATGAATTACTTTTAAATAAAAGCTAACTGAATCTTTCTATACTCCGTGGTCCAATCTCTTTGTTATTCTAAATTTGAATCAGTATTAAGAATAAGAAAAAAAGAAAGTTTTCGTCCGAAGGTTGGTTCCTCATGCCTGTGTCATTATTTATTTACTAAAGTAATAATCCAATTGGTAGGTAGGCATCTATGCCTATGTATGTACACTGTTCGAACAGCGTGCAGTGTTTAGTCTTTATTGATTTCGTTTGAAAAAAATAAAATCCTATTTTGCCGGCAAAAGATTGAAGCAATTTCTGTCCTACGCAAGAACAGCCCATTCCAATTGGATTATTAGCTATCTGATAACGAATTCGTCAGGGGCTGAAACCCGCCAATAAGCCCGGCAATGAATATTTCGCTCAATTTCCTATTAAATTTTGACAACGTTCAATTCGCGGGAGGTGGCTTGCTGCATGTTCATGGAAATAAGGTTATGAAACTCATTGATAAATGTATTGAAATGTTTTCTGTTTGCCGACTCACAATTGTTTTCTTGATGAACTACGTCTAACGTACGACTTAAGTAACGGAAAACTTGATTTGAGGTGATTGTAAAGAATTTCTTCTAGCTCTGTTAAGCTCTTGGTATTGTTTATAGGTATTGGTTCAGAACACTCACGGTAAAATGATGTACAAGAATAGATTGGCAAGACACGAGTTGGTAATCTTCTGATGAATCATAACAATAGTGAGAAAAAAAATAACAACAACTGTCCACAAATAAATTTTACAGCTTTGCAATTTTTATTCTTCTAGCCTATTTTAAATCTTCTGCCATTGTTTGATGGCATGCTAATCGTCGTTATCTGTAAAGTTGTAGATTAGGGAGGTACCTACTGAAACAAATTATCCACTTATGTAAGAACAGTCTTATCAAATGAATAACTTACTTTTCTAAGGATTTTAATGCGGGTACCTACCCCTAATGGGTAGGTACCCGGTTGAGGGCACTGTCTGTACTTACCTATAAAATTGTAACTAGTAACTTTTAACTATCTATTTTTCAGAACAAAATTAATTATTTGAATTTAACAAATATGGATTTCAGCGCAGTTGTTATCTGCGTTGAGATATTATTGTAAACATGATCAGGAATGCTATATTCTTTAGACATATACCTACCTACCAGGAAATCTACTGGTAAATATTGAGGTATCGCCGAGCAGATATCTAATTTATTATTTTGGCACACAGTACTGCTGAACCAAATTAACGATTTAGACAGCGTTATACATATATCTTAGACTTAACTTTTCATTGTTTTGTAACACAACGAACCTGCATAATGTACATTCCCAAACCTTTTTTCACAATTACACAGTTTTAAACCAAATATCAAGCTAGAATTTTCCGCTTCGAATTTCCTTGGGCAATTTGTTTATGCTTTTCGCCCCTCCACAATTAAATTTAAAGTGAACCACCGGAGACTTTGGAGGAACGTTGTTTTGATTTAAGAGAATTAATTAATGTAACTTCCAAGTATACGCTCTCTGAATGGCGGGAGCTTAATGTGTAATAATCGTTATGCTTAGTCTCGATATAATTAAACGAGTATTTTGCTAACTTCAAACCCCTTTTAAACATTTTTTAAGCCGTTTCTCATTAAAAATAATGGAGTTGAGTCCATTCAGGTATGTTTTAGATTTAGGAAGCAGATTTTGAACAAAATGTCTGTTGAATTAATAAAGTAAACGCTGAGGAGACGAATGGGTACCAAAAATATTGTTAACACCATTGTAAATTGGCAATTTTGTGAATTGTAACTTTCAAATCCATTTTTAAAGAACTAGGCGGAGAACAGCATCGTTACCTGTACATCGTGACAAATGGAATTTTTTTTTAGTTCATTCAAAACAACCTGACGGAAAATGAGAGAAAGAGCAGAGAGACTTACCAACACTATTTCTGTATTCGGTGATTAAGTTCCTCCCCATGCCTGATTTCACAAGACTAATGACGCTGTCTGCGACAACGGAACAACTGCACCTTATCCTGAGGCAAGGGATAGTTAAGAACAGGTTACGGTAACATTACTGAGAAATATTTATAGGGCTGCCAATTACGAATTCGTCCGACAGCTGCGCTCTAATGGAGTATTTCGTAGTCGCTCTAGCTTCAAATGAACGGGCAACGTCGCAGATGTGGCGTCGACGACGACGGCGGGGAGGAATTTCACAGACGACGAGCGGGTTATGGTGGCCTGACGTTTAGGGATGTTAGTCGAGACAATGACGTCACAGGTTCTTACAAATACCTTGCCTAGTGAATCTTACAGTGAAAAACATATACATAAAATAGTACTTATTGCTCTTTCGTCAATGAAACTACACTTCTAAGCATTAATATAGTCATTATTTAGATCCTTCCATGCGTCGGAAAGCACGTTAAGTCTCTGCTATAGTTTTGAAATCTTTGACATTCGTGACGGTCCCGTCGGGGTCGTTCGTTACGTTCGGTAAGCCCGAAAGTCTGACAACCAGTCTTAACTGGGTAGTACCGTAAGGGTATTGTATTACTCAGTGACTGAATTGTGGAAGTCAGATGGGCAGTCTCTCCATGTAAAAAACGGATATTCAGCTGCATCCGGTTAGACTGGAAGCTGACCCCAACATAGCTGGGAAAAGCTAGGCAACTAATGAATTACTTATACAGTTTTAATGTTAGAGTTTCTTGATTTTCTCGTGTTTTCATTGCTCGCTCTTCTAATTCCTATGAATTATCTTCATAATGTGGCGTTCATCGCAGTCTCCATAAGGTGCGGCCTGCTTCCGCTTGTAAACTAGACCCCAGTAAAAATGTTCCGGTACTGCGGCCACCTAGTCGTCTCCTTTGAACGTTTTCTTGCATGTAATTTTAATTTTATTTTAGCTAAAATTTAATTTTGAATAAGCCTTCGTTATATTAATGAAAGAGTAAGGAAATTAAGAGCATTAGTATCATTAATCCGATTATGTAGTCGATTCTGAGCCGTGATTACAGCTCAGACTATGGGACGAAAATAATATCATAATCTGCCTAGCCTTTACCATACCAGGCGGAGTCGACTTTCAGTCTAAACCGGATTTAATTGAATTCTAGTATTTTACATGAACCGGCTGCTTATCTGACTTCCACAACCCAGTCACTAGGTAACGCGATAAATACTAACATACCCATTAGTAACACTGGTTCGAACGAGAATAATAATAATGTGTGTGTCTTTAATGGGACGAGGTTTCGCATTTCAGTAGGGGCGCGGGACATAGTGGGCTGAACAAACATAATGTTCAATCTCAAAGCACTTGAGTGTGCAGATTCTGCCAACAAGCATATGAAACGCTCAGCCTGCACGTTTTGTGAATACCCTATGATGCATAAACCAAACATAGGTAAGCGTTTATTATTTTTGGGCTGTAGTCACTTGGTAAGTTGGCTTTTTACATAGTATTTATGGGTATTTTTAAATCTACTTAGACTTTATATACTTATTGTTTTATACTTAATTATAATATTATTTTACGTCAAAGCACAGAAATTGTGACTTAATTTGGTGTCTATTGTCGGTGTATGGTCTAACACTTGTCACCGACTACAATATCGTTTAGTTATACGTAGGACCCATTATAAAAGGACTCTGTTTCATATTATCTTTATCTAACTTAATACCTAATTCATGTTTGCAAAATGTGTTTATCTAAAAGAGTAGGGAGGTCCCTACTCTTTTAGAAAACTTATATAGGTATAAGTTTTTTTAATATATCAGTTTGGTAAGGTCTCGCGTCTATTTTTGTGTATTGTAAATCCCTGAAAACCACATGACGAAACACAGACTCTCATCAAACATCTATGAATAATTCACCCACGGAAAATTACCAGGACTACCAAAACCAGAGTATGTGGAAAATAGAAGTACATAGGTAAATATTTGCCTAAACATAAATATTATGTAACCCACCACGTACTTACGTCGTACAGGCGTAGTCGCCAAACTGTCGCCAATAATAGCCGGGGATGTTGAGGTTTGTTTGTGCAGATAACAGCACCGGATGGAGTCCGATCTTGGGCCCCGGGCCCCCGGGTCCCGCCCCGCCCACTACATTATGACGCAACGCACTCCATCCAACTAATTATCTAATTCGGATATCATAAAACAAGTTGAGTGGAAATCTGCATAAGCCCTTTCTCAAAGAAACCTTATCCGATCTCACTTCGTTAACTTTGTTCAAAGTATCTGTCAGTTTTATAGCGCATATTTCTAACAGATATATTTGAACAAAGTTGCGTACTTGGATTAAAAAAGAATTTATAGGTCGGCGAGACCTTTTTCCCTAAAATAGATAGGTAAGTAATTCTTATTTGTAATATATAGGATGGAAAGACATTGTGCGAATCTAGTCTTTTCATGCAAAAACAGATAGTAATGGTCCCAGGGGCTACGGACAAACGATCACCTTTCACACCATTAGGTTTTTTAGCTATGAGCTTATCACAATTTGCAAAAATAAGTTGCCTACTATAAAGCAAGCACCGTAATTTTCCCTCGAGGCTTCCCTCTTGTCCAGTATTGGGTTAAAGCTCTCTTTAGAGCCAGCCAACTATGGTCTAACCTTTGACTTTGAGTTTAAGGGTCGTGTAAGCAGAATATGTGCTCGTGTAAATCCAGTCATTAGTTTGGAGTACACAGTACTTAGTTGTATTTTGTGAAGATTATAGATATCTATCTAGGTCTATAAATAGGCAACCTATATTTGCTGTGATATCTGTATTTAAAGAGTATAAACTGTTGTTTAATCTACATATAATCAACTCAGCCTATCGCAATCCATTGCTGTACATAGGCATCTCTCAAGCTGCACCACTACCCCACTGGTAGTGGTGCAGCTTGAGAGATGTCTATGTTCTCTGCTTTTATCCAGTCTCCTGTCACCTTCTTAAGGTCGTCGGTCTACCTACCTGGGGGGGCCTTCCATGCTACGCTTTCCGATACGCGGTCTCTTCTCTAGAACTCGTCGTGGTTTAATACCGGGATATTCTAAGCCGGGTGTATACAGACGCTTAATGAAGTCGAGAGTCACTTGTTCTTCGCGCCACTGCGATCATTTGTGTGTACTAGTAACTAGAACGTACCTGGGAACCTTTGTGTTACGGGGATATTGAAGGCCAAAGTTTCAATTTTATTGAGGTTTTTTTACTAAAACAAGTTTGAAATGTTTGAACTAATCATTAAATACCCCCACGAACCCTGTACAGTTGCATGGCTCCACACGCATGATTTTTTGTCAAACGTAAACGTAAACAGAGATATTTCATACCAAAAATAAAAGCCGTTTCCCAGCAAATAGTTTGATAAACAGAATGCGAAGAACACGGATTGTGATGTCGTTTTTCACCCTGTAGGTATGTGTTTGTGTAAAAGTACGTCACAATTTCACTACAACCTGCTACGATTTTACGTACCTTACCAAAAAGACATGAGCAAGCGTCCGCCTGACTGCGTAGGTACCTATTATGGTCGCCAATCCGTTTGCTAAGCAATTTTCCCTAACGACCGCGGTTTCTTGAGACGACATTCAAGTTGGGGACGTTTACAGGGACAATAAGTATTTGAATATGTTGTGTTTACATTACTGCCCTGTTTTATGTACGCTTTATAGATATAAATTGTCATATATAATATACAATAATGTATTGCCTGTCTATGTTAACAATACCGCTCTTCCTCCGATCCTTACAATTCGGCGGGAAGATGAACATCTGGTACCTACTTTGTGTGTTTTGCTTTTATTCTCCTCGTGGATCAAATGTTTTGATAATAATATATTAAAATGAAATATATTCTTCATTACTCTTGTATTTCTTAAGTTTTGTCTTTCCCATAATTGCTTTTGTAATATACACCTGCCTCTTCTCAGAAACTAAACGACAAAATATTTAAAGTAATAATAATAATCCACTCAAGCGTGTCGAAGTTAGGTGGGGTAGGTACTATGGTACTGCGAGTCTGCGAATGATATCATTAGCATTTTTTTAAATAAAAATCTGTTATCCGGCGTGGAGGAGCATTCACCACCCGCTTTTAATTTTAAAACTAACTGAATAGGTAGTGATACCAATTTCTTTTTTTAGTTTAGTTATCAATTTGCCATCTTAAAATAATATTCAATGATGCGTAAATGAAAGGTAGGTATCTAGGTAACGTCTTACGTTTTTATCGGATTTCAGTTCAATCTCATAAAAGGAGGAGGCATCCGTTCTGGAACACAATATTTCACTTTTTATGGCATAGGTGGTATCTAGAGCGTCATAAAAATATAAAGAGAAAGAAAGTGTGGCGGCGTTTTTACGATGCCTTTAATAGTGTATCTCACTAGCTGGCTACGTATTAATGAAAAAAAGGAAATAAAACCCATTAGGTACTGCGGTACTTGACATCCCTAATGGCAACTTTATTGTATAACGTATTTAATTTGCAGCAGCGCATTCATTTGTTTGTGTAAAGTTTCACAAACAAATGAATTAAGTTTCCCGAGGGAGAACAAATCATAAAACCGTAACTCCGCTGCTTCGATACGGTATTACGTACCTCGACATCACATGGGGAATATTAAACCATTTATTTGTTACGCTACGTGCATTATCTAACTTCAGTTGAACATTACACAACAAACCAGTTTGGCAAAGTTTTAGTTGGTGACGAGAACGCAATCTGTCAGGCAATAAGTCACGAGTGTCAATACAACGATAGAATATAAAACATTAGTTCCCCGGAGCGGGGTCTCATATTTCAAGAAGGCGTGTACGTGCATTTTGAAGCGAACGGAGTGTGATTGATTAAAGTGTCGACCTTCAGGATTTCTGTTTGCCACTGACCGATTCAGTACATAACTCTTGTCCCCAAACTATATTAATTCTGTTACGACTTTCTTTACAATATAAGTACTTTCGGATTTCAAACAGGTTTACTTAGGTAATATGTTGAAGATGAGAGAGATATGTGTAAGGTAAGATGTATGGATTAAGAAGTAAGTGACATATAGGTAACGTTATTGAGTAACATGTTTGGTTCTACAGCAAAAATTACCTGTTGTGTGAAAGTACCGCTTTTCATTTGGAAAATGTTTTTTCAAAGGTTCGTATTTCATATTATAGGTATATAAAACAAAGAGAAGATGTCATAGAAATCCAAGCTCAAAAAACTAATTGCATAAACGTTTGAAACAATGAGATAGTTCGCTTTTCGCATTTTCTCCAAGTAGCCGTTTAGCCGCATTTCGCTTAAACGCAAACATCTACTTCTTGCGTAGGTATATCAACAGTTTTTGTATACACAAGGAAAGTATCTGGCATTGATACAAAGCGAGGTGGCGGAGTCGAGGTTAATGAGAATGATAGTCGTTTCGCATCCCGGCTGTGGGCCGAGGTGGGCAAGTAATAAAGTTTTACGCCACGACCCTTATTACAGTTCCCACGTTCAACCGGCTCTTCGCTGGACAGGCCGATTAACAATGCGTAAACGGATTTAGTTGCTACCAGATTACCGACACATTATTGTACATTTTGCTTTGTAGAATACTCAAAACAATCGTTCATTTATTCACGTTGCTCGCCGTCGGAGTATTGTTGTCTGTAATTGTCTCTGACATCATAATTCATCTGTAATCGTTGCTACATTTTTGCAGAAGAGCAACTTGCTTTCGACGCTGCAAAAATGCTTTTTATTTTTCTGAAAAGTTGTCACTTAAGTTGCTCTTTCACGAGATGTGCAAATTGAGGAGTCGTATTAGCACCCTAGGGGGTTCTCTAGTGCTGGCGCGGTAGCTTAGTGAGCGAATTAAAAAAAAAGAAGTTTCTTACATTTACCTTGTAGGTAGGTGCAGTAATATGCTATGCATCATGAGTTCACATCATGTTGCCATGCCATCATCATCATGTCTAAACTTATTGCCAATAAACGACTGCCTATCTGTTTATTCTATAAAAATAAACAGATAGGCAGTCGCTCTATGTAAAATATGGGTATTCATCTGCATCTGGTATTCATGCAAAGTCTAGGCAGATACGAAATAATAATACCTACTTATTTTCATTACTTGAAATTTATCTCACTATTAATAGAAATGTCGAATCCCTATGAACTATATGGAGTTAGTCACTCGCATTTGGTGGGTAGTAGGTGTTTAAGATGGTTAAACTTAAATAGAAGCAGTAAGCTCCTATATATATATTACCTAGTCGGTGCAATATGAGCGAGAGCATGCATTGTACTCATCATCACTGAACCCAATATTTACATACACTTCGCCAGTTATGTTTAAGTCCCATGTAATAGGGGGCGAGCCTATTACCATCAACCGGGTTCCAGACTCCGAACGCCTAGTGAAAATTCCTATTGAAAAAACTCAGTAACACTATGCCCGTCCTGGGAATCGAACCCAGGACCTCACGCTCAGTGGTCCCACCACCAGCAATATTTACTTTTTTAAATATTGCTTATACGGCAAAACTAGTTTTATGTGCTCTGAATATATACCTAAACATGGAGTGAAAAGTCTCCGGGTAAGCCCGGATTTAGACTATGTTAAGGTTAACTTTATTTCTATGTATCTTGATATTTGCTGGATTTAATTCTGGACCAAAAATCGTACGTTTGTCAGGCAAAATCTAACAAATCTGCGTAGATAATCTCATTTGGCGACTGTCATTTACACTGGTCTTCGAATAAATCTCAAATATACAATTTCTGAGGTTGTCATTTCATTTTCATTCATGGAAATTGGAGTTTGCCAGAAGTCTAGAATCATCAAAGCAATAAAGGTGTTTCGTAAATTAAAATATCGATCATACTATCGTAGAAGGGAAAAGATGTCTTCCATCGATGTGTACGTGTAAATGTAAATATTCTTAGTCATTTTGGGTGTAATGATCACAAACAAAATAATGCACCTATAACTAAAACATTTCTTTATATTTTACACCAAAACAAACCGAGCTCGTGGCTAGTTAGCTTTAAAAAGTAAAACGAACAATTAGCTTGTTACCTCTAGAAAAAACAGTACGGCCAGCGGCAATCAGCGCTCGGCCAGTGAGGCGAGCGGCCAGGGATGCCGGCTGCCGGCACCGGGCCGGCTTCGGGCTGACGGTCTCCCGGCTCCCGGTTCATTAGGTCTTGCAAGCTAAAGAGTTACGTCGGCCACTCCCGCTGCGTCAGCAGGCGTCCCTCGTTACCCTAATGACAGCGATTTTGTTCCACTGAAGGCGCACTTTTAGTTCCACGAAACCGTTTAGTGTTACCCGTCGCTAATGGCCTAATGCTTGCTTGTTCCACGGTTATTTCGTTACTTAATCACCTTTATCTAGCGTCGGTAAATACGGCGTTCAGTTCGATACGAGTAGAAAGCCTTGTTCCTTTTCTCGTGTTCCAGATTCATCGAGTGAGAGATGTTCCGGTCTCCATTAAGGTAAATTGCTATCTAATGGCTTTAACGTCCGGCCAGTGATACTGACAATTAAATCGTATTACCAAAGAACTCATTACTGAATCCAGTTTGATATTTCCGATTACCCTATATATACAAGATTTATTTGAAACAACCAAAAATCTCTTAACGCGTCATACTGCTAATAATTCAGATTTTTTTTACCTTGGGACTAACCCTGGAATCGTGAAAAAGAAATCAGTTGTTCAGTACATTTTGTCTAGTTATTCGAACTTAAATGTATGGAACAGCCCTTGATGTACGAATCTGACTCGCTCTTTGCCGGTTTTTAGAATACCCATTACTGCTGAAATATAATGCTGTTAGAAGTATTCGTTTAAAAGTTTATGATAGAGTTTCAGAAAGTGCAATTTCATATCTGTCAAGAACCTGAATAGCAAGAGAAAAACATGCCCATAATTCTCTGAATAGATACTCAACAATAAACTTAAATATAAAATACTTATCCTTGGATCAGTATCAATACTTTCGTAATATACGATAGAGTTTTAATCGGGCAGGTTATATAATATGTTTATTTAAAACCGTTGATACGGTCTTCTAGCAACTCTGTACATGCACTAATAATATGATTCTCATGTCCGGATTCTTTTACAAGTGCCCACTAAATATGACACGAGTTGATAACTTACGAGTACTAACATGGAACTTCCATGATGGACCTTGATTTTGACGTGATTCTGAATGATGAAAATCACATACATCACTAATTTAATTTCTGAATCGTTGTAAAGGGTAAATTTGTAATAAACACGTGACTTTATATACATTCGCATATGGTATTAGGTACAGTGTAGAGGTTTATTCTTTTTATTCGGTTTACCGCGAATACCCGCCATTTCCTGACTATGATTTATCTTGCGGCCTCTAAGCCGAGGGTCACTTTAATAAATGTATTCGGGAAAGGTGCTCTTAGAATGGATGGGGAATATTCTGGATGCAATAATCTAATATATAGAAAATATAGACGTTTCCTACACTATGAAAATGTATTAGATTATTAACCCGACTGGGAGAGTAATGTGAAAATGCCTAAAAGAGTTATAACAACATTTCCCTCACCAGCCTATAGTGTCATACACGAACAGGCGCACTTTTACACAATTTCCTAAAGGAAAATAGTATGGTTTTGATATCGATATCTTGCATAGTTACAAGAGAATCTACAACGTGTGTAATGTACCTTTCATAAAGATGTACACAGATGTGTATGATAGTGATAGTTCTCATATGTCACTCATATTCATAACGTTTACATTGGGCCGCCTCTGTATGGCGCGCGAGCCTTCACAAAAAAAGTCATAACTTTGGCATTAGGCGGCCAACGTACAACATGTTAGAGGTGCTTGAAATACGATGTTTTCCTCCTCAAGTTATTCAGGAAGGGACAAGAAAAGTTCAAATAACCCAAATTAAGGAGTGCAATAAAGAGACCCTTCGGAAAGCCTTGCGGGAGCAATTCATGAAAATGCTAGTCCAACGTTCCGGTAAAGATGTTCGAAACAGTAGGTATAAAGGGTTGAATAAGATAGGCTTTGAGGCATTCCTATTACTTTTCGTTTGGGTCACCTCCTCGACGGTAACGAACTCTCTAAGAAATGTTAATGACAGTTATCAATTAAATTAAACATTGTAGGTATCTACTTATTTTTTCTATCTATATACTGTCTCAAATACATATATAACAATAGTAGGTACATGTTTATGCCAATCTGCAATGAGAAATGCTGTCATGGTATCTGATTGTGCATCGATGTTCCTTCTACCCTAGTATAGAAGACATGACATCGTAGATAATAATAATTAAAATTAAAATCTAAACAAACGTACACATTTCTATTTATTTTCTCCATTCGCGCGTTTCCTTTTTGATAAAAAAAAACACACATACAAATTTACCCCGTAGGTACCTATAAAAATGGATACCCATTTTATACTAGGGGGCGAATACGGATAGGAACAAAACAAAAATGTTAAAATGTCGTTTTCTTGTGAATTGCTGTGAGTACATAAAAATATAGCAACTGGAATTTGATTTGATAAAAAAAGCATACGTATGAAGTAACTTCATACGTATGCTTTTTATTGGGTAAAACCCGATATTCATTTTATACCAGGGGATGAATACAATAGCATAAAAATAAACATTTTTTAATATTTTACAAATATTTTGTCTTTAAAAATCAAAATCAACTGATTGGAATGCAAAATGTCAGATATGTCTGACGTTTAGCATTTCAATCAGTAATAATACTGGAATCTGGAAAACCTTTCAGCACATCGGAGATGACAAACTTTTGACAAGATATTTCCAGAACACTTTATGATTTCATTTAACGCAGACGTAAATATGTTTTGAGAAAATTATGTCAATGCGTTATTAAGAAATATCTCATTCTACCTTCCAATAACCAAACCATGAAACCGGAGATCCGATATTACCCCATTATAGTATACCCCACAAGCACTAAAGTACACTGATAAATAATTTACTCATACTTAAAGTTTTGACCCAGAACAAAACATCCCTACAACTCATGGACTATAAAGTCAATACTACAATTATGTATGTCTATGAAAATACAAAACTGTGAAACCCCATGACCAAAACCAATACATGCTTCAAAAATAACAAAATAATCGATTATTATTTACCTCTTCAGTCTGTTTTTCGTATGGACGCACGCGCTGAGATTCTATCGTACTATTTGCAACCGCACCGTACGAGTGAGTATTCACGAGTATCGGTCGACTGTCTAGAACGTGACAACAATACGTATACCTACTGGTGAAATAGTAACTATCCGTTTTCACCCTCTATCTGATTTCCCCCCGCATTCCCCCACAGTTCCAATTTCCTTGTATTTTTCACAAAATTTGTCACATCATGACATGACACCTATATTGCTCGAAGGGTACGGCAGAGTATGCCTACAGTACACTCACATTTCACCAGTTTTGTTTAAGTCCCATGGAATAGGGGGTGATCCTATTGCCATCAGCCGGGCACCAATCCAAACTCCGGGCTGATACTGAGCAATTTCAGATGGGAAAACCCAACAACAGCTTGTCCAACCCGATGATCGAACCTAGGACCTCATGCTCATAAATAGGGCTTGCCACTAGACCAACGGGACAGTTGAAAGCGAGTAATTTATCACTAATACACATAGTATTGATTGTTGAATAGTCTTGATTTTCTGAAACCAATAAACATATTAATAAATCAGCGAACCTTTAACAAAACAAGAATATCAGTCCATTGATGAGGCCATTCGGCCTAAGCCGTTTATCGTTACTAAATTAAATTAAATTTTCTTTCGAAAATACACACGACACATGTATCCACTTATAGATTGTAAACCGAATGCTTTTTATTTCCTAGATTTGAATTACAAAGTGGCGTTATATCGCGCAATAATAACTTATCGTTTAAATCATGCTGTCTCTCCAAGGAAGCCCAACAGGGAGCAATCTCAGCCGTAGCGACCGAAAAATATAACGCACACTTACAAATACTCGCGTCCTTAAAATAACGTATTAAGGAGCGCCGAGTATGACATAAATAGTGGTGGTGTGGAAGTCAGTTGACTATATAAAAATGAGGTTGTGAGGGATGTAAAAGCGGCGGCAGGGCGCCGGCGCCGCGCCTCTCGGCTCGCGGAGCACAGTTCGCAGACAGACGCGGTGGCGCCGGCAGTGTCCGCCCAGCCGCGCGCTCTCACACGACACGACGCAACACAACCCGACACCACCGTTACGTATCAGTGTCACGTGGATTACCGTGATCCTCGTCTCTTACTGTCCAGTGTCCCCTACCAACACAAGAGCCTACTGGGCCATAATCAACATGAGTGACAGCAATGTGACTAAAACAGCGCCTACTTGAGTTTTTGTGCGTGTGTTAACTTACAAGATGTTTTGTTCATTCCAAATAAACTCTATAAGTGATAATGTGATTCAGAGAAATATGTGTCGCAAATGTGAACTTCAATACCATCTAACATTCAATCCGGCTTAGATTCGAGGAGATCCAGACGATATTGTCAGAAATGGCTGTATTTTTTAAACGGTGTTTATTTTTAACGGTTATATTTTGGTGGCACGTAACGCATTTGGCTTCAATTTGTCTCGATAGCTGTGCATGTGTTTCGAATACAACTTTGTGTCAACAATGTTCGTATAACATCACACTGAAGGATCACACAGACGTGCACTACCGGCTATCTGTATGCTGTAATGAAGAGGTAAAGTTGTCCGCGTGGCCTCAGGAGTATGCAAATAAAACTATTGCCCAAGTTACCGCCCGTTTCAGCACTACGTGTAATGCGAGTATTGTTTACTTCGACATACCTTTATTAGACACGAACTCTCTGCAAATAAGAAATAACAGTTTCGTTCAAATAAGGATCAATATCAAAAGACAGAACTTGAGAGAAATTGATTTATCTTCCAATAACTTGCAATACGTTACCAAGGGAGTCTTTAATAACTTCCTGAATCTCCGGAAACTTATTCTAAGCAGAAATAAAATCATTAATATATTTGAAGAGAGTTTCAATGGGTTGTCGAAACTAGAAACTTTGGATTTGTCAGAAAATAATTTGACTATGTTGACAAATGTGTTTACGCCTTTGAAGAATCTCCAACACCTCAATTTAAGCAGAAATAACCTGGAGTTTATACATGAAAATTATTTTAATAATTGGTTACTTCAACACCTAGATGTGTCACACAATAATTTAAGGAAACTGGCCCCAGGTGCTTTACAATTATTGCCAAATCTGGCGCGGTTGCTACTTACGGACAATCCTCATCTAGGCATCACACAACTGGATACACAATTATTGGTTGGCACCGGGCGGAGACTGCAACAAATAGATGCATCACGAACAGGCTTACACCAAGTTCCTGAAGCGTTCACACATTCTGTGCGGTTTCTATCGCTAGTCGGTAATAGAATATCAGCTGTCAGATGCGGGGATTTTGATAGTTACCCCTTACTTCAGTCACTGGATTTTTCCGATAATAAAGTTGTTTCTGTAGAAGATGATTCTTTAGGTAGACTCGAGATGTTATTATTTTTGAATATAAACAAAAATCTTCTCACCACTGTTCCCAAATCGCTGCCAGATGAACTGAAATATTTATCAATAAATAATAATTTGGTCACCAACCTGTCGATTCCAGATTTTAAAAACTTGCCTAATTTAAGGATATTATTGTTACAAAATAACGATATTCATTACATTGAAGACCATGTGTTTGACGACTTACTATCTCTAGAAATGCTAGATTTGTCAAACAACCCGATCCAAACATTATCATGGAGTACATTTGATGGTCCATTGTCACTTCGAGATTTAAGACTGTGTTACCTAAACTTATCAGTGCCAGAACGAGATGGCTCGTTTCCAATGTCGTCGCCGGAAAGCGTTCAAATGTTACATCTGCAGTCTAGCCCCGGACTGGCCAGACAACTATTGGCTGATTCTGCGGCATTAGCTGCCTTTTCCCATTTACAGTACCTAGATTTGAGAATGAATAATTTATCACAGATCAGAAATGATTTGTTATTTTACTTGGCGCAACTAAAAACTTTAAGATTGCACGGAAACAATATTAACTGTAGTGCCGAATTATGGCTGAAAGACTGGATGAACTGGAACAAGAGCTTATCCAGCAGTGAAACTTGCTACTATTCTACTTCTGAAGCTAAAGTAGAGATAACTAAATATAATTGTACATTCCCAGAAACGTTTACGATAAGTGACAGCCTTCCACCCGTTAACTTGTACAGCACAGAAATGATTAATAAGTTACTAAGATACTACGGATACTTGAATAATAAAACAGAGAAAACTTTTAAACACGGGAACAATAAAGTTAAACATGATTATAAGGACATGAAATCACCTGGACTGGCCAGAAACACAACGACTAGTAGCCTAGACAAAAGCGATAGTTTGTCTGAACTTGTGAAAGAAAGAACTAAAGGAAATGAAAGAAATGAAAATAAAATTTCAATAAACGACTACATGAATGAAACAACTATCGTTAAAGCAAGAGAATCCTCTAAAATTTTGGATCAAAATAAGCTACAAAACGACCAGCTTAACATTGATCACAGATTTTTAGACATAGAACCGTACTTCTCTGTATCGACACGTAATTATAAAAAAGATCTCAAAGAGGATGACAGTCAAGTTCATCGAAAGAATAGATCTGGAAAGCGTTTGAACACCCCACTGAATATAACCAAGAAAGCAGAAAACATTGTCTCAGAATCCAAATCTAGTCTTATTTTGAGTAAGCATTTGAGCGAATCAGAAAACGTGACTGTACACGAGACGGAGACCACACAGCCAAAATACAAAATTGAATATTCACCGTATCAGTCCGCTGATAAAAGTTACGCTCAGTACATAGGTACAGTAGCAGTATGTGGACTAATAGTGATGTCATTGATACTGTGGGTGAGTTTTCGCCTGCGATACAGAAGAAGAAACGTGTCCGTTGTCAACACAGAAGCGGAGGACCAAATAGAGGTGTCGAATATCTCCGGGGGGGTGTTGTGGTGACACCTGCGGGCAGCCGACCCGACGCCCTTCGAATACGATTCTCTCCTTACGTAGAACTAATACAATGTGAGTATTATAATTAATTAGTACTTTGTTCACAGCTAAAATGTGAGTAGGTACATATTATTAAGTCAATGGAAGATCAATAGACAGTGAGTATATATAGAGTATATATAAACGTCATTAGCTTCCAGCCAACCGTGCGATATTTGGACTAAATTAGAATACAAACAGGTCGTTATATATAGGTCTATAGGTATAACATTTAGTATGACAGTGTTGTAGATACAATTCTCTTTTGTTCCAGTTCGAAGCGGTCGGCTGCACGAGGTATGGACGGCGTTTTGTGATATAATTGGACGTACATATTTTTTTATGAAATAAGTACAAATAGATTGGTTAACTGGGCAGCGAGGCTATGAATTGTTTTGTCGGTGTAAATAAATTGTTTTTTTGACTATGGTGACCGTAGGTTTATAGACCTATTTTAATGTAAACTCGTCGTAGAATCGTGATTTTAATTTAGATACCTGACCTAGCTGACTTCATCTACTACGCCGTACTTTAGGGCTTTTTGTGGTTAGGCTACAACATTCTGTACATATGATATATCGCAATACGTAATTCTAAGTCACCATATCGAAATTAAGATTCGTGGTGTAGGTAGAAGGAATGGTTGTACTATTATGGCCGAAAACTGTATTGCGCAAAATATCGTGAAAGCAGATCATGTCTTCCCTGTAAACCTTGTAATTATAACGTTAATATATTATGTTGTAAACAATTTATGGCGTTAAGAGCTCTACTAAAGTGCCAAAATATTTTATTTCATACTAAAAACTTAGACTTGTAACTTGACAATCATAATAATTAGCACACCACTCACCAACATGTCTGTTTATTTATCAATTTGCTCTTACTATGATTGCATCTTTACATATTATGTAATTACTTTTATTTTTAATAAAGGTGCACTTTTTTTCTGAACCTACAATGTCTGTGGGCAATTAGGATTACAAATATTTATTCTGATGCGTTAACTAAATCCGAAATGAACAGAAAGAACAGCCACGCCTTTATCGCTGACTTGAAGTAATGAAAAGGGTGAAAACCTAAACAACTTTCACTTTAAGGTGTACAATGTGTATACAGTGTACACATTAGCAAGAATCTAGGTTTCCATGTATCTATGTACAGCCACGAGCAAAACATGCACTTACTTCTGCAACATTAAAATGCGTTTTTCTCGTGAAATAACAGAGAAAAAACCTATCTTATAATAATATAGGTTTCAAAAATACTGTGTCCCTAACATCATAAACTGTGTATCAACAGTTAAGGAAAAAACACGAAAATATGTCATGAGACTTATATATAACTCTCGAAATATGGGTGTACGTGTACTATACTTACCTCTGCCTTTTGGAGTAGTCATGAGCAGGAGTCATGCTTTGTTATGTTTAGGAAATAAACCTTTTTAAATCTTGCGTATGTAATGGCAGTTATGTTTGTGACTGTACCTACTTGCTGTCGATAAGATGATTAACACAAAATCAAATAAATCACAACAGGCGTATACACTTGAACAGATATCGTTTAAAGTTCCGTTCACTAATTGGAAGATGATGATGTTCAAATCCAGAATTCCCAAATTCCACTGCTTTCCTTAAAAGATGTGTGTTTTAATAATGTTATTTAGATTTTCTTCAGATTAATATTTGATTACATTCGTATGTACTTAAGAATATTCGTCATTTATTTTTGTTAAAATGTAAGTTTTAGCTTATCCTAAACATCAAGTATAAAAAGAACATAAATACTATGTAAATTATTAAAAAGTGTACTGTATATACAATATGCGAATTAAATAGCCACGGATTGATTTCTTGATCAGTAGTTAATACTCAGTGTTTAATACTTAATGTTATTTCATTCATCATCCTGAAACCTAAGGTTGTAACTTGATATATAAACATTTCGAAGAAAATGATGTGTAGATATATGTTTTTACGTGAATCGTAGATTATGATGTACAAACAGATAGCCAAAGATTTAATAAATAATAGATTGAGTACTATCTTTTTATTTATTTTCCAGATATTTTGTTAACCCTAAGTTCGTCGTAATTCAAGACCTTCGCAAAATCGTCCGTCTCATTTGAATAACAAAATCGAGATTACAATGTTCGATGTGCTTACACACCTGAAGAGTCAAATATGAATGAAAGTCTCTCAAATATACATTTGTTCGAAATAAGAATAAGTCGACTAAAATGTAACAAGTGAACTGAAAGTAATTTTCTTTAAGACTCATCTGAAGAAAAATTGTGATTATTTGAAAAGAAAAAGGAGAACGCTGGTAATGATTTTCACACCGACTTCAAAAAGAAGAAGGTACAGAATTTTAATGATTTTTTTCGTGAATGTTTACTGATTACTTTGAAACTGCGTGATAGATTTGCATAGCTGTTGGAGATAAGTTTAATGAGGATGCAGATAAGTATATTTTCTCTTTTAAGCCTGCCTAAGTGCGTGTTAATATTAATATCTTAAGACTTTTTAGGGAGGTTTCACGTGCTTATGTCAAGCAAAGTTACATGTCTTTCGGAAATGACAAACTTAAGCAGTTTTTAAGCACTCACCCATTTCCCCATTAGTTTCTCAATAGGCAACTTTGAAATGTACATTTTTGACACTTCTCTATGGTTCTTTTAGTCAAGATCGGTGTCTGTCAAAACTGTAAGACATCTGTTGCTAGGCAACCTATATGAGCTGTCTAAATATTTCTCATCGAATAGTTCGTATCGTAGCTGTCAGTCTGCCTTACGGTTGGTTATGTGTTTATTTTTATGCTACGTAGCTGCTTAATGTTTCCGCATTACAATACGTGTAGCAAACTGTTAGTGCAAACGGGTACAATACAGGAGGTAGTTGCTTCATAAAACTTTAAACGCCGACCCACAAACAATACATTTTCTATTGTGTCTCGTTGTCTGGCAGTTAAGGTGTTAAAAGTATACACACATACATAAACTCAAGCCTTTTTGCCGTTGGGGAGGTAGAAACTATAGAACACCACCTTCTACGATATCTATATATTTCTTTTGCTGCATTTACGTTCATGCATAGACACAGTTTTAAACTGGCTGATTTTAAATAGACGGGTGTAAGTCTTTTCTAAATTATTCGTTACAAAAATGTTCCAAAAAACACATTTCCTTACTACTAGATATTTGTGAGTTGCCTCAAAAGACAAATTCTCTTCTTGAACGGTCAATATCCTCAAATGAGCAGTGGCCTTACACGGTGAAACAGATTAAATCAACTTGACTTACCTACCAATAAAATCTGTCTTGACATTATACAAATTTAGATAAAACCACACAATAACACTTATAATAAACCGACGACCGATGTGGCGCGGCGGGCGAAGGTCCGCCTGCGACGCAAGAGGTTGCGGGTTCGATTCCCGCCTTGGGACAAATGTTTTTACGATCTACAAATATTTGTTCCGGGTGTTCTGGGTATTTGCTATATATAATAAAAATATCTATCTATGTAATGTATTGTATTAAGTATATCAGTCATCTAGTTAGTACCCATAACACGAGCTCTGCTTAGCTTGGGGCTAGCTGATGCTGTGTGGATTGTTCAGCAATATTTATTATTATTTATATATTATAAAGATTCGGTTTTTACGGTAATTGGTAATTGAAAGTCTCAATAAAGAAAAATTAGAAAACGCATTCTCAATAATTGTGACAGTGTTTTGACGAATCCTGATCGTCCGAGAAGTATAATTTGACTATTGTTCATATTTTTACAACCCTAACGCGTTCGCTCGATAACGCAGGTATACGAAAGTAAGCAGGCCGTCACTAGCCAGGGATCGTGGAAGGCGCACTAGTTCCCATGATCCCCGGTTCAAGTGTTGGATGGTGGAAACACCGGGGTAGTTTTTCGTCAGTAAGAGTCTTACTGACCCCTTCACCCGCCCCAGGGACATCCATGAGGATTTCCACCTTGGCAAAAAAAAAGACATACGTTGGTCGCGCAGTGTGCAAGCAACTCTCGATACGCGTGCAGAACGTACATATACTTGCAGCTAACGCCTGAGTTTATTATTAACATTTTGCGGGCTATTATAGCGTAGGTATTTTCCCTTTTGTCTTACTAATCTGTGATACGACTTCTGTCCAGTCCGTAGTAACAATTTATCATTGATAGCGACTTAAGGTAATAGCTATGAATGCGGTTTTTCTAAGTCAAGTTACCATTCACCTGAGCTTGACCCTACGATATCAGTCAGAGGAGGCTACAATGGTCGCACCGTATAACTCGTTTCAATGTTGTGGGAGTAATATCAAGTTAATATTAATTTAATTAATATTATTTACTGGTTTCAATATAAGATCAATCATTTGCGTTAAGTGGTAAACTTGCGAATAAATCAACTTTCAGTGGTTAACTTTCAGTACTGTTATTAATTTAGAGAAGTTGTTAATCAATTGTTAGTTTACCAATAAGCTGTCTACAGATAATCAAAGGTCAAATAAAACAGAATGCGTACTATATTTAATTAACGTTTAAGTACCTATTTTTCATTTAGTGACCTGTTATTTTATTTTCTATTGCTCAAAGTCTATATTTAAGGGTATCAAGGCAGATATAATTGTCAGTTGAGCATTGCTCACACCCGATTTGTGAGATAAATATATGCTTGTAGTTCCCGCATCATGCGACGGAAGATGACTTCTCCCTTGAAATAACAATATAGTAGGTAAGTGCTGAAAGGGTTTTATTGTAATAACTCTAAAAGTAGACGAAAATTTTAAAACTTCACAATCAAAGCCTTCTGTCATGTTGCAATATACATATAAGTACCTATTAAATTATATTTTTTTTGACATTAACATTTTAGGTACCTATAATCCAAATGGATTTGAAATTAGAGGTGACTGTGTAGTGATTTGCTATTGAGAAAATATTTATATATCATGTTTATGGGCCTTGTTAGGACTATAGAATATTTTGTAGTCATACAATTTAACTTGTGTATGGCGTGGGCAGATCGTAGAATTGAGCCGCTGGAAGTCTGCCTGGGTAGATCTCGAGGGTTTAGGGCATGATTGGCTCCTTGGATCGGTGTGCCTTCTTGTAAATCGTTTTAAAATAGTTGTAAGGCTAACATATATAAAATGGAGCTTCAGAATTTACGTTAAATTGAGTAATTATTTTGAGAGTAATACCGGCGACGGAAACTTTTTTTTAACGATATTGTCTATTTGCGTAATATATAAATAAACGTAAAAATCAAACGGTAGAATTCACGTGATGTAAGTAATGTTTTTGACGTACCTTGATTACCTGATACCTGGAAAATGGCCGCCTAGCCAAGCACATACTACTCGATCGTACACATTTCGTTCGTCAGACAATAAGTAACGTCTGGTGGCCCTATCATCTTGCTCTATTAGACTAATATAGTGAAATAATTATAGAAAATCGGTTAGGCGCAGTCGGCAGTATCTAGTTAGGGCAACCCAACCAAGTCTATCTAGTTGTTCACAGTTTCACAGTTTCAACCTTACCTAGGCTAGAACTGTGAACATTTGTTCACAGTTCCCACACACGCGCGTCCCTGCCTAGTTAGGTAGAGACGCGCTTGCCGCGAGCGCTACATCGAAATTGATCGCAGTAACTAAATCAAAATAACTAGATAAGTCTAGTACCGGACTAGATGGGCCGTTTTCAAATACGTATAATACGGTATCCCGATAGCTATGTATTACCTTAGGTATAGCTATATCTCGGTTTCAACTATATTTCAACGACATACACAGTTGACAGAGCTCAAACAGCGCTACCAGTGCAGCAGTGTCGTGAAACAGAACTACATTACGATGCACCTACCCATTATCTGGATGTGGCTCAGGCCAAGTTAGTACGTTGCTCTCATCGATCTGCCCAAGACACACATGTCATGAATAAATCGATTGCCCCACGATTTAAAAATTCTGTGCTTTTGTTCTGTTTCAGTCTGAGCTATCTTGCATATTTCATGTAAAATAAATTCACAATTAGTAATTTTCGTTGGTATCGCGCGTTATTTTGAACTACCTTGGAAAAATAATTAAAAACTCACTAGAATCGTATTTATGGAGGTACCTGAGGGGTATATAAATAAGCCCCTTTGGGCACTGTTGTGTTGAAAATGATTAAAATAGTTCAAAAGGCTTGTATTTGGTAAAAGAGTAAAGCGCTGTTTAATTTCAATAACTATTTGTTTATGAATAAAGTTATACCTAAATTTTAATGAATGAAATGTATTAGTTGGTTTGAGGTGGCTAAAATAGATCAGGTTTTGATTTTCATTTCAGTAATAGGTCCTGTTTGATAAAACGTGAGATAAGTATTAAAAAAACACATTTTCTCATTTGTAAATAATAATGTATTCCAGATATCAAAACGAGGTAGACCACCTATTATGATGAGGAAGTCGATGATAGCCATTTCATTACGTCTCGCAAACCCAATCGACTGACAAGCACCTTTGAGCAATCCACTCACTGATCCTGGTGAGTCAGCACTTTTTGTTCAGATCAATATAGTTGGCCCACATTGAGCTAGGTGGACTATTTCAATTCGGCACACTGAATCCAAGTTATTTAAATATAAGTTTGGTTGCTCTCATTTTGATACACAATAAGCGAATAGTGTAATAAAAAATCGCGTTTATTAAACCGATATGAACTCTTGATTAATGTTTCAATTTCTTATTATGTATAATGTTTTAATATCTTATCATTAGTATAAAGAAGACGCAATTGTTTTAGAAATAGATATTGATTAAGGCCAAAGTAATTAATTTGACAGCAGGTGCTGTAGACAGACAAAATTAAGGGTATAGTAGGCAATTTAGTATGATGAAAAGATGATATTCACAAAGCGAAGCGTATACTTACATAAATAGTAGTTCGTGGAGCAACGTAACACTAACTTATTTACTCGAGAGAACTATTAGGGAAATCTTTGTCGTTAAGTTGTTTTTCCGGACGAGGAGTTATTCTTGGTAAATTAAGAGTTGTTGAGCCGATTAAGGAAGATAAGACAGGTGATAAGGTGTACAATAAATAGTTACAACTAGTTACTTTATTATGATTGTCTATTTTAGATTAAACCGATGAAATCTATGTATTGTATTGTTTGAGGGGCCGATATCCGCAACTCCACGACTCTGCACGTATGTAAATAAATCGTAATTTATGTACCTAACAAGGATCTTGTCATTAAATTAGAAGGCTCGGTAAACTGGTTTAATAAAAACAAACAACAACTAATGTCCCTTTTCGGCAAATTGATGAGCAAATAACTGCAAATGAGATCGCGTCAGTAGTAGCTCGCATTAAGATAACCGTTTTTATTGCATTCCTATTTCGTGTTCTGTTTCCCCATCCATTACCGTGCATTGACGTGCTAAGCACCAACTTTACGGGAAGGCGTAAAGCGAATGATCCCGAAGTAGGCGGAACACGAAAATGTTAATAAGGTTATTCCAGATTGTATAGTGAAATGTAAACAGCCCTTCGGCTATTATGAGTCGTGGTACACAAGACAAACAGTCTTGGAGCGGCGCCGGCGTCTGTGTCCTGCTTAAATATTGATATGGTGGCTCAATTCGTCAGCTCACTGCTTCTGACTCCAGCCCTTCACCGAGATTTCCACTCAATTATTCAATTTTATTAATTCCACGATTCATGCCTACGTTACTGTTTGTATTGTATAATTGGGCTCCTAAACTTAGCAATTACGTAAAGTTTACCGAAAGGTAAATTGATTTGATAAATGGTTATCTTTTCGTTACTTTTGAGACTTTTAAATTTCTGTGTATTGCGTTTTAGTTCGCTATTTATAGAATGAAATTTAAGTTAATTAATGTAGGTACCGAATTAAAATAGCACGTTCGCTTAAGAAAGATGTCGTTATTTAATTAATTTGCAGTATCGCAGCTGCTGTGTCGTTTCTGATTAATGCACTTGTAAATTAAATCTCTTAGGTAAGTGGGACCAGAGCACCCTTCATCTGTAAAGCCCACGGAACCGCCCCAACCGGGGCCCCTAAGGTATTTTGTGAAATATAATTTTAAATCGATTAGGACCGTCGACAATACAACACCGAATAAAAATGAAAGCCAAACCACTTTAAAATCCTGTTTGAAGTTCTGCCTACCTAAGCAATCAACATAGTTTGCATATGATGATACCCTAATTGTAGAACAATATCTACTGTAATGTTTGAATTATTATCATAATTAGTATGCTCAAGTGTCATAAAATATTCAATACCGTAATATAAACCAAATACATCGGATGTATTGACTAATTATAATTAGAAATCTAACAGATACAATGAAGGTAGGTAATGATGATGACAGAAGCTCAGAACTGAGACGACGCGCTGGTTTCATGGTCTGACTTAATAAATCATAATTATAGTAGACAAAGGTCGTTTATTCTGGTTGGCTTTAATTACCAACCCCTTTAATCCCGCGCTCCAATAAAAGCATTTAATTAAAATTGTAGCAGTAAATACATCAACAACGCTCGACTAAGAAACCAGTGTTGTAAGGTAAAATTTAATAAACACCGCTAACGAGCGATTGGGTTTCAATGAAACGCGAGTCCTTTTATAATTCTTCAAATGGCTCGCTACGAGTTAACAGATTATGCGAGTACGTACCTAATTACTTCCTGTGGTAACGTCATAGCTCTGTGCTGTAGCTTATCTGCTTCTTATTATTTTTACCTATAGAATGTACATATTTATTGTCTTAAGTAGGATTTTTTTATTTTACTATATCGCGATAAATAGGCAATACTCAAATGGTTTAGTAAATATTATACTTAGCTCTGTTTCTATGCGAATTTCCAAATTTCGCTCAAACAGGCAGACTGTTCCTTGATCTAATATTAGAAGGTATCCATTAATATTTCAAGCCCAGGCTTCGTTACCGTGGCCATCGGGTCGAGCCAAACATTATCTGTGCAGCCCTTCTTGATATAGTTGTGAGGTGTACACGCACACAAGTAAAGGTAGATTCACCCGTTTACCTCATTTGATTTTCGAGAGCTTTAGGATTGTAACTGTAAGTCCGATAAACCTGATAGTTGAATTCGGGGCTCGAAGTGAAATTTAGGAAGAACTTAATGCACGTTATACAACTTTAGACGTAACTTAAACAAAGGAAGTCAACTATTTCTATAAAAACTGTTTTCCTTCCTCATAACAAACAGCGAACTGAATTCATGAATGTTATGAGATATAACTATCCTAATTTATACAGAGAAGAGAAGTGCTAACCCATGTGGGTTTAGTACAAATGCATACAGCTCTGTTACTGCTTATAGTTCTATTCATACGGAGTCTGAAGTTAAGTGAGTGCATTAAGGAAATGATTGCCGTTCATTAGCGCTGCCAGCGGGCTGAAACATACGTTATACGAACACACGGGAAAACAGTCTAGTGTGCAGGAAAACTATTCATTTACTTATGTCAAATACTAGTGATTATGATTTTTTGGTGGTAATCCAGCATGTGGTGTGTGACCACTATTTAATCCATATTTATGTAATCTATGCAAAAGTAAATCTGTCTGTCTGTTTGTTAACTTGTTACGCATTAATGGCTGAATGGATCTGGATAAATTTTTCACAAGTATTGACCATGACCTGTGTTGGGACAGACTATTTTTATCTTTCTTTTTGCCGACTCGTTGACTGGATCGTCGGCACTACTCCTGCGCATGAGGTCCTGGGCTTGATTCCCGGGTCAGGCAAAGTTTTATTAGATTTTTTCATCTGGAATATCTCAACAGCAGCCTAGAGTCTGGATTTGAGCCTAGTTAATGGCAATAGACTCGCCCCCTATTACATGGGACTTAAACATAGATGGCAAAATGTGGATGTACTAAAGATACACCTCTGCCTAACCCTGCCGAAATACAGGCGTGATGTAATATTTAATCCCGGTATTACGTTCACGCGGAATAATTACCTACCTCCACGCAAGTGAAACCGCGGGCAACAGCTACTAGAATATATGCAATACAACTTAATCCCAGGGGCGTTGTTTACCCCAGAGACAAAGTAGACATGTTACATGTAGGTACCTACAATTACATAATCCTTTTACCAAGGTATAGCTAGAGCTGCTTTAGTGGAGCATAATCACTAATATATTCTACACCGGGTACTACTACAAAGAATATTTACGTTCAAGACAAAAGAGCATGAGCAAAATAGCCATAAGCTATAACCTATCTATTTCACTCACAATAAAAGGCTAATTCGTGCTCTTGAAAGTCATACTGTGAGAGTTGGGCGGGTCAATCTTTGGTATAAATCTGAAACAGCACATCTGTGATCCAGGGTCCGGCTGGATCCCGAGCGCCACTGAATTATTCATCTATTCCTAACTATGGTTGCGATTCATTCTTTTGTTTTTACTATGTGAATACCGTACGACTTTTATAGTATTTGCTTAAGAGAATTTGCTTTCTTATTGGAACACAAAGCACACAACACAGACACAAACTGGGATTTGTATGTACGTAATTATTATTAAATAAATAATCTATTAACTTTTGTTTCGATTTAGGATTGACTGGTCCTGTTACTGGGTTGCTGCTGCTTTACTAAAGGTCAAGGAGACTTGTGATTTGGTATTTTGTTTTATTTTGGTTTCCTAATTAATAATCAGATTTGCTATATTAAATAACTGCCGCTGGCGCCGCCATATTGCAAAAATGGTATCAAAAGATAGGATTTCGAGAATATATATTCTCTGCAACGTCATCATATTGTGCCACTTTTGTCAGAAACATTTTTGAATCAGATACGTTTACGAGTTATAGTGGGATCAAACTCAGAAAAAAAACCAAGAAAATTCGAATGTCGATTACTTAATCCATACTCCCGTTTTGTTACTCCCCCGATCCCCGTTTTAAGTCTTCAATGACCAGACTAATTGTGTCGTTTGTTAATTAGAAGCGATGCAATATATGTGTTATTTCAACTGTGTCGATTTAAGACGAGTCGGGAGTCATGTGTGTTGATTGACTTCGATCACACTCTTCTTCATTAAAATGCCTTTCAATCCTCAGATCAGAATTCACCAGTAATTTTATGCCGCGTGAAATAAATAAATTATGCATAAAAAAAAAATGTCGTAGGTTAGTTTGAACCTACAATTTACAAAACGATAACTTCTACAAAACGGGTGCTAGAAAACCTTGAATTAAAGGAATGAATGGAATAATAGTATAGTTAAAGTTTAATGCCTTTATATGAGGAAGGTGTGGTCAGCTGCGACCGCGAGCGGCTCCGGCGTACATTCAGCGACCCTGAATAATTCATCGAGGCTTTCGCTGTCACGACCTTACCTTGCTTCGAATAACGTCTAGTTCTAAATACCCTACTATTTACCTGTATACATTACTTCACTTACGAATACTTCTTACTTGAAAATATCACCAGACACAATTTTAAGCTGCAGAATGGAAGGTGTTACTTTACAGTTAATGGACTCAAGTGCACTTGTGCAGTTCAACAATTTATTGGGCTGTCTTGAAAATGTTTCAACCCGAGTTCTTTATTTGGATAACATTTTGTTTTGTATTCAAATACATTGGTTGTGTATACTCTAGCACTCCATTTTTGTTTGTAGGTAATATAGTTTAGCAGTCCGGAGTCTGGTTATGTGCCCGGTTGATGGCAATAGGCTCAACCCCTAATATTAAGACTTAAAAACATAACTGGTGAACTGTGGGTGTACTGTAAGTACATCTCTGCCTAACCCTTTGGGGAATAGAGGCGTTATGTTATGTTATGTATTATACTCTTTTAAAATAATATGAAGAAATGGCGGCTTTAACACTTTAACTGCCAAACAACGAGACACAATAGAAAATGTATTGTTTGTCGGTCATTTGGCGTTCAACGTGTTAATATTACTTTGTTACCACACGATAGGCCACCATAAACCTGAAAAGAAACGCCAGAGCAACAAACAACATAAGAATTAGCATAGTCTCATTCGTTAAGACCATTTGGCACATAAATTGGAACACGAAGACAATAGAAGAAAAGCAATAAACCCCATAGAATGGGACACGAGGAATCGAGCGAAATTGGCATGGCCGTTCATGGACCACACGACATTCTGTCGCGACGCTAACTATTTAAACTGTGATAATGTCTGCTTTTTTATACATATATTTACAATCGACTTCTCCTGACCTCGAGAGTTAGTTTTAAAGAAAGAGGAAAATATCCTGTATTCATCAATTGTGAAAAAAATATCTCTTCCATGCACTATGAAACGCCTGACTGTCTATCTGTTGACTATTATAAACAATGTTGAGCATCTTATTTTCTCTTATTTTATTTACAGAAACAGTAAAAACACAGACAGGTAATAATTAATTAATTTCACGTTATTAGAAGAGGCTTTTATTCTAGGTAAAGTTTATTTCATAAAGGTCAGTGTGTAGGTCTTTAAAATCATTTCAGTGAATGAAACCTTTATGGGATATTTAGTCCTTTGGCCACTTCTTAGAAAAGAAAACTTAGAAAATGTGCTATTGATTGGTTTTTCTTGGCTTATTTGGTCGTCTGGATAATTTCTTCGAAAGTATGTTTTGTTTATACGATCAATTTAATTAAAGGCAAGGAGGTACAATGTGTGTTTTAAACTCATATGTACTTTCTAAGTTCCTCTTAGATGTCATCGGTGGAGAAAAACATCGGGAGGAAACTTGAACTTACAATGAATATACTTCTGAAATCGCCAACCCGCCATGTCAAGTGTGGTGATTCTTGTTCGCACGCTCTCTGTATGAGAAGAGATCTTTGCCCTACAGTGGGACAGTAACAGGCTGGTTTTATTAATTAATTTATTATTATTAATTGGTACCTAAACACTTAAATATACAAAATATGCATATTATCCCAAATACCATGCACAAACCTCCACACATTGGACAAATATTTGTGGGCCCAAATACTTGTCTCAATTCAGGAATGGAATCCGGAACCCTGCGCGGTGGATGACACCAACCCTGCGCACAATATTCGTCATTTCATAACGTCAAAGATTTGGGCGGCAGAACACTTAGCGAGGTCGCGGGTTTGAACCTCGCTTTCATAAATGATTTTAAATTCGAATCGTTTTAGCTTGCGGGCTTAATATTTGACATATTGTTGTATGCGTTCCAACTTGTACCATATGATTAACTCACTCACAATAACAATTCGCTTCATGCGGCAATACAACATAATCCATTTATTTATTTAAAATATTATACACCCAAATACAGAGGACTTAATGCCATAGGCATTTTAACCGTTTATTTTTCTATTTTTGTTCCATTGCTTCTTTCCATATGTTTTAAAAAAATCTTCTATTTTTA
Source organism: Phlogophora meticulosa (assembly GCA_905147745.2). Lineage (NCBI taxonomy): Eukaryota > Metazoa > Arthropoda > Insecta > Lepidoptera > Noctuidae > Phlogophora > Phlogophora meticulosa. The sequence goes on from LR990523.1 coordinate 7,402,769, forward strand.
TCCAAACAAATAATGTTCAACTGTCAGAATTAAGTGTAATGTGAGGATGCAGGACTGTATGACATCATCAAAGTACAACGAGCAAACAAGGTCATCCATTGTCTGTGTGAACTCCCCTATTAATAACCAATGCTCTTTAAAATGATGTTTACAGTTTATCCTTGTTATAAATATGTAATTAATTATTGACAGACGATCTGTGTCGAAACCGTTTTCAGTTGAATTCATTAAAACAGATCGATGTTTCAACAAAGTTAATCAAAGACTTTAAATATATTTAATTGGTTTCGTAACATTTAAAGTTACAAAAGTTTTACTGAAATTACCCTCTGATACATTATCGAGATGACACATTTGTCAAATTAAATGAAAAGCTGAAGAGTTAATATTTACTTGCTCGCTCAATGGTTCAGATGAAATCAGTTGAAACATAGCCCTTTTACTTTAAATTGCTCTTAGAAATGTTTTTATTAGCGAGAGGTATAAATTATAATAATATTATTGGAATTATTTGGATTTTTCATACGGAATTTCTCAGTAGCAGCCCGGAGTTTGGAAGTGCGCCCGGTTGATGGCAATATTTCCCTATTACCTACATGGAACTTAAAAACATAATTAATGAAATGTTGGTGTACTGTAGGTATACCTCTGCCCAACCCTTCGGGGTATTTATGTATTTAAAATAATTTCAATTGTTTCTCTTATGATGTTTCTATAGAGACTGCCAGAACTGATCCTGCGTGGTGTTATAAAGCTAATCGCTTTATCATTACGAATACTACTGTATATCCTTGTGTTCGAACACCACGCAGGATCAGTTCTGGCAGAAACGAGATTTGAAACAATCATAAAAATTTTTTTTTAGTTATGGCTATACGCTACAGCGACTACGCAGCTTCCGCTACGCCGGTTCCGTAGCATCCGCTACGCCGACTACGTAGCATACGCTACGCCGACTACGTAGCATACGCTACACAGAAGCCGTAGCAGTCGATTAGTGTAAGTAGTCCTAATCGAACAAATATGAATGCAGAGGATATAATTATTAGGTGAGAGGTGCCTACAGATTTCACCTGAAGATGAAATTATGTTAATTTATTTAATTTTCACACTTTTCCTTTATTTCGTAGACTACTTTATTATTCTTTATATTCTCAATTTGATACATTGAAAAGGAATGAGGTCATATTCGATAACAATATATTTTCCCAAAATTTATACAATGATTGATGATGACACGTCATTCAAAATGCGATGTAAATTACATACGTCTCCGCCGAACCTGGCTCGTATCGGCGCGCGGCAGAGGGAATGTCCCGACGCCATATTTTTGATAAGTACGTGAATATTATCAGCTTATGCCGATGAAGTGGAACCTCATATCCTCTTCGTAAAACCTTATTTATTTTCCCTGCCAATTCCGAACCCATCGCTATCTAATTTTATTGACTATTGTTCCTGTTATTTATGATTCGGTGAATTGTGTTTTGATCAGACAAAGGCTACAGCCATCCCCCTATCTCTCGTAATTGTACTAATAAATCAGATAGATTTTCTTTTGTTACCATATTGATGTTTAATGGAATTTCGTTGATTTTTGGGCAATTGTGTCTGCGTTCGTGAAGTGTTGTATAAACCTTTTCATTGTATCTATAATGTTACGTTCGAAGAATAGAAACGAGTGTTCAACAGTAAGAACCTTACGACAAGATTTATTGTATCCAGATGCTGTTCAAACCAGTTGTATTTACGAATAGAATCTTACACAATCTTATTTATCTTTCTAGGTTTTGGCTAAGATATGGTCTGTTTTCTGTACCGATATTATCTTTTCCTTTAACAAAAACGGTGATATTTAATGAAGGCACCTTAAGGTTGCAGGCTTAGTTTATTAAAGACAAAACGATTTAGAATTCCTAAAGACTGACAAAACAAAGAATTGAACTGTCTTTAGAAAATACAAGCAAATATCGTTAAGTTCCCAAAAATATTCTTATGTTGAAAATAGTCACATAACTTAACTATAAAGTAATTCTCTGTTTCGGTGCCTATCGTAAACGTAAACTTACTGCTTAAAAAATTCTAAAGTGTTGCCAAAACAATTAATGTTACTGCAGCTCGGACGCAGACTATAAAACTGCCGATTTAAAAAAAACTCGTCGCAATTTATTTTAAAAATTTCAAAGTTTTGACGTTCGATAGTTAATTAAGGCTTAAGTGCTAAATTGATAGAAAGCAGAACGGGAATGTTTCCGGAAATAGCACAAAGGATTCTACCCGGAATATAAAAGTACTTTTAGCTCGAATCACGATTTTATTAACGGTCTATTTTTGACTGTTTTAAGTTTGTGCAGAAGTAATCATTAAAAGTTTCAACAAAATACAATTTTAAGAATTGATAATTCATGTCTTTAATGTATTTTTAATTTGTTTATCTATACTCAATACTCAATACTTTTATTGCTTCCACAAGTTTACTTAGATGGTAGGTTTTACAAAGTTATGATCATTTTCAAAGTTATTTCATCGGCTTTTATTTAACTATATATTAGAATAATCCTAAATGTTTAAATGTATTATTCATAAAGCAATCTAATTATCTATTACAATTTGTATTTATCTTATTTAAAATTTATCATTAAAGTATTCATTGAGATTATAATAACATTTAATTAGTAGAAATTGTTTTAATTTATTTATGAATATATTATTCTTTTCTATGTCTTTAATTTTATCTAAGTGGGTTAAAGAGTACTAAAAATATCCATCATTGTAAAGAAACCTATTTCTTGTAAATTTTCGTGGAATAACAAATAACCTTCCCTCCGCTTAAGGGCAAAAGCTTTTTATATAAGTTTCCAGAATAAAGCCTTAGGAGTCTTCGATCTGCACTTATCGTTAAGTCACATAAAATCTAGGTTAGACCTAAAATTAATAATCAGCTGTGTGGTGTCAGATATAAATCGACAAGCCCGCTTCCCGTGGGTGATATAAGAGCAGATTAAGGGCTTATACGTATCATAAATCCGACCGCTAAGTGTGGTGGTACTGGCAGCCCCAGAAGAACAATTCCTTGTGATTATCTGTAGGGTCCTATGGTTTTGTGGAGCCGGCCTGTGTATGACTATGAATAAGATTGGTTAAGTAATGCGTCCTTTTGTCGGAGACAGTTACGATTATTCTTTTGTGTCAATAATTATTACCTGACTGCCTCAGAAAGAGGGCAATGATTTCGAGTGTATATGTTAATTTATATGTTGCAAGGAATTAAAAAAAGCATGCCTAAAATAAAACACGACTACGTGCACACGTTATAGCGGCTGTCCATTAGAGTATTAAAATGTAGAGCTTTTTAGACAATTCCAAAAATGTAAAATACTAAAATATAGGACATAAAAAATAGTAAGGATAAAACCCGATGGTAAAAACAACAAAAAATGGAAACAAAATCACTTTTGAAGTTAGATAGTTTTTTCATTTAACTAAAAAAAAACAGCCACCATTTGCTTTTATATAGTGTTTTCAATTGTTTTGTTGTATTTGCAGTCACAAAAAGGAAAAAAGCATTTTGTATACCTAATAGAAATACAAATGAGTAAAGTTCATTTTTTTCCTTTTAGATGTATGTAAATACCACTTCATTGCTGTCTCTTTGTTTATTCACTTAGGTACTTCGCAAACAAAAATAAGTCGAACATGAAGAAATTTTACATATTCATGCTTATCAAGCGGACAGACGTCTGACATGGCACCTGCCTTCCGAAGGAGGTACACGAGAAAATAAAATGTGAAAACAAAAGTGAAATAATATTACTGCGGGTCAGTTTCTTCATGATCTATGTATTTTGTATGGATCGCGAGTTTTCCCTCGAGGCCGCCGGTCCAGTGGAATTGTATAGTACCCGACCATGACATAAATAAAAGTGTTACAAGTAAGTACGTCCCTACATACTCTGTAAGTTATGATTTGCTGTTAAATCAAGTTTGTAAAATGATCAAATGTGAGTAAATCTGTAATTAAATGTTACTTTAGCCATCGTGATTCCTCGAAAATCATAATGACCTATTGTTTAAGATGACGTGTGATCGGTGGGTAAGGTGATGCGTTTGACAATGGCTTAAATTGAATAGGCTTTCGACGAGGACAGTTTCAGGAAATTGTGTCATGATTACTTGGAAGCGTGGTTTTGGCACATCGCCTGTGAACACACCTCATAAGCATCAGGCGATCACCATGTTGATGTGATTCAGGGAAAAATATTTAGGTATAGGTAATGGCCTTGTGGCTAAAGATTCGCGTCCCATGCACGAGGTTGTGGGTACTGATTCGGGCAAGTAATAATGTAACTTTCTAAGTTTTTCTTAGAGATCACTGACATCGAGGATGGAAAACATAGTGAGGAAATCTAGACTTATAAAGCAGCAGCAAGCTTGGTAAATACTGCTCGTGCCTTCTCTGTATGAAAATGGCCTTTGCCCTGCAGTGAGGCAGTAATAGGCTGGTATTATTAAACTTATGAGTAAAAGCAAAGTTTTGTCGAATTGCATACATTTCTTTAAGTTAGATCAATAAACGGCAATTTTGGACGTCAAATTTACAGAAGAAATTGAATAAATAGATTCTAACTCATTCCAAATGATAGTTCCGTACAGAGAAGAATCAACAATCATCAAACAATGTACCTATAACAATTTACACCCTAATAGTTTAAATTGTTTGAACATGAGTATTTATGTGGTTTTAAAAATGACCAGATGTCCTAAATAGTGTATGAATTGTACAATCCGGAATTCATTCATATATTTGAACTGATTATATTAAACAACGCGTTAAATTCATATTTACAGTTAAAGCATTGGCTATTTTAGATTATTATAACTTCATAAAATGATACTTGTAAGTTTATCTGAACTGAAAGAATGTCAAGAAACTACGACGCAGAAATTCAAGACAAACTAGACGGTCTCGCCTACTAAGGGATGATATTTCAGCTGTCGACCTCGATTCACGTAGTTTTTACTGCACGTAGCTCTGGACGTGAAGGTCAGTGGAGTAGACACTCCATACTATTACATATTTATAGGACTACCTATATAAGAACTTACTGCGAGACATGGTTTCATTTTTGCTGGGTTCGTGTTGTGTGTATAGATCTATGATAGGTTAACATGTTGTATTTATGGGACTTGACCATAACTGGCGATATTTGGTTGTGTTATTCACCTCTAAGTATACCGTCAAAAATAGGAACAGATGTTTTAGTGTGGGTATTTCATCCAATTTAGTTTTTCTATTTCTTATTGTGGATAAAATTGATATAAATATAAATCGGTTGGTAATATTTATTAGTGATAATGGTAAGTATGGTCTGGAAAATTAATGATTTATCACGTTAAGGTTGAATGTCACATGTACGTCATAAAATGGCATGGCCTATGTGTCTGTGGCAGTTAAGAAGTAGTAGTGCAGTAGTTTTAACCTTGGTGAATTTTCAATTTACCAGGAATTATTGAAACAATGGGTTAATATTTTATTTTCCCTGACTGTACACACGTTGAAATAAAATCAGTTTGCTAGCACTAAATCTCATCAATCGCATTAAACATTTATGGAAACGTGTCGTTGAAATTCAATAAATTTGATGTGATTTTTCATCAGGAATGAAATAATAAAATTCTAGCATACAATAAATAAATGAATGAGCAGAAATATTTTAAGCGTCAATAGGTATGTGTTTTTGCTTAATATGTTTTTCGTAAATTATATCAGGGGCCGTACTATGACATGTTATTACGTGCTATCACCGTGTCGATGTAAAAAAGGGATAGCAGTATTCGTCCTGTATTGCTCTACCTCTCACTCACACTAGAATGGAGCTGGTTTTGACATGTCAATGTACGTCCCCTGAGGTAATATTAATAAACTTATTTTAAATTGCGCTACTTTTCATGACTTGAGAAAATAAAAACGAGTTTATAATGTAAAAAACATGACGAGGGAACGTGAATTTAATGGTTATCCGATATCTCACGAGAGGAAGTAGAGTAGCTACCTAACTGGTTTCTTTTCTGTATGACAATCGCATTACACAGAGCTGAATCCATAGAATATAAGATAAGTAAGTGCTACCTTTGTTTCTCAAATAAACCGCAATGTCCATTATTTATACCTAGATTTAAACAGAAAGCGCTGGATTATTACCTAGCACAATAGTGTTGAAGCTTCAAAAGTTAACTGGACAGAGCATGTTGCAAACAAACAAGTGACGGAGTTTACTATTATACCGAAGCGGAGTGGACTGGCTCCACCGCAACTGTTGGCATAACTAAATATTTCGCTTCAAGCAGAGATATATACGAAAATAAAACTAATACGTACTTCTGAAAGGTTTCAAAATAGAAGGCTCTTGAATAATTGCTTTCTATTTTAAACCTTTTATTTACAGAAAACGTTACACTTTTGTTTATTTTTGGAACACAGTTTACAACCTAGCGCAGGAGTCAGGGCTTCCATATAAATGTAACATATATCAATAGGTATTATTATTATTTCGGCTCACATTGTTTTATGCTAACAAATTAGGAGAATATAGTACTTAAGGAAATCACAGAGGCATTTTTACATAAAACGCCAGTTCTAGCTAAAAGAAAAACTACAAATTAATTAATTAACATCCTATTCTCATCCCAAACTATTTGGATTAGTTTTCCAGATAAGGCGACGTAACAGAGAATCAGTATTCCACACGACAAAGAACAACAAAGGTTGATAATTAAGATTAACATTTACACAAAAACCTGGTGCCTATGTTCGCAAATTGCCCTAAAATGTGTCGTATTGATCTCGGGACCTATTTCTATCTCGTTACCGACTAGTTTATTGTAGAGTTGTAACTTTACTGCTGACATAACTGTCCTCGTAATTTTACATCCCTTTATCTCATTCAGCAGAACTTTGTGATACCTTTGTCCACATTCTGTAACTTTGGCCAGATAATGCGGTTGAATACAGTTTGTTGAAATTATAAGCTCCCATTCTATTTGGATGGGCTATTTATACCAATTTATGGGAAGGCTTTTAAAAGATTTTTTATATAAATTGTAGTTACAGTTTACATTTTATTGAAATGGGTTTGTTTAAATCATTTTCAGTGTTCAAAAATTCACGGTTCGACACGTACAACCTACGCGTAGTTGTAAATATTAACATGAATTCTGAATTGGGAATGAATTCAATATTGTACAAAAGGAAAATTATATTTAATAGGAGGCGTATAATACGCCTCCTATTAAATATAATTTTCTTTTCGTCCTCGTCCACTTAATAAAAGTAGGTTTATTATTGACAAGTTGAAATTGCGATAAAAGAATCGCTATGAGTTTAAAAATATTGAATTGCTCGCTATTATAACTCATCAAAGGTTGTCTGTAAGAGATCGCTTTAAGCGATAAGACCACCCATTGTTACACCCCACGTTGCTTGTCGTTACGTACGTAGCTTAGCGTTACGTAGCTTATAAGTTTTTATGGTCTACAATAAAGAGTATTCTATTCTCATACTTAGGAGTAGAGTGGTCTTAAGAGATAGCGGGATGTTTATGTTTGGCAAGTGCACAACGTTTCAAAAGGCAACTTGTAATAGACAACGACAACTATTTAGACGTAATTCAAGGAGAAAGAATCCAGCACAAAGTTTTGCAAACTAATCCAATTAGAGGGTGAACGGGAGACGTCTGGTGCACTCACTTTGTTCCCTCGGCTCCCTGCGGACCATGGGAACGCTTTGTATCAGTTAGTTTACTCTATTTTAGTAAAATCATATGTGAGCAATAAACTAACAGCACACCAGCAGCGTTATGAGAAACGTTATAATTCGCAAAAAATCCTCTAAATTTAAATTAAGTTAGGTATTATTAAAACTTTAATTGAAAACTGAAATGTTCGAATAGAATAGAACGTTATTCAATATTAGAAAACGATAAAGTCTGGAAAGCATACACACGAAGCGCTCCCAATATTACAATAATAAAGGACCCACAAACTTAGTCCATTTACAATAACAACAAACCGAGATATGAATCCAGGAAATTTCAGTAAGCTTATGCTAATTAAATTAGTTTGGTTTCTAAGTTATAAGTCCGGTCTGGTCGATAGCTGACCAAGATGCTCACTTGCGACCAACTGTGAGAACACAAACTATTTGCTTCGTTTAGTATTCCGACCCGGCAACTTAGTAATCGCACGGATAAAATACATTGAAATTCAGCCATCTCCCAGAAGATACAAATTAAAAACTTAGAATATCATTCACTAACAAAACTGTTTACGCGAAGCAATATTCTATGAAAAAGATGATTCAGAATATCAAAGGAAGGAACATAATTAAGGTCGATATTGCTTGTACATGTGCCTGCTACAGACGTTTTGTCTAAATTGACTTTTCGTCCATTGAATTATGTTTTTGTCCCGAGCCAAGCACGAGGACGAGGAAATTACGTACCTCCCCACTTATTTTTATACCGATGATCTTTTGAAATGGTTTGATGAGAAGAACGTTATTGTTTCGTAAACTGTAGGTACCTACTCGCACACGAACAGCTTGAGGATAACTTTGGAATGAAAGTGTGAGTGTTTCTGTGGTGATCGTTGTCAGTTCCAAAGTCGTTGGAGGTGTCAAACGTCGGCTTGTTGTTCCCAGGACAGACAAACTCCAACAACTTTGGCAAGTTTGCTCCTGTCTGCCCCTACGACACCTCAGAATTTTAAACAAGCGCCAGGTGAACGAGTTTATTCTAAAATATTTAAGAAATAACTCGCTAAGATTTCTTGTTGAAAACTTTCAAGGTATTCAGAACATATTTTGAAATGGCAGCTTGGTAACAGAAGTTTTGATTACTTACACGTGAATACAAGTAGGCATTTAAGTTTTGATGGGTTATAATAACAATTTTAAAGGAGAAGAAGCTTATCTACTGCCGAAGGTACATTCGTAAAACACGCTGTTGTTGTTGTTTTGAATGTGGGTACTTCAGTGTATTATTTAATAGATAGGCTTATGTTCCACTCAATTAACGCAAAAACAAACTCACAACGACTGTTCTTTGTCACAGATGCGAGCCAAACAACGGTATTAAATAACGCGATATCTGTAGGGAAATGCGCGGCGATAGCATCGCAACCCGTTGCCAAATTACACCCTTGTTGCGTTTTACAATAGCCACGAGGGTAGGGGTAGTGGCAGACTACCTACCAACTCACATAAAAACAGATAATTGCGTGTAGGTAATTACAATTAAAAATTTGGAATTTCGGCGTGCTCAAATGTTATTTTGTGACTATTTTTACATAACTGAAAAGCAAAATAATTTTGCATTGTTTCATTCTCGCACGTTTTCTAATAAGACAGCAAAAATATGAATCTGCTTTTACGGGAGAACAATTTACTCGTAAAGATAACATAGTTAAAATAAATCTTCATTACATTAAACCCGAGCTGTTCTCATATTTTCAAACGGGACGGTTTTAACGTTCTTACCGCTTGCGGTAAGCGGGTGTGCAACAAATTTTCCGAATAATAGTGTGAAGAAAAAATGTAGCCGGTAAAAACGTTAATACTGGAGAGGAAAAGGGTAAAATATATGGAGCCTTAAAGTATCTCCGCCGGCAATATGAAATGTTTAATTTATAGCAGTGTTTACTTTATATCCACTCTGTGATATTTAGTTTGCGTAGCGAAGATAAAATATAAATATTTTCACGGATAATTTGTAGGTGGTAACTCTATTTGACGTTTCGTCCGTGTACTTACTTTGGAGTAACGCTCTCGTTAGTAATGAACATTTAACTGATGAGTCTCCTGGTGGTTTACGTTGAAGCCCACAGTTTGTTCTAAGCTAGACCGATTTTATAATATAGTGCAGAAATTATCAATATGTTGTTTAATATCAATAATATTATGTTTTTCTATTCGATTGTTTTGAATTAACACGGTAAATATATCGGTAAACACGAATTACTCGCAAAAAATGAGTCTAAAACACGATTAAAGTTAGTCGTGCGTGTGGATTAATTAAAATGGCATATAGTAAAGAATCAAAGATCTTCGTTCTTTCTTTCTAGTGTAAACCTCATTCACTACTTCTGCATTGATTATCGTAAAGTTACTGATATATATCCGACTCCAAAAGAAGAGGTTAGTTATAATTCGAGTTCTTTTTTTTCTTTTTTAAGCATGGACACCGATTCTCCGTGATAACTCGGTCAAATATATTTTTATTTGATAGAGGAAACTTATTCTGCGATCCGACAGACGGAGACCATCCCTATAAACAAAAAAATAACTTCAGATAAGAAAATCAGTGGCACAAAAAATAAACAATACTAAACACAAAGACACCGACTTCCGAAACTAAACTTATTTTTCACTTGTACTTTTAGTGTTTTTTTAAATTCGGTTGTTTTCTCATATGCATTTAATCTTTAAAACGCTTGACATGGTTTCAACTAAACAGTCTTCAGTTTCTATTTATACAGTCCATTAATGTACACTCGCTTAGTAATGACGTACTGTTAGTATAACCCTTTTTAAGAAAGACCTTTCTCGGGTCGACGTTCGTTTGGCATTACGTACCTTTTAGTACGACCCGTCCTTACTCACCTAAACGTTCGTCGGTGACCTAAACATAGCTCTTAAGATGTATTAGAGCAGATTGAAGGCTCATTTACAAGAGAAGAGTTTCTCGATAGCCGTGGGGCGATACTAGGGCGAACGATTATCGCATTCACGTGTTTATTCCAAGGCGGCAAACAAAAACACGAATAGGTAGGAATATATCATATCTGACCAGGTAGGATGACGATCTGCGAAAGACTGCAAACAGATGCTGGATGCGGCAAGCTAAAGACAGGGCGCTATGGCGCTCATTAGAAGAGGGCTATGTCCAGCAGTGGACTAGTATAGCCTGATGATGATAATGATGATATCATATCTTACTCGTCAGGCGATATTCTCGAAATTTTAGTTTTACAACTCTATTTTTTATATTTTTATTTACACTGGCGCGGTCTCTGACAATTTCGAAATTATAATAGGTTCCATCAATGAAAAATCTTACGAGGGTTTACACGAATGAATTTTCTGCTTTTGATAATAGCCATAAAGCTTTAAACTCTCCTCGTGTAGCTGACCAATTAGACACCTCTTTCACGTTGCAGAAATCTAATTTCTAATATTGTCTAAGTATAATTCAGTCACGAACAAGGTGTAAGAGAGACTCTGAGGCAGTACGTAGCTTGTCAAAACATGGTTTTTGCTGACATCGAGTGGATAATGAGATTGTTTTAATTCGGTGAACTTCTCCACGGCTTTTGCGGGCATCCTTTTAACTTGCTAATCAGCTTATCTCATGAATTTGTGTACGTAGGTACCTATGGTACAATCGGGTCTACTTTTCGTTTTACCGATTTAATATCCTCGTCATTTGATTTAATTCAAGTGCGGACGGCTTAGCGCCATGATTAGAAACTTGAGGGCTAAATACGATCTAATCATTTTCATTCGAGAGTTAATTTAAAATATCGACGTGAAAGATTACGTTCACGTCGATATTTTATTAGGCTCACCCTTCTCAAAATGTTTGGTGAAATTGGCTTTCCTTACTTGGTTACCGAAGTCGTCATATCAATCAGACAACCCCTTTTTATGTGAATACTTATCAGCCAAACAAAACTTGTCTCGTTACTACATTACGAACCTAATGTAGTGATCCAAATCCTTTGTATTCACAGTTAGTAGTGACGTATACGGCTACTAAACGTAATTACTTATTTGTTTTATCGTGCTCATTTCGCCTAATTTAATCAAATATTTTAAAGAGTGGTGTGACGATTTAATTCTTTGATCTTTCTGTTGTTCGTTTTCTTCGGCGCTATATTTAGACAATTACAGAAATAATGATAATCTCAGTTCCCTTAGGATTATACCTTTTAGTTGCACATAGGAGCATGTTACATTAAAGCGTTCGGAAGCGTTGGGCGACGTTATTACTGACTAGAACCTAACGCTAGCATGACAGTTGAATCTAGTGCTATGGTGACGGACAATGACAGTGACAGCAGACATTTCGTTTGACAACTCGCTCGCTAAACTCTTGTGCTTATCAGTGTCTAAAAATATGATCTGAAAGTAGGAAACTATTTCGGAATGCTTATTTAAATTTTATTACAGAAAACTGTCTTAGGATGACTTTTGATGACCGTTGTGGCGCGGCGGGCGAAGGTCCGCCTGCGACGCAAGAGGTTGCGGGTTCGATTCCCGCTTTGGGACAAATTTTTGTACGATCTATAAATATTTTTTCCGGGTGTTCTGGGTATTTCCTATGTATAATAAAAATATCTATCTATGTAATGTATTGTATTAAGTATATCAGTTTTCTAGTACCCATAACACTACTACAACATACATACTTAAATAAATAAATAAATAAATAACACAAGCTCTGCTTAGCTTGGGTCTAGATGATGCTGTGTGGATTGTCCAGCATTATTTATTTATTTATTTATGACAATTTATGCCGTCAGAACAATTTCCTTTTTACTAAAACAGTAATCTAGTCTCTAACTTACATTTTTCATCTTACTAAGTTTTTCAACACAAGATCAGATTCATATCTTATTTCAACGGAATTTACGTAAGTCACGTCTTGGTGTTACGCTCAGTCTTTTACTTTGACACTGAAAAGATGTCTGAGTTTACTTTCACTAATGTAATGTATACCTATCTTATTTTACACATCAGCGACATTTATGTACGTACATCTTTGGTTTATACAATTTATACGTTTCATTTAGTTTTACAAATGTGCGTTCGTTGGAGCACTTTGATATATTTTTGAGGATTAAAGTTAATTTCATTGTCATTAAGTAGCGTAAATGTTGTATTGGAGTCTATGCGTTTAATTCAGCAGAAAGCCTTTTCTCTTAGGCAATATATGTATTTTTTCTTTTTTTACGTAATCAAATGATAACGTCAATACATAGAGTTAAAATGTAGCGTGACGTCACACATAGGTCGATTTTATACCTACATGTGACGTAGCAAGCCCCCACTCCCCATATTTAATGCGTTTTATCTATTTTTTTTAATATTATGGTTAAGCAAAAAATACGTGTCTAATATTTTTTTATTATCTGACTGACGGACTACATAATAGTTGCTTTTTTTTACCCAGGATTCACCCCTGTTATATTGTGCCTTCATCAACAGAAATACTGAAATATCTATTATTTAGCTCGTTTAACGCAATATATATGGCGGGTATGAGGGGTAAAATAGTGCCTAAAAATATAGTTTTCCCTCTTTAATCGCGAATTCTGTGTGTTCAACTTTTTAAACCGGACAAGTGCGAATCTGACTCGCGCACCGAGGGTTTCGTACCAACGTCAGGTAATTGAACAGCTACTTTCACCCAAATTATTAAATTATTAACATTACCTTCTGAAGTTCGTAAACTATGAAAGCACCAAACATTACTCTGACGACAAGATAAGTAGGATTCATGGACAAATTTAACTTTGTAGTTTACTCCAACTCTAAAGGTAAGTTTGTAATAAAATTTGATAAAAAAAAAAAAATCGCGACAGAAATACATATGAATGATTTTCGTTTTTTTCCCCATTACTTGTGGTGGTGATTCTAGGTCAATGGAAACTACCTATAGGTATGGAATTACTTACGAGCTTAAAAATATTGTGTGTCACGTAATTAGCCGTATTTTTGTATTACGTTGACTTAGAAGCTGATTTCTTTATAACTCCAACGGACCGTATACCTGCGTATTTGCTATTAATTTCAACTTGATACCTCCACGAATTCCTAAGTAATACGGTTTTGACAGACAGACAGACGGCAACGCAGTGATCCTATAAGGGTTCCGTTTTTCCGCTTTTGAGGTACGCAACCCTGAAAACAACCTCAGGTGTTTCTCACAACCTGTGTAATCTTCACAACTTGCTGCAAGTGGCGTAGCGGACTGAATTGTAAAAATAAAACTGTTCTGAGAGAACGAAACGTTAAATGTTAACCGAAACAGTATTTAAAATCAAGAAGCTGTTTTTCAATACTGGTACTGCTCATACATCATCATCCCGGTGGTTTAGGCCTCGTTTCTTGTGCACGAGATTACGGGTTCAAACCAGGGCAAGTACCAATGTGCCTTTTTCGATTCATATGTACTTTCTAAGTGTATCTTGGACATCATTGACATCGGTGAAGGAAAACATCGTGAGGAAACCTGGACTTATAATTAATATAAGTCTGAAATCGCCAACCCGTCTTGAGCAAGCGTGGAGAGTACTTTTGATCGTGCCTTCTCTATATGTGAAGCGGCCTTTGCCCAGCAGTGGGACAGTAACAGGCTGGTATTGTAATTTTTAAAATATACGTATTAAATTTAAGTAAAACCTCCTACCGTAATACGAAATGCGACACAATTACTCATGTTAAAATAAAATACTTACCATAATAAGTAGATAGGTACCTACATACCTACATAATGTACGCAGGGTGCATCGAGTGGTTTTTCACGCGAGCAACCGTTGTAGAGCCCTCGTGATGGGGAGCACGGCCACTTTAACAGTAAATGCAGCGCGTTATTGAGCTACAAAGTGCTCCTACATCAGCTTTAAAAGGCCTGTCAACTTTAAGCTTAAGTTAAAATAAAAATACTTTCAAATGACAAGACTTTACAGAACGTCGGTTATTTACAAAAAAAAAACACGAATTGTCATCTGTCAAACTGATTTTTGAAGTTTAGTAAATTATCATTTAGAGTGGGAAATATAACGATGTTTTTTCACCACCAGCCCAATAAGCACAAAATAAAAATGGCCGCGTTCTTGTTTTATTTAGAATCAATGAAAATAACACATATTATTCGGAACACGTGTCTTGACGTTAACACCGAATGACGTAAAGCACTAAAAGCGACGTAATGTACTACAATATGACGAGAAATAAAATATTATCTTGGGACATAAATATGATGTCATTGCCAATTTTTACCAAAATGACTGAGTTTGGTTCTTACATTTTCTGAAAAAGTTACGTATTCTGTTTAGTAGCTTATTATATAATAATAATACCAGCTTGTTGCTGTCCCACTCCAGGGCAAAGGCCTCTTCTCATACAGAGAAGGCACGAGCATAGCTTATTACAATATTAATATGTGAAGAGAAAAATTTGTACCCCTTTTTAAGCATTCTGCGCGCACGGAGGGTTGTTAGATTTGATATAGTTAAACGTAGAAGAAGTGCTGAAATCTAAAACATAAAATTTCAACCACTGTGCGACGACTCGAGTTTGATAAAAAAAATCAACGTCGGCAAAAAGGATTTTAATTTTGTTATTCAAAGCCCCTTTTTCCTTCATTGAATTCCCAGAGGTTATTCACCTAACACAGTGCTTCCCAACAATAGTAAAATTCGTTTGAACACCCAAATAGAATAAATCCTCCATTATGGTGCATTGAGGTAAGATTCCTGGCGATATTGTGAGTAGCACGGGTCGTGCCGTCCGGCGCACACAGGGTTAACTTGGAGCTGAGAACACAATGGACTCGGGGGACACGTCACGTCGTACACGTGCCTTGACAATCGTCTGATTAGGATCTCATGCCCTCTCTCCTTTAGCGCACAACGGTATGTATTTGCTGATTGATATACCTGCGTTCTGAGCTACGTGCATCTGTATTCGTTGTTACGAGAAAATACGTCCAGACAATATTATAGTGAAGTTCATACGAAATATTCCTTGTATCCAGGTAGGTATTGAAGAGTTTTTCAAATCGGTTCAGTAGTTTCGTATTCAATGTAAACAAACAATCAAATCGCTCCTCTTTATAACATTAGTATAGAAGTATAGATAATAATTTGAATGATGAATTATTTTGTGCGTCACTCACTAGTAGGTTGCAGTTGTGGAAGACAAACATTGTGCGCGCAATATTGTTCTACTGTTTCAAATATAAGCCGGTTATACAATCAGTACAAAAAACTGACCTCAATATTCGGAAACCCATTGAAATGAGACGTTCTTTTACGGCTGGATACAAAGGAAGGTTTTCCGGCATATCTGCGCGGAAAATTATTTTAACGTTAATTAGTGGGATGCTCCAATTACGTATATGTTTTTAATTAAAGACATTCTTCATTTATTGCTTGATACTCATTGAATAACGCTTACCGCAGGCCAACATGAAGAGCGCCGACTTGTTAATTATTTTAATGAAATTTAATCGAACGAGTTACTTTTAATGTCATTCTAAATTACAATGTAGGTTAGGGAGGTTATAAAGAAAACATTGTTGTCGCTGATAGTAGCGTAGTTTTACTTGTCAGTTTGCCTTTGCGAGTAGATATCTCATAATTTTAATACCATCACGAATCCAGTGCGAGAGAGGCGGAGCTATACATGACGGATAGCCTCATCTCTTCTGAGGTCTGGAATTACTATGACATTAGTATCTAACCTAAACTAATATAATAATATTAGTTTAGGTTAGATACTAATGTCAAAGATTTTTTTAATCGGTTAATAAGTTTTTAAGAATCATACAAACGATTAAAAAAATCTTTAACCCATAGGAAGCTACATTATCGTCGAGTAACATAGGTTATATTTTATATTCAAAATTATGCTTTAAAGGTGGTGAGTACGAAATCCACGCGGACTAAGTCTCGGGCAAAGTTCTAGTTTCATATTACGACACCACGGTTATGGTTGCTTGCAGAACCGATGGCAGTTGGGGTGAAAGGGTTCTAGTGACGTAGTAAGACGCAGCATACGTAGCCCCCCCTGCAGCATCAGCAGCATGGATGGGCCGACCGATGATATGGTGAAGATCACAGGAAGCCGATGTATGAGATCGATTTTTGTAGAAATATTTGGGCAGGCCTATATCAAGCTGTGGATACTTTGGATGATGAATACGTCCCCAGGTTATTTTAATCTGTCAAGTAGTACGATGATGCCTGTCGGTTGTGAGAGGTAGTCGGGCAGCGGTAGTATGCACCGCGTGTAGTGTGGTTGACGTTCGGGTAGGCTCCCAGTTGTATGCATATTCCCGTGAGCATACATACATCAATGTAACTATATAATACAACATTTGTGTACCTATGTGGCCATACTTACTACCAATAGGGAAAAAAACAGATCAATGCTTTGATGTGATTTATTTGAAGCTATTTTTCTAAGTAAGGTAAGCATAGATATAAAGCAAATACTTCAATGATGAACGAAATCTTTTTTTCTGCGTGAAAAGAGCAAAGACTGACAAACGGATTGAAAGAATAAGAGTATTAGCCCTTTTGAAGAATTAGTATTAAAACATTTTCACCACAAATAATACTGGAAAATAATAATATAATAATAATAAGGTTTATTCACAAAAATAAATACAGAAACACATTTTTAGTTTACATTACTAGTTGCAAAATCTGTACAAAAAGTATATAACCCTGTCTCTTAGACTAGGATAGCCTGTATTTTAAGAGACAGTGTTCGACCGAATAATTGTATTTAAACATCATATAATACAAAAATGAAAGATGAATGAATGAATGGGCTAAAAATAACAACAAAACTTTTCGGGAGCCACCGTAACGTATCGAAAAGCCGTCAAAGAGCTAATATAGATGGTTCTTAGCCTTCGAAGCGCATTCCGCGCAACTTCCTTCTAGCTACGTCTCGATGAAGGCAGATTTTGCGGAGAAGATAAAATCGATTGCCGTGAGATAAAACTTACAGAGATTTCCTCCTAGATGAATAGGACATACGATTTTGAGAATGACTAGGGACAAAACAGCAAGCAGGTTACGGCTTTCCGAAATGGGGCGAGCTAGTTTCCTTGCCATCTACCGGGCAAAACTGCATACTCCGAGGTGCTATTGAAAAAAATCAGATGGAAAAACCAAAACACTCGACTCCGGTATCGAACCCAGGACCTCAGTAGTAGTGCTCTGCCATTTACTGCCTTGTTGGTCTAGGGACCAACGATACAGTAAATGGTTGGTATAGTATTCTGTCTGTATGATAGTTATCCGTCAGTAATATTTTCTTTGTTTAATTTGATACTCAGACTGTTGATTGGTCTATTAATAATTAAATACGAGAGGTTTTTGGGTAGGTACCTATATATCCAGAGCATGTGTATCGATACCCGATTAAGCGAAGGTCTCGTCTGGGTTCGATGCCTGACCTGGGAATCGAACACAGGACCTCATGCGGTAGTGCTTACAACCGAGGTAGCCGCGTGTAAATATCTGTGTAAATAACAAATAAACGTAGCACCTACAGGTGCGCATGACGACGTGACACTATAATAAAGATTTCAATCTAACCATAAATACTGATGGCTAAAAGCCAGCGTCTCTACCTCACCTTTTACGATATCCACGGGAGTGATGGAATCCCCTTTTCGATTAACATTTTTGTTGCTTTAAAATGGGAGACCTCTACGACTTTTAAATTGAGTGAGTCTTTTCCCGCCGGGCAATAAATGTAAATCACGTCATTGAATGAACTATATTGGACTGTGTGTAGCGTGCCCATTGAATACAGTTGGTGCATGGTAAGCACAATGCTTTTCGTTCAATTCATTCGCTATTGAATCACTATTCGATTGTCCCCAACTTGGACGTTTTTACATACATTTTATGAATAAACTTCCGTTTACATTATTTTATGATTCACTTTGCTTCTACTTTGTTTGTTTTGGGGCAAGTGGTTTTCTTTGTGTTTGTAGATTGGTTCAGTTCTAGCTGTCTAGATTATATTTTTAGTTAAATTATAGGTAGTAATTAAGTAGGTATCTGTTATATAAGTGACGATAAGTGTGTTGATGTAGTAAGCTCGTAAATTATGTTATCTGAACTAACGAAAATAATTTAAATATTTCTTTCCGTTTGAACCAATCATAACACATCTATAATAAACAGTTTTACTCTACTGATATTATGTTTCTCAGCAAAGCTATATTTAAAAGTGAAATTACGACCATTTTAAGAGATCATAGCCCTGATGTAAAATAAGTGATTTTCTAACTTGGTCTGCTAACAGCTAGCTATTTTGTATAATAATTTGTGGATAACGTCTTGAGTAGTGTATGTACTTTGTAATAAACTGCTGTTTGTTATCCCTATCAAATAAAATAAAATCGACGACATGGTTGGCGCAGTGGTTGAGCCATCGGCTGCTGCGCCGCGTGTTGTGGGTTCGATCCCCGCACGGAACAAATATTTGTATGACCTACAGGTAATTGTTCCGGGTCTGGCTGTTTGTGAACGTGAGTATAAATGTTTGTAAACGCACCCACCATACAGGAGAAATTCCTAGTGTGGGGCAACGTTTATTTAAAAAAAAAAAAAACGATTTCTTTTTATAAAAAAAACATATATCAATTCTGTTTTATTGGTAGTTTAATTCTTTCTTTTCTTTTGTTATATCTTTGAAATATCTATACATATAATTAGATATAAGTATAAGAACAAATGTGAAAATACCAACAGCCTGTTAGCCTATTTCATGAAAATTGAATGAGCTAAAAAGCAATGAAATTACAGTGATCTTATTTGAATTGATACGGAAAGTAACAAAGAAAATTACCATCAACAAGGATGTATGAAATTGTACGAACGCAAGTCTGCGTTAAATAATACCTACGTATGAGAATTAAAAATAAAAAGTTTTGCTTATAATATTATTATTGGTTATTAATTATTAAGTCTAATATTTAAAAGAAATTACTAATATTTAATGTCATAGATAAAATTATGACCTCTGGATTTATGAAAATAAATAAATAAATATTGCTGGACAACCCACACAGCATCATCTAGCCCCAAGCTAAGCAGAGCTTGTGTTATGGGTACTAGATGACTGATATACTTAATACAATACATTACATAGATAGATATTTTTATTATATATAGCAAATAGCCAGAACACCCGGAACAAATATTTGTAGATCGTACAAACATTTGTCCCAAGGCGGGAATCGAACCCGCAATTGCGTCGCAGGCGGACCTTCACCCGCCGTGCCACATCGGTCGTCAAAAAAAAAAGAATTCCCATCATTTATAGAAAATAGTACCAATTATATTATGTTATGACTAATAAAATACAATGAACAAAAAAGGTCCACGCGTAACACAGTATATTAGCATTTAATACCTAAAGATATTTGTATGTTGCCTACATTCACCCTCATTAACAGGGGAACCACAAAGACATTCGTAATATTAAACCGAGAAAAAGCTCATAACAAACGCAATTCAAACATCATTCCAGCAAATAAGAAATAAATCTTGTCGGGGGTAGAAACTTAGTAATTCGTAGCTTCATGATTCAGGGGTGTCCGTTACATGGCCAGCTCCCGACGGACGTCCACGGAATATTAACTCAGAATAGGATAAAAATGGCGCCAGCAGCCCGTCCCCGGCTCAGGTGACACTGGAATTTGACGCTGGTAATTTGACGCCTTTATCCGGGTCACCTTCCAACAAATGGCGGATAGACGCTGAATGAAGTAGTCGCCATGTTTTGCATAAGTCGACTCAACGCTACCTTTGTGTACTAATACGATCCGGCTGACATCATTATTGTTGCTGGAAACTGCTTACTTCACTACAATCTGCTTTTAATAATGATCTCAAACATAATAAACTTAAATCCAATTTACGATGATAAAACGCTGGGTGCACTGCAGTAATCGATTGTACGCTGAAATAAATCGGGGATTTACACGTTCGTTATGAAAGGCGAAAATTAAGTAAGTTTATCTCCAAAAAATGATTAATTCGGAGGCTTTCGGAAACGGTGGAACGAACCGAGCGGAATAATATTTAATATCAATGCAAAATTATAATAAGAGAATACAACGATCTTTTGAATAAATGGGGAAAGGGAGCTATAAAAGTAATTAGAGAGGAACGAGTGGAACTTGGCGCGGTCTCGCATTAGGCAGACTTAGTGCCTGGCGCGCGGAAAACTTGTGCCAATTAATGTAAGGGAGTGTATCAGAGGCCGAGGGGAACTCCGACAGATCGGACACTAACAAGCTGCCCCGGATGCAGCATACTCTGAAACTAATAGTAATCAATAAAGAAGGCGATAAATTCCCTCTATCAAGTGCCTCGTCAATATAACAAGTTCGGGATTTCGTTGCCATATCTTTTGATATATGAAGATGCGAAGAAATATTACGTACTACAAGTGAATAAGCTGAAAGTACGCACGTACTCTCTTGATATGTGGAAGGTTTTATGAACATTTTGACATCAATTATTTCTTTACGTAGGTATGTAGGTTAGGTAGTGAGGTACCTAATATATCCATAAAAGTTCCAACAAGTATTTGACGTTCCTTTATCACGAAACGACTACAGTGATTTACTTTAAGTGAGTACTTAGAGAAGTTTTATTAAAATAGAATCTCCTATGAGCCTAGACTTAAACGTGCTATTTCTAAGCAAATAGCTTTGGCCTACGCACTTTCTTTATACTCCATCTCGTCTCTCCGTATATTGAGTAATACCTACATGAAGTTTAATTGTCCTGTCTCTAACTTTAAGAGTGATATTTTTACAAAGTGTTGATTAACTCATAAATATTAAAACTCTCTTTTTGGGTATTTAAAAAGAAAATAAAAGTTAGGACTGTTTTAATTGCTCATAGAATTGTTTTGGATTGAGCAGATTTTTAATTTGCCTCTCTTCCAGCGCGTGTCTCTGATGGTAAGTAATTGACTGTATTCATCATGAATATTCGACAGTGAAACTCAGGTAAATTGCTTTCTTTCCAAATAATAGACTAAATAAATGTGCTCAATGTAGCATAGAATTTGTCACAATCGAAATACGTTGGGTAGATATGCCGCTCAAGATTTTAGAAAAATATATTCCAGTGATCTCCAAAACCCCCAAGTAAATTGAATATTCTGACGCAATTTGCAAATTTAATATATCTTGTCTGTCTCAAAGTTTCTTAGATTTTGTGTTTTAGACATCAAACTCATACATTATTCAGTACAAATAGATATTTTTTTTAGTATATAAATGAGAGTCTATTTCGAAAAATTGATTGTATAATAAACACGAAACATTACAAAAACACTTTTATTTGGAAATATTATTTTTGTATGATATATTATATCTGGCTAGCGGGTGATATTATTGGTCATGTGTGAAGAATAAAAGTTAAGATTACACATCACAAAAATAAAAGTGACGTAAAATTGTTTCACAGTTGAAGATCGCCGAGTTTTTTCCGACGCATTTCGTAAATTTTATTACGTACTACACGAGAGGCCTTCATCGTTTCGGATCAGCGATAATCCCATTACATTTCCAGTTTCGGCAATTTGAGTGCCGTCTTCATGACAATAAAAAGTTATTATTGAAACCCAGGTGAGGGCGGCCTTACTGGACGCCCTTCATCTTTAAACTTACCTCCGAATTTAACCGTGAACCGAAAAATTATTCTATTCAACAACGATCGAAGGGAAGGCGAAGTAATCAATAATATAACATTTTGCGCCTAATGACTTCAATTGTTTTCGGAAGAGAGATACCTCCTTAAAAGTTTGTTTGTTACTTTTGTTGTTATAAGAGCTTTTGATTTTGTTTTACGTGTGAATACATGAGTTTGGTGAACGTACTGAAAACACCGACTAAGCAAGTACGTACAAGCATACTGTGCTTTTACAACTATTTTCGCCGATAAGTATCGCAGCTG
This sequence comes from Phlogophora meticulosa, assembly GCA_905147745.2. Lineage (NCBI taxonomy): Eukaryota > Metazoa > Arthropoda > Insecta > Lepidoptera > Noctuidae > Phlogophora > Phlogophora meticulosa. The sequence continues at coordinate 7,425,557 of LR990523.1, forward strand.
TCCACCCATCACTTGATTTATAGAGCTTACGAAATAAAACCGATCTAAAAAGACCTCTCCTTCTTTAAAAACTTCTTCGAATTAAATGAATGCTAGAGGCGATGTCAGAGCTCATAGTTGGCTGGTGGGTAGATAGCGCATGGATGGTGAGTCATCGGACGCAGTTGGAAAAGCAAAAGAACATGATATAGCTGAGAATCCAATCTCCAAAATATAGTTTCCCTATTTTATTGATCATAAACTTGGTCTCAGTACAGCCAATTCACGTATTCGTGTTTGTGGACACGTTCTATTTATTATTCGTTCAAGTTTAGTTTTGGGTAAACATTATATAATCTCTCATAGAGTGCCTACAGCTATATTTTTCGAAGTGCACCTTGACCATATTAGTACCAACGTACGAATGTATTTTCCTAACCTGGGTAAGTTACCAATCTCTTGGCAGTTTAAAATTCCAGCAGGAGATACATAGATCTCGCATAAAGTCATGTTTTGGAGAGTTAGTTAAAGGTTGGTGCAAAGCATTTTCGAATTCCTTGCATCTTGTAAGCTTTTTCTAAAGGCTGGTCATAGTACCCGCATGACCTCATATACATATTTATTTCAGTGATGTAGACTTCTAAGATATACCAGCCGAAACTCACTGCCTCCTTATTATATAATATTTTCAGGAACTTGTCAGCCACATCTGCTAGCAACGGACCAGAAAAATATGACCAAAGCGGACAGTCGTGCGAACAATCTGTTACTTCTAAAAACTTTGTTTGCGTAATTAGGGCAAAATAAAATGAAAACTACTCTTCATAAAGATATTTGCTTTGTTTGTGCAAATATTTACAGCCACCATTCTTAATTAAAAATATTAAGTATGTTCTAAAATCTAGCTATAATTATAAAACTTGTTGCCCTAAGCTAAAGCTAGGCTATGTTTAGTTTTAACATATTTTCTGAATCTCATTTTAAGTGAACTATGTTCTTATGAGATTCAAAGTTCTTTAAACCTAACTTCATACCCCTGTTTGACCTACTGATAGAAAATTTCAAAGCCTCTTCACCCACTTAGGATCATAGTAACTTCTTTATACCTAACCAAGTTTCTATAAGAGATTGCGCGAGTTCTGTCCGCCAGTCTTTTACAAAACTCTTTTCAGAAATAGATTTGCTATGCTCTGTATGTCTATGTCTATGCAAATATCATTGCGTTAAATGCATCGGCACTACAGTAGAGAAGCAACTTTTTTTTTAATTCGCTAAATCTAAACGAATTCAAGTCGCATCCGAACGTCGAGGGCTTTTAGTGTATGTACGCATCTATGCAGTGCACAGGATTACAGTCGGATATACAGATCTTTTTGTGCTTTAGTTTTTGGTGATTCCTGCTGTTTCTGTGAAAACAATGAAGGCCAACTACATGAAAAATTTGTATGTTTACTGCTAACTCACACTTGGTGGTGGACTCTATTTTAGTTTTATTTACACCAACATTTTAATCTTCAGTATATAATTGTCATAATTTCAACAACTAGTTGTGCCCCCGGATTTTTGGCAATCATCGCCAACGTTTATTACTTATGGCACGAAAAGTAACACAATACATACAAATATCTATTTTACTAAACTCTACACAGCACATACCTACATGTGAATAAAAAAAGATACACACGTAGATAAACAAAAAAGCATGTAAGTTCTTGAGTTATGCGCACTAACCGACAGACAAATAGAGAGAAGTTTTATAATATGTAAGGAACGAAAAGAAAGTATTCGAGGGTTTCTGTACAGCGTACTGCAGCACACTTAAATGAAAATACTTAAAAATAAAATAGCTTGTGATCTTCGTTACCCAGTTTTCGAAGAATCTCTTCCTTTTTGCATATTATGTATGTGTGAAATAGGAATCTCTTCGTAAAGTAAGGTCTTCGCCAACAAATCTCACCTGCACAGTTGGAAAAACCTTGTTACGGCGCTGTTCTTGGATTCTACTCTTAGGTCTTGAATAATAGATGGCTATATATATGTGTGTTTGGCTTCTCAGGAACCATACGAGAATTGGGTACTTCTAAATACTTAACATGGTTTCAAAGCTATGGTTGTGGACATAATGGGTTCGTTGTCTATCCGTTTCACATAATTTTTGCTTTGTATTTGTTTCACGAACGGTGAAAAATCGTTTTACGTAAGAATCAAAATCGGCCCACGCCTTTGGTCGCGTCTAGAGCGAAGGAACAAACATATAAACGCTGATAAACATGTAACCCTCCTTTGCGTCGCGTAGTCGGGTAAAAATACAATGATGACACGTCTATACGCACATACAGTTTTTAAATGTTTTACATTTCGTCATTAAAAGCCTAACATACCTTTTTCATATAGCCCACCTAACCACCATTTTACCTTCTGTAAGCTTTGAAACGATAAAAATGATTAACACAGTTTCACTTGTTTATGTGCGATCTAATGAAACAGGACTGTTTAGGTTTTTTTGGAAGCGATCTATTTCATTTAAGGATATGTAGGACAAAAAACGCGCTTTTAAAAATTTGCTATTGTTCAGCATATCAAATATTTAAAAACTTCCGAAATCTAATCTATCTATCTATATTAAGAGCTAGAAAAAAAGGAATTGTCACCAAAAAAAATATATTGAAATAGTATTTTGTAATGATGGTATGTTTTTTTTTGTATCCAAGTCATGAAAGTGTATGAACTATAATTGACTGCGGGCAAAGAGTAAATACCTAGCTACATTACCTTAGTCGCGGGTAAAATAAACGAACGCAATCTGAGCCAACTCTCTCGATGTTTTCATAAGGAAAGTATCCTCAGCTACGAAAAACTTCATCTGCAACCGTTTCTTTTTCCCTTATTAGCTTCCCGCTCTTAACTAAGATTCTTCTGCTTTTTCTTAAATTTAATTTCGCATTTGTTTCAAGAAACTCAGTGCTTCATCTTTTTAAATGTCCACTAGAGCTTCATCTTTAAATAATAGCGAAGTTTTATAATCTCCACAAGTTGAATGTCTTTGTTAAAAGAAACGTTATCAGTTAGTTTAAAAGGATCCCGTTCAGTTTAGTTAAGTAATTAGGTATGTCTGTTTAATTTTCTTGGAAACACAGTTTATCCTCGCTTCTGAGTAGGAGAATATAAAAAGTTGAAAAAAGTTGAATAATTTCCGAAGATATAAAACGAAATCAGTTTTATTTTTATGAGTACAATCATTGAGTTCCGAGAGACAAAGAACAATGGACGCATCAAATTGTAACGGTTCAAATTTCATCGCTTATTAAATTGTAATGGCAACTTTAAATATAATATGGGGAATATAAAATTTGACGAGATAAAATCAAATGGTCTATCGATTATGGATAACTTTTCCGATAAAGTTTGTTTTTGAATAGACCCTACATTAAACCAGGATACTGTCATAGTGACATTTGATAAAGTCCCTACACCCACATATTTGTCTGTCTGCTGTTTAATTTATTTACCTATTATTTTTATAAATTATGTTTTCTGGAATATATAGGTATTAGTATTCTACTCTGTACCTAATACCTAAGTAGATTAGTATACTTAGCTTTTATATCATTTATACTTAAACAAATTTAATTAAGGTATTTATTTGATCCTTTTAAATTCTGCTTAATTATTCATGAAAGTTTTACTTAGAATGAAAATATAAACAGAGTACGTAACGAAATTAGCAACATTATTTCCATTTGCATGATCCGTAACATGAGAGAATATTATTTTATTCTCGTGTATATTCGGTACATTAGCTAAGAACATAAATGATTCACTCAAGAAAGCTTTCTTCGCACAACACTCGGTGGTGGTCTGAACAGGTTTGGAGCGTACAAGCAAATGTTGATGGTAACTTTGTGCTCAGTAATTAAATGTTAATTGAAAACATCTCATCCTTCGAATTCGCACGAATATGAGAAGTTACCACGTTGAGAGCAGAAGCACTCAACGTAGATAGACGTTGTGACGTACCTACGTCAGATATAATTATGTGATATATACGTAGAGCAATCAATTTATAACATACAGAATCATTCGACAAAAGTGTGGTAAACATTAGTAGCATAAAAAGATTACTCCGATAAAAAAAGCAAAATCTAATCCGGGAATATCTATAGAAAAGAGACAGGAAAACGACGCACAGCGTTGTTATGGATAAAACTGGGCCCTCTTCGCTGACAAACACACCCCTGTTTATGTATATGGAGTTACAGAAGGCAAACAGCCCACATGTTTACACTTTTAGCCAACCAACAACCGATACTCTCGTTTGTATTAGAAACTTATTTTATTAATCGTACCCTTGAAGTCCAAAAATTTAATCTGATAACTCGGTATGGAGGCACGGTAGTCAAACAGTGGGCGTTTGACGGCATCTATCATAAAGTTGGGGTTATTCGAGCAATATATTTCATTGTTATTGACGTAAAGTATCGCCATCAGAGGTAAACAAGCCGCGTATATGGGGCGGCGTACGATGATGCGATGTAGTGTGGGTGTACCAAACGCAGAGATAACGAGCACACGATATCGGGTTGTTATTTTATTCTTAGGTATAGTATATATTAGTATGACTCTTGTTAGGTCGACACTTTGTTTCGTTAGTGTGCCGGGCGACGACGCATTTTATTACAAGACAAAGAAGAGTAAGTCTTATTACACAGGTGGAGAAACGGTTTTCATTTACCTTTGTAGGCAACGATCGACTCATGCACAAAATACATCATAAACAGGACATCACGCCTGTACTCCGTGTAGGGTTAAGCAGAAGTGTACTTATCGGCGGAGACTGATTTGCAACGTTGCTTTGTAATGTATCAAGTTTTTGTATTGCGTTACAGTAGAGCGCATGCTTAAAAGCATGCAGTCGGTAATTTATCGTCAGTTGCGATGCGCGGTCGAGTACGGTCGCGTTTCCGCTGCTCCGACTGAATATTATATTCGCGAATTGCGCGGCTTTAGCCGCTGCCCGGATTCTGCTATGAGTACTCTAACTCTCATAGCCAATGAAGTTCTGGCATTCATTAAGCATGCCATCGATTACATGGACGAAGTCAGCATCTTGCAGATCTGCAAGTCATCTTTTAACGAGGAGGACATCAGCAGTGCCAAGTTGCTGCTGTTCACGACGCTCGGCAAACTCAGCCAAATGCCGTCTCGGCGAAGGGATGGCACAGAGAAGAGTCTCCAAGACATCATTACGTTGTTGAAGGAGACCGACCCGGACGACGTGCCTGAATTCGTGGCGAAGGATCTGCACAAGCTGCCTTCCGTCACTTTCGACCACGTAGATGTCACCAGGCTGCTGAAGGACATCACACTCCTGAAGCAAAGTCAGGTCGAGATGCAGCATCAGCTGGAGGTGTCCAATAACACCATCAGTGACCTACGGGCAGAAGTAGCGTTATTGCGTAATGCAATTTCTGCAAGTAGGTCACCGAGCCACGCGAATGTGAACACGCGTCGCGGGGCACAAAACGCCTCCATCTGCAGTTTCGAGTCGGCGGGCTCGAATGCGTCACCAGCTGCCGAGAATGCACGCGTTGCAACGTGTGCCGCGGCCGTCCCTGCCTCGACATCGGTGGAGACGACGACGTGTGTAGGTTCGACGACCCCCAAACGAGCCTACGCAGCAATTGTAGCCGTCGCTAAAAAACCTGTTGAGCCACAAAACTCGCAGGTTAAACTAGCGGACAAAGGGAAGGGGGGTAAACGGAGCCTGTCAAACCCAAAACAGGCTCGGAATAGGCAGGGTCCAGAGAAGGACATGAGCGACAAGGATGGTTTCATCAAGGTTGAGAAGAGGAAGAAGAAGAAGCCTCCTTGTCGGAACCAGTGCGGTACTGCGCTGGCAGGACCTAACATGCTGCTAAAACCAGCAGTACCGACAACGCTGCTCTACGTGTCTAGATTGCACCACTCTACGAAGGTTGAGGAGTTCGTGGAGTACGTGCGCGTCAAGACCAACTGGACTTTGAGGGTCGAGAGGTTGGAGCCGCGTCATAACACGAACTTCAAGTCGTTCGTGGTGCGAGTTCCGACACACCATCTCGAGAAGTTCCTCAAGGAAGAGTTCTGGCCGGAAGGTGTTATGTATCGCCGGTTTCGTGGCCGCCTACATGACACTAGTCAGCGAAACACGACGCCGACACTTCGTGTGCACTAGTTTTAGTTAGAATGTAATATATATTTATAGTATTTTAAGTTTTATATTGTTAATATAGTATTGTATATATTTATATGGGCCTTGATGCCTGAAATAAATGGATAAATTAAATTAAATTAAATTAAAAACAAGTTGGTGCAGGTAGACAAGCATAACGTATTTTGTTTTGCACTTTATTTTTCTAAGAAATGAATGAATCACACACAACCTCTTAAGCAGCCATTCTGAATTAAAATATAGCACACTTGAAAATCTAATAACAATTTGCTCGACCCGAGACCACGTGCTTAACAGTAGCGCTTATGACCACTAGACGAATGAGGCAGTCATAACACAAGTTACATACTCGTAACAATATTTATTTGCAACTATTCAGATATTAAAGCGGCGTCTACACTGAGCTATTCCAGGTAGGTATTGAGTACACAACTGAACCCGATTGTACTTTCTAAAGCATTTAAAAAGGCGGCAGATTTCTAAATAATAAGGGTAACCCAGTCCTAACTATTTTTTTCTTTTTTTTTACAAAAAATAAATAAAAATTATTTAATTATTTAGATTTCAAAGCAGGTAAGTACGTTCCATTTCCAATTACGAGCATCTCGTAAACATGTCTAAGTGATACAGTTGAACAAAGTGTTGCGGTTGTAACGACATCACTCCACAACACAATTACCATTAGTGTCGGTTTTATTGTGACAACTTAAATCACCTGCCAGCCTGCCAGGCTGCCACCCTCGTCTTGTTCTAATTTCCAGTTTAACTCAAGTGGCCAAAACTCGCAAACACGAAACATTTCACTAATGATAATTTTAAAAACGTTATAAAAGAGAAATGCTGAATCCGCTGCGTTACAGTCTAGCGGGTAACAGTTGAAATAAAACGAAATGAAATCGCACACACGACGCCGACCGGGAATGTACCGCGCTATATAAGCTGCGTACTTATATTTATTATGCTACGTTTTACCACTATTATAAGATTACGATGGCAATACATGTCGGGCCACACATTATTGCGGGTAGGCGATCGATGCCCGCGTTGTCGACTAATACGGTGAATAGAATGTGAGGAAGTTTTAAAACTTTAAGTTTAACCAGCCAAGTGTGGATTGGAATAAGCACTGTGAAGGGTTCTGTAGTCGGGATGAATATTAACGCATGCACTGTATCAATCTTACTGACTGTAAAAATAAGTTAGTTTTTCATAGTATTTGTCAGAGCAATATGACAAAAACACAGTTATTTCAGCAGTTGTAACAAAAACGTCGCTTAGGAAAGAATCACCATATTTTTTTAAATCATTTTTTCCAACGATACCTCCCACGCCTATGTGCACTGTTTTTTTTCATCCCTCAGTTACATATATGGAGCGTCACCCCTAATATAGTATTTCGTAATTTTACAATATAATAATGTTCAGCGGTACATACAAAACACCTTACTCCCAAATTTGTTGGATATCAAATAGTAATAGTATTCGAGTAAAATCTGTGTAATATCGGTTATGGACAGACGGAAAAACTGACAGGTCAGACAGACCGATAGAAAGCTGGTCAGCAAATCATAAGGGTTCCACTATTGCCATTTGTCTACGAAATCCTAAAAAATATTTTGAACGAGGTGAATAGATAATTAATTTACCATAGTCATAACATGAATGACCTCGTTGGAACATAAGCTTTCCCCTTAACCAACAAAATAACCTCCCCTTGGGGACAATGTCATAATTCGCCGGCAAGATTGGCGGTTTTATACGGTTAGATTCAAATATTTGCACAAGTTAATTAAATTCTCGTCTAGGTTATTAATTTTTAATTATTACTGTAGCAAAAGGCTTTTGTAAACTATACGACCAGTTTGTGGGATGCAAAATCATGGCGCAAGTATAAAAACCCTTGCAATGTTTACCGGGTTGTGTAAGCACGTATACCTACGTAGACAGTCTTGACGTAAGCTAAATGGGTCTTCCCTAATTGAACACTACAACGGTTAATTACTAACGTACGTCGCTTTCACCGGACGATCTTCTAAACTAAACACACACAAAGCTTCAGCGTTGAACAACATTCAACTCGAAACGAGTTTAGCATTCAAACGGCTCAAGTTAAACCAATTTAATCGAACTTGTTTTAGATCTAGATTGTATTGGCAAGGTCGTGAAACTTTCTGAGACCATTTTACATTCTTTTTTTCTTCTAGACCGCTGTGAAAATAGTAGCTGAACCAATACGAGGGCTCAAGGTGACCGATATTGAGTCTAGAGCGGCGGTATAAACCGCTTTCGGATAGAGAGAACTACATCCATAAATAAAATATAATTGCAACGGCATTGATATGGAAATAAAAAGTGATTTTATTCAATAAGAGGCGCCGATCTAGTGTGACATGGATGGTAAGATAAACGTGTAAGAATATTAGGGTGTGCCCACATTACCTACTTACACGTACATAGAAGAAGCAAAGGAATCAGCGGGAATATTAAACGCAAGACTTTACACAAGAGTACGTGCAGGTCTTTATAATAATTTTGTCATCACCTTGGATCTCCAACGGCGCGGATAATGAAGTTTAGAAACTTGAAATTAGTTGGGTCATAATCTCACATCCCACATTATATGAGCCAGCCAGCAAACTCTACTCGTAACTCCATCCAGCCTCGTTGGCTACTCGACAAATATTTCGGAACAGCATTGTTAACTAATTGGAGGGAACTTGCTTATTGAAAATGTAAATTCTGTTAAACAATTTAGAAGGAAGTAAGAATTTAAGGGAATCGAGTAAATATGTAGAGATGAGATCATGGTATGAGTTTGTTTACATTGTGGGTTTGGTATAGGTACTTTGTCTAAGAAGTTTATTTCATTTAAAATTCATTTGAGCATTCTGTTTTCAGTCTCCGCCTTTATACATATAGATCCTTATAAACCGTTACATCGGGAGAGCCTTCGAGCTTGCCCATGGAGACTTTGTATGCGGGCGAGAACAAAGCACGTTTGCTGAATCACCGAAAGATCAGTAGAAATGGACTGGTTTCCTACAATATAATAACGTACCATTATGAATGTTTTTTTGCTACATGATCCTTTATCATTCCTTGAAATATTTTTACTATAGTCAACAAAAAAAAAACATCTTCAATAAAGACTGTTTCTAAAAGTAACTTACTGGCTACTTTTTTTAGGCAGTATTTAAAGTTTATCAAATACAAAAAAAAAACAAAAGGCAAAAACAACAAATTACTATCTGTCCTTATTTTTTCAGTGCGTGGGTCAGCTTCATAGGCGTAGTAGGTCACAATTAAGATCAACAATTGGCCATCAAGACCCTTTATAAAATTACCAATTCATAAGAGCAGACTGTAAGGGACATAATGAATTTAAAAAGCAAAACCTAATTGTAATGCTCTTCTATAGGATGTTGGGTGGCAAATCGTAAAACCGCAGTGATCGGCAAGAGCACCGCAAGCACTGAGGCGCTTTTTAAGGGTGAATATTCTTACGTGCTTTGACATTTCTTTTCTCATACAGCGACTGAGCGACTGGCCAAGTATTCCGCAAAACATCTTCAGCACTGAATACCCCTCAGCCCGGCCCGGCAGGACAATAAGGACCACCGAAAATATTCAAGCAGTAGAACGAAGCAATAGTTAAGGTATTTATATGCTCCTTTTATCTAGTCGCATTTGCGGTTTGAGCAAGATGGCGCGACGACGTATACCACCAGGATGTCCACAAACTTGCTACGTGAACAATTCCCGCAAAAATTAATCAGCCGCTTTGGAGATCCCCGGATCTGATCCTCCAAGGATTTTTTTTATGGGGGACGTCAAAAATAAAGTCTACACTAATAATCCTCGGTCTGTCACACGGTTGAAAAGGAAAATATGAGCCGTGAAATTCACGTCATCGAAACAAGCTTGGTACAGCGCGTATTGCGAAATACGATGGCCGGCTCGAACAGTGTGTGCGTCCAAACGAACGGTATTTGGACATTTTTATTTCTAAAACATAAAATCCATAAAACCCGCGATTTTTCTGTTTATTACAAAGTCATTATTATTAACTTTTAAAAACATAAATCCGCAAACACATCATTACCTCCTTAGCCTTTTTCCAACTTTGTTGGAGTTGGCTTCCGGTCCAACTGAATGCAGCTGGATACCAGTATTTTACATGGAGCGACTGCCTGTCTGCCTTCACAACCCAATAACTGGGTTACACAATACTCCATGGCAAGACTGGTTGTCAGACTATAGGGCTGTTGAATACCCGTACGACTATCAAAGATTAATGAAAAACAGCCGGGCCTAAAAGCTTTACATGTTTTTCGAGGCACGGAGTGGTATGTTATGGGTGAACCCATCCACGGATCGACCTCGGCAAGCGTTAGTTATCTTTGAAGATCCCGTAGAGCTGACATTACTAAGCTACAAGCCATGACAACATGTGACTCACAAAAAATAACACTCCTCCCATAAGATAGTTAAAAGTTAAAGACGTAAGTACGTATGTGACCAGTCCATTTGCTTGATGCCCCGACCGTGTCTTGAATAATAAAGTAACGCAAAATGATTACAATACCAAGTGAAGCAGATATCTAAAGTTCTAAGAAAACAACTTGCCCATCAGATGAAGCGTAGCATCCTTTCTGACAATTGAGTTTCGTTCCCCAAAAACTAATTTACCTTCTATTGTTCCTCCATATTTACGGACTTATTACATTTGCCTTGATCAGAGATTAAATTGCCTTCTCGAGAGGAACGACCTGTTCTTTTATATGATTTACCCACACATGGGGGCAGTATTAATAGAGTATAAACAATTTAAGGTAAAGGGCTACATCAATTCAGATATATTGTGGACGTTCCTAGATATATATTATTGTTTGTACATGGTGTGTTAGAAGAATATAATCTATTGTTATAAAAATATAAGTATGCTATCATTTCCATAGAATTACTGAAACTGTTTTAAATATAGCAGCAATATATTTAATTAGGTCGAGAAACTTTCCTCAAATACGTAGATTTAAGAAGTACTTTTGTGTGTTCACCAAAACTGGCTATTTGAATACTTGTTTGGTATTAGCGAAGGAATGAGGACCATGTTGTGAGGAATGTGCAGGGTTACATGAGTAGAGGAATACCAAAGAAAAGATGGATGGATTGTGTGAAAGATGATATGGCAAGAAAAGAGGTGACTATTGAGATGACGGCAAATAGAGATGTATGGAAGAAGAAAACATGCTGCGCCGACCCCAAATAAATTGTGATAAGGGCAGGAGGATGATGTTCGGTATTACCTTTGTTGTTTCTTCTTTTGGTCCTATATTCACAATATTCAATTCGATCCTGTATTTGTTATGATTGTTGATTTAATCACTCAGATATCAATTGCAGCAAAACGTGTTAAATTCATTATTACTGACTTTAAATAAATGCTAGCCGTGATTCTTGATTTTAATTGGAAGCAAGTGGTGGAAGTCACAACAAAAGCGCGCACTTTGCAATTCGTTGAAACGAAATGCGTGTCAGATTTAAAATACACGTGAATAAATCACTAATTACGTTTCCCTGCGATGAGTGCCGATAATTGAAATTATCGGTGCCCTCCCTAGCGGTGAGGACGTTAAGGAGGGCCCTCCCGAACCCACGGCCGACAGGATAATCCAGCTAAAGTTTGACGTTATCTTTGTCGGCGACAGATATTATAACAAACGAAACATTGAAATCAACGAAATTATTACACAGATAGCTTCAGAATTGTCTTCAGTCTCCCGAGGAGTTCAAATTAAGTTCTAAACGACTTTAAGTTATTCTATTCTAGATTTTTATCGCGATGTTACGTTTGGGTAAGTAAGTTAATTAAAATTAGTTGGTTTTAGAACACTGAAAACTAGTAAGGAACCATGGGCAATGTTACAAGGAAATTATACGTGTGCACTCAGGAAATCGCGTTGCTATGAGACTAGTAAGTAATGGGCCAATATGTTAATGGTAGACGTAGCTTCAAAGCGAACCGCTTTGACTTCCACTTTCCCTATAAAAAGGAAAAAAGCGTGTAACGGTAATAAATTCACAGTATGAATTTATTTATGGTCTGGTAAGTAAATAATAATAAAACCTTTTCGCTGGCTCGTGGTCCCCGGCTGAGATTAAGCTACCATATCCCATGGGTGTGGTACGAGTTAGTGGCGAACAAGGTATTATATTGATTTTGTCGGCATTAGAATCTGCCATGCGATGAAAATATTATAAGGAGAATTCTTATGGATTTCCTTTGAATTGTAAAGGTCGACCGATGGGCGAATACCCACTCGGCGGAAAACCAATCACTCAATGTATCAAGGATAAAGAACGTTGTAGGCTCAATAGACAAGGAAAGTTCAAATGTGGGAAAAACTAAAAAACTGTTTCGTAATAGAATTCTGTAATTGTTAAGTTTATCGTTCTCATTATATAGTGTATCGTGTAATAAATTGTATTCTAATAACATCCTCATCATTATACCCGTGAAACTCAATCTGCCCGTCGGATGCTACGCGGCTTTAATTTTAAAATGATTGCAAATCGAACGTTAAAGAGTTTTTCACACAGTGACAGTGATGTATTCGGTTCGGCGCGGATGCCTCGTATAGTTCACTAACGATGATAATTATTATGAAAAGCTCGTGCCACACTCGCTCACGTAGCGAACGAGTACTAACGTACCGTCGTCGCGGCGTCGCCTGCGTCAAAGGGGAAACTTTACTAATTAGCAAATAAAGCAAATTGAACTCGCGTTCGCCTAAACGTGAGAGTTCACATCCTAGCGTAATGTATTTCATGTTGTATTATCGAATGTGAAACTTCCTCGTGAAAGTATTTCAGACTGAGTGTGATAGTTTTCAAAGGCAGCGATCGTGGTTCCTCACATGAAAGTTGAAACGACCGAGCGTTGTGTAATATTTTAGTATAAACAAAGTAAATTTTACAACTTGTGTATTTATTTTTAATTTACATTGTTTAATATTCATTTCAATGTTCTATGTTTGAACTTGCAAAAGTAACTTTATATTAATAACAGTGTAAAATGTCGTTTAATTCGGGCTCATGTTTATAATTATAGTGAAACTAGTTAGAAAGCCTACACCAACTTCAAAAGGCTTCGTTACGAATAAATTTATGTTGTCGTTATATCACATGAATTTTAATTAAAATGTATACCCATAGATAATTATGTAAATGATATTGAACAATCAAAACAATTGTTAAATAAATTGAAATAAGTACTAACACTCGTGCAACGGAATGTGTAACTCGCAATTACAAGAGATTTGCGAGAATTGCTTTAAATGTTTTGTACAAATGAATAAACAATACCTGTTCATTTTGATGAGTAAGTGGGTTTTTATCACATGTGAGTTAGGCGGTGTTTAACTAAAATGCGCACAAGATTGTTGGAGCGTGTACAATTGGGGCCTGGGATGGGCCTCGGACGGATCCTGTCATAATCCGTTACAGAGGGACCCACTGGGTTTCTTCGAAAACGCGTTCTGCCATTCAGACTAATGCTCATGCTATAGGTACTTATGTTAGTAAGTAAATGGAAAGGGTTTCTTTTCCACGTTTTCGCTAACACTAGGCTACACATATAATACATGTTATGTCTTAATAAATGCGCACTGATTTTGCATGACGCGAGAGTACAAAATATTTAGGCATTACAATAGAATGGAATAGAATACTCTTTATTGGACACCTTGAAAACTTACAAATATTAACAAGGCACTACATAGAGTGTTAGAATAGGTGGCCTCATCGCTAAAAGCGATCTTTTAAAGATAACACCACGGACACAACAATTGGTCACGCGTTTATTCTAAGATGCTGCCTTAATGGTGGGTTTCCCGCAGCAAAACGCTTCTCTCTTGATAGTACAATCGATTTATAATAGGTATACTTATTTTAAATAGATTTGAAATAAAATTGTGAATTATAAAACTCGATAGCGACCTCGAACCAATAGTAATACCGATAATCGATTTTATTATCTACTGAGGGCAAATTTATTCTGTCACAGGAAAACAACCACTAAAATTTGAAGCTGTATGTTCTTCCCAAATACATAATGAGTGGGTATGGGTCTGATCGTGTCCCTAGTGAAAACACTATTTAAAGTCAGATAATGATCTCTACAGCGTCAACCTGTGTCCTTACAGATTAAATTTTGTTGAGATCACAAAAAACTCGTTACTAAGCGTTGAAAGCATTATCGCCCTAGACCATGCGTTTAAGGGGATTTCCGGAGCACATGTATATAGGCTGATTCGTAGGTAGGTACTGTTAATGTACTGTAGTAATTATTTAAAGCTCCAAGTTCGTTACCGAGAGTACTCCTTTCTTTCTTAAGCTCGCCCGTTTCATCCTGTACTTACATTTTTGAGCACGCCTCGATAATTTTTAATGAAGTCTTAAGTTAACAGAACAACGAAACTCAGTCGTTACCATCAAAGTTATTCCCTTATTAACTTATTCTCTAATAAGTTAACTTTGATGTGCTTTTATAGACCCTAACTCGAAGCCAAGTTACTAACAACAAAGTTACTAAACATAATTAGAATATGAACGCCGCAGAAGTAAAATATCTTCTTAAGCACTTAATTATGATAATAACTATCACGACACGCTTTTGTAGTAAGTCACAAACCGTGTATAAATACATAATGTAGTTGTCAAGGGTAAAGTAGGTGTAAGTTATGACGACACCACTATTGTAACTTATAATATACATATTTCAACAACTTTATATTCCCAGGACTCCAGTTGGTTAAAATTTAGTGTTCATTTCAAACAGAAAAAATGTGGAACCCTACTAAAAGGTTACAACAACATTCGGGAACCTTATTTACATTAGGTACGTTTTTGGAATGAAACTGATTTACATAAAGTACAATAGTACATCTGTTATTCAGTCTTGGCACTGAGCGGGTGCATTTGACACGGGATTTATGATTTTAATAAAACTCCACAGTGGAGGCGATAACGCTTACGAATATTATATCATAATATTTCTTCACTTTGCGTAGTAATTACGAAAATCCAGAATGAGCAGACACATCCCGTTTTAATTAAATCCATTATGTAATGTAAACAAAGTGCCAAGTGTTTATATAAGCTAAAATTCGCCTTTTGCATTTTGTAAGTAAAGCGCGCAAACAATGACAACATTGTGTATGATGCCACACATTATATTTGCATTAACCATTGCTTGAATCCCATAATAGTCAATTATTCCAAGTTAATTGTACCTATTCATTTGGTTAACCAAAACTCTCATGCAAATATCATAATAAGCGGGGGACGGCATAACATTATGACCGGTACAGAAACGCACAAGCACCTTTTCTTCAGACCACGTGATCAAGAAGTACACACAGCGCTCAACAGCTGATACGGGCGTGTGGTACAAATACATCGAGTCGAATATACGGGTAGGTACATTTATTCAAAAAGGGATGGCGGGCGTCGACAATGAAACATTAGAGTGTAACGTGTGTCGTTTATTTACAGCGGCGGTGGAGTTAATGTTCTAGAAAGGCCTAATGTGCGTTATCCTTTAATCCTGTTTGACAATAAACATGGGAACAGTGCTTCAGTTACGTGATATGTGCGGATTAGCGGCTTATAAAGTTCATGAAAAATAACTACGCGGTGCGTGCGGACGCTGGCACTAGCGGACTGTGTTTTGTTGTAAACTAGTCTCCGTAATAGTATGACATAACAATATAACATTACGCCTATATTCCCCGAAAGTGTAGGCAGAGGTGTACCTACGTACACCCACATTTCGCATTTCAGTTATGTTTGATACCCAGGTGGCTAGCCTATTGCCATTAACTGGGCACAAGTCCAGGCTACTACTGAGAAATTTCAGATGAAAAACCCAATTATACTTTGCATGACTCGGGAATCGAACCCAGAGTCTTAAGCTCGGCAGTTGTGCATGCGGCCACTAGACCAAAGAGGCAATAAATGATAGGTATAATAATTGTCCGTTAACCATGTTTTGTTTATATAAGTAATCTGATATTCAGTCTGTTGATTGGTCTATTCATAATTAAATAGGAGAGGTTTTTGGGTACGTACCTATACCTACATCCTGAACACGTGTATCGATCGATACCCGATTGAGTGATGGTCTCGTAATACAATATTCATTCCTTATTATTTCCATCCGCAAGAGGTCAGATCACCATCATAAAAAATGGCAGATGTAGTGAACTTTTGTTGATATTTCATTATCCGTATTGTTCTCCCTGGGGGCGTGAATTATATTAGATATTTTTGCGAGGCTGTTTTAAAGGCGACAACGCTGGAATTAGACCCTCTAAGACGCGCCCTAATTTTATGTAATCAAATTTTCTACTCGCATTTAAAACGCGGTGAAGTTACCTAATATAAAAACCCGTAAGTAAAAATGTTTTTTTTTTTTCACGAAGGTACCTAATCTCACCCTTAGCTATAGCTGAGTTTACGGCTGTTTACCGTACCTTCTACGTAGGTAACCTAACTAATTAAATTTAAAATTATGTGTTTGCAAAATACTGTAGCAGCAAATTGCCCGGAGGTGGTAATGCATTAACCATAAGCTCATGTAGGTGTGAGAATGCATAATTTTCGCATTGTTGAGTTAAAAAGCAACTCTGATGTCTTATTAATACATTGCAATTCAAAATTAATTATTTGAAACATGTACCTTAACCTTAACCTGCCTCGTTGGTCTAGTGGTCCCAACCGCGACTGCTAGCCTAGAAGTCCTGGATTCGTTTACCGGGTTGGGCAAGTGCTATTGGGTTTTTCCTAGTGGGATTTCTTTGTAGCAGCCTTGAGTCTGGATTCGTGCCCGGTTGACGGCAATAGGCTCGCCCATTATTACTTGGGATTTGAATATAACTGGTGAAATCTGGGTGTACTACGGGTACAACTGATTGACGACCGATGTGGCGCGGCGGGCGAAGGTCCGCCTGCGACGCAAGAGGTTGCGGGTTCGATTCCCGCCTTGGGACAAATGTTTGTACGATCTACAAATATTTGTTCCGGGTGTTCTGGGTATTTTCTATATATATAATAAAAATATCTATCTATGTAATGTACTGTATTAAGTATATCAGTCATCTAGTACCCATAACACAAGCTCTGCTTAGCTTGGGGCTAGATGATGCTGTGTGGATTGTCCAGCAATATTTATTTATTTATTTATTTAACTCTACCGAACCCGTCGGGTAATATAGGCGTAACGTTCAGTTACTATGTCACAAACATGAATCTTGACTTGGTTTTACGATTTATGTTTTACTGTGTTAAAAACACTTAGCAGGGCTTAATAAAGCATAATCCTTTATGATTGGGGCCTCGATAAACGTGAAACTTTTCACTATCGGGATTAATTATGAAGGCTCGCAATTTTCTCGTAAAAAAGCTATTGTCAGTTGGTGAGCTGTCGAAGAGTTTTTATTGAGATTGATTCACCTTTTGTTACCATTGGGGGCACAAGGCCGCAGCTAGGGACAGCATTGTCAATACTTACCATTCAAACTAATCGTATCAGTGAGTATCACCTTACTGACGGCCCGTGGCAATAATAATTACGTCTTTGACAGCTGAAACCTGCGCTCAGCGCAACTTGCGTGGATACAAACAAATAGTAATGGCGTCTCTGGTTACGGAGTTTTCAATGGCTAGGGTTTTTTTTTAACTTGCGAGGGACTAATAGTATAAATTTAAATTTAATTAAATTTGTTTTTTTTCTTTTAAAAAAAAACGTTGCCCCACACTAGGAATTTCTCCTGTATCGTGGGTGCGTTTACAAACATTTAAACTCACATACACAAACAGCCAGACCCGGAACAACTACCTGTAGGTCATACAAATATTTGTTCCGTGCGGGGATCGAACCCACAACACGCGGTGCAGCAGCCGATGGCTCAACCACTGCGCCAACCGTGTCGTCGAATGAGTAATGAGTAAGTATGAGAAATTGAACCAAGCATTTCACACATACACATCAGGCTGTTCTGTTTGGGAGTTTAAATGTTTAGGTACACCCTCGATTGGCATCGATACCGGAGAAATTCCTAGCGTGGGACAAGTTCAAACAAAAAAAAACCTAAAGCCTTTTGTGGTTTACATAATATATTATTTTCACTATTGTTGTGTCTCTTTATTTACACCTGGCCATTAAATTTTCTGTATTTTTGCCCATCCAAAGGTTGTCTGGAAGACATCGTTTTCAGTGATAAGACCGTTGTACCCTTAAATTAATTGAACTATTGTGTTGTGTACAATTACGGGGTAGGTACAATAATCCGTATTCTATAAATACATAAATCAGTTATTTTAAACTGAAACGTTTATTAAATTGGTGAACTTTATCAGTACAAGTGATAGTAGTTACTTCTTAGTTTTTTTCGGTGTCTCTTCTTGGAGTAGTCGGATTGCGAAACACCAACCTAGTTAAAAAAATATTTTACTTCATGACGTGTTTGTAAAACCTATTTACAGAAATAAATGTCATTTATCATTTATCATTAACTAGTGGAGTACCATTACCGTAAATGTGATTTATATTTTTTCAAGGCGAGTTTAAGTCTGATAAATCCCACAAAGTAATAAAAGACAAGGAAATCCAACAAATCCTAGAGAAGAAAATCGGATTAGCATTCATGTGGTTGTCTGTCGTTAAAATTTCCGTTTTCAGGTGTAGTTATATAATTCCGAACTCAAAAGCGCTTTTTAGTTACACAAAGTTATAACTATTGTAAGCAAAATATTTCAATAAAACTGCTGGTACGAGTTTGAAGCTATATTTGCATCAAGTGTTGGCGTCGAGTTCGCAAATCAGGGTACTTAGAACTGTTAAGAAAGTTTGTTGCACACCCATTTACATACTTATTTTCTCGTGAATAATATAATATAAACTTTTTCTAACGGAACGTTTCTTAGCTGTTAAAGAAAAACAAATAAAACTAAATACACACTTATTAGGTACGTGGGTGTTTGTGAGACTTGAAATATCAACTACCCAACTAGCGAGATATGGGGTAGGTAGGGTGAATACCTGTTCCTATCCGCTGACTCCGGCTGAATAAGTCGTGATATTGCGTGTGTACTCAATAAAAACTTATAAATTATGAATATTAACATCGTTTTTAATAAAGTGACCAGTGCAGCATACGTGGCCATTTTTTTTAAACGTTGCCCGACACTAGGAATATCTCCTGTAGCGTGGGTGCATTTACAAACATTTGAACTCACATACACAAACAGCCAGACCCGAAACAACTGCCTGTAGGCCATACAAATATTTGTTCCGTGCGGGAATTTATCTCACGACACGCACCGCACAGCAGCCACTCGCTGAGCCACTGCACCAACCGCACATACCGTCAAATATAAAAAAAAACAATACAAAATAACAAAACCAAATCGCACAAAACTACAGTTAAATAACACCTACTTAAAAAAAATTGCTTTGCATAATTATTTTACCCTGGAGTTCCATGGCTGGTGCTAACATACAAAAAAAGACAACCAAAGCACGGTGTGTGTGTCTAAAGGCTGCACCAAATACGAGTCCAGCTCAGCATGTGCGAATATAATTGACGCTGGATCCCTTCAGGGACATACGGAGCCAAATAGTTAATTTGAATGATGTATTCTTCAGTCAAGTTTTGCATTAGGCATCGTTCTTGGCGTATCCGACGATGTATTAGATTTCTTTATTAAAACCTGCACTTCTAACCAACCAGATTTTTCTCGCATAAGTATCCTGCGGTAACATACTACAGGGATAAGAAGAATCCTATGTAATCCAGGTCGTTGTATATCCGTATGCTAATTTTATCCAAATCGGCGTTAATGCCTGCAAATATAACAAACAAACTTACATAGTTCAGGATTTTAGTCTGAAATCACCAACCCATCCTGAGCAAGTAATGATTGCCCTGCAGTGGCAGTAGCAGGCTGGTATTATTAATATTGTAAAAATGTACATTTCCTTATCTAGCACACACAAAGCAAGAGTGCATATTTGTATGCAGTTCTCTTGTTGTTTACGTTAACTCGTGCGCAATATGCTCTGTGCACAGTTAAGTGCTGATCAAATGTTTGGTATCAGACGGCCTGGTCGGAGTGTATTGTAAATGTGTTGTTATCTGACGTTAACATTTAGCTTGATTTAGTGTCGTCTTCCACGTAAATATAGTTCAGTATTTCAGGGGTTTGTGGAAAAAGATTGGTTTGAAAAACAAATTTATAGAAACGCCTAAATTTCTTGAGATTATTTTCATTTTTTTCCGCAAGGTAAGCCAGGGTCCGATGCCCCTCAAGTCAAACAATATATCGGTGAGGCGCAGGCGCTGCAAGCGACCAACAATGCGCGGCGGTCGACACACAAAGCCCCGCCAAGATAATGGATATTGCTTTTCTTGTGAGTTTCAAAGCAGCCTACTTCGGAACCTCTCATAATCCGCTTACAGCTCCTCGCAAGTACGTTATTGTGCTTTAGTGGAAACATTTCCTTAGGAACACTGAGAATTCGTGCTTACAGTTACTCGTGGTGACGTGATACGTCTTTACCAATTAAATATAAATCGGTTGTTTTCTTGACGGTTTTTCTTGGACATGAAGATGAAAAACCAGCCATGTATACAAAACAATTCCTCTAGGATCCCCCTTGTAGTGATGGATGTATAAAATGTAGATATATAGTGGCTGTTGTGAATGTTGCGTCTGCTGAGCGTGAGGTCCTGGGTTCGTATCCTAGGTCGGGCAAAGTGTTATTGGGTTTTTCCAATAGAACTTCTCTCATTGCAGCCCGGAGTCTGGATTTGTGCCCGGTTGATGGCAATAAGCTCACCCCCTATTGCATAACTGGCGAAATGTGCGTGTTACTGTAAGGTGCCAACTGCCAAACCCCTCGGGGAATACAGGCGTGATGTTATGAATGTTTTAAACATAGAGCTTTCGTCACGAATAACTAAGATATTTGGTTCCATTAGGTTTATTTCGTCCTTTATAGGTATTAACGCCTTATCGCCATTCAATCCTTCACTATTAACCTTACTTTAATGCATAGTTTTTAAGGTTCATAATTAAGTAACAAAAACTATAAAAATATAAGATAAACCATTAATACTCAGATTTGGGAACTCCGCCGTTTACAATAAACAGATAGATACATCTCATAAACTTCTAAGCCGAACCCAGTAAGTTGCCAAACGTGGGTAACTTTTCTTTCGAACTAAAAGAAATTGCGTTGAAAAACAGCCTTTTATTTACAACATTTTCTTTGTATGCAATGATGAAAATAATGAAAGTAAGAAGTAGGTTCTTAGGTTCTCAGCCTTATAGTTCCAAAGCAAGAACGGACTCCTAACTCAATTTAATAAAATATTACAACAAAATTAATGAAATATACAACAGCGATATTAATTTAGGATTTTTCCTTGGAAAGAGTGGGTTTCTATGGCTTCATATTTCCAGAAAAGGGGATTCGTAGAAGTCAGTCTCTATGGTATTCTTTGTGTAAAAATGGAATATTAAAACCTTTTTTGCATGCAAGATTTATTGTTTTGTATTGTTTATAAATGGGTACTCCTAACTTATTAACATTTAAAACTCAATGTTTTAAATGTTAATAAGTTCTATAATAATAATTGTTCTGTATTATTGTTATGTATGAGATGGCATAGACCAGATGTATATGTTATGCTTTTGTAACATACAGCGAATCCTAATCATAATCCTGTTGAGAAGAACATCAATAAAATTATTTGACAAAATTAAAAAAAAAAAAAGATTTACTTAATTTAAAACACGTGCGAATTTTCTCTCCCGTCTCATAAGGACTCTATATTGTGCGTTATTGGTTCATAAGTGAGCGGAGGTGGTGTAATACGGGATAACAGTAAATGCGATTACGGAACAAAGGTGACATTTAACTAGGAACGTTATTAGTATGGTTATAGGCGTTCAACAGCAGCAGCAGATGTTAAAGGAGTTTAATCTAAGCAGATTTAAATAATTTCATTTCAAACCGCTCGCGCTGGTACCGTAGTTTTTCAATTATTTTTCCGTCCACAAAAGATTTATAAAAAGGCGTACGGTAAACGCAATTTAGAACACAGAAGTGCGTTCCTTTGTTTCCCGTAATCATTAAGCTTTTTCCTCATAAGAGTGTAGTGTGTTTGGCAGGTGTCGCGGAGGCCACGCAGTAACTAGCGAGTCGACTCAATTACCCGCAGTGGGCGCCATAAATTTTGTGTCCGCACGCCGACATGGCAATTACTGTCGCCGCTCATCCGCAAAACGATGTTAATAGCCCTCTGATTCGTACATTTATCTCGGCTACACTGTATCTTTTTATTATTTCTAGTGAATCGTGAACTTGGAACGTAACGGTTCCTGGCTGCTTAACATCACAATTTCCTCTTATCGTTATGGTCGTGGGGTTGCTAGCCCGACTGCCATTTTCGTAACGCATAATGACGCTAGAAAATGTTCGTCGGGTAACCGCGCATAATCACTCTCCGAGTACTTTACCCGTCGATCTTCCTGATATTAGTCTATAGATAAGGATGGATGTGACGTAAAATGTGTCCCTATTAAAGTTACGACGCAGATACGGCCACCGCTGCTTCCTTTTAATGTAGATATTATGGCCTTAATATTCTACTCCTAAGTGCTAGTTGTGCCATTTATATCTGTTACAAAAGGTACTCTTTTCACGTTTAAACTAGTTACCTCTAGCAATTACGGTTCTTGGTGATATATTGCACCATTTACTTGCCAGCCGGTAATAGACACAACTTTTGCCAACGTCTATGTAAGTACTCACTGTGTCAATAAGGCTATTATCAAGCTTATGAGTGAGAAACTACTCAGTACTTGGTACTGTGGTACTTAAAGTAGGAACTTTGCTTCTAGCGTGTAATCATTCAAATTCGGGGAAGGATGAAGAAACAGCGGTTTCTTACAATATCAGTGGTGGAATAGGGAATGTTTCGCAGTCGGCGAGGGTAATGCTCATTCGTTTCATCTCGAGGGACGTGATACAAGAGGCAGCGAGCCGTGCGCGACCCATCATTGCTAGCAATATGCCTTTATTTATCCAACAATGTTACGATATTTCCTGACCCGATGCTCTGATAACTTTCGATACAGTTTTCTTCGGCTATTTCGTGGGGAGCTGATGAGGAGTTGTTACATAGTGGCGATTTCATTCCGCGGAACGTGTTACGGAAATAAAAGGCTGTTTTATTCGTAATGTAATGACACTCGGCGTTAGATTTCCCACGAGGGTTCCCAAAAAGGTGTTTCTGAACGTCTTACTCGGTTTGCGTCCTCGTGGAAAGTGCTTGTTTGATAATTTACTATTGACTCATTCTTATTCTTTGTGTCTATAGGCACTCGTGAAAGTTAATGCAAAGTAAATAGCCGTTTTAATATTTCAACGTTACCTTATTGTATCATAACATTTTCCAGAGACATCGACGAAGTTTGAACTTCCATTTTGTGAGCGTAATCCTCTGAAGCTATAAATTTATATACGGAACCGTTTCTTACGAACTTGTGAGGTTAGAAAATAGAGAGTTAAGTAGCGCGCTCGTAGGCAAAGTTTAACTCCAACATCTGGACTATCTCGCGTCTTATCGACTCGTTCCCTCATCCCGCTCGGGACACTTTACTTACCGAAGCAATTTCCTTTAGACCTTTTACTTTTATACGTGGAAATTATTGGAAGTTTTCAATCACCTAGAAGTAGATAAATTATTAGCAGTACGTATGTAATGATAGGCTAATAGAATTCTTGTGGCCCCGGTTTACTAGGCTGTATAGCTCTATTTTTGAATTGATAAGCCAAGTTGAAACATTTGGGTTTAAATATCATCATTGCATTAATATTCATAATGACATAATTATCTGTGAAATTCATAAAGAGTTGGCAGATTTATATTCGAGTTAATTTGTCAGATTAGTTTTTCTCCATCAACGTACTATTTTCATCTCTGCTGACGTTTTTTTTATGTTTTTACTAAGTGTATTTATTTGTATATATATTCCTGGATTTTATTAAGGTAAGTAAGCAAGGTAGGTAGTTAGTTCACCTTGTTGATACTACATTATGTCTCTGCATCACCGTAAGGTAGACTAGTAGAAAATACCTAAGCCATTAAGTCTACTTTTGTACGGTATTTTACTTGTTCACAAAGTTTTATTTAAAAAAGAAATCAAATGTAAAGCTCCATCCTCTACGTGCACACTCATACATTCCGAGATGGATTACGCTGTTTATTTGGCACTGAGTTCATAAATTCCCTGAATGCATCTCATCTCTCCGCTACTGAATAGAAGCTCCATGTCAGACGTCAGTGCAATTATGTTGATGCGATGAATGAATTGGACCTCTCAAAGCTGTGTGTCGATTTCAGTCGAAACATTGACAGTCTCTAAAGGTGGTTTCTATTACCAAATATAGCGAAATAATATCGGAATATTTAACCGATGGTATGTTTACATAGAAGTTTCGTTCCCATTCTCATACTGTTCTCGTAACTAAACTGTTGTTACCGGATGCTAACCAAATAAGTATCCCACTAAAATAGTCGTACTTCACAGTGTACCCGTATATTAATAAGGTTGTAATGTTGAGGTCCCTAAAGGGGGGTTTCAGGGAAACAACCACATCTGTTAAGTTTTATTTAATAAATGCATGAAAAATTATAAAATAAATGCCTATACCTAATATCAGTCATAAAGGAGTGTGCTTGCTCACTAAAGTATAGGAGCGAACATATTATACTCTTGCACTTCAAAGGTAATATAGTGATTATTGGATGATTTTCGAAATCCTTACACAAATTACCACTTATAACTGAATGCTGATAACGTTCAGCCCATACATAATAATTTAATTAATTAATAATAATTTATTTAATTTTTCATGCATAATGAATGGGCTGAAAATTAAATGAAAAATTTAATGTCACGGAAATTAAAAAAAGCGGGATAGAATAAAAATCCTGTTACACAATAAAAGTTAGAACTTTATTATATATGACACGGTTATCAAGGAGTAAAAATTGTTCTAGACTTAAGAAAGTACTTATATTTGTAGAGAACATTCTCAAGAAACATTTACAAAGTCCTTTATGACAGATACACCTCTCAATACGCCAAGAATGTACCTCATAATAGGTATCTACGTATTGAATCTTAGTCTTGATCCGAGTTCCTTTGCTTTGGAAACCGATATCCTTTGAAGCAATAAGGACAAACTGGCAACATGCGAATGACAGTCGAACTAAAAGCTGGGTATACAGGCCTAAACATACTTTTACACTGACAATTCATTTTTTTTAAATGGCTTTAAACCTCCATAGAAAAGTAATGTAAAAGATGTATTATGATGACGAATGAAATGATGAAAAGATAAATGGCAAGTGTGCTACCTGTATACAAGTCTCTTTGTTTGACTGTACTAGTATTTAGACTTGCGTTGAGGCGTGCGATCAGCCTCAAGTGGCCGTGACGAGGTAACATACTCGCTTTGTGCTCGATTCGAACATCACCGTAATTCAGACGTATAGTTGTGGCTGGGAATGGGACATAATACCACGCTCTGAGGGTGTGGTTGTTCGGCAAGAACGTAGGCCTTCTAGGGTGTCAAGTATCAGAATTAGAACTTTATTTGATACAAATGTAGATAAAGCTATAAGATACTTACTATACATAAATTAATGAGATCGGCTACTGTCTACCTAACGGCGCGGCGGCGTGAAAATTGTTACATAAATTAAATATTAACACAAATAAAATAATGTCAATAAAACAAGGGAGAAATTAAAGTAAAGTAAATGAATAATATTATAGTCGTACATGAGTCTTACATGGTCAAATTTGCAATGAATTATAACAATCAAAATCTAGATAAACGTGCAATGGATATGCTAAACGGAACTGCCAAAAGACTTATTATAAAACGTAATTATCACCATACTTATTTATTTATCTGACGTGAATACATTTTAAAGATACAAATTCTAACATAAGCACTCAGATTTGACCAAATATCTGTAAAGTGTGGTCTATACAGATATTCGTTCGTGAAGGGTCGCAAAAGCTCTAAGTAGCTTTTGGACTAATTGGGTCGTCATCAAATGCATGAGAGCCAGCAATCAAACACAAAGACGAATATAAAAGACTGGGTTCTATGCCCTTAAGCCGGGATGACGTACACCAGACGAAAAACATTAAACTATTAAATTTAATGCTCCAATGTACTTGGCATGACTCTCACAATGCCTTCAAATTTGTACAAAGTCCAGTTTTATCTTGTTTTCCAAGATAAATACTAGATATTCGAGGATAACTTGTCTGTCGTTAAGTTACCCTAACTTCTTGCAACTCGTATGCATTGTTTTTTTTTTTTTTTTTTTTTTTTTTTTTTTTTTTTTTTTTTTTTTTTTTTTTTTTTTGTGGTGGGAAAATCATCTTATGACATCCCCCGCTCTTGGGCGGGGCGGGAGATAGTGTCAGACTTTTACTGACTAAAAACCCACTCCTGTTCCTTCGTTGCCTTTTGTACCAGGGCCGAGTCTTCCTTTCAGAATCAGACCCTTGGCCCCGGTAGGCTTCGACCCTGCTGGGTCCCTACAGTTGCTGACATCTCCTTGAGGCGCGCGTGGAACAATACGCGCCGTCGACGACTTGGGCTCGGTCCGGGTGGTTACCGGACGGGCGGACGACGAGCCACCCATTGCTCGCCGTCCGCAAGCCCGCGCCTACGGTGGCCGGTAATCGGGATCGGGATTTCGGCGGCGGTTGGGGCGTGAGGACCGTTGCCTCACGCGATCGGCCGCCTCCTTTGCTAGCATTACTGCTTCGCAGAAGGAGGCGACCGCCTGCCACTCCTCCTCGCTCCGGACCATGGCCTGTACCAAGGCCCGGCGCGAGAGATTGCCGCCGCCGATTGCCCCCACGAGGACACGGCGATGCTCTTCCCAAGCGGGGCACACTTCTACTGTATGCTCCACCGTGTCCTCCGGGCGGTCTACGCAATGGTGACACCCGGGCGTTTCTTCCGCACGAATCCGGTGCAGGAACCTCCCGAACTTACCATGTCCGGTGAGGACCTGCGTCATGCGGAAGGTAAGGACGCCGTGTTGCCTTTCCAGCCACTCCTCAAAGAGGGGACTTACCGCCATGATTATGGCGTGCCCAGCACTGGGTTGCGACAGTCGCTGTCGCCATTCCACCATGAGACCCCGCCGGAACTCCGCCCGCCATGCCGCGACTTGTCGCGGCAGCGGAGTTTCGCCCCGCCGTTGCATCTCCACGCGCAGATCGTGCATGTGTGCAAGGCAAGTTGCTTCCAGATCCCATGGTGGCTGGCCAGCAAGGAGGCTCGCCGCTTCGCGGGAAACCGTGCGGTATCCCCGCACCATCCGTATGGCCATGACCCTCTGGCACGCGTTCAGCTGGGCCGCCGGTCGCTTTCGCAGTGACGGTGCCCACACCGGCGCCCCATAAAGGGCCATGGACCGGACGATGCCTGCGTAGAGCCTCCGGCAGGAGGCGCCTGGACCCCCGAGGTTGGGCAAGAGCCGCTTGAGGGCAGCCCCAGTTCGATTTAGTTTGGGAGCCAGGCGTCGGAAGTGCTCCTCGAAATTCCACCGGCTATCGAGGACGAGTCCCAGGTACTTCATCGTCGACCCGACGCCGATGTGAACTCCTCCTACCGTTAATTGGGAACGCCGAGGCGCTGCGCTCTGAGGGCCGTGAAAACACATGGCCTCAGACTTGTGCAGCGCCACCTCGAGTCCCAACTGCTGGACCCTATCAACGACTATCGCAACCCCACGTGTCGCTAATTCGACCGCCACCTGGTACGACTCCCCCTGTGCTAGGACCAGCGTGTCGTCTGCGTAGCAGACCACGCTAACTCCGTCAGGGAGGTCGCCGCGCAGCACGTAGTCGTAGCCGATGTTCCACAAGGGCGGCCCTAGTACCGATCCCTGCGGAACACCGCACGACATCTCTCGCCGTTTCCACTCTCCCTGGTGACCAGGGTAGATGATGTACCTGTCCGACAGGTAGGCCTCGATCACGCGACAGAGGTAGTCAGGCACACGGTGATACCGGAGTGCCCTCCTAATGCTACTCCAGGGCAGGGAGTTGAAGGCGTTGGCGATGTCCAACGACACCGCCACGACGCACCTGCCCTGGGACACCGCGTCCCCCGTCGTGAGAGCTCGCACGCGCATGATGGCGTCCACCGTGGAGCGCCTCCTGCGAAAGCCGAACTGGCCGTCCGCCAGGTCCGGCCCCAATCGTGTTAGGTGCGCGACAAGGCGGTCTGCAATTACTCTTTCAAAGAGCTTGCCCACCTCGTCGAGCAGCACAATGGGCCGGTACGCGGACGGAGAGTCTGCAGGGCGCCCCGGCTTCGCGATAAGGACCAGTTTCCCTGTCTTCCAGCGAAGTGGGAACTGGCCCCTCTCCATGCATGCGCTGAAGAGCTCTCTCAATCGAGACCCGAGAGCCCCCATGGCCAGGACCCAGGCTTTACCAGGCAAGCCATCGGGTCCTGGGGCGGCATTCTTGGCACTCAGCCTTCGTACCGCAACACTCATCTCCACCTCTGTCACCTCTGGAGCATTGTCATCGTCGTCGTAATCGTGATCCGTGTTAGACACCGCTGGTGGCGGAGCCATGAGCGGGGGAGAGTGTTCCCATCGTGCAGGGAACAAAGTGCTCACCACACCCTCCACAATCTGGGGCCGGAGACTCTGCGTGAGTGGGGGAGCCCAGGGTCGGAGTTTGTCCCGCACCACCTTGTAGGGGCGTCCCCACGGGTCTCCGTTCAGAGTCCCCAGCCACACGTTGCGGGCCTCCAACTTGGCCCGCTTTATTTCCGCTCGGAGGGTGCGCTTCGCCACTCTGTATCCCTCGTACAGCTCCGCCTCCCTGGCTTCCGCATCTGGCGGGCGGATGCGGCGACTGCAGTGTCTGGCGTACCGGCGCCGCGCGGCATTGCACGCATTGCGCAGTGCCGCGATCTCCGGCGACCACCAGTACACCTGGCGCCGGGCACGTCCTGGCCGGACTCGGGGCATTGCCGCGTCGCAGATTTGCGACATGGCCTCCCGGAACCACTCTGCCTCGACGTCTATGTCGACAGGCCTGTCCGGTGCTTGCACCCAGGCCTGTACCATCGCGGCTTCCAGGAGGAGCTCCCGGTCCAGCTGCTTCAGCGCCCAACGCGGACCACACGGGGTCTGTTGGACCGGCGCTATCGAGGTCTGGGGGGAGATATCAAACCGAATGTACTGGTGGTCTGAGTACGTCTCCACCCCCTCCATGACGCGCCAGTCGACGACACGCCGTGACAGAGCAGGGCTGGCGAACGATATGTCCACCACTGAGTCGCCCTGCATCCGAACACACGTGGGGACAGAACCCCGGTTTAGGACGACCAGGCCTGACTCCAGAGCCCAGTCCTCCACCATCCGACCCCGCTGGTCTGTGTACCGGGAACCCCAAGCCAGGTTCTTGGCATTGAAGTCCCCACAAACGACCACGGGGAGGGAACCAAACCCAGCGACGACGGCATTCAGCTCCATAAGGGAGATGTGGAGATCGGCGAGAGTTCTGTTCGGGGACAGGTAGACGCCTACCACAGCAATATCCCCGAACCGTGCTGCCACGCAACCCCGTCCCCTCGTGAGAGCCTCGAGGGACGGGGTACCAGCGGCGACCGACGAGATTAAGGTCACCGAGCCGTTCAGGTCCTGGACCCAGTCTCCCCTGGGCAGGACATAGTACGGCTCGGAGACCACGGCGATGTTGATAGACCACTGCGCCATGCTCTGGAGCAACAAATCCTGAGCGGAGGCGCAGTGGTTGATGTTCGCCTGGAGGAGTCGCAATGGAGCCGTTATTGACAGTCCATTACAGTCTCCTCCCGAGCCCGCAGACCCCCTGCGGGGGTTGCAGCGGCGACAGCGGCGGCAGCCAAAGACGAGGCTGCGGCGGTGAGGGCATTGGGGTGAATGGGCCTCTGGACTTTGCCCTTGGCTTTGGCGGGAGGGTCACAGGACCTGCTCCCAGCCCGGTGGTGGGCCGGCTTGCCTGAAGCCGCACATGCGTAGCAATACGGCGATGCACGGCATTCAACCGCCTTGTGACCGGCCTGACCGCACTGGAAGCAGCGGTCGCTGCGGTCCACCTCCGCGGCGCAACAGACCCCTACGTGGTGCCCCACCTGGCAACGGTAGCACCGCAGAGGTCTGGGCTCCAGCAGTTTCACCTGCGCGGAGACCCAGCCTACCAGAAGCCGTCGGCCTTCCGCGGTGATGGTCTTGGCCGCAGACACTGGGCAGCTAACCGTCACGGCTCGCATGCCCGTGCTGTCAGCGCGGATGGTGCCCGCCCGAACCTGCTCAGCAGTGCAACATCCCGCTCCGACGATGGCAGCCACCACCTCATCCACCTTGACGGAGTCGTCCAAGCCCATGATGCGCATATCAATGCACTTGGTGGGCCTGGACACTCGGGCCTCTTCCGCGTTCAAGGACGCCTTGATCCTTGCCGCCAGGGCATCCGCGGCAGGGCCACTGGCCGCACCAGGGACCTCCAGTATTCGGGCCCCAGTTACGGTGCGCCTCATGCGGAAGCCCCTAGAGGCTCCGAGCTCGCCAAGGTGGGGCAACACCGCCTGCCTTGCCTTTTCCATGACGGCGTCATACGTCACGCCCTTTTTTACCGCATCTGGCTGTAGTGTGATAACTACAGCCTCGGAATTCGGGGCACGAAGTCTAGCCGCCATGGCCCGCTTTTTGCGCTGCAGTTGCCTCTCGCGCTTTTTGGCCGCCCTTGACGTCCTGCCTGCCATCTTCTTGTCGCCGACGACCGTCCATCCGGCCTCAGGTGAAGGCTCTACAGACGGGGGAGGTGGCAGGAGGGGCCTAGCCGATGCCACGGCAGGAGCCTTCGTCGCTTTAGCGGCAGATGTTGCCTTGACCCTCGTGGAAGGAGCAGGCTTCCCCAGCCGCTGCTGCTGCTTGGCCGCCGGGGCTGGCTTCGCAGGCTCCGACGTCACGACGTCGCGCCTGACTTGTCCGGATGGGCCCGCCTTGGGCGCAGCAGCCGAGGCCGCGGCGGCTGTGGCATACGTCTTTCGCTGACCGGAGGCAGCGAGCGGGGGACGCAGCACAATCCCTTCCAGCACGGATAGCTGCTGCTGCATCCGTAGCTGGAACTGCTCACGCTGCTGCTGCTGCTGCTGCCTAAAGGCAGCCAGCTCCTGGCGCACCAGCATCAGCAGCTGGCTTTCCGACTCCGGCTGGGGCTGGGGCTGTTTTTGCTCCTGCCCCTGCATGCGTCCCCCTTTTGGTGCCTCTTCCTGGGGGCTGACTATCTGGGCTCCGATGAGCTCGGCCCGGAGCATCGTGATCCTCCTTTCGAGCCGCTTCTCGAAGGAGGCGTCTACAGCCTCCAAGATTGAGGCAGCGAACTGTGCGATGCCCCGCTTCTTTGAGCCCTTCACTCGCTTCCTTGAAATGGCCGTTAAGGCTTCTACGACCAGCTCTCCGAGCGCTCTACGCGACTCCTCGGCGGAGTCTTCCCCGGCGTCTGGCACACTGCTTGACGGCCCCGAGTCAGCCCTGATGCTGGTCGCTGCGGGGTGGCGGCCCTCCGCGGCGAGCCTACCGGCTCGCTCAACAGCCTCCTGGGAGGTAAGCCCCCTCCCTCTTCCTCCCGCTCGGCTCGCACCCCGACTGCTGGTGGGGATCTTGCGGGCCGACACAAAATCTCCTTCGGAGGACGATCCATCCCCCGATTTGCCACGTTTCCGGTAAAAACGTGAGCTTTCACCGAAAACCACCTCTCCCTCGCAGTCAGAGCTCTCTAGGCTCTCCATCGATGCGGCGTCGGACTCCGACCGCCTATCTTTCTTCCTCCGTTCGTAGTTTTTATTTTTGTTTTTAATTGTTTCCATTTTTGTTCCCACGAGTAAAAACTTTGTGTACCTGCTCAAAATAGTGGTCCGCACTAGAGACTAATTTAGCTACCCATTAGTCAAGCTAGCAACCTCCCTCACGGTGCGCCGCCGCTTGGAGGTTTGGGGTGATTTTTTATAGAGGTTGTCTTCCTCGCGGCCCGGGCGGTTAAGCCAAGACCCTCGACCCCCATCGAAAGTCAGAAACATGACCTTGGACAATCTCTGGGGCTACGAGACTAACGGTGGCAGAAGGAGGAGCAAGTCTTCCTCTTGCCTGCCCGGTGGCAGGGTAAGTGCACGCCGAGCCCGCTCTTACTTCGCCGCTGTGCCCTCTGCAATTGCAGAGGGACACGCGTTGAAGTGTACCTTCGGACAGAATATTAGCAGGCGGACATCGAAACCCCTTAGGCAAGAGTGCCCAAAGGGAGTCGTTAGCCGCCTCCCAGGGTGCACCGTCCCACAGACTGGCCTTCACTCCGGACTTGTCCGCAAGGGAACTACAGCCTGCGGGCACTCGAGGAGGTTTTCTGTCGTAGCACCCCAACTCGTATGCATTGTGGAAGCACTTCAGGCTTTAACGGAACTTTTTAAAAGATATCTCGTTAAATTCAAACGTCAACGTTTGACTGATAAATTACTGAAACTTATGCTAAGAAACTTATACAAACATTGGTAAGTTGTGTGTTAGCTCAACTTTCTTTTTGAATGTTTTAACTCGTTCGCAGTATTTGGAATTTGAAAACAGTAGAATCAGATGAGTTTGAGATTACTTATATGAGTAGATAACGAGTATGCCAGGAAAGAATGTGTAAACGAGCGTGTTGAGTAATGGCTCAGACGCCTGAACCATTCGCAGTTGATTAAGCGAGCCTTTGAAGTTACACGGGTGACACGATGATTAATAACTGTTTATGACAACCATCTCAAACGTGGGTTTTCATACGATACAAACGCAACACAAACATAAATTTGGGGATAACATTACTGTTGCTGACGTTTTTCCCGCTTCGCATAATCCTGAAAATCCGTCGACAACAGTAAATAATATTAAGCATTATAAATATTTTCATTACCTCTTAATGCTATTAATATTCAAATGACATGAAATGAACACCAAATTATAATATCTAAATATTCACTTTACAAAGAGAAACTAAGTTAGAAATGTTTTAATGGCGAGAATTAATGACATTGATATGTTATCTTAAATCTTACATAACAGTTTCAATTAGAGTGTCGTAGCAATTTCGTAGCACTTTCGTAGCTCTTTTGAAGTAGGCTCGTAGCCGCAGCTACGATGATTATTATTCATTTGGTTCTGGTACAGTTTACATTAGGCAGTGTTGTTTAAGTTTTCATCATACACGAGTGTATTACTTTCTAGTACTGAGTACATACACACACAGCGTTTTAATTAGGGCAGTATTCAAGGATAGAGTATTCTGTGACTTCATTAGTCTGGTGTCTTAAATACGTAAACATTTACACTGATTTACATACTCAGCATTTAGTTGACAGTCATTCAGTGGCACAGACGTATATATAATTTTCTGGAATTCAAAAAGGCGTCTACTATCATCATTTTTGGGGTTCCATACCTGAAAAAAAGGAGCCATTATATTTACTCCTATGATCATTTCGCTGTCAATATTTCTGTCTGTCAAGACCCTTTTTCTCAGGAGCACGTGGAGGTATCAAGTTGAAATTAATATCAAATACATAGGCCAATGGTCTCTTGGAAAAAAATCAACCTTCTAAGTCAGCGCATTAAAAAAATACGGCCATTTATGTGACATACTTTGATACTCGCAAATAAATCATGACTGTGACGTGTGTATATTGATGTACCGGAGATCATTTTTGTACCGATTTAAAAAAGGAGGAGGTTCTATGTTCTACTGTATTTCTTTTTGGTGTAAGTATGTTTACCTCTCTATCCATCAATTGATTGATGCTGTGATGTGTCTCGAAAAATTTGTAATTGAAAATTTTTCTAGACAGCAATACGTTTGGTAGACTCTTCACGTGACCAGTGGGCTGGCCTGTTTTTTGGCCGAAGGATCAGCATTGCCAGCTTTCTGGGCACTTTTCCCGTTGACAGTGATGCGGAACCAATTTTCGATGCTCTGTGATTCGTTATTTATGTTTTTGCTTTTCATGTATTAATAGTTGAACTATTGTAGAAGAAATAAATTTTAACATTGCAAAACGATTTTGAAAATCATTTTTTCGTTTGAAAAGGTATACTTACGAGTCGTTCCCATTCAAATTCAGTCAAAAATCTGATGATGGTATCCCGGAGAAATCGAGAGAACTCTTTAAATATTTTGGGCACACCCATTGGCGATTTGGGTAATTTTTTCATAGGTAACCGTGCATGTGCTCTTATAAAGCACCATTTGGTGAAGTAGTACTGATGGTGAAGACCACAGATGACCACCGGAACTACTCAATACTATTATAAAACAAGTATAAAAGTAGAAGAAATAAAAGTGAATTTTTCCATGAAATCAATCAAATGAAACAACCAAAGCTACTGAAATCCGAAACTATATTCATTTTATACTTTTTTGGGATTTAGAATTTAATGTTTTTGTTTTTTTTAGTTTCAACTAAAATGTTAGGGTTATCCACCAATCCTTCTCACCTTTCATCAGAGAAATGTTTGGTGTTTTCATATGAACCTCAGTCGTTAAAGCTAATTATTTTAATGAAAGTAGCTTATTAGATTACCTAACGTTTATACGAAACACTCGTTGCACGAGTCAGACTCGCTCTTGTCCGATGTATTTAGGGTTTTAACATCTATTGATTCTCGAAAATTGACAAAACACTGTGCTAGATGTACAAAAGATGGAACTAGGATGCATCTTTTGGTGCACCAATATGTCTAGCAGTAAACATGTATTGTTTTGTTTCGCGCTTGGCATCAAGCTCGCCTGTAACGACAAACATATTGGTATAAACATATATTTCGTGCGAGACAGCGATTATCAGAATTGTAACGGATTTTATTATGCCAGAGATGGAAAGAAACTGCTAGAGGAGGTTGCTCAAAAAATAATGCGATTCTTCATTCGAGCAAAAGTCAAAATAAATTTAGTGACATAAGTCTAGTGGTCCCAGGTGTGGTCCTGGGTCCGATTCCCAGGTCGGGCAAAGTGTTATTGAGTTTTTCCAATAGGATTTTTCTCAAAGTGGATGGCAAAAGGATCGCTCCATATTACATGGCACTCAAAAATAACTGGCGGAATGTGGGTGTTACTATAGGTGCATCTCTGCAGATCCCTTTGGGGAATACAGACGTTATGATCTGATTTTATACTATTTAAAAAGTTCATCCTCATTTTGGTAGCTGGCTTTATAAGAATATTCCAACATGATGATGTAATAAAATATTCGAACAAATTCAGTCTTCTGCTTGATTTATAGACACCTTTGAAAAACAGATGGTGCATATTTCAATCTGAAAGGCAATATATTCAAAAGGACCGTCCGGTGTGGGTATTACAAATGCATTTTATTTGATAGCGTTAGAATCTAAAGGCATAAAGTAAAATCTATATTTTCTTGTTACGTAAATTATTCTTATATAAGTCCCATTCAGTTTTATCTCTATACATATTGGAGTAAATTCCAAACTATCGTCTATTATGGAATTACTATACATTCATGTCGTATGTATGACTTGATGGCCCAGTGGGGTTCCCTCTATCTGGCAGAATTTTGATGCTCCGAAATTTATTTGGCATAACACACTTGGCATAATCTTCTTTAAACGAATATATATATGGCATAAAAATCATTTAATATAATGATTGTTTGGCCGAATGTTTATACGTCCGAATTTACAAAGG
The DNA here is from genome assembly GCA_905147745.2 of Phlogophora meticulosa. Lineage (NCBI taxonomy): Eukaryota > Metazoa > Arthropoda > Insecta > Lepidoptera > Noctuidae > Phlogophora > Phlogophora meticulosa. The sequence goes on from LR990523.1 coordinate 7,461,651, forward strand.
CATACTTTTAAGATGGCAGAATTTTATTTGGCATTATTACTTTTGGCAAAGCTTAATTTCGCATAATTTCGTTTCACATAACGTTTATTTAGAGCGACGATTATTTGGAATAATTTCACTTGGCATATTAAGAAGATGGCAGAATTTCATTTGGAATAATTTTATTAGGCATAATTATTGTCATTTCTATAAAATGTAATCATATTCTTAACCTTAAATTAAAATTAAAATATTGTCTTGAAAAGTCAATATGTTGTACTACAAAAGTTAGTGAAGTGACAGAACCGAATTGCTGCAAAACCGACTTCACGTAGTCTTGTTTGTCCTACCCCTAGAGTGTTATTTAAAATCGCGTAGGCGCGTGGGGCCGCCGGAGGGCCGCAGCGCCGGAGCCGTCACAGAAACCCTGCCTGCTGCATGCTGCTTGCTTGCTTGCTTGCATGTTGCATGCTTGCCTGCATGCTGCATGCTTGCTTGCATGCTGCATGCTTGCTTGCATGCTGCATGCTTGCTTGCAAGCAAGCATGCAAGCAAAATATATTTAAAAAAAAAAATATTTTATAGATATGAAATTTATGCCTAAAGATGATTCTGACTTACAAAATTATGCGTTTTTAATGTATTATAAATGAGTGTATGCCGAACGATTTTCTGCGAAATGAAGTTTATGCTATGCACTGTTATGCTAATTAATATTATGACATAAAAAGTTCTGCTATAAAGGGTAGACCCGGCCCAGTGGTTTAGGCCTCGCCTCTCATGCATAAGGGCGCAGATTCAAAATCTGCTACTTTCTAAGTTCATTTTAGTCATTAGGTATTGACATCGGTGAAGGAAAATATTGTGACGACACCTGGACTTATAATGTACATAATTCGTATAACCCGTTCTAAGCGAGCGTGGTGATTAATGCTCGTGCATGCTCTGTATGAGAAGAGGTCTTCGACTTGCAGTGGGACGGTAACAGACTGGTGTTTGCATACAATATAAACTTTGTGTGGAATTTAAAATTAACAAATAGTTCAGGAGAGTTCTTCTAGATTACAATTTCATACTGCACGGGGTTTATTTTTTCCCGCTGTTGAAAAGTCAGCATGAGACGATTCGAAATTCCCACGGGGATACTTCACTTTTTCGGGATATAAAGAAGCCTATGTGTTAATCCAAGGTATTACCTACGAACTTAACAAATTTCATGCAAATTTGTTCTGCCGTTTCAGCGGAAAGGAGTAACAAACATGCACACACACATAGCGACTTTTTATATTAGATTTATTTACAAAAAATATATTTAAATTGAAATGAAAGGTAGGACAGTCGGAATAAAAGTCATATTTTATTTAACAGACTGCTGGATTATTCGTACAGTGGAACAGTCACAGTTTTGCTACTACGTCTGTGGCTCACGCACGTGACGAAATGAGTCATCCTACATATGTCTTGGTACATATAAGTATTTTCTTCAATAACAGAACCGCACGAGAGGTTCTGAAAAGGTCTCGTTGCCGACGCCGATCACGTGCGTATTATTGGCAGCCGGAATCAGAGACTACCGTCAACGCGCCCCACGCTCTAATGCCCGGGTTACACTAGGCTAGTTTTTGAAGCTAGGATTGCCAGCAAGAACTGTCCTGGCTTGGTACATGCTAGACCTGTTTATACGATGCAGGGATTGTTTAAGCCAATAGTAATGAAAAGACTTAGTCCGTAAACTGCAATGACCTGATTGGATAATGACTTCGTCGACCACACGAAGCTAGTATACAAGCCAGGATAACAACGTCGGTTAGACACGCTATTAGCTAAGAATAGAACCTCATCCCGTTAAAATATCACTAGCAATATATTTCTCACTAGCATTCTAGCCTAAAAATGAGGAATGCTTGCTAATAACCGGCACTATCTTGTATTGCAACTTGAAAAACTCTGCGTGTCATCCGGCCATTAGTCCGTCACACCACTAATACGGCCGTCACATTACATTACATCTCACTCAAACGCTTCAAAGCCACAATTAATGGAAATTAAATTTTAAATAAGTTCGTGAAATAATCCATTTGCAAATTAGTACGTTTCACAAGTATGTGTAATTTTCCTGAGTAGCGGCACAATTTAGACACTCGTGTGAATCGAAGTAGCTCCGTGGGTGGATGACGCACTTTAGACGTCCCTGTTTCCTGAGTCTCCTCACAAAGACACACGTACACAAGAGACGTCATTATCGACTCTCGGATCGTGGATTATTGTGTTCTAGTGTGTTTAAGTACAATACAATAGGTATACTACTAGGCTGTTCACTGTTCAGCATCTACTCGTATTTGTGATTTTATCTTCGTAGATACTTCTAATCACTAATGTAGATATCGATAGGCTGTTCTCGTTATTGAAAGGAGGAGCTCGTGGCTAAATAAAAACAGGCGCACGGGTTGATCGAAGGTTAAGCTACGCTTGCCGAGGTCAGTTTGTGGATGGGTGACTGTTCGTAACATATCGAGACTCGCTGTTGGTCCCAGCTGTCATTTGTAGGTCTATGACAGTCGTTACGGGTAGTCAGAAGCCCGAAAGTCTGACAACCAGTCTTATCAAGGGGTCGTGTTGCACAGTAACTGGGTTGCGAAGGTAAGATAGGCAGTAGTTCCATGTAAAATACTGATATTCAGCTGCATCAGTCCGCAACATAGTTGGGAAAAGGCTAGGCATATGATGTTCTCGTTATTGAAAGGTCTTTTCTGATTTTATTTCAATTTCGAATTCCTACCAAACGGTATGATCAAGTTCTTTGTATCTTTGGTCTCTTTGGGAAATACATAAATGGTATAGCTTATCCTATCTGGAACGATAGGACCATTCCCAGTATGCAATATGCATCCAGCCTGTTACGTATTTTTTTTTTTATTGTACGTAATAGACCTAGGTCTCGGATTGTAATGTGAGCGTCTCAAACATTACCCCGGCTCTACTGTAATGTTGCGCCGTACCATTCAGATAATGTGCCATATAAAGGTATTCTTATTAACAAAATCTACCGTAACCAGGTAGGTAGTTTGCTCAGAATGTTTGCTAGTTCATTTGCAATTTACCCCGAGCTCGGTAGCAGTGTAGTTGGAACATTAACGTGATGGACGGAACCCGCCAAAATAGGGAGCTTATTACTAATACCGTTAAATGAAACCGACTCATTCTCATCTTCTTCACGAATATTAGGTGTGAGTTTTGATTCTCTGAGATTAAAGCTAATGGATTACTTAGGCGGTGTCATGGATGTTACTTTGATTAGGACAGGGCTGAATAAATTGGCAGTAACTTTAACATTTTTTCACTCTATAAAAGTATGGATAAAAAATATGCTTGCATGAGTTTTTTCGCTTAATTAACTTCACAAATTGCAGACCATTTTATCGAAAACCACACGATGAATAATTTTAAATCTCTGAACTTTACCGAGCTCATTCATGTGGAAGCGCAGCTGCTGAGTCTGTAAGTCTGGGTTCGATTCCCAATGTATATGTATATATGTATAACCTACATACATGCAGTAAAAAGAGGTTAAAAATTGTGAGTAAACAATGACGAATTGAGAATCCCAAATTAATTATCGATGTGAATCATCATTAACGCCCGGTATAATAATTTAATGTCTATAATTATACCGCAAAGCCAGCGTGGTTGGCAATCGATCACTGTCACAATGTGGAGATAGGTACATAACAACACATTACTTTGTATTCCTGTTAAACAGAATTGTATAGGTACTTAGGCGTGAATACGTACGTATAGTTTTAATAAAAGGTAGGTCATGATGAAAAAAACCGTACAGAACCGGAAAGAATGACGTACCTTAGTAGGAAAATCGTTGTTCCATTTTCAAAGTTAATTTTTCATTGTTTTCGAATACCAACCCGATTACGTTTGCAAAGGGATTTGGTTGATTTCTAAAAAACAGTAGTATTTGTTTTTTTTTTTTGCTTTCCTGTAATATTTACTTAAACCTCCATACCTACTTTGCTTAGCTAACTTTGGATATGAGGGGAATAATATTTTGACAGACATTTTTCATAATAATTCAAAAACTATGAGTATAAATGAAAATAATCATCGGATTTAAAATTTGACCTACCATTTCAAAATTGTAATATGTTGCATTAAAAATACAACAATTACTTTTACAACACTGCTTTTAAATAATGTTTGCCCAACCATTTAGCACGTTATTGCAAATGCGATAGGCAAGTATTATTTAAAAGATCAAAAAACTAATAAGCAAGGTAATAATAGCATTATTAGTTATTTTAAGTAGCTATGGCGGACACACAGGCAGATGAAGTGCAACTCAAGGGTTCTTTTTTTGGTACGGAACCCTCCATAGACTAAGCCACACGAATTTTATTATTTTAATAGCCTCCGTGTCCTTGTCATAGTTGGTCACATTAGTGTGACCCCCCTTTTCTGGTGGTGTTCATCACACATTTTTGCAATTTTAAATGTAGAATTGATTAAAGTAAAACAACACTACAGATTTTTTATTAAATTATTTTTAGTTTAAATTAAAAATCTACAGTTCCAAATATAAAAAAGGGTATTATTTTAACAAATTCATCACAATTAAAATTTAGATATAATACTTTAGATTTACTTTTGGAACGAAGTTCCTTATCGCGCGTTGTGAAAGGGGGCTAGACGGAAAAAATTCTTACGAAAAGTTGTCACGACACATTTTGCTACAGTTGTAAGCCGTGCGGCGTGCGCGTTTTTCTCTGTCTCTCTCTTTCTCTCATAGAAAACAAGCCAGTTATTTTCATTTCGTCTTTCTATTTCGCATTGATGATATTAAAATAATAATCAATTAATATTAATTTTATATATTATAATAAATTATTAATGATTATAGTAATTAATTATATGTATTTATTTATTAATGGTAAAAATATATTTTTTTTCAATTCCTTCACTAATTAATTGAAAGGAACTTCGTTCCATCCGGGTGTCCCTTGACACCTCTCAAGTTTTTTTATACCAGTGACGACACTAAACTTGTGATTTGTCCTCTCTCAATCCTTGCCAGACGACGTCACACTTAGTTCAACCCTTCCCTGCTCCCTCTTAATGTGTTACGCAATTTATGGATAGCCCCTAACGCTTTAGGCTAACCAGATCACAGAAAATAATAGTGTATTGTCTTCAAAACTCGTACGTTCGAAGTTTTGCACACACGTATAGTTCTAACTCAAACAAGTTACGGAAATAACGAATTCAAACTACTAAAAAAATCGACTGTTACTACTTACAGGAACATTGTATAAAACTGAACCAAAGCGTACTAAATAAACGTCTATTCCATCCGTAATCAAGTCTCTTATTTGCATTAGGCTCTGCGCCGACACTAAAAAAAACGTGTCCTTTAATTTGTTGGTACAACGCACGCAGCAGCTCGCCCAAACATTTTCCGTCAATTTAACATTGACTATAAAACGGCGCAAGCTGTTTCAATTAATTAGTTGTTGTAACGTACTAGCGCGCTCTTAATTACAAGTAAATTTCATGTTTATTATTACCACGAGTAAGATATTAGTTTAGTGAGCTATAATTATTATGTATGTGGCTTGTACGACCTACTTGGATTATAGCATAACAAGTAAACTGTTGGCCGGGGTTGGCGAGGATAACTCATGCAAAGCGATAAGAAACTTGTAGAGAAGAGCATCCATTCTTGTTCTTAGAACAATGCTCCAGATAGTTATCTTACGTATACGCTTTGTTCACTTAATTAACTTCACAAATTGTCGTCCTTTACATCGATAAGGCGACGACGACGGATGGTTTTAAATCTCTGAAACCAATTCTGTGTCGGACGTCGGACTTGAGACTAAAACCGACGGGAACTTTTATGAGGGCCCAAGAGGAAAATGATTGAACATTGAATGTAATCAAAGGGATATAATCCCTGGTAGCGAGAGAGCAGTGTAGAATTTAATTTATGAATAATTGAAAATAGAGGTTAAAGGTATGTAAGGTCGTTATCGGCGTGCCTCGGGGAAATGAACGGTGGCATAGATGTCTTGAACGGAGTTCACGTTCAATTGATACATCAATACTTCAGAATTGGACTGACTTGTCCGTATTGAAAAATGTCTACGTGTTGGGTCAATGCACCTACGTATAACGTTACACAAAAAATCATTTATTCTGGAACACGAGTTCTCCATTACTAGTTTTCCTGTTAACCCTTGTATAATTCAGCGTCATTAACAAAGAGAAAGGAATAAGAGTACGAGCAGTGCCTTTAACTGAAGCCAGAGTCTGAGAATGAGGAGAAAAAAACTTCTAAGACGGCAGCTATTCCGTAAACTTTAAGGAAATCTCACGAAATTTAGTTCAAAGCCGACTAAAATAAGAATATAACCTAATTAAGACTTGTGTTTTGAACTGAGAGACCAGTTTAAATATGCAAATTGTGTAGGTACCTACTTGTTGAAGTGGATCGCAGCTAGTGCTTCGCCAAACTTGTTCAAAGAATAAAACAAGTAATTGGTGGCTAACGTTTTAAAATTTAATTTGATTTACAATTACAGCGAATACTTCAAAGAAAATGAAGGATCAAAATTAATTAGTTCTTGAAAATAATTCATTTTGCTCCATGATAAAATATTCGCTGCGCAGTTGGGCTAGTCACGGTAATCCATCAGCAAACATATCCCAAAATGAATTAACGAAAACATTGAGCTCATTTCACAATGTTATTATTTAAATACATTTTCGTTTTAGTCCAATCAGCAGCATGTGGCTAGAGCGAATGCAGTGCACTATTATGATAAAAGATTAGTCGCCTGGCGGCGCCGGCGGCGGCGCGGCGCGGCGGGGCGGTGGCGCGCGGCTCCGCTCGGCCGCACTCTACAAACGTTTGCCGGTTTGCTCTCATACAACTCCCCACAACTGTTCACTCATTTGCATTTCGCAGTCTGTTAGGTAAGCCTTCGCCACAGAATTTGGTCTGCACTGCTACTTAAGTAGGTATAACACTAACACGCAGACACCAAAGTAGGCTGACGCTGCAAGGCGGCTTTCCGCGCCCGCCTTATCTTAAGATGTGTCAAGTAAGCTACTGTTATTAGGATATTTTAGAGGATTTGCTTTATCTTAAGCTACTCGTGATATAAAGGCACTTTCAGAGTGTCTCATGAAGCGTAAAATTATGGTCGGTGTTAGAGTACTGGAGCTCAGTTCCAATGTATTCGGAATACGTTCATAAAATTGAAGCTGTCTGTGACCGATATTTATGGGCTTGCAGGGAGTCTATTTGTATCCCAGCTCGTTCAGCCGCGGGTATTTCATATTGGTTTCTGAACTAAAAATACCTTTTAAATCTTGTTAAGTAAAATAAAATAAAATCCTTGGCTTTCCTGGATTTACTTTCTAATCACAAGAAATACGATTTATCATAAGCGCCCACGCGGCTCTGCCTGATGCCTAAGTAATTAACTTTATAAAAATAAACTAAACCAATCAAATTGAAGAGGCTTTTTTCATGTAAACAGGTTCAGCTGTGGGCGTATACTGTGGTACATCATTTTTCGAACTATGAACGCTTGTCCAGCTATTGTCGCCTTCATGACTAGCACGCTACGTGTTTGGATAGCGTTCGGATTCTTATTGGTTGTTTTATATGCACTTTGTTATGGCAACATTGAACTGGAGATGGAGTCTCCACTTTAACGTTGTCCGGCTTTAATAATATTTTCAAAATAATGTTTTTTGTTTTCTCTTACAATGGTGCTGATTCTCTTGTTCACCAACTAAACTTCAATTGGAGTATTGACATCTCTCTCTGACAGATAACTCAAGAAAAGGCCGTCCTTTTCTTGAGTTATCTGAAACATTGACATTTAAAAAGCATCGACCAAAAACATAAATTAATTTTACGTGTCTAACTTATTGACGGCAATAAGTTAGACACGTAAATTTAATTTATGCCTTATACTTGACCGTTTTTGGTCGATGCATTTTATATGTCAATGTTTCAGTTCAACTAAAATTGACAGCTTTTAAATAGGTCCGTTTTATAAGAGTGAAAGAGATGAATGTAGTCTAAAGTTAAATTTACTTTGTCATAAAGGGAATCGGCGTTATAATAAACAGTTTTATATTAGATTATAAGGGAGTAGAAGTTAAAAATGTTTAGTTGCTTGACTTCACCCTTGGACATTGTAAGAGTCAATAAAAATAATTTGGCCCCCTGCTATTGCAGTCCCCTACTAATAATACCTCGCCCTCTTCCGTTTTCATGTCGTGGGATTGAGGGATTATATCGGATTTGGTGGCTATATCCACCCGTTATATGACTTTAGTCGACAGTTCTCCAAGTCTGGTCAGCATCAAGAGGAATAAAACATGGCGATGATCCTGAATCAAACATTCATGGCACCGTTTTAGGAAAAGCAGTGTCAAAAACACGTAATTTATAAGTATAGTAAATATATCACGCCTAAACTCCCGGGAGAATAAGGCAGAGTTAGATGTTTGTCCATTTTGCCAACAAAGTCGATGAAACGGTATTACATCAAGTTCGAGTTTTGCTAATGTTTTTTGATATTCTGTCCGTGAAAAAGTAGGTAGGGTATGAAAAAGAATTGATTTTTAAAAAGTATTTCTCTTGCAAAATTAGAGCACATAAAAAGAAGTCTCTCCAGGCAGCCGAAAGAAACAATATATTGAGCTCATTAATCAATGTCAAGACCCAACAATGACCGGATACCTTTTAAAGATTGATCTCGTGTCGTGCACAGAAATATGAAAAACAATAGACGTGATACCAACGCTGACCTTATAGTTCAAGTAGTAAAGTAAGTTTTTATGTGAGCCACATATTTTGCGTAATGAATGTGTAGTAGAAGACGTATCTAGTTGCTACGGCGTAAAGTCAACTTTGTAAAGTAAAATGCAAATACATAAAACACCCCAAAGCACATACCCATAAAAATCTTTACTCCACCATTTTATGCCAGAATAAAATAAAATAAAAAAATACCGAATTTGTAAAAGCGAACGATTTTCTGGCTACACAATAAAATACAGGCAGCTATAGCCATGCAAACGTTAAAAGCTACGGTCGCTTCCCCATTCCTATTGTTTCGCGCGAGACAGACGAAATTAAGGCACATCGTTTTATATTTTCGTTTTTAATTCACGCAGTTGAAAGCGAAGTTTAAAAAGCAGATAATAACCTTTACAGGGAGTATAACGCCGCGGTCGAAAGCTGTAAAATGTGCTCTTTTATTGCTGTTTTAATTACATTCTTCGCATTCGCCCGTTTCCTTTATTTTTGTGCATTTCATTTTCATAACACAATCGGCAATTTAACATGTCTGTTATGTTCTGAAGTTCTTTAAATACACGTTACATTCGATAGAATGATAATGCATTTAAAGAAACGAAAAATATCGATGAAAAACCTTATTCTACAATGATCAACATAATAAAGCCACGTATAAACCGGATAGTAATTAGTTAATAGATGTTTCCTTGCTGCAGATAAATAAATAACAAAGTTTCTCGTGCTTATCCCGTCTTCAGAAACACAAATATTGACATAATTAATAACAACAGAGCACGTCCGCTCACTACTCGTGTTGAATTATAACTAAAGGAAATATCAACGTATCTCACATTTCTTTAGTTACACTCATGTTATGTGAAGAACTAAGTATATTTAACGAGTACAGATAGAAACTAAAAAAAACGGACACCTGCGAGTCTGACTTGCGCACTGTCAAAAAGTCGTATGTAGATAGTTCGTCCATTATGGGAATCGGCAAATACATGATGAACTTAACTTAGTACTTCAAAAAATGTTCTCCCATACGTCATGATCAATAGGGATGTGTCCTAGGTAAAAATATAATAAGTCTATTTGGTCCGTCAGTTAGATTACCAAAAAATATTGGACACGTTTTTTTGCTTACTCAAATCAATAAAAGGTGACAAAGATATAGCACATCAAACATCAGGAGAAGGGGCTCATGACGTCACTTTTACGTAAAAGTGTAGCACGGCGTGGACGTCACGCAAAATTTCAAAGCAATATATCGTCGTCATTTTGGTTTACGTGACAAAAGAAAAAATACATGTCCAGTATTTTAAGGACACCTTATTCTCCAACTATAAATGTAAGTTCGTAATAGCAAAATAAACAAATGTTAAACAGGTTATCAATTTTAGAACTTTTTTCTTTATTTGTGCTGTGAGGCCTCTTCTTGCCAAATTTCATGATTCTCGGTCAGTGGTAAGTAAGTACCAACACTATACTACTAGGTGTGGCCGGTTTTTGTTTATTGCGTTGACTTAGAAGTTCGTTTTTTTTAGAGCCACGGTACCTATTAATTTCAACTTTTGATCGGTACTCGGTATTTATTTCAACTTGATACCCCCACGCAGTCCTGAGAAAAAGGGCCAAGGCAGACAGACAGGTAAACAGACAGAAGGACAGTGAAGTGGTCTAATAAGGGTTCTGTTTTTTATCTTGAGGTACGGAACCCTGAAAAGGTAATCCATACCTACAAATATTAGAAATGTGAAAGTTTCTGTATAGACAAAAACTTTCACTTTCGCTTCACTTTTTAATTTAATTTCACTAATAGATGTTACAATTTTACGACCTAAGCTGCAGAACGGACAAAAGATGTATCTAATTACTATAAAAATATAACTTCTGAAAGGGTAAACTGTGTTCAAAATAATATGGGACAACAAGCGTTAATTCGTTTAAAAATATATTCGTATAATTGTATGTGTTGGTAACAATGGGTAAACAAAAGCAGTCTCAATTTTATTACGGCGTTCCTGGTAAATTAAGGAATTTTACACAAAAATACCACACAGCTATTTTTGTCGTTCCATTCGCGTTGTCATGCGTCATCGCTTCCATGACCCTTTTATTCTTCAAACATTTTTGGAATCTCGAATTCCAAAAATGTTTCTTACATAAAATTCATATTACTTCTATGCCTATACAAATCTCAAGTTACAGTGTAGCCTAAGCGTTGATATATTATTATGTCAGTCATACACACAACATCGTTTTTCTTTTATGCACACAGAGTCGATTTTCGGTCCGTCCCTCACGATATTCCAGACTATCTGTATGCAATTTGCATCGTCAGTATTTTTCCTGCAATATATAGGAAGGTGTGTAGCGCGCTTTAAAAGTGATTGCTCTCCTGGTTTTGTATAGTTAAGGGTGTCGGTTTTTTTTCTTTTCTGTGGAGGGATTTTTCAGGTTAAAATGTGACTCGGAATACCTCTTCTATACCAAGTTAATATTAAACTTAAAGAGCCAGTAAAACAACAATTAAGGTAAGGTATCGAATAAAATGGTTTATTAATACTAGACAATGATTGCAATAAGGTGGTTCATTTAGTGCCATTCACGTATTTTCAATTGAGTTGTAGGTAACAGAATTGTTTGCTTGATTGGTCTAATCGTCGCTGCTGCTACGTATGAGATCCTGGTTTTGATTCTCAGGTGGAACAAGGAGTCCATCTGAAATTTCTAGTAGCAGCCTGGAGCTTGGATTTGGCAGCTGGCTGGCCATCTATTTCATGGGACTTGAACATAACTGGCAAAACGTGGGTCTTTGGATTACAAGCGTGATGTTATGTTGAAATACTAAACGATGCGAGGCTGTGACTATTCCTCTTTAGCATTCATTATGAATGTAATCTTAATAACAAGCATACCTTTTTTTTTAAATATTTTATGTTTTCGCAAAAAAACAGGTAATAGTTTGGCTAACACGAATCGAACTTAAACTAAACGTAAAAGCAAAAGGCGAAAAATCATCAAAGCGTTCTATAAAAGGGGAAGACGTGGCTCTATAAGCGATAGGAAAAAAAAGTATCTCGGTTTTTGTGTAACGACTTTCGATTTACTGAATACGAGTGCTCTCGTAAGGGTTGGAGAGGGGAGGTATCACTCCACATCGAGTCAAGTACATTCGTCTGCCAAATAAGGCGTAACTTACTCCACGCCGCGAATTTATAGCGTCTATGAAACGAAAATACGTTTCGTTTTTATTTCTGTAAAAATTTCAATTTCACACTGCGCTGCCCTTTGCCTAACTGAGGTTGTAAAGCCGACAGTTAAATTTATTAACAAACATTTACTGAACTATATCGGTTTCGATTACTTTTTACAAATTCGTGGTGGAAACATGAATTGGTGTGCTGTTGTGTCCTGTCTCTGCGTTACCCTAAGGTAGACTGATAAAATATGCCTAAGGCATTAAGTCCGCCTTTGCACGGTTATTTTTACTTGTGCATAAAGTTTCAATAAGTAAATAAATATGTAAACTACGAATTAATTTACAGCACGACATAAATCTGACACATTTAGTTTTATCTGTAGTATCTATCTATAGCTCGATGTTTTAAGGTGAAAGCGCCAGGGAAGCCGTGTTTTTTTAGCAATTTGCAGTTAAAATTGGCTTAGTGACTCTTTTAGAAGGGGTACCGTATCTCCTATCCTTTTGAGTTCCAACATAGTTCGGAAGGGACAGGCAGATGATGGTGAGTTAGAATTGGTTTTAAACGTCATGCTTTCAAGAAATACTCATACATTTGGCTTATTTGAACTAAGAGAGTTGTATTGACGATTTTAATGATTATACTTCAGTAAATATCTATTTGTAACGGTCGCCGATAACTATATATTACCATCACCATCCTCCTGTCCTTATCCCAATTTATTTGAGGTCGGCGCAGCATGTTTTCTTCTTCCATACATCTCTATTTGCCGTCATTTCAATCGTCACCTCTTTTCTTTCTTAACTTTTGATTACCACACAACTGCAAATGGTAAAAAAAAAGAATTTCGCGGTTACTCTGGTGCATAACCCTTAACCGGTTACTGATCTATAAAAATCTGCTTGTTTCCAGTCAATTAGTCCAGGAGCTCAACTTTAAAATAGCTCGTCTAATCTTTATAATTAATTCACGAACTCAAAATGGAAGAGTAATTTCTCTGGATTCCTACTTCTAAATTCACTCACTCGTAATGTGCGAATACGGAATGGTAATGTAATATGACAGCTGTCAACAGGGTGTCACATAATTTATGGAGAAGAGTATTTCAAGAAGAAGTTGAATGTTTATAGAGAACACTAACTAATCACTTATTTAATCGTTCGAAATTGCAAATGTAGTTGGTAATGTAATAAAGAATTCTTTTTTTTTAATCTTTTTAACGCGACCCAGAAAGAGAGTCATGATTTTATTTGTTACTTCTGCTATATTTCTTTGCACGGATTTACGATGCATTAGGAAACGTTGTTATTTCTAAATTACCACCCTTATCGTATTGAAATGCAATAAACATACAGCTACGTCTTATAAATTTGCATATTTTATCTTGAATTTCTCAAAGTTCCCTTTAATGTCAATTTAATATAAAATTTATTTCAAGTTCTGTGACGAATAGAAAAAGAGATAACGAGACACCGCCGCCTCTCTCCATGATCACCGCCACGAATTATGTGCTCCGAGCCTTGAATATTAAATGAAGGCGGCAAAAAGTAGCGCGAGTCTGCGTCAACTTGCCTAAAATTACGGTTATCGAGCCAATCGGTTCTTTGACACAGTTCGCGCTAAATGTACCTATCTACCCAACTCCCCTGACACGAGTTTTATTAAAGATATCCCAAAAACTCATCCACTTTTTCAATAAGCTAAGGAGATGTGATTTATAAATAGCTTTTAACAAATTCACTTTAGACATTGGGACAAATGGGGGACAATGTGTCGGTAGTTGTTGTAAATTGAGGGTTTTATGTCATACCTTACGAACACATTCACAATATAATACCCGGGAAAAATGAAAGCAGTCATCATATGAATGTATGTTTAGCGAGGAACTGTTCCGAGAAATTGAGACTCAATAACAAATTTATTATTTCCATTTATATCAATTCGAGAGCATACCGTAAGCTACTTTTACTGAGATCGCAAAATAAATATCTTTTTATTTACCAATTTGTTGGGTAAATAGTCGTCAATCAACTCTTTTGAATCTGCCGGTTAATTGGGGGTTACTTTACGTACCCTATTCAATTTTTTAATCATTCGCAGGAAACTGCCTACTGTACCAGAATTGGGGTTAGGGACACATAATCTCAGAGTTGCCAAAACCCATCTGAGAAACCCTATTTTTCCAATCTCTTGGGGCTTTCCATTGAATCAGTGTTGATAAGCATCTTGTACCTACCTTATTTAGATACCTGTTACTTTCAGTTACTCTTTTCTATCTGATTTCGATAAGGGTTGTGTGCTACATATGGGCGACTATAGTTTGGTATGTAGATGTAGACGTTGTTATGTATCATATGTATAAAAATCAAACGATCGGGATTTAATACGGAGTTAAATAAACATATCATTATGTATTTTCAAATGTCTGTCGTTTAGCGTCTGACTTTGACTATAAAGTATAGGAGAAAATTAGCAGCTAAAATATTTTTCACCGTTACACTTCACAATTTTCTTAGAAATATTGTAACCTATCGCATTGAGACTTATTGAGACAGTAGGCACTAGTTTTCTTCGACGTCACACAAATGCAGTACTTTAATTCTCGTTTTGCTTTTGTGACCACACACTTCAAAACATCTGGGTTATTCACAATCTGGGTCAACCTTCAGAATCACTCGACTGGATTGAGAGCCGTACTTCGAATCCGTCCACAAATTCAGATCGCATTAGTTAGCCGCGGGCCGAGTGACTGAAATCCAGATGAGATTGGCCTTGAGACACCTACAGGTGTCCCAAGACCATGGCTGACGAACATCCAAATCGGAGATATGAGCCAAGCCAAGCTCTGACGTTTGTATATTATTATGGCGTTCCAAGAGTAAAAAAATCATTTTGACAAAATCGTTCTCCAATATAAATGTACACAACGTGACGTTCATGCCTTAAAATGTTCACTTCATAATAGTTTCTAGAAGCTGAGTTATTGTGGGGAAGTTAAATTCATTTATTTCGCTAGATTAGTTGCGGGTGACATTTGTAGTCATTTATAATATTTTATAAATCGCTTGTAAGCCGGTGACAGTTATGAATTATTCTGCAAGGCACAACTTCCCGTCTCACATGCCATGTCTGGGAATGAATCTAGTTTACCTAGATTATATATTTAACAGATGGAAAGCAGAACTTATTGAAAAGTGGATGGAATAGGTGTTGGTACAAGTTTATCATGGAAATTGATTACCCTTCGGGTACAGAGCTTAGGGATCATAAGTGCAATGATAGCATTAAATTGTTAACTGAATTCGAGGAATCAATTTGAATATCGTACTGCGGGGAATTGGCTATCGGACCTAATGCTAAAGGCAAATATGTTCTGCAGATTTCTTTTAACTAAACAGAGATTCATGTGTATAGAACCAACAGCTCTATATAGTCTCTTTTAATAACAGGGCCCCCTGGCTCTCCCATAGTTTAATACCTGGACACACTAAGTTATTACACAAGGTGGCTGGCTGGTAATATTCTGCAGTTCACGAACAACAACATGCTGCAGTTGCTACACCCGACGCCAAAACAAGATACCGCCTTAGAAATTTAGGGAGAATATTAAACCTGAGGTTAAATTAAGATCGCCAAACCCAAAGCAAATGTTTGCTCGAATAATAGCTTACAAACAAATCGAACAAATTCACCACACTAAATCACAACATTACTCGTTTAATAAAGAAAATAGACGTTCGCAGACGTTACGTCCGTCCCAAAATGTATACCAGTTATTTATTTTCTTGAAAAAATTTGCTTTGTCTCCGTATCAGAAAGTATGTCTTATAAATATGACGCAACCGTACCTAAGGTACGTTTTTTTTTCAACTTCACCGAAGTCGAAAGGAGGGTAAAAAGCATATTTGTTATGAATGAAATATTATGCATATTTCAGATATCAGGATAGGACGACTAGATTACAGGCATTATTCTTTTAGAGAGATTTGCTGCATGAAATGAGGACCATGTTGTGAGGAAAGTTTTGAGTATGAATGTGCAGGGTTACATGAGTAGAGGAAGACCAAAGAAAAGATGGATGGATTGTGTGAAGGATGATATGGCAAGAAAAGAGGTGACCCATGAGATGACGGCAAATAGAGATGTATGGAAGAAGAAAACATGCTGCGCCGACCCCAAATAAATTGGGATAAGGGCAGGAGGATGATGATGATGATGCTGCATAAATATAGTTATGTGTAACACATATGTCCTTTCTATGCTACCTTTAGCTATGTTAATTTTGTAGGTATTTTTGCAAAAAGGTACACTATATATGGCAAGGCTTCTAGGTATAATTGATGAAACGTTTAACGAGGAATGGCGAGCAACATAATTCACGTCTCAAGATTAGCTTTGTGGTTTTCAATCCACCGAAATGATTAACTAGGTCGACCGGAACACATCGTCCATCAAACTGTTGAACGGAAAATAAAATTTTGGGAACTAATAAACAATGCTGCAGAACTCACACCAAAAGTTGACCGAGTATGTGTGGGGTACTTTTTTGAACTCCGGGAAAATATTTCGTCATCATCCCACTGCGTTGGCTGCCAACAAAAAATATTAGCTACAACACTCAAAGTGACAGCTAAAAGTTTGAGTGATTGATTGATCCTACCTTCGAATAGTTGAGCAGAAAGTCGATGACAGTAGAAAAATGTTTACCTGCTCAAATAAAGACTAGAAGCCAATGTTGTAAATGAACATATATCCTCCTTGTAGAGGTGCGAGTAATCCTTGGTAAACACGGGACCGGGATCCCGGAGGCCGGGATTATTGCAGGACGGGCTAGCCGACGCCGTCAGATAACGGGAGATGGTTTTAATACGATATTAGCGAGTTAACTCCCGCGCTGGCCCGCACTAAAGCAATATGTGATAATCATTAGATGGGCATCCGTCCCCTCGCCATGTTTAAGTGATAGATAATGGACTAATATCGTATACACTAACACTTCTTGTTTGTAAACATAGTTGTGATTACAGTTTGATGGACTTGTTAGTAGATTAGTGGTATTCTATTGCATGGATCGTGATTGTTAGAGTGTTTGTGCAATGTGTGCATCAGATTTTCCGTGCTTCTTATTTTTGTGGGGACATAGCGAATTTCTTTTTAGCTTAGAAAAGAGCGGTAAATGTCAGTGAATAATAACGGGTATAAATTCAAATTCGGCAGGCTTTGATATGCGTATGTCGCAGGATCATTGAACTAGTGTTTTTTTTACGAAAATCCATATTGGAAACTAAGAAAGATATTCGTTATCATACGATAGCTAATACAAGCAATTTTATAAAAACAATTGGAAATGTGAATGGTGATTGGCTAATCTAAGAATCTATTTGACACATTTATTCTGGTTAGTGATTAGTCAGAACATGGCTCGAAACTCTAGGATTTTTGCAAAATCCATCTTTCAAAATATCCTGCGACTTTTATATAATGGATAGGGGTTCACGGTTCTTAGAAAATAATCCCTTAGTAACATCTTATACACCCACGAACAGAAAAGGGTTGTCTATTTTTAGGCAGGTTCTGTTCTACGCCTCGTCGTAATAAATTTATTCGCTCATTTTATAATTTTCTTATTATTATTATTCATTTCTCTACACGTAAATATCACGATGTTTCCATTGATACACCAACTGCTGAATTTATATAAGTAACTTACTATGCTTAAGATGCACACAATGTAGATGGGAGTCTAAAAATTTATCCGTCAGATGAAACCAAGCGCAGAACTTGTCAATTTAGCAAAATAATTAAATGTTAAGCCTGGGGACTAGGATTTATTTCTTGTTAATACAAAAAATGTGATAAATCTGTCCTCCACCTAAATAAAAATAACAGCGGTCTCATTCGAATTTTTACTACGGAATCTCGATAGCTATTTCGTTTTCTGAGCAAAAGAAATATGTTTATGGGCCTGTTTATGCGATGGCAAGACCTTTGTTTACGTCAACGTTACGGCTACGTCGTGTTACGCAGTTTCTTACTCCTAGTATGAAATACGGAATATGGTATTGGACAAGGAACAAATACACATACCTATACCTATACATGTAGGTATGTGGCTACAACACGCTTCATACAAACAAATAACAGATTGATGCAACAATTTCCATTTTGTTAGAGATCGCATCTATCGAGTCTCGTCGGTGCCTACAGCTCCCGGAGATTCGATTTAGTTTTTCCAAGAGGGTGCAGCGATGCATCGCAATATCGGCCGATGTCATCAAGCTGAGATAGATTGAGGGCGCTGTTGACTCTATCAATCAGTTATATCACGGTGGAGAGAAAATGGATATCACAAGAGAGGAAAGGGCGCCCTTAGCTCGAATAAATCAATAGAGACGGGTCCCTTACCGTGATTGTTCGCTTTAGTTCCCTGTTACATAAGGCATTTGTTTCATTGTCTTTTAAGTTTTGTATGTAAAATATCTGTATTTTTTTACCAAATGGATATAGTTTATAAGTATAGTATGTATGTATCTACCTATCTATAAACGTAATGATTGTATAATTTATCTATCACCAGGGCCCACGATGTTTTTGCGCGAGCTTATTTCACTTTACTGATTCGCCAGTTCACAGTCACGGGAAAACATGTCACTTCGATCTGACAGTGAAAAACAACCCTCGCGTCATTTATCAACGTCAACCACTCAACGCGGGGCAAAACATAATTTCATAAAGACATCGTTGTTCTTGTTACGCTGCGCTGAGTATAGCTAAGCCACTTTTTCCGGTATCTACTTGATAAATTCCACCTGAACAGCGAAGCCTTACGTGCAAATAATAACAACAACGCGCCTTTGCGACTAAAGGAACAGGAAACAAGCATAATTTCGTTGATAATCGAATATTAAACTAAATAATCCGAGGAATTTCAGCTTTAAAATATATTTTTTGACAGGATACAATTCTTTTAAGGATGTAAAATTTTGAATTTTTGTTTATCATTCCAAATAAAATATAAGATAAATAATTTTTTTAAAGCCTTCTGAAAAACGTTAGTAAACTGTAAATAAAAACAAGGAGGGATGGTATTGGCGAAGCTATATATTGTTTGAAGGTACATATTGGACGAACGCCGGTCGAGCTTGTAGTAGGCACCCACCCATAAGGTATTGTTTATTTGCAACATGCTTTTCAATTCCCATTGTATTTGTTTTTCATTTTGCCGGTATGCTAGGAAAATATGGAAAACGAAATCGATCATTGTAGGTACTAACACTAGGTCTCGTAACATTATTGCTTCTGGATGGAATTACGAGGTAATTGTTTGCAAACGATTAGTCTAATGACAAATGAGACGAGGGTTGTCCGGGTACAGTCGCCATGTGTGATTTTGGCTCGGAGGCCATTGATTAAGTAACGTCAATCTCAGTGGCGCCACGTCGATTTGTTAACAAAACAATAAAACAGATACCTGTGAAAATCGGGGGCCCCGTTGGAAATAGTTGGTTTTGGATGTAACACAAAGGAAACTGATAAATAATTCAAATGCTGCAATGCGGTCCTCAAGGGATTGACAAGGAATGTAGTCGCGTGTGTAGTGGCACTGTGGAACTGTGAGGCATAATAGTGCACTTGAGGCGTATTTGACGACTTACATCGAGTCTGCATGCTCAGATATTGCGTGCAAGTTTGACAAGCTTTGTTATACAGGTACTTTATTAAATTTGTTGGTGGAAAGGTGTAAGATGACCTTGTGAATCCAATATAGTAGGCAGATCAAATCAGCGAGAAAATCTCAATATTCACAATCACTTTGATTGTGGATATTGTGAGATATTTTAGTGCACCCCGCCTGCACTACACCACTAAAGTGGGGACATTATGGAGTAGCTAGGTACGCATGTCAAAAGAAGAGATGCACGTGAAAGGTGCAGTAACTTTGGCGTCACAGTTGGCGCAGTGGCTGCTGCGCTGCGTATCGCGGGTTCTGTTCCGAGTCATAAACTCACCGTAGCCGAGTTACAAAACATTGTTATGTCTTTGTACCCTTATCCAGATTCCATTACAACTGCACCACTTATATTATCTTATTTACTAAGCCAGATTAAAAGCAATATTTATTATGTATATTTGTCTTTAAGGTAATTATGTAATGGGTATGTTGTGTTACCTGAAATAATATCATTTATATAATTATTATTAATTGCCATTAACAGTATTTCATGTTTTACACTTATCTAAGTGTAAGACATGGAATACTGTACCGAAATACATGTACCGAAATAGTTGCTTTCAGCTATTAGTTTCACTGATGATCTATGTTGATTCAACATAGTCACGGATTATGTGAAAATCTAACATCTTTTTAACAAATGAGGATAGGCAATTTTAAATGAGTCCTGGTTGAAATTAGTATTAACGGGACCGTTACCTTTTGCATTTTTACTATTTCAATGTTGAGTATGTCTGAGAATTATGTTTTCTTAAATTGTTTTAACTTTTTCTATGTATCTACTTTAAACACTTGCACACCTACACACAGCCAAGTGCAAGTCTGACTCGTACACCGAGGGTTCTATACAAACGTTAGTTCAGCTACAATCACCAATATATTTATTTTTTATTTATGATACTACGAATTTATAAATTTCGGATTCTAGGTTAGCGGGAAGTATCTATCCTATAATAGGTTTTGATTAATTTGTGAGAATTAAAACATATCGCTTAAATGGCCGTATTTTTAACAGCGTAGAGTGTTTGAAACCTCCACACGTTACTGAAAAAAAGGTCTTGACACACAGACAGACCGACGGACAACGAAGTGATTCTAAATGAGTTCCATTTTTGCTTTTGTTATACGGAACTCTAAAAACGTATAAAAATATAAATTACATATTTTAATTACCTATTAAGTTTTATGAGGAAAATAAAGGCAGGCTACATATGTTATATATGACACTTCGCGTGACCAGAGGGCTGGCTCATTCTTTGCCCAAAGAATTAGTATTGCCATCCAACGTGGCAATGCTGCCAGTCTTTTGGGCACGTTTCCAGATGACAGCGATGCGAATGAATACTTTAACGCCTGAGTGTCCTTGTCGGCTTTTTTTGTTGTTTTTGTAAATATGTATATACCTAGTTAGTTTTATAGTATAATTGTATATATGTGAATATCTAATATATATGACTTGTGCAAGTATAATCAAGTATCGTATACAAGACTTAGTTGTCCCTATAACAGAAGTAAGAAAAAACATTGTTATCTCAATTTATCTTATCTTAACCAAAATGTCCGTGCACGAGTAGTTTAGTTCTGTATTCAGAACTGCAACACAATTGAAATTAGCTTTCGTGACTTAAAATGAAATAAGTACGAAGTCCATTCAGAAAATAATAGCCTCATTGCAGTTGGTTAAGCGGTCTCTCTTGACTCATCGAATAATGGCTGGGCACGACTAGCTCTTCTATAATTCAGACCTGGGACAAAATTGAGTCCTGTGAAAAAATATACACTTCATTGGTGTTGGTATCTACGATCAGGGTTGGGCAGTATTTGAATTACTTGTAATTGAAATACAAATACGTATTTGGTATTTGTATTTCAATAACTTACTTAAAATGTAGTTTGTATTTTAAATATCTGACGTCGAGGTATATAGTAGTTAGTATTTCATATACTTATGGCTGCAATACATTGTAACATAAGGACATTTAACCTTAATATACCGATCTTATTAATTATAACTTATCACATTAAAAAATCTAGTGTTCATGAAAGGAACACTATGTGGCGCGGTGGGCGAAGGTCCGCCTGCGACGCAAGAGGTTGCGGGTTCGATTCCCGCCTTGGGACAAATGTTTGTACGATCTACAAATATTTGTTCCGGGTGTTCTGGGTATTTACTATGTATAATTAAAATATCTATCTATGTAATGTATTGTATTAAGTATATCAGTCATCTAGTACCCATAACACAAGCTCTGCTTAGCTTGGGGCTAGATGATGCTGTGTGGATTGTCCAGCATTATTTATTATTATTTATTTATTATTATTTATTTTTTAGCCATGGGCTGGATTACTTTTTATTCTTAATATTATTTTGTATTTTGTATTTCAAATGAAAACAGCTAAATTACTGTATTTTATATTTCAAATACATTACTTGAAGATATTTGGTATTTCCTAATTTACTTACACTTACTTACACTTCCGAGATAGTATGTTATAATTTGTACTTCAATTAAAGCAAAACATGTATTTTGCCCAGCCCTGACTGCGATCTTTTAAACTTCTAATTATTTTGCTACTACATGTTAACTCCAATAACGCTGCCCACACTAGAAATTTCTCCTGTATGGTGGGTGCGTTTACATTACATTCAAACTATGTTTATAATAATAATATTTTTATTTTTGTTTAGTTTCTCATATTTAAGTGAACTATGTATGTTCTTTTTTGAGAAATGAAACTTCTTTAAACCTAAACTCACATACACAAACAGCCAGACCCAAAACAACCTGTAGGCCATACAAATATTTGTTCCGTGCGGGAAGCGAACCCACGACACGCGGTGCAGCAGCTAATCGCTTAGTCACTGCGCCAACCGTGCCATCCTAATTGACCTTAGCTTCCATAACCTAAAATAGAGTACATAAGAAGACCTTTCATAAAATATGAGCCTCATTGCTGTTGGTTACTTGGACCGTTTTGTCTCATCCTACTTTGAGCGGTCGAGGCTAACAAAAAGTTAAGTAATTAACGTTTCAGTGGTTTGAAAGTTCCCTCAATCCATGCGTGAGCTGAATGGAACGCCGGCAAACGGCTATAAAATACTGTTATATTTATATTAAAATACTTACTATAATTAATAAATGTATATCTAACGTCGAGGTAATACCATTATATGAGTGTATTTTGAAGGAAACGGAATGTGATATCGTTGTAACAGTAAAGCTACCTAACAGTCAATTAATTATGAAATTCAATTTGACCGTTAAATTTACATCGCTGGCAGATCATACAAAGCGAGGAGTGTACTGTTTCACATTATTAATGTCACAATTACGATTCAAGAAATGATTAAACATTTATAAGCGATGCTTTTGGCGTTATTATTACGTAAGGCGAAACGTTGGCTGCATTCGTAAACACCTCAAACCTGCCGATTAATGAAGGTACCATCCGAAAAATGTCTATCCCAAGTATCCCTATCACGTAACGAAATATCTATAATTTGATGGGAGGAATTTCATTAACGCACCTAAGATCCTAATCTTGTCGAGAGTCCGAAAATAACAGGACTATCAGCATGAATTGAATATGTATATAATTCTCATTAATATATTGATTATAATTAAGTTACCAAAAAGGCTACATCTTCATTGAATATTTAAGTAAGGGCCGCGGGTGATCAGTATTCTGGTCAGATGCTGTTAGTTTGGTTAGGGCGCTTCAAGAGTCTCAGAGGCGATTCCCTAAACAGGTTATCTAACCGCATTTATATCGTTGGCGCAACACAAATATTAGCATAATTAGTTCGACGTACGCTGCTTAAATATGTGTACGTGCCTTGTCTGATCAATTGTGTACTTAGGATGGTCACATTGTGTTCGTCGAAAACGTGTCAAAGGTAAAAACTTTGAAAGGAGATCAAGAGGTAACGTAATGCCGCTAGTCGCCTCATTTTTCAAACAAATCCAAAAAATGCTTACCCATTTATCTTCCAGTCACAAATGTAGGTCTTATTCAGATTTGATATCTAGGTACTATGCCTGTCTGGCTCTGGAAAATCATTTTGATAACACAGACTGGGATCGGCCAAAAAAAGGACATGTGGATGTGAGTGACTTAGGCACTGATTAATTTTCGTTGTTAGGTATTTCAAATCATGATGTAATTATTTAATCCATGCTAGTTTCTTGTATTACGAGTATGTAGGTGTATGGTATATATTTATTGACCGCTTCTAAAATTATCAATGATGAAAAATTAATTGACTAGAATGAAAACATACCTCCATAATTCGAAAAAAGATTTGGAACAATCACACATAATTTCTACGATAAATTTCCATGTTATTTAAAAGAATGATTCTGTTCAGAATTGTGGCAGTAAGCTTCATAGCATAGTTAAAGGTTACGATCTCATTCTATAAGTCAATTGCAATTCGGTGGCCAACTAGTTAATGACCGGGTGGCACTAAGCTTGTGTAGTATTCCATAAACGAACGATAGCCTCATAGCTCTGGTGCAAGCACAGCCCGGGCTTAGTTTAACAGAGAATTTATCAACTTATGCAGGAAAAATCTATAATATAATATATATAATAATAGGTAATATATCTTATTTCGTACGTAAAATCATGCAAATAAACTACTAGTGGTAAAAGCCCAAAAAAACGTCTTTTGCAATATGAGTTTACAAATTCAATATGAGTTTACAAATTCAATATGAGCTTACAAATTCAATATGAGTTGGTTCGACATTCAACTGACATTGGTGAAGGAAGACATAGTGAGGAAACCAGAATTTTTAACCAAATGTTAACCTGAAATCGCCAACCCGTCTTGTGTAAGCGTGGTGATTAATGCTCGTGCCTTCTCTGTATCAGAACAGGTTTTCACCCTGTAGTACTTTTATTGAGATATGAGTTGGTTCATTTTTGATCTAGCGATTATCCATGACTAATTTGAATAATTATTCGGGCTTTTTATATTAAGGAGTAGCTAAAATTATATAATATACTTACTACTTTATACCTACACTACTACACTACACAGACCGACACAGATATTTTCCCTATAAAGAAAATATGCATTACAAAAATCTGAAACATTTTCACGATTGACTTGATTTTATTACGATAACTGCATATACCGACGTCTGTTGGGATTATTTAACGCTTATAGTCCGACTCACAACCGCAAAAACTAAACAAAGACGGCGATTAACAGTATTAGCAGCTTCTGTTGGATTAGTGGGGGCTAATGTGGGAAAACCTAATACTCACCCGAGGGATTGAAATAAAACATTGTTTAAGTTTGAATATACTCTGCAAATAAATAGATTAATACGAGGTAGATTTATGTGAGTGACGGGCTTTCTACGTCAACATGTGTAGGCTTACATCATCTACGTAACCCTTTTCCAACTATGATGGGGTCGGCTTGAAGTCTCACCGGATGTAGCTGAATACCAGTAGGTATTTAACATGTAGAGACTGCCTATCTAACCTCTACAGTTCAGTTAACAGGCAACACGTTACCTCTCGGTAAGACTAGAGCTTGTGACTACCCGTAACGACTGTCAAAGATATACGAATGACAGCCGGGACCAACGACTTAATGTGCTCACCGTGGCATGGAGGGGGTCTTAGTATGTAACGGATTGTCAGCCATGTACTGACCTTGGCAAGCGTAGCTTAACCTTCGATCTACCCGAGCGCCTCGACTTAGAGGCAGCGTATGCGTGCCACGGCTCGATCTTAATATTGTCCATTATGATCTCATGTTGACCTCTTCACGATATCATTACACTTTTTTTAAACTACTCTTCTATGTTCATGACTGCACTATGCACTATATGAGCTCAGGTAGGAGTGCCGAAGTGTCTATACAACTCGATTTCTACCGGCTTCCCTTCGGGGGTTCGGAACAGTAATTCTACCGCCATTGAAAAATTGCAAGGCACTTAGACACAACACTTAGTTTCAATAAAGGTATATACTACACCACCATAACATTCAAATATCATAAACTGATAACATTATTAAAAAGTACCTACTGTTTTCTTCGGCTTGCTTCTTACGAAAATTGACACTCGCCACTGTCAGGTACATCATGGAGTAGTCACTATTAGGTCATGGCCAAGGGCCACATTAGACGCCTGCGACGCAGGAGGTTGCGGGTTCGATTCCCGCCTTGGGTCAATTGTTTGTACAATCTACAAAGATTTGTTCCGGGTGTTCTGGGTATTTGCTATGTATGATAAAAAATATCTCTCCATTTAATGTATTGCATTAAGTATATCAGACATCTAGTTCTCATAACACAAGCTCTGCTTAGCTTGGGGCTAGATGATGCTGTGTGGATTGTCCTGCATTAGTCATTATTTATTTATTCTAACATCAATCAATCAACAGTCAATCGAACAACTCAACCTTTAGTAGACCACTGCTGGACCTGTAATACAGAACCCGGTCCTCCACGATCCACATTCAATTCGCTAAGTAATCTGTTATCTGTGTATGCCGACTTTTCTAACGAGCATCCTGTCTGACACAAAAGTATGAAATGATTCTGAATTCTGACAGCACTCTGTATGTGTAAAGGGGTAGAAAAAACACATAAAATTAAGATTGACCTTGGTACATTCGTCGAGCCACATTAAATATTCAACAGCTTATCGGGAGTTATGTTATGAGTTATTCATCTATGCATTACATCCGGTGACACGCCCCCCGTGCCCCGCGACCCGCAACCCATGCCTTCACTCATATACCTACAAGAAAAACTGGTTCAAGGGTAAACCACTTCATGTAATATTTCGGCTCCGGCTTACAAAATCAGACCAAGCTTTTTATTATTTCCGTATATTTTTTTAACTGAAGGGTATTTATCCAATCGCTCGCAACCTATTACATGGGACTTTAAGATAACGCGCGCAGAAGGTCTGATTTTATGTTATTTAGTTGTATATTCAATAAATTCTTTTTTTTCTAAAAAATTGTGTGATTTGTGCCCTTTCAATACATTTCTATTGAAAATAAAAAATCGGTACGTTGTACAATAATTATAGTATGTTTTTTGAGAAAACTATCAAGTGAGTACAGCGCAAATGCGATCAATAATAAGTGTTGGAATCGTTCTATTTTTAAAAGAAAATACAGTAGGTATGATGATGATGATCACATCATACCTACTGTATTTTTATGATACCAACCAATACAATTTGTTTTTATATTAAATAATATAGTATTGGTTGCTATCATCCAAATGCGATGGAAATGTACAGACAAAATCAATAAATAATTGATTGATTGTTGCCTCCTAACGATCTACTTATAAACCACTTTATCATTTTCTGGGATGTCACAAAAAGCTAAAAGAATTGCTCCAGGGTAAATTTAATTGAGGGAAAATCATAGTGAGCTGTTTTCGTAATAATAGAAAGATCACGTCTACGCAAGAAGAACTTGGGGGGTAGGTATCTCCTCTGTAAAATATCTCTGAATATCGACAAGATAAAAAACAATTGAACTGTTTATGAAGTAGGCGAGCACGTTCTTAGGTGGTGTAAGCACATACTAACTGGGAATAAAAGAAGGTATTTTATGAAGAACCTTTTTTCACCGCGTGTAGTTTATATTGTTGAATTATGCCCAGCAGCTGACTGGCTCATTGGTCTAGTTAGCTTATTGTTATCAAGCCTCATTGGTCGAAGCGCTACTATCAAGCATGAGGTCTTTGGTTAGGTTCGGGTCGGTTACAATGGTGTGAGGTTTTTTTATCTGGAATTACTCAGCAACCCGGAGTGAGTGGATTTGTGCCCGGTAGATGGCAATAGCACGCAATTGGATCATACACATAACTGGCAAATGTGGGTGTACTATAGGTACACTTTTGTCTAACCCTTCAATAAGTACAGGCGTGATGTTATGTTTCCAGTCTGTGTCCATATTCTAAATATTGGGACATATTTTTGAATTTTAATTAATTTGACTAACATAGATTTTAAGTACTACTAACCTCATATGGACATGCAAAAATAGTCTGAATGAAATGAATTTAACTCATTTTATTTATTTATTTATAAACGTGTAATACATAGATGTTCTTAATAAATAAATAAAAATACGTGAACAAAGCCGTGGTCACAATTCAGTCTAACATTGAAGGGTGGGACAGACATTTATTACCAAACTTAGCAAAAGTAATGACAATATTTAATAATTCCACAGAATCCTTTGAAAAGAAATGAAGATCTTATTTATTAAATGAAATCGTTTTATTAGACATGTACACTTTAAATACGGTTAGGTGCCATGACATTCAGTTTTTGATAAGGACGAGTTGGTACTAGTTATTAATATTTGTTTTATTTTTTTCGTTACACTAGAGCAGGTATTAATTAATGTAGCGCTTAATAGTTTTGTTTCAGAACAGCTTCAGTGTATGGTTAAGTTTTAGATTATTTTAAGTTGTTTTGATGAAAATTAATATAAATTTGCTTAAGTGAGCGTGGCGCAGTTTGTAAAAATACGCAGTTCTGTCATAATCCAATACACACGATTTTGTTTTATTGCTCCAAACTGGTCGCATGAGGTATATTACTGTCCGGGAAACTTACATAAATATTCAAAACTTACTAAAATGAAAATACATGTAAGAAAAAGGAGTAAATTAGTTCTGCCAGATTTTACCAACCCACATTGTTCGCCAGAACCTAGAATTTTAGAATTCGGTTTATTTTTGTTAACTTAGGTAGGTACCTAATTTATCAGCATCCAAACAAAAGAATTCATTAATTTGAAATTATACTTGACTTGATTTTTTATGTTTGTTGATTTTTGTTACCTATACGGCTATTACCTAACTATGCGAATTCTGTGTAAGTCTGTCGTAAAATTGTGGAACATTTTGGCAGAACTAATATTGACCGAGCTCCATGGAAACTAAAATTTGCCAAAATGTCCCAATTGTTTTTACTGTAGAACCCTAGAGAAAAAATACTACGGGTGAAATGTTTAAATCAAGGTTTATAAACTTAAGCAATCGCAACTGCAATCTCGAAATGGCGTTGTCTTGAAAAGATGGTGATATGGATTGCTAAGGTCTTAAATATCCGAAGTCCGCAACCAAGCTACTAAGCTAAAAAATAAGTTTGCCTAAAAGTCCTGACCGTAAGGCCAGGAGTTCTAGGCTAGTTCTAGACTTAATAAATGAAAGTCTGTCTATACAGACAGACTTTCTCATTTATTAAGTATACCTTTGCATAAAATTGCTTTTATTTCTTGCAGTTACTTCGGCTGTGTAAATACAAATAGAGTCTGCCTCATATTTCGTGCATATTTTTTTAAATGGCAAGATTACAAGAACAGGGATAGACCAAAGAAACGGATTGTGTGATATTATATTGCTAGAAAGGAGGTGACTATTGAGATGATGTCAAAAGATGTATGAAACAAGAACTTATGTTGCACCGACCTCTGATAAATTGGGATAAGGGTGAGAGTATTGTAATTTAAATAATAAGTTAGATTGCAGATCACATAATAAATAAAAAAAAATACGTGTATACGTTGTAATTTGTATGTCGGTAACGGAAAAACATAGCAAGAACTATTTATAAATAATAAATTAATAATAATAAATAAATAAATAATGCTGGACAATCCACACACCATCATCTAGCCCCAAGCTAAGCAGAGCTTGTGTTATGGGTTCTAGATGACTGATATATTTAATACAATACATTACATAGATAGATATTTTTTATTATGCATAGCAAATACCCAGAACACCCGGAACAAATCTTTGTAGATCGTACAAACATTTGTCCCAGGGCGGGAATCGAACCCGCAACCTCCTGCGTCGCAGGCGGAGCTTCGCCCGCCGCGCCACATCGGTCGTCAAGATTATAAGATCCTTAATTGTTAATACCTATGTATATATATATATATAATATAATTTTGATTCTGATACTGATTCACACTTGATTCACCTGATTCACACTTGCCAAATTGGCCTAGTTTTCATTCACTGTTATGTATAATCAAATTATCGGTCAAATAATGATAAATTATTGACGCGGACGAGGCATAGTAAGCGTTCAATGGCGTATATTGCGCCAGCAGTGCATAACGTGGTCATCGATGCGCGGCCATCGCGATAGAGAGCAACATGCTTCGCTAATGAGCCGGTGATGAAGATAAAACCTAATTTATTAACGTTTATTAACGTTAAATTTACCTATTATAATAGACAATGCACATGGGTTACTGGCTCATTGTGGCTTCCAATTTTGGTGTTGATATTATTTTGCATCAAGATTTGTATTTATCGATTTGCCAATAGTATGCTATGACTGACATCATAATCTCCCAGCCAACTATTGGAGTCGGGTTCCTGTCTCACCGGATGCAGCTAGAAATACCAATATTTTACATGAAAGAAAGAATAAAAAAGAAAGAAAAAACATTTATTCAGCACAGGTTCAGGCACACAACGACAATACTAAACATAGAAAAACATAAAAAAACGAGTAACAAGAAATACATTAAAAACATATATATAGGTATATATTATTAAGTATGTGCCTTCAGCTGCGCTAAAAGGGTCCAGTTCAGCAAAAATGCCAGACGCTGGTTTTCAACTGGAACTGAGATTGTGAGATGTCACGGACGTAAAACATGGAGCATACCTACATCCGTACATGGAGCGACTGCCTATCTGTTCTCCTCAACCCAGTTACCGGGTAGCCTTTTACCCTACCGATCCCCTTTGGCAAGACTAATTCTCGGATTTTCGGACTTCTGACTTCCCATAACGCCTATCATAGATCTAGGAAAGACAGCCAGGAGCAATTGCTTCACGTGCTTTTCGAGGCACGGAGGAGCCTCGGAAAGTAATGGATGGTCACCCAAGCGTAGCTTAACCTTCACCTGACCCGTGCGCCTGTTATTACTTAGCCGCTAGCCCCTCAAGAGTATAACTTACATGAACCTATAAAATGAATTCAACCTTCATACCTTTTTTTTCTATAAAAAGGTAGGTAAGTCCAAACGAAAATCGCTTTGACAGTTTTATACGCCGTTCACGAATGTTATCCAGCGGCCACTAAAAAACCAAATGGAATTCCGGATCGAAATTGAAAGCGTCGATTTTTATACGTCCGCAGTCGATC
Organism: Phlogophora meticulosa; assembly: GCA_905147745.2. Taxonomy (NCBI): domain Eukaryota; kingdom Metazoa; phylum Arthropoda; class Insecta; order Lepidoptera; family Noctuidae; genus Phlogophora; species Phlogophora meticulosa. The sequence goes on from LR990523.1 coordinate 7,492,569, forward strand.
CTACTCATCAGATGACACAGAGACAAGCTCCGGAATCCTAAACTCGCATCTAAAGGGCCAGAGTCCAGAGGGACTCGAGTGGAGTTTGGGAAGGCTACAGATAATAATGTTTATATCTCATTAGGGTGAGAGAATGACGATCTACAATGGCTTTGTCCACGCCTAAATAAACGTATCTAAAGCGAGTCGGAAGTGTCATTATTGTCAAAGAGAATATGATATACGAATGTAGATACGCCCTAACGAGTATTTGCATGTTGAATACTTAAATAGTATTAACGTTTACGTATTGGTATCAATAAGAACTTTGTGTATGTTATGATCAGTAGAATATCTGCATCTGTTTACGATATTCTAGGAATATTGATCGTTTACGTGTAGGTATTGGTATAAGGTGTTTATTGTACATTAGCAGTAAACTGTAGTTACGAATGCAAATATAGGTATTGATAGGTACCTATTTAAATTATCAACATTGAAATAGTCTCACAGTACCTACATCTCAACAGGCGGCTTGCGTCTTGTGTCACTACGTAAATCACAAGTTGGTACTTTTTGGTGTGAACAAGGGACGGAATCACTCGCGGCGCTCCTTTTCACTGAAGATTCGGATTCGCTCGAGGAGATACATATTAATGTACTCGACTTCCAACGAGGCGGTGCAATGATCAAATCTCAAAGTCAAGCACTGTTTCGGAATATAAAATTTAGTATATCTATTACGTTCGATGAATATATTACGTTAATACTGTATGAAGATTGCGATAAAAAAAAACAAATGCCCATCATCACGAGCATTCAGTGAGAACATAATGTAATGTTTCATTTTTTATTGAACGATGCGCAGTGCAATGTTGATGACACGGTTGGCGCAGTGGCTGAGCGATCGACTACTGCGCCGCGAGTCGTGGGTTCGATTCCCGCACGGAACAAATATTTGTATGGTCTACAGGTAATTGTTCCGGGTCTGGCTGTTCGTGTATGTGAGTTTAAATGTTTGTAAACGCACCCACGACACAGGAGAAATTCCTAGTGTGGGGCAACGTATGAAAAAAGTTAAATTAAATTAAAAATTTAAAAATAAATGTCTGTGTGCTTTCATTTACTGTATCCGTTTAAGTGTTACATGTAAACGGTCAGTAAACTAACAGTAAACATAAACACGGTATAACTATACCGTGTTTATGTTTACTGTTAGTTTCCTATCCAACAGCTTCGGCACAGGTTGCGAAACTCTTTGAGGTATCTGAGTTTGTTGATCTGTGTTCTGTCCGATCCAATACCTTTTTGTCAGATATTGCTTATCTGAATCGTAAACCACAACGAGCAAAGTTATAAAGCTTAAAACCCAAGCGAGTCGTTCATTGTTCAGAAATTTCGTGGTAAACGTACCATAAATTTTGTGCTCAGGCTAAAGTTAGTGAATAATTTTCCGTGTCTCTGTTTATTATAAGCTGGGTAAGTTGTTTGGGAGTCGTTGCTCGTAATCAACTTCACGAATGTGAAACGCGCTGTGCTGATTGCGAGAATGAATACAATGTCAAGTCGATAGCTACATCAAGTAAGTTCCACTCCAAACATGTTCTTAACAAGGAAACTGTAGATCAAATAAACATGTGTTTTATATAAATCTTCCATTATAAGAGAGCAAATAAAGTAAAGAGAAAATATTATACAAAACAAAAAATAAAGAAAACTTCCAAAGAAAAGTAAATAAATAAGAAACGCATGCAATAAAGACAAGTTTCCTTAGCTTAGTAATTGAGACCTCTCTCAAATCCTTTGCCGACAGCTCTGCCTAACTGAGTTGGAAAGCAGCTGGACCAACTTTTTTGCTTTTTCTTTCAACAAAGTTATTACACTTTAGTGAGTGGTATAATTCTGCGCGGTCAAAGCGAGAGAAAAATTAGACCTATTTGAAAAGCCAACAAATTATACTTTTTACTCTGGAGGATTTCAATGGACATTGGTTTATGTTTGTACGTAAAAAACTTTGTGGATTAATAATAAACAAACAATAAACTAAGCAAGTACCAATGTGACTCTTCAATTCTTATGTACTTTCTAAGTTTATCTTCTTAGATATTACTGACATCGATGAAGGAAAGCAAGGAAACCTAAAATTGTACAAGTAGTACTGGTACTGGTGTACCCACCAAGAGCAAACGACAGTAAGAGAAGAGGGCTCTAACCTGCAGTGGGACAGCAACAGACTGGTATTATTATTTAAACTTAGCTAAATAAGAGAGAAAACTTAGTTAAGTTTTTTATATGTCAAAGCTAAATGAGTTGATCTCATGTAAGACAAGGTCTCCTACATAAGTTTTTTTTTTTTTTTTTTTTTTTTTTTTTTTTTTTTTTTTTTTTTTTTTTTTTTTTTTTTTGTTATAAGTTGACTTGAACAAAGCAAGAAGTTCTTCGTTAAGTTATCAAATAAGCTTGTTGTATGAGAAACTCGGAAAGGGTTTTGATAGGTCTTGGTCATGTCTACCTTCTAAGAAGCAGTGCGCCAATTAGTGTAATAACATTTGTAACTCTATGCTCAAATCCCCTTACTAATGAATTTGGAGTAAAGTTATACCAAACTCAGCCCTCGAAAAATGTACGGTTGTAACTTTACTCCTTGATTAATAATGGGGCCATAGTTTGATTCAAATACAGCATGTCCAACTTAACTGTACAGTTCAGGTGGGCGCTGCTTGAATAAGAAAAATGCAACAATGCGATAAAATTGATGCGTTTTGTTTTAGTTTTGTGTTTTACCGCTTGCATATTGGTGGTACTGTACATCCAATTTATCTTATTCTTTTCTTTGCAAAGGTCTGAAAGAACAGTATTTTAAATACAAAATCTGTCTTTTAAAATTACCGATTTTCGTACCAAAATATTTTTATAAAAACAAAACCTCCTTATTATACCCACTGAACAAAAATAAAAATACTTGGCATTAATAACAATAAAAGCATAGCCAACAAACGTATTGTGTGACTGGCAGGCTAAATTCTATTATATGATGATTGATGGTCTAGAACTCACAAGCAAGGCCACCGGTCCGAGCCACTCCTTCCGCAATTTTTGGAACGTTTTGCTGAAAGCAAAATATTATTCGTATATTTTGCGGCCAAAATAATAAATGTTGGATCTGACAGTCTTATTCGAGTTTTTTTTTTTAATTAAATGGCTCGGACCATGTTAACACCTATTTTTGTTATCTAATAACTATATAGATTCCTGCACGCTTAGCATGACCACCATAGAAACGGGTTTAGTTGAAGGAAGAATATACATCATGACAGATTGTTGAAAGATTTCTACCGTCCTAAGCATGCCAGTGTTAAAACTGAAGAGAAGAAAGTTTTCAATTCTCTACGGTCTACGGTGCCCCCCGTGCTCGGGTAGAAGAAATGTCAAGTTGGAAAGAAAGAACGTTGTCTATTCTTGGTAGAATAGATATAGAATTCATGTTACGCGTACCTACTGGAATTTTAAATTTGAGTTCTTTGTATATAACTACATTTCTCTTATTTTCATGTAACTAGGTTGCTATGCTTTTTCAATCAAAAACTATTTTTCCGGCTCAGCTTACAATAGAAAATTCAACAATTCGACTATTTTTTACAAACACAAATAAAAATGGCTGACTTCAAATTAAGGGCGTCCGTTGATTCACATGTAACGAACGGTTGTAAATGTTTCAACATTTGGACGCGACATGAAAAGTGGGCACAGAGGAAATTGATATGCGTCATTAATACGTTGAAAACATTTAATGCATGCCCGTGGAAATTAAACAATCGCTATCGGTATTTACAAACATCAGCAAAAATATGACACATCGTGTTTCAGAAACGGTACACACACATACACACGCCAACATACTATTGATAATACATAAAAATAAAAAATAATAATTGAAATTGTTTAGTAACATGTTACACTTAAAATTGTAACATATAAAAGAGAGCCTCCTGGCTCAGGCATCAATATTCTTAAAAGGAGACGCCACCAACTGTATAATGTACAGACGCCAGCACATCAAGCTACCCCAATGTGTCAAATTTTACCAATTGAAAATGAACCTTAAACATTTGTGTTAAAGTTGAAAATCTATCAAAGACATTTCACACATTGGGGTAGCTTAATGTGCTGGCCTCTATTCAACGTGTAATAATGAAATAAAACATGTTTGGTTTTTTGTTTTGATTTGAGAGCTGTGTTAAAATCACTGGCAAGCACGTCGCCCGTCAGTAGTAACATAACCAGCAGAAGCTGATCTCTTACTCCATTCAGACTCCTTACTGCGCAAGGCCAGCTCAAAGTCAATGCTTTACCACCGACGTGCGTTCTTTGTAAAATTCCTTGTATGAATTAAAACTTCTGATGATCGGTTTGACCAGAGAAAACGTAAAGCCTATAGTAATATTCGTTGCTATGACAAATGGAGGGCATTATACAGGTCTCATTATATCTGTGTACGGTAGGCTAATGCTAGACTGTCATTAATCAACTGTAGTATGGAATAGAGCATGATTGATCGTTTAATGAAATCAATCCTAGCCTTTGTCTAGTTCACGGGTTTGGAACAGTGGTGTGTTGCATTGATGTTTATGTTATTTTACTTTATATTCAGCTTATTTTTTTATAGTTTATATACATATGTAGCAATTAAAAAAGCAAGGATGTATCCCAACTAACTAAAACTAAAACTAAATCAATAAATTTGTTTCTTTTGTCAAAATGTATATGTGACTGCTTAGTTTTTATTACATTACATAATAATTTTAACATCACGCGTGTATTCTCCGAAGGGGCAGGGGTGCATTTATAGTAACACCCATATTTCACCAGTTATGTTTAAGTACCATGTAATAGGGGGCGAGCCTATTGCCACCAACACACAAATCTAGACTCCGAGCTACCAATGAGAAAATTTCAATTGGAAAACCTTTTAAAACATTTACCCGACCTGGGAATTGAATACAGGACCTCACGCTCAGCAGTCGCGCTTGGGACCACTATACCAATGTTATAGCAGTCAGTTTTACACTGATAATATATTTAAAATTAAGATTCATGAAAATATACAAAATTTAATGTACCTACTCGTATATAATGCTAACAACGAAAATTTGAAGTAGAAAATCTATGTTCTCCACAGACATTTAAATATTTTAACGCCACTGTGGCCAAATAAATTGCTAATCTTGTAGACGACCTGCACTGTTTCAACACTGATGTTCGTACAAATAAAGAACCTTGTTGAAATCGATTTGGAATTCATGGTTCCATGCGTCGGGGACTTCGCGCTGAACTAACTGTAGATTGTGGTTTAATACATTTTGTATGTTTTTAAAAAGTGAATTCACGTTGCACATACGATAATATGCAGTTACGAGAAGTAATAGCAGACAATCTGTTTTGCAACAAATATTGTGTATTTTTTGGAAACAGTAAATACAAATACAAAGCTTAACACTTTAACTGCCAGACAACGAGACCCAATACAAAATGTATTATTTGTCGGTCACCTGGCGTTTAAGGTGTTGTGAGTGTAGCTGGAAATATACACCTCAGGTTTACGATTTGTTTTTGTTTTTCAACGCACTATTGTATAAGCTCGAGCCGAGTTTACCTACACACGTGTGGGGCATGGCGGAGGCAGGAGCTTTATTAATATTCATAAAGCGACTTATATAGAAAATATTGTAATTCAGCCGGCGTCACTGAATAGGCAAATTGTCACATAAACCAGTTATCAGTCTCACACTATACTAGGCCGTGTTGATGAGGGCCGACGCACGACGCGACATTTGCACGGCCCTTATTAGTTCACCTGTGAAACTGGGAATAATTAATTCCATACCCTTGTAAACCTTTATATAGAATTGTTTACCCGAACGTTATACTGTTACACAACACATTACCTACCCTATTTTAATTTAATGGTAATACGCATATGTATAGTACGTAGCTGTTAGTGTTGTGGATTTGTTCAGTATATGTTTTAGTAATAATGCTTGATTTTAAAGCAACCTCCAATTTTTGTTTAAGTAACACCGACAGACGTTGTTTAGATAGTCCCATGTGGTTACACACAATACAAAAGGATTATCTCTTATTCTTGAACAACATCTGCATCTATCTGCGCTCTAATAATACATAAAACTCTTTCAGTACCAAAAACTGATCGTTTTCGTATCACTCTTGACGTATTGTAATTGTAATATTGAAATAATGTTTAGAAATAGAAACAGAATGATACTATTTGTTCTTGTTATTATATCACAATTACAAAACAATTTGACCAAAATATACCTACATTTTACTTTTGAAATATATATTACTGCGGCCTTGTGGAACTTTCCTGTTTTCCCAAAGGAGCCATACGTCCTTTCCGTGGTGTCAAACAATCTACAAGTAAAATTTCAGTTTAAACTATTTGAAATGTTTCAAACTAAACTTGATCCCACTTGCCGTATTTTTAACACTCGTTACCTGACACCCGGAATGGAAATGTTGGTTTACCGGACACAAATAGCAGTAGGTATCCTCGTAGTCATAGGTACTAGTTTTCACAAGGCTAATATCGGAACGAAGTTCCTTATCGCGCGTTGCGAAAGGGGGCTAGACGGGAAAAAATAAGAAGAAAATTTGTAACGACACTTTTTGCTACAGTTGTAAACCGTGCGGCGTGCGCGTGTTTCTCTGTCTGTCTCTCTTTCTCTCTCTCATAGAAAGCAAGCCAGTTATTTTCGTTTCTCTTTTTCTATTTCGCATTGACGATTATTAAAATAATAATCAATTTATATTAATTTTATATATTATAATGAATTATTAATTATTGTAATAATTAATTGTATAAGTATTTATTTATTAATGGTTAAAATATTTGTTTATCACATTTCCTTCACTAATTAATCGAAAGGAACTTGGTTCCTTCCGTGTGTACCTTGACACCTCTCAAGATTTTTCTTTACCTCTCTCTTTTGGATTTCAAGAACGCGAATAATGACATTTCATAACCGATCCTAATGCTAACGACCTAACCAACAGCCATAGCCCCAAGAATAGTTCTAGCATCGAAATACATTCTACAAAATAGAAAAACCTCCTTTCAGGTTTACCCTGTACTTTGACTTTATTTATTGACTGAGTTTGTTCATGTATTTTGTTGATTCTTGTAAATTTTGTGCAAGGAAATCAGTCAAAATTTGTCAGTTTTAACTTTCAAAGGGCTTTTGTTTATAAACTCAATTCTTTGGGGCTAATTGTAACAAGAAAATCTGTTTGCCAATTATTTATGCGCTGTTGAAAATTAAAAATGTAAGCCAAAGAAGATAACTAAATTAGAATCATGAACATGAGTATTCGAACGATGCTGTGTTTAATGCTATGGATTTTTTTTGGAAGTTTGGTCAAGCTGCAAACCCAA